>CM045995.1:7134012-8438634 GCA_025175895.1 Wurfbainia villosa | reverse complement strand
CAATCATCCTAACTTAAACCCTTTGCCACACATCAAAACCATATCACGGTTGATTGCCTAACAATCTCTCCTTTTTGATGTGTGGCAATCCGTTAAGTTAGGTAAACATTGATAAAATATTAAGGTAAGAAAGCATGTGAATAAACATGATTATCAACTCTCCCCTTAATACATGAAACTCCCCTAAATACAATTCTCCCCTTAAACTCACTTAAACATACATATTTCTCCCCTTTGACACCATCAAAAAATTAAACTAAGTTTATCAAGCATGGCATCAAGTCTAGAAGAAACAAAACCAAAACATGCCTTAAAATCTGATAAAAAAAAGTTATTAAAATTCAAAAAATCATGAAATTTGGGAACACATTTCTTGTAAGTTCCTTTATCAATGAAAAAATGTTTTCCATGAAAAATCATTATATTTTTTGAAAATTAGCAAAATTTCAAAAAGTTAGAAAATATCTAAAGTTTGTATCAATTTTAAAGCCTAGTTTTGCTTGAAGTTGTTTCAAAACATGAACATCCAGATTTATGAAACAAGAAATGGTTTTCAAAACATTTGAAATATCCAACCATGATCTTTGGGCAATATGTCTATGAATTAAACATAAGTCTTCCCCATACTTCGTCTATTATTACTTTTTTGATACTTTAAATGACGATCTAAATGCCATAGGCATTAGTGGACCATTTGTATCATCCTATCATCTCACTCATGCTATGTTTTCAATCAAGGTAGCCTATAGTGAGTGTGAGATGTTCCTAAAGATATTTGTATATACTTAACCATTAATTTCATGCAAATTTACACAAGGTTAAGTAGCATCCTAACATACCACATGATCATAAAGACATGTATGCATTGATTTTACATTATGATTATGAAACACATGTATCAATCAATTTGTAATCATGCATCGGATATAAAATCATGATAATAAGTCAAGCATGATTTATACTATTTATAGGTGCATTATCATCACCCAACACTATTTCAAAAATTTGTCCCGTCATCCTAAGTCAACCAAAAATATGATATAGGTGAAATCCTTATGGTTGACTATCCTAGGGTTTTTCTAACCCTTAAGGATGGATTTAGGAACCCAAAACAAATTCTTTTATATGGGGTTCACTAAAAATTCCTTAGGGATCCATTTTCTAGCTATTGTCTTCTTTTTATCTTGACCCCTAGCAATTAAACATTTATAGGCCTTTTCATTTTTATTTTCCTTATATCCTAGGCCTTTCCTATTGAAGCTTGCCCTTTGACTCCCTATGATCATGTTCAAAGTGTTGGAGCCTATGGTGAATTTTTCTAAGGCCTTGGTCAAATGATCTACCTTTTCCCTTAACATCCTATTTTCCTCAATGCATGCATCATTAACATCAAATGGCATATAATCATGTGAGCATGCATCATCATTATTAACATTCAACAATGCTTGTTCTAATTTATTTTCTAAGGCCTTAATTTGATCTAGCATGTTCTTATTTTTCTTCTTTGCTCTAAATAAGTCCTTAGTAAGGCTAGAAATCATGGAAACTATTTTATTGAGTGAGAGATTCGTTACCATAGTCTCCATGTCTTCTTCTTCTTCGGATGAAGATGAGCCTCCCCCTTCACTAGAGCTCTCCTTACTTGTGCTTGATCTTTCTTGTTCGGAGGAGGAGGTGGAGTCTAGATCATCAAATGAAGAAGATCAAGGCAAGGTTTGAGTAGACATGTTCTTCTTCTTCGGATGAAGATGATGAAGAAGAAGGATCATCCCATGTCCTTCCCTTGAGTGCTTTGGCCTTCCCCTTTTCTTTGGCCTTCTTCTTGCTCCCCTTCTTTTTCTTTTCTTCTTTCTTTCTCCTTTCTTCTTTGCTCTTGTTCAAGAGGGGACAATTATCCCTTATGTGTCCCTCTCCTTGGCAATTATAACAAATTATCTTCCCCCTTGGTCTTCTTCTCATATCATGAGATTTGTTAAATTTAAAGCCTTTTAATGCACGTCTTACCTTCCTTACCATGTAGGCTTCTTCCGTGCTATCCATGGAGGAAGAGGAGGCTTAATCGGAGGAAGAGGAAATCTCTATCTTCTTCTTCTTTCCCTTGTTGGCTACCAAGGCTACTCCTCTTGATGGCTTGATACTTGATTCTTCATTTATTCCTTCAAGTCTTGTTTCATGGAGCTCCATGGTTGAGAAGAACTCTTCCAAGGTGCTCACTTCTAGGTTCTTCGACATGTAGAAGGAGTCCACCGTTGAGCTCCATTTCGATGACCGAGGAAAAGCATCGATTGCTTTCATGAGCATATCCCGGTTCGAAAGTCTTTCTCCTACACTTGTTAGGCCAATTAAAATTTCTTTAAATCTAGAGTGTAAGGAGGTTACCTTTTCTCCCTTTTCAAATTTGATATTTGTTAGTTGGGAGCGGAGGAGGTCTCTCCTTGCAAGCTTGGCCTCGGAAGTGCCTTCATGGAGTTCTATGAGCTTCTCCCACATTTCCTTAGCGCTTGCACATTCCCCTATCCGATTTACTTCTTGTTAGGGGAGTACATTGTAGAGGTGGTGCTTTGCCTTTGAATTCGCCAAGTACTCCTCCCTTTGCCTTTTTGTCCATCTTGTCTTCTCTATTTGCTCTCCATTTTCATCCCTAGGTATCTCAAAACCATTTTACATTATTAATAAAATTTCGAAATCAGTTTCGAAAAATACCTCCATTCTCTTGTTCCACCAAGAGAATTCTCCTTCAAACTTCGGTGGGTGAATGTTAGAGTCAGCCATCCTTGATTGTGCTTGTTGCGGCGGTTAGTCCTCGACAAGCTTCCTTGGCTCTGATACCACTTGTAGGGACGATGGTGGCCGGCTAGAGGGGGGTGAATAGCCCTCTTGTTCGTAGATGGAAGTCGTTTGTTGATTGCTCGTTTACAAACACTATTAGCGCAAGCGGAATATACTAATATAAACAATTAAGACAAATGCAAAGAAAGAATAGAAAGCACAAACGCTAACACCACAATGTAATGTGGTTCACGGTCTCGCCGCTAATCCACGGTTCGATTCATCCAAGGTGAATCACGCCTCAAGCTTTCCACTATTCTCTCCTTTGTACCAAGCTAGGTGGAGGTAACCTCTTTTACACAACAATCACTCTTCTTACAATAGAATGAAGATTAGCACAAGTAGAAGAGTGGGAAACGTTTAGGGCACTTTGAGAGTTGTTAGGAGCTAAAGCATTAGGCTCCCAAAGGCCCTCACCCCTTCTCTTTATAGAGAAAGGGGAGTTCTTCCCGTTGGTCAGGCGTCAGTCGACTGATGCATGTCATCAGTCGACTGCCCCTCTAACGGCCGACTCCAACGGCTTCTGAATGTCGTCGTCAGCGTCCAACGGTAACCCTATCAGTCGACTGATGCCTTCATAGTCGACTACCCAGTCGGATACAAAGCATTCTATGGCCGAAACCCTCGACACCGCCGATCGCTTCCGCGTGAGTCGACTAGAACGATTCCATCGAACACCGATCAAGTGCCTTCGACTTGGGCGATCGGGCCATATCATCATGGCAATGTCGTCGTAAAACTCAAACCTTACATCCGTTTGAGCTTTCGGCGGTTGGGTAAACCTCAACCCTTGCGGTCAAGCCTCCGATACTTAGCCATTCGGCCAAGTTCACCTAATGAGCTACTTACAATTCACTCATTCTCTCATCTCACTTGAAGTCCCTCACCGAAGCTCTCTTCGTTCGCGGCCATGTCCCTCGGCAGCATCAAGCGCACGACTCTGCAATGTTCCTTCGCGTCTCTTGCCCTCGAAGTCTGCTTCCTTAGCTTCGCTTCAAGTCATCTCGTCCGTCTCGGATGCATCAGCGCCGACGACTGCAATGCTCCTTCTCCGACTCAAGCACGAGGTCGTGAGTGGTGACACTTGCCTAAGCTCCATGTGCAAATTACTAAGTCCTGCAAGACTCCAACTCACATATCAAATCCAATCATCCTAACTTAAACCCTTTACCACACACATCAAAACCATATCATGGGTTGATTGTCCTAACAATTAGCAGTAGTAATACTGCTCAATCTCAACTTCTTAGTCTCACACAGACTATCCATCGGATCGACACCTAGCTTTGTCCCCCTACAGAGGACTCGACCTCACCTCTTCACTCGAGTCTTACCTACCGACTGCCCTGCCAGACTTACCATGCTTAAGATCCGATATAACCCACCAGGACTTCTGGCAGCTGTCTGGTCTCTCTAACCCAGCTGGTCTTCATGCCGATTATCTAGTCTCTTGACTCAATCGGTCTTCATGCCAGATGTCTCGACCCATCTAGTTTTCTGTCGATGTGTCCTCGATCTCCCGATCCACAAGACTTACAGTATCCGGTCAACGCGACCTACTACGACTTTCAATACTCATTACCTAGTATCTGGTATGCCTGACCTACTAGGGTTTTCCTATTAGCCTGCACACTTAACACATATATCAAACCACAAGTAATTTCTAACTTTAACTACGGTTCATATATCAAAACTAAGGAGTGGTACTCTCTGCATCAACAATCTCCCCCTTTTTGATGTATGACAATACATCAATTAAAGTTAGGAGAATCAATTTGCAATATTTAAGTTCAAAATATATTAGTAATGCATTAAGCTGAAAATGTATAACATGAAATGCTCATATGCATGAAATGCTTTCTTACTTTGAATTTTTCTAACTTTAAACCTTCTCTTCTCTCCCCCTTTGGCATACATCAAAAATAACATTATATACCAAATACCAAAATTCAAAGACGAGTTCAAAGTAAATAGCTTATTGACACATGAATATATGAAAGTTACTTCTGATAAAAAATACTTAAAAATTTCAAAAATACCTAAGCTTTGCAATATGTACTTCAAGTTTTTTAAAAAAAAAACTTTAGTGTTTCAAAAGTTCAAAATCATTTAAAAATACATAGGCCCTTAGAATTTTTTAAAAAAGAATATTTAGTTTTAAAGTCAGATTTTCAAAGTTTGAAAAATTTTGAAAGTATCCAAAAGTTAAAGTATAAAATGTTCTCCCCCTCAATAAAAGCTAAAATATTTTAAATTCTCAAAACTCTCCCTCAAATAAAGATATTAAATTTTCAAAACTCCCCCTCAAATAATGCTAAAATATTTTAATTTTAAAAATTTCTTTTCAAATGAAAGATAAATTTTTCAAAACTCCCCCTCAATTTAAATTTTCAAAATTCCCTTTCAAATAAAGCTATAAAATTTTAAAATTTCAAAACCTCCTCTCAATAAAAGCTAAAATATTTTAAATTCTCAAAACTCCCCCTCAAATAAAGCTATTAAATTTTCAAAACTCCCCCTAAAATAATGCTAAATATTTTAATTTTAAAAATTCCTTTTCAAATGAAAGCTAAAATTTTGAAAACTCCCCCTCAATTTAAATTTTCAAAATTCCCTTTCAAATAAAGCTAAAATATTTTAATTTTCAAAATTCCCCCTTAAATAAAATAATGCAAATGAATAAAAAATGTCCAAGCATGAATTCCTATACATAATTAATATACTGAAAATACACATCTAAAAATTGTCCTTGAAGCAAATTTCCAACTCTTTAGTAGCACAAGTGATATAGAATTATCATCAAGCTTTGAATTATAGCAAGTCATCAAAGTGATTGATTTGCTTTTTAAATCTCGTGTTGGTTCATGTCGATGCACTGAATCTACATCTGGAACCTGGGGTGCAGTCCTAACATCTCATGCCCGGCCATCTTCGTGGCTCAATACATAAACAGATAGTCTCAGGTATTTGTGAGATGCGAAGGCTTACCTAGGTCTATAAGATCATGAAATATAAAATTGACCAAGGCTAGATCAATTTTTAATATTCCTTTTTAAGAAAATAATATTACTTAATAAAACAAAATAGATTTTGAATAATGAAACATTAAAGCATCCTAGTCTAGTAAGCATGACCCAAGTCATATTTAAGAATAACCAAAATTTAAAAGTTACCAAATTAACTACAAAAGTTCAAACTGTAACAACTAGTGTATCTAATATAGTCTTAATCAGAAGAAGGAGGTGGAGGAAGTGGATGACTCATGCTCCAAGATCGAAAAAACTCCATCATCTCTCGATGATCATCTCTCTGTGTTTGGAGCACTTACATCAATTCTCTATGATCCTCTCTCTGCGTCTGAAGCATCTGCATCATCTCAAGATGACGTGTCTGATGCTGCTGCTCCTTACGCTGCATCGCATCCTCCAATCTGGATAATCTCTCTACTACAGTGGGAGGTGTAGGAGGCCCAAGAAAAGGAGATAGACTATCAAATCCTGATGCTTAGACTGAGGGTCAGAATGATGCTCTGGGTCAGGCTCAGGCTCAGGCTGGTGTTGGGGCTGAGGCTGAGGGCCATCTCTCCTCCATGTCAGGACGTTATTTTCATTTAAACCTATTTTAGCTAATGCAAACTGTCTAAAACCTATCATGTCACACTCAGAGAGTTGTTTAATGTTACATGTGGTAACATCAAACCCTAATGTAGCTAGTAAGGATGTGATGACATGACAATAAGGTAGATGTGCCTTCCTACTAGTAGCTACCCTAGAGTGACAGATGATAGAATGAAACATCTGTAAACTAATATCTAAATCTAATTCATGACTAAGTACATAAAGTAGAAATAAATGATAGGGACGCATCATAGCGATGTCCCTAGTAGTGAGTGGAAAAATACAATTCACTATAACTCTATACAGGGCATAGTCTTGTATTCTAAGTCTAATGGAACTGAAGATACTCACAGATGGAGTCCTCTCATCACCAAAAAGATACAAATGTATCCTATCTAATGTGATGTGAGAGTAGGGATCACCATACGGTAATTCAGAGGAAAACATACAACTGATGAATGCATAAGTCCTAAATGATCTCTCAACAATGAGAAGGTAAAGATAAAATCTTTACCCTGTACTCTAGTGGAATATGCAAGATCATCAATTCTAGTGAAGTTATTGAAAAACTCAGCACATAAGTCTATGTTAATAGAGTTTTTACAATAAACTAATTTATCTAGACCATAATGTGCTATGACTTCAACACTAGGTATGCATGATCTACTAAAAAATGATCTACTAATATATCTAGTAGGCATGGGAGTATAATGAGTGCTATCAAACCTAATCCTATGTCCCTTAGTGGGAAACCTAATGTCCATACTGGGAGCAGAAGATGACTCAGCCTCAACTGCTCTTCTTTTAACCCTAATTAAATTATAATAATTTAATATTTATGGAAAAAAATTGAAAACAAAGTTTAGAATTGTTACCTCAGCATTATAGATGATATTATAAAAGAGATTTGACGACCTAAGCGCTTCGAAGGGTTGAAAAAAGGTGTTTATCGGCTGTTAAGGGTTGGTCTGAGTAGACTTGGCGCTTCCTAACATCTTTATGAATCTAGTCAATCGAAAATGTTTCATCGACTAAATTTAGTCGATGGACTTGGTCCAATCGATCGTTATAAATTACCATTTACCATTTATCGTCATCGTATAGTCTTGATCATTGGATTAGCCTTATCACTTATCTACAGATGCATTCCAATCGACTGAATTAGTTTCAGTCAACTGGAGTCGTATTTTTACCTTTCCGAGGTTTTGAGGCAACTGGACATGATCCAGTCGACTCTTATACAGTCAACTGGAAATGGTCCAGTTGACTGGAATCGATAAATTTTATTTTGATTAATTTTATGGTTAATTAATTAGGTTTAGTTTTTAAGTTGATTACGTCGATTAAATTAAGTTGATTGGGTTGATTAAGTTGATTGAAATGATTAAGTTGATTAAATTGAGTTGATCAAATTGAATTAATTAAGTTGATTAAATTGGGTTAATTAAATTGATTAAATTGAGTTTGATTAAGTTGATTTAAATTGATTAAATTAAGTAAATTTAGTTGTATAAGTTAATTAAGTTGATTGAATTGATTAAGTTAAGTTTAGTTGAGTTCTAATTCATCTCACTCAATCTAAGTTTTCAATACACGTTAATCCTATAGGTTTTGTGAGATGAGGATTTATTTTTACCTTAATTAATTTTAATGAGAAAGTTCAAAGCTTTTAAACTTGTGTTAGATTCAAGTTTAGCTTGAGCTAATCAAGTAGGCTTTTTCAAAATTGACTTCCAGGTCGTGGTAAGGCATATGACCTTCTTGGATATCGGATGGACCACTTCCTAGACAAAGTCAATGGAGGAATCAAATACTTGACTCACTTTGGACTAAGCTTTGGTCTAACTATTTAAAGACTTAGTAAGTTAGCTTCGGTCAGTTCCACTCGACTTAGTACACCAGGTCGTGGCGAGGCATATGACCTTCTTGGATATAGGATGGACCACTTCTTAGACATGCACCTTGAAGAGCTTCCCTAACTTACTATCAGCTCACATCATCTTAGTACTAGGTTTTTCAAGTTTAAACTACTTTGTTTCCTATCTAGTCCATTCTAAATTAAGCAAGTAAAGTAAACTAAGATACACAAGAGTTTAACTAAATAAAGAAACAAGCAAAGTGTTTGCTCCCTCTAAGTGATAATTTGGTTGAGTTTTGTTCACTAAGTGAACTTGACTCTTGGGAACCCAAAATTGGCTTGGTCCAACTTAGTTGACTAAGCTAGTCTTAGGAACCCATGCTTGGACTCGATTCTTAGAGTTTCGGCTAAGTAATGACATGTTAGACTATCCAATTGCCAAGACTCATGCTTGAACTTCCCTTGCCAACTCCATGTTGGACTATCCAATTGCCAAGACTCATGCTTGGACTTTCCAATTGCCAAGACTCATGCTTGGACTTTCCAATTGCCAAGTACCCATGACTTGGACTTTACCATTGCCAAGACCCATGCTTGGACTTTCAATGCCAAGTACTCAAGACTTGGACTTTACCATTGCCAAGACTCATGCTTGGACTTTCCATGCCAAGTACCCATGACTTAGACTTTATAGGCCAAGTACTCAAGATTTGGATTTTCTATGCCAAGTACACAAGACTTGGACTTTCCATGATAATCATATTGTCATACGTTTTGTCGAACATCAAAATACTGCTCAAGTCAAACTCGAGTCTGGTCAATCGCGACATGGATCGATTGCACCAACAACCTCCCCCTTTTTTATGTTTGACAAAACCTTTGAGTTAGATTACCAAACTCAAGCCATCAATTCATCAATTCTTCCCCTTTTTGACATACATCAAAATGGCTCTCTCCAAGGGTATCAATGTCTCATATCCCAATGAGATCTTACAATCTCCCCCTTGGTCCAAAAACATTTAGGATGTCTTTACTCTTCCTAGTGATAAGTCCCATACCATTAAATGAGAGACAATCCTTACTTCTCCAAATTTCTAACTTCCCCCTATGAGGAAAGACTCATCCATCATCTCATGATGAATAACTTCCCCCTAAAGGCTTGCTCCCCCTTAACCATTGCACCAACAATATCCTTGGAGAGTCTCTAAGCCTATAGGAACACTAAACCATCAAAATTAAGGACAAAATATCAAACTTGAACTTTCACACATCTTAAGATTTGATTCTCACCCTAAACAACTCTCCTAATCCATGTCCAATGGATTTTCAACCTTCTAATGCTTTCCAAAGCATATCCTATGGTTAGGAAAAATTGGGGTAGCCTAAAGTAGCTGAAACTGGGCTAAAAAAACCTTGTTTACCCAAAATCAGCCCATCAGTCGACTTGCTTAGCAAGCAGTCGACTGATAACATCATCAGTTGACTACCAGACTAAAACAGTCTTGTAACGCCCGTAAAATTCCTAGCAATTTTACAAGAATTTTTGGCTTGATGATAATGGGCTTTATGTAGGCCTTTTTCCAAAACAAAAGAAAATAAGCCAAAAAAATGGATACAAGACCTAGGAATTGAACTCCAGACCTCTAGAGATAGCCAAGCCCTATAGATGTACCCACTAACCATAAGCCCAATAGGATTGTATGATTAAGGAAAGGGGGGGAACTATAGATAAATGGAACTAAGGGTAAATGAAGAGGCATAGAAAAAGAAAAGAGGAACTTCTCTTCCTCCCCCCTTTATAAAGAAGAGGGAAGATTGAAATTGTTTACTTCCTCTCTTCTTCTCTTCCTCTTCTCACCGAAATTCTAAGGCTTCCCTCTCCATTTCCCCTCTTTTGGCCGAGCCTCATCCAAGCAAGAAAGCTAGGGCTAGGTTGGTTCTTTAGGTTGTCTTCTCCACCAAAAGCAACGCGAAGGATGTAAGTATCCCTCACCTGCATACGAGTAGCTTCGGTTGACGTTTTATAAAAGAAATCTATATTGTTAAATTCGGCCAAGATATGATCTAGGGTTTCCATGAAGTTGTATGCCATGCTTTTGTAATTAGATGATGATGTTAGGGCTTAAAATGGATTAGGTCAAAAGTTAAACCTAGGAAACCCTATGAACCATTCGGCCAACATGGGTTTTGTTAGTGTTTTATTGAAGTTATATCTTGTTTTTGCTTGCAAGTGATGATGTTAGCATGTTATAGGGATTAGGATAAAGATCTAACTCTAGAGGCCCCCATGACCCATTCGGCCAAGTCATGAACTAGGGTCTCAAAGAAGCTCTATGCTATGTTTATGCTATGTTTATAACTAGATCATGGTGTTAGGGTTTAAAGTGGGTTAGAACAAAAGCTAACCCTAATGAACACCATAGTTCTATTCGGCCAAACCCTACTTTTAGGGTTTCAATGAAGTTCCATGCCATACTATGGGAACTAGATGATGATTTTAGGGTTTAAAGTGGGTTAGAACAAAAGCTAACCCTAATGAACACCATAGTTCTATTCGGCCAAACCCTACTTTTAGGGTTTCAATGAAGTTCCATGCCATACTATGGGAACTAGATGATGATTTTAGGGTTTAAAGTGGGTTAGAACAAAAGCTAACCCTAATGAACACCATAGTTCTATTCGGCCAAACCCTACTTTTAGGGTTTCAATGAAGTTCCATGCCATACTATGGGAACTAGATGATGATTTTAGGGTTTAAAATGGATTAGAACAAAAGCTAACCCTAAGGAACAATAAGACCTATTCGGCCAAACCCCACCATAGGGTTTCAATGAAGTTTCATACTATGTTTTGTAACTAGATGATGAGGTTAAGGTTTAAAGGGATTAGGTCAAGTTAAACCTAAAAAGGCCCTACATGGACCATTCGGCCACCTTGGGTCTTTAGGGTACAATGAAGTTCCATACCATGAATTGTATGCTATGTTATGTTAATGAAATCATGTTATGATGAAATGAAGTATGCCATGCTATGTTAATGAAATAAGTTATGTTGTTAGGAAATGAAGTATGCCATGCTATGTTAATGAAATAGGATATGTTGTTATGAAATGAAGTATGCCATGCTATGTTAATGAAATAAGTTATGTTGTTATGAAATGAAGTATGCCATGCTATGTTAATGAAATAAGTTATGTTGTTATGAAATGAAGTATGCCATGCTATGTTAATGAAATAAGTTATGTTGTTATGAAATGAAGTATGCCATGCTATGTTAATGAAATAAGTTATGTTGTTATGAAATGAAGTATGCCATGCTATGTTAATGAAATAAGTTATGTTGTTATGAAATGAAGTATGCCATGCTATGTAAATGAAATGAAGCATGATGTGTATGAAATGAATTATGCCATGTCATGAAAATGAAATGAAGCATGATGTGTATGAAATGAAGTAGGCTATGCTATGTTAATGAAGTGAAGCATGAGGTGTATGAAATGAAGTATGCTATGCTATGTTAATAAGACATGTAGTACAAGAAGCATATAAGTATTTTAACAAGGTCCAAGAAGGGATGGGCTCCTAAGATGCCCTAGGTCGATGGAATAAGACTCGGGCCTAGGATGGGCTTCTATGTATGATTGCCCATAGGTCGATGGAATAAGATTCGGGCCTAGTACGGGATGGGCTCCAAGATGCCTTAGGTCGATGGAGTAAGACTCGGGCCTAGGATGGGCTTCTACGCTATGACGATTGCCCCTAGGTCGATGGAATAAGACTCGGGCCTAGAAACCTATTAGGTTCGAGACTTGCTACCTCGGGCCTATTTAGGATCGCGCTATGATTATGAAGAAGTGGTACAATGCCGGGCCCAAATATGTTGAGATTTATATTTACGTACCTAGTATATATATTTTCAAAAGCATCTTGCATATGTATGTCATGATTGTTAAGTTACATGTTACGTTAAATGTATGTCATGATTGTTAAGTTACATGTTACGTTAAATGTATGTCATGATTGTTAAGTTACATGTTACGTTAAATGTATGTCATGATTGTTAAGTTACATGTTACGTTAAATGTATGTCATGATTGTTAAGTTACATGTTACGTTAAACGATGATATGCCATGATTGTTAAGTTACATGTATGTTAAATAATATGTCATGATTGTTAGTTACATGTTATGTTAAAGCGATATGCCAAGAATGTTAAGTTATATGTTATGAAAGTTATGCTTTATGATATGTTATGAATGTTTACATGCTTACGCTAGAGACGTTATGAAAGTTATGCTTTATGATATGCTATGAATGTTTACATGTTTACGTTAGACACATTACAAGTTATGTTTGATGATACTGTTATCAATGCTATATTTCACTTACGCTTACTTATGCTACATGTTAAGTTGATGACACCAAGTATGTTACATGTTATATTGCTTCTATGTTGTGAATGCCGCATGCCATGATTAATGATAATGTATGGTTTTTGTGAGTAGGACGAGGATCTTACTAAGCCTATGTGCTTATAGTTTATCTTTCCCTCGTCTGAGATAAGGGTAAGGGATGGATAAACTAAAGGGAGCAGGAGGGGCCAATGTGTGTGGTAGTGGCATGGTGGAGAAGATCCGTTAGGTCTATAACATGTTTACCTATGATAAAGATGTCTATTCATGTCCTCACTTATGTCTCCTTATGATGATGATGTTATGAATTTACTAAGCACTAAGTATCTACATATATGATGCATGCTCTATGTTAAGAAGAAGAAGTAAAGAAGAAGTAAGAAGAAGTATCTATCCATGCTATGATGAAACATACTCTATGCTAAGAAGAAGTATGTATATATATATATATATGTGTTAAATGTTTATGTTTAAAAAAAAAAAAGTATTTAGGTCTAAAGTCTTCATTTGTAAGAAATTAAGAAGTATATATATAAAGTCTTCATTTGTATGTAATGTATGTATGTATGCGGTCGTCAGCCTCTCCGGACATTTAGGGTCCCGGAAGAAGGCAGGCGTGGCGAGTTAATATCGAGCGGATTTTCCACTACACACACATCAAGCTCCAATCCTGCCGCTCCAAGTAAGAATTCTA
The DNA here is from genome assembly GCA_025175895.1 of Wurfbainia villosa. Lineage (NCBI taxonomy): Eukaryota > Viridiplantae > Streptophyta > Magnoliopsida > Zingiberales > Zingiberaceae > Wurfbainia > Wurfbainia villosa. The sequence continues at coordinate 8,425,224 of CM045995.1, read as the reverse complement.
TGTCTACTCTAACTTAGCTTATTTTATTCATGTATGATATAAAATGCCTTAGCTTATTTTATTCATGTATGATATAAAATGCCTTTAGATGATTTAGTTCATGTATGATATAAAGTGCCTCTAGCTTGATTATAAAATGCCTTTACTTTATGTTTGTTCGTGTATGATATGAAATGCCTTAAGATTAAAATGACTTTATGTTAGCTTTAGTCTAAGTATGTAGGACAACGAGCGGAACTTATACTAGTTTTACCTTAATGTATGAAGATAAACATATGCGGAAGAGCGCGATAGTAGAAGCGATGAGCTAGCACCCCGCATGACCTTACACACATAGTCACGCGAGAACTCCAGCGACAAGTTACGAACAACAACAAGTAATAACTACCTAATGAATCGCGAGGAAACCCTCGCCCCCCGGGCCCCGGCCCGATGGTTCGACAGGAAGCTTACCTGATCCAGTGGCAGAGACTAAAGCCGGAAAATTTCTCTGGTACTGGTGAACCATGGGATGCCCAAGCCTGGTTCAAGACGGTGGAAAGCATCGTGGAGCTCTTTGGGTGGCCCGAATCTACGAAGATTAAGTGTGTATCATTGCACTTTCGGGAGATGCTCGGATGTGGTGGGAAGCAGGTTAAAACCAAGAGACAAGTAAATCGGATGAGATGATGGGCGGATTTGGTATGAATTCTTGAAGAATTCTTCCACATGAGGGTGACCAACAAGCATTACAGCGAGTTCAACGGTTTGACAAGGTGACCTGCTATCGGTCGTGGCCGTGAAGAGATTCAAGACTTCGGCCTTTGTGCCCGAGTTAGTCGACGGAAAGAAGAAAGGGTCGGACTCATCTTGAAGATGCTCGACCGAAATAGCTCTGAATGTGGCGGCGGAGTTCATAGGCCATGAGCCATGAAAGGAGCTGTTGATAGTGCCTTAATTACAAGGCATTACACAACATCAATCAACGAAAGCGAGTGAAGGCGAGGGCACGGCCCGATCGGAGGTCGGAGGAACAGTGCTTGGAAAGGAACCCAGGCAGAGGAGACAATGGGAGAATCTAAAGGAGGTCCGGCAGCGCAGCCCGGATCCCTCTGCGCTACTGCGGAAGATACATCTGGAGTATGCTACCAAGGCACAAACGATGTTACAACTATGGGCCAGACAGGGCATAGAATCAAGATTGTCCTATCGAGTTCGAGCACCTCCTCGGTAGTATGCCCGGCCGAGTGCTCCTCCGATTACATCGAGATGCGCAATCGAAGGAACCCCAATTCACCAAGGGAGACTAAGCCCCACGGCTATGGCGGATGCTAGGGTATTCTCCCTCACCCAAGAAGATGTGGCAAATGCCACTCGCGGTTGTCACAGTCGGATACTTATTTTACGTCGGCATGCTCTTGCATTATTTGACCTTTGAGGGCAACACATTCGTTTATTTCTACGCTTTCGGAATGATAAACATACCACCACAAGCTCTAGATCACAAGTTCTTAACGCTCTACCCTCGGAAGTAATGCCCTCCACTCATATCTGCGAGCGCACCCATGCGAGTGCGAGAGAACTCTCTGCGATCGATAGTGCTCGACATGCGAGGATTATGACATTATCTTGGGCATGGATTTCCTAAGCAAATGCGGTGCTTGATCGAGTCGAAAGAGGAAAGTGGTATTCGGTAGATGGAGCCTAAGTTGAATTTATCGGAGGCAGGAAGAAGAGTCAATAAGATTTTATCGGCCCTACGAACGTAGGATGTTAGGCGGTGGGTGCTGGGTTTTTAGGCACCGTAGTTGATACAAGTCAAGATGAGGCGAAGCTAGAGAATGTCGAGTTGTATCGACTACCCGGTATTTCGGATGAACTACGAGTTAGCAGATAAGTAGAATTTGAGATCGAGTTGATTCTGGTACTAACCCGATCTCTAAAGCACCTTACCGTATGGCCTTACTGAATTAAAGGAACTTGAGGGACAGCTACGGAGTTACTCGACAAGGGACTTATTACCAAGTCGCTCTCCATGGGAGCTCAGTCTTTGTTGGTGAAGAAGAAAGATGGGTCTATGCGCATGTGCATAGACTAGCTATTGAACAATGTGACGATCAAGAACCGGTATCCTTTACATGCGGATTGATGACTGTTCGACCAACTAAAAGGTGCCGCCGTCTTCTCAAAGATTGACCTAAGGTCGCTATCATCAAGTAAAAGTAAAACCGGATGATATACGAAAGACGGCCTTCGGACAAGGTATGGACATTACGAGTTCGTAGTTATGCCCTTTGAATGTGAATGCACCATGGATTTGATGAATCGGGTATTCTCGGCATTCCTCGATAAGTTTGTGATCGTCTTCATAGGCGACATACTAATATATTCGAGAACCCCGAGGAGCATGCGAACACGAATGTGGTATTGCGATTCTTGGGAAAGCTATTCGCAAAGTTCTCCAAATGCGAGTTAAAGCGAACAAGTATCATTTTTGGGTCACGTAATATCCAAACACGGAGTGATGGTAGACCCAATAAAGATTGAAGCCGTGAGTAATTGGAACCGACCAAAGAATGCAGTATCGAAGCTTCTTGGGCTAGCAAGTTACTACGGAAGTTTGTAGAGAACTTCTCGGGATTGCCGCCCCTATGGCCAGTCCTCACGAGAAAGGACAAGAAATATGAGTGGGCGGACACCTGCAGAGGAGTTTCACAGAGTTGAAAAGGAGGGACCAGCGCTCCAATTCTTGCTCTTCTCGGACAATGAAGCCGACGTATGCGGTGGCGCTTCAAGATGGGACTCGGGTGCACTTATGCGAGAATAGCAAGGTCATTGCCTACGCCTCTAGGCAACTCAAGGAACACGAAGGAATTACCCCACCCACGATTTAGAGCTAGCGGTAGTGGTCTTTGCTCTCAAAACATGGAGGCATTATCTCTATGGAGCTCGGTGTAGGATTTATCAGACCACGAGTCGAAATATTTCTTCACAGAAGGACTGAACATGAGGCAGTAGCGGATGGCTCGAGCTCGCGGATTATGGCTGCGAGATTCTTTACCATCCGGGAAAGCTAACAAGGTGGTGATGCACTCGTAGAAGTCTGCACCACCTTGATGTCCTCTCGGTGCTATCTCGACCCTTAGAAAAGAGATTATGCGTTACGGGGTGAAATCATTTCGGACGGCTCTCAACCACAGCGATAGCCCGACCGTTCGATGATATCTTTGGAAAAGCAAGCCCGTGACCCAAGCCTTGGAGGATCAAGCAAGAGGTCCTAGAGGAAAGGGCGGCGGGTTTGGATCTCTGATAGTGGAGTACTCTACCTCGAGGATCGCTTGTGTATTCCCGATCGATCCGTAATTACGGAAGGAGATACTTGAGAAGCTCACGGACTCCTTATGCGATGCATCCTGGAACCACCAAGATGTACCAAGACACTAAAGCGAAAGTTTTGGTGGTTTGGAATGAAAAGAGATGTGGCTCGATATGTCGTACTTGCACGACACCGCCAAAGGGTTAAGGCGAGCACCAAAGACACGGAGGAACACTGCGTAGATCCAGTTCGGAATGGAAATGGGAGGACATTTCTATGGATTTCATCTCGGGATTGCCCAAGGCGACAAGCGGTTATGATGCTATATGGGTGATTGTGACAGTTGATTGACTAAGTCCGCCCATTTCTTAGCAATCAAGATGACCTATTCGACGGAGCAACTGGCTCAGTTATATGCTAGGGAAATCATCCGACTCCATGGAATCCCTAAGACCATCATTTCTGATAGAGATGGTCGCTTTATTTCCCATTTCGGGAATGCGTTGAAGGCCTTAGCACAAAGCTATTGTTGATCTTGCTTCCATCCCAGAGACAGACAGAAAAAGGGTAAATCAAATCTTGGAAGATATGTTAAGAGCCTGCGCCTGATTTCAAAGGTAGTGGTGTCGATACTTATGTTTGGCGAGTCGCCTACAATAATAGCTACAAGCTACTATTGGAATGGCACCCTACGAGGCTCTATCGGGAGGAAATGTAGATCTCCCATATCTTTGATGTACGAGGGTGGTGAAAAGAAGAGGATGGGACTCGGGATTTCATCGATGACACCACGAGCTATACGGAACATCCGAGAATTGAAAGCGCCAAGCCGACAAAGAGCTATGCGGATAAGAGGCGTAGACCATTAGAATTCGAGGTTGGGGACCTAGTATTCCTCAAAGTGGCTCCCATGAAGGGAGTAATGAGGTTGGAAGAAGGGTAAAGCGAGTCCACGTTACGTGAGACCGTATCCGATATCGCAGAGGATCGGCAATGTAGCCTACAAGCTAGAGCTGCCTCAAGAGATGTCGGCTATTCACAACGTGTTCCATGTCTCTGTGCTCAAGAAATGCATTTCCAGTACAGACCAAGTGATCGAGCCACAAAGCGATTACAAGTTCAAGAGGACCTAAGTATTGAAAGTCGGCCTATCCAAATACTAGACCGAAATCAAGAGGCTAAGGAACAAAGAGGTACCCTTAGTAAAGGTCCTGTGCGGCGAATCAGCGTTGCGAGGAAGGCTACAGGACGCAGGAGGACATGAAGAAGAAGTACCACAATTGTTCTAAGTTTCGAGGACGAAACTTTAAAGGAATGAAGGATTATACTTGTAAAATTCCTAGCAATTTTACAAGAATTTTTGGCTTGATGATAATGGGCTTTATGTAGGCCTTTTTCAAAAACAAAAGAAAATAAGCCAAAAATGGATACAAGACCTAGGAATTGAACTCCAGACCTCTAGAGATAGCCAAGCCCTATAGATGTACCCACTAACCATAAGCCCAATAGGATTGTATGATTAAGGAAAGGGGGGGAACTATAGATAAATGGAACTAAGGGTAAATGAAGAGGCATAGAAAAGAAAAGAGGAACTTCTCTTCCTCCCCCCTTTATAAAGAAGAGGGAAGATTGAAATTGTTTACTTTCTCTCTTCTTCTCTTCCTCTTCTCACCAAATTCTAAGGCTTCCTCTCCATTTCCCCTCTTGGCGAGCCTCATCCAAGCAAGGAAGCTAGGGCTAGGTTGGTTCTTTAGGTTGTCTTCTCCACCAAAAGCAACGCGAAGGATGTAAGTATCCCTCACCTGCATACGAGTAGCTTGGTTGACGTTTTATAAAAGAAATCTATATTGTTAAATTCGCCAAGATATGATCTAGGGTTTCCATGAAGTTGTATGCCATGTTTTGTAATTAGATGATGATGTTAGGGCTTAAAATGGATTAGGTCAAAAGTTAAACCTAGGAAACCCTATGAACCATTCGGCCAACATGGGTTTTGTTAGTGTTTTATTGAAGTTATATCTTGTTTTTGCTTGCAAGTGATGATGTTAGCATGTTATAGGGATTAGGATAAAGATCTAACTCTAGAGGCCTCCATGACCCATTCGCCAAGTCATGAACTAGGGTCTCAAAGAAGCTCTATGCTATGTTTATGCTATGTTTATAACTAGATCATGGTGTTAGGGTTTAAAGTGGGTTAGAACAAAAGCTAACCTAATGAACACCATAGTTCTATTCGCCAAACCCTACTTTTAGGGTTTCAATGAAGTTCCATGCCATACTATGGGAACTAGATGATGATTTTAGGGTTTAAAGTGGGTTAGAACAAAAGCTAACCCTAATGAACACCATAGTTCTATTCGGCCAAACCCTACTTTTAGGGTTTCAATGAAGTTCCATGCCATACTATGGGAACTAGATGATGATTTTAGGGTTTAAAGTGGGTTAGAACAAAAGCTAACCCTAATGAACACCATAGTTCTATTCGGCCAAACCCTACTTTTAGGGTTTCAATGAAGTTCCATGCCATACTATGGGAACTAGATGATGATTTTAGGGTTTAAAATGGATTAGAACAAAAGCTAACCCTAAGGAACAATAAGACCTATTCGGCCAAACCCCACCATAGGGTTTCAATGAAGTTTCATACTATGTTTTGTAACTAGATGATGAGGTTAAGGTTTAAAAAGGGGATTAGGTCAAAGTTAAACCTAAAGGCCCTACATGGACCATTCGGCCACCTTGGGTCTTTAGGGTACAATGAAGTCCATACCATGAATTGTATGCTATGTTATGTTAATGAAATCAGTTATGTTGTGATGAAATGAAGTATGCCATGCTATGTTAATGAAATAAGTTATGTTGTTAGGAAATGAAGTATGCCATGCTATGTTAATGAAATAGGATATGTTGTTATGAAATGAAGTATGCCATGCTATGTTAATGAAATAAGTTATGTTGTTATGAAATGAAGTATGCCATGCTATGTTAATGAAATAAGTTATGTTGTTATGAAATGAAGTATGCCATGCTATGTTAATGAAATAAGTTATGTTGTTATGAAATGAAGTATGCCATGCTATGTTAATGAAATAAGTTATGTTGTTATGAAATGAAGTATGCCATGCTATGTAAATGAAATGAAGCATGATGTGTATGAAATGAATTATGCCATGTCATGAAAATGAAATGAAGCATGATGTGTATGAAATGAAGTAGGCTATGCTATGTTAATGAAGTGAAGCATGAGGTGTATGAAATGAAGTATGCTATGCTATGTTAATAAGACATGTAGTACAGTAAGCATATAAGTATTTTACCTTCTGCATGGCTTGTACCAAGACCTTAACAAGGTCCAAGAAGGGATGGGCTCCTAAGATGCCCTAGGTCGATGGAATAAGACTCGGGCCTAGGATGGGCTTCTATGTATGATTGCCCCTAGGTCGATGGAATAAGATTCGGGCCTAGTACGGGATGGGCTCCAAGATGCCTTAGGTCGATGGAGTAAGACTCGGGCCTAGGATGGGCTTCTACGCTATGACGATTGCCCTAGGTCGATGGAATAAGACTCGGGCCTAGAAACCTATTAGGTTCGAGACTTGCTACCTCGGGCCTATTTAGGGATGCGCGCTATGATAATGAAGAAGTGGTACAATGCCGGGCCCAAATATGTTGAGATTTATATTTACGTACCTAATATATATTTTCAAAAGCATCTTGCATATGTATGTCATGATTGTTAAGTTACATGTTACGTTAAATGTATGTCATGATTGTTAAGTTACATGTTACGTTAAATGTATGTCATGATTGTTAAGTTACATGTTACGTTAAATGTATGTCATGATTGTTAAGTTACATGTTACGTTAAACGATATGCCATGATTGTTAAGTTACATGTATGTTAAATAATATGCCATGATTGTTAAGTTACATGTTATGTTAACGATATGCCAAGAATGTTAAGTTATATGTTATGTTATGCTTTATGATATGTTATGAATGTTTACATGCTTACGCTTAGAGACGTTATGAAAGTTATGCTTTATGATATGCTATGAATGTTTACATGTTTACGTTAGACACATTACAAGTTATGTTTGATGATACGGTGATCCATGCTATATTTCACTTACGTTACTTATGCTACATGTTAAGTTGATGACACCAAGTATGTTACATGTTATATTGCTTCTATGTTGTGAATGCTGCATGCCATGATTAATGATAATGTATGGTTTTAGTGAGTAGGACAGGATCTTACTAAGCCTATGTGCTTATAGTTTATCTTTCCCTCGTACTGCAGATAAGGGTAAGGGATGGATAAACTAAAGGGAGCAACAGGAGGGGCCAATGTGTGTGGTAGTGGCATGGTGGAGAAGATCCGTTAGGTCTAAACATGTTTACCTATGATAAAGATGTCTATTCATGTCCTCACTTATGTCTCCTTATGATGATGATGTTATGAATTTACTAAGCACTAAGTATCTACATATATGATGCATGCTCTATGTTAAGAAGAAGAAGTAAAGAAGAAGTAAGAAGAAGTATCTATCCACGCTATGAAGCATACTCTATGCTAAGAAGAAGAAGTATGTATATATATATGTATATATGTGTTAACGCATGTTTATGTTTAAAAAAAAAAAAGTATTAAGAAGTATGTCTAAAGTCTTCCGCTGTAAGTATTAAGAAGTAGGTATAAAGTCTTCCGCTGTATGTAATGTATGTACGGTCGCGTCACGCGCCGCCTCTCCGGACATTTAGGGTCCCGGAAGGGCGGGCGTGACAAGTCTACTGCCCTCTAATTTTAAAAAATTAGATTTTTAGAAATGAATTTTGAAAATGCATAAGCAAAAATACATATTTCGAACAATCTTGAAAATTCATATGTACATTACTTACATGAAATACAATGGGTGAAAAATAGTTTTAAAATAAAATATCCATTAAAATGAGAGATTGATACAATGTTCAAAACTATTGAAACTTTTAATATTTTTGACCTACTTTGTATCAACTTCTTCAATGGTGATTTCTATCAAAAGATAGACTTCACCAAGGTTTTCTAAAATAATTTTAAAATATTTTTGAAAATCCATTTTGAACCATGGACTATGGGCTAGATGTACATGACTTCTACATTAACTTTCCTTATAATTCATCATTATCATTTAATGAGTGCTAAGTTCAACATAAAGTAGTAAATAAGCACATGATCTTAACTCATTTCCTAACATTTCACATGTGTCTAGAGTGGATCAATACACATACATGTCAATTTAATATGAGATGTGGATTTAGGGTTTAGAATTTTATGCATTTTTCTAGGCAACTCTATTTGATTTCCTTATACATGAGACTTCAAATCATGTTATAGTCCTTAAATCAATTTTAATTAACCTAAATGCATGAGTGACGATTATGACATATAATGATAGCATACATAAGTATGTGCCAATAATCATGATGTCATGGCATAAAAAAATAAATTAATCATAAGCATGACATTGTTAAATAACCTAAGCAATAATCATGATATTTTATATAATAAAATGAAATGTGATGTAATGACATGACAATGGCAAACAAAGGATGACAAATAAAAGGTAAAGGTATAAGATACCTAGATTTTAGTATTAATTGTCATTTGTTAACATTTACACTCAATTTTGCCATAATGGCCAAAATTCCCAAGTGTGCCAAAAACTCAAAATTGGCACACCATGACTTCTACACCTAATTGTGCCAATTTGATCAATTTTTCAAACTTCTTAAATTCTATTGGCACATCCTAAATACTATAGGATTAACAACTAGCCTCATTTCCAAAGTATCCCATTACCTTGGAAATAACCTAAAGTGCCAACTTTGCTATGGTTAGGTTAACTACCCATCCATTCAAGGTTGACACAACCTAACCCATTTAGCGTGATAAAATCACACTCTTATAAACCCAATACCTGTTGGAGGTCCTTGGATTTACTAGGTACTCACTAGGGATATCCTCCATTAGTACCTTCCTAATGACCCTTTTAGGCTTGGAAGCCTTGGTCAATTGGGTCTTGCCTAGGTCAACTCTAGGGATAACTTCCCTTGTGACCTTCTTAGTGGCTTTCCTATGTTTTATAGAAACCTTAGCCACTAGGCACCTACCATGGTTAGCCTTAGGGATGACTTCCCTAGTAACCTTTGTTTTCCTAGACCTAAATTTAGTTCTATAGTCAAATTGAATATTGTGGTAGGTTTGTATGATCTTCTTGGGCTTAGGCTTGTGACCCAAACCTTCCTTGCCCTTGAATTGAATTTTTCTACCAACACTTAGGTTTTTCCCATTAGGCCCTTGAATTGAATTTTTCATCTTTCTAAGGGTCTTCTCTAATTTCTCAAGCCTTGACCTCAAGGCTTGGTTCACTAACTCTAATTTTCCCAATTTTAATTTTTCATTAATCTTTTGAGAATGGTTCTTTCTCTTAGGCATATGTCTACCCTTCTTAGGGTTAATGCCTAAATGATCTTCTACTTTCCTAATACTTTCCCTAGGTAGAATTGTTTTAGGGGTATTGGTTCTAAATTTGTCCTTAGTCCTAATATCACATGATTTAGCACCTAAGCAATAAAATCTATTCCTAGCATGCTTTTGTTCATAAGAAATAGCAATAAAATTTCTAGCACACTTTTGACTATTAAAACTTGAAAGTGCATTAATAAATGATACCTTAGGGTTTGCCTTAGCTCCCCCTACATGTGTAGCTTCTTCTTTGACCTTGCTAGGTTGTCTTCCCTTAGGGCATTGACTTATATAGTGCCCCCATTGATTGCACTTGAAGCACACAATGTTCTCTTTGCTCTTCCTACGGGGACTCCGACATCCTTTGATTTTTCATTGACTTTTGGTGCTAGCACTTTCTTCTTGGCTAATTTTGGGCATTTACTCTTGTAATGCCCATGTTCCCTACACTCAAAACACATTATATGATCTTTATTTATAATTATTGTGATTGAGTTACCTTCCATGGTAGGGGAATTCTGAACTTCTTTATCTCTCCTAGATGTTGATGGTTCTTCTTGATTTTGCTCCGGAGTGGATGGTCTCTCCTCTCCTTCAATCCTAGAGGTAGAGGCTTCCTTCAATTCTTCCTCTGCCGATCTAAATGTTGAGCATCTCTCAATTTCTGAATCCTCACTCTCTTGAGATTTTTCTTCACTTAAGGTCGGTGAAGAATTTTCATGAAGCTTTGCTAATTTGCTCCATAGCTCCTTGGCATTTTGAAATTCACCTAATCTAGACAAGACGTCGTTAGGTAATGAATTTAATATCATTTGCATTATCTTATCATTTCTTTCGAAGGCTTGAGCTTGCTTTTCGGTCCATCCCTTCTTCTTAAGGTATCCACCTTTTGGACCCCTTGGAAATTCAAATCCCTTCATTAGGATGACCCAATCTTCAAAGTCCATCATGAAGAAATTCTCCACCTATACCTTCCATTGATTGAACCCTTCTCGTCCATAGAAGGTGTATGGAATTTGAGTGTTGATGTCCCATCCAAATCTATCGTTGGGCAACTCCATCCTCCTTCTCCCTCTAGCGATGCTCCCTTGGTTGTTAAGCTTTGAAGAGTAACCTTGCTCTAATACCACTTATAGGGGATCGATGGACGCACTAGAGGGGGGGTGGATAGCGATTTCGATATGATGCTTGATGGAATTCGATCGTGCTTGTCTACAATTATTAGTATGCAACGTAAATAGAAATACTAATACAAATACAAACAGAAATATGCAAGCACAAAGACAAGATGTAACGTGGTTCAGAACCTAGGGTTCCTACTCCACGGGTTGACCTCAAATGAGCTCTAGCGATGCAAACCACCACTAATCAACCTCTCCTTCTTGGAAAATACTCCGGAGGTAGAGAAAATCATTTACAACAATTCTTACAATAATAAGAAAGAGATATAAGCAAATACAAATAAAATACAACAACAATCGTAAAGAAAACTTTACACAAGATTGCTTTGAATGTTTTGCTTGTTGGTTGCTTGGATGAGCTTGAAGGACCCTGAAATGCACCAGCACTTCACCTCAAATCTCCCCTAGAACCATCATGTGAAATCCTCCCTGCCGAGCTCCTTTTATGCCTCCAATATCACACCCTTGGACTTCCCTTGCCAACTCCATGTTGGACTATCCAATTGCCAAGACCCATGCTTCGACTTTCCAATTGTCAAGTACCCATGACTTGGACTTTACCATTTCCAAGACCCATGCTTGGACTTTCCATGTCAAGTACTCAAGACTTGGATTTTACCATTACCAAAACTCATGCTACTAGGACTTTATAGGCCAAGTACTCAAGACTTGGATTTTCCATGCCAAGTACACAAGACTTAGACTTTCCATGACAATCACATTGTCATACGTTTTGTCGAACATCAAAATACTGCTTGAGTCAAACTCGAGTCTAATTAATCATGACCTAGGCCGATTGCACCAACATTTAAAACTTATTTTTTTAGAAATAAAAGAATATGCAGCGGAATTAAATAAATAAAAAAATAAAGTAATGAGACAAGTAATTTACTTGGTTCACAACCCTAGTCGAGTTGCTACTCCAAGGCTCGTAGTTCTCTGAGAGCTACCTCGATGGGCAATCCACTAAAAAGCCCTCCGACTCAAAAACTCTTGACTTCAGAGGGATTTGCTTTTTTATAATGATTAAGAGAAAGGTAACACACTATCTTCTCTTTAAATTAAAGTACATAAAGCGAAAACAAGAATAAATAAAATGTACCGACACTTTGAGTGTCAGAGTTGCATCGTTGCAATGGGATGAAGCTTTTACGGACAAAGAACACTTGTAACAGTACTTGGACGTTGTAGAGTGATGTTCCTCAAAGTCGGTCATGCATTTATTTTATAAGTCATTTCCAGTCGACTGGAACGCCCTCCAATCAACTCTAAATCAGCCCGTCGATTTAGTATATCATTCTTCCCAGTTGACTGGACTTGTTCCTGCCGACTCCAGGTCACCTGGCTCCGTATCTAGAATTTTCCCAATCGACTGCCCATAATTGATAGTTGACTGCCAAGGCTTCACCCGAGCAGTTAAAGCTCAGTCGACTGATCCAAGTTGACTAGGCTGCTAAGTGTCAGTAACTCTGCCAGTCGACTAGTCCATAATCCCAATCAACTGATAAACCTCAAACATGAGGTTTAACTCAAGTATGCTCTCCTCATACTTGATAGACCACCCTTAGCCTAGACCTAAGCCTTCTAGTCGCCTCTATCAACCTCACACCTATTGGATCCCTCCAATTCCTCCATGACTTGTTCATCCATACGCTAGCCTTCACGTGCTTCCATCATCTATTGTCATGCTAACCAGGTCTATTTTGCCAAGATACATTTGGACTTATGCTTCCATGACACATGCTTGTACTTTATGTCGTCAAACATTGGACTTATGTTGCCAAGACTACTTTCTTGGACATTACGCCATCAATATCACACCCTTGGACTTCCCAATTACCAAGCATCCATACTTGGACTTTCACCGCCAAAGGTCACTTGGACTTTATGCCGCCAAGACTACACACCTGGACTTTACGCCGCCAAGACTACACACTTTGACTTATGCCTCTAACACTATACCTTTGGACTTTCCTTGCCAAGACTCATGCTTAGACTTTCCAATTGTCAAGACCCATGCTTGGAATTTTCATGCCAAGACCCATGCTTGGACTTCACCATTGCCAAGACCCATGCATGGACTTTTCATGCCAAGACCTATGCTTGGACTTTCCATGCCAAGACCTATGACTTGGACTTTCCATGACAATCACATTGTCAATCCATTTGTTAAACATCAAAATACTACTCGAGTCAAACTCGAGTCTGTTCAATCGTGACTTGGGCCGATTGCACCAAAAATCTCCCCCTTTTCGATGTTTGATAACACCTTTAAGTTAGGCTAACCAATAAGCCCAAACTTAACTCTTCCAATGCCAAAGCATAGTGAAGGTTTACCTAACTTAAACCTCACTTCTCCCCCTTTGGCATACATCAGAAAGACTACCAAGGATATCAATGTCTCATATCCCAATGAGATCTTACATTCTCTCCCTTGGTCCAAAAACATCTCCAATTTTCCCCCTTTGGTGAGCATAATGAGGGTTTCTAAACCCTTCATGTCTCCCCCTTTGAGGAATACTTATCCATCATCCCTTGATGAATAATCTCTCCCTAAATGCTTACTCTCCCTTGACCATTGCACAAACAATATCCTTGGAGAGACCCTAAGCCAATATGAACTCTAAACAATCGAAATTAAGGGTAAAGATTCAACATTGAACTTTCACCTCCCTTAAAATTCGATTTTCACCCTAAACATCTCTTCTAAATCATTTTCAATGAATTTTCACCCTTCTCATGCTTTCTAAAGCATATCCTAGGGTTAGGAGATGTTAGGGTATCAAGGGATAATGGTCAAAATGGGCTAAACAAATCTTGTTTACTTGAAATCACCGATGACTCGATCAAGAACTAGTGGACTAAGATCAACACCAGTCGACTACCCAAGGTGGCAGTCTACTGGTTTATGCAAATACAGAAATTCAATTTTCAGAAATGATTTTTGGAAAATCATAAGTAAATATACGTAATTTGAAAAATCATGAAAGTTCATATGCACATTACTTATTAGGAATACAATGGGTGAAAAATAATTTTAAATTAAAATACCCATTAAATTGCAAGATTGATACAAAGTTCAAAAGCATTGAAACCTTTCAATATTTTGCCTAACTTTGTGTCAATCTCATCAATGGTGATTGATATCAAAAGATAGACTTTATCAAGGTTTTTCAAAATAATTTTAAAATATTTTCAAAATTTTAATTTCAATCATAGTCTATGGACTAAGTATACATGACATGCATACTAGCTTTTCTCATAATTCATCCATGTTATATTATGAGTTTGAGTTCATCTAGATGCAAGAACTATGCACCTTGAACTTAACTTATTTTTCTAACATCTCACATATGTCTAAGGTTATCAATACATACACATGTCAGGTGAATGTTCTTGTGAGATGTAGGTTTTGGTTAATCTCTAATCTAAGGTCTCATGTATTTTTCTAGGCAACTCTATTTGATTCCTTTATCGTGAGATTTCAAATCATACCATTGTCCTTAAATTCAAGTTAATTGATCTTAATGCATGAATGATGAGCATGGCATATATGATTGCACAATTAAAGCATGTGCCAAGATACATGATGTCATGGCATTATAAGATTCTTCTAAGTGTTAGCATGACATTAAAAATTAAACCTAAATATTGCTCATGACATTTTAAATAGTCAAATGAAGTCATTAATTAGAAGCATTATCATGACATATTAAATGGGCTTGTGATACATGATGTCATAACATTGTATAGCACTCGAGGCATGACATAAGAGTAATATAGTACACATTAATACATGCAATGAGCCATACAACACACAATTTTGACAACCAAACAATTTCATTCATTTAAAAAAATGTTCATACAAAATTTTGTTCAACAAAAAGATAAAGGATCCTACAATAAGCCAAAACAAAATGAAAAAAAAAAACCCATCCTACAACTACTAAGTTGCTAGTCACCACCATCGTCGGTTGGAGGTGGTGGAGGTTGGTGACTTTGGATCAACGTAGGAAACATATCATACATCTCGACCTAGCACTGCCCAATCACAGAGTGCTTGAGGTTGAGCTCCTCAAAACGTGTATCTATAATCTCATGGAGCTCCTCAATCTGAGACTCGAAGAGTGCGAGTCGATATGATGTACGCCGCTGAAATGCATTTGGCTCCTTGAGAAAATCCTCTCCCTCTGGATCCTGCATTGCCTCTTGCTCTCCCTCCACAAGTGGTTGTTGCTCCCCTGACCACTCCATCTGTCCATAGTCTGTTCGCATGCGAGCTAATGCAAAATGCCTCAAGGTGATGCGATCATAAGAGTATGACAACGACCTCAAATTGCCCCTAGAGATGTTGATGCCAACAGATGCTAGCCATGCTATGATAATGTGGCCCAAGGGCATGTGAATCTTCCCTTGGACAGGGGACACAAAGTAGACTATGCAGTGAAAGATGTTCAATGCAATATTTATGTCAAGCAGGTTACGCATAGCATACATCAGGAATAGATGGGGAGGATGGATCATGGCTTGACCCTGAGTCACTATAGGTAAAAGACATCCAACAATGACTTTGTAAAGCACATTGTCAGAAGCAGATAAAGCATTAATCGAGAAAAGATTTTGACCCAAAGGATGAGGTCGATGGAAAAAGAACTCATGCATAGACTCTATAGTGACGTGGTCAAAAGGAGCTGGAAGAGGCTCATCAAAAATAGGATAAAAGACGAAAGTATCGTCAGATGGTCGACACTCTAGAAACTCCTATAGGATCTCAGAAGTGAACTCTAAATCGCGTTTTGCAACGCGAGTGTAGTATGTCGGACCATCTCCAACCCTCTTGAGATTTGTGTAAAATTCAGTAAGAAGATCTGTGTTAATGGGATGTGTACAAAATACTAACTTTGCTAACTGATAATGCATGATAAGTTGAATAACATCCCCGCAATATGCCCTAAAAATGGTTCATCTAGATAATGCATGACCATGGGCTAACATGTTCGGGACGGATGAGACTCACCACTGGGAGCCCTAGTGGATCCCTCACCCGACTCTAATCTATGTCTTTGTCTAAATGCAATGCAAATGAATGTCATGATCATGAATTCACAAACAATTTGGTTAGAAAATGAACATGTAAGAATGAATCGGAGGAAGATGGTGGAGGATCATTACTTTGGTGTCATTTGCTAGTATAGGGTTGTAGAAGACACCCAGAGGAAAATCTCGAAGGAATGCCGGCCGAAACTGAGGGTGACGCTGAAACCCTAAAAATGAGCAGAATCAACCAAAACAAGAGGAAGAAAGGCTTAGATTAGCTCGATAAGAAGAGGAGTTAACCTAAACTGCCTAGGTTTTGGGTTTCAAGGCTTACCGAAGGCAGAGATCACCGGAGAGGCTCAAAGGATGAACGGGCGAAGGTTTGGGAAGAGATTGATCACGTGAAAGGTTGAGTGGCTAAGGCTCAATCTTTTAAAAATGCACCCATAAGTCGACTGTTGTCCCTTAGCAATTGACTGCTCGCCTTTCTGTGGTCATATACAATACTAGCAATCGACTGCTAGGGTTGAGTAGTCATTCGCGGACTTTACATTGTTATCACAGAATTCAATGATCGCTCATTGCTTAATATCTGAATATTCAGCTGAATTTTTTAGGATTGATTTGTTCAACTCAAATTTGATATATTTTGTGTGTTTGTCGTATGTGTATCGGCTATACCAGTATAATACTTGTATTTGTGTATTTGTTAATGTGTTTTGACATTTTATTCTATTTTCACAAGCATTAATAGCCAAAAATTATATTCCTAGCATCTCACCCTATCTAGATATTGAAATGCACAATCAAGGTAAGTCTTATATTTTTGTGAGATGCGATACATCACAAACACACCTTTCATGTAAACATATGATATGACATATGAAGCATCGCAAGTATATGAAATGCAACAAGATTATCTAAGTCATAATTCTAATTTTCATTATCTAGGATTATGCCAAGTACCAAATTTGACATAATGACAATTAAACCCCTTGCATGTGTCAAATCCTCAACCTTTTTGACACATCATACCTCTATCCCAATTGTGCCAATTTTGATCAATTTTTCAAATTTCTTCAATTCTATTGGCACATCATAAATTCCTTAGGATCACAATTCTTATCTCATTTTCAAGGTATCATATAACCTTGAAAATGACCTAAGGTGTCAACTTTGCTATGATTAAGTTAACTACCTTACCAATTCAAATCGACACACCCTAACCCATCTAGCGTGATGCAATCACACTCCTAGGAACCCAAAACTTATTTGAGCTCCTTGGGTTAACTAGGTATTCACTAGGGATGACCTCCCTAGATACCTTCCTTATGACCCACTTGTAGGGACCGATATGTCCGCTAGTAGGGACCGATATGTCTACTAGAGGTGGGTGAATAGCGATTCGCCGATTCATTGCTTGGAATTCGTTCGATCATGTTTGTCTACAAAACTTGTTAGCGCAGCTGAAACAAATAGCGATAACAAAATATGACAAACACTCACAATACACAAGATGTAACGTGGTTCAGAACTAGGGTTCCTAATCCATGGGGCGAGCTTAATAGCGAGTTCTAGTGATGCACACCACCACTAATAAACCTCTCATTCTCGAAAAATACTCCAGAGATGGAGAAACCTTTTAAAAAGTGATTACAATAGTAATACAAGAAATACAACAAGTATACTAAGCAATAAACAAATATAAGTAAAGAAAACTTTACACAAAGAATGTTTGCTTGCTTGCTTATTAATTGTTTTGGATTGCTCTTGAAGATCTAGAATGCAACAACACTTCCCCTTCGAAATCAGCCTAAAAATCGGTTGCAAAATCCACCCTTCGCTGCTCTTTTTATCACCTGCATCAGGCTTATTTTTACTAAACAGCTTGATGCCAAAAGGCACCAATCGACTGCCTACAATGTCATTATCTGACAATGGACTTAATCTACGTTGGCATTCCAACCAAGGGATCTACTAGTAGTCGATTGCCCTTGTCAACAGTTGACTGATGCTCAGTAGTCGACTGGTCAGTTGACTACTAGAGCTTCTGTGCTCGTGTCCGCAAAGACCAATCGACTACCATCCATGACAGTCGACTGATCAAGGCCAGTCGACTATCCATAATTGGCAGTCGACTGCCAATGCTTCACCCGAGCTGTTGAAGCTCAGTCGACTACTTGACCAATCGACTGGTCATAATCCCAGTTGATTGATCCAAGTTGACTAGGCTTCCAAGTGTCAATCACTCAGTCAGTCGACTGATCCATAATCTCAGTCGACTAATAAATCTTAAACATGAGATTTAACTCAAGTATGATCTTCTCATACTTGATAGACCACTCTTAGTCTAGACCTAAGCCTTCTAATCACCTCCATTAGCCTCACGTCTATCGAATCCCTTCAAGTCCTCCATGACTTGTTCATCCATACGCTAGCCTTCAGGTGCTTCCATCGTCATTGTCATGCTAACCGGATCTACTTTGCCAAGATACATCTGGACTTATACCGCCAAGACACACACTTGGATTTTACCCCGCCAAACATTGGACTTATGTTGTCATGGTTATATGCTTGGACTTTATGCCATCAATATCACACCCTTGGACTTCCCAATTGCCAAGCATCTATACTTGAACTTTCACCGCCAAAGTTCACTTAGACTTTACGCCGCCAAGACTACACACTTGGACTTATGTCACCAAGACTATACCTTTGGACTTTCCCAAGACCCATACTTGGACTTTTCAATTGCCAAGACCCATGCTTGGACTTTTCATGCCAAGACCCATGCTTGGACTTTCCATGCCAAGACCCATGACTTGGACTTTCCATGACAATCACATTGTCAATCTATTTGTCAAACATCAAAATACTACTCGAGTCAAACTCGAGTCTGCTCAATTGTGACCTGGGTCGATTGCACCAACAAATTGCTCTGAGCTTGATAAGACGAAAAGCATGTTGCCATTGTCGCTTTCTAAATTTTCTTCTTCTACTATGTTCGCAGAGTTCGATGAACCATCTTTCTTTGTGTTAGTCTTTTTTCTCTTTAGACAATCTCTCTTGATATGCCCCTTTACTCTACATTTGTAGCATGTAATCTCCTTCTTCTTTCTCAATTTAGATCGGACCTTATTATTTCTCTATCCATGTCGTGTACTACTCCTTTCAAGTTCCTGGTTACTTTTCATCACAATGCCTTCACCTTGTAAAGTCTCATCCCTGGCTTTCTTCCGCCGATGAAAACTTAATCGAGCACTTGTGACTTCCTCCAGATTTAGAGATTCCTTTCCCCATATTAGAGTTGTAACCAAATTCTCGTATGTAGGAGATGAAGGTAGAGAGTTCAACAACATTAGCGCTTTATCTTCATCGTCGATCTTCACATCAATCCACTTTAAATCATTGACAATATGATTGACAACATTGATGTTCAGAGTCAGATCAGTAACCTCTGTTATCTTAAGCCCAAATAATTTCTACTTAAGATAGAGCTTATTTGTCAACGACTTGGACATATATCAGCTTTCTAGTTTCTGCCAAAACTGCCACCGGTGATTCCTTATCCATGATGTGATACATCACATCATCCATTAGACAAAGCCTTATTGTTGCCATTGCTCTTGCCTGCAATTCCTCCCAGTCCATCTTCTCCATGCTATCCAGTTTCTCTTCTCCTAGCGTCTTCATTATACCTTGTTGCATCGGTAGATCCTTAACCCTCCTCTGCCACAATTCAAAATTGCTAGTTCCATCGAACTTCGCCAAGTCGAATTTCGCAGAAGAGATCCCCGCCATGACGAACCTTGGCTTTGACACCACTTGTTTATGTGATTACCAATCAATAAGAGCGAAGAATGTCGAAGGAAGAAAAAAATCAAACGAGAGAGAAGAACAACATGAATTTAACATGATTGGGTAAAGATTACCTTACTCTACAAAAATGTCTAAGAGAAAACCATGAAAAGCATAAGTTTAGGGTTACACTTATCCTACATATACATCTCTAGCCAAATATGACATTTTAAATCTAAAATACCATAAATTTCTCAACATTCTCGAACTCCCCGTCGCCTCTAGAACATGACACGACCAAGTCATGCAGTCAAACACGACCATGTCAAGCCTGTCTTGTTTCTTACAGAGCGTTGCACAACCGTATCATGGTCGTGTTGTTTCATCTAGAGGACATGACGACCATCTTTGCCGCTGCGTCGTGTCATTTCATTCAAAGTGCAACATAGCCTGATCATGCTACCTGGCACGACCATGTCATGGTCGTGCCGTTTCATCCTCCATATGAGTCATCTTCAACGATATATTTTATGTAAAACTATGTTAAAACTCTTACATAATTATTATTAGTTATGTGATCATTTAAAAAATTTATTGAAACTTTAATTGTCTATTTATATATTCAAATTCAATTTTCTTAAAAAATAATTATATAATAGTTTTGACTAAAACTATTTTATAATTATTTTAAAAAAAATTAAATTAAATTATTGATATTTTTAATTTATAGTTATTTTAATCAAAATTATTACATGAGTTACTTGGACCAAACAAATTTGGGTAAAAATTAACAGGACAATCTAAATTAAAGGAATCATCAAAAATGAGTTTCTTTATTAAGAAAAAAAGTCAAAAGAGCACCTATATCGAAAATACCCTTTTTATAAAATTATTGTAGTATCTACGGCTATAAAATTAAATTATTTTTTATTTAATTTGGTCAAAAATTATATATATAGTTAAATTGTATAATAAAAAATTTTCTATCAACTTGGTTAATATTGTTTATTCTTCATAAAAAATCATTTTATAAATATTAAAATCATCTCGAAAAGTTCATTATCGTTTAATCATTTAAAAAATACGACAATTTATCGTTTCACGTTTTCAAAATTGAGAAAAATCGAAATCACATATGTAATATTCATAATTATCAAATTACGTATCACTTTTCATATTTACCCCTTCGCTCAATATTCTATTTTTTTTAATTAATAGAATAACTCTATCAGTCGGTTTCGGACGAAACTGACTGACGGACCTAAACAACTCGAAATCACATGATTTAAAGATCTTTGTGCTTCTCTCACATTCTATAATACGTACGTGACTCCGCAAAACATTGTGATACACCATATTGGGAGTAACAATTTTTGAAACTTTGATTTTTTTTTTAATGGAATAGTTTCATTAGCCAATTTCATTCGAAACCGACTAATCAACCTAGACAACTTGGAATCACGTGATTCGAGATCCACGTGCTCCTCTCGTACTCCATAATACATATGTGATCTCAGAAAGCATTGAGATACACTTGTTGGGAGTAGCAGTTTTTGAAACTTCGAATTTTTTCAATGGAATAGCTCTAAAAGTCAGTTTCGTCTGAAATCGATTGATGGACCTAGACACAGCTTGGAATCACATGCATGATTTGAAGACTCATGCGCTCCTCTCACGCTCTATAATACGTACGTGATCTCAGAAAGCATTGTAATAAACCATGTTGAGAGCAGTGATTTTTATCACTCGTGTCCTCTATGTGAAGTGTGGTCGAAAGACTATTTCAAATGCTACGACGATGATACCCGTGCAGATGAAGTCACCAATGAGTTCCTCGGACTCCCTCACTCATGCAGGTATAAAACTTCAAATTTTTTTAATGGAATAGCTCCATCAGTCGGTTTCGTTCAAAATCGACGAATGGATCTAAATAGCTCGTAATCATATTATTCGAATACCTTTATGCTCCTCTCGCATTCCATTATATGTACGTGTCACTTGGGCCAGCAGATATCGTCGTCGTAACATTTGAAATGTTCCTTCGACTATAGTTCACATGTCGAGCATGATTGACAAAAATCGCTGCTCTTAATACGATTTATTACAATGCTTTCCGAAATCACGTACGTATTATGGAGTGCAATAGAAACACATGAGTATTCGAATCACGTGATTCTGGGTTGTTTAAGTCAATCAGTCGATTTTAGACGAAACCGATTGAAACAATTCTATTAAAAAAAATTGAAGTTTCAAAAATCACTGTTCTCAACACGGTGTATCACAATGCTTTCCGAGATCACATACGTATTATGGAGTGCGAGAGGAGCACATGAGCCTTCGAATCATGTGATTCCGAGTTGTCTAGGCCCATCAGTCGATTTTGAACGAAACTGACTGATGAAACTATTCTATTAAAAAAAATGAAGTTTCAAAAATCGCTGCTCCCAACATTGTGTATCATAATACTTTTTGAAATCACGTACATATTATAAAGTGCAAGAGGAGTACAAAGGTTTTCAAATCATGTGATTCTAAACTGTTTAGATCCATCAGTCGGTTTCGTCCGAAATCGACTGATAGAGCTATTCCATTAATTAAAAAAATAAAATATTGAACGTAAGGGTAAATTCAAAAAGTGATACCCGATTTGATAATTATAAAAGTTACGTACGTAATTTTGATATTTTCCAATTTTGAGAAAATAAAATAATAATTTGTCGTTTAAAATGATAACCGTTGTAATAAGTTAACTATTATAATAAATTTATAGTAATTTTGACTATTTTAAAATGATTTTAATTAAATGTAAGTAAATTTGACTTAATTTGTAAAAAAAAATAAAGTATTTTATATAATTTTTTTTTAACCGGGTTGAAACCATTTATTTTTAAAAGTTATAGTAATTATTTCATTATTATAATGGCATGGCCTTTTTAAAATAAAGGAAGCATGCTTATTTCATTTTTGCCTAAGAAATTTAGTAAAAAATAATTTAAAGGATAAATTTGATAATAAATTAAAATGGGAAACACTTTTGATAATTTTGTAAAAAAAAAATAGTTATTTTATTTTTTTTTCCAAAATAAAATTTACATTTTTTTATTAATTAAATATGCAGTTAAAGTGTTCTGGCTCCTATATGAATACCATTCCGACACGTCTGGAGTTGTAAGTCAGCAGAACAGAGATCGAGGAGCCATGGCGGAAACCAAGTTGGTGCTCCTTCCCTCGCCTGGCGTGGGTCACATCATCACCATGGTGGAGTTGGGCAGACTGCTCATGCGTCGCCACTCCGACACCCCCTCTGCCCGCTTCTCCATCACCGTCCTCCTCCCTAGCCCCGCTTCCGCCCCTGCCGTCGATGCCTGCATCACCTCCGTCGCGGCGTCTGGCCTCGACATCGAATTCCGGCAGCTTCCGCGCGTCGATCCACCCACAGATAACGACGGCCCAGAGGACTTCACGTCCCTCTTCATGCAGAAGCTCATGCCCCAGGTGAAATCCGCCGTCGCCGACATACAGCGTCGCTCCGCCGCCGTGGCCGCGCTGATCGTTGATTTTTTTGCCACCGGGGCGCTAGATTTTTCCCGAGAGCTCAGCGTGCCATGCTACGTATACTTCACCACCAGTGCCGCCTTCCTTGCGCTCATGCTTTATTTACCAACTCTCCACGAGAAGTTCCCCATGGAGTTCGAGGAAATGGAGGAGGCGGTGAATATACCGGGCTTGTGCCCCATTCCGCCGCTTTCGATGCCGGCACCGTTCATGAACAAGAAGAGCGGGAGATACACCTGCTTTGTGCACCATGGACGGCGCTTCTGCGAGCTCGACGGCATCATCATCAACACCTTCCCGGAGCTCCAGCCTGTGACATTGCGGGCCGTAGAAAAGGGGCTCTGCGTGCCAGGCCGCTGGATGCCGCCGGTGTTCCCAGTGGGTCCTGTGCTCACGAGCCACGAGGACTGCGGCGGCGCTTCGAATGGGCAGCCTCGGCGACACGAGTGCCTGGCGTGGCTGGACGAGCAGCCGGCGGGATCGGTGGTATTCCTCTGCTTCGGGAGCAGAGGAAGCTTCGAGGCGGCGCAGGTGGCGGAGATGGCGAAGGGGCTAGAGTGGAGCGGGCACCGGTTCTTGTGGGCACTGCGCGTGGCGAGTCTGAAGGAGGCGGAACTTGTGATGCGGCAGCCTGAAGAGCCGTCGAAGCTGGAGGAGGTGCTTTCGGAGGGGTTCACGGAGAGGACGAAGGGGAGGGGGATAGTGTGGGCGTCGTGGGCGCCGCAGGCGGACATTCTGGCGCACCGGGCAGTGGGGGGATTCGTGACTCACTGCGGGTGGAACTCGTGCCTTGAGAGCTTGTGGTTTGGGGTGCCCATGCTGGGGTGGCCGCTGTACGCTGAGCAGCACCTGAACGCGGTGGTGATGGCGGAGGACATGGGGGTGGCGCTGCGGTTCGAGGTGGAGAGGGAGAAGGGTAACTGGGTGGGGGCGGAGGAGTTGGAGAGAGGGGTGAGGAGGTTGATGGGGGAGGGGGAGGAAAGGAGGAAGGTGAGGGAGAAGGCGAAGGAGATGATGGCGAGGAGTAGGAGGGCGGGGGAGGAAGGTGGTTCTTCCTTCGTGACCATGGAAAAGCTGGTGGTGGAGCTCCTAACCAAGAGGGCACCGTGACTTGGACGGTAAACGGAATTAAATTTTATAATATTCAAGATTATTTAATAATATAATTAAATAGAATCAGTCAAATTTAAAATTAATTAAAATTATAAAATAATGGTTCAAATTTGATTTAGTTTTTTTTTAGTTTGAAATTTACTTATTTCAAATTTGTTTAAGTTGAGTCTATTTAAATGTTATCAAGTTCTGAAGTCAAATTTATTTGATTGTGTGAATTTTAATATTTATCCTTTATTTGATTGGTTAGTATAAATAAATTTATAAAGGAGTATGATTATGAATATGATTCATGAGTTTGGTCTACAAATTAACATTATTTACTTGTAGCAAAAAGAGATAATGCTTGCTTCCAGTGCTTTTCACCACGAACTCTCCAGTAATGGTGAAGGGAGGTAAATCACAAGGCAGATCTATTGACCCTTAGTTTGGTGGTTATAAATGGCGAAGATTTTATTGAGTATAGAGAGGATTTTTGACCTCCTACCAATCAACTCTACACTTATAACAGATCTATACCACTTTAGCCACCAAGTCGTTTCAAGGGGACCATAAATATTATTTACGAATATCGTTTCACGAATACTATTCATATTATAATATTCTTTGTTTATTTAATTGATTTATATGTATATTGAATGAATATAAATAAATTCTTATTAAATAGAATATCAAATTATTTATAAATGCTTGATTTGTTTACAACTCTGACATTACATGACATCACATGCAGATGATGATTGGCAAGGAAATCTTGGGAGTGTGCTTTTTTTTTCGGGCATTATTGTGTACTCAATTTTTTTTATATCGAAATTAGTACCTAAATTTTGTATTCATCAATATATATTTATTTTTCATTATATTCTTCGTTGATTGACAATTCAAATCAACTTGTGCTTCATCAATGGACTCTAATCAATTGGGTTAGTCGACTATAAAATTTTTTATTGAGTTATCATAAATTTATGACTAACAATTGATGACGATAACAAATTTAATATTTCAATGTTAATACTTCAATTTGTGTTTCTAAGATGCAACAAGTATAATAAGTTTCATTTAAAATGTTTTTAAGATACTTAAAGTCACTCGTGAATTTTAATTAAAATTCATTGATGACCTTAAATACTTTAGAATCATTTTAAACTAAAATTATTATACTCTTATAAGTCTCCTACGTATAACCACGCTCTCAAACACTTGAGTTCTATAACTTAGATTGAAAATTATGAGTTTTTAAAATCTTTGCAGAATTGAGATGCTTTATTACGAGTTTATTAGGGAATTTAGACTTGTCATACTCATCAATATCATCAAAGGATTTCTAGGATTTCTCTGATTCAGACTATATCAAGATTTTAAAATTTTAGACACTTTAGGTCTATTAGTAAGTTTTGATCAAAATTTATTAAGGACTTTAGACATCTTAGAAGTATTTCAAACCAAGTTCATTACATTCATTGCATCTTCTTAAATATAATTATGTCCTTAGATATAAATTTGACAATATAAATAGAGAGTTATAGGTCCCTAAAATTGACATAATTTTGAGATATTTTATTAACATTAGGATATTAAATTTGTTATAGTCGACAGTTGAGTAAAGATTAGTCGATTGATAATGATAAATTTATGATAGCTAAACAAAAAGTTTAGGTGGATACCAATAGTCGATTGATGAGTTAGGATCAATCGATTGCTTAGTCAAGATCAGTCCAGGATGGAGTACAGAAGAGATATAATAGAAAATATATGTGTTTTAAAATATGGATACGTAATTTGAGTATTAAGAAAAATTGACTATACGGTTATTCAATAAATTAAAAAAAAAAACTATAGATTGTTGATCTTTCTCTAATTTTTTCTATCCGATAAATTGGGAGCCAAAGTTTATACATATTCAGAAATCAGAAATAGATTTTTAGGATATTTATTTTCTCTAATGAAATTCAAATTTCATCTTCTTAATTGTTCCTTTGAATCATTGCATGACACCAGCAAGAGCAATGGGCATCTCATTTTTTTTTTTTTTTTTTTTACAAGTGGTATCCAAGCTTCGCCCGACTAGTCCACTTGGCGAACCGGCCCTGCCCCACAGCCTCCGAAGAGTCTCCACCGGCCCACAAGGGTAAATCAGGAAGACGCGCCACCAAGTCGCCGTGAGGGGTTTAACGCCAATCAGGATCCGCGACTTACACCAACTCACAGTAACGGAACCCGCCTCCGCAACCCGCAAGCGAGTGGAAAACGGCGGAATTCCCTCCGCAAGCTGCAGCCGGCAGGGATCGAACCATGGCTTGCTCCAGGGACCCCCCAAGTTCTTACCGACGCGCCATTGCCCTGGGGGCACAATGGGCATCTCATTGAAATTAGGGACGGTTGCTAAAGTGCAGACTCTATAATTATCAGAATGGGAAAGGGCAGAATTAAAACATCTAAAAACAAACCTTTGATGATGAGGACAAGAGGAGATCAAAATAATGAATACTTTTATAAAATTTCCACCTAAAAAAGGCTCAAGATGAACATTCAATCGCTGAATTGTTTTGGCGCTCTAATTGAAAATCAGGATGAGCTGACTAAGGAATTCTCAAATCACTACGAGCATCCGCAGGCCGAATGTAACAACTCTGAAATTAGGGTGAAGAAGGATGGGATAATAACACGAAGGCCTAGCATGACTTGTAGCTCCTTTCACACAAGAAGAAATAGAGTCAGCAGTTCAGGGTTTAGCGAAGCTTAAATCTCAAGAATTGTTCTTGATGTTTGGCATCTACTGAATCATATTAGTAAGTTCAAACTCACAGAATTAATTATGCTGACATTGCTCTGCTAGTAAACAAAAGAGAAAAAGCTTCAACTCCAAGTGACTATAGCTAGACAAAATAGCACTTCAAACAATGAGTATAATACCATCTCAAGAGTATTATCCAAAAGATTACAAGAATACACGAAAGCATTTGCCAGTTGATACCCAAGATGGTCCATGCAAAAAGCTTTGTCAGTGATGTAGCGGCAGACCATTCGGTGACTATCAAGTTTACCAGAGTGAGGTGGTAAATGTCTTAAATCGAGTTTAGACTTAGATATGGTCTTTAGTTGAATCCTTCCCTTTTTTTTTTTTGTTTTTTTTTTTAAAAATCAAGAAAGTTAAACGGAAAAAGGTTTTTATTGTGGGGTCAGGCTAGACCCAACCCCGGAATGGATCTGACGCAGATCTATAACCGAGACAATGGGATAGTTATTCATTGACTTAATAAACGGGTCGAAATGATAATCGATTTGCCTGATGGATCAATTATAGTTCAGTGGGTCAAAATCCATTGAATCGGTGGTTCGAATTATCAACTCAATGATAATTTAAAAGAAAAAATATTGGAAGTACCAGCTCCAATAGCTCGAACAAGAGATTCTAACGATTGATGTTAGCAGTTACACATTGTGCTAGTAGTGCACATTATGACTGTACGACGTGCAATTTCAGTAATCGCACGAGCACCTATATATTTAAGTGTGTGCATCCAAGTGAGAATGAGATGACGTTGGACGAACAATGAAAATGAGGAAGAACATTCAAGACTAGAGGAGAGATTTGATTTCTGGAGGAAGAAGAATTTTGCTTGGTCATTGTTTAGCAAAAGTGCAGAAAAGAAAATCGTAATTAATATGGGGGAAATATAAGTCCTACTATGTGGTAATGTTAAGTCAATAGTCAAGTTGAGATGGAACCTAAGATTGGACTCGGCCAACGAAAGCGTGAGTCAACTCAAGTCGATTTGAAGTGCACCCAGCTAAGTTTGGCAGATTAGATCGGCCGGATGCTTGAGCTCAATAGATGTCCCTGGCTCAGTTTGATAGTCAGATGGTTATATCACCTCCTGGGAGACACTTCCTCATGTCCTCCATTGTTGAATCATGTATATTTAATGAAGTCATGCCTCCCAAGATGCCTTTCGTATAGCCATGTCTCCGTCATAATGAGATCATGCCTTTCAAGATTTCATTTGTACAACCACGTATCCGTCATAATGAGACCATGTCTCTCAAGATCTCTTTCGTACAACCACGTCTTCATCATAATGAGGTCATACCTCTCAAGATCTCTTTATAACCACGCCTCGTCTCATGCCTCCTAAGATCCCCTCCATACAATTGCATCTCCGTCATAAGGAGGTCATACCTCCCATGATCTCCTCTAGGAATCCACACCATCAGACTTGTTTCATTTTCTATATAAAGGTAACAAGGAGGAGGAAGGGGATAATTAACATCTAATCTTCACTTTGCTCCTTTAAGTATTTTTTTCACTCTTCTCCATATTTTGACTTGAGTACGGAGAGGCTTCGCCGAGGTGCCCTTGGCCCCCTTTCTCACTCCTTGTTTGGGTCATGGTCGAGTCGGCAACAACTGAGCCAACATTGTCCGGGTCGACATTGACCAAACTAGAGCTTGCCGAGTCGAAACTGGTCGAGTCGGTACTAACCAAGTCGACACTAACTGAGTTGGTTCTGGCCGAGTCAGCATTGGCCGAGTCAGGACTGGCCAAGTTAGCACCAGGTTAAATCCACTTAGTTCACTCGAAATTCAATTTTTATAGTCAATAGTTGTCAGTCAGGTTGATTGGTTCCAGGTACCAGTCGACTAAAACTCCTAGAATCGAGAAAATTTATTTTTCTTGATTGTTTAAGTGTTGTATTGGTTCTATGCCTATTATAAATTGAATTAAGCAAGTTGTGTACTTATTAGGTGGTTATATACTGACTTTGTTAATTTCAATTTTAGATAATATGGATGATCTGTACTTATGGAGTCAGACGACACATTGGGAGATTCGATAGATTATTCTAGAGACTCGAGCAGTAGGATTTTTCTACTATGGATAACTATCAGATTTGGGCTTTGGTGCATTCACTGTAGGCAAATCTTAGTATAGTAGCACATCACGTATGAGGGCGCTACAAAGGGCGCATCACACATGCAGAGTTGTGTATAGAGCTACTTTACCATGTGGATCAAAAGGATCCTGCTGAGATTGAGGAAGATCCTGAGGAGGATCTAAAAGAGGATCCAAATGTGGGCTCTATAGAGAATCCTGAAGTCGGTCTACCTAAGATTGCCCTAGCTAAGCCTAGAAAGATAGGGATTGCATTGATTACTACTGCGCTATTATTTGTCCTAGTGAGAATAGTAATAACCTATCTAGTTTGTTAGAGTTATTTAAGTTATAAGTAAAGAATGTTATGTGGTAATAGTCTTTATAGAGTATGTTATGTATTAACAAATTTCTGCATGTTAAATGATTGGTTTAGTTAATGAAATGATTAGTTCATTTTATGTTTCTAACATGATTAGTTCAATTGATAAAATGATTAGTTCATTTTATATTAATATCATGATTAGTTCATTAGATGAGATGTATGTGATTTAATTCATCAATGTTGACTGGATTGGAACATACGAATAATGAGTGAAAATATTATTTCTACTTGATTTTGTAAACCAATTCAGATTTACATTAAGTCAAGTATAAATTACATACATATAACTTACAATAAATAACTAAATAATGTATTTATTTATGGTAGATTATGACTACTAAAAATATCATAGTTGAACTTAATAAAGGAGAAAAACTTAATAGGGATAATTACAAAATCCGACACCTAAAGATGCAATATCTTCTTGAGGAACAAGAAGTTCTAGAGGTTGTTCATCAGATTATGGAAGAACCTATTGATGGTCCGCCAACATAGCACAAACGAGATCTTGATATCGGTAAGGTATGAAAGAAAAAGGACTCTATTGCTAAGGGAATATTGATTAATTTAATAGTAGATGATCTGCATGTGTTGGTGCAATCGGCCCAGGTCACGATTGACCAGGACTCGAGTTTGACTCGAGTGATGTTTTGATGTTTCGACAAAAATATATGACAATGTAATTGCCATGGGAAAGTCCAAGTCTTGTGTACTTGGCATGGAAAGTCCAAGTGGAACACTTGACATTTGATAAAGTCCAAGTCTTGAGACTTGACATGGAAAGTCCAAGTAGAACACTTGACATTTGATAAAGTCCAAGTCTTGAGACTTGGCATGAAAAGTCCAAGTGGGACACTTGACACATGAAAAGTCCAAGCATGGGTCTTGGCAATGTAAAAGTCCAACATGGGTTGGCAAGGGAAAGTCCAAGCTTGAGTCTTGGCATTTGAGAAGTCCAAGGGGATGGATATTGGCGGCGTAAAGTCCAAGCAGAGTCTTGGCGGCGTAAGTCCAATGTGCCTTGGCGGTGTAGATACCGTTAGCATGACATAGCCGAGGGAAGCACCTGGAGGCTATCGCGATGGATGAACAAGTCATGGATGACTTGGAGGGATCCGAGAGGCGTGATGCTGATGGAGGTGGCTAGAAGGTTTAGGTCTAGGCTAAGGGTGGTCTAGCAAGTATGAGGGCACCGTACTTGGGTTAAAACCTCATGTTTGAGGTTGGCAGTCGACTGACAATATGGCCGGTTCGACTGCCGTGAGTCGACTTGAGTTCGACTGCCAATTTAGAGAGGATTGCTCTGCGCGATCGCTTCATTGGAGCGATCGATGTCTCGACGGCTGATCGCTAAGTCGTGATCGAAGCTAAGTTCTGTTCCGCGAGCCGCGACCGGCTTTCGACTAGCGTTGACGATCGGCTAATGTTAGCGATCGGCGCCAATGTTGGCGATCGGCTAAGAGTCCGCTGGAACTTGTCCAACGTGGATTGAGCCGTTGTCTCACGGCTCTGATCGGTAGTCGATCGGGACTTATGGCGATCATTGCCAGGCGGAAATCCAGCCCGATGGAGGATAAAAGTAGTTGTTCATGAAAGGCTCAAGCATCAGTTCTTTGGGGGCTTTGGTGAGGAGATTTGAAGGCAATTTGCAAGTGCATTTCAGCTTCCTTCAAGCTCATCCAAGCAACCGACAAGCAAGCGCTCAAAACCCTAGTTTGTAAAGTGTTCTTTACATTTTCACTTGTATTTGCTTGTTTACATTGTATTACTTGTTGTAATTCATTGTACGAGGTTTCTCCACCTCCGACTTGTTGTCGAGAAGGAGCTTTATTGCTTAGTGGTGTTTGTGGCATCGCTAGGGTTCGTACGAACCCAATCCGTGGAGTAGGAACCGTTACGGTTCCGAACCACGTTATATCGTGCGTGTTGTGATTGTATCTTGTGTTTGTATTTGTTATTGTTTATTCCGCTGCGTACTAACAAGATTGTAGACAAGCAACGCGAACGAATTCCATCTACGTACGGTCAAACGGTATTCACCCCCCCTTCTAGCGGCGTCAAATCTCCAACAAGTGGTATCAGAGCCCGGGGCTCTTCTACGGACTAACCGCCGGGAGCTAGGACAAAGAAGCTAGAGGGTGAAGATGGAAGAACAATTGGGATGGAATATTAACACACCGATCCCTTACTCCTTCTATGGACAAGAAGGATTTAGACAATGGAAGGCGAGGATTAAGGACTTCCTAATGATGAGGGATTTCGAAGAATGATCCATCTTAATGGAAGGATATAGCTATCCAAGAGGACCAAAATGTGGATTCCTCAAGAAAAAGAGATGGACCGAAGAGCAAGTCCAAGCCTTCGAAAAGAATGAGAAGGTAATGAAGTTGTTAATCGATTTAATACCTAACAATATCTTGTGTATGTTAGGTAATTATGTAGATGCAAACGAGCTATGGAGCCAAGTGGCCAAGCTCCATGAAAGCCCATCAACGGTCCAAGAGGAAGAGACAGAAGAGGCTAATGCATCATCCTCACAAGGAAGTGAGGACTTGGAGGTTGAGAGATCATCAACATCCAAGGAGGAAGAGGAAGTAGAATCGGAAGTTGATAGGGGGTCAATTTTCGGGTTGGTGGAGGAAGTGGAAGAAGCATCCACTTCTAGGATTGAGGAGGAGATTAGAGTTTCCTCAACACCGGAGCATCAAGAAGAAGCTTCGACATCCGGTCAAGATGAAGAAGCCCAAAATCCAATTCCGGTCTCCATTAACCTAGGTAACTCAAACACTCTAATTTCAAATAAAAATAATATTATGTGTTTTGAGTGTAGGGAATTTGGGCACTATAAGAGCAAGTGCCCAAAGAAGATTAGGAAAGCTCCACCGACACCAAAAGTCAAGGATGCCGGTTCCCCAACACCTAAAGGCAAGGAGCACATCATATGCTTCAAGTGCAATTCAAAAGGACATTATAGGAATCAATGTCCTAGGGGGAGCAAAAAGACCCAAGAAGAAGCATCACAAGTAGGGGGAGCTAAGGCTAACGCTAAGGTACATTTTAGTAATGCATCTTCTAATTTAAATGCTAAAAAGCATGCTAGGAACTTTAATTCTCTTACAATTTATGAAAAACATACTAATAGGAATAAATATTTTTGCTTAGGAGCTAAGAGAGTCCATGTAGGAAATAGGGAGAAATTTAGGACTAATGTCCCTAAAAACAACTTATTTAAGGACAAACCTAGGTCAAATAACTCAAGACCAATTCTACCTAGGGAATCAATTAAGAAAATAGGGGATCATCTATGTTTTAATCCCAAGTGGACTAGGCATATGCCTAGGAAGTCCCATGCCCATGGTTTAAATCAAAACTCTAAAATTGGGCAATTAGAGATTGAAAACCAAGCCTTGAGGTCAAGGCTTGAAAAACTTGAGAAGACCCTTAGGAACATACAAAATCAATTTAAAGGGTCTAGTGGTCAAAATCAAGGGTCCAAAAGTCAAAGTCAACACCTAGGACCTAAGAGTCAAAAGCCAACCAAGGGCAAGCAAGGTTTGGGTCACAAACCTAAGCCTAAAGTGGCCTATCATAGTGTTCCATTTGACTATGGAACACAAACTAGGTCTAGGAAGACCAAGGTCAATAGGGAAGTCATCCCTAGAATTGACCAAAGGGTGTGCCTAGTGGCTAGGGTTTCAAGGAAACCTAGGGTGGCCACTAAGAAGGTTGCAAGGAGTTACCTAGAGTCAACCTAGGTAAGACCCAAATGACTAAGGCCAACAAGCCTAGGAGGGTCATTAGGAAGGTATCTAGGGAGGTTATCCCTAAGGAATACCTAATTAACCCTAGGAGCTCAAATCGGTTTTAGGTTCCTAAGAGCGTGATTGATTCACGCTAAGATAGGTTTAGGGTGTGCCAACCTTGATTGGATGAGTAGTTAACTCAACCATGGTAAAGGTGGCACTTTAGGATATTTTCAAGGTTATGGTTACCTTGGAAATAGATTTGAATCAATATCCTAAAAGATTTTAGGATGTGTCAATGCACTTTTGAAATTAAGAAAAATCAATTAAATTGTCACAATTTAGGTTTAGAGGTTAGTGTGCCATTTTTGGGTTTTTGGCACACTAGGGAGATTATGATAATATGGCAAATATATCTAATTATATCAAATGACAATTAATATTAAAATTTTGGTATTACTATACCTATATATTTTATTTGCCATGCCTTGATTGCCATATGCCATGTCATGACATCATGTTTACTTTTAATCATTTTATATGTCATGATTATGCTTAGGTTTGAGGATTTAAATGTTATGTGCTTTAGTTTTCTTTATATCATATGCCATGACATCATGATTATGAGCATATGCTTATTTATATCATCATTAATGCCATAATCATTCATGTATTTAAGAAAAAAAAATTTCGATTGAAATTGATTTAAGGACTATGGCATGACTTGGAGTCCCATTCATAAGGGAATCAAGTAGGGTTGCCTTAGAAGATGCATGAAACCCTAGTTTTAAATGAACCAAAACCCACATCTCACATCCAATTGATATGTATGTGTATTTATACATCCTAGATACATGTGAGATGCTAGGATATGAGTTAAGTTCAAGGTGCATAGTTTTTGTATCTAGATGAACTAAAACTCATTTAATTTCAAATGTGGATCATTAGGAAAGCTTGTGTACAAGTCATGTGCATAGAGCCCAAGGAATATGATCCAAAACATGGTTTTGAAATCATTTTAAAATCAATTTATAAAACCTTGGTGAAGTCTATCTTTTGATAGCAATCACCATTGATGAAGTTGATACAAAATAGGGCCAAAACATTGAAAATTTCAATGGTTTTGAGTTTTGTATCAAACTCACTATTTTATGGGTAAAGTAATTTTCAAATATTTTTCACGCATTGTAATGACTATAAGTAATATACGTATCAAATTTTATGATTTTTCAAATTACGTAAAATTACTTATGCTTTTCCAAATCTTGATTACGATGAGTGAAATTGTGATTTCCGATCGATCAGCTCTTGGTGGCGATCTGATATGGGTGGCAATAAGGTTTGTTTAGCCCGTGTTCAGCTATGGAAAAGGTTCCTAATCACTCCTAACCCTAGGATATGCTTTAGGAAGCATTATAAAGGGTGAAAATCCATTGGATATGGATTAGGAGCTGTGTTAGGTCAAAGTATCAAATTTAGGGCGAGTGAAAGTTTTATGTTGAACTTAGAACCTTAATTTTGATGGTTTAGAGTTCCTATTGGCTTAGGGGCTTCCCAAGGACATTGTTGGTGCAATGGTCAAGGGGAAGCAAGCCTTTAGGGGGAGATATCCATCTTGGGATGATGGATGTGTTTTTCTACTTGAAGAGGAGAAGTTATTAGGAGAGTATCATCAATTGGGAAAATTGATGGGTTTTTGATACCCAATTTGGAAATTGGGAGAGAGTATAGGATTGCCTCTCTTGAGTGATATGTGAATTATCACTAGGAAGATGGTAGGCATCCTAGGTATTTATTTTTGGATCAAGGGGGAGATTGTAAGATCTCATTGGGACATGAGACATTGACCTCCTTGGAGAGAAAACCTTTTTGATGTTAGTCAAAAAGGGGGAGAACATTTGGAGAGTATTTACCAATTTGGGATAATTGGTAAGGGATTTGAGTTAGTGGTCTAACTCAAATGATTTGTTTGGTTTTTGTCAAACATCAAAAAGGGGGAGATTGTTGGTGCAATCAACCCAGGTCACGATTGACCAGGACTCGAGTTTTACTCGAGTGATGTTTTGATGTTTCGACAAAAACATATGACAATGTAATTGCCATGGGAAAGTCCAAGTCTTGTGTACTTGACATGGAAAGTCCAAGTGGAACACTTGACATTTGATAAAGTCCAAGTCTTGAGACTTGGCATGGAAAGTCCAAGTGGAACACTTGGCATTTGATAAAGTCCAAGTCTTGAGACTTGGCATGAAAAGTCCAAGTGGGACACTTGACACATGAAAAGTCCAAGCATGGGTCTTGGCAATGTAAAAGTCCAACATGGGTTGGCAAGGGAAAGTCCAAGCTTGAGTCTTGGCATTTGAGAAGTCCAAGGGGATGGATATTGGCGGCGTAAAGTCCAAGCGGATTCTTGGCGGCGTAAGTCCAATGTGCCTTGGCGGTGTAGACACCGTTAGCATGACATAGCCGAGGGAAGCACCTGGAGGCTATCGCGATGGATGAACAAGTCATGGATGACTTGGAGGGATCCGAGAGGCGTGATGCTGATGGAGGTGGCTAGAAGGCTTAGGTCTAGGCTAAGGGTGGTCTAGCAAGTATGGGGGCACCGTACTTGGGTTAAAACCTCATGTTTGAGGTTGACAGTCGACTGACAATATGGCCGGTTCGACTACCATGAGTCGACTTGAGTTTATTTGCCAATTTGGAATTGCTGCTCGCGATTGCTCATTCGAAGCGATCGGCCGATGTCTCACGATCGGCCGAGGCGGCGATCCGCTAAGTCTAATGACCGGCAATAACGGCCAGCGATCGACTAACGGCGTTAGCGATCGCGCGATCGCCAAAGTCCGTTGAAACTTGTCAGCGTGGATTGAGCCGTTGTCTCTCCGGCTGATCTTGGCGATCGGACTTATGGCGGCGCTACTGGAATCGGCCGATGGAGGATAAGCATTTGTTCGTGGAAGGCTCAAGCATCAGTTCTTTGGGGGCTTTGGTGAGGCGATTTGAAGCGATTTGCAGGTCAAGCGTCCTTCAAGCTCATCAAACAGCAGTAAACAGCAAGTCAAAACCCTAGTTTAAGTCTTTACATTTTCATTCATATTGCTTTTTTACATTGTATTACTTGTTGTAATTCATTTATGCAGTTTCTCCACCTCCGACTTGTTGTCGAGAAGGAGCTTTATTGTTTAGTGGTGTTTGTGGCATCGCTAGGGGGTTGACCCAACTTAGTGATAAAGATCGATTGGTTCGAACCACGTTATATCATGCGTGTTGTGATTGTATCTTGTGTTTGTATTTGTTATTGTTTATTCCGCTGCTTAATAAGATTGTAAACAGCACAATTCCATCTAAAGCGTATTCATCCAAATTTATCTTCTATTCATTAGCATTATGTTGGTACTTCAATGTTTTTAGTTGATTATTATCCTTTGAAGAGTATAGATTTGGGAGCAACAAACCATGTAGCTTGTGAGATAGTTACATTCGTGGAGTACCATCGTATATTG
The DNA here is from genome assembly GCA_025175895.1 of Wurfbainia villosa. Taxonomy (NCBI): domain Eukaryota; kingdom Viridiplantae; phylum Streptophyta; class Magnoliopsida; order Zingiberales; family Zingiberaceae; genus Wurfbainia; species Wurfbainia villosa. The sequence continues at coordinate 8,388,230 of CM045995.1, read as the reverse complement.
GCTAGCAACAAATAGATAAATGTAGGAAATAGTGCAATGATTGAAGTCAAAGGAGTTGACATTTGCAAACTCAACCTTCATGGTGGATGTACCTTATTTCTATATGATGTCCTTTATGCTTCTGAGATTCGACGGAATTTAGTTTCCGTAACATGTCTTCTTTATTTGGTTTATTGTATTAACTTTTACAATCATTGTGTTGAACTTAATATGATATGATTTTTTAACTAATGGTTTCATAGTTCTTGATGTAAAACTAGATTTCAATTGTGGGATTAATAGTTATTTTTCGAGTATTGCTCTTACTAGTGATGCGGAAATAACTGATGAAGTTTGAAATGCTAGATTAGGACATATAGGATAAGAATGTATGAATTGATTAGCTAAGGAGGGTCTACTGGGCACTTATGGTAATATTAACTTATCTATACGTGAGCATTGTCTTGCTGGAAAACAACTAGAAAATCATTTGGTAAGGTTATTAGGGATGATTCTATTAGGATTGGTGTTGGCATTAGAGGAGGGGGGTGAATAGTGACTCGATCTTCAGTTGTGTTCGCTCTCGTACTTATGCTTGTCTACAAAACTTTGTGTGCAATGGAAACAAAATAAAAAAGAAACAATAAAACACAAGCACAACACCTGATTTTACATGGCTCAGAATCTTCGATTCATACTCAACGACCTAGCTCTACGATAGTCCCTCTATCTTTTTATCCTTTTCGAAAACTTCTGGAGGTGGAGAAACCTCTTACACATGTTCTTTTACAACACAAGAAACCAAATTGAATATACAAGAAATGGAAAGAACATTAAGAAAAACAACTTTACACAAGAATGCTTTTGCTTGATAGCTCTTTGGTTGCTTTAGAAAACTTCTTGAAGGTCTGGAATGCAACATCAACTCCTCTTCAAATTCTCCAAGAACCGACACTTGAACTCTTCGTGAAGTCCTACTTTTATAAGCTCTGATTGGTGATTTCTACCTACCCGATCATTGGTGTTATCCTCAATCAACTGGTCACTCAACCGTTTACTCACAATGGATTAATCCATGTCAAATTTCAGTCGATCCTTCAACTTCTTCCGATTATCAGTCGACTGCTTCTGACCATCAGTTGACTACTAAGAATCTAGTTGAACTGGCTAGTCGATTCAGAGAGTTTCTATTCGCGACTATTAAGCGATCCATTGCTTTAGCATAGCGACTTTCCCGTTCCCATTTTCCCGAGCACCTGAGTTCATGAGTCGCAACCGTGAACGCCTCCCGAGTGCTATCTTTCTCAAGCACCAATCCACTGGCTCACCATGATAGTCAATTGGTCTCTCGAGCACTGACTTTTCCTAAGCTCCGCAACTACCCGAGCACTCAAGTCCTCGACACCAATTGACTGCCCAACCACAATAGTCGACTTCAGCAATCGAGCCGTTTATCATCCCCAGCACAGACTTCTAGAGCTAAGCACCGGTTGCCCGAGCACCCGGGTCCCTGACTAAAGCGCCCGAGCACTCTCGTGCGCCCATCTCGAGCACTGACTTGAGCACTCGAGCGCCGAGTGTCACATTCTCATTGCCCGAGCACTCATCGCTTCCTTAATGCCTGAGCACCATACAGGTGACTAGTCAAGACCACCCGATCATCACTATGAGTATGCGACTCAGGTCACGCTCCCGAGCACCCTATGATGTATCATTCGACTGGTAACCATCTCCAGTCGACTGATTCCCTAGTCAACCTAATTTTTAGGATAACTCCACTTCACCTAGTATCCAGTCAATCCTCAACCTGTCAGGACTTTTCTCATTCAGTATCCGATCACTCTTGATCTGTTGGAACCTCCTTTGCCTAGCATCCAGTCAACCGTGACCTACTAGGACTTCTCTTGCTAAGCACGATCACCTTGACAAGTCGGGTCTTCACTTGCCAAGCATGATCACCTTAACCTACTGGGACTTTACTTGCTAAACATGGTCACCCTGATCTATCGGGACTTCACTTGCCCAGTCATCCGATCACCTTGACTTGATAGGACTTCATTTGTCTAGTCATCCGGGCACCTTGACCTACCAGGACTTCCTATCACCAAACATCCAATCCTCCTTGACATGTTTGGAATTTCCTTGCCTTCCATCCATTCTCTAGACTTGTACGAGCTTTTCTAATACCAAGCATCCGGTCCTACTTGACCTGCTTGGACTTTCCTCTATGTGCAAAGTGTCTAGTCAACCTTGACCTTCCTAGACTTCACACTTGCCAACTCCCAGTTAGACTTTCCATCACCAAGTGTCCGATCCTTCATGATCCATTTGGATTTTTACCTTCCAATGTTCTGTTGGACTTTCGACCACCAAGTGCCCGATCAACTATGACCCACTTAGATTTCTACTTGCTAACATCCGGTTGGACTTCACTTGTCAAGTCTCTAGTCAACCTTGCTCGACTTGACTTCTCATCACACCAAAACTCTCATCCATCATGGTCATCCTGATCTAATGATGATTGCACCAATACTCTCATCCATATGACTACAGATGTTCCATACCATCTTATAGTCATATCCTCAATCATATTGTCATATTGTCAAACATTGAAACTCAACTTCAACTCGAGTCTCACTCGAGCTTGGTCAACCTTGGCCTGAGGTAGATTGCGCTAATAATCTCCTCCTAACAATCTCCCTTTTTTTTTTTTTTTTATGTTTGACAATATCTTTAAGTTAGGCTAACCCATAAGCCCAACTTGACTCTTCATATGCAAAAGCATAATGAAAGTTTCCTAACTTAAACCTTTCATTCTCCTCTTTTGACATACATCAAAAAGTCTCTCAAAACTTTCATATATTATTCTTCATTTAAATCCTTCATTCTCCCCCTTTCTTCAAATCAAAGAGTCTTACTCTTCCTCCATGCCTCATTCTCTTTATAAGGTCTTTTCAAAATTCATCCATCATATCTTGATGGATAACTTCCCGCCTAAAGGCTTACTTCTCCTTAACCATTGCACTAATAATGTCTTGGGAGAGGTCCTAAGTCGATAAGAATTCTAAACTCCAAACATGAGGGCAAAAGTTCAACCTTGAACTTTAACATCCCTCTAAAGTTGATTCTTCTCCTATTTAACTCTCCTATCCATTTTCACTGAAAATCTTACCCTTTGAATACTTGTCTAAGCATATCAAAGGGTTAGAAGTTGTTAAACTAATTAGGATTGCTAACAAATATCTAAACTGGACCTGTTAAGCCAAAATCAACCCTTCCAATCGACTGATTTTAGTAACCAGTTGATTAAACCCAATACTAGTCGACTATTTTATGAAGTAGTTGACTGGTGTCTGAATTTTAAAAAATCAAGATTTTAAATTGAAATTTGGAAATGCATAAGTAATTCTATGATTTTTGAAAAATTTTAAAATTTCATGTAGACATTACTTATGTCAAATACTATGGGTGAAAAAAGTTTCTATAAAGATACCTATTATTTTCAAAAAATAATACAAAATTAAAAACTATTGAAAACTTCAATATCTTAAGCAACTTTATCACAATATCCTCAATGGTAATTCCTATCAAAAGATAAACTTCACCAATATTTTTCAAAATGATTTTAAAGGTGTTTTCAAAACTTATTTTGAATCATGATATAGGGGCCAAGTGTACATGAATTGTACATTAGTTTTTCTCATGATTTCTCCATATGATTTGATGAGTTTGAGTTCATTTTTATGCAATGTATAAAAACCTTGAACTTAACTCATTTTCTTAACATCTCACATGTGTCTAGAGTATTTCAATATGCACACATGCCATCCTATAATCTTTGTGAGATGTAAAGTGGTTCTTTCTTAATCTAAGGGATCATGCATTTATATCTAGACATATCTCATTTGATCATCCTATCTAGGATATCAAATAATGCTGATTTTTTTTAATTTCAAGTGAATAAATATATGAATATGATTATGACATATATTGATGTGCATAATTTAAAAACATTGCCAATCTTATATAATGTATGATGTCATGGCAAGATGAAAATCAATCTAAGTATGACATGCACTATATAACCATGTGATATGATGTCATGACATAGAGTATGACAAACAAGACATGGCAAATGTATAAAATGCAAAGGTGTAAAGATACCTAAGTCTTAAACCTAATTGTCATTATCTAAGATTATGTCAAAAACCAAATTTGACATAATAACATATTAACTCCCTTGAGTGTGTCAAAAATCCTTATTTGACACACCATTGACTCTAGCCTAATGTGTCAATCATGATCAAATTTCAAACTTCTATTTTCATTGACACATCCTAAGATCTTTTAGAATCAAAGTTCTAATTTCATTTTCAAAGTATTAACTATACCTCGAAAATTCTCTAAAGTGTCAACTCTACTATGATTAGGTTGTTAGTACCTATAAGATTCACATATCTCCATAATAGCATGATATTGTCCACTTTGGGCTTAAACTCTCATGGTTTTGTTTTTGGATTTTACCCAAAAGGCCTCATACCAATAGAGATATCATTTCATCTTATAAGCACATGATTTTTTCCATGTCTTACCAATGTGGGACTTTGATTGTATTCTCAATACTCTCAATAATCCTTTCCTCAAACGAAGAACCACATTGGGCCCCCCTCAAGCCTATCCCTCCTTGAAGGATTTCCTCTTCTTGATGTCCGATCTTCAACCCACCAGGACTTCCTGCCAACTGTCTAATCCTCCTGACCCAGTTGGACTTTCTGCCAGTTATCCAGGTCTTCTGGCCCAATTGGACTTCTTGCCAATTGTTCGGTCCTCTCGACCCACTTGGACTTCCTACCCATTGTCTAGTTCTCTTAATCCGGACATAGGAGCTCCATCATTCGAGATTCATGGCTTGACATGGACCATGACTCTGATACCAATTGTTAGTTCCTATAAGATTCACATATCTCCACAATGACATGATATTGTCCACTTTGGGCCTAATCCCTCATGTTTTTATTTTTGGGTTTTATCCAAAAGGTCTCATCCCAATAGAGATATCATTTCATCTTATAAGCACATGATCTTTTCCATGTCTTACCAATGTGGGACTTTGATTGTATTCTTAATACTCTCAACATAGGTTAACTAGCATTCCATTTTAGGATGACACTGTAGGGGGATCGTATGCCACTGGAGGGGGAGGGGGGGGGGGTGAATAGCATGATCGTTGTTTGATGGAAATTGATCATGTTCGTCTCTATAAAACTTGTTATGCGCAGTGGAAATAATAATAGCAATAACAAAAATAAAGACAAAACACACACAATACACCAAGATATAACATGATTTGGAACCTTAGGGTTCATACTCCATGGATTGAGCTCAAACGAGCTCTAGTGATGCCAAACACCACTAATCAATCTCTCATTCTCGGAAAACACTCCGACGGTGGAGAAAACCTCTTACAAAGCGATTACAACAGTAATAAAAAATAATATAATCAATTACAAATGAAATACAACAAAAGATGTAAAGAAAACTTTACAAAAACTCTTTTGAATACTTGCTTGTTTGGTTGCTTGGGCTGCACTTGAAGACCCTGAATTGCACCAGCAAATCGCCCCAAATCACCCTAAGAACCATGACCAAAAACCTCCCCTTAGTGCTCCTTATAAAGCTGCAACTCAGGTTGATTTTTGCCTAGCAGTCGACTGCTCATACCCATCAGTCGACTGCTCCTGTAGCCGTTGTCTCACAATGACTCGATCCACATTGGCATCCAAGCCAACGGATACACTGATAGTTGACTACCAAATCCTGTAGACGACTGTTCAGTCGACTATTGAGCTTTTTGTGCCAGCGACCAAAATCAGCAGTCGACTGCCATCCATGGCAGTGGACTGCTCAAGCCATTAGTCGACTGCCAAGGCTATTTATCGCAGTTGAACGTTAGTCGACTGCTCAGTGTCGACTCGACTGCCAAGTGTCAAAATACTTGACCAGTCGACTGCTCAGTGTCGACTCGACTGCTAAGTGTCGACTCGACTGCTAAGTGTCAAAACACTTGACCAGTCGACTGGTCCATAACCTCATTCGACTAACAAACCTTAAACATGAGGTTTAACCTAAGTATGATGCCCTCATACTTGCTAGACCACCCTTATCCTAGACCTAAGCCTTCTAGCCACCTCCATCAGCCTCACGCCTATTGGATCCCTCCAAGTCATCCGTGACTTGTTCATCCATACGTTAGCCTTCAGGTGCTTCCATCAGCTATTGTCATGCTAATCGGGTTTATACTGCTAAGACACATTTGAGCTTACGCTGCTAAGACACATGCTTGGACTTTACGCCGCCAAACATTGGACTTATGCTGCCAAGACTCCACCCTTGGATTTTACGCTGCAAATATCATACCCTTGGACTTCCCAATTGCTAAGATTCATTTGGACTTACGTTGCCAAGACTCCACCCTTAGACATTACGCTGCCAAACATTGGACTTATGCTGCCAAGACTCTACCCTTAGACTTTACGCTGCCAATATCACACTCTTGGACTTTTCCTTGCCAACCCATGTTGGACTTTCCAAATACCAAGACTCAAGCTTGGACTTTCCTATTGCCAAGTACCCATGAATTGGACTTTCCATGCCAAGTACCCATGACTTGGACTTTCCATGACAATCACATGTCATACATTTGTCGAAAATCAATGACAATCACATTGTCATACATTTTGTCGAACATCAGAATACTGCTCGAGTCAAACTCGAGTCTAGTCAATCGTGACCTGGGCCGATTGTACCAACAATCTCCCCCTTTTTGATGTTTGACAAAAACCAACACCTTTGAGTTATGCCACCTAACTCAATCCAAATCTCCCAATTGTCCAAATTGGGAATTCTCACTCACATTCTCCGCCTTTTTGACATACATCAAAAAGACTCTCCCCAAGGGTATCAATGTCTCATATCCCAATGAGATCTTATAATCTCTCCCTTGGTCCAATAACATCTAAGATGCATTCACTCTTCCTAGTGATAAGTCCCATATCACTAAAGAGAGACAATCCTCCAATTTTCTCCAACTCTCCAAATTCTCCCCCTTATGAGGAAGAACACATCCATCATTCCATGATGGATAATCTCCCCCTAAAGGCTTGCTTCCCCTTAACCATTGCACCAACAATGTCCTTGGAGAGTCCCTAAGCCTATAGGAACACTAAACCATTAAAATTAAGGGCAAAAGTTCAACATTGAACTTTCACACACCTTAAAATTGATTCTCACCCTAAACAACTCTTCTAATCCATTTTCAATAGATTTTCACCCTTCTAATGCTTTCCAAATCATATCCTAGGGTTAGGAGCAGTTAGGGTAGCCTAACATAGCTGAAACATGGGCTAAACATCCTTGTTTATCCGAAATCAATATTTGGCAGTCGACTCGCTACCAACAATGATCGCTTGATTTCCAAATCGCCATCCATGATTATGCAAATGCAGAAATCCAATTTTCAGGAATGAAATTGAGAAATACATAAGTAAATATACGTAATTTGAAAAATCATACGTATAATACTTATATCAATCATAATAGATGAAAAATATTTGAAAAATAAAATACCTATAATATAGTGAGATTGATACAAAATTCAAAACCATTGATAACTTCAATATTTTTGACCTATTTTGTATCAACTTCTTCAATGATGATTGCTATCAAAAAATAGAATTCACCAAGATTTTCCAAAATGATTTTGAAATGTTTTTTAAAACCTTAATTTCAATCATGATCTATGGGCTAAATATATATGACTTGTATACTAGCTTTCCTCATGATTTATATATATGATGGAAATGAGTTTGAATTCATCTAGATGTAACATCTATGCACCTTGAACTTAACTCATTTTCTTAACATCTCACATGTATCTAAAGTGTATGAAAATACATACAAGTCAAGCTAATGTTTTTGTGTGAGATGTGGATTTTGGTTATTTAGGATTTCATGCATTTTCTAGGCAACTCTATTTGATTCCCTTATACATGAGACTTCAAATCATGCCATAGTCCTTAGATCAATTTTAATTAACCTAAATGCATGAATAATCATTATAACATAAATGATAACATAAGTAAAGCATGTGCCAATAATCATGATGTCATGACATAAGATATAAACCTAAACATAAACATGACATGAAAATTAAACCTAAGCATTATTATGACATTTAATGATTTAATTTAAAAAGAAATATGATGTCATGACATGGTAATGACAAACAAAGTATGACAAATAAAAGGTATAGGCATAAGAATACCTAGATTTTAGAATTAATTGTCATCTGTTAGGATTAAGCTCATTTTGCCATAATAACCAAATTCTCCTAAGTGTGCCAAAAACCCAAAATGACACACTATGACCTCTAAATCTAATTGTGCCAATTTGATCAAATTTTCAAAACTTCTTAAATGAAATGGCACATCCTAAAATCCTTTAAGATATAAATTAACCTTCATTTCCAAGGTATCACATACCCTTGAAAATATCCTAAAGTGTCAACTCTACCATGGTTAGGTTAACTACCTATCCACTTAGGGTTGACACAACCTAACCCATTTAGCGTGATGGAATCACGCTCCTAGGAACCCAATACCTATTGGAGCTCCTTGGGTTTACAAGGTATTCACTAGGGATAACTTCCCTAGATACTTTCCTAATGACCCTTTTTGGCTTGAAAGCCTTGGTCAACTCTAGGGATGACTTCCCTTGTGACCTTCTTAGTGACTTTCCTAAGTTTCATGGAAACTTTGGCCACTAGACACTTACCATGGTTAATCTTAGGGATGACTTCCCTATTAACCTTGGTTTTCCTAGACCTAGGTTGAGTTCCATAATCGAAAAGAACATTATGATAGGTCTTTTTGAGCTTAGGTTTGTGACCCAAACCTTTCTTGCCCTTGGATGGTTCTTGTTTCCTAGGCCTTAGTTTTTGATCATTTGACCATTGAATTTGATTTTGCATCTTCCTAAGCGTCTTCTCCAATTTCTCAAGCCTTAACCTCAAGGCTTGGTTTTCTAACTCTAATCTTTCCAATTTTGATTTTTCATTAATCCTTTGGGAAAGATTCTTCCTAGGCATATGCCTACCCTTCTTAGAGTTAATGCCTAGGTGATCTTCTACCTTCATAATTGCTTCCTTAGGTAGAATTGTTCTAGGGTTATTATTTCAAGATTTTTTCCTTACCCCTAAAATTGCAATATTTAGCATCTAGGCAAAAATATTTATTGTTACTTCTAGCATGCTCCTTATGATTATGCACAATTGCAAGTGAATTAAAAGCATGCTTTTTAACATTAAAATTTGACGGTGCATTATTAAAATATACCTTAGGGTTTGCTTTAGAAGCTCCACCTACATATGATGCTCCTTCTTGGCTTTTCTTCCTCATTGAATCCTATAATACCCTTTTTGATTGCATTTAAAGCAAATTACATTATCCTTGATTTTACGTGTTGGGGCACTGACATTCTTTGACTTTTGGTGATGACACTTTCTCTTTAGCCAATTTTGGATATTTGCTCTTTTAATGCCCTTTCTCCCTACACTAAAAGCATATAATATGATTTTTATTTTTAATTGGAATGCTTGAGTTACCTAGGTCGATGGTGGCTGGAATTGGTTCTTCATCTCAACCGGAGTTGAGGCTACTTCTTGATTTTGCTCCGGCTCCGGTGATCTAATATCCTCCTTCTCAATCCTAGAGGTGAAGACTTCCTCCAATTCTTCCTCTTTCACTGATCCGGATGTTGACTCCTTCTCAACTTCTGAATTCTCACTTTCTTATGAGGATGAACTTTTTTCTTCGGCCTCTTTCTCCAATTGAGTTGATGATGGTTCCTTTTCCTTGGGCTCCTCTATTTCTTGAGTCATTGAGGGTTCTTCATGGAGCTTAGCTAGCTTGCTCCAAAGATCCTTGGCATCCTTACAATCTCCTAATCTACATAATACATCATTAGGAATTGAATTAAGTAATATACCCATTACCTTATTGTTTATGTTGAAGTATTTGAGTTGCTCTTTGCTCCACTTCTTTTCCTTAAGTGTCCTTCCATTCTCATCCTTCCGAGCATTGAACCCTACTATCACACTAATCCAATTATCATAATCGCACATTAAAAAATATTTCATTCTTACCACCCATAGCTCTGTTGAGGATTCGGTGACCGTTAGAGGGGGGGGGTGAATAGCGGTGTTTCGATGTTTGATGGATTTCAGTGCTGATCGCGTCTACAAATCAGGTTAGTGCGCAGTGGAATAATAATAAAAACAATAATACGATACACAATCACAAACACAAGAATATAATGTGGTTCGGAATCGAATGGTTCATATTCCATGGATCGGGCTCTAAAAGCCCTAACAATGCAAACACACACTACTAATCAAATAAGCTCCTTCTCGGAACAATCCGGAGGTGGAGAAACCTCATACAATAGCTCTTACAATAGTAAGAAACAAATACAAGAAAGATACAATAATAAATTGCAATACAAGTAAAGAAAAACAACTTTACAAGTACTTTTGGATTGCTTGCTTTGTGGTTGCTTGAGTTGCACTTGGAGACCCTGAATTACACTAGCAATTCACCCCAAAACTCCTCAAGAAAATGCTAATCGAAATCTCCTCCACGAGCTCCCTTTAAAGCTGTTGCCTGGGCTGGATTTCGCCTATTAGTCGACTGATTGAGACCATTAGTTGGCTGATGACACTGTTGCTTTGAGACAATGGTGCAATTCACGTTGAAAAAAATCCAACGGGTAGGACATCAGTCAACTGATCATACTCATCAGTCGACTGATAGAGCCTTTACTCGACTGTTAACCTCAGCGGTCGAGTTCGACTCCATTCTGTGCCCGAATTCTCGAGCACCAGTCGACTGATCACCAGATCAGTCGACTGCTCAAGCTAGCAATCGACTGACCACCTCTGACAGTCAACTTCTAGGGCACTCCCCGCAGTCAAACCCTAGTTGACTCACACCAGTCGACTGCCACATGGTACCAGCCGACTGATACACCTCAAATATAAGGTTTTAACCCAAGTATGGTTCCCCCATACTTGCTAGACCACCCTTAGCCTAGACCTAAGCCTTCTAGCTACCTCCATTAGCCTTGTGCCTATCAGATCCCTCCAAATCATCCATGACTTATTCATCCATGTGCTAGCCTTTAGGTGCTTCCATCGGCGTCATGCTAATGGTGTCTACACCGCCAAGGCACATTGGACTTACACTGCCAAGACTCCGCTTGGACTTTACGCCGCCAACCATTGGACTTATACTGCCAAGACTCCTGCTTGGACTTTACGCCGCCAATATCAAACCCCTTGGACTTTCCAAATGCCAAGTACTCATGACTTGGACTTTCACCGCCAAGACTACACCCTTGGACTTACATGGCCAAGACTACAAACATCAAAATATCGCTCGAGTCAAACTCTAGTCCGGTCAATCGTGACCTGGGCAGATTGCACCAACAATCTCTCCCTTTTTTATGTTTGACAAAACCACATACCTTTGAGTTAGAACACTAATTCAAATCTCCTTAATAATTATCCTAAATTGGTAATCCCATAGATTCTCCTAAACATTTTCCCAAAGATTCTCCCCAAAGATTCTCCCCCTTTTTGACTAACATCAAAAAGGTTCTCTCCAAGGAGGTCAATGTCTCATGTCCTAATGAGATCTTACAATCTCCCCCTTGGTCCAAAACTACCTAGGATGCTTACAATCTTCCTAGTTATAAATCTCATATCACTCAAGAGAGGCAAACTCTCCCAATTTCCAAATTGGGTATCTCAAAATCCCATTTTCCCCCCTCATGAGGAAAAATAACATCCATCATCCCATGATGGATACCTCCCCCTAAAGGCTTGCTCCCCCTTGACCATTGCGCCAACAATGTTCTTGGGAAGTTCCTAAGCCAATAGGAACTCTAAACCATCAAAAATAAGGTTCAAAGTTCAACATTGAACTTTCCAACCCCTTAAATTTGATACATCACCCTAACAACTCTCCTAATCCATATCCAATGGATTTTCACCATTAATAATGCTTCCCAAAGTATATCCTAGGGTTAGAAGTGGTTAGGGAACTTTACCGTAGCTGAAAATGGGCTAAACAACTTTATTTTTCCTGAAATCAACCTAGTAGTCGACTCTATCAGACAACAGTCGACTGCCGTGCTCATCAGTCGACTGCCAACAAGGGTAGTCGACTGATAACTGAAATTTCTGAATTTCAATTATTAGAGTCGAATTTTAGAAATTCATAAATAATTATACATAATTTGAAAAATCATGAAACTTCATACGTATAATACTTATGACCAATACAATGGGTGAAAATTGTTTGAAAAATATTTTACCCATAAAATAATGAAATTGACACAAAGTTCAAAAGTGAAGAAAAATTTCAATGTTTTAGCTCACTTTGTTTCAACTTCATCAATGGTGATTGCTATCAAAAGATAGACTTCACCAAGGTTTTTCAAAATGTTTTTAAAATATTTTTAAGACCTTATATTGGATTATATTCTTTGGGCTTAATGTACATGACTTGAACATAAGCTTTTCCAATGATCCACAATATGATTTTAGATGAGTTTGAGTTCATCTAGATGCAAAAACTATGCACCTTGAACTTAACTCATATCCTATCATTTCACATGTATCTAGGGTGTATAAATACATATACATGTCAATTTAGATGTAAGATGTGGGTTTTGGTTTATCCTAATCTAAGGCCTCATGCATTTTTCTAAGGCAACTCTACTTGATTCCCTTATACATGAGACTTCAAGTCATGCCATAGTCCTTAAATCAATTTTAATCAAATTAAATGTATGAATGATTATGACATTAATGATGATATAAATAAACACATGCTCATAATCATGATGTCATGACATAAGATAATATCTAAGCATACATGACATTTAAACTTAATCCTAAACATGATCATGACATATTAAATGATTAAAAAATAAATATGATGTCATGACATGTTATATGGCAAACAAAGCATGACAAATAAAGTGTATAGGTATAATAATACCTAAATTTTAATATTTATTGCCATTTGATATAATTAAGTATATTTTGTCATATTACCCAAATTCCCCCAAGTGTGCCAAAAATCTAAAATGACACACCATGATCTTTAGACCTAAGTTGTGCCAATTTAATTAATTTTTCAAACTTCTTAAATAATATTGGCACATCCTAAAATCTTTTAGGGTTAAAGATCAAATTTATTTCCAAGGTAACCATAACCTTGAAAATAACCTAAAGTGCCACCTTTACCATGGTTAGGTTAACTACCTATCCATTTAAAGTTGACACAACCTAACCCATTTAGCATGAATCGATCATGCTCCAAGGAACCCAAAATCTATTTGAGCTCCTTGGGTTAATTAGGTATTCCTTAGGGATAACCTCCCTAGATACCTTCCTAATGACCCTTCTAGGCTTGTTAGCCTTGGTCATTGTGGTCTTACCTAGGTTAACTCTAGGGGTGACTCCCCTTGTAACCGTCTTAGCGGCTTGCCTAGGTTTCCTTGAAACCCTAGCCACTAGGTATACACCTTGGTCAACCTTAGGGATGACTTCCCTATTGGCATTAGTCTTCCTAGATCTAGTTTGAGTTCCATAATCAAATGGAACATTGTGGTAGGTCTTTTTGGGCTTAAGCTTGCCCTTGGATTGTTCTTGTTTCCTAGGTCTTTGACTTTGACTTCTAGACCCTAGGCTTTGACCATTTGACCTTTTAATTGAATTTTGTATATTCCTAAGGGTTTTCTCTAATTTCTCAAGCCTTGACTTCAAGGCTTGATTTTCTAGCTCTAATCTTCCCAAATTAGATTTTTCATATGTCCTTTGGGAATTGTTCTTCCTAGGCATGTGTCTAGTCCATTTAGGATTAAAACCTAGGTGGTCTTCAATTTTTCTAATAGATGCCTTGTGTAAAATATTTTTAGGGACATTAGTACCAAATTTCTCCTTATTCCTAAGGTTGACCTTCTTAGCTCCTAAACAATATTCCCTATTTCTAGCATGCTCTTTATGATAAATTGCAAGGTTGCTAACATTATTTCTAACATGCTTTTGCCTATAAAATTTAGAAGGTGCATTAATAGATTTTACCATAGGGTTAGCTCTCAATGCTCCCCCTACTTGTGATGCTCCCTCTTGGGTCTTTTTCTTCCCCTAGGACATTGACTCCGGTAGTGTCCCGGTTGTCGTCACTTGAAGCAAATGATGTCCTTTTTGCTTTTATGTGTTGGGGGGCCGACACTCTTGACCTTTGGAGTCGGTGGAGCCTTCTTGACTCTTTTAGGACACTTACTTTTGTAGTGTCCATTTTCCCTACACTCAAAATATATTATATGATTTTTATTTTTAACTACAATGTTCGAGTTACCTAGGGTGATGGTGAGGGTCTCTTGAGCTTGCTCTTCCTCTCGACCGGATGTAGATGGTTCTTCTTGTTTCTCCGTTATTAAGGATGTCCTAATCTCCTCCCCCTCAATCCTAGAGGTGGAGGCTTCTTCCACCTTTTCTACTTCTTCTTCCTTCGATCTGGAAGTTGACTCCTTCTTAACTTCCGACTCCTCACTTTCTTGTGAGGTTGATGAAGCTTCTTCTTCAGTCTCCTCCTCTTCCAAGTCTTCTTGGACCGGTTCGGGATTTTCATGAAGCTTGGCCAAATCGCTCCAAAGCTCCTTGGCATCCATGTAATTACCTAACATACACACAATATCGTTAGGAATTAAATCAACCAAGAATTTTATTACCTTATCATTTTTCTCGAAGGCTTGGACTTGCTCTTTGGTCCATCTTTTCTTCTTGAGGTATACACCTTTTGGTCCTCTTGGATATTCAAATCCTTCCATTAAGATGGACCACTCCTCAAAATCCCTCATCATCAAGAAGTCTTCAATCCTTGTCTTCCATTGGTTGAAGCCCTCTCGTCTATAGAAAGCATATGGGATTGGGGTGTTGATGTCCCATCCAAATTGTTCTTCAACTTCCATCTTTCTTTACCCTCTAGTGGTGTTCTCTTGGCGGTTAGTCCAAAGAAGAGCCCTGGGCTCTGATACCAATTTTTGAGGATTCGGCGACCACTAGAGGGGGTGAATAGCGGTGTTTCGATGCTTGATGGATTTCATTCACGATTGTGTCTACAAATCGTGTTAGTGCGCAGCGGAATAATAATAAAAATAATAACATGATACACAATCACAAACATAAGAATATAACGTGGTTCGGAACCAAATGGTTCCTACTCTACGAATCCGGCTCTAAAAGCCCTAGCAATGTAAACACGCACTGTTAATCAAATAAGCTCCTTCTCGGAACAATCCAGAGGTGGAGAAATCTCATACAATAGCTCTTACAATAGTAAGAAACAAATACAAGCAAGATACAATAATAAATTACAATACAAGTAAAGAAAAATAACTTTACAAGAGCTTTTGGATTGCTTGCTTTGTGGTTGCTTGAGTTACACTTGGAGACCCTAAATTACACCAGCAATTCACCCCAAAACTCCTCAAGAAAACGCTGATCGAAATCTCCTCCATGAACTCTTTTTAAAGCTACTTCCTGGGCTGGATTTTGCCTATCAGTCGACTGATCAGGACCATCAGTTGACTGATGACATTGTTGCTGTGAGACAACGGTGCAATCCACGCTGGAAAAATCCAATGGATAGAACATCAGTCGACTGATAGAGCCTTCACTCGACTGTTAACCCCAGCGGTCGAGTCCGACTCCATTTTGTGCTCGAATTCTCAAGCACCAGTCGACTGATCACCAGATTAGTCGACTGCTCGAGCCAGTAGTCGACTGACGACCTCTGGAAGTTGACTGCTAGGGTACTCCTCACAGTCAAACCCTAGTTGACTCACACCAGTCGACTGTCATATGGTGCCAGTTGACTGATACACCTCAAACATTAGATTTTAACCCAAGTATGGTTCTCCCATACTTGCTAGACCACCCTTAGCCTAGACCTAAGTGTTGGTGCAGGGGCACCAGATAATTGAACCTGTGTTTTGATTATGGCAAAGACACAAAGTTAAGTTTACATCGTTATCTCACGAGCTAAATCGAGTGTGCAGAAAAGTACTAAAGCTGGAGCTGAAGGCTAGCAACACCTGGAGGAAGCCGCGGTGGTCGGGTGACACTCGAATGACTTCGGAGGGAGCCAAAGGAATCGAGTGGAAGGCCGGAAGCGATAGCTACAAAGTAAGTATCGATGTAAGCTTGTGTGAGTGAGAGATGGTAAGGTCGTGTCCTCTGTACGGGGACGACCGTAGGCAGCGATCCGACTAAGACTTTCTGTGGAAGGTCTAGGTCGAGATCGGACAGTTAGAAATCGTCGTATTTACCATTTTTCGTGCTAACCTCTTACTGCAGGGAAGTGACCAGGCTGGCAGTCGACTGCTGGACATTGGGCAGTCGACTGATGCTCATTAGTCAACTGATGGGAGGCATCAGTCGACTGATGGCGACGAATCAGCTTTTGTGCTAGGTCAAAATGGATAAGGTTTGACGCGACTACTTCACGATAAAATTTGGTACAACTTCGTGATCTGTTCCAAAAGATGAGGAGACATATTCAGAGGCCAAACTCTATAAAAGGAGGGGAGGATTCCAACTCCAATCATCATCAAGATTATTCTTAAGTGCTCCTACAACGCTAAAACTCCAACATCGTCATAACGCCAACGCGATGCCAAGCTTTTACCTTCTTCATCGGCAGCAGCAACAAGTAACATATTTTGTTATTGTATTCTTTGTTTTTATTCGTAACGAGGTAAGGTAGGCTTGTTGCCTTATCCTCGTACTTTCGGTTTTGTGATCGTTGTCTCCTACCTCCAACAAGGAGGAGACGTTATAGTGCTTTGCGCTCCGTACGCAGTCTAGGAGCATTAGGGCCTTGGAGTAGCAATCCCTGGGTTGTGGACCAAGTAAAAATAAATGTGTCTTTTTATTTTTCCGCTGTGCTTACTCATGTATCAAACGAACGAATGAAAAGATTTACGCTCGCTATTCACCCCCCCTCTAGCGACACTTCTCGATTCAACACTAAGCCTTCTAGCCACCTCCGTCAACCTTGTGCCTATCGGATCCCTCCAAGTCATCCATGCGCTAACCTTCAAGTGCTTCCATCGGCTATGTCATGCTAACGGTGTCTACATCGCCAAGGCACATTGGACTTACGCTGCTAAGACTCCGCTTAGACTTTATGCTGCCAACCATTAGACTTATGCTGCCAAGACTCTCGCTTGGACTTTATGCTGCCAATATCAAACCCCTTGGACTTTCCAAATGCCAAGTACTCATGACTTGGACTTTCACCGCCAAGACTACACCCTTGGACTTACGTGGCCAAGACTACACCCTTGGACTTTCCAAATACCAAGACTCAAGCTTGGACTTTTCCTTGCCAATACCTATGCTTGGACTTTACATGCCAAGTACTCAAGACTTGGACTTTCCATGACATGGTCAACTCCAATCAACTATCAAAATCCCCCTCGAGTCAAACTCGAGTCCGATCAATCATGACCCAGGTCGATTGTACGAATAATCTCCCCAAAAAATTATCAGACATCAATGTCAAACATTAATGTCAAACCTTTATGTCAAACATTAAAACATCGCTCGAGTCAAACTCAAGTCCAGTCAATCTTGATTTGGGCCGATTGCACCAACAAGCTAAAAATCCTTGGCTCCATAGAGTTCATATGGTGGCGGCACATTGATGTCATCACCTAGTCTTTCTTTAAAGTATATCTTCTTCCCTCTAGCGTGCTCCCTTAGTTGTTAAACCTTAAAGAGCTGCCTCGCTCTGATAACAATTATAGAGGGATCATACGCCGCTAGAGGGGGGGGGGTGAATAGCGTGTTCGTTGCTTGATGGAAATCGATCGTGTTCATCTTTACAAAACTCTTTATGTGCAGCAGAAATAATAATAGCAATAATAAAAACAAAGACAAAACACACACAATACACCAAGATATAACCTGGTTCAGAACCTTACGGTTCATACTCCACGGATTGAGCTCAAACGAGCTCTAGAGATACCAAACACCACTAATCAATCTCTCCTTCTCGGAAAACACTTTAGAAGTGGAAAAAACCTCTTACAAAGTGATTACAGTAGTAATACAAAATAATACAAGCAATTACTATTGGTGCAATCAACCCAGGTCACGATTGACCAGACTCGAGTTTGACTCGAGTAGTGGTTTGATGTTTGTGTTTTAATATTTGACAAAGGAGTGATCATTGTTTGGCAATGGTCTGGGGAGATGGTTAACAAGAGGTTGACCATATGATGGAAAGTCCAAGTCATGGGTACTTGGCATAGAAAGTCCAAGCATGGGTCATGGCAATGGTAAAGTCTAAGTCTTGGGTACTAGGCAATAGAAAGTCCAAGCATGGGTCTTTGATGTGAGCAAAACATATAGGGTTTTAGGAGTAGTTTTCGCTCACATCTCATTGCATTTTGTGTTAGTTTCATGCATATGTTACTCTATTTTTGCACGCATTTTCTATTTTCTGGTTTGGAGGTTTACTCATTGTACTTTTGTATGCAAGTTAGCTTTTCGGGTGAAAAAGATGCATTTTCGGAGCAAAAGAAGGACATTTCATAGCTAGACACAGAGTGGGACATGGGCAGGGCATGTGGATTCACACGGCCGTGTCCAATGGGCGAGATCAGCACCCTAGGGCCGCACACGGCCTGACCATGTGGAAACACACGGCCGTGTGGCGGCCCGATGGATTTGCGCGACTAGGATTTTTTTTGGATTTTGCAGCGGTTCGAGGTGATGTCTATATAAGGATGGCTCTGCCCAAACCCTAGGGAGGAGGCACGATGGCTAGGACGCCACACTGAAGCCCTAAAAAGCTTCGGTAACTTGCAACGGGGAGGAGGAACGCCGTCGGAGGTCCATACCTTGCAATTCAACGCTGGAGAGAAGATCACGGAAGCATTGTATATCTCTATTTCTTTGTTTCATTCCTTATGTATTCAATATTAGACATGCTTTGTGATTCTTCCTTCGTATACATGGAGTATTACTTTTGATTCTAGGATTAGGGAGTAGCTTGTGTACATAAACAATGTTGGTTCACGTTAAAGTTCTTGCCCTAGCCATGTGATTTCATCTTCCCCACCATCTAGAAGCATTTTGAACCTCTAAAGAAGCCAAAAGAAGCAAAGATGAGGAGGACCAAGACCGTAACACCCCGATCCGACGCCTCGGAGCGACGAACAAAGAGAGCCGACGCCCCTCAAGCTCCGGAGGAGGGTAATGCCCTACCCACTCTACTTTTTCGCAATAATGAACAAAGAGATAGATACAATATGCTCTCTACTCGTAAACTTACTGCTATTAGGTACTTAGATGGGGATTTGCTAGAATATTTAGGATTGTTGGGTGATATGCAAACCCTATTTGCAAAAATGGGGTGGGAAGAGATTATGGGAATAAAACACCTAACCTACCCTAGGATAGTTTTGGAATTTTTGAGTTCCTTAGAGGCGGAAATTTTAATGGGTAGAGAGAGCGAGGAGGGTAGGATAACTTTTAGGTTTTTTAACATTGAGCATGAGTGGACCCTTCACCAATGGAACTCATGCTTTGGCTTACTAAGTGGGGGAGAGAGAAGAACCCCTATTGGGTTCAACTCTCGGGAATGTTGGATCGAGTTGACGGGGGGAGCACACTTATGACCCTTCTAGGGCCAAAGCGTCGTGCCTCCAAAACCCCGTCTTTCGATACCTTCATTGCATCATGGCCAGTACTATATTTGGTCGTGGGGAGAGTGATGATGTAGTTAGAGCTAGCGAGCTGCTTTGCCTATGGGATATGTTACAAGAAAGGAGTAGCATCGATGTAGGGTCCCACTTCATTAGACACTTAGTGAAGATGGGTAAAGCAACACGAGGAGAGATCAATGTGGGAGGCCTACTTACCCATATTTGCCATAGGATGGGGTACAATTATACAGTATTAGAGAGTATAGAGGGGAGCCCTAGGAACGACCTAGGAGTATACATGGCCATGAAAATGATTGTGAGAGAAGGAGACTCCTTATGCTTTGTAAGGAAAAATCTGATGACCCTTAGGCTCCGCGACCCAGATCGTACCACCATCGCTATACGTGCCAACTGGCGCTTAGACCTGATAGCGGAGTCCCCTCCACATGAGGGACCATCCACATCAACGGCCATCTCTCCACCTTTATATCACTCTCCCTCTAGTCCACACATGCATAGGAGCCCCCCTAGTCCACGCCGACATGAGCCTACACCTGCACCATCACCTTTTTCTACTTTTGAGCAGGATGCAGGTACGTCAGCCTATGATTTCTCGAAGTTCTGATCGCACCTCAACGACATTTACACTGAGCAGCAGACGCAGAGGCAGCGATGGGAGGAGCAGAGCGCCTACCAGCAGGCGGAGTTCTAGAGATTTTGGGAGCATTTCCAATGGGATGAGGAGTTCTACGATGAGGCCCGCATATACTTCCAGGAGGAGACTGCTCATTGTAAGGATGAGGCCGCCTACCGCAGGGAGATGCGACAGCACATGCATGCCTAGCAGGCGCAGTGGGCTAGGGAGGAGGAGCACCGAGCAGCCGCTGCATCCACCAGCTCTTAGATCGACCACATGTATGTGGCATCAACGGCTCAGCAGTAGATTTTCCCAAGATCCAGAGATGCCCAGGCTCCCAGACTTTCTACCTCATCCATCATATTAGAGGTATATTTTCATTTAAGTTTGGGGAGAGACCCCAAGGTTTATTTTGTTTTGTTTCCTAGCAGTAGTTTCTTTTTTGGTATTTTCATTTATTCATGCCTGAGTTGTTGAGTTTCTTTCAGTACTTGATTTTTGTTGTTTGTGAAGCTACCTCAGTAGTATTTTTGAAAATTGCTTGCATGAGTTGTTCCCATAGGTAGTTTAACTCCATTTATCTTGTGGTATTTTATTTTATTCGCTCTATTGAATGTTCTAGACTTACACTGGTTAGCTTTGTTTTTACACTTACACATGTCGAACATCCTGAAAGGGAGAATCTAGTACATACCTAGTTATGATTCACTTCAGTAGTCTAGTACTTTAGAATTCATAGGTGACTCTAGGTTTAGCATTTTAGTTACTGGAGATGCTCGAATTGTATAAGCCCATTCGGAAAAATCAAAATCCCAGTGAGCCGAAAAATAAAGAGAGAAAAGAAAAAGAGAAAAAAAAGAAAAAGAAAAAAAGAAAAAAAAGAGAGAAGAAAAAAAGGAGATTATGAGGGATAAAAAATAGTTGTCGTGGGTGGAAATGGCTAGGTACCTCTTTGAGACCGAGTTAGGTTACTAGAGAAACACTTACTAATTTCTCTCAATACCGAGTACGCCTTTGAGACTTTATGCTAGATCTAGGGAACGACCCTTGCTTTGGGCAGGTAAGTGCCTAAGAGCCGGAAACCTTAGGAAAGCTATGAGGTGACGACTTAACTCACCATGGAACGGGCATCCCCTAAGAATGGTTCGCTTAGTACGAGCACGAGGAGCTAACTTAGTGAACTTCAAGAACATATTTATTTTGCTTTGATTGCAAATACCACTTGATAAATTTAGTTAACATGCTAATTATGGAACAATATCTTTTTAAAATTTTAGGGCACTGAGGTTTGCTTGACGACAAGCAAAGATTTAAGTCTGGGGGAAGTGATGTGAGCAAAACATATAGGGTTTTAGGAGTAGTTTTCACTCACATCTCATTGCATTTTATGTTAGTTTCATGCATATGTTACTCTATTTTTGCATGCATTTCCTATTTTCTGGTTCGGAGGTTTGTTCGTTGTACTTTTGTATACATGTTAGCTTTTCGAGTGAAAAAGACGAATTTTAGGAGCAAAAAAAGGACATTTCGTAGGTAGACGCAGAGTGGGACACGGGCAGGGTGTGTGGATTCACACGGTCGTGTCCAATGGGCGAGATCAACACCCTAGGGCCGCACATGACCTGGTCGTGTGGAAACACACGATCGTGTGGCGACCTGACGGATTTGCGCGACTAGGGCTTTTTCCGAATTTTGCAGCGGTCCGAAGCGATGTCTAAATAAGGATGGCTCCGCCCAAACCCTAGGGAGGAGGCACGATGGCTAGGACGGCACGTCGAAGCCCTAAAAAGCTTCAATAACTCGCAACGGGGAGGAGGAACGCCACCGGAGGTCCACACCTTGCAATTCAACGTCGGAGAGAAGATCACGGAAGCATTGTATATCTCTATTTCTGCTTTTCATTCCTTATGTATTCAATATTAGACATACTTTGTGATTCTTCCTTCGTATACATGGAGTAGTACTTTCGATTCTAGGATTAGGGAGTAACTTGTGTACATAAACAATGTTGGTTCACGTTAAATTCTATCCATGAGTTTGATTTGACAATTGGTAGTTGCTCTTTACTATATCTATGCATATTTGACTTTCTTTTCACTGTGCTTAGGTGATACGAGGGGTGACAACCCTCGCAATCTAAAATTTGGGAGGTTTGATTAAGGAACCTAGGGGTAAACTTGATCTCCTGCAACTGCGGGGAGAAGGGTGTAGTGGAATCGGAAATGGCCCACTGTAGGAATTGATTTGGCATCCTCGTACCATCTATCCCATCCTTTTAGGCGTAGATAGCTCCTGGTGAATGCGGCGGCTCTGCGGGAGAGTGTATGATGTCCCTTCCACAAAACCTTAGGTAAACATCTAGACAACGCTAATTGACAACATTGTTCTATGATACACAAGCGAAACCGAAGTCCTAGAATCACCTTTGAAGACCTAGGCACACTCCTTTCCTCCTCTGTGTGACACCGTAGAGAGTAGAGTCCACAGACAACCCTCACCAATCGAAACCTCTTAGAGATCATGTCCAAACAATTACAACCATTGAGTAATTTGGTATTCGAATCCCAGTTCCTGTGGGATCGATAATCTTTATTACTTGACGACATTCGTGCACTTACGGGCATTGAGCACGAGCACATTTTAAGTCCTTGACGGTACCCGTTGCGAGATTTGAGGTCGCGTCCGTGCGCATCAATCTTGGCATTTGGAAAGTCCAACATGGAGTTGGCATGGGAAGTCCAAGGTTGTAGTCTTGGCCACATAAGTCCAAGTGTGTAGTATTGGCGGTGAAAGTCCAAGTCATGGGTACTTGGTAATCGGGAAGTCCAAGGGTTGGTATTAGCGACGTAAAGTCCAAGGGTGGAGTCTTGGTAGCATAAGTCTAATGGTTGGCGGCGTAAAGTCCAAGCATGGGTCTTGACAGCATAAGCCCAATGTACCTTGTCAGTGTAAACACCGTTAGCATGACAATAGTTGATGGAAGCACCAGAAGGCTAGTGTATGGATGAACAAGTCATGGATGACTTGGAGGGATCTGATAGGCGTGAGGCTGATGGAGGTGGCTAGAAGGCTTAGGTCTAGGCTAAGGGTGGTCTAGTAAGTATGAGGGCATCATACTTGTGGTAAACCTCATGGTTGAGGTTTATCAGTCAACTAGTCAAGTATTTTGACACTTGACAGCTGAGTCGACACTGAGCAGTCGATTGGGATTATGACGATCATCTTGTGAGTCGGATCGAAATCGACATGGTCATGCCTTGTCGGTCGATCGCAAGCATTGGGCGATTGACGATGCGATGCTGCCATGGAGCACGATCGGCTGCGATTTTAGTCGTGAGCATAAAAAACTTGGTAGCCAACTGAGCAGTCGGCTATGGGCTTTGGTAGTCGACTGCTGTAAATGACAATCGACTGCCAGTGTATCCGTTAGCTTGGATGCCAACATGGATTGAGTCGTTGTGAGACAACGACTATAGCAGCAGTCGACTGCTAGGCAGAAATCAGCCCAAGTTGCAGCTTTATAAGGAGTACGAAGAGGAGGTTTTTGGCCATGGTTCTTAGAGCGATTTTTGGGGCGATTTTGGAGGTGAATTGCTGCTACATTCTAGACCTTCAAGACCAATCCAAAGCAAGCAATAAGCAAGCAATCCAAAGTTCTTGTATAAAGTGTTCTTTACTTGTTTTTATGTATTACTTAGTTTACTTGTTGTATTTCATTGTATTACTATTGTAATCTATTGTACAAGGTTTCTCCACCTCCGACTTGTTGTCGAGAAGGAGATTTATTAGTGGTGTGTGCATCATTAGAGCTTGTTGAGCTCGCCCCATGGAGTAGGAACCCTAAGGTTCTGAACCACGTTATATTTGTGTGTTGTGTGTGCTTGTGTATTTTGTTTGTCTTTCTATTATTTTTGCTGCGTACTAATCAAATTGTAGCAAGCACGCGATCGAATTCCATCTACGTCAACGACACACTATTCACCCCCTCTAGCGACGTATGATCCTTCTACAAGTGGTATCAGAGTGAGACCGCTCTTCAAGGTTTAACAGCTAAGGGAGCACGCTAGAGGAAAGAAAATGGTGGTTGAAGAAAGATTGGGTAATGACATCAATGTGCCACTACCATTTGAACTCTATGAAGCCAAGGATTTTGAGCTATGGGCGGTAAGAATGAAATATTTTCTAATGTGCAATTATAATAATTAGATTAATGTGATAGTAGGGTTCGACGCTCTGAAGGATGAGAATGGAAGGACACTTTAGAAAAAGAAGTGGAGCAAAGAGAAACTTAAATACTTCAACATAAATAATAAGGTAATGGGTATATTATTTAATTCAATTCCTAATGATGTATTATGTAGATTAGGAGATTGTAAGGATGCTAAGGAGCTTTGGAGTAAGCTAGCTAAGCTCCATAAAGAACCCTCGACGGCTTAAGAAATAGAGGAGCCCAAGGAACAAGAACCATCATCGACTCAATTGGAGAAAGTGGCTGAAGAAGAAAACTTATCCTCACAAGAAAGTGAGGATTCGGAAGTTGAGAAAGAGTCAACATCCGATAGATGGAAGGGGAAGAATTGGAGGAAGCCTCCACCTCTAGAATTGAGGAGGAGGATATTAGATCACCGGAGCCAGAGCAAAATCAAGAAGTAGCTTCAACCTCCGGGAGAGATGAAGAATCAATTTCGGCCACCATCGACCTAGGTAACTCAAGCATTCTAATTAAAAATAAAAATCATATTGTATGCTTTGAGTGTAGGGAAGCCGAACACTACAAGAGTAAGTGTCCTAAATGGGTCAAGAAAACGACACAAGTTGTGCCAAAGATCAAGGATGCTGGTGCCCCAAAACGTAAAAGCAAGGAGCACGTGGTGTGCTTCAAATGCCAACAATGGGGCCACTATAGAAGCCAATGCTCTAGGAGGAAGAAAAGCAAAGGCAAGGAAGGAGCATCACATATAGGGGGAGCTTCTAAAGCAAACTCTAAGGTAAAATTTAGTAATGCACCTTTAAATTTTAATGTCAAAAAGCATGCTAGGAATTATGTTAATAATCTTGCTATTGTCCATGAAAGGCATGCTAAAAATAATAAATACTTTTGCTTGTAGGGTCGTGATTGGCCGGCTAGAGGGGGGTGAATAGCCTAATACGTAGACGGTGGAATTTTCTTGTCGATTGCTCATCTACAAATTTGTTAGCACAAGCGGAAAGTATAAACAATAAAGACAAAGCAATAACAAGAATACAAACGCTAACAAAGGATGTAACGTGGTTCACGGTTGCACCGCTAATCCACAGTCTGATTCGTCCAAGGTGAATCATGCCTCAATCTATCCACTAGATCTCTCCTTTGCACCAAGCTAGGTGGAGGTAACCTCCTTTACAAGAATTCACTCCTCTTACAAATATGATGTAAATAAAACCAAGTAAGAGGATGGAAAAACTTTAGGGCGCTTTGGGAGAAGGTTAGAGCATAAACATTAGGCCCCCAAAGCCCCACACCCTCTCTTTTTATAGAGAGAGCTGATTTCTTCCCGTTGGCCGCTATCAGTCGACTGCTGCCTTTGGCAGTCGACAGGCGCCGCTACAACGGCCTCCAAACATGTCGGATCCCGACCGTTGTAGTCCAACGGATTCCTTGGCAGTCGACTGATGTAACCATCAGTCGACTGCTGCCTCCATAGTCAACTGGTCAATCGACTACGGGAGGTTCTGTGCCCGTGACTACCTCTGGCAGTCGACTGCCATTCCATGGCAGTCGACTGTTAGGCATAAACCCATCAGTCAAACACTAGTCGAACCCCGTTCGACTTAGAGCAGTCGACTGGTGCCTTGTGAAACTCAAACTTAACATCCGTTTGAGCTTCCGACGGTCGGGTAAACCTCAACCCTTGCGGTCGAGCCTCCGACACTCAGCCATTCGGCCAAGTTCACCTAATGAGCTACTTACAATTCACTCATTCTCATCTCACTCGAAGTCCCTCACCAAAGCTCTCTTCGTTCGCGGCCACGTCCCTCGGCAGCATCAGGTGCACGACTCTGCAATGCTCCTTCACGTCTCTTGCCTCCGAAGTCTGCTTCCTTGGCTTCGCTTCAAGTCATCTCGTCCGACGGTCCCTCAGCAGCATCAAGCGCACGACTCTACAATGCTCCTTCTCCGACTCAAGCACGAGGTTGTGAGTGGTGAACCCGCCAAAGCTTCATGTGAGAATTGCTAAGTTTTGCATGACTTCAACGCACATATCAAATCACAATAACAACCTAACTTAAACCCTTTGCCACACACATCAAAATCATATCACGGGTTGATTGCACTAACAATCTCCCCCTCTTTGATGTGTGGTAATCCGTTTAAGTTAGGTAAACATTTGATAAAGAAATATTAAGGAAAGAAAGCATGTAAATAACATGATTAGCAACTCTTCCCCTTAATACATGAAACTCCCCCTAAATGCATTCCCCCTTAAACATATATCTTTCTCCCCCTTTGACACCATCAAAAAGATTAAACAAGGTTTATATGACATGACATCAAGTCTAGAGAGAAGAAAAAATCAAAATTACTCAAAAACCTGATAAAATTAGTTTACTGTGCTCGTACACAGTACATCAGTCGACTGGCACAAGGAAATCAAGTTTTCTAATTTTCTGGATGAAATTCAGAAATACACTATAAATTCCAGAAAATCCGAAAAATAGTGAAATTTGGGGAACACATTTCTCGTAAGTATATTTATCAATGAAAAATAGTTTTTCATGAAAAATCATTATATTTTCAAGGATTTACCAAAAATCCAAAAGCTTTAAAAACAACTAGGTTTTTGATTAAGTTAGTATCCCATTTAACACCTAGTTTTGGTTTGAATTGTTTCAAAACATGAACACCCAGATTTTAAAGTAAGAAATTGTTTTGAAAACATATGAAATATCCAACCAGGATCTTTGGGCAATATGTCTATGAATTAGACATAAGCCTTCCCCATGATTGGTCTATTATTGCTATTTTGATACTTTAAATGACCATCTAAATGCCATAGGCATTAGTGGACCATTAGTATCATCCTATCATCTCACCCATGCTAAGTTTTCAATCAAGGTAGCCTATGGTGAGTGTGAGATGTATCCTAAAGGTATTTGTATATACTTAACCATTAATTTCATGCAATTCTAAACATGGTTAAGTATCATCCTAACATACCACATGATCATAAAGACATATATGCATGAATTTCACATTATGATCACGAAACAATTGTATTCATCAATTTGTGATCATGCATTAGGTATTACATCATGATAATAAAGCAAATATCACCTAAAGCATGATTTATACCCTATTGCCCATGATTATCTATCAAAAATCAAGATCATAAATCATGATTGTAAACATATATAGCAATTACATTAACTATCATGATTTAAGCATTATTATCAATTTATGGGCACATTATCATCACCCAACACTATTTCTAAAATTAAGTCTTGCCATCCTAAGTCAACCAAAAATAAGATATAGGTGAAATCCACATGGTTGACTATCCTAGGGTTTTCCTAACCCTTAAGGATGGATTTAGGAACCCAAAATAAATTCTTTCCTATTGGGTTCACTAAAAATTCCTTAGGGATCCATTTTCTAGCTATTACCTTCTTTTTATCTTGACCCCTAGCAATTAAGCATTTATAGGCCTTTTCATTTTTCTTTTCCTTATATCCTAGGCCTTTCTTATTGAAACTTGCTCTTTGGCTCCCTATAATCATGTTAAGGGTGTTGGAGCCAATAGTGAATTTTTCTAGGGTCTTGGTCAAGTGGTCTACCTTTTCCCTTAGGACCCTATTTTCTTCAATGCATGCATCATTAACATCAAGAGGCATATAATCATGTGAGAATGCATCATTTAAACTAGAAGAAATATTATCATTAATATTTGAACATGCTTTTTCTAGTTTTTCTTCTAAGTCCTTAATTTGACTAAGCATGCATTTATTTTTCTTCTTTGCCCTAAACAAGTCCTTAGTGAGGCTAGAAATAATTGACATAACTTTTTTGGGGGAAAGATTTGTTACCACACTTACCAAATCCTCTTCCAATGATGAGGATGTAGAAGAAGCTCCCCCTTCACTTGAGCTCTCCTCACTTGAGCTTTCTTCTTCATTTTCGAAGGAAGAAGAGTCTAGATCGTCAAAGGCCATCAAAGCTAGGTTGGTGACAAAAGCATTCTCCTCTTTCGATGATGAAGATGATGAAGAGGGGTCATCCCATGTCCTTGCTTTTAGTGCCTTGACCTTCCCTTTTTCTTTGGCCTTCTTCTCTTCTTCCTTCTTCTTGCTCCCCTTCTTCTTCTTCTTTTCTTCTTTCTTTTTCCTCTCCTCTTTGCTCTTGTTCAAGAGGGGACAATTGTCCCTTATGTGTCCCTCTCCTTGGCAATTATAACAAATCACCTTCCCCCTTGGTCTTCTCCTCCTATCATTAGATTTATTAAATTTAAAATTTCTTAAAGCACGCCTTACCTTCCTTACCATGTAAGCTTCTTCCGTGCTATCCATGGAGGAGGATGAGGATGCTTCATCGAAGGAGGAGGAAGTCTCTATCTTCTTCTTCCCTTTATTTGCTACCAAGGCTACTCCTCTTGATGGATTGATACTTGATTCTTCAATTACTCCCTCAAGCCTTGTTTCGTGGAGCTCCATGGTTGAGAAGAACTCCTCCAAGGTGCTCACTTCTAAATTCTTGAACATGTAGAAGGAGTCCACCATTGAGCTCCATTTCGATGACCGGGGAAAAGCATCGATTGCTTTCATGAGAATATCCCGGTTCGAAAGTCTTTCTCCTACACTTGTTAGTCCAACTAAGATTTCTTTAAACCTAGAATGTAATGATGTTACATTTTCTCCCTTTTCTAATTTGATGTTTGATAGTTGGGAGCGGAGGAGGTCTCTCCTTGCAAGCTTGGCCTCCGAGGTACCTTCATGAAACTCTACTAGCTTCTCCCACATCTCCTTAGCACTAGAGCATTCCCCAATCCGATTCACTTCTTGTTGGGGGAGTACGTTGTAAAGGTGATGTTTGACTTTTGAGTTCGCCAAGTACTCTTCCCTTTGCCTCTTACTCCACCTTGATTTCTCCAATGGCTCCCCTTCTTCATTCCTAGGCATTTCAAAACCGTTTTCCATAATTAAAAGAATTTCGAAATCGGTTTCGAAAAATACCTCCATTCTCTTTTTCCACCAAGAGAATTCTCCTTCAAACTTCGGTGGATGAATGTTCGAGCCGGCCATCTCTTGATATAGTGCTTGTGTTGGCAATTAGTCCTCGACAAGCTCCTTGCCTCTGATACCACTTGTAGGGTCGTGATTGGCCTACTAGAGGGGGGTGAATAGCCTAATACGTAGATGGTGGAATTTTCTCATCGATTGCTCGTCTACAAATTCGTTAGCGCAAGAAGAAAGTATAAACAATAAAGACAAAGCAATAACAAGAATACAAATGCTAACAAAGGATGTAACGTGGTTCACGGCTGCGCCGCTAATCCACGGTCCGATTCATCCAAGGTGAATCACACCTCAATCTATCCACTAGATCTCTCCTTTGCACCAAGCTAGGTGGAGGTAACCTCTTTTACAAGAATTCACTCCTCTTACAAATATGATGTAAATAAAACCAAGTAAGAGGATGGAAAAACTTTAGGGCACTTTGGGAGAAGGTTAGAGCATAAACATTAGGCCCCCAAAGCCCCACACCCTCTCTTTTTATAGAGAGGGCTGATTTCTTCCCGTTGGCCGCTATCAGTCGACTTCTACCTTTGGCAGTTGACTGGCGCCGCTACAACGGCTTTCGAACACGTCGAATCTCGACCATTGTAGTCCAACAGATCCCTTGGCAGTCGACTGATGTAACCATCAGTCGGCTACTGCCTCCGTAGTCGCCGTCGATCGGCTATGGGAGGTGCGTACTGCGACTACCTCGGCGGTCATTGCCATTCCATGGCAATGATCGTTGGTATAAACCCATCGATCGAACACGGTTGAATCCCGTTCGACTTAGAGCAGTCGATTGCCATTTCATGGCAGTCGACTGGTGCCGTGTGAAACTCAAACTTAACATCCGTTTGAGCTTCCGGCGGTCGGGTAAACCTCAACCCTTGCGGTCGAGCCTTCGACACTCAGCCATTCGGCCAAGTTCACCTAATGAGCTACTTACAATTCACTCATTCTCATCTCACTTGAAGTTCCTTGCCAAAGCTCTCTTCGTTCGCGGCCACACCCCTCGGCAGCATCAGGCGCATGACTCTGCAATGCTCCTTCGCGTCTCTTGCCTCCAAAGTCTGCTTCCTTGGCTTCGCTTCAAGTCATCTCATCTGGCGGTCCCTTGGCAGCATCAAGTGCACGGCTCTGCAATGCTCCTTCTCTGACTCAAGCACGAGGTTGTGAGTGGTGAACCCACCAAAGCTTCATGTGCGAATTACTAAGTCCTGCATGACTTCAACGCACATATCAAATCACAATAACAACCTAACTTAAACCCTTTGCCACACACATCAAAACCATATCATGGGTTGATTGCACTAACATTGCTTAGGTGCTAAGTATTGTAATTTTAGGTCTAAGAATAAATCTAGAAACAATAACTCTACACCTATTCTACCTAAGGAGAGTATTAGAAAGGTAGAAGACCATTTAGGTATTAACCCTAAGAAAGGTAGACATATGCCTAGAAGAAATGGTAATTCCCAAAGACTAAATGAAAATTCAAAGATTGGGCAATTAGAGTTAGAGAATCAAGTTTTGAGGTCAAAATTTGAGAGATTAGAAAAGGCCCTTAGGAAGATGCAAAATCAAATGCAAGGGTCAAATGGTCAAAATTTAGGATCAAGGAGTCAAAACTTAGGGTATAGGAGGCAAGGTCCACCCAAGGGCAAGAAAGGTTTGGGTCACAAATCTATTCCCAAAGAGACCTACCACAAGGTTCCATTCAATTATGGAACTATCCATAGGTCTAGAAGGCCATGATTGCTAGGGAAGTCATCCCTAAGGTCAACCTTGGTAAGTGTCTAGTGGCCAAGGTTTCCATGAAATCTAGTGTTGGTACAGGGGCACCAGATAATTGAATCTATATTTTGATTATAGAAAAGACACAAAGTCAAGGTTATTTTGTTATCTCACGAGCTAAATCAAGTGTGCAAAAGGTCAGCGACACCCGGAGAGAACCGTGGTGGTCGGGCGACACCGGGAGGACTTCGGAGAGAGCCAAAGGAATTAGGAGGAGACCAGAAGCAAGGCTTCAAAGGTAAATGTTGAGGTAAGCTCGTGTGAGTGAGCGTAAGTAAGGTCGAGTCCTCTATACTAGGACATTCTTAGGCGACGATCCAACCAAGACTTCCCATGGAAGGTCTATGTCGAGATCGGATGGCAAGTGACCATCAAATTACTTATATTTCGAGCTAACTCTTTATTGCAGTCGAAAATTCTAGCAATCAGTTCAACCGGCCAAAAATTAGTTCAACTGTTGAGCCATCAGTTCAACTGGCCAAGAATCATTTCAACTGTTGAGCCATCAGTTCAACTGGCCAAGAAATCAGTTCAACCGTTGGTCAAGGATCAGCTTCGAGATGAGTCAAAACTCATCCCTTTCTTCAAGGGTGAGGTGGCCATTGATGTAGGATCTTGATGTGCTCGAAGAGGGGACTTATAGGTCTATAAAAGAAGGTCCATTCCTCACCATTTCATCAATCCTAAGTGCTCCTAAATGCTCTCACAATGTTGCTCTCCTACAACGACTCAACTACGCTAAAGTGCCGCCGGAACGACGACGACTCAACCTTAGCTCAAGATCTTCTTCTTCGTCAGTATAAATATCTTTATTTAGATTCTTAATTGTGCATTCTTTTTGTTTTTGGAGCTTTAATCGTAACAAGGAGAGGGGGAGTGTCCTTCTACCTTGAGTTTTATTGTTTTCTTGTAATCGTTCACTCCTACCTCTAATGAGGAGGAGTATTTTAGTAGATTACCCTCCGTACATGGTCTAGGACTGTTAGTGCCTTGGATTAGAAGCTGAAGGCTATGAACCAAGTAAAAACAAACCTTGTCTTTTATATTTTCGATGCGTTCTCACTCTTTTAATTGTTTCATATCGAAAGAACGAACGAAATTTGTTTTGCGCTATTCACCCCCCTCTAGCGCTCAAATCGATCCAACAATTGGTATCAGAGAAGGGGGCGCTATGATTTGGTGAAACCACCAATCTAGCAATTTTGTACAAATTTATTTCTTTTTATTTCAGGTTTTATGAGATTTTTCATTTAAATTAAATTCGTTCTCCCGCACTACTAACCAAAGACGAAAGTCTTGGTACATTTTGGTGTTTTTGTTTTTGCGAGGTACTTGTCTTTCGTCTTTTGTATAAATGGCCAATCTCGAAGGGTTTAGCACTGTCCGACCTCCGTTTTACAACAGAGACAACTTCCGCTATTGGAAGGGTTGGATGGAGTGCTTCCTAAAGACCCAAATCGAGATGTGGATCATAATCCAAACCGGATTCATGCTTCCTACTAATGAAGTGGGTGAATTGTTGGATTATGATCAATGGACTAATGCCATGAAAAGACAAGTGGAAGCCGACGCCAAGGCAACCCAAATCCTTCAATATGGCTTATCCAAAGAGGAGCTAAACTGCGTCGGCCCCTTCATTAGCGCTAAAGATTTATGGACTAAACTCATAGAGCTACACGAAGGAACCGACGACGCAAAGGTATGTAATTGTGATCTTCTTTTCAATAAGTTGTATAACCTTAAGATGCAGGAACACGAGACGACGACACAACTACATGCCCGTATTCAAGACATCGTCAATAGCTTGCACGCCATCGGACAAAAGGTCGAGAATCGAGATCTCATAAGGTATGCCTTAAACTCTTGTCCTAGGACCACCTTGTGGGAATCCATGGTCTATGCCTACATTAAGGCTTCTAAGGATCTTTCTAAACTTAGATTAGACGAGTTATTTTCTGAGTTTGAACTTCATGAACAAGCTAATGTGGTCCAGGCCAAGAGAGGTGTTGCTTTACTTGCAGGACGAAGAAGAAAGGAAAAGAGCAAGCCATCTCCCGAGCAAGAAGATAGATCCAAACCCGAGGACGAATCCGAATCCGAATATGAAGAGGAGGCCGCGATAGTCAACATGGTACGAAGAATAGTTCGAAAAGAAAGAGAGAAATTGAGGAACGAGAAGAAGGGGCGATTCGAATAAAAAAGGAGATCAAAACAAAAGGGAACAAAGAAGGCTCTTCATGTGACTTGGGAAAACGAAGAAGAAGACGTCGGCATAGCTTACATGGCAAGACCAGAGGAGTCCGAGTTAGAGTCTGAAGCTGAGTACGAGTCCAATTCCGACTCTGACTCCGACCCCGAAGCCTACTTCGAGAAGAAACTCAGAGCCGGATCAAAAGAGAAAATAAAGGTTAGCTGTTTGTTAATTAAGTCCAAGTCTAGGGTCGAGTCCTTGCTTGAGGAAGTTGAAACCCTCAAGCAAAAGGCCACCCTAACCTCTTCGACTAGTCAAGTTCGAGAGGAGGACTCAACTCGAGTTGAACAACTTGAATAAGAGAACTCTCTCTTGAAAGGACAAGTCCAAGAGCTCGAGGCTCAGTTGGACAAGTTCTCGACGGGATCCAAGAATCTTAATTGACTTCTTGGAACTCAGAGATTTGTGTACAACAGAGCCGGACTCGGGTTTAGCCCAAAGACTACGAATAGATCATATATGTCTATCGTAAATCGTAGTCATCAACGAGTCCAAGATTGGGTCCCAAAGGTCTTACTAAATTCACATATAAGGACAAACAAGTATTGGATTCCCCAGGATCAAGTTCATTACTTGACTAGACCATATTGGTTCAATGATCCAGGGGGAGCTAATACCAAAATAGTATACCTGATAACTTAGCATGATCAAACTTTTATTTTTTAGAATGGCTAGATAGGACAAGTAGTTAGTCAACTCTTGAAAACATAGTATCAGGATGCGGCGAGATGATAGTACGTTAGGGAAACAAAGTCTAGTGTATTCGAGCTAGATAAGACATATCTAGCTTGGTGCACTTGACTGAGTGGAACTAGATGAAGCTACATCGCCATGTCCTAAACTAGTTAGACCAGGAAGTAGTCTTAAGTGACTCAAGTTATCAACTTCCTGAACTTGGCTTTGTCTAAGGAAGTGGTCGTTGTTCCGATTAAAGAAGGCCCCTGTGCCTCGCCACGACCTGGAAGCCAATTTCTCGAAAAGGTGACTTGACAAGCTTAGGGTTAAATCCGAATCTAACCCAAGGTTGAATAACTTTAATTAAGTTCAAATCATCTCACAAAACATATAAGGCGAATAAATCATGAAACACTTAGAATGGGTGAGATAATTAAGGAATAATTTTAACTTACACAACGTTTTCAAAATGCTACTTATTTTTCAACTATTGCGCTTAAACGAATAATTATAATCGGCCAATGTTAACTATAAAACTCTCTAGGACAAAGTTTAGCGCCCCCTAACTCTCTTATACGTTATATACTTGACTAAGGAGGAGAGCAAACTAACCCTAAGGGTTATAAATCTTTAAAGTTTTTCTTGAAACTAAACTTATAAGTATTTTGAAATTCAAAACTATCTTTCAAATACTTTTATTGTTGATGCAGAGGGATATACCTCGAACTAATGAACTTAACCAATTCGAGACGCATGCTTGGACTCATACTACATTATTTTTATGCATGCTATAATATTACATTTACTACTTTTTATAAAAACCCCCAAACCTTGTTTTTGATTCATGGCAAAAGGGGGAGAAGAGCGTAAGTTAAGGGGGAGTACCACAAAATTTATAAAATTAATTCTTTCAAAACTCACCTAGGGTAAAGGGGGAGTTCTTTAAAGTGAGTTTATCATTTATTACTTGTTTTATGCCTTATGCTTTAAATTTCCCTTAACTTTGTGTTGGTTTACCATAGATCAAAAAGGGGGAGATTATTGGTGCAGGGGCACCAGATAATCGAACCTATGTTTTGATTATGGAAAAGACATAAAGTCAAGGTTATTTTATTATCTCATGAGCTAAATCAAGTGTGCAGAAGGTCAGCAACACTCGGAGAGAACCGTGATGGTCGGACGACACCGGGAGGACTTCGGAGGGAGCTGAAGGAATCAGGTGGAGACCAGAAGCAAGGCTTCAAAGGTAAATGTTGAGGTAAGCTTGTGTGAGTGAGCGTAAGTAAGGTTGAGTCCTCCATACGGGGACATCCTTAGGCGATGATCCGACCAAGACTTGCCATGGAAGGTCTATGAAAAGACCTAACCCAGTATGCATATACTTAACCCCCAATCACACATCAATACTACCCATTATACATATGATAGGAACACCCGGCTCAAATTTATTTTATTCCATTCAGCTTAGCAGTCTCAACTACACACTTTACCCTCTCAAATTGAAGAAAAATAGAACATCAAAATCAACTCCACTCAAATTGGAAATCCTGTATCTTAGATGTCCCAGACAGTGTGTGCCATGCTCATCATCATCTCCTCAGTTACACCACCTCCGCTTCTTGCATCTCAATCTGGGAATCCTGTTCCCTACCTGAAAATATTATGTGAAATCATGAGTTCACAGTCCAGTAAGTAGATCAATGATAGGGATACAACACAGGGAAGAAAATTCAAACAGGAAACATATATCTCTACTACTGTAAGTGTAAACTACTGTAAGCTCAACATACATTTTCTGTTGCACATTCCGTAAGTTAGTATGAAACATAGCCAATACTTATAGCAACATGCCATAGCAAACCCAATCATGCCTTTCATTATGCTAATCAGTACCTTTAAACATAAACCCTCGTGGTACCTCGCGTTATGCATTTAAAATCTTGAGCTCAAATACCTTATTTTCTTGTGCAATCTCGAGGTACCTCTAGAAAGAAACTATCACCATCAATCACATCATTTTGGGTGGGCCCTCCCTGGAACTCAACCCGGGGAGCCCAACCCGTCCAGGCACCACTAATGTTCATGTACATACAGGTAGCTAAATAACGAATTTATGTCATTTCCTATCATGCTCAGTCACAGAAGGGTAACATAGAACATCATGGGTGAACGAGTATATATCTATATATAGCATCTAACCTCATACACAGGTAGATGGTAATTACACCCATATATATATAGCATCTAACCTCATACACAGGTAGATGATAATTACACACATGTACATATAATATCCAACCTTACACACAGGTAGATGATAATATAACTTATTCACATAACATCGAGGCACAAGAAAGATTTGATGAACAATTAACTAAAAATAATAACAGTAAACATCATGGGTGAAAAAATATATATATCTATATATAGCATCTAACCTCATACACAGGTATATGGTAATTACACACATATACATATAGCATCCAACCTCATACACAGGTAGATGATAACTAAACCACCTATATATATATATATATTTAGCATCTGACCTCATACACAGGTAGATGATATTTATTACATATTACATATCATTTACAATATTAAAAAAAAAATCTTATGAAGGATTAACTAAACATACTGACTGATAACAAATATAGCAGGAATCACCTACGGACATAATGCTCATGTACATACAAATTTATATCCACCCTAGCATGCTGATTTCTTTCAAAAAAACTACTCATTACATCTATTAAATATTTATCTGGCTATTAACTGAATATTTAACCCTTCTATACATCACTCGGCATACTCAATTCATAATGACCCCAACATGTGTATTATCAGTTATTACAACCCAACCGAATGAAACCCACAATACCAATCCATTCATAAATTCAACAAAAACGATCCTAAAATCATCATCCGATCCCCTTCCCTCCTAATAACAAAAATCTGTTTACCCATTCCCTCTTCCCTGTCCCTCACCTGCCGAGTACCCTAATCCACCGGGTCCAATCATCTCCCATCAAGAACTCCCATTACAGCCCAAAGATTGAAATCCCTAACCTCTTCCCGTGATCCCTCAGCTCTTCAACTCCTCCTAGCCGACGGGAAACCAAGCTCCACCAGTTTCCATAGCTCAATCCATTCAAAAAATACCGAAAATCCCCCCATGAATCCTGCTAGAACCCAATCTGGAAACCCATTGCTCAGGCACGATTCAACCCGAAATCCCGACTCAATCTCGTCGCTAAAGTCCCAAAAGAAAAACCTGTTAAACTCTCCGCCCTCGCTAGCCCTAGCCAGAGATTACTTACCGTGAAGATGAGGGAGGAGGGTCGGTGTAGCTCCAGCGGCTTTGCGTCGTCTCCGACGGATGGAGTTCGTCGATCGCCCTTTTCCACTTCTGCGGCGGCTCGCAACCAGAAGACGAGTCACGGGATAGAAAAAGAAGGGAAAAAGAAAAAGAAAAGGAAAAGGGTTCGGCCGGTTAATAGGTTTAGGATTTTTCCCCTTTATGCCCCTCAACTGCGCTTATTTAGGGTATAAATAGACCCCGAAATTTATCCTCCTTTTCCGATGACATACGCCCGTATATTTTTATCATTTTATTATTGTTATTACTGTTATTATTATTATTATTATTATTTTTTGAAACTTGACAACTCTCCCTCCCTTAAAAAAAATTGCGTCCTCGAAATTTGACTTACCAAATAGTTCAGGGTAACGGTCACGCATATCCCGCTCGGTCTCCCAGGTAGCTTCCTCTATTTGCTGATTTCCTCATAAAACTTTCATCATTCTGATTTCTTTATTTCTCAGCTTCTGCACTTGACGATCCAATATTTGTTCTGGTATTATCTCGTAGGATAGATCTGGTGTCCACTGTATGGCTTCATACCCAATCACATGTGCAGGGTTGGAAAGGTACCTCCTGAGCATGGATACGTGAAACACATTATGAACTCCTGCCAGGTTTGGTGGTAGAGCAACTCGGTATGCTCGTGTTCCAATCCGGTAGAGAATCTTAAAAGGCCCAATATACCTCGGACTGAGTTTGCCCTTCCTTCCGAACCTTAGTACTCCCTTCATAGGTGATACTTTGAGAAATACATGGTCTCCCACTGTGAACTCCAGGTCCCTCCTTCGACAATCAGCATAACTCTTTTGGCGACTTTGTGCCGACTGCATTCTGTCTCGGATCTTTGCTACTAGTTCCACAGTTTGTGTCACAATCTCTGGACCCAGAACTGCCCTTTCTCCTACCTCTTCCCAATGTAGTGGGGTTCTACACCTTCTTCCGTATAGCGCTTCATAGGGAGCCATACCGATGGTGGCTTGATAACTATTATTATAGGTGAACTCTACCAGGGGCAGTTTGGACTCCCAACTCCCTTTGAAATCTATAATGCAAGCTCGTAGCATATCTTCTAAAATCTGAATTACTCGCTCAGATTGACCGTCGGTCTGGGGATGGAAAGCAGTGCTGAAAGTAAGTTTTGTACCCAATCCCTGATGCAAACTCTTCCAGAACCCGAATGTAAATTTTGGATCTCTATCTGACACAATCTGATCCGGAATTCCATGTAACCTTACTATTGCTCAATATACAGCTCTGCGTATTGTATCATAGTGAAAGTGGTTTTCACTAGCAGGAAGTGTGATGACTTCGTCAATCGATCCACAATAACTCACACTGCATTTGATCCCTTAGTCGAGATCGGTAATCCTACCACAAAATCCATGGCAACATTTTCCCACTTCCAGACAGGTATCGGAAGCGGTTCGAGCAATCTCGCAGGCCTTTGGTGCTCAGCTTTCACCTGTTGACAGGTAAGGCACTCATGGACCATCTTGCTTATGTCTCTCTTCATGCCCGACCACCAATATAATAGCCGCATATCCTTATACATCTTTGTGCTGCCGGGGTGAATAGAGTACGGGGTAGTGTGAGCTTCCCTCATGAGATTCTCCCTTAGGGATCCACCCTTAGGCACCCAGATGCGGCCCTTGTATCGCACCATCCCATCAACCACTGAGTAGATGGTGCTACCCTTTGCTTCATCTTTGCGTTTCCATTCCATTAACTGTTGATCCGAGGCTTGTTCTGCCCGAATCCGATCCCGTAAGTTTGATTTAACCGTCAGTGTCGCCAAACTAACCTGCTCACCTGGTGCTATCACCTCCACTCTCATCTGTTGGAATTCTGATATCAATCTTTGCTGGGTGGTCAACTGTAATAGCGTCACCGTCTTGCGACTCAGCGCATCCGCCACCACATTTGCCTTACCCGGGTGATAGTTAATATTGCAGTCATAATCTTTTACCAACTCCAACCATCGTCTTTGCTGCATATTCAGTTCCTTTTGAGTAAAGAAAAATTTCAAACTTTTATGATCTGTGTAGATCTCGCAACGTTCTCCGTAAAGATAGTGTCGCCAAATCTTCAAAGCGAAGACGACCGCTGCTAGTTCCAGGTCATGTGTAGGATAATTCTGCTCATGCACCTTCAACTGACGTGATGCATAGGCAATGACCCTCCCCTTCTGCATCAATACATCCCCTAGCCCAGTTTTGGAGGCATCAGTGTACACCACAAACTGCCCAGAAGTGTCTGGAACTGCAAGCACAGGTGCTATCATCAACCTTTCCTTTAACTCCATAAAACTCTTCTCGCACTGAGTAGTCCATTCATACCTCACCCCCTTCTTGGTCAACGAAGTCAGGGGTAGCGCAATTCGTGAAAAATTCTGAATGAATCTGCGATAATACCCCGCTAGTCCAAGGAAACTTCGAATTTCTGTAACATTTCTCGGAGTAGCCCAACTCTGGATTGCCTCCACTTTGACTGGATCCACCTCTATTCCCCTCTCCGAGACTATATGTCCTAAAAATGCTATTTGTCTCAACCAAAAATCGCATTTGCTGAACTTAGCGTATAACCACTTATCCTTCAGAGTCTGCAGCACCAACGTCAGATGTTGTCGGTGCTCTTCGTGACTCTGAGAGTAAATTAGTATATCATCGATAAAGACAATCACAAACTGATCCAGGTATGGCTGGAAAATCCGGTTCATCAAATCCATAAAGGCTGCGGGGGCATTAGTAAGCCCAAACGGCATAACTAGAAACTCATAATGACCATATCAAGTTCTGAATGCAGTTTTATGAACATCTTCTCCTTTCACCCTCAATTGGTGGTACCCCGACCTCAAGTCAATCTTTGAGAACACCGTTGCTCCCTGTAGTTGATCAAACAGATCATCGATTCTAGGCAACGGGTACTTGTTCTTGACTGTAACCCAGTTCAACTCCCGGTAGTCAATGTACAAGCGCATTGAACCGTCCTTCTTATGGACGAACAACACTGGCACTCCCCAGGGTGACACACTGGGTTGGATGAAACCCTTATCCAATAGTTCTTGTAGTTGCTCCTTTAGTTCCTTCATTTCGGTGGGTGCCAGACGGTACGATGCTTTAGACACAGGGGTGGTTCCCGATATTAATTCTATTCTAAACTCAACCTCCCTGACAGGGGGTAATCCTGCAATATCCTCTGGAAATACATCGGGAAAATCCCGGACTACCTTTACTTCCTTCAGACTTGGTCTAAAAGTCTCAGAACTACACATTATGTTGACTAGAAATCCGTTACACCCCTTGCTTAACATTTTCTGAGCTTTACATGCTGATATAATAGGTGGATGACTCAACGTGGAGGTTGAATTGAAGATGACAAATTCATCATTTTGTAGTTTCAGTTTAACCATCCTTTGTTTACAGTCAATAATGGCCTCGTACTGGGTCAACCAATCCATACCTAGAATTACATCAAAGTCCACCATCTCTAATACAATAAGTTCAGCGTACACTGTATAGTTCTGCATTCTTATCGGACAGTTACTCACTATTCTATTGCTGGTCAGTTCTTCCCTCGAAGGCAAGGACACGTTATAGCCGGTAGCCATCCAATCACATGAAATACCTAGTTTTGCAACGTAGGCCACCGATATGAAAGAGTGTGTAGCTCCAGAATCAATTAAGGCATGAGCAGGTAGGTTGACAATAGAAATTCTACCTGTGATGATGGCCGAATCCGGATCCACCTGCTCCTGTGTCATAGAATACACCCTCCCTCTAGTTGGCTCTTTGAGCTGAGGGCAGTTCATAGCAAAGTGCCCAGACTTCTTGCACTTGTAGCACACATCTGTACCCACCAAACACTGACCTGCATGAGTCTTCTCACACTTGGGACACTGAATTTTACTTTCGCCCTTGAAGACAGTATGGTCGACTGGTCGGGGTTCCTGGGGTCGCTGTCGTGGCTGCGTCTGAATCTGTGGCTGCTTGCCTCGAAACTGGCTCGGTGCAAACTTCTTCTGACTCGACGCAAAAGGTTCCCTTCCCTGGTAACTAGACCTCTTAGTCTGTACTTCCTTTATCATATCATTCCTGTCCCTCTCTGCCATCAGAGCCTGATCCACAGCCTCTCTGAAGGTGGTAACTCGGCTCACCCTGACATCATGGCGAATTGCGCCTCAATCCTCAAAATGTTTGACTCTTCATCTTGGTTGAATTGCAATCATAGGTACAAAATACCGCCCCTTCTCGAATTCCTTGACATACTCAGCCACTGTCCGGTCCCGTTGGCGAAGCTCTAGGAATTCCCTGGCCATTCGGGTTCTGGTGTCAGCAGTAAAGTATTTACCATAAAATACCTCCTTGAATTCAACCCAAGTAACTGTAGCTAAATCCACCGCTGAGCGTGCACCCTCCCACCATATTCGAGCATCGCCCCGCAACATGAATATGGCGCACCTCACCATGTCAGCATCCATAAGCAGCATGAAGTCATATATCATCTCCAATGATCGAATCCATCCTTCTGCAACAATCGGGTCTGTACTTCCCTTAAACTCTGTCGGTCCAAGATCTTTGAACTGCTTGTGGGGGTTCACATGGCTGGGACCATTTGTGGCGTTCCATGCTCCTGGTTGTCAGCCTATTGGATCTGTTCTCTCTGAATCCGACTCTGTTCTTGCATAATTGCGGCAAGCTCAGCGAGAAACTGACTACTCTGCCCCACTTCACCAATGTTTCTTCGGCCCGCCATTCTCCTATAAAACCCGACACCTGCATCGTTATCTCCAGTTTGTACATAAACCTAAGCATGATTACATTAAGACTACTACTTGAAAAGTAAGTTTAAAGCTTACAAATGCGGGGATGGATGTATCCGAGTCCTTGA
The DNA here is from genome assembly GCA_025175895.1 of Wurfbainia villosa. Taxonomy (NCBI): domain Eukaryota; kingdom Viridiplantae; phylum Streptophyta; class Magnoliopsida; order Zingiberales; family Zingiberaceae; genus Wurfbainia; species Wurfbainia villosa. Next base: position 8,345,546 of record CM045995.1, on the reverse strand, counting down.
TGAGATTGCATGCACACACTGTCCTTTAGGATCGTCCGCTCTGATACCAACTGAAAAGACCTAACCCAGTATGCATATACTTAACCCCCAATCACACATCAATACTACCCATTATACATATGATAGGAACACCCGGCTCAAATTTATTTTATTCCATTCAGCTTAGCAATCTCAACTACACACTTTACCCTCTCAAATTGAAGAAAAATAGAACATCAAAATCAACTCCACTCAAACTGGAAATCCTGTATCTTAGATGTCGACGAGGTGTGCCATGCTCATCGTCATCTCCTCAGTTACACCACCTCTGCTTCTTGCATCTCAATCTGGGAATCCTGTTCCCTACCTGAAAATATTATGTGAAATCATGAGTTCACAGCCCAATAAGTAGATCAATGATAGGGATACAACACAGGGAGGAAAATTCAAACAAGAAACATATATCTCTACTACTGTAAGTGTAAACTACTATAAGCTCAACATACATTTTCTGTTGCACATTCCGTAAGTTAGTATGAAACATAGCCAATACTTATAGCAACATGCCATTATAACAAGTACTGTGAACCCAATCATGCCTTTCTGTTATGCTAATTGTACCTAAACATAAACCCTCGTGGTACCTCGCGTTATGCATTTAAAATGCTGAGCCAGTCAAATACCTTATTTTCTTGTGCAATCCTGAGGTACCTCTAGAAAGAAACTAAGGGAATCAGTCATCAGTCATCAGTCAATCTGTCATTTTGGGTGGGCCCTCCCCGAAGCTCAACCCGGGGAGCCCAACCCGTCCAGGCACCACTAATGTTCATGTACATATAGGTAGCTAAATAACGAATTTATGTCATTTCCTATCATGCTCAGTCATAAAAGGGTAACATAGAACATCATGGGTGAACGAGTATATATCTATATATAGCATCTAACCTCATACACAGGTAGATGATAATTACACACATGTACATATAACATCCAACCTTACACACAGGTAGATGATAATAAAACTTATTCACATAACATCGAGGCACAAGAAAGATTTAATGAACAATTAACTAAAAATAATAACAGTAAACATCATGGGTGAACAAATATATATATCTATATATAGCATCTAACCTCATACACAGGTATATGGTAATTACACACATATACATATAGAATCCAACCTCATACACAGGTAGATGATAACTAAACCACCTATATATATATATATATTTAGCATCTGACCTCATACACAGGTAGATGATATTTATTACATATTACATATCATTTACAGCATTAAGAAAAAAATCTTATGAAGGATTAACTAAACATGCTGACTGATAACAAATATAGCAGGAATCACCTACGGACATAATGCTCATGTACATACAAATTTATATCCACCCTAGCATGCTGATTTCTTTCAAACAAACTACTCATTACATCTATTAAACATTTATCTGGCTATTAACTAAATATTTAACCCTCCTATACATCACTCGGCATACTCAATTCATAATGACCCCAACATGTGTATTATCAGTTATTACAACCCAACCGAATGAAACCCACAATACCAATCCATGCATAAATTCAACAAAAGTGATCCTAAAATCATCATGCGATCCCCTTCCCTCCTAATAACAAAAATCTGTTTACCCATTCCCTCTCCCCTGTCCCTCACCTGCCGAGTACCCTAATCCACCAGGTCCAATCATCTCCCATCAAGAACTCCCATTACAGCCCAAAGATTGAAATCCCTAACCTCTTCCCGTGATCCCTCAGCTCTTCAACTCCTCCTAGCCGATGGGAAACCAAGCTCCATCGGTTTCCATAGCTCAATCCATTCCAAAAATATCGAAAATCCCCCCATGAATCCTGCTAGAACCCAATCTGGAAACCCATTGCTCAGGCACGATTCAACCTGAAATCCCGACTCAATCTCGCCACTAAAGTCCCAAAAGAAAAACCTGTTAAACTCTCCGCCCTCGCCAGCCCTAGCTAGAGATTACTTACCGTGAAGATGCGGGAGGAGGGTCGGTGTAGCTCCAGCGGCTTTGCGTCGTCTCCGGCGGATGGGGTTCGTCGATCGCCCTTTTCGACGTCTGCGGCGGCTCGCGACCAGAAGACGAGTCACGGGATAGAAAAAGAAGGGAAAAAGAAAAAGAAAAGGAAAATGTTGGTGCAGTGAGGCACCGAAATCGAACCTGTGTTTTGATTATAGCAAAGACACAAAGTTAAGTCTATTTTGTTTTCTCACGAGCTGAATCGAGTGTGCAGAAGATTGATATAGCTGGAGCTGAAGGCTAGCGACACCCGGAGAAAGCCGCGGTGGTCGAGCGACACTCGAGTGATTTCGGAGGGAGCCGATGGAATCGAGTGGAAGGCCGGAAGCAAAAGCAACACGTAAGTATCGAGGTAAGCTCGTGTGTGTGAGCGTAAGTGAGGTCGTATCCTCTTTACGGGGATGATCTTAAGCGTAGATCCGACCCAAGACATCTCATAGGTGGTCTAGGTCGAGATCGGACAGTCGAAGATCGTCGGAATTATGTTTTTGTTGAGCTAACTTTGACTTGCAGCAAGCATCAGTCGACTGCCAACTTGGAGGACTCGACTGTCGTGTATCAGTCGACTGCCTAAGGTCATCAATCGACTGATGCTGCCATCAGTCGACTGATGATGGCCATCAGTCGACTGATGGTCAATGATCAGATTCGAGGAGTCAAGGCTTATCACTCCACCTCAAAGCGGTTTGGTGTCCATTTGTGATTGGTTGAAGACCCACTCGAAAAGGGGCTCAAAGGCTATAAAAGGAGGGCCAAACCTAGGGTTTTGACAACAATTCTAAGCCTCCAAAAAGTCTCCGTTACGCTGCAACTCTCCGACAACGAAGTCCTTCCATTCCGACGTCTAGGTTTAACTCTTATTATTCTTGTACGTCGGTATTAGTTTTTCTTGTCATTTACATTTCCGGAGCTTTTATCGTATACGAGGAGAGGGGGAGTGTCCCTCTACCTCAAGTTTTTGTGGTTCCTTCTTGTATCGATTAACTCCTACCTCTAACGAGGAGGAGTTCCTTTAGTGCTTTTGCCCTCCATACGTGGTCAAGGACCACTAGGGCCTTGGAGTAGTAGCCTTCGGCTACGAACCAAGTAAAACCCTTGTGTCGATTGTTTTTTTTATTTTTACATTTCCGCTGCAATTAACTAATTATCTCTCGAGTTTTAACGAAAGAAAAAGAAAAGGTTTTTCGCTATTCACCCCCCCTCTAGCGAACCACATCGATCCAATAGAAAAGGGTTCAGCCGGTTTAATAGGTTTAGGATTTTTCCCCTTTATGCCCCTCAACTGCGCTTATTTAGGGTATAAATAGACCCCGAAATTTATCCTCCTTTTCCGATGACATATGCCCGTGTATTTTTATCATTTTATTATTGTTATTACTGTTATTGTTATTATTATTATTATTATTATTATTATTATTTCGAGACTTGACAACTCTCCCCCCCTTAAAAAAAATTGCGTCCTCGAAATTTGACTTACCAAATAGTTCAGGGTAACAGTCAAGCATATCCTGCTTGGTCTCCCAGGTAGCTTCCTCTATCTGCTGATTTCCCCATAAAACTTTCACCATTCTGATTTCTTTATTTCTCAACTTTCGCACTTGACGATCCAATATTTGTTCCGGTATTACCTCGTAGGATAGATCTGGTGTCCACTGTATGGCTTCATACCCAATCACATGTGCAGGGTTGGAAAGACACCTCCTGAGCATGGATACGTGAAACACATTATGAACTCCTGCCAGGTTTGGTGGTAGAGCAACTCGGTATGCTCGTGTTCCAATCCGGTCGAGAATCTCAAAAGGCCCAATATACCTACCGAGGGTTGCCCTTCCTTCCGAACCTTAGTACTCCCTTCATAGGTGACACTTTGAGAAATACATGGTCTCCCACTGTGAACTCCAGGTCCCTCCTTCGACAATCAGCATAACTCTTTTGGCGACTTTGTGCCGACTGCATTCTGTCTTGGATCTTTGCTACTAGTTCCACAGTTTGTGTCACAATCTCTGGACCCAGAACTGCCCTTTCTCCTACCTCTTCCCAATGTAGTGGGGTTCTACACCTTCTTCCGTATAGCGCTTCATAGGGAGCCATACCGATGGTGGCTTGATAACTATTATTATAGGTGAACTCTACCAGGGGCAATTTGGACTCCCAACTCCCTTTGAAATCTATAATGCAAGCTCGTAGCATATCTTCTAAAATCTGAATTACTCGCTCAGATTGACCGTCGGTCTGGGGATGGAAAGCAGTGCTGAAAGTAAGTTTTGTACCCAATCCCCGATGCAAACTCTTCCAGAACCCGGATGTAAATTTTGGATCTCTATCTGACACAATATGATCCAGAATTCCATTTAACCTTACTATTTCTCGTATATACAGCTCTGTGTATTGTATCATAGTGAAAGTGGTTTTCACTGGCAGGAAGTGTGCTGACTTCGTCAATCGATCCACAATAACCCACACTGCATTTGATCCCTTAGTCGAGATCGGTAATCCTACCACAAAATCCATGGCAACATTTTCCCACTTCCAGACAGGTATCGGAAGCAGTTTGAGCAATCCCGTAGGCCTTTGGTGCTTAGCTTTCACCTGTTGACAGGTAAGGCACTCATGGACCATCTTGCTTATGTCTCTCTTCATGCCCAACCACCAATATAATAGCCGCATATCCTTATACATCTTTGTGCTGCCGGGGTGAATAGAGTACGGGGTAGTGTGAGCTTCCCTCATGAGATTCTCCCTTAGGGATCCACCCTTAGGCACCCAGATGCGACCCTTGTATTGCACCATCCCATCAACCACTGAGTAGATGGTGCTACCTTTTGCTTCATCTTTGCATTTCCATTCCATTAACTGTTGATCCGAGGCTTGTTCTTCCCGAATCCGATCCCGTAAGTTTGATTTAACCGTCAGTGCCGCCAAACTAACCTGCTCACCTGGTGCTATCACCTCCACTCTCATCTGTTGGAATTCTGATATCAATCTTTGCTGGGTGGTCAACTGTAATAGCGTCACCGTCTTGCGACTCAGCGCATCCGCCACCACATTTGTCTTACCCGGGTGATAGTTAATATTGCAGTCATAATCTTTTACCAACTCCAACCATCGTCTTTGCTGCATATTCAGTTCCTTTTGAGTAAAGAAAAATTTCAAACTTTTATGATCTGTGTAGATCTCGCAACGTTCTCTGTAAAGATAGTGTCACCAAATCTTCAAAGCGAAGATGACTGCTGCTAGTTCCAGGTCATGTGTAGGATAATTCTGCTCATGCACCTTCAACTGACGTGATGCATAGGCAATGACCCTCCCCTTCTGCATCAATACAACCCCTAGCCCAGTTTTGGAGGCATCAATGTACACCACAAACAACCCAGAAGTGTTTGGAACTGCAAGCACAGGTGCTATCATCAACCTTTCCTTTAACTCCATAAAACTCTTCTCGCACTGAGTAGTCCATTCATTCCTCACCCCCTTCTTGGTCAACGAAGTCAGGGGTAGCGCAATTCGTGAAAAATTCTGAATGAATCTGCGATAATACCCCGCTAGTCCCAGGAAACTTCGAATTTCTGTAACATTTCTTGGAGTAGCCCAACTCTGGATTGCCTCCACTTTGACTGGATCCACCTCTATTCCCCTCTCCGAGACTATATGTCCTAAAAATGCTATTTGTCTCAACCAAAAATCGCATTTGCTGAACTTAGCGTATAACCGCTTATCCTTCAGAGTCTGCAGCACCAGCGTCAGATGTTGTCGGTGCTCTTCGCGACTCTGAGAGTAAATTAGTATATCATCGATAAAGACAATCACAAACTGATCCAGGTATGGCTGGAAAATCTGGTTCATCAAATCCATAAAGGCTGCGGGGGCATTAGTAAGCCCAAACGACATAACTAGAAACTCATAATGACCATATCGAGTTCTAAATACAGTTTTATGAACATCTTCTCCTTTCACCCTCAATTGGTGGTACCCCGACCTCAAGTCAATCTTTGAGAACACCGTTGCTCCCTGTAGTTGATCAAATAGATCATCGATTCTAGGCAACGGGTGCTTGTTCTTGATTGTAACCCAGTTCAACTCCCAGTAGTCAATGCACAACCGCATTGAACCGTCCTTCTTATGGACGAACAACACTGGCGCTCCCCAGGGTGACACACTGGGTCGGATGAAACCCTTATCCAATAGTTCTTGTAGTTGCTCCTTCAGTTCCTTCATTTCGGTGGGTGCCAGGTGGTACGGTGCTTTAGACACAGGGGTGGTTCCCGATATTAATTCTATTCTAAACTCAACCTCCCTGACAAGGGGTAATCCTGCAATATCCTCTGGAAATACATCGGGAAAATCCCGGACTACCTCTACTTCCTCCAGACTTAGTCTAAAAGTCTCAGAACTACACATTATGTTGACTAGAAATCCGTTACACCCCTTGCTTAACATTTTCTGAGCTTTACATGATGATATAATAGGTGGATGACTCAACGTGGAGGTTGCATTGAAGATGACAAATTCATCATTTTGTAGTTTCAGTTTAACTATCCTTTGTTTACAGTCAATAATGGCCTCGTACCGGGTCAACCAATCCATACCTAGAATTACATCAAAGTCCACCATCTCTAATACAATAAGTTCAGCGTACATTGTATAGTTCTGCATCTTTATCGGACAGTTCCTCACTATTCTATTGCTGGTCAGTTCTTCCCCCGAAGACAAGGACACGTTATAGCCGGTAGCCATCCAATCACATGAAATACCTAGTTTTGCAACGTAGGCCACCGATATGAAAGAGTGTGTAGCTCCAGAATCAATTAAGGCATGAGCAGGTAGGTTGACAATAGAAATTCTACCTGTGATGATGGCCGAATCCGGATCCACCTGCTCCTGTGTCATAGCATACACCCTCCCTCTAGTTGGCTCTTTGAGCTGAGGGCAGTTCATAGCAAAGTGCCCAGACTTCTTGCACTTGTAGCACACATCTGTACCCACCAAACACTGACCTGCATGAGTCTTCTCACACTTGGGACAGGTCGGGTTCCCGTCGTCGCCATGGCCGCTCAATCTGCGTGGGTCGCTACCTCAAACCTGCTCGGTGCAAACTTCTTCTGACTCGACGCAGGAGGTTCCCTTCCCTGGTAACTAGACCTCTTAGTCTATACTTCCTTTATCATATCATTCCTGTCCCTCTCTGCCATCAGAGCCTGATCCACAGCCTCTCTGAAGGTGGTAACTCGGCTCACCCTGACATCATGGCGAATTGTTGTCCTTAATCCCTCAGTAAAATGTTTCAGCTCCTCTACTGGTTGACTTGCAATCATAGGTACAAAATACCGCCCCTTCTCGAATTCCTTGACATACTCAGCCACTGTCTGGTCCCGTTGGCGAAGCTCTAGGAATTCCCTGGCCATTCGGGTTCTGGTGTCAGCAGTAAAGTATTTACCATAAAATACCTCCTTGAATTCAACCCAAGTAACTGTAGCTAAATCCACCGCTGAGCGTGCACCCTCCCACCATATTCGAGCATCGCCCCGCAACATGAATATGGCGCACCTCACCTTGTCAGCATCCGTAAGCTACATGAAGTCATATATCGTCTCCAATGATCGAATCCATCCTTCTGCAACAATCGGGTCTGTACTTCCCTTAAACTTTATCGGTCCAAGATCCTTGAACTGCTTGTAAGCTGGGTTCACACTAGCTGTGGGACCACTGTGGGCATTTCCATGCTCCCTGGCTCTCAACAGCTGTTGGATCTGTTCTCCCAGAATCCGACTCTGTTCTTGCATAATTGCGGCAAGCTCAGCGAGAAACTGACTACTCTGCCCCACTTCACCATTGTTTCTTCGGCCCGCCATTCTCCTATAAAACCCGACACCTGCATCGTTATCTCCAGTTTGTACATAAACCTAAGCATGATTACATTAAGACTACTACTTGAAAAGTAAGTTTAAAGCTTACAAACGCGGGGATGGATGTATCCGAGTCCTTGATGAGATTGCATGCACACACTGTCCTTTGGATCGATCGCTCTGATACCAACTGAAAAGACCTAACCCAGTATGCATATTCTTAACCCCCAATCACACATCAATACTACCCATTATACACATGATAGGAACACCCGGCTCAAATTTATTTTATTCCATTCAGCTTAGCAGTCTCAACTACACACTTTACCCTTTCAAATTGAAGAAAAATAGAACATCAAAATCAACTCCACTCAAATTGAAAATCCTGTATCTTAGATGTCCCGGACAGTGTGTGCCATGCTCATCATCATCTCCTCAGTTACACCACCTCCGCTTCTTGCATCTCAATCTGGGAATCCTGTTACCTACCTGAAAATATTATGTGAAATCATGAGTTCACAGCCCAGTAAGTAGATCAATGATAGGGATACAACACAGGGAGGAAAATTCAAACAGGAAACATATATCTCTACTACTGTAAGCTCAACATACATTTTCTGTTGCACATTCCGTAAGTTAGTATGAAACATAGCCAATACTTATAGCAACATGCCATTATAACAAGTACTGCAAACCCAATCATGCCTTTCTGTTATGCTAACTGTACCTAAATATAAACCCTCATGGTACCTCGCGTTATGCATTTAAAATGCTGAGCCAGTCAAATACCTTATTTTCTTGTGCAATCCTAAGGTACCTCTAGAAAGAAACTAAGGGAATCAGTTATCAGTCATCAGTCAATCTGTCATTTTGGGTGGGCCCTCCCCGAAGCTCAACCCGGGAAGCCCAACCCGTCCAGGCACCACTAATGTTCATGTACATACAGGTAGCTAAATAACGAATTTATGTCATTTCCTATCATGCTCAGTCACAGAAGGGTAACATAGAACATCATGGGTGAACGAGTATATATCTATATATAGCATCTAACCTCATACACAGGTAGATGGTAATTACACCCATATATATATAGCATCTAACCTCATACACAGGTAGATGATAATTACACACATGTACATATAGCATCCAACCTTACACACAGGTAGATGATAATATAACTTATTCACATAACATCGAGGCACAAGAAAGATTTAATGAACAATTTACTAAAAATAATAACAGTAAACATCATGGGTGAACAAATATATATATCTATATATAGCAACTAACCTCATACACAGGTATATGGTAATTACACACATATACATATAACATCCAACCTCATACACAGGTAGATGATAACTAAACCACCTATATATATATATATATATATTTAGCATCTGACCTCATACACAGGTAGATGATATTTATTACATATTACATATCATTTACAACATTAAAAAAAAAATCTTATGAAGGATTAACTAAACATACTGACTGATAACAAATATAGCAGGAATCACCTACGGACATAATGCTCATGTACATACAAATTTATATCCACCCTAGCATGCTTATTTCTTTCAAACAAACTACTCATTACATCTATTAAACATTTATCTGGCTATTAACTGAATATTTAACCCTCCTATACATCACTCGGCATACTCAATTCATAATGACCCCAACATGTGTATTATCGGTTATTACAACCCAACCGAATGAAACCCACAATACCAATCCACGCATAAATTCAACAAAAGCGATCCTAAAATCATCATCCGATCCCCTTCCCTCCTAATAACAAAAATCTGTTTACCCATTCCCTCTCCCTTGTCCCTCACCTATCGAGTACCCTAATCCACCAGGTCCAATCATCTCCCATCAAGAACTCCCATTACAACCCAAAGATTGAAATCCCTAACCTCTTCCCGTGATCCCTCAACTCTTCAACTCCTCCTAGCTGACGGGAAACCAAGCTCCACTGGTTTCCATAGCTCAATCCATTCCAAAAATACCAAAACTCCCCCCATGAATCCTGCTAGAACCCAATCTGGAAACCCATTGCTCAGGCACGATTCAACCCGAAATCCTGACTCAATCTCGCCGCTAAAGTCCCAAAAGAAAAACTTGTTAAACTATCCGCCCTCGCCATCCCTAGCCAGAGATTACTTACCGTGAAGATGAGGGAGGAGGGTCGGTGTAGCTCCGGCGGCTTTGCGTCGTCTCCGGCGGATGAGGTTCGTCGATCGCCCTTTTCGACGTTTGCGGCGGCTCGCGACCAAAAGACGAGTCACGGGATAGAAAAAGAAGTGAAAAAGAAAAAGAAAAGGAAAAGGGTTCGGCCAGTTTAATAGGTTTAGGATTTTTCTCCTTTATGCCCTTCAACTGCGCTTATTTAGGGTATAAATAGACCCCGAAATTTATCCTCCTTTTCCGATGACATACGCCCGTGTATTTTTATCATTTTATTATTGTTATTACTATTACTATTATTATTATTATTATTATTTTTTCGAGACTTGACAGTCTATGTCGAGATCAAATGGCAAGTGGTCGTCGAATTCACTTATATTTTGAGCTAACTCTTTATTGCAGTCGAAAATTTTGGCAATCAGTTCGACCAGCCAAAAATCAGTTCAACTGTTGAGCCATCAGTTCAACTGGCCAAGAATCAATTCAACTGCTGAGCCATCAGTTCAACCGGCCAAGAAATCAGTTCAACCGCTGGTCAAGGATCAGCTTCAAGATGAGTCAAAACTCATCCCTTTCTTCAAGGGTGAGGTGGCCATTGATGTAGGATCTTGATGTGCTCGAGGAGGAGACTTCTAGGGCTATAAAAGAAGGTCCATTCCTCACCATTTCATCAATCCTAAGTGCTCCAAAATGCTCTCACAACGCCGCTCTCCTATGATGACTCTACTATGCTAAAGTGCCGCTGGAATGACAATGACTCAACCTTAGCTCAAGATCTTCTTCTTCGTCGGTATAAATATCTTTATTTAGATTCTTAATTGTGCATTCTTTTTGTTTTCGGAGCTTTAATCTTAACAAAGAGAGGGGGAGTGTCCTTCTACCTTGAGTTTTATTATTTTCTTATAATCGTTCACTCCTACCTCTAACAAGGAGGAGTATTTTAGTAGATTGCCCTCCGTACACGGTCTAGGACCGTTAGAGCCTTAGATTAGCAGCCGAAGGCTGTGAACCAAGTAAAAACAAACCTTGTCTTTTATATTTCCACTGCGTTCTCGCTCTTTTAATTGTTTCATTTCGAAAGAACGAATGAAATTTGTTTTACGCTATTCACCCCCCTCTAGCGCTTAAATCGATCCAACACCTAGGAAAGCCACTAAGAAGGCCATAAGGGAAGTTATCCCTAGAGTTGACTTTGTAAGACCAAAATGACCAAGGCTTCCAAGCCTAGGAGGGTCATTAGGAGGGTATCTAGGGAGGTCATCCCTAGGAAATACCTAGTAAACCCAAGGAGCTCCAATATGTATTGGATTTCTTGGAGCGTGATCGATTCATGCTAGATGGGTTAGGTTGTGTCAACTTGAATTGGTGGGGTAGTTAACCTAACTATAGCAAAGTTGACACTTTAGGCCATTTTCAAGGTTATGAGATACCTTAGAAATAGGTTAGAATTTGTATCCTAAAGAATTTTAGGATGTGCCAATATAAATTTGAAAAGTTTTGAAAATTGATCAAATTGACACAATTAGGCTTAGAGGTCATAGTGTGTCATTTTAGATTTTTGGCACACTTGGGAGATAAGTAGTATTATGGCAAATATGCATTTAATTCTAAAAATGACAATTAATACTAAAGCTTAGGTATACTTATGCCTTACATTTTATTTTCCATGATTTGTCTTCCATTGCCATGTCATGACATCATATTTCTTTTTAAATCATTAAATGTCATGATAATGTTTAGGTGTAAGTTTTTATGTCATGTTAGTGTTTAGACTTTATCTTATGCCATGACATCATGATTATTGACACATATTTATTTATACTATCATTTTATGACATAATCATATTCATGCATTTAGGATTAATTAAAATTGATTTAAGGACTATGACATAATTTGAAGTCTTATGTATAAGGGAATCAAATAGAGTTGCCTAGAAAATGCATGAACCCTAAACAACCAAAACCTACATCTCACATCAAATTTACTTGTATGCATTTTCATACACCTTAGACATATGTGAGATGCTAGGAAATGAGTTAAGTTCAAGGTGCATAGATGTTGCATCTAGATGAACTCAAACTCATCATAAATCATAGGTACAAATTATGAGGAAAGCTAGTATACAAGTCATGTATACTTAGCCCATAGACCATGATTGAAATTAAGGTTTTTAAAAAACATTTCAAAATCATTTTGAAAAACCTTGGTGAAGTCTATCTTTTGATATCAATCGCCATTGATGGAGTTGATACAAAGTAGGGTCAAAACATTAAAATTTTCAATAGTTTTGAACTTTGTGTCAATCTCTCATTTTAATGGGTATTTTATTATAAAATATTTTTCACCCATAATATTTGATATAAGTATTATATATATGAAATTTCATGATTTTTTGTATTATGTATAATTACTTATGATTTTACAAAACTTATTTTTTTAATTTGGATTTCTGTAATTGAAGAAATCAGTCGACTACCATGGATGGTAGTCGACTGGCGTCAAGGGCAGTCGACTATTGACTAATAGAGTCGACTGCCAATAGATGATTTCGAGTAAACAAGGATGTTTAGCCCATGTTTCAGCTATGTTAGGCTACCCTAACACTTCCTAACCTTAGGATATGCTTTGGAAAGCATTGGAAGGGTGAAAATCTATTGGATATGGATTAGGAGAGTTGTTTAGGGGGAGAATCAATTTTAAGGTGTGTAAAAATTCAATGTTGAACTTTTTCTCTTAATTTTGATGGTTTAGTGTTCCTATAGGCTTAGGGACTCTCCAAGGACATTGTTGGTGCAATGGTCAAGGGGGAGCAAGCCTTTTGGGGGAGGTTATCCATCATGGGATGATGGATGTGTTCTTCCTTATAAGGGGGATAATTGGGAGAATTTGGAGAATGAGGATTGCCTCTCATTTAGTGATATGTGATTTATTACTAGGAAGAGTGAAGATATCCTAGATGTTTTTGGACCAAGGGAGAGATTGTAAGATCTTATTGGCATATGGGACATTGATACCCTTGGGGAGAACCTTTTTGATGTATGTCAAAAAGGGGAAGAATGTGAGTGAGAATTCTCAATTTGGACAATTGGGTGATTTGGATTGAGTTAGGTGGCCTAACTCAAAGGTGTTGGTTTTTGTCAAACATCAAAAAGAGGGAGATTATTGGTTCAATTGACCCAGGTCACGATTGACCAAACTCGAGTTTGACTCGAGTAGTGGTTTGATGTTTGACAAAGGAGTGATTAATGTTTAACAATGGTTTGGGGAGATGGTTGATAAGAGGTTGACCATATGATGGAAAGTCCAAGTCAAGGGTACTTGGCATGGAAAGTCCAAGCATGCGTCTTGGAAATGGTAAAGTCCAAGTCTTGGGTACTTGGCAATGGAAAGTCCAAGAATGGGCCTTGGAATTTGGAAAGTCCAATATGGAGTTGGCATGGGAAGTCCAAGGGTGTAGTCTTGGCCATGTAAGTCCAAGTGTGTAGTCTTGGCGGTGAAAGTCCAAGTCATGGGTACTTGGCAATCGGGAAGTTTAAGGGTTGGTATTGGTGGCGTAAAGTCCAAGGGTGGAGTCTTGGCAGCATAAGTCCAATGGTTGACGGCGTAAAGTCCAAGCATGAGTCTTGGCAGTGTAAGCCCAATGTACCTTGGCGGTGTAGACACCGTTAGCATGACAATAGCCGAGGGAAGCATGAGAAGGCTAGCATATGGATGAACAAGTCATGGATGACTTGGAGTGATCTGATAGGCATGAGGTTGATGGAGGTGGCTAGAAGGCTTAAGTCTAGACTAAGGGTGGTCTAGCAAGTATGAGGGCATCATACTTGGGATAAACCTCATGGTTGAAGTTTATCAGTCGACTGGGGTTATGGACCAGTCGACTGGTCAAGTGTTTTGACACTTGGCAGCCGAGTTAACACTGAGCAGTCAACTGGGATTATGACCAATCGACTGCTGTGAGTTGACTACCGATCGACTGGGACCGCATGACCTTGGTAGTTGACTGCTAGCATTGGGTAGTCAACTGATGGCTTGAATAGTTGACTGCCATGGATGGAAGTCGACTGTTGGTTTTGGTCGCAAGCACAGAAAGCTCGGTAGCCAACTGAGCAGTCAGCTACGGGCTTTGGCAATCAACTACTATAAATGACAGTCGACTGCAGTGTATCCATTGGCTTGGATGCCAATGTGGATCGAGTTGTTGTGAGACAATGACTATAGGAGCAGTTGACTGCTAGGCGAAAATCAGCCTGAGTTGCAGCTTTATAAGGAGCATGAAGGGGAGGTTTTTGGCCATGGTTTTTAGAGCGATTTTTGGGGTGATTTTAGAGAGGAATTGTTGCTGCATTCTAGTCCTTCAAGACCAATCCAAAGCAAGCAACAAGCAAGCAATCCAAAGTTCTTGTGTAAAGTGTTCTTTACTTGTCTTTGTGTATTGCTTAGTTTACTTGTTGTATTTCATTGTATTACTGTTGTAATCTATTGTACAAGGTTTCTCCACCTCCGACTTGTTATCGAGAAGGAGATTTATTAGTGGTGTGTGCATTACTAGAGCTCGTTGAGCTCGCCCCGTGGAGTAGAAACCCTAAGGTTCCAAACCACGTTATATTTGTGTGTGGTGTGTGCTTGTGTATTTTGTTTATGTCTTTCTATTATTTCCGCTGCATACTAATCAAATTGTAGCAAGCATGCGATAGAATTCCATCTACGTCAACAACACGCTATTCATCGCCCTCTAGCGACGTACGATCCTCCTACAATTACAAGCGAAATACAATAAAAGATGTAAAGAAAACTTTACAAAAACTCTTTTAAATGCTTTCTTGTTTAGTTTCTTGGGCTGCACTTGAAGACCTTGAATTGCACCAACAAATCGTCCTAAATCACCCAAAGAACCATGGCCAAAAACCTCCCCTTTGTGCTCCTTATAAAGTTACAACTCGGGCTAATTTTTGCCTAGCAGTCGATTGCTAATACCCATCAGTCGACTGCTCCTGTAGTTGTTGTCTCATAATGACTCGATCCACGTTGGAATCCAAGCCAACAAATACACTAGCAGTCGACTGCCATTTACAACAGTTGACTGCCAAAGACCGTAGCCAACTACTCAGTCGACTACCGAGCTTTCTGTGCCTGCGACCAAAATCAACAAACAACTGCCATCCATGGCAATTGACTGCTCAAACCATTAGTCGACTGACCAATGTTGGCAGTCGACTGCCAAGGCCATTTGCCGTAGTCAAATGTCAGTCGACTCACGTCAGTCGACTAATCATTATCCCAGTTGACTGCTTAGTGTTGACTCAGCTACCAAGTGTCAAAACACTTGACCAGTCGATGGGTCCATAACCCCAGTCGACTGACAAACCTCAAACATGAGGTTTAACTGAAGTATGATGCTCTCATATCTATTAGACCACCCTTAGCCTAGATCTAAGCTTTCTAGCCATCTCCATCAACCTCACGTTTATTGGATCCCTCAAAGTCATCCATGATTTGTTCATCCATACGCTAGCCTTTAGGTGCTTCCATCGACTATTGTCATGCTAACCGGGTCTATACCGCCAAGGCACATTTGGGCTTATGCTGCCAAGACACACGCTTGAACTTTACGTTGCCAAAAATTAGACTTATGATGCCAAGACTCCACCCTTGGACTTTACGCTGCCAATATCATACCCGTGGACTTCCCAATTGCCAAGATCCATTTAGACTTACACTTCCAAGACTCCACTCTTAGACTTTACGTTGCCAAACATTGGACTTATGCTACCAAGACTCTACCTTTGGACTTTATGCTGCCAATATCACACTCTTGGACTTTTCCTTGCCAACCCATGTTGGACTTTCCAAATGCCAAGACTCAAGCTTGGACTTTCCCATTGTCAAGTACCCATGACTTGGACTTTCTATGCCAAGTACCCATCACTTGGACTTTCCATGACAATCACATGTCATACATTTGTCGAACATCAATGACAATCACATTGTCATACATTTTATCGAACATCAATGACAATCACATTGTCATACATTTTATCGAACATCAAAATACTGCTTGAGTCAAACTCGAGTCTGGTCAATCATGACCTGGGCCGATTGCACCAACAAACACACCCTATACCCATCTAGTGTTAAAGGATCACACTTCTAGGAACCCAATACCTATTGGAGCTCCTTGGGTATTCTAGCTATTCACTAGGGATAACCTCCCTTGATACTTTCCTAATGGCTCTTCTAGCTTCTTAGAAGCTTTAGTCATTTGACTCTCATCAAGGTCAACTCAAGGGATGACTTCCCTTGTAACCTTGATATTCCTAGACCTAGAGTTAGTTCTATAGTTATATGGAACACTATGGTAGGAGGGCATGTTCTCCTTGGACTCAGGTTTGTAACCCAAAAACTTCTTGTCCCTAGATGATTCTTTCCTACCACACCCTAGATTTTGTCCATAAGCCCTTTAGTTGTATTTTTCATCTTTGCAAAGGTCTTTTCCAATTTATCAAGTCTTGACCTCATGACTTGATTTTCTTCTTCCAATTTCTTAATTTTTGATTTCTCATTCTTTCTTTGGACATTCTTCTTTCTAGGCATGTGTCTATTCTTCTTTGGATTATTGCTTAGATTCTTCTCATCCTTTATATCCTTAAGTAAAATAGGTCTATCTTCAAAAACTCTAAAGTTCTTCTTAGGTTGGATAGTTCTTGAGGTAATTGACCTAAAATTATCCTTAGGCCTTTTATCATGGTATTGAGCACCAACATGATAACACTTATTGCTAGCATGCTTTTTATCATGATAAAAAGAAATTGCATTTAAAAATGATACCTTAGGCTTTACCTTAGGAGCTCCCCCTACACTTGAGCTCTTTCCTTTGTCCTTGGTTAGGTGCCTCCCCCTTGGACATTGATTATGGTAGTCACCCATTTGATTACACAAGAAACACACAATGCATTCCTTGCCTTTGCGTTCTAGGATACCAGTCTCCTTCGACATTTCCTTTGCCTTGGGCGCCGCTCGAACCTTCTTCTTGATTTGTTTTAGGCACTTACTCTTGTAATGCCTTTTCTTCCTACACTCAAAATATATTATATGATTTTTATTTTTAAGATTCATGTTTGAGTTACCTTCCTTAGTGGTAGGGAAAACTTGAGCTTGTTCTTCGACTTCGGATATAGAGGTTTCCTCTTGCTCTGGTGTCGATGATCTAATCTCTCACTCACTCATAGAGGTGGATGCTTCTACAACCTCTTTCGACTTCGGATGTTGAGCACCTCTCAACTTCTGAATCTTCAAGATCTTGAGATGATGTGCCTACTTCCTCGGAGTCATCATCATCGTGGGTCACATAAGGTTCATCATGGAGCTTGGCAAGTTTGATGCATAGCTCTTTAGCATCCTTATATTTTCCTAATTTGTACAAAATTTCATTAGGTATTAAATTAACTAAAATTTTGATTACCTTATTATCATCCTCGGATCTCAAGATTTTCTCCTCAGTCCATTTGCTCTTCCAGAGTATTTTACCTTTCTTGTCTGTAGGAGCTTCAAAACCCTCTATCAGAGCAAACCAATCTTCGATGTCCATTTGAAAGAACATCTTGGTTCTTTCTCTCTATTGATCAAAACCCCCTAACACATAAGGAGGTGGTGTAGGGAAATTCCGGATCGTGACATTCACAATATCGCGGGTGAATACTTCGCACAACCGTAGCAGAAACAAAAATATAAATCGGATCCCTCCAGAGATCTATGCAAAACATATAAGTCGTTTCGATTATCCTACTTTATCTAGATCTTATCTAGAAGAAGTATACCTTTGATGCGAGCCCTTCGCAATCCTGCTAATCCAAGCACTCCCATATCTCAATATGGTAAGAACTGTTAGTGCAATCGACCCATATCATGATTGACTAGACTCGAGTGGAACTCGAGTAGAGTTTTGATGTTCGACAATAGTTCACAATGTAGTTTGACCACATGACTAGTGGATGGTATGGGACATCCAAGGTCATATGAGGAAGACTATTGGAGAAGTCCAAGTTTGGTGACTTGGCAAGGAGAAGTCCAAATATGAATACTTGGCAAGGGAAAATCCAAGTTGGTCAAGGGAGACCGGACACTTGGTGTAGGAAAGACTGACGGGGAGTTGGTGAATGAATTCCCGAACGAGGAGTCTTGGCAGTGAAGCCCCGGAGGTGAGGCCTCTTGGCAGTGAAGTTTCAGACGAGGAGTCTTGGCAAAGGGAAGACCCGACTGATCAGGGAGAGCTTGGCAAAGGGGAAGTCCCGGAGTCGAGGCCTCTTGGCAAAGGTAGACCCGAGAGCATGACAATAGTTGATGGAAGCACTTGAAGGCTAGCTCAAGGATGAAGAGTCGCGGACTCGAGGGATCTGGGAGGCATGAGGCTGATAGAAGTGGGTTGAAGGCTTAGGTCTAGGCTTAAGGCGAGTATCAAGTATGAAGGGATCATACTTGGAGTGTTAAACCTCAGTGTAGAGGTATAACAGTTGATTGCCGATTCGGTTCAGTCGACTGGGCTTCGTTTGTAGGCAAACATAAGCAAGGTGACCTCGACTAGCGCCTCAACTAGAGGCTAGTCGAGGCAGCGCCTCGACTGGTATGGTGGAGTTGAGCGGTGAGACTTGGAAAGTCAAGACAGTGCTATGGAATCACTTGACTAGTGCCTCGACTAGAGTCTAGTTGAGGCGGTGCCTCGACTGGAGGACTCGACTGGTGCCTCAACTGGTCGTTCTGGAGAGTGGCATAGAAGCGAGGCACACTCGACCAGTGCCTCGACTGGAGGCCAGTCGAGGCGGTGCCTGGACTGGATCACTCGACTGATGCCTCGACTGGTTCCAGCACAGGTTTAAAAATAGGTGATCAGATGCAAGACAAACTCGACCAACACCTCGACTGGCGAAATGACCGTTGCAAATCGGGAAGATTCGACGGAGCTTTATAAAAGGAGGATCGAGGGCATCTTCGAGTAGAGATCTCTTGGAGGTTTTAGGGGCAATTTGAAGGGAGGTGCTGCTGCATTTCAGGGCCTTCAAAGTCATTCTAAAGTGATCTACGAGCAAGCATTCAAAAGCTCTAAATCTATAATGTGTGTTCATTTGTTTTTGTATTTCTTGTATTTGCTTGTTTTTATCTCATTTTTATTGTTGTAAGAGACTTGTAAGAGGTTCCTCCACCTCCGGTGTGTCACCGAGAAGGAGAAGTGTTATAGTGGTGGTGTGTATCACTAGAGCCCACTAGGGCTCACCCGTGTAGTAGGAACTAGGGTTCTGAACCACGTAAAATTTCTTGTGTTGTGCTTGTTGTGTGTTTTGTATTTGTATTTGTACTCATGTTTGTGTTTCCGCTGTGTACTAACAAGTGTAGACAAGCACGACGAATCCAAGCAACGAAATCGACGCAAATTGCTATTCACCCCCCCTCTAGCGACACCAACGGTCCTAACAAGTGGTATCAGAGCTAGGTCGCTCTTCAAGGCTTAATAACCAAGAGAGCACGCTAGAGGGAAGAAGCAAGATGGAGGATCCAAATTTTGATTTGGGATGGGACATCAATGTGCCTCCTCCATATGAACTCTATGGAGCTAAAGAATTTGATCAATGGAAGGTAAGGATGGAACATTTTCTAATGTGTGAAATAGAAAATTGGTTTATTTTGATGTAAGGAGTTGAAGTTCCTATGGACAAGAAGGGTATAATACTCAAGAAAAAGAAATGGACAAAGGAGCAACTAGAACAATTCGAAAGAAATGATAAAGTAACACAATTGTTATTAAATTTGTTACCTAATGAGGTTGTGTCTAGATTAGGTGAGTTTAGGGATGCTAAGGAATTATGGAGCAAGGTAACCAAGCTTCATGAAGATTCCTCATCCACACAAATGGAGGAGCCTCAAGAAGAAGAAAGTCCATCTTTGTCCCAAGCTCATGTAGACTCGGAGGTGGATAAATGTTCAATTTCCGATGAAGAGGTGGAAGAAATAGTCGAAGCCTCCACTTCAAGAATTGAGGGGGATCTTAGATCTTCAACCTTGGAACAAGAACAAGAGGAGGAGCGCTCTACCTCTGAGAGAAATGAAGAAGAAGTTCAAAGTTCTCCAATCATTCAAGAAAGTAATTTAAATGCAATTATTAAAGATAAAAGTCATGTAACATGCTTTGAGTGTAGGAAAGTAGGGCACTATATCAGTAAATGCCCAAAAAGAGTCAAGAAGACTCAACCGACACCAAGGGCCAAAGAAAAAAATCAAAGGAAGTCGGAACCCCAATTCATAAGAGCAAGGAGCATATAGTATATTTCAAGTGCCACAAATGGGGACATTACCGGAGCCAATGTCCTAGGGGGAGTCACCCACGGAAGGGTAAAGGAGAGAGTTCAAGTGTAGGGGAAGCTAAGGCAAACCCTAAGATAATTTTAAATAATGCTCTTCCTTTATGTAATGTTACAAAGCATGCTCATAACTTTAATGCACTTGCTATTCATCATGACAAAATGCATGTTAAAAATAGATTTTATTGTTTATGTGCTAAGCATGTCAATTTAACTAAGGACAATGCTAGATCAACCTTACCTAAGGATAGAAAGGTAGAGGACAATAACCTAGGCATCAACCCTAAATGGATTAGACATATGCCTAGAAAGAAGAATATCTCAAGAGTCAATGAAAAATCAAAACTTGAGATATTAGAAGTTGAAAATCAAGCTTTGAGGTCAAGGTTTGAAAAATTAGAAAAGACTCGTCAAAAGATGGGAAATATGATTGATGCGGGTGCGGGGGAAAAATCCGTTCGCTCCGTTTTCAAAGCGATGAGGGAGGTCTCGGAACCTTCTCCCCCGGCAGCGATCAGTAAAGAATAAGAAAATGAAGTAGACGAAATGCGAAAACCCGACACCAGCAATCGAGATTCAGACACGAGATGTAATGTGGTTCGGAATAAGGATTCCTACTCCACGGGGGTGAGGTTTCTCACCAGATGCGGTGCCTAAGCACTTTCACTATGAAGATCCTCCTTTACAGAAAGCAAGTTTCCGAAGGTGGAGGAGAAAGGACCTCTTACAATGATGTTACAAGATGAGGAAAATACAAGAGACTTATCAAATAGCAGATCTCCGTCCTCCTTCTCCGACGAGACCGCTCTTCCTTTTCTCTCGTCTCCTCTTCTCTCTTGCTGGATGCGAATGATTGCGGATCGATCTCCTTTCTTTTCCTCCCTCTCTCCCTTTTATCTTCCCTCCTCCTTCAACGTAACGTCGTGGATTATCTCCATCGTACACGTGGCCACCATCTCCTCTTGGAGAATAATTCTGTTACACATATGAGGAACGAGGACTCCCCCGAATATTGCGTGGGGCCCCCCAAGCCATTGCATTGTTCCTTTTCCTTTACTTTTCAGGCAACGAGGTTAAACTATCTCCCTCACCCCTCTGCTTTGGGTGAAGTTAACTTAGGCCCCTATACCATAGGTGACCTAGCCTTAGAGTTTCTCCTTAAACCGAACCAATTCTCCTTTTGCCCGTACCAAACTTCTTTCGCGTCAATTAGGTTGAGTTGACCCTTCCTCCATCCCATTGGCTTCTGGAATTGCCTAGTTGAACCAGTTCCTAGTCTTCTGTTAGCGAAGTGCCTTCCGCCTCTTTTCCACCTGCGTCCCTTGCTTCTAGCATTCGCCCGTGCCGATGACTCTCGCTACTTGCGCCCGTGTCAATTACTTCCGATAACTCTCGCCTGTGTCAATGGCTTCGTCTAACTCTCGCCCGTGCCAATGGCTTTCGCTACTTGCGCCCGTGTCAATTACTTCCGATAACTCTCGCCCGTGTCAATGGCTTCGTCTAACTCTCGCCCGTGCCCATGGCTTCTGATAACTCTCGCCCATATCAATGGCTTTTGATAGCTCTCGCCCGAACTGTTTCTCCTTTTTCCCTTTTGGCTGAACCAGGTGTTTTGGGGACGGGTCACGGGTCACCTGCTAACTCTTCCATTGGGAATTAGGTAGAAAAAGTACCAGTAGTATCATTAGTCAACCCCGAAAAATAGTCAAGCGAAGTTATAAGCTTGACTCTCCAAATGTGCATAAAGTTTATGCCCTATTCTTCATTCCTCTGCTTGAATCCACCTTTTCCTTTATAACTCCCTTGTATGCCCTCGAGGCGGCCCGATGGGCCCATAGGCTCCGCTTCTCCTTCTCTCTCCGTGAAATTGAATCGTCACGGGAAATCCTATATAAACCTCCGCCTTCTCCTCTTAGGTTTCATTTAGCGTGTCTAACAATCCAGTTTGTTCTTCTTCTTCCGCAATTTTCACCGGTGGTGTCTCGGCGATTCAGTCCCCCCCTTCTCACGCGATTCTCCCTTTCCCCCGAGTAAGTGCTCTGCTTAGTTTAACACCCATGGCTCCTAGGACCACCCTTCCACCTGCCTGGTACGAACACACTGTAACTCAGTTAGATTGCAATCATTACTTCTTTAACATTAAAAATGACTACATAGCCCCCTCTATAAAATGCTGCTTCACAACTAAAATACATCGACCTCACAACCCTCCTCCTGGCTTGACCTGCTTTTTCTCCGAACAATTTCTTAACGGCCTATCCCTGCCGGTACCCTCGGTCTATTTGGACCTTCTAGACTTCTATGGACTACCCCTGAACCAATTCACCCCCAACTCCTTCCGAATTCTATCGGGAGCCCACATAGTGTTCCAACATTTGAACCTCCCTTTAACTATTCCATTGCTTCTTCCAATTAAAGTCTTCTAAGGCAGACCTCTTCTATTTGTCTAGTCGTTCAGACTGCCAATTTCTGGTGAACCTGCCTACTTCCCACAAGGGCTGGGAAGCACTATACTTCTTTGTGCAACTCCCTGAGTCTTTACCTTATTCTGATACTTGGAAGGTAGACCTTCCCGAATTACCTTCCTTCCGGGACATGAGGACCAAATGTCCTTTCCCGGAGGTGTATAGAGTTTTAGGAGAGCTACACTACTGTTCGAACCAGCTGCTAGAGACTCCCCTCTTGCGTCATTTTGGATTGTCTCCTCTACCTCTGACGACTTCAGTTGCTGTAGGTAGGGTGCTATTTAACTGGCAATAGGACTTCATTTCTGCGTTATTCATCTTTCCTGACAACATACCTTGCAGATAACCTGATGCAGAAGGCTTTAGTAGAAGGGGAGGCGATTGAGGCCGAGAAGAAGAAGAAAACCTCGACCAAAAGAGGTAAATCAACCACAGTTCCATCATCTCCTCGTAAAAAGCTACGGCTTATCAAGAAAGGAGCCTCGAGTTCCTCGGCTCTTCCTCCCTCATCTTCGGACCAGTTAGAGTCTCGTTCCCTAGCCATCTATGAACCAAGGAGAAGAGGCAATACTTCCCCTGCCCCTTCTTCATCCCCTCAAAGAGAGGATTCCCCCTCCCACTTTTTACATTCTTCTCCGTCTGCCCAGAATTCGCCCCCATCCTCTCCTACAGAACTTCCCCCCGCTCCCAAACCTTCCGACCCGAGAGCGGCTCCTGTTCCCCTTCGTTGTATCGGACCTTCCGCCTCTGCTGAAGGGGAAGACCCCTCTATTCCCGTTCCTTCGAGGGCCACATTAGGATCCTTGCTGAAAATTCGGCATCGCTTCGAGGTGAAGTTCTTGATCAATCAGTCTGGGCCCCTTGCGAACAAGTAGGCAAACTACTGGCGGAGGTATCTATTGTTTCTTCGTTTCTTCTTCACCCTGCCTATTTTCATATACTGGCGTGCACTGATAGCTTGTTCTTCTTCAGGCCGCCACCCAATATAGTAGTATGATAACCCATCTGGCCCGATTCGATCGGTGTGGAAACTTCGCCACTTCACCGCCGTGTCTCAGCGAAAAAGCTCGTCCGACAAGGTGAGCAAGAGGCGAAAGAAAAGGATATGAGGGCCAATGCGAAGATGCAATGATGCAAGTGGCCTGCTTGAGTGAGAAAGAAGAGTGCGTGAAGAATGAGGAATTGGGCGTAGATTTTCCTCCGATCTAGTGAGTGCAAGAGATAGATGAATTGTGCGGGGCGAGGAGTATAAAGGGCACAGGAGATGCCATGATTGACTCTGCAAAATCCTCAACCACCATCCCTCGGCTTGTGAGAGCACTCCGGGCTCCAATTGGGCGTCAAGCTTGGGAGGCCACCGGAAATCTTATGCAGAAATGCGCGGAGCTCTCTTCCCAGTGGCGGCTCTTCCTCAAACCTTGTCCACAATGGCTCGTGAAGCCCTTCTTCATCAAGAATATCATGAAGCTCTTTCGGCTTTGGGTCAAGAGCCATCTGGCCACCGAGAAAGATGCTCTGCGATCAGGCTGACAATGAGCCCAACTAGCCCGATGTCAAAATCAAATGAAGGAGCGGGAAGTCGACCTCAAGAGCGAATCGTCAAGAAGGGAGTAGACTTGTTCATATTAGGTTTCGATTTGTGGCTCAAAAGCGCCGAACAAGGATATCCGCCTCCTGGCGCGGACACCAGCCACTTAGATCCTGTATCGGCGTTGGCTAAATGTTCCCCCGAACGATTTGAAGTAACCTCGATCTTGTCTTTTACGTAATAACTTTTCTTTCTTTTGTTAAGGCGACTTTTATCAATATGCATCCATTATGGTCTTTGCGTGTTCTCTAGTGAGTCGGGGTTTCTGGACCAATTTTGAGCTTTCCCTTGTTATTTCTTTACCCGTACCATATAATGCCATCGCCTGACTGGTTCGGGGCTCTCTTACGGGATTTTGCCTACTAGTATCCACATCCGATCCGATTTTGGTTCGGACATCACTTTAAATGGCCTTTTGCACGTTGATTTTCCCTATCCTTCCTCCAGCTTCGGAAAAGATGCCATCCTCTTCGTCTTCTCCCCCTTCCCCAGAACTTTTTCGCCATTCTCCTTCCATTATAAATCCTTCGTCCCCCTTGTCTTCGTCCTGTTATCTTACCATCATGGCTTGCCCATTGAAATTTCTTGGAATCGAGTCTTTTGAAATACAGGGTGGGTCTCGAGGATGATGCTGGTCGAGAGACCCGATCAACCGCCACTTGATCTTCTATCCCCTACCTTTTCGCCTTAGGTCCAACTCCCACCCCTCCGGTGGAGATCCTTCCGCGCTCCTTTCCCTCCTTCCAAGGTGTAGAATCCTCCCTTCACGTGGGAGTATACGGTGAGAGATCCTCATGCGGGCCGTTGATCTTCCCCACTTCCGCCTCCTTCCCCTTTCGATGAAGGTCCACGATTCTTCCTCCACCTCAAAAAGCGGCGTTTCCGAGTCATATTGGCTCCTTCTCCCCCCAAAGAGACATCTCCCGTCTCATCTGTCAAGAGTAATCGGGGAAAGTCTGTATAAATCAAGCCAATGTAATTATTTCAAATATATTAATGAAACAAAGAAGGAAAACGATATCTGCTTTTGTCTTTTTTCTGTAGAAGTAAGGTTTCTGTTTTCAGAAGGATGGTACCCGGATCCGAACACACACTTTTCTGTCAGTTCTCAGGGATTCAGACCCTCTTAATTACTTTGTCTTCCCGTCGACCTTCCCACTACCGCCTCCACGTTTCCCTTTCTTTACTGGCATTTATGGTCCCTACCTCTTCTACCAATAAATGCATTCCTCCCCTTCGTTGCTATAAAAATCCACCGACCTTTACCTGATAGCTTCCACCATTCTCCTTTTTCCTTTGCTTGTCATGGACAGAATATTGGAACAGGGCAGTAGTTCCTCGCCTTCCAAAGAACAGATAAATGACCGCCGGTACATAGTCGTCTTGGAGGAACAAGTGAGGTGTTTACAGCAACAGCTAGAGGAAACCTCCGCCAACAATCGTTCCCTGCGCCAACAACTGATCGGGTCCCAAAAAGAACTGTCCAAGCAAATCTTCTTGAAGCAGTCTTATCTTCAACAGCTACTGCGCCAACCCCGACCGCGCAAAGAAACTCCATCCGTTCCGCCTAACAAAGAATTGTAATACCCTAGATGTATTAGGGTTTCTCTTGTTGCTTCTCCTTGTAGATGGCTGGGAGTATGTAGTTCTCCCGTATCATCGAACTTCCCTAGTTTATCTCCTTCCTCCAGGACCTTCTGAGTTGTACTACTCTTTACTCCTTTTGTATTTACAAGTAATTTGGGGCATATTTCGGCTCTCCCGTCTTTTCAATCTGTTGGGTATATAGACCCCTTAGGCGAGCCGACTCTGCTATTGCACAAGAATACAACCATATAAAGTTGAATAATACAAGCAACTGAGACATAGAACAAATAATAACCGAGGAATTTCGGTTCTTCCGTTCCACCGCCACACGGGGATATCTTCCACTTTGCGGGGATAGCAATTTGCATAAATAGAATAAATAATAACCGAGGAGTCTCGGTTCTTCCGTTCCACCACCACACGGGGATAAACTTCCACTCTACGGGGATAGCCTTTCATATATAGAGTAAATAGTAACCGAGGAGTCTCGGTTCTTCCGTTTCACCACCACATGAGGATAAACTTCCGCTCTGCGGGGATAACATTTTGCACATAAAGTAAGTAGTAACCGAGGAATCTCGGTTCTTCCGTTCGACCACCACACGGGGATAAACTTCCGCTCTGCGGGGATAGCAATTTGCATATAAAGTAAGTAGTAACCGAGGAATCTCGGTTCTTCCGTTCCACCACCACACGGGGATAAACTTCCGCTCTGCGGGGATAGCATTTCATATATAAAGTAAGTAGTAACCGAGGAATCTCGGTTCTTCCGTTCCACCACCACACGGGGATAAACTTCCGCTCTGCGGGGATAGCATTTTGTATATAAAGTAAGTAGTAACCGAGGAATCTCGGTTCTTCCGTTCCACCACCACACGGGGATAAACTTCCGCTCTGCGGGGATAGCATTTTGTATATAAAGTAAGTAGTAACCGAGGAATCTCGGTTCTTCCGTTCCACCACCACACGGGGATAAACTTCCGCTCTGCGGGGATAGCATTTTGTATATAAAGTAAGTAGTAACCGAGGAATCTCGGTTCTTCCGTTCCACCACCACACGGGGATAAACTTCCGCTCTGCGGGGATAGCATTTTGTATATAAAGTAAATAGTAACCGAGGAGTCTCGGTTCTTCCGTTCCACCACCCCACGGGGATAAACTTCCGCTCTGCGGGGATAGCATTTTGTATATAAAGTAAGTAGTAACCGAGGAATCTCGGTTCTTCCGTTCCACCACCACACGGGGATAAACTTCCGCTCTGCGGGGATAGCATTTTGTATATAAAGTAAGTAGTAACCGAGGAATCTCGGTTCTTCCGTTCCACCACCACACGGGGATAAACTTCTACTCTGCGGGGATAACATTTTGTATATAAAGTGAGGAATCTCGGTTCTTCCGTTCCACCACCACACGGGGATAAACTTCCGCTCTGCGGGGATAGCATTTTGTATATAAAGTAAGTAGTAACCAAGAAATCTCGGTTCTTCCGTTCCACCACCACACGGGGATAAACTTAACCACTAGGTGCAAAGCTATATGTATATAAAGTAAGTAGTAACCGAGGAATCTCGGTTCTTCCGTTCCACCACCACACGGGGATAAACTTCCGCTCTGCGGGGATAGCATTTTGTATATAAAGTAAGTAGTAACCGAGGAATCTCGGTTCTTCCGTTCCACCACCACACGGGGATAAACTTTCGCTCTGCGGGGATAGCATTTTGTATATAAAGTAAGTAGTAACCGAGGAGTCTCGGTTCTTCCGTTCCACCACCACACGGGGATAAACTTCCGCTCTGCGGGGATAGCATTTCATATATAGAGTAAGTAGTAACCGAGGAGTCTCGGTTCTTCCGTTCCACCACCACACGGGGATAAACTTCCGCTCTGCGGGGATAGCATTTTGTATATAAAGTAAGTAGTAACCGAGGAATCTCGGTTCTTCCGTTCCACCACCACACGGGGATAAACTTCCGCTCTGCGGGGATAGCCTTTTTGTATATAATGGGATATTTAGGAAAAATAAATCCTTCTTCCCCTTTCACTACCGACGCGAAGCCCATTAACAGCTGCAAGCCCATTCTTCCTCTTTTTATAGGGGACTCTTTCGTCCTCGTTTTTTCTGCTATCTTCATCCTTTCGCCTTTTGGTCTTCCTCTTCTTCGTCTGCTTGCTCCTCCGCCGCCAAATTTCGTTTCTTCGATCTTTCCTTCCTGGTTCCTCGTCTTTCGTTATTTTCAGATATCCGAGATGCATTCCACCTTCTTCCAGGAAATAGCGGGCCGCTACACGAATCGTAAACGGGGTGTCGGTCAGCCCTTAGCTTCTTCTTCTTCTTCACCTCCTTCGATCACCACCATACAGGAATCACCTCGTCGTTCTCCCTCTCCTCCTTCGGTGACTTTCGCTACCCCCATCCCGAAGGAAGCCGGGGTCATCAGTCCCTCTTCACTTCCTCCTACCTGTACAAGCCCCAACTTTCCCCCTTTGCCTCCTTCTATCAACGATATTCAGAAATCGCCCTCTTCTTCCCCGCAACCTGGGGAGGCATCTGGGAAGGAGATGCCCTCATGCCAGCCGGTGACAGAGGTTATACCACCCCAGTCTTCTCTTTCCCCGGCCCGTTATTCCTCTCCTGAACCCATGGCGATTGACCTTCCTTCACCGCCAGCTTCCCCCTTTGTTTATCGCCTGAAGAGTCCTTCCCTTCCGGTGGACCCTAACCAGGGTCCTTCTACTTCTAAAATCCCCATTGAAGGCTTCCCCGACCCAGTGCTCATCATCTCATCTTCTCCAGAACCCTCCTCCGATCAGCCTTCTTCCATTTTTCCTTCCGACTTCACCTCCCAGACAAACGTGACGCCCATTCTCCCCGCATCTCCGGATATGCCATCCTTGACCACCACTTCCAGGGGCCTTTTGAATGAGACTCCTCCCTCTCTCCATTCTCCACCAATGAATACCGCCTCCATTCTCCCCTTTGCGGGTGAAATTCACCCTTCGACGTCATCCGTCCCATCTTCTTCCCTTTCTCCCAGGAGTCTTCGGATCCTGAACTTAGAGGAGATGACTCCTCGCATGGAAGGCCTGCGTCATGCTTTGGACCTGGTACGTTTTCTTAGTCAATTTTCTTATCTTTGTTTAACTAACCCATTTCTTTTCTCCTCAACCGACATGTAGGCCCTGACCAACCACCGAGAATTGGATCGTTCCCTTCACCAATACCGGGCCCAAGCTCAAGAATGGGAGCGGCAGCAACGGGAAGACTTGGCGAATGCTCAGAGCCGAGAACAACTTCTATCACAACAATTGCGCTTGTGCCAGGAGCAATTAACTGAATCAAGCTCGCCAAAGAAATTCAAAAAGATCGACATTATTGCGATTAAAGGAACAACCATGTCCGGGGGCGGGGCCACTTGTCCCTCAGCAGGAAATCCCATCAAGTTCTCTTGACACGGAATCATCCTCAGCTCAAGAGCTATTGCGTCTTCAAGGGCAGGTAGCAGAGCTCCTCAAGGGGAAGCAACAGGACGCGGACACCATCGCTCGCCTTCAAGTTCAATACCAACGAGCACAGGATAAGATAGGGGACCTCCGCACCCGCCTGTGTAAGGAGGTACAAGAAAACTCCTCCCTTATAAATTCCCGGGCGCATGATCATGCCCGTCTACGCAGGCAAGAGACTTCCCTTCAGAGGATGAACACTGAACTCGTCCGGACCAGATCTTACTCTGAAGCGGTGGAAGGGATTTCGGCCTCTATGCGTCGGAATATGGTGGAGATGACGCATCTTGTACAGCAGGACCAAAGTTCTCGAGCCGATGACGTTTCCACTCTGGCTGACGCAATTATGGAGGTGTCACGGCGCTATGTGGACGTGCGTCGAAATCTTCGCGAACAATGAAAGGCGAGAGGCGACGCATCGAACGGCCTCGACGCCCGAACCGCCAGGAGCGACTCGTTATTTTAATGCGCGCCACTTATCAGGACGGATTCAATGACGCGGTTCGGCAGTATGCTGCCCAAGGATTACCTCCTCCAACTTATCCTTCGTTTTCTTTAAATTGGGAGGCTGGGTTCAAACGTTATCCTCCTGAACGATTTAAGCTGTAATACAATATCTCATTTTGAAACGAGAATTTCCTTTCTGTTTTTCTGTTTCTCCTTCAATACTTATTGGTAATACTGTATGACCCTTAAAAATAACCCCTTAATGAAATTTAGAGAGCACTTGGCATTTAATTGATATAATCAATTCAATAAACACTCCCTCTGAGTTTCATAATTTCTCCTTTTCTATTTCATATTTCTCATACAGAGTGAAAGAGCTTCAAGTGAAGGGCGTTCCAAGGTCGTGGAAGCTCTTTGCCTTGGTCGTCTTTCAGATAATATGCTGACCCTGCTACGCAGCGCGTTATCTCGTAGGGTCCCTCCCAGTTGGGAGCCAACTTTCCAGGATCTCCAGCGGGATTGACCTTACGCAAAACCCAATCTCCTTCTTGAAATCTCCGAGGCACCACTTTCTTATTAAAGGCTCGCTGAACTCTCTGCTTGTAAAATTCCGCTCGCCTCCGGGCCATCTCCCGCCTTTCCTCCACCAGATCTAATTCGGTGCTTCGGATAAGTTGGTTCTGATCTGGCTCGTATGCTTTTACCCGAGCGCTATCCAACAAAACTTCGACCGGAATAACGGCCTCCGCCCCATATACCAAACTAAAGGGAGTCTCTCCTGTCGCTGTCTTAGGTGTGGTTCGATAGGCCCACAGGACGCCTGGTAGCTCTTCCACCCAGCTTCTCCGAGCACCCAACTTGGTCTTTAATCCTTGAATGAGGATCCTTAGTTACCTCCACTTGTCCATTCGCTGAGGGTGAGCTACAAGTGAAAGCTTTGAATGTTGAGACTTTGCACCATTCTTGAATCTTTTCCCTTGGAATCGCCGCCCATTATCACCGACTATTTTTCGAGGGATACCATACCGACAAATGATATTTCTCCATAAGAATCAGATTACGACATTCTCGGTAATTTTGGCTAAGGGCTCGGCCTCCACCCATTTGGAAAATAATCCACAGACCAATAATAAAACCTCTTCAGAAAGGCTACTGCATCGGACCCACTATATCCATTCCCCATTGGTCAAAAGGACAGTGAAGAGACCACGCCTTTCATTAACTCACCGGTCGCCGTAACGGTTGCTATGTTTCTGACAAGCGATGCAACTTTGCACTATACGAGCCGCATCTCGTTGAAGAGTAGGCCAAAAGTATCCGGCCAACAAGGTCTTTCTTGCTAAAGCTCTCCCTCCTAAATGATTGCTGCAGCATCCTTCATGGATCTCCCGGAGTACCCATTCTACATCCTCATTTCCTAGGCATTTTAACAAGGGTCGCCCGAAAGAGGTCTTGTACAGGTCTTCATTTAAGAGGATGAACCGTTTGGCTCGGTGTATTAAAGTAGATGCCGCAATTTTCCCTTCAGGAATCTTCCCGTGCCGTAAATAAGCTATGATATCGGTTCTCCAATCAAGAATTAGGCTTGATTCGGGTGCGTCTCCCTCTATGTTGCATATTGCTAAGGAAGTGTGAATTCTCGCCTGGATCGTCTCCGACGATTTTATTCCTCCCACAGCGCTAGCCATCCGAGCCAATTCATCTGCCTTCTCATTGTGCTCCCGCGGGACTTGCTTCAAGAGGACCTGATGAAATTGAGCTTTCTCTTTCTCAAAAGCTTTCAAGTACTTATGCAGCCTTTCCTCCCAAACCGCAAAGGAACCTTGAAGTTGGGATATTACCAACTGGGAATCCGAGTGGATCACAATGGAAGAAGCCCCTACCGCTTTAGCAGCCTGCAATCCTGCTAGGATAGCTTCATATTCCGCTTCATTATTAGATGCCCGATATTCCGTAACGGCTAATCGAGTTTCTTCACCCTCCGGGGTAATTAATAGAACACCAACACCACTGCCTGTGGATCCTGAAGAGCCATCTACGAATATATTCCATGCCTTTGATTCCCTCTCCTTCATAGCTGAACCTTCTTCCGAACCACAAGGTACCTCGGCCAGGAAATCAGCGAGTGCCTGGGCCTTGATGACCGTGCGAGGTTGGTAGTGTATATCATACTCGCTTAGCTCTACCACCCATTTGGCTAACCTTCCCGAGAAATTTAGCTTAGTGCGACCTTGCCCATTATTTGTGTGTTAAAGCGGTGATAGGATGAGCCAAAAGTATGGCCTCGGTTGCGGCGGTTAGCACTAGGATATATGCCACTTCTCTAATTCTCGTATAGCAATCCCGCCTTGAATATGGTGGTATAGTAAATAGGTTGGTGAGAACCTTCTTATTTGAATACCGAACTAACGGCTCCTTCCGAGATGGCCGGATACATCCATAGTGGTTCTCCTGTATTGGTTTAGCGATCGAGTCCGCCAGATATCTCTTCAACTCCTGGAAAGCTTGTTCACATTGATCGTCCCACTGAAATTTAGTAGCTTTGCGCAAGATCTTGAAGAAAGGTAGCCCCTTGTCCGCCGATCTGGCTATGAATCAGGATAAAGAAACAATCCTGCCCACTAACTTCTGGGTCTCTTGCAAATTAGTAGGTGATTTCATGTTGCATAAGGCCTTCACCTTCTCGGGGTTGGCTTGCAACCCCTTCTCAGTCACAATGTACCTCAAGAACTTGCCACTTTTTACCCCGAACAAGCATTTGTTAGGGTTTAGCTTCATATTAAATCGCCTTAATGTAGCGAAGGTTTCATTCAAGTCCTTGACTAAATCCCGAGTGACCTTCGACTTGACCAGGATGTCATCCACGTAGACCTCCACATTCTTCCCTTTTTGTTCTGCAAAAATTTTATCCATAAGGCGCTGATATGTAGCCCCGGCGTTCTTCAATCCAAACGGCATGACCACATAGGCATATAATCCCCTGCGGTCACAAAGCTAACCCTCTTCGATCCTCTTCACCAAAGGTATTTGATGATATCCGATAGGCATCCATTAGGAAACCACTTCATATCCTACAGAGAATCTACCAATTGATCAATGCGAGGCAAGGGGTAGATCTTTAGGGCATGCTTTATTCAAATCACTAAATCGATACACATCCTCCATTGCCCGTAAGGCTTGGGGACCAAGACTACATTAGAAACCCATTCGAAACTGGATTTTTTACATGGCCCGCTTTTAGTAGCTTATCCACCTCCTCGGCTATGACCTTGTCTTTCTGGGTCCAAAATGTCACCTCTTACATTGGATGGGTCGGGCTCCTCTAATGATGTTGAGGTGGTGTTCGCTACTTGAGGATGGATACCTGTGAGATCATGCACATCTCTTGCAAAGATGTCCTCATTCTCCTTGCGAGTGCCACGGCTCTCCTTTGATATCCAACTGTTGTGCTACCCGTGTGGCCTTTCCTGGAGCGATCTCCACCAGTTCTCCCTCCTCTATCTTATCAGCCTTGGGGGGAGATTCCTCCAGGACACAGACGTCGGTAGCGATGACAGCTTTGCCTTTTAGGTCTTCAGTTCTGGCCTTCTTTTGATCGTCCCGAACCATTTGCACATAGCAGCTCCGGGAGGCCTTCTGTTCTCCACGAACTTCTCCCACCAATTGTCCCACTGGAAATTTCAGCTTCTGGTGGTACGGGGAAGCCACGGCCTGAAAAAGGGTGAGGAAAGGGCGCCCAAGAATAGCGTTGTAAGTGGATGGAGCATCCACGATAAGGAAAGGGATTATACTAGTTTTTTGGCGGGGCTTTTCACCCAGAGTTAAAGGCAATGAAATCTGCCCCGTCGGGTGGACCATGTGCCCTGCGAATCCGAAAAGGGGAGTGGACACATCTTCTAGCTGGGCATTTCCCAGTTGCATCTGCCTGAAGGCCTCCTGGAAGAGGATGTTGACAGAGCTCCCCGAATCAACTAGCACCCGGGCCACTTCATAATTAGCCAGGGATATACGGATAACCAAGGCGTCTGTATGAGGCAGCAGAACACCCTGCAGATCTTTCGACCCGAACGAAACAGGCGGCCGCCAGCTGATCGATCGATGACGATGGCCAAACTCTCCATAAGACGGGTGTATGACTTCCGTGCCCGGTTAGAGTCCCTGTCTGTAGGTCCTCCGACTATCACATGGATAACTCCCCGAGGGGGAAGGTCATCTAAAGCGGAGGAAGGGCCCTCACCTGATGGGCCTTCTTGAGAGACCACCTCTCGGGACGGCGTTTGGGGGAAAGTGACCCGAGGTTGTTGATTATACGGCCCCGGACGGGCGACATTGGTTCGGGGGCCTCGCCGTGCCGTTCCTCCAACTTGATACCTCAATTGCGGAATGCAACATGGAGGCGATCTAGTTCTTCTTGTAGCTTGAAGCATCGATTGCTACTGTGACCGTACTCTGTATGATATTGGCAAAAGAATGGGGCTGGGGGATTACGCGGGATCCCTCTATGTCCCAAGGGTCGTTGTAGCAGACCCTGTTGATCGTAGAACTCCATTTCACGTTCTTTCCAAGTCCTCGCAGAGGAAGCACTTCACGCCATGATTTGCAATGGCGGGCGGGCGAACTCCTCAGAGCATTGGTCGAGGCCTGAGCCTCGTCGTAAAGGTCTTGTATACTCCCGCCGAGGGGGAGCTTGAGGAACAATGGACGAGCCCTTTCCTTGGGATCTGCGCATAGCTCGCTTCGGCTCTCATCACCTTTAATCCTTCTTCTTCGCGGATAAACTGCTCTGCACGACTCAGTAGCTCTTCATAGCTATCCGTAGGCTGTCTCAGCAAGGAACTAAGGAAGGGGCCCTCCTTCAGCCCGTGCTGAATGGCACCTCGGAAGGATTCAGATCGGGCTGCGGGGATTCCCCTAGCCGCTGAGGTGAATCGATGGATATACCCCCTAAGGGATTCTGAAGGTCCCTGGGTGATATGCATTAACATAGAGGCGTCTTGCTTATACGCCTTACAGCTGACAAATTCTCGACTGAACATTCTCTGGAAGTCAGCGAAACAGGTGATAGATCCCGGGGGCAGAGTAGTGAACCACTTTTGCGCCGAACCAATCAGGGTGGTCCGGAAGACTCGACACTTGAGAGCGTCAGTATAACAGTGAAGCGAGGCCACTCCATCGAATTGTGATATGTGCTCTTCCGGATCCGTCGAACCATCGTACTTACAGACCTGAGGATTTCGGAAGTAGGATGGAGGGAGCTCCGAAAGAATGTCCATCGTGAAGGGGCTAGGCTCGTAGAATTCCGGAGGTCTGGTTGATTGACTTTCACCCTGTTCCTCCCGGCGCGTTTGGGTGAAGGGCGTAGTATTCTGGGGTGTTCTTCCCCCGAGTCCGCCTCCAGGCAACACATCACCATGGGCGGCTGTACGAGAGGGAGGAGGCATTTCTGGGAGGGGATCTCTAGAAGAAGGTTCCCCGGAGTGCGGATGCAGATATCCGGTCCTTCTCCTTTCCCTAGCGAGGGCTTCTGTGATAGCATCATCCATTAAGGCCTTTAGTTGCGATGGTAGAAGGGTGATGGGGCGCTCCTCCGACGCAGAGATATCAGGTTGTTGCACTTCTTCGGGTTGCATCTCAACGTCCAGCTCAAATGTTCCCACAGACGGCGCCAACTGATGCGGGTGCGGGGGAAAAATCCGTTCGCTCCGTTTTCAAGGCGATGAAGCGATGAGGGAGGTCTCGGAACCTTCTCCCGGCTGATCGAAAGAATAAGAAAATGAAGTAGGAAACGCAAAACCCGACACCAAAGAATCGAGATTCGGACACGAGATGTAACGTGGTTGGAATAAGGATTCCTACTCCACGGGGTGAGGTTTCTCACGGATCACGGTGCCTAAGCACTTTCACTATGAAGATCCTCCTTTACAGAAAGCAAGTTTCCGAAGGTGGAGGAGAAAGGACCTCTTACAATGATGTTACAAGATGAGGAAAATACAAGAGACTTATCAAACAGCAGATCTCCGTCCTCCTTCTCCGGCGAGACCGCTCTTCCTTTTCTCTCGTCTCCTCTTCTCTCTTGCTGGATGCGAATGATTGCGGATCGATCTCCTTTCTTTTCCTCCCTCTCTCCCTTTTATCTTCCCTCCTCCTTCAACGTAACGTCGTGGATTATCTCCATCGTACACGTGGCCACCATCTCCTCCTGGAGAATAATTCTGTTACATATATGAGGAACGAGGACTCCCCCGAATATTGCGTGGGGCCCCCCAAGCCATTGCATAGTTCCTTTTCCTTTACTTTTCAGGCAACGAGGTTAAACTGTCTCCCTCACCCCTCTGCTTTGGGTGAAGTTAACTTAGGCCCCTATACCATAGGTGACCTAGCCTTAGGGTTTCTCCTTAAACCGAACCAATTCTCCTTTTTCCCGTACCAAACTTCTTTCGCGTCGATTAGGTTGAGTTGACCCTTCCTCCATCCCATTGGCTTCTAGAATTGTTCCTAGTCTTCCTAGCGGCGCCTTCCGCCTCTTTTCCACCTGCGTCCCTTGCTTCTAGCATTCGCTCGTGCCGATGGCTCTCGCTACTTGCGCCCGTGTCAATTACTTCCGATAACTCTCGCCCGTGTCAATGGCTTCGTCTAACTCTCGCCCGTGCCAATGGCTTTCTCTACTTGCGCCCGTGTCAATTACTTCCAATAACTCTCGCCCGTGCCCATGGCTTCTGATAACTCTCGCCCATATCAATGGCTTTTGATAGCTCTCGCCTGAACTGTTTCTCCTTTTTCCCTTTTGGCTGAACCAGGTGTTTTGGGGATGGGTCACGGGTCACCTGCTAACTCTTCCATTGGGAATTAGGTAGAAAAAGTACCAGTAGTATCAATGATTAATGGGTCAAATAAACAAAACTTAGGCTATAGGAGGCAAGGTGCATCTAAGGACAAGCAAGGCTTGGGTCACAAGCCTAGGTCCAAGGCAGATAAGCCTACCTACCATAGTGTTCCATACAGTTATGGAACAAGTTCTAGGTCTAGGAAGGCCATGGTTACTAGGGAAGCTATCCCTAAGGTTAACCAAGGCAAGTGTCTAGTGGTCAAGGTTTCTATGGAACCTAGGAAGACCACTAACAAGGTTACAAGGGAAGTAATCTCTAGGGTTAACCTTGACAAGACCAAAAATGACCAAGGCTTCCAAGCCTAGGAGGGTCATTAGGAAGGTACCAAGGGAAGATATACCTAGTGAGTACCTTGTTAACTCGAGGAGCTCCAATAGGTATTGGGTTCCTAGGAGTGTGATCCCTGCACGCTAGATGGGTTAGGTTGTGTCAACTTGGATTGGTGGGGTAGTTAACCTAACCATAGCAAAGTTGACACTTAAGGTCATTTTCAAGGTTATGGGTACCTTAGAAATAAGGTTTGATCATAATCCTAAAGGATTTTAGGATGTGCCAATATCATTTAAGAAGTTTGAAAAATCAATCAAATTGGCATAGCTTAGGTCTTAGAGTCATAGTGTGCCATTTTGGGTTTTTGGCACATTAGGGAGATAAGTTGTTATATGACAAATATAGATTTAATACTATAAATGACAATTTGGGCTTAACAATTAGGTATTATATACCTTTATACTTTATTTGTCATGCTTTGATTGCCATATATATGTCATAACATCATATTTACTTTTTATCATATAAAATATTATGATCATGCTTAGGATTAATGATTATGTCATGTATGCTTAGATTTCACATTTATGTCATGACATCATGATTGTTGGCACATATGCTTATTTATGTTATCATTTATGCCATGATTATTCATGCATTTATGAAAATTAATTTAAGGACAATTGACATGACTTGAAGTCCCATGTATAAGGGAATCAAGTAGTGTTGCTTTAGAAAAATACATGAAACCTTAGATTAGGATAACCAAAACCCACATCTCACATCAAATTGACTTGCATGTGTAATGACACACTCTAGATACATGTGAGAGGTTAGGAAAATGAGTAAAGTTCAAGGTGCATAGATGTTGTATCTAGATGAACTCAAACTCATCTCAATCATAGGTATAAATCATGAGGAAAGCTAGTATACAAGTCATGTATACTTATCCCATAGACCATGATTGAAATTAAGGTTTTGAAAATATTTTAAAATCATTTTGAAAAACCTTGGTGAAGCCTATCTTTTGATAGCAATTACCATTGAGAAGATTGAAACAAAGTTGGCTCTAAACATTGAAAATTTCAATGCTTTTGAACTTTGTATCATTCTTTGAATTTAAAAGTTATTTTCATAGAAAACTATTTTCCCCAATAGTGTTTTGCATAAGAAATGTTTGGTTGAAATTTCATGATTTTTTTAATTTTCTAGAATTAGTTATGCATTTCTGAAGTTGGTCTGAAAATTCGATTTCAGAAATTTCAGACACCAGTTGAGGTGGCGACTCGACTGGAGCTAGGTTCAAATGAGAAGAAGCAAGTGCTTGTCGACTGCAAGCTCAAATGGAGTAGCTTGTTTTGAGCAGAACTCCACACCAGTTGAGGCAATGCCTCGACTGGAGCTATACCAAACTGCCCTGGAATTAAGCTTGGCGAAATTGCCCTGAAACTATACTCAAACTACCCTAGAATTTTTCCAAATCGCCCTGGAACCCTGGAACCTTGTTAAACCACCCTAGAACCATATCAAACTACACCGTTTTTGGCTTACCAAAGTTGGTTTAAGCCATCTAACCATAACCCTAGGCTAGATAACTACTCCTACACCTCTAATGTGCTTAGACAAGCATTGAAAAGGTGAGATTTTCATTGGAAATGAATTGGAGTACAAATCAAATTTTAATGATTGTGAAAGTTCAAATATGAACTTTTATCCTAATTTTCTAGTGTTTAAGGGTACTATTGGCTTAGGAACTCTCCAAGGACATTGTTGGTGCAATAGTCTAGGGGGAGTAAGCCTTTAGGGGGATATTATCTATTTAAGTATGATGGATGATGTTTTATCACAAAAAGGGGGAAATGAAAGTTTGCTTTTCATCTAGTGATAGATCACTAAGGAGAATGAAGGTATTCAAGATGAATGTTGACCAAGGAGGAGAAAGACAATGAAACATTGAGAACCTTGGTGGACTTTTTGATGTGTGTCAAGAAGGGGGAGAAATAGAAGGAGTTAAGTTAGGTTTTAAATTTAAGATACCCTAATATACAAAAAACCCCAAAAATTTCAAAATCTGAAATTCTAGATTGGGAACACTTCGTGATGCTTAGGCATAAGAAGTGTCAAGTTGGGTTTAGGGGATAACCTAACTTAACTGTATTGTCAAACATCAAAAAGGGAGAGATTGTTGGTGCAATCGACTCAGGTCATGATTGATCAGACTCAAGTGGAACTCGAGTAGAGTTTTGATGTTCGATAATAGTTCACAATGTGGTTTGACCACATGACTAGTGGATGGTATGAGACATCTAAGGTCATATGAGGAAGACTATTGGAGAAGTCCAAGTTTGGTGACTTGGCAAGGAGAAGTCCAAGTATGGATACTTTGCAAGGGAAAATCTAAGTCAGTCAAGGGAGATCGGACACTTGGTGTAGGAAAGACCGATGGGGGAGTTGGTGAATGAAGTGTTGGTGCAACAATGCTCCAAGCATTTATATATGTTTTGATGTTTGGATAATCATCTAAGTTAGGCAATATCTTGTGATCTAATTGCGAAAATGTTTAAGTGACAGGGAAGTCCAAGTATGATCTTGGCAAAGGAAGTCCAAGTATGATCTTGGCAAAGGAAGTACAAGGGATGGACTTGGCAGCGTAAGACCAAGCTTGTAGTCTTGGCAGCGTAAAGTCCAAGTGAACCTTGGAAAAGGAAGTCCAAAGTAAAGTCTTGGCAACATAAGTCCAAGCTTGTAGTCTTGGCGGCGTAAAGTCCAAGCATTTGGCAACCCAAGACATGACGAAACCGAAGGAAGCTCTTGGAAGCAAAGCGCAAAGGATGAACAAGTCGCGGACTCGGAGGGATCCTGAAGGCGCAAGGCTTATTGAGGAGCTAGAAGGTTGAGTCTAGGTCTAGGGTATAAAATCAAGTATGAATTACTCATACTTGATGAGTCACCGATCGATATGATGTATCACCGCTTGGTCGACGCTCGACCGAGGCAGGTGAAACCCTAACCATCACCGATTGCCTTGGCGCAGCAATGCCGATCGATATATGATCACCGATCGCCAAGGGCATCACCGATCGATCAAGGAGAATATCGCCACGAATGCGCCTCACTCGATCGCCGCTTGATCACTGATCGATCACCCCATCACCGATCGATGGAGGGATCAGTCGACTGATCACCTGGCCGTTGGAGATTGCGGCTACGAATCTCCGCGGAGATCGCATTTCAGAAGCCGTTGGCTTCGGCGATAGTCGACTAATGGTAAGCATCAGTCGACTGATCGAAGCCCAACGGGAAAAACAACCCCTCTTCTATAAAAAGGGGCCATGGGGAGCTTGGTGAAGCTAGTGCTCTTGCTCCAAACTACACCTACGTGCTCACCAAGCTTTCCAAGTGTTTTTAGCAATCCAAAACCTCCTCTTCTCTAATCCTAATCTTCCATCATTGTAAAGAAGAGGAGTGCATTGTAAGATAAGGTTTCTCCACCTTGGTTCATCCAAAGGAGGTTCTAGTGAGGATTGATTAGGGCTAATCCACCTTACGGATTGCCGTGGAGTAGGAGCGTCATCTCCGAACCACGTTACATCGGGTGTTAGCTTTGTTTCTTGCTTTTGTTTGTGCTTATATTTGTATTGCTTCCGCTAACGTTTTTGTAGAAAGAAAGAAAGGCTAATCACCCCCCTCTAGCCATTCCAAGGGTCCTAACAAGTGGTATCAGAGCCCGGATAGCTTGGAAGATCTCAACATCAACCAAGACATCAATGGCTCTTCAAGAGGGATATAGCACTGCCAAGCCACCGCTCTTTGATGGGAGCCAT
Organism: Wurfbainia villosa; assembly: GCA_025175895.1. NCBI lineage: Eukaryota > Viridiplantae > Streptophyta > Magnoliopsida > Zingiberales > Zingiberaceae > Wurfbainia > Wurfbainia villosa. Next base: position 8,304,543 of record CM045995.1, on the reverse strand, counting down.
TTTGCGTATTGGAAAGGTAGGATGAAGTACTATCTTATGAGTAATATTGAAATTTGGCATAGTATTGTAGATGGCTTCGAAGAACCGGTGGATGAACATGGACATCCTATTCCAAGCAAGGATTGGACAAGAGAAATAAACAAGAAATTTGAATCAAATGCAAAGGCCGTCCTCACCATCCAATGCGGCATCACAATGGAGCAACTCAACAAGGTGGGGCCTTTTGAATCCGCCAAGGAGCTATGGGAAAAGCTCATTGAGCTAAATGAAGGTTCCAAGTAATCAAAGAGGGCCAAGAAGGACCTATTAGTTGGACAACTTCAAGCCTTCCAAATGAAGATGCATGAAACCGTAAGTCAAATGCATGGAAGGTTCAAGGAAATTGTGAACGGACTTCATATCATAGGTGAGCGAGTTGACAACCGGGATTTGGTAAGGTATATTTTACAAGCATTTCCTAGAAATTCTTTATGGACTTCTATACTTGATGCCATTAAGGTAACTAGGGATCTTTCGCAAATTAAAATTGATGAATTATTTTGTGAGTTCGAATTACATGAGAAAACTAACATGTCCTCTAAGGAAAAGGGTTTAGCTCTATTTGTTGAGAAGAAAGAAAAGAAGAAGAAGGAAAGAAAAGAAGCATCATCATCATCCGAGTCCGAGAATGAGTCAAGTAGTGATGAAGACTCATCTAGTGAAATGACAAATTTTGTCAAGAAGCTTTATAGAAGGTCAAAAGAGTTCAAGAATAGAGAAGCAAGGAAGGGGTCTCATTCTTCAAAAGGTAAATTTAGTGGTAATTCAAGTTTTAGTAATAATGTGATTTGTCATGCTTGCAACAAGAAGGGACACATAAAGCCGAATTGCCCGGAGCTAAAGAAGAAGGAGGAAAAAGAAAAGAAAAAGAAGGACAAAAAGGAGAAGAAGAAGAAGGAGGCTATGGTGGCTCAAACCACATGGGACACACCAAGCGTTGAAGACTCTTCCTCCGATGATGAGCTTTGCCACATTACACGCCATGTGACACTCATGGCATTAGAAGATGATTCCGGCACATCAAGCCAAGAAGACTCTTCAAGTGATGAATCGTCATCTAGTGACGATGAGGTAATGAATTCTCCCAAGATTAAGCTTCTTTTTAAATCAATTGCCTATCTTAAAGAAGCTCTAGATAAGTCAAAATCTAAGGTTAAGAGCATGAAGGTAGAACTAAAGGCCATTAGGGATGAAAAGCTTTCACATATTGACTCTTGCATGCTTAAGGAAGAAAATGACAAACTTAAGGATGAGGTTAGTGAATTGAAAGTATGTTTAGAAAAATTTTCAAATGGCTCAAAGTGTCTTGATATGATTCTTAGTAGGCAAAGAGCGGTTTATAACAAGGCCGGTTTAGGATATAAGCCAAAAGAAAAAGAAGTTGCTTATATTTCATTAATAAATAGGAAAGCAACTATTAAGGGTAAGGTTAAGAAAGCTTGGGTACCTAAGAAGTTTTTACTTAATGTTACCGGTCCAAATGTTTGGGTACCAAAAGCTTGTGTTTTTCATGTGATTTAGGTAGGAGAGCGAGGTATGTGGATTGTGGATAGCGGTTGCTCAACACATATGACCGGAGATGTGAGCAAGTTCTCCACAATTAAATATGTGAAGAAGGGAGCGGTGTCCTTTGTGAATAGTGGAAAACTCAAGATATTAGGTAGAGGAACAATTGAGGTATCCCCCAAAATTGTTATTCACAAAGTCTTGCTAGTTGAAAATATGAAATTTAATTTATTAAGTGTTAGTCAACTTTGTGATGCAAACTATCATGTCTCCTTTGAATCTTCTAAATGCATGATTAGACACAAGGAATTAAATGATTGCATGTTAATTGGATATAGGAAATCAAATATCTATTATGTTGATCTTTCATATGCTTCTAACATTTCTACTAAGTGTTTTGTTGCAAAAGAAGAGGAAAGTTGGCTATTGTTGGGTGGATGTCGCTTCGGATGCTCATTGGCTCCCATGTCCCCGAATTAAAATTTTCACTAATGAAAGGATTAATCCGGATGGGATGAGCTTCCTTAACAACACCATTTCGTCGTCGTGCTAACAACTTGAGTGGTCGCTCGAACAAACTAGTTGTTCAAGCAACTCTACTCTTCTAGTTGATTAGCCGCGGAAGAGACGACGGACGGATCACCGGTTTTTGTGTTTGTCTTCGGGGTCCATGATTATACAATATATTTGCACACACACACATGCATAATCAAAACAAATGAGAACATGCTCAGATCTGTACATAAAGTTAAAATAACTTTATACCTCACGATCTTCTACCGTATGTCCTATCCTTCTCGTGGACGACGTGTGGACGAAGATCCTCCACGAGTAGAAGCCTTCTAGATCGAGTTCTCCTCTACCTTGTCCGCTGCGAACAAAGAGAAAAACCGACAATACCTTTCCAATCTAGAACCGGCCACCAAGCTAGAGAGTTTGATGCAACCGCCGGCCAAGGAGCAATGGATGATGCGCCGGCCAACTTCAAGAAGAGTTGCCGCCGGCCACTTGGAGAATAGGGAGGAGGAGATAACCGGCCACCTATGGAAGGAGAACCGCCGGCCAAGGAAGAAGGTAGAGGCTTAGATGATGGGCTCCGGCCAAGGGAAGAATGAAGGAAGTGAGCGCCGGCAACAACCTTGGATGAAGATGATTGCCGCCCACCCTAGCTCCAAACCCTAGCCGCCCAACTTCTTTCCAAACCCTAATTCCAATTCAAAATCACTTAGTTGCCGCCCAACCCTAATCCATCTATATATAGAGTAGGGCCTAAACCTCCTTTAATCTCCACCGTCGGATCTAGGGATTTAATCTCCACCGTCGGATCTAGGGTTTTATCCCAACCGTCGGATCTAGGGTTTAATCCCAACCGTCGGATCTAGGATTTCATCCCAACCGTCGGATCTAGGGTTTCATCCCAACCGTCGGATCTAGGGTTTTATCCCAACCGTCGGATCTAGGGATTTAATCCTAACCATCGATTCTAGGGTTTCATCATAACCATCGGATCTTAGGGATTTAATCCCAACCGTTGGTTCTAGGGTTTCATCCTAACCATCGGATCTTAGGGATTTAATCCCAACCGTTGGTTCTAGGCATTCTTGGATCTAGACTTCATAAGGATTATATTAGGCTACGATAGGGACCATAAGGAGGAGTTGGGTCTTGGCCACCCGATGGATCGGAACCACACAAACTTGATCCATCAATGATGTTCCATTCCACTAGAGGATCATCATTGAACTACCTCACCAACCCCCATAAATTAATATGGGCTCCATATATTATTTGTACATTTATCTCCCCGTGTTTAAGATATCGAATGTCCGTCAATTAATTGATTTACTGACCATCAATTAATTAACATCTAATTCCTCGAGTAGTACCACTCAACCTTATCATCCTGTTGACTAAGTCAACCAGCTGGGTTTACATGATGAACCTTATGAGCTCCTCAAGGGGACATCATCAACCTAATATATAGGACACGGTTTCCTCCTATAATCAACGGCACACCATGTAAATAATATTATTTCCCAACTTACCGGGCATATTGATTTAATCCATCTAAATCTCACCCACTAGTAAATCAAAGAAATAAATACTAAGTACATGTGCCCGTTATTATATCGGGATTAAGAGCATGTACAACATAATATCCGAGGTCCGATTCAATTATGTAGTCAGTACTAAATTGAATCACCTCTATGTCGGTCATACTCAATACACCTAAGTGTACTAGTGTAACTCTATGTTCAAGATAAAACAATACCAAGCTACACTACAATCATGCCAATGGTTTGTCCAAAACCATCTTGGTTGTGAGCCTTTACTTATATTTTACAAGGTACTGATAACATGATCTTCTGTGCCACACCAAGCACCATGTTATCTACAATGTAAAATATTAGACAATATGCACACATATATAATGAATATATAAAATGCAAAAAATGATCATGTGATTCTTATTTCAAAATAAAATGTTCATACAAAAAGAGCTAGGCTTTCAGTATACATTCTAACAATCTCCCACTTATACTAAAAGACTATGCCGTCATCACAATGCCATACATCTGATCCCCATGTCCTCCACATGCCTATCAAACGCTTTCGCTGGAAGGGCCTTAGTGAATGGATCCGCCAGGTTCTCCTCTGATGCAATCTTGGCAACAACAACTTCTCCTCGCTTTACGATCTCTCGTATAAGGTGGTACTTGCGCTCTATGTGTTTACTCGCCTTATGGGCTCGTGGTTCCTTCGAGTTTGCAACTGCACCACTGTTATCACAATAAATTGTGATAGTTATGGGCAAACCAGGAATCACATCCAAGTCCATCAAGAAGTTTCTGAGCCATACAGCTTCCTTGGCTGCCTCAGAGGCTGCCACATACTCAGCTTCCATGGTAGAGTCCGCCACGCATTTCTGCTTGACACTCCTCCATACTATGGCTCCACCTCCAAAAGTAAACACAAACCCTGAGGTAGACTTACTCTTGTCCCTATCTGATTGGAAATCCGAATCCGTGTAACCCACAGGGACTAATTGATCTGCTCGGTAAACCAGCATATAATCCCTAGTCCTTCTCAGGTACTTCAATATATGCTTTACCGCAGTCCAATGTCCCTGTCCAGGATTACTCTGATATCTGCTAACCATGCCCACGGCAAAGCAGATATCCGGTCTCGTACATAGCATAGCATACATAAGGCTTCCTACTGCCGAAGCATAAGGAATCGCCTTCATTTCCTCTATCTCCTTTGATGTTCTGGGACACATCTCTTTAGATAAAGGAACTCCATGCCTAAAAGGTAAAAAACCTTTCTTTGAGTTTTGCATGCTAAAACGAGCAAGGATAGTGTCAATGTATGAAGCTTGAGACAAGCACAACATCCTTTTCTTGCGATCCCTTATAACTTTGATCCCAAGGATGTGTCCCACTTCTCCCAAGTCCTTCATATCAAACTGTTTGGACAACCATACCCTTACGTCTGATAACACTTTGATATTGTAACAAAATGTCATCTCGTATAGTACAAGAAACACCACTACGTTTCCGTCACATCTCTTGTATACACAAGGCTCATCGGACTTTGAATAAATCCATATGATTGGATTACCTCATCAAAGCGGATGTTCCAAGATCTAGAAGCTTGCTTGATCCATAAATGGACCGATTAAGCTTACATACAAGATGCTCTTTGCCTTTAGCAATGAATCCCTCACAGTTGCCGCATATAGATGTTTTCCTCAAGACTTAGTTAAGGAAAGGCATCTTGACATCCATCTCCAAATCTCATAATCCATATGGCTGACTATAGATAAGAGAATCGGATAGACTTAAGCATAGCTACCGTGAAAAGGTCTCCTCATAATCGATACCCTCTTTCTGAGTATACCCTTTCGCAACAAGCCTAGCTTTGAAGGTCTCAACCTTCCCGTCTACTCCTCTCTTTCTCTTGTAGATCCACTTGCATCCAATGGTTTTTACACCATCGGGTGGTTCTACTAGCTCCCAGACCTGATTAGAATCAATAGATTCTCTCTCTGAATTCATCGCTTTTTGCCAAGAATCGCATCTCTATCTTGGATTGCCTCGTCATATGTCCGAGGATCGGGTTCATGTTCACGGGGACTAAGTCGAAGACTCTCCCAAAAACATGAATCTGGGTTGTCTAACAACCCTCCCACTCTGACGAGGTGCCTCATGTGTATGCTCTGTGACAGCGGTGCGGTGACTTGTGGTGTCTCCTCTTGTACGGTGAGTGCTGAAGTCGGGACTTCCCTGTCATCTCCTCGAGAACAATCCTACTCGTGGGCTTGTGGTTCATCACATAGTCTTCCTCTAGAAATCTGGCATTCGTACTCACGATCACCTTCTGATCTCTAGGACTATAGAATAAACCACCCTTCGTTCCCTTAGGGTAGCCTACAAACAAGCGCACTTCTGTACGAGATTCCAACTTACCAGCATCTCCCTTCAGCACATGTACTGGACTACCCCAAATCCGAATATGTCTTAGACTAGGCTTTCGCCCAGTCCACAACTCTGTGGGAGTAGAAGTGCGATTTAGATGGAACCAAGTTGAGTGTACATTCGTATCCGGTGCATACCCCGAGCGAAAGCAGGTAACTCAGAATAACTCATCATCGATCGACCATCTTCATAAGAGTCCTATTCCCCGCTCCGCTACACCATTCTGTTTGGGGTGTGCAGTCACGGAACAATTTGGATTGAATCGACCTCGATAAGTAACTCCTAAACTCTCCCAAGAGGTACTCGCCACCACGATCGGATCGTAATGTCTTGATACTTTTACCTTGGCGGTTCTCCACATCAGCCTTGAATTCTTTGAACTTGTCAAAGCATTCAGACTTGCGGCGCATCAAGTAAATGTATCCATACCTTGAATAATCGTCTATAAAAGAGACGAAGTATTCAAAGCCACCTCTTACTTGGATAGACATAGGACCGTACAAATCAGAATGAACCAATTCTAACACATCTTTGGCTTTATACCCCTTGGCCTTGAAAGGCCTCTTGGTCATTTTACCTTCCAAGCAAGATTCGCAGGTTGGGAGATCCTCCACCACTAATGAACCCAAAGGTCCATCAGCTATCAACCTTTGAATTCTACTTAGGTTAATATGACCAAGCCTTAGATGCCAAAGATATGTTTGGTTCATTTGCGAAGGTTCTTTTCTCTTATTAGATTTAGAAGATGAGTTATTTACTTCTATATGCATCGGGGGTGTTTTTGGTTCAAGAGTATATAAATTGGCAACCAATGTACTGTAACAGATAATCTCCCTATTCCTTTTTATAACCACCTTGTCATTAAAAGAAACAGAATATCCATCCAAAAACAATTTAGAAACTGAAATTAAATTCTTTCTAAAAGTAGGTACATAAAGACAATTTCTCAACACCAAAAATTTATTCCTATCAAAAGATAAATAAACGTCTCCCACTGCAATAGCTGCCACCTTTGAAGTATTGCCCATGAAGACGGCGATTTCTCCCTCAGCTAGTCGTCGGGTTTCCTGGAACCCCTGCAAAGTATTGCAGACATGATCAGTGGCTCCTGTATCTACACACCAGGTACTGGTAGATAACACCGCAAAACATGTTTCAACAACTAAACAAGAAGATATACCTTTATTCTTTCGGCGAGGACAGTCCGCCTTCCAATGTCCAGTCTGCTTGCAAGTGAAGCACTTGCCTTTCGACTTTTTCACTCCTGCCTGAGGTCCTCCTGCCATTTTCTTCGCTCCACCTTGCTTCTTCTTCTTCTTACCTTTCGGTTTAGAGGAAGAAACCTTCTGAGCGACCATGGCTTGAGAACTCTGACGAAAAAGCCCCTCTGCCGCCTGGAGTTCTGTCAGAAGCTCCGGCAACGAATACAACCTCTTGTTCATGTTGTAGTTGAGGCGGAACTGCTCAAAACTCCTAGGCAGAGACTGGAGAATGATATCGACCTGGGTTTTCCCATCGATCTCAGCTCCGAGGACTTCCATCTCATTAAGATGAGCCATCATCTTGAGAACATGATCCCTAACGGGTGTTCCCTCGACCATGGTGGTCGTCATCAAGTTTCTCATTGCCTCCTGCCTAGCCGCCCTACTCTGATGTCCGAAAAGTTCCTTGAGATTGAACATCATGTCATAAGCTGTGGCTATGGCCTGATGCTGATGTTGCAGCACATTTGACATAGATGCCAAAATGTAACACCGCGCCATCTCATCTGCCTTAACCCATTTCTTATAATGTTCTTTCTCCTTTTCATCAGAGTCATCGGTGGGCTTAGGAGGACAGACCTCGAAGAGTACAAATTTGTACTCCTCCGCAGTTAAGACAATATCCAGGTTTCTTTTCCAATCAATGTAGTTTGACCAAGAAGTTTGTTTTCTTTAAAATCACAAAGAAGTGGGTTGAAAGCCATTTGAAATTCCTAAAAATCACAATGATCAAAAATATTAGATTTCAAATATTGATTCCTCAAAACAATAAAATCAAATCAACCAACACCTCAAAACACCGAGAATTTCAGATGCCACTTGTGTGGACGATATCTGAAACCTACATTTGTAAGAGGAGGTTTTACCCATTAATTTTATTATCTTGTCAACCTTACTTTTTGACAAATAAAATTAATAGTTGGTTCCTCTTTGGCCCTACAAATAAAAGCAGTGACTCCGATGGGGAGGATACTTTCATTTGCATCTAAGTGTGCACCATTACACGATACTAAGGGAATTATTTCAGATTATGTGCCTTACCGCTGTGGAAGTACACATGCTCCTAGATAATTTCCTATAACCATTATTTGACCTAGTGATCCGCAAACAAACCCGTCCGCAGGGAGGAAGGCACTCAGAGCCAACACACAAGTTTGTTCGCATCACACGTTAAATTGTAATAGAGGCCGCGGGAATTAATTAAAATATCCCTCTCCCACTTAGTAAATTGCAAATGAGGAATTTTAAATCACACACAACATGCATATAAAACAAATAAGCAATAAATATGGAAAAAATAGAATTTTTCCAACTATTATGGCATTGTCCTCCAATATGCATCCCGTCGTGTGGCCACCTCGTCCGCTCCATCTTTTCCCGTGCGCAAGTCACCAAAGAGTTCCGAGCCGAGATAAATCATTTTATTTACATCCATCGATCCTATACTCCACGAAGGAGTGTACAAATAATCTAGATCGAAAATAAACTAAAATGATCGGCTAAACAATGCCGTATTTAATTACAAAAATTAAATACTAATCTAGCCTCGTTAACCCCGAGGATTCAAATAATAAATTTTTACACACATCCATTCACATACACACACATGGCCATAATAGTCGGATCTTATGCCTGCAACCAAAGAGTTAAACTACGCATATCCTACTATTATCCGGCACATATAATATATGAAAAATGCATAAAAAATTAACCGAATCCAAAACACACAAAACCGGAAACCATAGCTCTGATACCAGTTGTTGGGTGGATGTCGCTTCGGATGCTCATTGGCTCCCATGTCCCCGAATTAAAATTTTCACTAATGAAAGGATTAATCCGGATGGGATGAGCTTCCTTAACAACACCATTTCGTCGTCGTGCTAACAACTTGAGTGGTCGCTCGAACAAACTAGTTGTTCAAGCAACTCTACTCTTCTAGTTGATTAGCCACGGAAGAGACGACGGACGGATCACCGGTTTTTGTGTTTGTCTTCGGGGTCCATGATTATACAATATATTTGCACACACACACATGCATAATCAAAACAAATAAGAACATGCTCAGATCTGTACATAAAGTTAAAATAACTTTATACCTCACGATCTTCTACCGTATGTCCTATCCTTCTCGTGGACGACGTGTGGACGAAGATCCTCCACGAGTAGAAGCCTTCTAGATCGAGTTCTCCTCTACCTTGTCCGCTGCGAACAAAGAGAAAAACCGACAATACCTTTCCTATCTAGAACCGGCCACCAAGCTAGAGAGTTTGATGCAACCGCCGGCCAAGGAGCAATGGATGATGCGCCGGCCAACTTCAAGAAGAGTTGCCGCCGACCACTTGGAGAATAGGGAGGAGGAGATAACCGGCCACCTATGGAAGGAGAACCGCCGTCCAAGGAAGAAGGTAGAGGCTTAGATGATGGGCTCCGGCCAAGGGAAGAATGAAGGAAGTGGGCGCCGGCAACAACCTTGGATGAAGATGATTGCCGCCCACCCTAGCTCCAAACCCTAGCCGCCCAACTTCTTTCCAAACCCTAATTCCAATTCAAAATCACTTAGTTGCCGCCCAACCCTAAGCCATCTATATATAGAGTAGGGCCTAAACCTCCTTTAATCTCCACCGTCGGATCTAGGGATTTAATCTCCACCGTCGGATCTAGGGTTTTATCCCAACCGTCGGATCTAGGGTTTAATCCCAACCGTCGGATCTAGGATTTCATCCCAACCATCGGATCTAGGGTTTCATTCCAACCGTCGGATCTAGGGTTTTATCCCAACCGTCGGATCTAGGGATTTAATCCTAACCGTCGATTCTAGGGTTTCATCCTAACCATCGGATCTTAGGGATTTAATCCCAACCGTTGGTTCTAGGGTTTCATCCTAACCATCGGATCTTAGGGATTTAATCCCAACCGTTGGTTCTAGGCATTCTTGGATCTAGACTTCATAAGGATTATATTAGACTACGATAGGGACCATAAGGAGGAGTTGGGTCTTGGCCACCTGATGGATCGGAACCACACAAACTTGATCCATCAATGATGTTCCATTCCACTAGAGGATCATCATTGAACTACCTCACCAACCCCCATAAATTAATATGGGCTCCATATATTATTTGTACATTTATCTCCCCGTGTTTAAGATATCGAATGTCCATCAATTAATTGATTTACTGACCATCAATTAATTAACATCTAATTCCTCGAGTAGTACCACTCAACCTTATCATCATGTTGACTAAGTCAACCAGCTGGGTTTACATGATGAACCTTATGAGCTCCTCAAGGGGACATCATCAACCTAATATATAGGACACGGTTTCCTCCTATAATCAATGACACACCATGTAAATAATATTATTTCCCAACTTACCGGGCATATTGATTTAATCCATCTAAATCTCACCCACTGGTAAATCAAAGAAATAAATACTAAGTACATGTGCCCGTTATTATATCGGGATTAAGAGCATGTACAACATAATATCCGAGGTCCGATTCAATTATGTAGTCAGTACTAAATTGAATCACCTCTATGTCGGTCCTACTCAATACACCTAAGTGTACTAGTGTAACTCTATGTTCAAGATAAAACAATACCAAGCTACACTACAACCATGCCAATTGTTTGTCCAAAACCATCTTGGTTGTGAGCCTTTACTTATATTTTACAAGGTACTGATAACATGATCTTCTGTGCCACACCAAGCACCATGTTATCTACAATGTAAAATATTAGACAATATGCACACATATATAATGAATATATAAAATGCAAACAATGATCATGTGATTCTTATTTCAAAAAAAAATGTTCATACAAAAAGAGCTAGGCTTTCAGTATACATTCTAACAGCTATGGCATAGAAGATTGGGGCATATCAACATGAAAAACATAGCCAAGGTAGCCAAGATGGAATTGGTCAAAGGGCTACCAAAGATCAAGTATGTCAAGAACAAATTGTGTGATGCATGCCAAGAAGGAAAACAAACAAAGGCATCACACAAAGGTAAAACCCTAACCAATACCTCTTTACCATTAGAATTATTGCATCTTGACTTATTTGATTGCCATAGTACTCCATCTTTAAATGGTAATAAATATTGTTTGGTTATAGTAGATGATTTTTCTAGGTATACTTGGGTCTATTTTATGAAACATAAGGATGATACCTTAGAAATAATCATAGGATTTAGTAAAAGGGTTGAAAATGAAAAGAGTCTCAAAATCAACCGGATCCATAGTGATCATGGTGGTGAATTTGAAAACCTAAAATTTTCACAATTTTGTTTAGCGCAAGGGTACAAGCATGAGTTCTCTTGTTCTAGAACACCCCAACAAAATGGGGTGGTGGAAAGGAGAAATCGTGCCCTATAAGAGACGGCTAGGACTATGCTTAATGCATATTCTCTACCTAGCTACTTGTGGGCGGAAGCGGTTAATACCGCTTGCTATATCCAAAATAGGGTTCAAATCCATAGGTTTTTAGGAAAAACACCATTTGAATTATGGAATTGGACTATACCCACAATTCATTATTTCAAAGTCTTTGGATGTAAAGTTTATATTCTAAACATCAAAGATAACTTAGGAAAATTTGAATCAAAAGCGGATGAGGGAATCCTAGTTGGATACTCATCCACAAGTAGAGGGTATAGAGTCTACAATAAGAGAACCAAAGGGATTGAGGAGTCTTCCAATGTTCAATTTGATGAAACTACTAGTACATACCCTAGAAAGTCCTCCATTGATAAGGATATTAATGACAATAATCAAGACATTACCCAAAAACTTCAAAATATGACCATTAGGGGTAATGATCAAGGGGGAGGAAGAGGAGACTCCGATGATGAAAGAAGGGTAGAAGATAACAATGATCAAATTGAAACCCCTTCTAGAAACCTAAGAATTCATCAAGATCATCCACTTGACCAAGTAGTAGGAGATCTATCTCAAGGAGTAAGAACTAGGTCATTTCATAGACCTCCTACTAGTCAAGTTGCTCTTATTTCACAAATTGAGCCCAAATCGATCAATGATGCATTACATGATCCGGATTGGATTTTGGCAATGCAAGATGAATTGGCTCAATTTGAGAGAAGTCAAGTGTGGGAATTAGTACCTAGACCAAATGATAGCACCATAATTACTACAAGATGGGTCTTTAGGAATAAGCTAGATGATCAAGGAAATATCACTAGAAATAAGGCTAGGTTGGTTGCTAGGGGATTCAATCAAGTTGAGGGGCTTGACTATGATGAGACTTATGCCCCGGTTGCAAGGTTAGAATCTATTAGGATTCTCTTAGGGTATGCTTCCTACATGGGATTTAAACTTTACCAAATGGATGTTAAATCGGCATTCTTAAATGGTTTTATTAAGGAGGAAGTATATGTAGAGCAACCACCCGGATTTGAGAACATAGATTATCCAAATCATGTATGTAAGCTTTGGAAAGCATTATATGGGTTAAAACAAGCTCCCCGGGCATGGTATGAAAGATTGTCATCCTTCTTAATTTCTAAGGATTTTAGAAGAGGTCAAGTAGATCAAACTTTGTTTATAAAGTCAACGTTAAAAGATATATTCATAGCCCAAGTATATGTTGATGATATCATATTTGGGTCAACAAATGATGATCTTCTTCAAGATTTTATAAAAAATATGGAAAATAAATTTGAAATGAGTTTGGTTGGAGAGCTTACCTTTTTCCTAGGTTTACAAGTCAAACAAACCAATGAGGGTATTCATATTTATCAAACCAAATATGCAAATGAAATGATCAAGAAATTTGGTTTGGAAAATGCTAAAATTGTAACCACTCCTATGGCCACTAGCACTAGGATATATAGTGATCATGAAGGTAAATCAATTTATCTTAAACTTTATAGGAGTATGATTGGTAGCTTACTATACCTAACCGCTAGTAGACCCGACATTTTATTTGCGGTAGGTATGTGTGCAAGATACCAATCTTGTGCCAAAGAATCACATTTGGTAGCCGTCAAAAGAATATTAAGATATATTAAAGGCACCCTAAATGTAGGACTTTGGTATCCTAGGACTAGGTCATTTGAATTGCTTGGATATACCGATTCCTATTATGCCGGGTGCAAATTGGATAGGAAGAGTACTAGTGGTGGATGTCAATTTCTTGGGTCCTCCCTAGTTAGTTGGAGTAGTAGGAAGCAACATTGTGTTGCTCTATCAACCACCGAAGCCGAATATGTGGCTATGGGTGGTTGTGTAGCTCAAGTACTTTGGATGAGACCTACTCTTGTGGACTATGAGCTACACTACTCTAACATTAAAGTTTATTATGATAATGTGAGTACCATCAACTTGACCAAAAATCCTGTACATCACTCTAGGACCAAGCACATTGAAGTGAAACATCACTTCATAAGAGATCATGTGGCAAGAGGGGACATTGAACTTAATTATGTAGAATCTAAGTCCAACCTTGTCGATATCTTCACCAAAGCTCTTCCCGAAGCCGAATTTTCATCATTAAGGAGAGAGCTTGGTATGTGCTTTGTAGAGTAAAACTCTAGGTTTGCATGATCCTATACTTTTATAGTAGCTTTATACCTTGATGCATCTCACAAAAAGCCTTAAGACACCTTGATTTTTGTATTGAGAAAATTAGAACCATGTGAGATGATAGGAAGGTGTACTTGGCTCATCATGCTTGTTATGATGCATTACTATGAGCCAATAACACACCTAGAGACATAAAAACCTTATGGACCAATCATTGGGAAGGCTTGTATTCAAGTAATGAATACATAGCTCAAAGAACATGGTTGGAAATTCCAAATAATATATATATTAAACTAGGTTCATCATATTTTGAAAAACAATTTTCAAATGGAACACAAAAGTGATACAAAGTTTGCAAAATCTTTAGAACTTTTGTTAGGTTCCAAGTTTGTATCAATCTTGAAATCTGGAAAACATATATTTTTCAAAATATTTTTCCTTAATAAAGTATTACTTCAGAAATGTGTACGCAAAATTTCGTGATTTTTCGAGATTTCTGGAATTTCTAACGCATTTCTGAAGTTGGGCTGAAAAGGCTGAAATTTCGATTTCAGGCGTAGCAGTCGACTGGTTCAGAAACCAGTCGACTGATACACTGTGTTTTCTGATAATAAACTCCATTTTCTGATATTTGGTGTATCTTTGATGTCCTAACACTATAGTATGATAATATTGCGTATAAACAAGGTTTAGGACTGACTAATGCAGTGTTTTAGGGGAAGTTTTCATAAATTATATCTTTTTCATCCCCAAAACCATTGTTGGTGCAAAGTTAGGACTTAATTTTTGAATTTTTGGTATGCTTTGCTTCACCTATTGTTTACACATTATAAAGCATATCTTGGATTAAGGGGGAGCTTAATTTCAATATTGTACCTTAGTCCAAGATCTAACACATTATTTCCTTCATGTTTGAATCCTTCTCTTTTTGATGTATGTCAAAGGGGGAGAAGGAGTGTTTAAGTTATAATTCATATTGAAAATTTGATTATGTGTGTATTTAAAGACCTAACTCAAATGATTGCCAAACATCAAAAAGGGGGAGATTGTTGGTGCAACAATGCTCCAAGCATTTATATATGTTTTGATGTTTGGATAATCATCTAAGTTAGGCAATATCTTGTGATCTAATTGAGAAAATGTTTAAGTGACAGAGAAGTCCAAGTATGATCTTGGCAAAGGAAGTACAAGGGATGGACTTGGCAGCGTAAGACCAAGCTTGTAGTCTTGGCAGCGTAAAGTCCAAGTGAACCTTGGTAAAGGAAGTCCAAAGTAAAGTCTTGGCAGCATAAGTCCAAGCTTGTAGTCTTGGCGGCGTAAAGTCCAAGCATTTGGCAACCCAAGACATGACGAAACCGAAGGAAGCTCTTGGAAGCAAAGCGTAAAGGATGAACAAGTCGCGGACTCGGAGGGATCCTGAAGGCGCAAGGCTTATTGAGGAGCTAGAAGGTTGAGTCTAGGTCTAGGGTATAAAATCAAGTATGAATTACTCATACTTGATGAGTATCAGTCGACTGATACGATGTATCGACCGTCGCGTTTCGACCGAGGCGGGTGAAACCTAACCATCGATCGCCTTGGGCGAGCGATCGATATTATTATGATCGACTGCCAAGGGCATCAGTCGACTGATCAAGGAGAATATCGCCACAGAATGCAGTCTCACTCGACTGCTGCCTTGATCACTCGACTGATCACCCCATCAGTCGACTGATGGAGGGATCAGTCGACTGATCACCTGGCCGTTGGAGATTGCGGCTACGAATCTCCACGGAGATCGCGGTTCGGGTCGTTGGCCGCTCGATTGATGGTAAGCATCAGTCGACTGATCGAAGCCGAACGGGAAAAACATCCCCTCTTCTATAAAAAGGGGCCATGGGGAGCTTGGTGAAGCTAGTGCTCTTGCTCCAAACTACACCTACGTGCTCACCAAGCTTTCCAAGTGTTTTTAGCAATCCAAAACCTCCTCTTCTCTAATCCTAATCTTCCATCATTGTAAAGAAGAGGAGTGCATTGTAAGATAAGGTTTCTCCACCTTGGTTCATCCAAAGGAGGTTCTAGTGAGGATTGATTAGGGCTAATCCACCTTACGGATTGTCGTGGAGTAGGAGCGTCATCTTCGAACCATGTTACATCGGGTGTTAGCTATGTTTCTTGCTTTTGTTTGTGCTTATATTTGTATTGCTTCCGCTAACGTTTTTGTAGAAAGAAAGAAAGGCTAATCACCCCCCTCTAGCCATTCCAAGGGTCCTAACATGAAGTCCCGGATGAGGAGTCTTGGCAGTGAAGTCCCGGAGGTGAGGTCTCTTGGCAGTGAAGTCCCAGACGAGGAGTCTTGGCAAAGGGAAGACCCGGCTGATTAGAGAGATCGAGCTTGACAAAGGGGAAGTCCCAGAGGCGAGACCGCTTGGCAAAGGTAGACCCGAGAGCATGACAATAGTCGATGGAAGCACTTGAAGGCTAGCGCAAGGATGAAGAGTCGCGGACTCGAGGGATCCGGGAGGCGTGAGGCTGATAGAAGTGGGTTGAAGGCTTAGGTCTAGACTTAGGGTGAGTATCAAGTATGAAGGGATCATACTTGGAGTATTAAATCTTAGTGTAGAAATATAACAGTCGACTACCGGTTCGGTTCAGTTGACTGAGCTTCATTTGTAGGCAAACAGAAGCAAGGTGACCTCGACCAGCGCCTTGACTAGAGGCTAGTCGAGGCGGCGCCTCGACTGGTACGGTGGAGTCTAGCGGTGAGACTTGGAAAGTCAAGACAGTGCTATGGAATCACTCGACCAGCACCTCGACTAGAGTCTAGTCGAGGCGGTACCTCGACTAGAGGACTCGACTGGTGCTTGATATGCACGGTATTTGTATCATGGTACCGTTTCAAATTAATTACTGAACCCCCTAACTACACTAATATAGCATAGTGGATGGCCCGGATCGTTTATCAACGAGTGTAATCGACAAAATAGTAAACTTAAGATCACTAATTATTGCTTTGGGTTTTCTATTGAAGATGGGGGTTTGTGTTTTTTTAACTCTAACCTACAATTGCAAGGTAATTAAAACTCTAAACTAACATGTAACAATTAAATCAAACAATGCACGAAGTAAACCAACAAAAACTGAAAGAGGAACTAATATGATCAACCCAACATAGGCCCAGTGAATGAACAAGTTCCTCCGGTTAAGTTCGATGAAGCTCGATCGAGACTCTGCAAACAGCAGTGGATGTGGAATGGTACAAACTCCTTAATCCAGTAGTTTGATGGATGCTTCGAACTCTCACGGATCCAGTTGAGCTCGAAGAAGTATCGTCGGGGCGGAACTTCTCCTCGAATCCGAAAGAGAAAGTGGACGAGCTATGGAGATGAAGGACGTCGCAGAAATCACTCGATGAAGCAGTTCCTCCTCGAATCCGTGGAGGAAAATGGATGGAAGCAAGGTGAAGGCGGATGCTAAGGCTCAAGGGAAGAAGAGATTTAACTAACAACCTAATGAAATAAGCTATGCATTAATGAAATCTACTGCATGAACATGATTAAAAGAGAGCAACTACTTAACGACAATTGCAATGAAATTAAAGGAACTGTAAATTTAGCATCCTAATCTACGTGCATCTAATCAAAACACATAAACTCTAACATTCAACCTAATTAAAACTCACAAGACATTAAACTAACTCATTCAAGCATTTTATCAAACACTAGGTAAGCATGAAGAAAGTTAACCCAAGCACATGCAATTCAAAACATGGAAGATCATGAATTACAAACATTCAACCCAATCTAAATGACCAAATAATTAAAATGAAGAGAATGCTAGAAATTGCCAAAAACTCTGCACGAAAGGCTGGATGGTGAGCTGCCGGAGCTGGAACAGGGGCTGTCAGGCGAAATGAAGAAGCTGTGTTAGGGCAATCTCTTGCCGTGATATGGTTTTGATGGTGTGGCAAAGGGTTTAAGTTAGTTTGATATTTTGATTTGATATGTGCGTTGAAGTCGTGCAGGACTTAGTAATTCGCACATGGAGCCATGGCGAGTTTCACATCTCATGACTCGTGCCTTGAGTCAGGGAAGGATAGCTTTGCGGAAGATGTGCGCTTGGAGCATCCGAGGGACCGCCAGACGAGGAGCTTGGAGTGAAGCCGGAGGAAGTAGACTTCGAGGCAAGAGACGCGAAGGAGCATTGCAGAGCCGTGCGCCTGATGCTGCCGAGGGACGTGACCGCGAACGAAGAGAACTTCAAAGGCGAGGGACTCCGAGGGATGAGAGTGAGCGATTGTAACCCGGGAAGGGTAGCTCTTAGGTGAAACTTGGCCATTTGGCCAAGTGTCGGATGAGTTTTCCCGACACGATCGCCATGTCATGGCGCCGATCGCTCGAGTCGATGGTTCGATCGACCGGTATAATGTGAATCAAGTTGATCGATCATCGCGATGGCGATCGATGGCAATGATCGCTATCGGCCGATCGATGCGCACCGCGCACGTAATGGAGTCGACCTCATTGAGGACTCGACTGGTTGACATCGATCCGATCGATGGGTGCCATCGATCGGACCGATGTCGCTGATAATATCCAACGTGGAAAGCGGCCGTTATTGGGCAGCTGCTGACACCGATCGGTGATGGGTGCCATCACGATCCTCTGTGTCAACGGGAAAAAATCCTCTTCCTCTATAAAAAGGAAGGGGGTAAGGGTTTGGGAGGCTAATGCTTACACTCTAACACTCTCTCAAAGTTCCCTAAAGCTTTCCATCCTCTTACCCAAGCTTATTTTCATTATACTTGTAAGAGGAGTGTTAATTGTAAAGAGGTTACCTCCACCTAGCTTTGTGCAAAGGAGAGATCTAGTGGATAGATTGCGGAGTGATTCACCGTGGACGAATCGGACCGTGGATTAGCGGCGTAGCCGTGAACCACGTTATATCTCGGTGTTTGTATTGCTTGCTTATATTTTGTTTGTCTTTGTTTGTATTTGTATATTCCGCTTGCGCTAACGTTTTTGTAGACGAGCAAAATACGACGACCATCGAACGAGGGCTATTCACCCCCCTCTAGCCGGCCATTCGTACCGATTCGATCCCCAATAAGTGGTATCAGAGCCAAGTTGTTTGTCGAGGACTAACCGCCGCAACAAACACTTCATCTAAAGATGGCCGGCTCAAACATCCACCCACCGAAGTTCGATGGCGAATTCTCTTGGTGGAAGAAGCGAATGGAGGTATTCTTCAAAACCGACTTTGAAATTCTATTAATAATGGAAAACGGTTTCGAGTTGCCTAGGAACGAGGATGGGGAGCCATTGGAGAAATCGAGGTGGAGCAAAAGGCAAAGAGAAGAATACTTGGTAAATTCAAAGGCCAAGCACCACCTATACAATGTCCTCCCCCAACAAGAAGTCAATAGGATAGGGGAATGTTCTAGTGCTAAGGAGATGTGGGAGAAGCTAGTGGAGCTTCATGAAGGTACCTCGGAGGCTAAGCTAGCAAGAAGAGACCTCCTCCGCTCCCAACTCTCAAACATCAAATTAGAAAAGGGAGAAAAGGTAACTTCCCTACATTCTAGATTTAAAGAAATATTAATTGGGCTAACAAGTGTAGGTGAGAAGCTATCAAACCGGGATATGGTAATGAAGGCCATAGATGCTTTTCCCCGGTCCTCAAAATGGAGCTCCATGGTGGACTCATTTTATATCTCCAAGAACTTAGAAGTAAGTACCTTAGAGGAATTTTTCTCAACAATGGAGCTTCATGAGACAAGGCTTGAAGGTATACAAGAAGAGCCTAGAGTCCAAAATTCAAGGGGAGTAGCTTTGATAGCGAACAAGGGAAAGAAGAAGATGGAAGTCCCTTCCTCCTCATCCGATGAAGCCTCTACCTCCTCCATGGATAGCACGGAAGAAGCCTACATGGTAAGGAAGGTAAGGCGTGCATTTAAGAATCTTAGATTTGATAAATCTCATGATAGGAATAGAAGACCAAGGGGGAAGGTCATATGCTATAATTGCCAAGGAGAGGGGCACATAAGGGACAATTGTCCCCTCCTAAACAAGAGCAAGGAAGAGAAGAAAAAGAAGGAAGAAAAGAAGAAGAAGAAGGGGAGCAAGAGAAAGGAAGAAGAAAAGAAGGCAAAAGGAAAAGGGAAGGCCATGGCACTCAAAGCCAAGACTTGGGATGATGTTGCCCCATCCTCCTCATCCGAAGAAGAAGAGCATGTCTACTCCAACCTAGCACTAATGGCTCTTCATGACTCGGATTGCTCCTCCTCCACCGAAAATGAAGAATCAAGCTCAAGTGGAGAGAGCTCAAATGAAGGGGGAGCTTCTACATCCTCATCATCCGAAGAAGAAGAAGAAGACATGGAAACTATGGTAACAAATGCTTCTCCTAAGAAAATAGTTTCCATAATCTCTAGTTTAACTAAGGACTTATTTGGCATGAAAAAGAAAAATAAGAGCATGCTTAATCAAATTAAGGAATTAGAACAAAAACTAGAAAAAGCATGCCTAAATGATAATGTTTCTTCTTGCCATGATGATGCATGCTCACATGACTATATGCCTTTGGATGTTAATGATGCATGTATGGATGAAAATAGGGCTTTAAGAGAAAAGGTAGATTATTTAAATAAAGCCCTAGAGAAATTCACTATTGGCTCCAACACCTTGAATATGATCATAGGGAGCCAAAGAGCAAGTTTTAACAAAAAAGGCCTAGGATATAAGGAAAAGAAAAATGAAAAGGCCTACAAATGCCTAATATCTAGGGGACAAGATAAAAAGAAAGTAATTGCTAGAAAATGGATCCCCAAGGAATATCTAGTGAACCCAATAGGAAAGAACTTATTTTGGGTTCCAAAATCCATCCTTAAGGGTTAGATAACCCTAGGGTAGTCAACCATATGGAATTAACCTATATCATATTTTGGTTGACTTAGGATGACAGGACAACATTTTTTTTGATAAGTGTTGGGTGATGATAACGTACCCATAAATAGATAATATTGCTTAAATCATGATGATTGATGTAATTTCTATGTATATTTACAATCATGATTTATGTTTTTGAAATTTGGCACGTTATCATGAGAAATAGGTTTGAATCATGCTTTAGGTAATACTTTGTTTGTTATCATCATATAATATCTAATGCATGATTATAATTTAATGAATATATGTATTTCATGATCATAATGTAGAATTCATTCATACATGTCTTTATGATCATGAGGATTATTAGGTTGATACTTAACCATGATAGAATTGCATGAATATATTGGTTAAGTATGCACATATACCCCCCTAGGATGCATCTCACACTCACTATAGGCTAACTTGATTGAAAACTTAGCATGAGTGAGATGTTAGGATGATACAAATGTCCACTAATGCCTATGACATTTAGATGGTAATTTAAAGTATCAAAATAGCAATAATAGACCAATCATGGGGAAGACTTATGTTTAATTCATAGACATATTGTCCAAAGATCATGGTTGGATATTTCATATGTTTTCAAAACAATTTTTTAATCTAAAATCTATGTATTCATGTTTTGAAACAATTCAAAGCAAGACTAGGTGTTAAAATGGATACTCTTATGATCAAAAACCTAGTAGTTTTTAAAGCTTTTGGATTTTTGGCAAATGCGTGAAAATATAATGATTTTTCATGGAAAAATATTTTTCACTAATAGATATACTTAAAAGAAATGTGTTCCACAAAATTTCATGATTTTTTAAATTTTCTAGAATTTTTAATGCATTTCTGAAATTGATGCGAAAATCAAAATCCAGAAATCCACGTGCGGTCATTCGGTATCTGAACTAGTCGATTCCGATTTTAAATCAACTTATGGTATTTTCCTTCTATTAGACTTGATGCCATGTGTTTTTAACTTAGTAATAATCTTTTTGATGGTGTCAAAGGGGGAGAAATGATTATGTTTAAGTTAATTATGATAGGGGGAGAAATTAAGGGAGAAATTTAAGGGGGAGTTTCATGGATTAAGGGGGAGTTGCATGTTGTTATATCATGATTATGTTTACATGCTTTCTTTCCTTTAAAATTTATATCAAATGTTTTTACCTAACTTAAACGAATTGCCACACATCAAAAAGGGGGAGATTGTTAGGGCAATCTCTTGCCGTGATATGGTTTTGATGGTGTGGCAAAGGGTTTAAGTTAGTTTGATATGTTGATTTGATATGTGCGTTGAAGTCATGCAGGACTTAGTAATTCGCACATGGAGCCATGGCGAGTTTCACATCTCATGACTTGTGCCTTGAGTCAGTGAAGGATAGCTTTGCGGAAGCCATGCGCTTGGAGCATCCGAGGGACCGCCGGACGAGGAGCTTGGAGTGAAGCCGGAGGAAGTAGACTTCGAGGCAAGAGACGCGAAGGAGCATTGCGAGCCGTCTTTGATGCTACCGAGGGACGTGGCCGAACGAAGAGAACTTCAAAGGCGAGGGACTCAGGGATGAGTGGAGCGATTGTAACCCGGGAAGGGTAGCTCTTAGGTGAAACTTGGCCATTTGGCCAAGTGTCGGATGAGTTTCCGACACACGGATCATTGCCATGTCATGGCGGATGATCGCTCGAGTCGATGGTTTGATCGACCGTCTAATGTGGTGAATCAAGTTGATCGATCATTGCCCGATCGCCAAAGCGGTCGGTGATGGCTTGATCGATCGGCTAAGGGACGACGGTCGGATGTCATGCCGCAGGCCTGCGAATGGAGTCGACCTCGTTGAGGACTCGGATCGTTGACATCGATCGATCGATGGGTGCCATCACGGTCGATGCCGATCTTGGATGGATAGTATCCAACGTGGAAAGCGGTCGTTATTGGGCAACGGCTACAGCACCAGTCGACTGATGGGTGCCATCAGTCGACTGCTCCTGTGTCAACGGGAAGAAACCCTCTTCCTCTATAAAAAGGAAGGGGGTAAGGGTTTGGGAGGCTAATGCTTACACTCTAACACTCTCCCAAAGTTCCCTAAAGCTTTCCATCCTCTTACCCAAGCTTATTTTCATTATACTTGTAAGAGGAGTGTTGATTGTAAAGAGGTTACCTCCACCTAGCTTTGTGCAAAGGAGAGATCTAGTGGATAGATTGCGGAGTGATTCACCGTGGACGAATCGGACCGTGGATTAGCGGCGTAGCCGTGAACCACGTTATATCTCGGTGTTTGTATTGCTTGCTTATATTTTGTTTGTCTTTGTTTATATTTGTATATTCTGCTTGTGCTAACATTTTTGTAGATGAGCAAAATACGATGACCATCGAACGAGGGCTATTCACCCCCCTCTAGCCGGCCATTCGTACCGATTCGATCCCCAACAAGCTGGATGGAGATGAACGACTAGAAGATAATCGGAGCTGTGGAACAACTGGAATGAGATGAAACCGGAGGGGAATCCCCACTCTGGTGATCGGTGATTACAAAGAAATGGTCGGAGTTGTGGAAGACGAGCGACTGGAGGCGGTGAAGAAGCGGTTGTGGTTGGGCGATCATCGCGTGGAAGAAGAAATGCTAGCGCTGTGGAGGTGATGGAGGAGACCACCCATCCTTTCGTGCAGAGTTTCCAGCAATTTCCAACATTCTCTTCATTTTGATCGTTTGGTTATTTAGATTGGGTTGAATGTTTGTAATTCATGATCTTCCATGTTTTGAATTGCATGTGCTTGGGTTAATTTTCTTCATGCCTACCTAGTGTTTGATAAAATGCTTGAATGAGTTAGTTTACTGTCTTGTGAGTTTTAATTAGGTTGAATGTTAGAGTTTATGTGTTTTGATTAGATGCACGTAGATTAAGAGGCTTATTTTATAGTTCCTTTAATTTCATTGCAATTGTCGTTAAGTAGTTGCTCTCTTTTAATCATGTTCATGTAGTAGATTTTATTGATGCATAGCTTATTTCATTAGGTTGTTAGTTAAATCTCTTCTTCCCTTGAGCCTTAGCAGTCGCCTTCACCTTGGTTCCATCCATTTTCCTCCATGAATTCGAGGAGGAACCGCTTCATCGAGTGATTTCGACGACGTCCTTCATCTCCACAGCACGTCCACCTTATCTTTCGGATTCGAGGAGAAGTTCCGCCCCGACGACACTTCTTCGAGCTCAATCGAATCTGTGAGAGTTTGGTGCATCCATCAAACTACTGGATTCAAGAGTTTGCACCATTACACATCCACTGTCGTTTGCAGAGTCTCGATCGAGTTTCGTCGAACTTAGCCGGAGGAACTTGTTCATTCATCGGGCCTATCTTGGGTTGATCAGATTAGTTCCTCTTTCAGTTTTTGTTGGTTTACTTCCTGCATTGTTTGATTTAATTGTTGCATGTTAGTTTAGAGTTTTAATTACCTTGCAATTGTAGGTTATGTTGGTGCAATCGGCTCAGGTCACGATTGACCAGACTCGAGTTTGACTCGAGAGATGTTTTGATGTTTGACAAACTAAGTTGACATTGATGTTTGACTCTAATGTTTGTTGATATTTTGGGGAGATTGTTTATACAATCAACCCGGGTTATGTTTAACTAGACTCGAGTTTGACTCGAGGGAGACTTTGATGGTTGACTAGGGTTGACCATGTGATTATGGAAAGTCCAAGCATGGGTCTTGGCATGGAAAGTCCAACATGGGTTGGCAAGGGAAAGTCCAAGCTTGAGTCTTGGCATTTGAGAAGTCAAAGGAGTTTGATATTGGCGGCGTAAGTCCAATGTGCCTTGGCGGTGTAGACACCCTTAGCATGACATAGCCGATAAAAGCATCTGAAGGCTAGCACGATGGATGAACAAGTCATGGATGACTTGGAGGGATTCGAGAGGCGTAAGACTGATGGAGGTGGCTAGAAGGCTTAGGTCTAGGCTAAGGGTGGTCTAGCAAGTATGAGGGCACCATACTTGGGCTAAAACCTCATGTTTGAGGTGTGCCAGTCGACTGATGCCATGTGGCAGTCGACTGGCGTAGTCAACTAGGGTTTAACTGTGGGAATTGCCCTAGCAGTCGACTGCCATAGATAAGCGATCGGATTGGATGAGCGATCGGTGATCTTGTGATCGATCGATGATCGGATTTTAGGGCACGCGAATGGAGTCTCACTCGGCCGTGGGATGAGCGGATGAGTGATGACTGAAACGATCGTGATGCTTATGATCAGTCGACTAATGTCCTAGCCATTGGATTTTTCCAGCGTGGATTACACCGTTGTATCACACCAACAGTGTGATCAGTCGACTGATGATCCCGAGAAGTCGATTTATCGACATTTTCCAGCACAGGTTGAAGCTATAAAAGGAGCTCGTGATGGAGAAAAGTGGATCCGGTTTTTGAGAGCTTTAGGGGAGATTTGTTGCTGCAAATCAAGTCTCCAAGTGCTAATCAAACAACCAAGCATTCAAGCAATCAAAAGCAAGTGTTGTAAAATTTTTCTTTACTTGTCTTTCACATTAATTGTTGTAATTGCTTGTTTTTGTTTCTTATTGTTGTAAGATCGCTTGTAAGGGGTTTCTCCGCCTCCGACTTGTGTCGAGGAGTGTTTATCATAGTGATGTGTGATTGACATCGCTAGGGTTCGTACGAGCCCAATCCGTGGAGTAGGAACCGTTCGGTTCCGAACCACGTTAAATATTTGTGTTTGCGTGTTGTATATTTCGTTATCATTATTATTTTTCTATTTCCGCTGCGCTAACGAAATTGTAGAGACAAACGTAACGAATTCCATTATCGTACGAACACGACACTATTCACCCCTTCTCTAGCGGCCTCAAATCTTCTACAATTGGTATCAGAGCCCGGGGCTCTTCTACAGATTAACCGCCGGGAGCTAAAAAGCTAGAGCAAAAATGGAATTCCAAGACAAGCTTGGATGGGACATCAACACTCCACCGCCATATGATCGAGAAGACTTTTCGGCGTGGAGAACAAGAATGGAGACATTCTTGATGATGGATATAGAGGATTGGTTCATCCTCATAGAAGGTTTTGAACCTCCTCGGGATAAGAAGGGACAAGTCCTCAAGTTGAAGAAATGGACCCAAGAGCAACAACAAAAATTCAAAACCGAAGCCAAGATAACAAAACTTTTAGAAGATTTGATACCTAATGATGTTTTGTCTAGGCTAGGTGAATATCTTGATGCCAAAGAGCTATGGGACAAATTAGCCAAGTTCAATGAGAAGCCCCACTTGGCACAAGTAGAAGAAGATAAGGAAGAGGATGAAGAGAGTTCATCATCCTCAAGAGCAAGTGAGGAATCGGAAGTTAAAGAGGAGTCAACTTCTGGATCGGTAGAAGAGGAGGTGGAAGAAGTAGAAGACACCTCCACCTCTAGGATTGAGGGGGAGGAAAGAATTTCCACTCCGGAGCAACAAGAGAAAGCCTCGACATCCAGTCAAGATGAAGAAGCTCCAATTCTGGCACCTACCACCATCATAGGTAACTCAAGCATGTCAATTGTAAATAAAAATCATATAATATACTTTGAGTGTAGGGAATCCGAACACTACAAGAGTAAGTGTCCGAGAAGAGTTAAGAAGTCTCATCCGACACTAAAAGTCAATGAAAAAGTCAAGGATGCCAGTGTACCCACCAAGAAGAGCAAGAAGCACGTGGTGTGCTTCAAATGCCAACAACCGGGACACTATAGGAGCCAATGTCCTAGAAGAAAGGAGGGAGCTTCACAAGTAGGGGGAGTCTCTAAGACTAACCCTAAGATATATTTTCATAATGCTCATTCTTTAAATTCTAAGAAAAAGCATGCTAGAATTAATTCAAATAATTTTGCTATTACTCATGAATCAAAGCATGCTAGAAATAATAATTATGGTTGTCTAGAAGCTAAACATGTTGGTTTTAGGACTAAGGAGAAATCTAGAAATGATAACTGTAGGTCTATTTCAAAGAAAGAGAAATTTGAGACTAATGTCCCTAGAAATGTCCTTCCTAAGAAAACAATAAGAAAATCGAAAACCATTTAGGCATCAATCCCAATAAGGGTAGACATATGCCTAAAGTGAATGGTAATGCCCAAAAACCTAATCAAAAATCATTTGGGCAATTAGAGTTAGAAAATCAAGCCTTGAGGTCAAGGCTTGAGAAATTGGAAAAGACCCTTGCAAATATGCAAAATCAATTTAAAGGGTCAAAGTGTCAAACTCTAGGATCTAGAAGTCAACAAAAAGTGTGTAAGAGGCAAGAATCATCTAGGAGACAAGGTTTGGGTCACAAACCTATGTCTAAGAAAGTAATGCCTACTTATCACAATGTTCCATTTGATTATGGAACTAAACCTAGATCTAAGAAAACCAAGGTCTCTAGGGAAATTATTCCTATGACCAACCATAGTGTGTGCTTAGTGGCTAGGGTTTCTAAGAAACCTAAGGAAGCCATTAAGAAGGTTATTAGGGAGGCAATCCCTAAGACTAACTATGACAAGACTATAATGACCAAGGCTAATAAGCCTAGAAGGGTCATTAGGAAGGTATCTAGGGAGGTTATCCCTAAGGAATACCTAATTAATCCAATGAGCTCAAATAGATTTTGGGTTCCAAAGAGCGTGATTGATTCATGTTAAATGGGTTAGGATGTGCCAACTTTGATTGGATGGGTAGTTAACTCAACCATAGCAAAGTTGATATGTTAGGTTATTTTCAAGGTTATGGATACCTTGGAAATATGTTTGATATTCCATCCTAAAAGATTTTAGGATGTGTCAATATATTTTTGAAATCATGAAAAATCAATAAAATAGGCACAATCTAGATTTAGAGGTCATAGTGTGTCATTTTG
Source organism: Wurfbainia villosa (assembly GCA_025175895.1). Classification (NCBI taxonomy): domain Eukaryota; kingdom Viridiplantae; phylum Streptophyta; class Magnoliopsida; order Zingiberales; family Zingiberaceae; genus Wurfbainia; species Wurfbainia villosa. Next base: position 8,276,922 of record CM045995.1, on the reverse strand, counting down.
ATCTTTGGCACACTTTAGGAATTAATGTATCAAGAGAAGTGTTTTTAAGGTGTAGAAGTTACATCAAGAGTGATACTCAAGTGCTACACACCTTGATGTCTTGCACTTACCATGCTTCATGTGTTTCACCATGTGTTTGCATGGAAGGAATGTCTAGGGTGGATTGCATCTCACAAAACAAGTCTTTTACCTTGATTGTGTATTTCAACACTTAGAAAGGGTGAGATGTTAGGATTTTGAAACCATTGGATGTTAATGTTTGCTAAAATGAAATAAAATACCAAAATACATTAACAAATGCATGAATATAAGCATAACATTAATATATTCGATATACAAGATTAAACATGAGAAAATGAAACAAGTTGGATAAAGAAATTAAGATTTTCTGAAACTCAGATATGGAAATTAGATATCAGTCGACTGTTACTACTGTAGCACGATACGATGCGTCAAGCAGTCGAGTGCTGTTTCCAGGACTCGACTATTTTGTACATCAGTCGACTGCTAGGTTACATCAGTCGACTGATGGTACTGTTCATCGAGGCATCAGTCAAGTGCTCGCTGAGTAGTCGAGTGGTGATCTTATTAGTCGACTGATGAGCAACATCAGTCGACTGTTGTTACTGTTGGGAGATTGTTGGTGCAATCGTCCCAGGTTGACTCGAGTTTGACTCGGGCAGTACCCTGATAGTATTTTGATGATAGACAAAACTCATGACATGGGATTGTCATGGGAAAGTCCAACATGGAGTTGGCATGGAAAATCCAAGCATGGAGCTTGGTGTGGGAAAGTCCAAAGCATTGCGAAGTCGTGCGCTTGGTGCTTGGCATGGGAAATCCAAAGCATTGCGAAGCCGTGCGCTTGGTGCTTGGTGAGAGATGCATTGCGAAGTCGTGCGCTTGGTGCATATGGGAAGTCTTGAGGACTTGGTAAGTTCACTAGGCTCGGGGTCCTTGAGTCGGTGAAGGATGTCATTGCAAAGCCATGCGCTTGGTGCATCCGAGGGACCGCCGGACGGGGAGCGAATGGAGTGAGCCCAAAGGGAAGCATACTTCTGTTGGATCGAAAGTGTCGCTAGAGGGGGGGGGGGTGAATAGCGATACGATGTCGTTAAAAAAACTTTTGCAATAAGTAAAAAGCAAGTAGAGAGTGCACAGCGGAAATATAAAGTAGACAAGATATTTTTACGTGGTTCACAATCTTTCGATTGCTAATCCACGGCCCTAGTGATCCTTGATCACGTACGGAGGGCAATTCACTAAAACCACTCCTCCTCGTTGGAGGTAGGAGCAACGATTACAAAAAGAAATCAAGGCAAAGGGACACTCCCCCTTTCCTTGTTACGATTAAAGCACAAAGACAATTTAAAGAAGTAGAACTTAAATAAATATACCGACAACTCTTATAAGTAGAAGATGTAGCTTTGTTGTCGTGCACACTTCGTCGTAGCAAATGTGAGTAGTAGTAAGCGAGTTCTGACGTGTTGAGAGCTCTTGAATTCTTGTTATTTGCTTGGCTTGAACATGTCTATTTATGGATATTGATCTATGAATTTAGACATAGGTAGTGTCCAAGGTGAGGTTCTTATCCCAACACAAGGATGAGGTGTTTCAACCAACCACCTTGTGCCACCTCAAGGAAGCCTTCACGCCAAGAAGAAGAAGCCATCCAACTTGTGCCACATCATGGGAGCCAACCATCTTGTGCCACCTCAAGGAGGCCTTCACGCCAAGAAGAAGAAGCCATCCAACTTGTGCCACATCAAGGGAGCCAACCATCTTGTGCCACCTCAAGGAGGCCTTCACGCCAAGAAGAAGAAGCCATCCAACTTGTGCCACATCATGGGAGCCAACCATCTTGTGCCACCTCAAGGAGGCCTTCACGCCAACTCAAGGATGAGGTCCAAGCTTGGTGATGGTTTGGATGTCCACCTTGATGCCACATCACCCTTTGTACCAAAACACGAGTCAAGTCCAAATTCACCCCTGTCCCGATTCTCGAAATTTGGAACTAGACTAGCGATTGGATGTAGTAGGCGGTGGTCAAAGGGTTTTGGACTGCGGTACAAGTTAGCTTAAAATATAAAAATCGATGGTTCTAACCATCTGATCTCGACCTAGACCTTCCATTGGAGGTATTGGGTCGGATCTACGCTTAACGACCTTGCTTCGCTTTCACACGAGCTTACCTTGTAGCCTCGCTTCCGGTCTTCACCCGAGTACCTCGGCTTCCTCCGAAGTCCCTCTGGCGTTGCCCGACCACCTCGGTTCCCACCGGGTGTCGCAGACCTTCCGCTCAACTTTAGCATTTCTGCACACTTAATTGAGCTCGTAAGATAACAAATATACCCTTAACTATTGAGCCTTTTGCCATAATCAAAATACCTGTTCGACTTTGGTGCCCACTGCACCAACAATCTCCCCCTTTTTGATTCATGGCAAACCGACACAAAAGTTAAGGAAAAATTAAGCATAACAGTAAGCTAGCATAATGATTAAGCATGAATGAGCTAGCATAAAGATTAAATATGAATGAGCTAGCATAATGATTAAGCATGAATGAGCTAACATAATGATTAAATATGAATGAGCTAGCATAATGATTAAATATGAATGAGCTAGCATAATGATTAAGTATGAATGAGCTAGCATAATGATTAAGTATGAGTGAGAAATATTATTGTTCCAAGTTCTCCCCTTTGAGGTAACCTCCCCCTTGATCGAAGGTGAGTTCTTGAAAAATAATTTTTACTCCCCCTTAATAGTTGCTTAAGTAAACGGAATTACTTAATATAAAAGGTAATAATTTTGTTTACTTTCTTCCCCTTTAATTTTGGTTAATTTTGGTTACTTTTGTGACTTTCTCCCCCTTTGCCTTAACTCAAAAGTTTGTAAATATATTTTAGGGTTTGTAAGTCCAAGCAAGTTCCCAATATGATTTCTAAGGTAAGACTTAGGCTAATTTCATAAAAAGAAGCAAAAATAGAGTACATATATAGAAAAATTTAAATCCTACTCTATTACGCACATACCTAACTTTTAATGTTGTTAAAGATTAAGCTAAAGTCTTGGAGAGTGTGCTTCATCCACGTGAGAGAGAGACACACTCACCCATCGCAACGTATTCGGCCGGTGGTAGATAAGGCAACGCAATCTTCCTACCGCACCAACCATGGCATACTAAACATCGAGCGAAAATCTACTATATCTCTCTTTACACTTTATTTCTAGATAAATGCTTCAAATCTTAAGTCTAAGGACATGGTCAGTTTATCTAGATTTTGAATCCGGAGGTTGACTGACGTAAACTTCTTCCTTAATGTATCCATTCAAAAATGCGACTTGACATCCATTTGAAACAATTTAAAACCTCGATGTGCGAGATATGCTAACAACATTCGGATGGACTCTAGTCTTGATAAGGGGGCGTAGGTCTCATAGTAATCTTAACCTTCGACTTGACTAATCACTTTTGCGACTAACCTGGCTTTATTTCTAACTACTTCACCTTTATCATCAAGTTTATTTCGAAATACCCACAAATAATTGATTTTTCTTTAGGTGGTGGTACTAATTCCCAGACTTCATTTCTAGTGAATTGAGCTAGCTCTTCTTGCATAGCAATAATCCAGTCGGGATCAAGAAGTGCTTGTTCAATAGTTTTGGGTTCGATTTTGGAAATTAACGAGATTTGACTAAGGTTTCGGTATGAAGCTCTAGTTCGAACCCCTAAATTTGGATCACCTATAACTTGATTGATAGGATGACTTGGGTGAGTTCTAGTTTGACTTGGGTTAGAGTCATCTATCACTTGGTCGATAGGATGACTTGGGTTAGGACGAGATTCAAGTTCAAGATCAGAGTCGGGTTCGCTATAAGTTGATTTGCTAGTTGGTTTTGTTAAGGATTGAACGGGTTAGTGTCCTTAGTCGAAAACTATATTAATGGTTTCTTAGACTCTTATTTGTAGGATCAATGGAATTACTAAAGGGTTGTTTGTAAGTTTTAAACCTAAATCATCTCACTAATATCTACATGATCAAAACATGTTATTCCTATGTGTTACTTGTGAGATGACTTTCAATTTTACTTGATTAATTTTAATGAATTTAAATTAACCAACATTAGGTTAGATTCGGATTTAGTCTAAGCTCATCAAGTAATCTTTTCAAGAGATTAGCTTCAGTGTCGTGGCGAGGCACAGAGGCCTTCTTTGATCGGAACAACGACCACTTCCTTAGACAAAGCTAATTTCAAGAAATTGATAACTCGACTTACTTGAGACTACGTCTTGGTCTAACTAGTTATTTTTGAAAAAGAGGCTCCCGAGGCTCAATCTTTTAAATAGGATTTTAGTTGGTTTATTTTTGAAAAGAGGCTCCCGAGGCTCAATCTTTTTAGGATTTTAGTTGGTTATGAGTCCTATCTAACCATTCTAAAAATAAAGGAAAAACTAAGCATGCAATTTCTAAGACTTAACAAAAATACATTTTGTATTGGCTCCCCCTGGACCATTGAATCGAGTGGGTCTATTCACATAGTGAATTTGGTCCTTGTGAACCCAATACATGTTAGATCCTAAAGTTGAAATCAAAGTGGTCTTAGGGACCCATGCTTGGACATTTTCTTATGTTGGTTTACTATAGACATATATGACTTATTGGTTGTATTTGAGTTAAACCCGAGTCCGGCCTTGTTGTACACGGCCCTTTGTGATCCAAGTAAGAGGTCAAGTCCCTTGGATCCCAAAGTGAACCTTTCCAACGTGTTCCTAAGGTCTTCGACTTGTGTTTTCAAAAGCGAGTTCTCAACTTCAAGCTTTTCAACTTGAGTTGAGTCCTCCTCTTGAATACGAGTAGTCGAAGAGGTTAGTGAGACCTCATGTTTGAGAAGGTTAACCTCCTCAATTAGGGTCTCGACCTTGGACTCGGACTTAGCTAGTTTCTTATTTAAAAATTTAATTGCACCATACAAAGTATTAAGTAACGAGACTTACCCTTAATGATTCTTTTGAACCGGATACGGATCCGTGGCTTGTCTTGAATGGAAGCTCATCATCGGATTCGACTCGGACTCTTCTTCGGTTTGAGTCGTGCTCGGTCGGCTTGGCCATTAGAGCTTGGATATCGCCTTCTTCCTCCGACAACTCCTCCCAAGTAGCGCGTTTAGCGCTTTCTTGGTCTTTGATGCGTTATTCTTTAGCTTTGGGCACTCGGACTTGATGTGACCGAACCTGTTGCACTCATAGCATCTAAAATTAGAAGTATTTGAATTAGGTTTAGGCTTACCTTGAGTTGTTGGTCGTTTTCGTCTCTTGATCATCTTCCTAACTAGATTGACTAGGTAGGATTCTATTCAGTCTACTTCCGATTCGACTCGTCTTCTTCCTTGGGGTGGCTTGCTTATGGCTTCTTCTTCTTGGAACTGCAACTAACGCAATACTCTTCTCGACCTGGACCACGTTAGTTTGCTCATGTAATTCAAGTTCCGAAAACAATTCGTCTAACCTAATTTTAGAAAGGTCCTTGGAGACCTTGTAGGCATCGACCATGGATGCCCACAAGGTGGTCCTAGGAAACGAGTTAAGAGAATACCTGATAAGGTCGCGATTCTCGACCTTTTGTCCGATGGCATGGAGTTGGTTGACGATGTCTTGGATACGAGCATGTAGTTGAGTTGCGGTCTCGTTTTCTGCATTTTCAAGTTATACAATTTATTTAAAAGTAAATCTCTTTTACATACCTTCGTGTCGTCGGTGCCTTCGTGTAGTTCCACTAGCTTGGTCCATAAGTCCTTTGCACTAATGAAGGGGCCGACGCGGTTGAGCTCTTCCTTGGACAACCCACATTGCAAGATTTGAGTTGCCTTGGCATCGGCTTCTACTTGTTTTTTCATGGAATTTGACCATTGATCGTAACCCAAGATTCACCATCTTCATTAATAGGAAGTGTGAAACCGGTTTGGATTGATCCACATCTCGATTTGGGTTTTAAGAAAGCATTCCATCCGACCCTTCCAATAACGAAAGTCATTACCGTTGTAAAAGCGGTCGGTGCTAAACCCTTCGAGATGGGCCATTTAAAAACAAGAAGAAGAACGCGAAAAAGAATCTTGCAAACACACACGGAAGAATATTCCAAGACTTTCGTCTTGGATTAGTAATCTTGAGAAGTAAAAAGATATATAAAATGTAACTTGCAAAAGAAATAAACAATCAAATGCGAATGTCGTTGAAGTTCCGGAGGACAACCTTACTCGGATCTAACCCGAAGGACAACCTTATCCGATCCTAAAGCCTCTAATGCAATTCTATATGTAGGAGAAGATAAGCAAGTGAAATAATTATACGAAAACAGAAATAAATAAATAAAAAATCTGTAAAAAGAAAAACAAAGCTAGATTGGTGGTTTCACGAATCTTAGCGCCGACTCGATACCAATTGTTGGATCGAAAGTGTCGCTAGAGGGGGTGAATAGCGATCTGATGTCGTTAAAAACTTTTGCAATAAGTAAAAGCAAGTAGAGAGTGCACAGTGAAATATAAAGTAGACAAGATATTTTCGTGGTTCACAATCTTCGATTGCTAATCCACGGCCCTAGTGATCCTTGATCACGTCACGAGAGGCAATTCACTAAAACCACTCCTCCTCGTTGGAGGTAGAAGCAACGACAAAAAAGAAATCAAGGCAAAGGACACTCCCCCTTTCCTTGTTACGATTAAAGCACAAAGACAATTTAAAGAAGTAGAACTTAAATAAATATACCGACAACTCTTATAAGTAGAAGATGTAGCTTTCGTTGTCGGCGGCACTTCGTCGTAGCAAATGTGAGTAGTAGTAGCGGAGTAACGACGGCGTGTTGAGAGCTCTTGAATTCTTGTTATTTGCTTGGCTTGAACATGTCTATTTATGGATATTGATCTATGAATTTAGACATAGGTAGTGTCCAAGGTGAGGTTCTTATCCCAACACAAGGATGAGGTGTTTCAACCAACCACCTTGTGCCACCTCAAGGAAGCCTTCACGCCAAGAAGAAGAAGCCATCCAACTTGTGCCACATCATGGGAGCCAACCATCTTGTGCCACCTCAAGGAGGCCTTCACGCCAAGAAGAAGAAGCCATCCAACTTGTGCCACATCAAGGGAGCCAACCATCTTGTGCCACCTCAAGGAGGCCTTCACGCCAAGAAGAAGAAGCCATCCAACTTGTGCCACATCATGGGAGCCAACCATCTTGTGCCACCTCAAGGAGGCCTTCACGCCAACTCAAGGATGAGGTCCAAGCTTGGTGATGGTTTGGATGTCCACCTTGATGCCACATCACCCTTTGTACCAAAACACGAGTCAAGTCCAAATTCACCCCCTGTCCAGCGATTCTCAACGCTGGAACTAGACTAGCTAGCTGGATTGTAGTAGACGATGTCAAAGGGTTTTGACTGCATACAAGTTAGCTTAAAATATAAAGTACGATGGTTCTAACCATCTGATCTCGACCTAGACCTTCCATTGGAGGTATTGGGTCGGATCTACGCTTAACGACCTTGCTTCGCTTTCACACGAGCTTACCTTGTAGCCTCGCTTCCGGTCTTCACCCGAGTACCTCGGCTTCCTCCGAAGTCCCTCTGGCGTTGCCCGACCACCTCGGTTCCCACCGGGTGTCGCAGACCTTCCGCTCAACTTTAGCATTTCTGCACACTTAATTGAGCTCGTAAGATAACAAATATACCCTTAACTATTGAGCCTTTTGCCATAATCAAAATACCGGTTCGACTTTGGTGCCCACTGCACCAACAACTTCTAGGGCATGAGATGCGAAGGATGGCGTTGTGAAGCCGTGCGCTTGGCGCATCCGAGGGACGTAGGCCGAGGGAAGAGAGCTTCGGTGGGGAACTCCATGAGGGATAAGGTGGACTTGGCCAAGTGGCTAAGACTGAGTGTCGGAGGCTCAAACATCGTTATGTTTGAGGTTTTAGCCGACATCAGTCGACTGGCATAGGTGCCAGTCGACTGCTCTAGGTCGTATGGGTTCGACCAGTGTTCGACTGATGGGAGCATCAGTCGACTGCCAATGGGTGGCAGTCGACTGATGACACTGTGCACGGGCACAGAATGGAGTCGACTCGACTGGGCACTCGACTGATGGATGATCAGTCGACTGATGGGTGCCATCAGTCGACTGATGTGTGATCCGTTGGAACTTAACCAACGTGGATCCGGCCGTTGTGAGACAACGGCTACGATACCAGTCGACTGATGGTCACGATCAGTCGACTGATGGGCGCGAAAACAGCTTGATGCAGGTTATAAATGGAGCACGAGTTGGAGGATTTCGCCAAGGCTTTTTGGGTGACTTTGGAGGAATTGTGCTTGCGTTCGGACCTTCAAGAGCAAGCAAAAGCAAGCAACAAGAAAGCGATCAAAAGCAATCGGTGTAAAAGTTCTCTTTTGTATTGTCTTTGTATTTCTTGTTGTATTTCATTACTTGTTGTAATAACTTGTGAGAGGTTTCTCCACCTCCGACGTGTAGTCGAGAAGGAGTGTTGTTAGTGTCGTGCGCATAACACGAGCTCGAAGAGCTCACCCGTGGAGTAGGAACCATTCGGTTCCGAACCACGTATATCTTGTGTATGCTTGTATGTGTTGTTAGTATTTTCATTATTATTGTTATTCCGCTGCGCTAGACAATCGTAGACAAGCGGCGAAGAAGAGCAGTGAATTACGACATCCAACGAGCGAGGGCTATTCACCCCCTCTGGCCAGCCATTCGTGCCGATTGATCCCCAACAAGTGGTATCGAGCCGAGGTTGCTTTTCAGGACTAACACGAGAGCACTACAAAATGGCGGCTTCATCCATCCACGAAATTCGATGGAGATTTTGCTTGGTGGAGGAAACGGATGGAGATATATCTCGAAACCAATTTTGATTATATGATTATTGTAGAAAATGGTTTTGAGATGCCTAGGGACAAACACAACAAGCCCATTGAAAAATCAAAGTGGACCCAAGACCAAATCAAGAACTTCAATACAAATCTCGAGGTAATTAAATTGATTAGTGATTTGTTACCTAACACTATTTGGTCTAGATTGGGTGATTATAGGGATGCAAGGGAATTATGGAATAAGGTAATGAAATTCCAAGAAAATTCCCAATCGGCACAAGTAGAGGAGAATGCCGAAGAAGAATCATCATCCACTTTCGAAGATGTTGATGACTTGGTGGAGACCTCCACCTCTAGCATTGAGGGGAGAAAAGGCAATCTTCCATCCCGGAGCAAGAACAAGAAGCATCCACATCCTGGAGACGTGAAGATCATGACGATGCCTCCACCACCTCCGTAGTTAACTCAAGTGTTATTATTTTAAATAAAAAACACATAATATGCTTTGAGTGTAGAGAGAAAGGGCATTATAAGAAAAAATGCCCTAAATTGGCTAAGGAAAAGACATCAACACCAAAAGTCAACCCAAAGTCAAATGATGCCGGTGTTCCCAAAATCAAGAGCAAAGAGCACATTGTGTGCTTCAAATGCAATCAAAAGGGACACTACCGAAGCCAATGCCCTAGGGGGAGGAAGAAAGGGCAAGAAGGTGCAATTCATGTAGGGGGAGCTCCTAAAGCTAACCCTAAGGTAAATTTACTTAATGCACCTTTAATTCCTAAAGTCAAAAAGCATGCTAAGAATTATTTTAGTTCTCTTGCAATCATAAATGAAAAGCATGCTAGGAGAAATGATAAGGTTTATTGCTTAGGTGCTAAGAATGTTAGTTTTTCTAAGGACAAACCTAGGACCAATAACACTAGACCTATTTTACCTAGGGAGTCAATTAGGAAAGTTCAAGAAAACTTGGGTGTTAATCCCAAGAAATCTAGGCATATGCCTAAGAAGAAGAAAATTCCTCAAAAATCTAATGAAAATTCAAAATTGAGGAAATTAGAGCTAGAGAACCAAGCCTTGAGGTCAAGGCTAGAAAAATTGGAGAAGACCCTAAAAATAATATCAAATTCGGTTAAGGGGTCTAATGCCCAAAAGTCAAAACCTAGGAGACAAGAACGGTCTAAGGGCAAGGAAGGTTTGGGTAACAAACCTAAGTCCAAGAAGACTTATCATAATGTTCCTTTTGATTATGGAACAATTTTTAGGTCTAGAAAAACCAAGGCTAATAGGGAAGTCATCTCTAAGTCTAGCCATGGTGTATGTTTAGTGGCCAAGGACTTAAGAAAAACCAAAAAGGGCACTAGGAAGGTCAATGGAGGAGTCACATCTAGAGTTGACCCAAGTAAGACCCAAAAGACTATGGCTTTAAAGCCTAAAAGGGTCATTAGAAAGGTATCTAGGGAGTTATCCCTAGGGAATACCTTGTTAACCCAAGGAGCTCCAATAGGTATTGGGTTCCTAAAAGCGTGATTGATTCACGCTAAATGGGTTAGGGTGTGTCAACCCTAAATGAATGGGTAGTTAACCTAACCATAGAAGAGTTGACACATTAGGATGTGCCAATATGCTTGAGAAGTTTGAAAATGATTTAAATTGGCACAATTAGGTCTTAGAGATATTGGTGTGCCATTTTGGGTTTTTGGCACACTAGGAAAATGAATGGCATTAAGGCAAAATGAATTTAATTCCTAGAAATGGCAAATTGATTTTAACGCTTAGGTATTCTATACCTTAGTATACTTTACTTGCCATGATTTGTTTGCCTTGCCATGTCATGACATCATTCTCATTTTTATTTATAAAAATGTCATGATAATGTTTAAACTTATGGTTGTATGTCATGTATGCTTAATTTTCATTCACATGCCATGACATCATGATTTTGGCATATGTCTTTATCTATATCATAATTATGCCATAATCATCATCATGCATAAATTAAAATGAAATTAAGGACTATGGCATGATTTGATGGGAATCAAATAATATTGCCTAGAAATATGCATGAGACCATTTAAAGAACAAAAAACCCACATCTCACTAGAAATTTGCCTTGAATGTGTTTTACACATCTAGATATTGGTGAGATGTTTAGGAAAAAGAAATTAAAGGTTTTGAAAACATTTTGAAAACATTTTGGAAAACTTTGGTGAAGCCTATCTTGTGATAGCTATCACCATTGAATGGGATGATACAAAGAAGGCTTATTATTGAAGCTTTTCTAAAGTTTTGAACTTTGTATCAATCTCCTAATTTAATGGGTAAAATAATTTTCCAATATTTTTCACCCATAGTGTTTAGGATAAGTAATATGCATATGAAATTTCACGATTTTTAAACTTATGTATATTTACTTATGGATTTTGAAAATCCATAGTCTGAAATTGAAAAACTGCATATAGCGATATCACGATCGGCCTTGCGCAATGGCGATCGGTGATGGAAATCGATCATTGGTAGCTGAGTCGGGCAGCTGATTTTGGGTAAACTTGATAGTTAGGCCCATGTTTAGCCATGTTTTGGTCCCTTAACCACTCCTAACCCTAGGATATGCTTGGGAGAGCATTAGAAAGGGTGGAAATCCATTGGATATGGATTAGGAGAAGGGTTTAGGGAGAGTATCAATTTTAAGGTGGAAGAAAGTTCATTGTTGAACTTTACCTTAATTTTGATTGGTTTAATGTTCCTATTGGCTTAGGGACTCTCCAAGGACATTGTTGGTGCAATGGTCAAGGGGGAGCAAGCCTCTAGGGGAAGATATCCATCATGGAAAGATGGATGTGTATTTCCTCATAGGAGGAAATTGGGTTGCCTCTCTTTAAGTGATATGGGATCACTAGAAAGATGGTAGGCATGTGTTCCTCCAAGGGAGAGATATAATATCTCATTGGGATATGAGACATTCATACCCTTGGGGAGGACCTTTTTGATGTAATGTCAAAAAGGGGGAGATATTACCAAGTTACCAATTAGGTTTGGAATTCTCATTGGGATATGAGAATTGTCAATATGGGAGAATTGGTAGACTTGAGATGGTAGTTTTGTCAATCATCAAAAAGGGGGAGATTGTTGGGAGATTGTTGGTGCAATCGTCCCAGGTTGACTCGAGTTTGACTCGGGCAGTACCCTGATAGTATTTTGATGATAGACAAAACTCATGACATGGGATTGTCATGGGAAAGTCCAACATGGAGTTGGCATGGAAAATCCAAGCATGGAGCTTGGTGTGGGAAAGTCCAAAGCATTGCGAAGCCGTGCGCTTGGTGCTTGGCATGGGAAATCCAAAGCATTGCGAAGTCGTGCGCTTGGTGCTTGGTGAGAGATGCATTGCGAAGCCGTGCGCTTGGTGCATATGGGAAGTCTTGAGGACTTGGTAAGTTCACTAGGCTCGGGGTCCTTGAGTCGGTGAAGGATGGCATTGCAAAGCCGTGCGCTTGGTGCATCCGAGGGACCGCCGGACGGGGAGCGAATGGAGTGAGCCCAAAGGGAAGCATACTTCTAGGGCATGAGACGCGAAGGATGGCGTTGTGAAGCCGTGCGCTTGGCGCATCCGAGGGACGTAGGCCGAGGGAAGAGAGCTTCGGTGGGGAACTCCATAAGGGATAAGGTGGACTTGGCCAAGTGGCTAAGACTGAGTGTCGGAGGCTCAAACATCGTTATGTTTGAGGTTTTAGCCGACATCAGTCGACTGGCATAGGTGCCAGTCGACTGCTCTAGGTCGTATGGGCTCGACCAGTGTTCGACTGAACCAAGTCTGGTTGGATCAGTCGACTGCCATGGGAGGGCATCGATCGATCACGACCGATCGCCAATGGGTGTGATCGTGATGATGACACTGCAGCGGGCATAGAATGGAGTCGACTGATGGGCACTCGATGATGGGTGATCGGATCGATGGGTGCCATCGGATCGTGATGTGATCCGTTGGAACATAACCAACGTGGATCCGACTGTTGTGAGACAACGGCTACGATACCAGTCGACTGATGGTCACGATCAGTCGACTGATGGGCGCGAAAACAGCTTGATGCAGGTTATAAATGGAGCACGAGTTGGAGGATTTCGCCAAGGCTTTTTGGGTGACTTTGGAGGGGAATTCTTTGCGCGTTCGGACCTTCAAGAGCAAGCAAAAGCAAGCAACAAGAAAGCGATCAAAAGCAATCGGTGTAAAAGTTCTCTTTTGTATTGTCTTTGTATTTCTTGTTGTATTTCATTACTTGTTGTAATAACTTGTGAGAGGTTTCTCCACCTCCGACGTGTAGTCGAGAAGGAGTGTTGTTAGTGTCGTGCGCATAACACGAGCTCGAGGAGCTCACCCGTGGAGTAGGAACCATTCGGTTCCGAACCACGTATATCTTGTGTATGCTTGTATGTGTTGTTAGTATTTTCATTATTATTGTTATTCCGCTGCGCTAACGACAATCGTAGACAAGCGACACAAGAAGAACGAGTGAATTACGACATCCAACGAACGAGGGCTATTCACCCCCCTCTAGCTGGCCATTCGTACCGATTCGATCCCCAACAGTTACTGTAGCATGATACAGAATGCTCAGCAGTCGATTGCTGAGCTGGCATAGTCGACTGTCGGTTTGGTAAAATCGCTCATAAGCCACAATCAGTCGACTGATGTTGCACATCAGTCGACTGGAGTTGCGATTTTATAACGCCGAACCGCTAGGGTTCGGCGTCTTCACGCGTCGATCTCTCGCCTTCTTCCTTCTCTCCAATCGTCGCTTCCTTCTCCGACCACCTTTTCCGACCGCACCGGCCACCTAAGCCCTAGGTTTGACAGCCAAACTCTTTCACTCACATTTTTAGCATCTCATAGCCCTAATCCACTCACTTCCGGCGATGTTTTCTTCTTCGATTAGGGTTCCGGCGAAACCACTGCTCCGGCGAACTCTCCGGCGCTCTCTTCAGCGGTGTCTAAGTACCCTCTCCTCATCATCCTAAATGGCGCCAAAGTATAACCCTCTTACTCCTCTAAAACCCTAATTTTTTCCATTATAACTCATTATGATCTAATCGTGCATTTGTGTCTTTGCATTTCATGTCATTGCATTGCATTCATATAGGCGATCCCGTAGAAATGACCCGATTGAGGTTGAATCACGATTGTACCAAACCATGTTGGTTAGGTACATTGATAGGGATTTCTTTAATCGTTACTGTGGCAATGTCATGGAAGTTTTATCATATTATCATCTCATGAAGATAGTATTATGCACTCATGTCATAAATGATGATCTCCTTAAGGAGTTCTATCAAAATCTAAAGAAAGTTGATGATGGTTCGACATACACCACTCAGGTCGCAAAACGTGACCTAGAGTTCACTCCTGCAATCCTGCAGGAGTTCCTGGGGTGTAAACCATCAAATGACACTTTCATATTTTACCCTTCCTTCGATGCCCCTTTACCGGAGCCCTTTGATCATATCTCCTTGGACTCCATGCATGAGCATGTCTTTCGCCATCCTCGCCCACCAGCTCATAACTTATTTCCCATCAATGAGCTATCTGCACCCGACAATGTACTCTACAAAGTCATTGTTGGGTGCCTTCTTCCAATTGTGACTCGGGGTCTGGCCAAAATTCGGCCTCCCCATCTCTCTCCTGTACGCCATGCGTCATAGACTAGACATAAACATTGCATTGAACATATTTCATTGCATTGTACATTTCATATCCCCTGTACAAGGGAAAGTGCATATGCCTTTTGGCCACATCATCACTGCATGGTTAGAGTCTTTAGGTATTAACATTAACAGGGGATCGTTGAGGGCGCTATCTGAAGTTTACGATCGATATCACCAGAATCTCATTAGCTTATGGATGGGACATGGGCAGATGGAGCTGGCACCTCGACCTCCGCCCAGGGCACGTGGGGAGCCACCTCTAGTGCCTAGAGAGGCTGCAGAGGACTGTGAGGATCCAAATGCTGCTGATGAGGAGGACCAGATGCCAGCAGATGCATCAGCAGCGGGTCCATCAGATCGATTTGGACATCTAGAGGCCATATTCCAGGATTACCAATAGACAGTCGACTCTCGGCTGTCAGAGCTCTTAGTGGGGCAATCCTCTATGGGCGAGCATCTCAGTCGGATGGAGGAGTGCTACATTATCGATTCGATTCAGCTGCATTGAGCGATTGAGCAAAGGCCACCTTGATATGTACGAGATGACGCGCTAGAGGATGTTAGGATTTTTGTTTTTAGTTTTTGTAGTGAGATTGAGTGTCTTAAATCTCTATTTTGGATGTAAAAACTGAAGTTTTCTTAAATTGAATGAAATATTCTGTTTATGAAAATCATTTGTGTCTGATTATGTGCTTGTATTATTGTATTGGTTTGTGGAAAATTGTCATATCATGACATGAAATTTCATCTTATCATATAACATGTCATGCCATTGTTTAGGATTATTTTAGATGTCATGTTTGTTTTTAGATTATATCATATGCCATGACATCATGATTATTGGCCATGCATTATTATTGTTATCATTTATTCCATGATCATTCATGCATTGTATTTTGATTAAAATTGATTTAAGGAAAAATGACATGACTTGGAGTCCCATTTATAAAGGAATCAAGTAGGGTTGCCTAGAAAATGCATAAGGCCATAATAATCCTAATCCCACATCTCACATCTAAATTGACATGTATGTGTGTGTTTTCATCTTAGATAACATGTGAGATGTTAGGATAATAAGTCAGGTTCAAGGTGCATAGGTAGTGCATCTAGATGAACTTAACTTATTTCAATCATCACTAAGAATTATGAGGAAAGCTAATATACAAGTTATGTATATTTAGCCAATAAATCATGGTTCAAAATAGGTTTTCAAAAATGTTTTAAAATCACTTTAGAAAACCTTGGTGAAGTCTATCTTTTGATAGCCATCATCATTGTAGAAGTTGATACAAAGTAGATCAAAAACTTTAAAGTTTTAATAGTTTTTGAACTTTGTACCAATCTCCTATTTCAATGGTTAAAATATTTTTCTAAAATTTTTCACCGATTTTATGTGTGATAAGTAATATACGTATCAAATTTCATAATTTTTTGATATACGTAGAATTACTTATGAATTTCTAAAAGTCGAGTCTGATAACTGAAAATCAGGTTTTTCTATCACCGATCGCTTCTGAGCGATCTTGATGGGCAGCGCCTGGACTCGACTAGCAGCGCAGTATCACTCGACTGCTGCTCAGTGCCAGTCGACTGATGGGCACATCAGTCGACTGGTAGCTGACAGAGTCGACTGCCAATGCTGATTTCGGGAAAACTAGGTTTGTTTAGCCCGATTTCAGCTACGGTTAAGGTCCCTAATCACTCCTAACCCTAGGATATGCTTTGGGAAGCATTATAAAGGGTGAAAATCCATTGGATATGGATTTGGAGAGGTATTTTGGGTTTGTATCAAATTCAAGGTGTTGGAAAGTTCAATGTTGAATTTCTAACCTTATCTTTGATGGTTTAAAGTTCCTATTGGCTTAGGGACTTCCCAAAGACATTGTTAGTGCAATGGTTAAGGGGGAGCAAGCCTTTAGGGGGAGGTATTCATCATGGGATGATGGATGGTATGTTTTCCTCATGGGAAGGACAAATGATATTTTCACATACCCAATTTGGAAATTGGGGGAAAGCATAGGATTGCCTCTCTCGAGTGATATGGGACTTATCACTAGAAAGATGGTAGGCATCCTAGGTATCTTTGGACCAAGGGGGAGATAGTAAGATCTCATTGGGACATGAGACATTGACCTCTTTGGAGGGATAACCTTTTTGATGTATGTCAAAAAGAAGGAGAACATTAAATTACCAATTTGGAAAATTGGTAAGGGAATTTGAGTTAGGGGCCTAACTCAAGGTTTGTTTTGTCAAACATCAAAAAGGGGGAGATTGTTAGTGCAATCGGCTCAAGTCACGGTTGACCAGACTCGAGTTTGACTCGAGAGATGTTTTGATGTTTGACAAAGTAAGTTGACATTGATGTTTGACATTAATGTCTGTTGATGTTTTGGGGAGATTGTTTATACAATCAACCCGGGTTATGTTTAACTGGACTCGAGGGAGACTTTGATGGTTGACTAGGGTTGACCATGTGATTATGGAAAGTCCAAGTCATGGGTACTTGGCATGGAAAGTCCAAGTGAGACACTTGGCATTTAGGAAAGTCCAAGCATGGGTCTTGGCATGGAAAGTCCAACATGGGTTGGCAAGGGAAAGTCCAAGCTTGAGTCTTGGCATTTGAGAAGTCAAAGGGGTTTGATATTGGCGGCGTAAAGTCCAAGAGGAAGTCTTGGCAGCATAAGTCCAATGGTTGGCGGCGTAAAGTCCAAGCAGAGTCTTGGCGGTGTAAGTCCAAGTGCCTTGGCGGTGTAGACACCGTTAGCATGACATAGCCGATGGAAGCACCTGAAGGTTAGCGCAATGGATGAACAAGTCATGGATGACTTGGAGGGATCCGAGAGGCGTAAGGCTGATGGAGGTGGCTAGAAGGCTTAGGTCTAGGCCAAGGGTGGTCTAGCAAGTATGGGGGCACCATACTTGGGCTAAAACCTCATGTTTGAGGTGTGCCGATCAGCGGTGCCATGTGGCGCGATCGTGGCGTAGTCGGCTAGGGTTTGATGCGGGAATTGCCCTAGCGATCGGCGCCATAGATAAGCGATCGTGATTGGATGGCGATCCGATCTTGTGATCGATCGTGATGCTCGAATTTTAGGGCCTGCGAATGGAGTCTCACTCGATGGGATGAGCGGTGAGTGATGCTCGCTTGATCGTGATGCTTATGATCGATCGGTGATGTCTAGTTGGATTTTTCTAGCGTGGATTACAGTTGTCTCACGACAGCAGTGTGATCGATCGTGATGGTCGGCGATCGTGATCGATATTTTCGGCCGAGTTGAAGCTATAAAAGGAGCCCGTGATGGAGAAAAATGGATCCGATTTTTGAGAGCTTTAGGGGCGATTTGTTGCTGCAAATCAGGTCTCCAAGTGCTAATCAAACAACCAAGTATTCAAGCAATCAAAAGCAAGTGTTGTAAAGTTTTTCTTTACTTATCTTTCACATTAATTGTTGTAATTGCTTGTTTTTGTTTCTTATTGTTGTAAGATCGCTTGTATAGGGTTTCTTCGCCTCCGACTTGTGTCGAGAAGGAGTGTTTATCATAGTGGTGTGTGATTGGCATCGCTAGGGTTCGTACGAGCCCAATCCGTGGAGTAGGAACCGTTCGGTTCCGAACCATGTTAAATATTTGTGTTTGTGTGTTGTATATTTCGTTATCATTATTATTTTTCTATTTCCGCTGCGCTAACGAAATTGTAGAGACAAACGCAACGAATTCCATTATCGCACGAACACGATGCTATTCACCCCCCCTCTAGCGGCCTCAAATCTCCTACAGGTTAGAGTTTAAAAACCCAAACCCCCATCTTCAATAGAAAACCCAAAGCAATAATTAGTGATCTTAAGTTTACTATTCTGTCGATTACACTCATTGAGAAACGATCCGGGCCATCCACTATGCTATATTAGTGTAGTTAGGGGGTTCGGTAATTAATTTGAAACGGTACCACGACACAAATACCGTGCATATCAAATTTTGGTGTCGTTGCCGGGGAAGGAGGGAATCCCCTTTCCTCTTCGGCGATCGGTGGGGAAGGGGAAGAGCGCGGCGAGAGAGGCGGTGGTGGCGTCGAGTGGAAATCACGGAAGAGAAGTGAAGCCGGCTGCCCAAATGTGTCGCGATGAAGGAGATTAAATGGATAATCTCCACCGTCTGATCCAATCCCCATTTAATCACAACCGTCCATTAAACCTAGGGCTAAATTAATCCGATTAATCCATTAAGCTAGTTGTGCATCCAACTGCTGAGAGTTATTCGACTTTGAATAAATGGATCTGATCAATCTGAATGGATAATCGCGATCGGTCGAATCAGGATGAACGGTCAAGATGTCCAAATCTAAATGTATGGGCCGGATCTCTCCATATTTAGATGGATGGCTCAGATCAATTAGATCTCATCGGACAGTCAGGATTAAACAGATCTGAACCCTTTGATTAAACTGCTTCTGATCTGGATGAAGGGCTCAGATTCTTCCAGCATAAAATAATCCTTCTAGCCCTAGATGAAGCCATATTTGATCCAACTTGAGTCCAGTCCAGTGGCTCATCTAGATCTCTTACAATTAAGATGTCAAATTTGCATATAAGTCCAAAATTAAGGAGAATTTACAATAAGGTCCAAAAATAAATCCAACTCATAAAACATAATAATAATCGATAAATAATCACTCGAGAGGATAAAAACAGTGATATTAAGGACCAAAATAACCCGACAAAATGGTAGTCATCAGTGCCTCAACTGGTCGTTCTAGAGGGTGGCACAGAAGCGAGGCACACTCGACCAATGCCTCGACTGGAGGCCAGTCAAGGCAGCGCCTCGACTGGATCACTCGACTGGTTCCAGCACAGGTTTAAAAATAGGTGATCAGATGCAAGATAGACTCGACCATCACCTCGACTGGGGTCCCAGTCGAGGCGGCGCCTCGACAGGCGAAATGACCGTTGTGAATCGGGAAGATTCGACAGAGCTTTATAAAAGAAGGATCGAGGGCATCTTCGAGTAGAGATCTCTTGGAGGTTTTAGGGGAGATTTGAAGGGAGGTGTTGTTGCATTTCAGGGCCTTCAAAGTAATCCCAAAGCGATCTACGAGCAAGCATTCAAAAGCCCTAAATCTGTAACGTATGTTCATTTGCTTTTGTATTTTTTGTATTTGCTTATCTTTATCTCATTCTTATTGTTGTAAAAGACTTGTAAGAGGTTCCTTCACCTCTGGTGTGTCATCAAGAAGGAGAAGTGTTATAGTGGTGGTGTGCATCACTAGAGCCCACTAGGGCTCGCCCGTGGAGTAGGAACTAGGGTTCCGAACCACGTAAAATTCTTTGTGTTGTGCTTGTTGTGTGTTTTGTATTCGTATATGTACTCGTGTTTGTGTTTCCACTGTGTACTAACAAGGGTAGACAAGCACGATGAATACAAGCAACAAAATCAATGCAAATTGCTATTCACTCCCCCTTTAGCGATGCCAACAGTCCTAACAAGAAGAACCGTATCTCCACGGTATCTACACTGACACTCAACAATTTTGGAGTCACATTGTGCTAGCAACCCTAGCAAACCACCAAGAACACTTGGAAGAAAAGAAGGAGAAGAAGGAGAGGAGCTCTTGGCTTGCACGTCCAAACACCCAAACCTCTCTAGCTTTTCACGTTGAAAGCAACTCTAGCCACAAATCCATCAACTCCCTTATCTCCTAATGAATACCATGACCCTTGGTATTCTCTTTCATCAATGCATGAAAACCTCTCATCTCCTCATCATGAATACCAAGAACCTTAGTATTCTCTTGCATGATGAATCATCTTCCATGGTTTAGCTTGAGTCTAACTCAAGTCTTGGCCATTTGCTCAATTGTTCTTTTAGTCAACTAAAAAAAATCATCTCCAAAATAGAATGTCATTTGTGTGTGACCCAATAGACTCTTGTAACGTTGGCAATGTGTCTAAAATCCCCTTTTAGATGCATAAGAAATGAGCGGCATCTAGCAATACATCATTGCTACCCAAGTTACAAGAAAGTCGAGATCCAACAACCTTTCCGTGACCATTATCATGTATGACGGTGTCCTTCTATCCTTGATATCTTAGATTGATCAATGAGGCATAGACTGTGTCATCCCTTTATCGATCTTTGTGTTTCTTGATCCCCAAGTAGACTCACTCAAACAAATGAGCTCAATATCTCATATTGACTCATTTGAGCATGACCATGCATTTCGTGGTCATACTCTATCAAGAGGCCAAAGATATCACTCCCGTCATATGGGAGGGATAGATACGATCTACATCACTCATATCTCTCTGCATAATTCGTTACATACCCAGTAATCGCCATTATAGTGCACCCTGTTATGGGTGACGTTAGACGATACCAAAGTACATAACTCCTTATATAGGGAACCGTAGTGACTTTAGGTCTAAGGACTATTCATACCAATAGTCACATGAGAAAGTATATGACACTCATATAATGGTTCACGATACTTTCTCATGGCAGATCAATTCAGTACATATATTCTCCAATATATATACCCATGTGTCAATGTGATATCACATATCCATGACTTGTGAGATCAAGTCATCCATTGACCTACATGCTAGTCTCAATGTATCAATATATCCCTTTGTCTATTAATACAATACTTGACTAGGAATGTTTAAGTATAATGTTCTCTATAACTTCTCATAATCAATTCTACCAATTGATATACTGTAGATTAGAACCTACTATTCAAGGGCATTATTATATTTATTTGGTTGGCCAATGCATAAAGTAAATATAATAATCAATCTTTGCCTGTTATTAAATATGATACATATGATCCCTAATCAATCATCTCATGATTGACACTAAGGGCTGACACTAACAATCTCCCATTAGCACTAGTGGCAATCACTGTAATCTCTAAGACCCAGTGACCTAGTTTGACCATCATGCTTTCTCTATGTCAAAGCCTTGGTCAAGGGATCCACAATGTTAGCATTAGTATCTACTCTGCATATCCGCACATCTCCTCTATCGATGATCTCTCGAATGAGGTGATATCGTCGTAGTATATGTTTGGAATGTTGGTGAGAACGAGGTTCCTTAGCCTGTGTTATAGCCCCGTTGTTGTCACAATAAAGTTCTATAGGGCTCACGATGCTAGGAACTACACCAAGCTCAGAAAAAAACTTCCTGATCCAAACCACCTTCTTTGCCGTATCAGAAGCAACAATATACTCGGCCTCTGTAGTAGAATCTATGACTGTGTCTTGCTTTGAACTCTTCCAGCTCACAACACCACCATTTAAACAAAAGATATATCTTGACTGAGATCTGTAGTCGTCCTTGTCTATTTGGAAGCCAGCATCGTTGTAACCCTTTACAACGAGCTCCTCATTGCCTCCAAATATCAAGAAATATTCTTTAGTTCTTCTCAAGTACTTAAGAATATTCTTGACGGCTATCTAGTGACTGTTACTTAGATCTGTCTGGTACCTACTCGTTATGCTTAAAGCATACGAGACATCAGAACGAGTGCATAGCATGGTGTACATAATAGACCCTATAGCAGATGCATAAGGGATCTGATCCATGCGTTCCCTTTCTTTCTTAGAAGAAGGGCATTGAGCCTTCGAAAGGCTAATACTATGTGACATTGGCAGAAATCCCTTCTTAGAATTCTGCATGACAAAATGTTTAAGTACCTTGTCAATGTATGCACTTTGACTTAAGCCAAGCAATCTCTTAGATCTATCTCTATAGATCTTAATGCCTAAAATGTAGGCTGCTTCACCTAAGTCCTTCATTGAGAAACAATTCCCAAGCCAAGTCTTCATAGACTGCATCATAGGGATGTCATTTCCAATGAGAAGTATGCCATCAACATACAAGATAAGAAAGATAACTATGCTCCCACTAACCCTCTTGTAGACATAGGATTCATCTTCATTCTTAATGAAACTAAACTGTTTGATCACATCATCGAATCAAAGATTCCAGCTTCTAGATGCTTGCTTTAAACAATAAATGAACCTTTGCAGCTTGCATACTTTGCTAGCATGCTTTGGATCTACAAAGCCCTTAGGTTGTGTCATGTACACATCCTCGAGGAGGTTTTCATTCAGAAAAGTAGTTTTGATATCCATTTGCTAGATCTCATAATCATGGTAAGCTGCAATAGCAAGCATGATTTGAATGGACTTAAGCATCGCAACTGGTGAAAAAGTTTCATCATAGTCAATACCATGAATCTATTTGAAACCTTTAGCTACTAATCACCCTTTATAGGTATGCATAAGACCATCCATGTCAGTCTTTCTCTTAAAGACCCACTTACACCCAATGGGTTTGACCCCTTCAGGTGGATCAACCAAAGTCTATACTTGGTTAGTGTACATGGATTCCATTTCGAATCTCATAGCCTCTAGCAATTTCTCAAAATCTGGGCTCATCACAGCTTCCTGATAGGATGTAGACTCGTTCAACTCAACAAGCATAATGTTTGATGTGAGCAAAACATATAGGGTTTTAGGAGTAGTTTTCTCTCACATCTCATTACATTTTATGTTAGTTTCATGCATATGTCACTCTATTTTGCACGCATTTCCTATTTTCTGGTTCGGAGGTTTGCTCTTTGTATTTTTGTGTGCAGAATAACATTTCATGGGAAAACGATGCATTTTTGGAGCACGGACCTTAGGGAACATGCACTGGCCATGTCCCAAGACTTGGGCATGTTTTCAAAGTGAAACAGATTAAAACGGAGGCTCCAGAAAAACACACGGCCAGGCCATGTGAAAACACATGACCGTGCCTTTTTCCAGCTCAATTTCCAGCTGAGATTTCACCTGTTTTCCAGCCTTGCACATGGCCAGGCCATGTGAAATTCACACGATCGTGTGGCGGCACCGCGAATTCAAAGAAATAGGGTTTTTCAAGCATTTATGGAATGTCGGAGCTGTCTCTATATATAAGAAACTCATCCAAGAGGCGAGGGATCACGAGGGAGCCGCCCTAGGGCTCCCAAACCCTAGGAGGAGGCACGACGGCTAGGACGGCACGCCAAATCCCTAAAAAGCTTCGGTAACTCACAATGGGGAGGAGGAACGCCGCCGGAGGTCCACACCTTACAATTCAACGCCGGAGAGAAGATCATGGAAG
The DNA here is from genome assembly GCA_025175895.1 of Wurfbainia villosa. Lineage (NCBI taxonomy): Eukaryota > Viridiplantae > Streptophyta > Magnoliopsida > Zingiberales > Zingiberaceae > Wurfbainia > Wurfbainia villosa. The sequence goes on along the minus strand of CM045995.1, from coordinate 8,253,199 downwards.
CATTGTATATCTCTATTTCTGCATTTCATTCCTTATGTATTCAATCTTAGACATGCTTTGTGATTCTTCCTTCATATACATGGAGTAGTACTTTCGATTCTAGGATTAGGGAGTAGCTTGTGTACATAAACAATGTTGGTTCACGTTAAATTCTGCTCATGAGTTTGATTTGATAATTGATAGTTGCTCTTTACTTTATCTATGCATATTTGGCTTTCTTTTCACTGCGCTTAGGCGATACGAGGGGTGACAACCCTCGCAATCTAAAATTTAAGAGGTTTGACTAAGGAACCTAGGGGTAAACCTGATCTCCTGCAACTGTGGGGAGAAGGGTGCAGTGGAATCGAACACGGTCCACTGTAGGGATTGATTTGACATCCTCGTACCATCTATCCCATCCTTTTAGGCGGAGATGGCTCCCGGTGAATGTGGCGGCTCTGTGGGAGAGTGTATGATGTCCCTTCCACAAAACTGTAGGAAAACGTCTAGACAACGCCAATTGACAACATTGTTCTGTGATACACAAGTGAAACCGAAGTCCTAGAATCACCTTTGAAGACCTAGGCACACTCCTTTCCTCCTCCGTGTGACATACATGTAGTAGAGTCCACGAAACAGCCCTCACCCGAAACCTCTTAGATCCGCGTCGAACAATTCTGACCAGACGAGTATATTGGTACTCGAATCCTAGTCCTTGTGGGATCGATAATCTTTATTATTTGATGACATCCGTACACTTGCGGGCATTGAGCGTGAGCGCGCTTTGAGTCCTCGACGGTATCCGTCGCGAGATTTGAGGTTGCGTCCGTGCACATCAAGTTTTTGGCGTCTTTGCTGGGGACTGATCGATTCGATATCAAATTGAACAGTGGTAAATTGGATCGGACTTAGGATAGATTTACTTTTCTTGTTTTATTTTATTTCATTTCAGTTTTGTTTATTCAGTTGCTCTTTCCTTATTTATAATTTCTTGCATATAATGATGCATGTTTTTTCTCATGATTATGATCAATTTAATGTTGTAAGTTTTGGTAATATTTATTGTGAATATTATGGTGAAACATGACATACGATTAATGATAGTCCGGGTATATTCGAACCTTTACAATTTGAACAACAAGATGTCACAAACAATTACAACCAGTGGCCACAAGATGATTCCTATTCATATAGTTATCACCCTGGGTACTTAAACTCTCAATATTGTCCACCTAAATCCCGACTTGAGCAGATGATGGAAGATTTCATTCGAACAGAACAAGCGGCGAACGCTGAATTCCAACGGCGGCATTTGCAGACAGAGACTCAATATTGTTTCCAAAATGTGAACGAGAGCTATGAGTCACCATTCAAATTTTATCCAGAACCAAGTCCCCACTTAGAAACCCCGCTAGATAATTTTACTAGGGAATGCGAGGAGCATAACCAACAATTTGTGGAGATTATGGAACGAGATCTAGCAAGAGAAGAAACCAAATGACTAGAAGGTGGCTTTGATGACTGGATTAAACCTAATATGACAGAGACTCACTTTGAGCGAATGGATGAGGAGGACGTAGATGACATTGGAAGTAAAGAAGGACAATCCATTCAATCACCACTAGAAGTAGAACTTGAGGATTATATAATTGATACTTTAATCGAGGAGTGCATTGCTTCAATCAAAACACCTCCTAACCTCAAGGGTCTAGAAGAGCTTGCCTTAACCCTCACCAAAACTTTAGTTACCAATAACAAATCCCACCTAGTGATTTGTAATGATAAAATTTCATTCGACATGATAGAATCTGCTAATAAATCTTTTGGTGAGAATATTTGTGGTGAGTTACATTATTTACAACATATGGATGAAACATAATATCATGACCAATCTCCTGATGATTCTTTAAAGATAAGCATGTTCACTCTCAAACCAAGGAAGGCAGCCAATAAATATCTTACCCCTCCATGAGCAAGATTTAAGAGATATGGTGATAAGGGATCACAAGGGAGGAGGCATAAGGTGAGCAAATATCTTGCTCCCCCACGAGCGAGATTCAAACGCCTCAAATGAAACGTAGGAATAAGGTCGAGCTAAAAGACCTTAAACAAAGTGATTCTTGGGAGGCAACCCAAGTTTAGTTTTAGATTTCCCTTTTTGATTGCATTGCATACATTTGTTTGATTTTAGTTTTGATTTCCATCACATTTAGAGTTAGGACTAGAAAATAACTTTGCTAGGCAAAAATAAAATTCATATTAGCCTACACGGTGAAGTGTATGAGAAAATTCGGACCGTGGTGCATAAATGGGCAAAAAAATGGGGACACACGGCCTAGCTGTGTGTTTTCCCACGGCCGTGCCCGACCAACCCGAGGCACACACGGCCTGGCCGTGTGTTTTCACATGGCCGTGGCGCGCGAGGTTAAAAGGGGTGAGCCGTGTATTTTCACCCCATTTGCACCATGTGCTTCGAAAGTTCTTGCCATAGCCGTGTGATTTCGTCTTCCCCACCATCTAGAAGCATTTTTAATCTCGAAGGAAGCCAAAAAAAAAGCAAAGACGAGGAGGACCAAGCCTGTAGCACCCCAATCCGGTGCCTCAGAGCGACGAACAAGGAGAGTCGATGCCCCTCAAGCTCTGGAGGAGGGTAACACCCTACCCACTCTACTTTTTTGCAATAATGAACAAAGAGATAGATACGATATGCTCTCTACTCGTAAACTTACTGCTACTAGGTACTTAGATGAGGATTTGCTAGAATCTTTAGGGTTGTTGGGTTATATGCAAACCCTATTTGCAAAAATGGGGTGGGAAGAGATTATAGGAATAAGACACCCAACCTACCCTAGGATAGTTTTGGAATTTTTGAGTTCCTTAGAGGTGGAAATTTTAACGGATAGAGAGAGCGAGGAGGGTAGGATAACTTTTAGGCTTTTTAACATTGAGCATGAGTGGACCCTTCACCAATGGAACTCATGCTTTGGCTTGCCGAGTGGGGGAGAGAGAAGAACCCCTATTGGGTTCAACTCTCGGGAATGTTGGACCGAGTTGACGGGGGAGCACGCTTATGACCCTTCTAGGGCCAAAGCGTCGCGCCTCCAAAACCCCATCTTTCGATACCTCCACCGCATCATGATCAGTACTATATTTGGTCATGGGGAGAGTGATGGTGTAGTTAGAGCTAGCAAGCTGCTTTGCCTATGGGATATGCTACAAGAAAGGAGTAGAATCGATGTAGGGTCCCACTTCATCAGACACTTAGTGAAGATGGGCAAAGTAGCACAAGGAGAGATCAATGTGGGAGGCCTACTTACCCACATTTGCCATAGGATGGGGTACGATTACACAACATTAGAGAGTATAGAGGGGAGCCCTAGGATCGACCTAGGAGTATGCATGACCATGAAAATGATTGTGAGAGAAGGACACTCCTTATGCTTTGTAAGGAAAAATTTGACGACCCTTAGGCTCCCTAACCCAGATCGTACCACCATCGCTATATGCGCCAACTGATGCTTAGACCTGATAGTGGAATCCCCTCCACATGAGGGACCATCCACATCAGCGCCCATCTCTCCACCTTTATATCACTCTCCCTCCAGTCCACACATGCATAGGAGCCCCCCTAGTCCACGCTGACATGAGCCTACACCTGCACCACCACCTTTTTCTACTTTTGAGCAGGATGCAGGTGCGTCGGCCTATGATTTCTCAGAGTTCCGATCGCGCCTCGACGACATTTACACTGAGCAACAGACGCAGAGGCAGTGATGAGAGGAGCAGAGTGCCTACCAGCAGGCGGAGTTCCAGGGATTCCGGGAGCATTTCCAGTGGGCTGAGGAGTTCTATGATGAGGCCCGCATATACTTCCAGGAGGAGGCTATTCGTCGTCAGGATGAGGTCGCCTACCGCAGGGAGATGCAGCAACACATGCATGTCCAGCAGGCACAATGGGCTAGGGAGGAAGAGCACCGAGCAACCGCTGCATCCACCAGCTCTCAGATCTACCACATTTATATGTGACATCAGCGGCTCAGCAGCAGGTTCTCCCAGGATCCAGAGATGCCTAGGCTCCCAGACTTTCCACCTCGTCCACCATATTAGAGGTATATTTTCGTTTAAGTCTGGGGAGAGACCCCAAGGTTTATTTTGTTTTATTTCCTAGTAGTAGTTTCTTTTCTAGTATTTTCATTTATTCATGCCTGAGTTGTTGAGTTTCTTTCAGTACTTGATTTTTGTTGTCTGTGAAGCTACCTCAGTAGTATTTTTGAAAATTGCTTGCATGAGTTGTTCCCATAGGTAGTTTAACTCCATTTATCTTGTGGTATTTTATTTTATTCGCTCTATTGAATGTTCTAGACTTACACTAGTTAGCTTTGTTTTTGCACTTACACATGTCGAACATCCTGAAAGGGAGAATCTAGTACATACCTAGTTATGATTCACTTCAGTAGTATAGTACTTTGGAATCCATAGGTGACTCTAGGTTTAGCATTTTAGTTACTGGAGATGCTCGGATTGTGTAAGCCCATTCGGAAAAATCAAAATCCCAGTGAGCCGAAAAATAAAGAGAGAAAAGAAAAAGAGAAACAAAAGAAAAAGAAAAAAAGAAAAAAAAAAGAGAAGAAAAAAGAAGAAAAAGAAAGGGAGATTATGAGGGATAAAAAATAGTTGTCGTGGGTGGAAATGGCTAGGTGCCCCTTTGAGACCGAGTTAGGTTACTGGGGAAACACCTACCAATTTCTCTCAATACCGAGCACACCTTTGAGACTTTATGCTAAATCTAGGGAACGATCCTCACATTGAGCAGGTAAGTGCCTAAGAGCGAAAACCTTAGGAAAGCTATGGGGTGACGACTTAACTCACCATGGAACAGGCATCCCCTAAGAATGGTTCGCTTAGCACAAGCACAAGGAGCTAACTTAGTGAACTTCTAGAACATATTTGTTTTTCTTTGATTGCAAATACCACTTGATAAATTTAGTTAACATGCTAATTATGGAACAATATCTTTTTAAAATTTCATGGCACTGAGGTTTGCTTGAGGACAAGCAAAGATTTAAGTCTGGGGGAAGTGATGTGAGCAAAACATATAGGATTTTAGGAGTAGTTTTCGCTCACATCTCATTGCATTTTGTGTTAGTTTCATGCATATGTTACTCTATTTTTGCACGCATTTCCTATTTTCTGGTTCGGAGGTTTGCTCGTTGTACTTTTGTGTGGAGGTTAGCTTTTCGGGTGAAAAAGATGCATTTTCGGAGAAAAAGGACATTTTGCAGCTAGACGCAGAGTGGGACATGGCAAGGGTGTGTGGATTCACACGACCATGTCCAATGGGCGAGATCAGCACCCTAGTGCTGCACACAGCCTGGTCGTGTGGAAACACACGGTCGTGTAGCGGCCCGACGGATTTGCACGGCTAGGGTTTTTTTTCGGATTTCGCAGCCGTTTGAGGCGATGTCTATATAAGGATGGCTCCGCTCAAACCCTAGGGGAGAGGCACGACGGCTAGGATGGCACGCCGAAGCCCTAAAAAGCTTCGGTAACTCACAACGGGGAGGAGGAACATCGTCGGAGGTCCACACCTTGCAATTCAACGCCGGAGAGAAGATCACGAATGCATTGTGTATCTCTATTTCTGCATTTCATTCCTTATGTATTCAATCTTAGACATGCTTTGTGATTCTTCCTTCATATACATGGAGTAGTACTTTCGATTCTAGGATTAGGGAGTAGCTTGTGTACATAAACAATGTTGGTTCACGTTAAATTCTGCTCATGAGTTTGATTTGACAATTGGTAGTTGCTCTTTACTTTATCTATGCGTATTTGGCTTTCTTTTCGCTGCGCTTAGGCGATACGAGGGGTGACAACCCTCGTAATCTAAAATTTAGGAGGTTTGATTAAGGAACCTAGGGGTAAACCTGATCTCTTGTAACTGCGGGGAGAAGGGTGCAGTGGAATCGGACACGGTCCACTGTAGGGATTGATTTGGCATCCTCGTACCATCTATCCCGTCCTTTTAGGCCGAGATAGCTCCCGGTGAATGTGGCAGCTCTGCGGGAGAGTGTATGATGTCTCTTCCATAAAACCATAGGTAAACGTCTAGACAACGCCAATTGACAACATTGTTCTATGATACATAAGCGAAACCGAAGTCCTAGAATCACCTTTGAAGACCTAGGCACACTCCTTTCTTCCTTCGTGTGACACCGTACAAAGTAGAGACCACCGACAGCCCTCACCAACTGAAACCTCTTAGAGATCATGTTCGAACAATTACAACCACTGAGTATATTGGTACTCGAATCCCAGTCCCTGTGGGATCGATAATCTTTATTACTTGACGACATCCGTGCACTTGCGGGCATTGAGCGCGAGCGCACTTTGAGTCCTCGACGGTATCCGTCGCGAGATTTGAGGTCGCGTCCGTGTGCATCAATGTCATCATTGTGAAACAAGAGAAATGAATATCTCTCAGGCTGATGACGTATCCTATCATACCTGCAAAGAGGTTGTTCTACTTGAACAGGTTGTTGCTCCACAACTTCTTGTGCAACAATCTCATCATCCATAACACTTTGTGGCGCTTGTTCGATTCCCATCTCAGTGCTATCTTTATCTTGAATTTCTTTAAGATGTATTTTACTCTCACTAGTTCTTCTTCTAGAGATGAACTCTCTTTCTAGAAATACTTCATTTCTAGCGACAAACACTTTGCCTTGCATGGGATTGTAGAAGTAATATCCTTTCGTTTCCTTAGGATATCCTACAAAGTAGCACTTGTCCGATTTGGGGCCTAGTTTGTCGGAGACTTGACGTCGAACATAAGCCTCACAATCCCAAATCTTCATAAAAGATATCTTGGGACTCTTCCCAGTCCATATCGCATATGGTGTCCTTATGACTGCCTTAGATGGGACGCGGTTAAGTATGAAAGCAGCCGTCTCTAAAGCATATCCCCAGAAGAAAGAAGGAAGATTTGTGTGACTCATCATGGATTGTACCATATCTAATAATGTACGATTTCTCCTTTATGATACACCATTCCCCTATGGTGTTCCAGGTGGAATGAGTTGAGATCTAATCCCAAACTCAATGAGATAGTCACAAAAAGCTTGGCTAAGGTATTCCTCACCTCGATCTGATCGAAGTACTTTAATACTTTTACCAAGTTGATTTTGTACTTCATTCTTGAATTCTTTGAACTTTTCAAAGGATTCAAATTTGTGTCTCATAAGATACACATATCCATATCTACTGAAATCATTAGTAAAAGTAATGAAGTACTGATAGCCTCCTCTAGTTGCTACATTGAAAGGCCCACATACATCAGTATGTATGAGTTCTAACAAATCAGTAGCTCGTTCGCCATGTCCACTAAATGGAGCCTTGGTCATCTTGACTAGAAGACAAGATTCGCATGTCTCATATCATTCAAAATCAAATGAGTCCAGTAATCCATCCTTATGGAGCTGGGATATGCGACTCTCATTTACATGACCTAGGCGACAATGCCAGAGATATGTTTGGTTCAGATCATTAGATTTGAATCATTTGGTATTTATGTTATAGACTAGGGTTTCAAAATCTAGAAGATAGAGACCATTCACAAGGTGTGCACTACAAAAAACATATCATGTAAATAAACGGAACAACACTTGTCCTTTATTACAAATGGGAAACCTTTCTTGTCTAAACAAGAAACAGAGATAATGTTTTTAGTCAAGGAAGACACATAACAACAGTCCTCTAGTTCTAAAATAAGCCAGTGGGCAAAGATAAGGAATATGTCCCTACAGTGATGGTGGCAACCTTTGCTCCATTACTGACCCGTAGGTCCACTTCACCCTTCATCAATGATCTAGTCTTTTGAAGACCCTACACCTTGGTACAAATGTGAGAAGCATAACCGATATCTAATACCCAAGAAGATGAGATAGATAAATTGACTTCAATAACATGTATACCTGAGGCAGAAGTCTCACTTCTCTTTCTTTTCACCTCTTCCAGGTATAGCTTCTAGTTTCTCTTCCAATGTTCGGTCTCACCACAGTGGAAGCATTCCCCTTCCTTAGACACCCCTCCTTTAGGTTTTAATGCATTTGCCTTGCCTTTGCCTTTGGCTTGGGACTTACCCTTACCTTTAGGCTTCTTCTTGCCTTTGCCTTTGCCTTTGTCTACCATCAAAATGGTATCAGGCTTTGCCTTCTTAAGGTTGAGTTTAGCAGTTCGTAACATGCTCAACAACTCAGGTAAATGCTTGTCAATTTCATTCATGTTATAGTTCATGATAAATTGACTTTAGCCTTCTTGTAGTGACTATAGAACAAGATCAGTGGTCAGCTCTTGGCCCAATGGAAATCTCAATCTCTGTAGGTTCTCAACGTACCCAATCATCTTGAGTACATGAGTGCCTATGGGAGTTTCTTCTTGCATTTTCCATTAAAACAAGGCCTTTGATACTTCGTATCTCTCATGCCTTGCTTATCCCTGATATAGTTGTTTTAAATGCTCAACCATACCATAGGCATCCATGTTCTCATGTTGCTTTTGAAACTCAGAGTTCATAGTGGCAAGCATAAGACATGACACATCCAGTGCGTCATCTTGATGCTTCTTATAAGCATCCTTGTCAGCACGAGTGGTCGTAGGGTGGGTGGTTCAAGAATGGACTGCTCTAGGAGGTACAATTTGCGTTCTTGCTTGAGGACTATCCTCAAGTTCCTGTACCAGTCCAGGAAGTTAGCTCCAGTGAGCTTGTCCTTATCAAGGACAGATCGTAGAGAGAGTGTGTTTGATGTATTTGATGACATGGTGATCTTCAATACAGAAATGCAGAAATGTATCATATTTCAATCATTTAATTAGGCCTTTAACTAAATGATTCTTCCATTGGTCACAAAGTGGGACAAGATCCATATTATACCGCATCTTGAGTTAGCTTTGGCTAATCGCCCAAGACTTGTATAAGTTAGGTAGGTAACTTGTACCAATTACGTCTAATGTAACTCTTGTATATTATGAATAATATTATTTATTCATTGTGCCCATCGCATGAGATATCTTTCTAAATTATCACTCATCTTGAGTTAGCTTTGGCTAATCACCCAAGATTTGTATAATGTAAGTAGATGTCTCGTATGAGCTATGCCTCTAAGTTCATCAATCTAATTGAGAGATCTTAGTTAAGTCAAACCCAAGGTTTAATAGGCGGACATCACGATTGTCCTGTTGTACTTTACCGAGGTAAATCGAGTCACTTTGCTTTGGCAAACACGCTACGATTGAACAAGGTAATAGTAAGTATTAAACTTTGGAAGACATATAATAAGTGACCTAATTTTTGTGACAACTAACTACGCATGCTTCACATATATAAGCATCACATGCATTCACATATACAAGCATCACATGCATCACATATAATAATCATCTTAAATGTGACATGGTTATGGCCCGAATCTACGATCTTCTCAAGCCAATGAGAAGAGTGAATGGTTAACTTAGGGATGACATCTTCTCCAAGTGCTTCCTTCGGTCATCCTGTATTGTTGGCATCCTCCTTGTAACTTCAACCTTCAATGGACTTTTCATTTATTTATTTTATACATTACAAAATAAGAACACTCGAGTTACATTCGAGTCTAAGTCTATTTTACAACCAAAAAATAGAAATTAAGGCACAACACGTAGGGCGTATTATGAATTACAACATGCACATACAACACACAACCACAATCACATTGGGTCCTAGGCCATAACCATGCACTATATCATTCATAATGATGTAATTTTATAAAATTTATTATGAATACATACACGAATTTTAAGCCGCTTCGTCGATAAGCCGCAATGCTACGGCGGTCCCGCAAGCCGATTAGCGGACGGGGTCAAGGGGCAGCACCCCTTCTGGGGCCTCAGGGGGCAGTGCCCTTGAAGAAAAATTTTATTTTCAATTCAACTCCTTGAATTGATTTGCTGCCCTTGGTCCATCAATATGAACCCAAGACCCTCATTTCCGGAGCATCCCGTATTCAACATGGTGGGGTCGTGCCAATTGGCATGACCATTCTGGGGTGATCAGAGGTGCCCACGGCCAGGTCGTGTTTTTCAGCACGGTCGTGGGTTGTGAACACGAGCAGGCCATGTTTTTCAACATGGCTGTGTGTCGCTCTGTTCAATCCCGTTTTTGCCCCTTATCAACATTCCAAGCCTAAAATTCGTGTACCCATAATGCACATGTTTTATATCTCATAGAAAACACTAAAATCTAAATTTATATCACATATAAATCATCATAATGAAATATACATTTTGCAAGTGGCTCTGATACCACTGTAGGGAAATTCCAGATCGTGACATTCACAATATCGCGGGCGAATACTTCGCACAATCGCAATGGAAACAAAAATATAAATCGGATCCCTCCAGAGATCCATGCAAAACATATAAGTCATTTTGATTATCCTACTTTATCTATATCTTATCTAGAAGAAGAAGTATACCTTCGATCCGAGCCCTTCGTAATCCCGCTAATCCAAGCGCTCCCGGATCTCAATACGGTAAGAACAACTGTATCTCCACAGTATCCACACTGACACTCAGTAGTTTTGGAGTCACGTTGTGCTAGCAACCCTAGCAAACCACCAAGAACACTTGGAAGAAAAGAAGGAGAAGAAGGAGAGGAGCTCTTGGCGCGCACATCCAAACACCCAAGCCTCTCTAGCTTTTCACGTTGAAAGCATCTCTAGCCACAAAGCCATCAACTCCCTTATCTCCTAATGAATACCATGACCCTTGGTATTCTCTTTCATCAATGCATGAAAACCTCTCATCTCCTCATCATGAATACCAAGACCCTTGGTATTCTCTTGCATGATGAAACATCTTCCATGGTTTAACTTGAGTCTAACTCAAATTTAACCAGCTTGAGTCTAACTCAAGTCTTGGCCATTTGCTCAATTGTTCTTTTAGTCAACTAAAAGAAATCATCTCCAAAATAGAATGCCATTTGTGTGTGACCCAATAGGCTCTTGTAACATTGTCAATGTGTCTAAAATCCCCTTTTAGATGCATAAGCAATGAGCGGCATCTAGCAATACATCATTGCTACCCAAGTTACAAGAAAGTCGAGATCCAACAACCTTTCCGTGACTATTATCATGTATGACGGTGTCCTTCTATCCTTGATATCTTAGATCGATCAATGATGCATAGACCATGTCATCCCCTTATCGATCTTTGTGTTTCTTAATCCCCAAGTAGACTCACCCAAGCAAATGAGCTCAATATCTCATATTGACTCATTTGAGCATGACCATGTATTTCGTGATCATACTCTATCAAGAGGCCAAAGATATCACTCCCGTCATATGGGAGGGATAGATCCCATGTACATCACTCACATCCCTCCGCATAATTCGTTACATACCCAGTAATCGCCGTTATAGTGCACCCTGTTACGGGTGACGTTAGACGATACCAAAGTATATAACTCTTTATGTAGGGAACCATAGTGACTTCAGGTCTAAGGAATATTCATACCAATAGTCACATGAGAAAGTATATGACACTCATATAACGATCCATGATACTTTCTCATGACAGGTCGATTCAGTACATATATTATCCAATATATTTACCCATGAGTCAATGTGATATCACATATCCATTCGACTATGTGAGATAAACGATTGAGTCCGTTTTCATGGGAAGAAGCGTCATCCGAAGAAGACGAAGACCACGTCTTCATGGCGAAATCGATTGAGTCCGACACAGAGACCGAACCTGAACTTGAGTCAGAACCTGAGGATGACTCGGACTACGAAGCTACCTTCAAGTCAAGCCACGGATACACATCCGGTTCAAAAGATACCCTTAAGGTGAGTCGAACCTTATTTAATACTTTACATAATACGGTTAGGTTTTTGTCTAGGAAGTTAGCTAAGTCCGAGTCCAAGGTCGAGACCCTGGTTGAGGAAGTTAAACTCCTCAAACACGAGGTCTCCCTAACCTCTTCGACTAGTCGAGTTCAAGAGAAGGACTCAACTCGGGTTGAAAAACTCGAAGTTGAGAACTCACTCTTGAAAAGTCAAGTCGAAGATCTTAGGAATACGTTGGAATGGTTTACTTTGGGATCCAAAGGACTTGACCTCCTACTTGGATCGCAAAGGGTCGTGTACAACAAGGCCGGACTAGGGTTTAGCTCAAACACGACCAATAAGTCATATATGTCAATCGTAAGTAGACATAAAAAATGTGTCCAAGCATGGGTCCCTAAGACCACTTTGATTTCAACTCTAGGATCCAACTCGTACTGGGTTCCCAAGGACCAAATCCACTATGTGGATAGACCGAACCGATTCAACGGTCTAGGGGGAGCCAGTACAAAACATGTTTGTGTTTTAACTTAGAAATTGCATGCTTAGATTTTATTTTTTCTTTCGTGAACTCACTTAGAACACGTAAATAACCAACTAAAATCCTTCGAAAAGATTGAGCCTCAGGGAGCCTCTTTTCAAATAACCAACTAAAATCCTTCGAAAAGATTGAGCCTCGGGGAGCCTCTTTTCAAATAATCAACTAAAATCCTTCAAAAAGATTGAGCCTCGGGGAGCCTCTTTTCAAAAATAACTAGTTAGACGAGGAAATAATTTTAGGTGAGTCAAGTCATCATTTTCTTGAAAATGACTTTGTCTAAGGAAGTGGTCGATGATCCGATAAAAGAAGGCCCCTGTGCCTCGCCACGACCTGGAAGCCATGATCTTGAAAAGGTAAACTTGACAAGCCTAGGGTCAAATCCAAATCTAACATTACTTAAACATAAATGCACTTAATCAACTTAATTGGAAGTCATCTCACAAAGAGCACATAAGTATAACATGCTTGATCATATAGACTCCGGTGAAATGACCTAGGTTTAACAACTTACAACCATTTTTTTTAAAAAAATATAATAATCTAACATCCAATCCAACCACCTTGTGTGTAGGATCAATGGATGTTTGTTACTCGACACATGACCAGGGATCAACTCAAATTCGCGAAGCTTCGATTCAAACGACAAGGATCGGTAGCCTTTGGGAATAACGGCAAGCTCAAAATCATCGGATCAGGTGATATCGAGCTTAACTCGAATTTTGTTATTAAAAATGTATTACTTGTAGAGAATTTTGAATATAACCTGCTTAGCGTAAGCCAATTATGTGACAATAATAATAAGGTCGTATTTTTAGAAAATGAATGTGTAATTAAAACAAATGAAACAGCTAAAACAATACTCAAAGGAACTAGGACAAATAATATTTATACAATTAACTTAATCAAATCCTCAGCCAAATGTCTTATGACACAGGAAGAGGAATCATGGTTGTGGCACCGACGACTCGGTCACTTGCACCCAAGACTCGTCCACAAGATGAGTCAGAGTGGCATAGTCAGAGGCTTACCCAACCTTAACAATTTGGTTAATAAAATCTGTAATGCTTGTCAACAAGGAAAACAACCTAGGACACAACACAAGTTAACTAACCAAGAACGAACCTCAAGTGTACTTGAGCTCCTGCATATGGATCTATTCGATTCACATGGAGCCAAGTCACTCAATAAAAGTCAATATTGCTTAGTCATAATTGATTTACTACTCAGAGTTTACAGGTTAGGTTCATCAAACATAAAAATGATACCCTAGATCAATTAATCAATTTATTCAAATTAATCGAGAATCAAAAAAACCTTAAGGTTAAAAGAATTAGAAGCGATCATGGTGGTGAATTCGAAAATCAAAGGTTCACCGACTTCTGTAACCTAAACGGATACCACCATGAATTCTCTTGCCCTAGGACCCCTCAACAAAATGGCCTAGTGGAGCGGAAAAACCGAACTCTACAAGAAGCCGCTAGGACCATGTTGAACGAATATGACCTACCCGATAGGTTTTGGCCAGAAGCCGTGAGTACGGCATGCTATGTCCAAAATAGAATCCTTATGGTAAAGAGGCACCTTAAGACCTCATACGAGATTTATCACGATAAAATACCTAACATCAAGTACTTTAGGGTATTTGGGTGTAAGGTACATATCCTAAACACTAAGGATTACCTAGGGAAATTTACATCCAAGACCACGACCGGAATCTTTCTAGGATACTCGACTACAAGTTGAGCTTATAGAGTATATAACCACGACACCCTTAGAGTCGAGGAGACTATCAATGTAGTATTTGATGAAGGACATGAACCTACAAAACCCCCGGCAACCCCAATTAGCGAGCCGATTCATACTAGACCTAACTCTGATCCGGAGATCAGGTCTAGTGTTAATCCTAACCTAAGTCAACCAAGTCACTCTATTGATCAAGTGATAGATGAATCCAACCAAACTAATGTTCAACCAAGTCACCCCATTGATCAAGCATTAGGTGACACAAACCCAACCCAATCTAGGATTCAGACTAACCACCCTATCGATCAAGTGATAGGAGATCCTAATCTAGGAGTTCGAACTAGAGCATCCTATAGGAACCTTAGTCAAATTTCCTTAATTTCAAAGATAGAACCCAAATCAATTGAACAAGCTCTTCTTGATCCCGATTGGATTATTGCAATGCAAGAAGAGCTAGCTCAATTTACTAGGAATGAAGTGTGGGAATTAGTACCACCACCTAAAGACAAAAATATAATTGGAACAAGGTGGGTGTTTCGAAATAAGCTTGATGATAAAGGTGAAGTAGTTAGAAACAAGGCTAGGTTAGTCGCCAAAGGGTTTAGTCAAGTCGAAGCCTTAGATTACGACGAAACCTATGCCCCAGTAGCTAGACTCGAATCCATTCGAATGTTGCTAGCTTATGCCGCACATCGAGAATTTAAGCTGTTTCAAATGGATGTTAAGTCGGCATTCTTAAATGGATACATTAAAGAAGATGTTTATGTTAGCCAACCCCCCGGATTCGAAAATCTAGATAAACCCGACCATGTTCTAAAACTTAAGAAAGCTCTCTATGGACTTAAACAAGCTCCTCGAGCTTGGTACGAGAGACTTTCAATCCATCTTAAGTCAAAAGGGTTTAACCAAGGCTTAGTTGACCCAACTCTCTTTGTAAAAACCTTAGGTAAAGAAATATTCATAGCTCAAATTTACGTAGACGATATAATTTTTGGAACCTCTAACTCAACCTTACTAAACGAGTTCGTTTCACTCATGGAAAGTGAGTTTGAAATGAACTTGGTAGGCGAGTTAAGTTTCTTTTTAGGTCTACAAATTAAACAAACTAAGGATGGTATATACCTATATCAACAAAAATACACTAAGGAGTTAATTAAAAGATTTGGAATGCAAGACGCTAAGATAATAAACACCCCAATGGCGATTAATGTTAACATAGGAGAGGACCTAGAAAGTAAGTCCATTGACTTAAAGTACTATAGGAGCGCGATAGAAAGTCTCCTATACTTAACTGCGAGTCGACCCGACATCCTATTCGTAGTAAGTATGTGCGCCAGGTTTCAAACCTGTGCTAAGGAGTCTCACCTAACCCTAGTTAAGCGTATCCTTAGATATCTTAAGGGTACACTTAACGTTGATATTTGGTACCCTAGATCTACGGAGTTCGAACTAATCGGCTACTCTGATTCGGATTATGCCGGTAGTAAACTCAATAGAAAGAGCACGAGTGGTTGTTGTCAACTACTTGGCTCAAGTCTAGTGAGTTGGTGCAGTAGGAAGCAACATTGTGTTGCCTTATCTACCATCGAAGCCGAATACGTTGCGATGGGTGAGTGTGTAACTCAGCTTCTTTGGATGAAGCACACTCTCCGAGACTTTAGGTTGGACTTCACCAAAACTAAAATTTTTGTAGACAACATAAGTTCGATAAATCTAACTAAGAACCCTATATGCCATTCAAGGACAAAGCATATAGAGGTAAAACACCATTTCATTCGAGAACATGTAGCCAACGGCTACATACAACTCGAATATGTTGACTCGAAGTCTAACCTAGCAGACATATTTACTAAACCACTACCTGAAGCCGAATTTAGTCTCTTGAGACGAAGATTAGGCATGTGCGTAATAGAATAGGAACTTACAAATTATATTTTCTTACTACTATTTCTTACTTTTTTTTCATGGAACTAGCATAGGACATACCTTAGATATCATGCACCTATAGATTTAAGGAGCCAATACATCTCACAACACATAGGACTAATGTGTTTGTGTACTTAGCCACGTAGATGGGCGTGAGATGTTAGGACCTTACTCCTGGTTCCAGATGTAGAGCTAGTGCATCACTATGAACCACGGAGTATAATCATACCGACTCTGACCAGGACTGGTTGATCCTTCATATCAATCAAGCCAAATATGAGTCGAACATTTTATAGATGAACTTATTTTCAGTATATTATTTTTAAAAAATAAAAATGTGGAACTTGCTTGGACTTTAAATTTAACATTTATTTTTTTTTCCACACACCCCTTACTCTTTTCGATATACGACAAAAGGGGGAGAAAAAGGAGAAAAAGGACAAAAGTTAAGGGGTCAAAAAATTTTTTTTGATAACTTAACTCTTACTTCATAATTAAACCAAAAGTTAACTTTAAGTTTTGAAAACTTATTTAACTTTTAACAAAAGGCCAAGGTTAAGAAATCATTTGGTTTCTTAACTTAAAACTTATTTTAAACACTATGGCCAATATTAAGTAATTTCGGTTACTTAATTCTTTTTCTTAGTAGCACATATCAAGGGGGAGAGTTAAAACCCTTTCTCAAGTACTCACCCTCGGTCAAGGGGGAGGATTCCTCAAGGGGAGCACTTGAAAAAGAATTTTTATATACTCCTACTCATTCATGCATAATCTCATACTTATTTTTGTCTTAACTTTGTATGTGGGTTTGCCATAAATCAAAAAGGGGGAGATTGTTGGTGCAGTGGGCACCTAAGTCGAACCTAAGTTTTGATTATAGCAAACGATATAAAGTTAAGCTTATATTGTTATCTCACGAGCTAAATCAAGTGTGTAGAAAAGTCTCAATGCTGGAGCTGAAGGCTAGCGACACCCAGAGGAAGCCGCGGTGGTCGGGCGACACTCGAGTTACTTCGAAGGGAGCTGAAGGAATCGAGTGGAAGGCCGGAAGCAAAAGTGACACGTAAGTATCGAGGTAAGCTCGTGTGTGCGAGCGTAAGTGAGGTTGTATCCTCTTTACGGGGATGATCTTAGGCGACGATCCGACCCAAGACTTCCCATGGAAGGTCTATGTTGAGATCGGACGGCAAGTGGTCGTCGAATCCGCTTATATTTTGAGCTAACTCTTTATTGTAGTCAAAAATCCTGGCCATCAGTTCAACCGGCTAGTTCAACCGGCCAGTTCAATCGGTGGTCAAAAATCAGCCTCGAGGAGTCAAGCTTTATCACCATTTTTCAAGGAGTTTTGTGCCCATTTGTGATTAGTTGAAGACCCATTCGTTGAGGGGCTTAAAGGCTATAAAAGGAGGACCAAACCTAGGGTTTCATCCTCAATTCTAAGTGCTCAAAAGCCTCCGTTACACTGCAACTCTCCGACGACTCTACAACAACGAAGTGCTGCCAACAACCCTAGCTTAAAGTTTCTTTTGTTTAGTTGTTGGTATAATCTTAATTTGTTATTGCTTTCAATATTGTAATTCTTTTTAATCGAGGCTTTTCGTTGCATTTTACTTTAATAGAAGAGAGGGTTTGTCTCTCTATCTTTTTGCTTCGAAGGCTTTTGTAATCGTAAAACTCCTACCTCCAACGAGGAGGAGTGTTTTAGTGAATTGCCCTCCGTACACGGTCTAGGACCATTAGGGCCTTGGAGTAGTAGCCGAAGGCTATGAACCAAGTAAAAAAACTATTTGTCTCATTTAGTTTTTATTTACATTTCCACTGCGTTTAATTGTCTATCGAACGATTTAAAAGAAAAGTTTTTATCGCTATTCACCCCCCCCCTCTAGCGATCCGCTTCGATCCAACACACCCTTGGACTTTACACTGTCAAACATTAGACTTATGCTGCCAAGACTCCACCCTTTGACTTTACGCTACCAATATCACCCTCTTGGACTTTTTCTTGCCAACCCATGTTGAACTTCACCAATGCCAAGACCCATGCTTGGTCTTTCCATGCCAACTCCATGTTGGACTTTCCAAATGCCAAGTACCCATGACTTGGACTTTACCATTGCCAAGTACTCAAGACTTGGACTTCCCATGCCAAGTGCACATGACTTGGACTTTCCTTGCTAAGTGTCCCACTTGGACTTCTCCATCATATGGTCAACCCCATGTCAACCATCTTCCCAAACCATTGTCAAACAATGATTTCTCATTTGTTAAATATCAAAACACAAACACCAAAATATTACTCAAGTTAAACTCGAGTCTGGTCAATCGTGATCAACCTGGGCCGATTGCACCAACATTCTCCCCCTTTTTGATGTTTGACAAAACCTTTGAGTTACAACACCTAACGCAACCTATCAATTATCCCCTTTTTGACATACATCAAAAAGGCTCTCCCATGGGTGTCAATGTCTCATATCCCAATGAGATCTTACAATCTCTCCTTTGGTCCAAAAACATCTAGGATGCCTTCACTCTTCCTAGTGATAATTTCCATATCACTAAAGAGAGGCAATTCTCTAATTTTCTCCAACTCTCCAAATTCTCCCCCTTATGAGGAAGAACACATCCATCATCCAATGATGGATAACCTCCTCCTAAAGGCTTGCTCCCCCTTAACCATTGCACCAATAATGTCCTTGGAGAGTTCCTAAGCCTATAGGAATACTAAACCATCAAAATTAAGGGTAAAAGTTCAACATTGAACTTTCACACACCTTAAAATTTGATTCTCCCCCTAAACAACTCTCCTAATCCATATCCAATGGATTTTCACCCTTCCAATGCTTTCCAAAGCATATCCTAGGGTTAAGAAGTGTTAGGGTAGCCTAACATAGCTGAAACATGGGCTAAATGTTTACCCGAATCAGCATTGACAATCGACTCTTTTAGTCAACAGTTGACTGCCCTTGACGCCAGTCGACTGTCATCCATGGCAGTCGACTAATTTCTGTAATTGCATAAATCCAGTTTTCAGAAATGAATTTACAAAATTCATAAGTAAATGTACTTAATTTTAAAAATAGTGAAACTTCATATGTATAATACTTATGACAATCATAATGGATGAAAAATATTTAAAAATTAAAATACATATAAAATATTGAGATTGATACAAAATTCAAAAATAAGAAAAACTTTATTATTTTGAGCATACTTTGTATCAACTTCATCAATGGTGATTGCTATCAAAAGATAGACTTCACCAAAGTTTTCTAAAATCATTTAAAACGTTTTTAAGACCTTATATTGAACCATGGTCTATGGGCTTAATGCACATGACTTGTACATAAGCTTTCCTCATGAGTCATCCATGGTATAAGATGAGTTTGAGTTCATCTAGATGCAAGAACTATGTACTTTGAACCTAACTCATTTTCCTAACATCTCACTTGTATCTAAGGTATATGAAAACACATACAAGTCAAGCTAATATTTTTGTGAGATGTGGGTTTTGGTTATTTAGGGTTTCATGCATTTTATAGGCAACACTATTTGATTCCCTTATATATGAGACTTCAAATCATGTCATAGTCCTTAGATCAATTTTAATTAACCTAAATGCATGAATGATGATTATGGCATAAATAATAACATGAATAAGCATTTGCCAATAATCATGATGTCATGACATGTAAATGAAATCTAAGCATAGATGACATTATTAAATAACCTACGCATTAATCATGACATTTAATGATTTAAAAAGAAATATGATGTCATGACATGGCAATGTCAAACAAGATATGACAAATAAAGTATAAAGGTATAATAATACCTTAGTTTTAGTGTTAATTTCTATTTATTATGATTAAGTCCATTTTGTCATAGTAACCAAAATCTCCCAAGTGTGCCAAAAACCCAAAATGACACACCATGACTTCTAAACTTAAATTGTGACAATTTGATCAATTTTTCAAACTTCTCATTAAATTCAAACTTATTTCTAAAGTCCAATGTTTGGGTTACCTACCCATCCATTCAAGTTTGACACAACCTAATCCATCTAGCGTGAATCAATCACGCTCCTAGGAATCCAATACCTATTGAAGCTCCTTGGGTTTACTAGGTATTCCTTAGGGATAACTTCCCTAGATACCCTCCTAATGACCCTTTTAGGCTTTGAAGCCTTGGTCATTTGGGTCTTGCCTAGGTTGACTCTAAGAGTAACTTCCCTTGTGACCTTCTTAGTGGCTTCCCTAGGTTTCTTTGAAACCTTAGCCACTAGGCACACACCATGGTTACCCTTAGGGATGACCTCCCTAGTAACCTTGGCTTTCCTAGACCTAGATATGGTTCCATAATTGAATGGAACATTGTGGTAAGTCTTTTTAGGCTTAGGTTTGTGACCCAAACCTTTCTTGCCCTTGGGTGAACTTTGCCTCCTAGACCCTAGGTTTTGACTCCTTGATCCTAAATTTTGACCATTTGACTATTGCATTTGATTTTGCATCTTTCTAAGGGTCTTTTCTAATCTCTCAAGTTTTAACCTCAAAAATTGATTCTCTAGCTATAATTGTCCAATTTTTGAATTTTCATTTATTCTTTGGGCATTGTTCCATTTCTTAGGCATATGTCTACCTTTCTTAGGATTAATGCCTAAATAGTCTTCTACCTTCCTAATTGCTTCCTTAGGTAGAATGGTTTTAGGGGTATTATATCTAGATTTGTCCTCATCCCTAATATCACATGATTTTGCACCTAGGCAATAAAATCTATTCCGAGCATGCTTTTGTTCATGAGTAATTGCTATAAAATCCCTAACATGTTTTTGACTATTACGTAAATGAAGAACATTATTTAAATTTACCTTAGGGTTTGCTTTAGAAGCTCCCCCTACATGTGTTGCTCCTTCTTTGGTTTTCTTTCTCTCCCTAGGGAATTGACTCCTGTAATGCCCTTTTTGGTTGCATTTGAAGCACACCACGTGCTCCTTGCTCTTCCTAATTGGGGCTCCGACTTCATTAGTCTTTTCATGAGCTTTTGGGGCTGGTTGAGTTGTCTTGATTCGCTTTGGACACTTGCTCTTGTAGTGTCATACTTCCCTACACTCAAAGCATATGATATGATTTTTATTTTTAATTAAATTGCTTGAGTTACCTAGGATGATGGTGGCCGGAATTGGTTCTTCATCTCTCCCGAAGGTTGAAGCTACTTCTTGATTTTGCTCCGGCTTTGGTGATCTAATATCCTCCCCTCAATCCTAGAGGTGGAGGCTTCCTCCACTTCTTCCAACTCTTCCAATCCGGATGTTGATTCCCTTTCAACCTCCGAATCCTCAAGCTCTTGGGATGATGATCCACATTCTTCTTGAGCTTGAGAGGATGCACACTCCTCTTCTTCCTCATCTTCTTGGACCGGTTGGAGTTTCTCATGAAATCTTGCCAACTTGCTCCATAACTCCTTGGCATCCATGTGATCCCCTAGCTTGTACACAATTTCATTAGGAATCAAATTTTCTAAAAGTTTTGTTACCTTAATTTTGGTCTTGAATTTTTGACATTGCTCTTGGGTCTACTTCTTCAATTTTAGGACATCTCCCTTCTTATCCTTAGGGGGTTCGAAACCTTCCATGATGATGAACCAATCTTCTATGTCCATCATCAAGAATGTCTCCATTCTCTCCCTCAATGTCATAAAGTCTTCTTGATCGTATGGTGGAGGAATGTCGATGGCGTACCCAAATCCGTCCTTAGGTAGCTCCATTTCCTCTAGCAGTTTTGCTTCCGGGTGTTAATCCTTAGAAGAGCTCCAAGATCTGATATCAATTGTAGGAACTTCGATGAGCGCTAAAGGGGGGGTGAATGGTGTGTTCGTTGCTCGATGGAATTTGATCGTGTTCGTTTCTACAAAACTTGTTATGCACAGCGGAATGTATATAATAGCAATAACAAAAACAAAGACACAAGCACAATCACAACACAAAGTGATATAACATGGTTCGGAACCTTAGGGTTCTTACTCCACGGATTGAGCTCAAATGAGCTCTAACAATGCCAAACACCACTACTAATCAATTTTCCTTTTCAGAAAACACTCCAGAGGTGGAGAAAGCCTCTTACAAGCGATTACAACAGTAATACAAAATAACACAAGCAATTACAAATGAAATACAACAAAGGATGTAAAGAAAACCTTACAAAAACTTATTTTGAATGCTTTCTTGTTTGATTGCTTTAGACCATACTTGAAGACCCTGACTTGTACCAACAAATTGCCTCAAATCGCCCAAGAAACTGCTATAAAAATCCTCCTCTTCGAGCTCCCTTTAAAGCTACAGCTCGAGCTGATTTCTGCCTAGCAGTCGACTACTCATACCCATCAATCAACTGCTCCTATAGTCGTTGTCTCATAATGGCTTAATCCACATTAGAAAAGCTCCAACGGATACCTAGCAGTCAATTGATCAGACCCATCAGTCGATTGCTCATAACCTCTAGTCGACTGCCCTTACTCAGTAGTCAACTTGGAAACATTCTGTGCCTACAACCTCAACCATCAATCGACTGCCCTTCATAATAGTCGATTGATGAAGGCTAGTCGACTGCCCATCCATGTCAGTTGACTACCAAGGCCACTTTGTCGCAGTCGAACACCAGTCGACTCTCAGCAGTCGATTGGTCATAATCCTAGTCGATTGCCCAGAGTCAACTCGGCTGCCAAGTGTCAAAACACTTGAACAATCGACTGATCCATAACCCCCAGTCGACTGACAAACCTCAAACATAAGGTTTAACCTGAAGTATGATACCCTCATACTTGCTAGACCACCCTTAGCCTAGACCTAAGCCTTCTAGCCACCTCTATCAGCCTCACACCTATCGGATCCCTCCAAGTCATCCATAACTTATTCATCCATATGCTAGCCTTCAGGTGCTTCTATCAGCTATTGTCATGCTAACGTGGTCTACATTGCCAAGGCACATTTGGGCTTACGCTGCCAAGACACAAGCTTGGACTTTACACTGCCAAACCATTGAACTTATGCTACCAAGACTCCACCCTTGGACTTTACTCTGCCAATATCAATCCTTGGACTTCCCAGTTGCCAAGTACCCATGACTTGGACTTTCACCACCAAGACTACACACTTGGATTTACGTGGCCAAGACTACACCCTTGGACTTCCTAATTGCCAAGATACATTTGTACTTATGCTGCCAAGACTCCACCCTTGAACTTTACGCTGTCAAACATTGGATTTATGCTGCCAAGACTCCACCCTTGGACTTTACGCTGTCAATATCACTCTCTTGGACTTTTCCTTGCCAACCCATATTGGCCTTTACCAATGCCAAGACCCATGCTTGGACTTTTCATGCCAACTCCATGTTGGAGTTTCCAAAAGCCAAGTACCCATGACTTGGACTTTACCATTGCCAAGGACTTAAGACTTGGACTTCCCATGCCAAGTGCACAAGACTTGGACTTTCCTTGCCAAGTGTCCCACTTGGACTTCTCCATCATATGGTCAACCCCATGTCAACCATCTTCCCAAACCATTGTTAAACAATGATTTCTCCTTTGTCAAACAATGATTTCTCCTTTGTCAAACATCAAAACATAAACATCAAAATACTACTCGAGTCAAACTCAAGTCTGGTCAATCGTGACCTGGGCCGATTGCACCAATAATTTTCACCTACTAGTCGACTAGTCTTACCCATAGTCGACTGGTCACTCGACCATTTACTCACAACCGCTTGATCCACATTGGATTTCAGTTGATCAGTCGGCTACTTCTGGTCATCAGTCGATTACTAAGCTTCCAGTAGAACTGGATAATCGATTCAGAGAGTTTCTATTTGCTTGACCACTAAGTCAGTCGATTGCTTTAACATAGCAGTCGATTGGTGCATCGCGACATTCTCAAGCATCCTAATTCCCATTTTCCGGAGCACCTGAGTTCCTGAGTCGCAACTACAAAAGCCTCCCAAGTGCCCACTTTCTCAAGCACTAGTTGACTGGCTCATCATGGTCGTTGACTAGTCTCTAGAGAGTTGGATTTTCTTGAGCTCCACAGCTGCCCAAACACTTGAGTCCCCAACTTGAGCCCTGACACTAGTCGACTGCCAAACCACCAAAGTCGACTTTCTAAGCATCGAGCTCATTTTCTCATCCCGAGCATAGACTTCTCGATAGTCGCTTGCCTGAGTCCCTGACTCAAGAGCTCAAGCACTCCTACGTGTTCATCCTGAGCACCGACCCAACACTGAGTGGAACATTCTCATTGCCAGAACACTCACCACTTCCTCATCACCTAAGCATCGTACCAGTCAACTAGTCAAGACCACCAGTTGACTGCTCGAGTACTCACCACAAGTACACTACTCGAGCCACGCTTCTGAGCACCCTATGATGCATTAGTCGACTGATGCCTTAGTCAGCCTCATTTCTAGGCTAACTCTCACTTTACTTGGTATCCAGTCAATCCTCAACCTACTAGGACTTTTCTCATCTAGCATTCGATCACTCTTGATCTGTTAGAACCTCCCTTGCCTAGCATCCAGTCAACCGTTACCTACTAGGACTTCTCTTGCCAAGGATGGTCACCTTGACCGACCGAGTCTTCACTTGTCAAGAACGATCACTCGAACCTACCGGGACTTCACTTGTTAAGCACTGTCACCTTGACCTATCAGGACTTCACTTGCCTAGTCATCTGGTCACCTTGACCTATCAGGACTTAACTTGCCTAGTCATCTGGTCACCTTGACCTATCAGGACTTCACTTGCCTAGTCATCCGGTCACCTTGACCTGCCAGGACTTCCTATCACCAAACATTCAATCTTCCTTGATCTATTTGGACTTTCCTTGCCTTGCATCCGATCTTTAGACCTATAAGGGTTTTTTTTATGCTAAGCATCTGGTCCTTCTTGACTTGCTTGGACTTTCCTCTCTGTGCTGTGTCTGATCAACCTTGACATACTTGGACTTCCCACTTGCCAACTCCGAGTTGGACTTTCCATCACCAAGTGTCCGATCCTTCATGACCCACATGGATTTCTACCTTACTAATTTTCTGTTGGACTTTCGACCACCAAGTGTCTGATCAACTATGACCCACTTAGATTTCTACTTACCAACATCTAGTTGGACTTCACTTGTCAAGTCTCTGGTTAACGTTGACCGACTTGACTTCTCATCACACCAACTCTCTAATCCATTATGGTCATCCTAGCCCAATGATGATTGTCGTAAGGCCCGTAAAATTTTTAGAAAATTTTATAAGAATTTTTGCATGATTATAATGGGATTTTATGTAGACTCTTTCAAAAATAAAAGAAAATAGAGCCAAAAAGGGATGCATGGCCTAGGGTTTGAACCCTGAACCTCCAAGCAGGAAACTAAACCTTAGGATGCATCCGATAACCAGAAGCCCAGCAGGGGTGTGTTATTAGAAGGATATGGGAAATGATAGATAAGGGTAGGGGAGGCTAAGGGACACCTTCAATTAAATAAATAGGAGTATGAGGAGATAAGAGAACCACAACTTGTGATTATCTTCTTCCCTTCTTCTTCCCCCACCGAAACCCCCTCATCCCCTTCTTCCATTTTTAAAAACTCAAGAAGCAAGAAAGAAAAGAGCTCTTGTCTTGACACCACCTAGGGTATATCCTTATACTAAACAAGAGAAAGGATGTAAGTATCCCCTCACCTGCAGTACAAGTCGTTTCGATTGTTGATTTATTAAAAATCCTCTTTGAAAGTTTTGGCCAAGACCCCCCCCTTCATGCTTCTAATGATTTTCCATGCCATGTTTTGTATGTATATGATGATAACATGTTGATAGATAGGCTTGAACAAGTTGTTTGAGTGTTTGATTTCAAAGCCCCTCTTGAAATTTTCGGCCAAGTCCTATTTATGCTCCTAATGATCTTCCATGCCATGATCTATATGTAATCGATGTTAACCTATGTTAGTTAGACCTTGTACAAGTTGTTTAGGGTTTGAATTTTTTTAGAACCCCCATGAAGTTTCGGCCAACCCATGTTATGCTTGTTTATGATGTTTCATGCCATACTATATATGTATATGATGTTAGTATGATGTTAGAAAGACCTGGTACAAGTTGTTTTAGGGTTTGAAGTGTTAAGAGCCACCCCATGAGAATTCGCCCAACCCATGTTTATGCTTGTTAATGATGTTTCATGCCATACTATATATGTATATGATGTTAGTATGATGCTAGATAGACCTTGTACAAGTTGTTTTAGTGTTTGAATTCTTAAGAACCCTCCCTTAGGGTTTCGGCCAACCCATGTTCATGCCCTCTAATAATCCTCCATGCCATGCTACATGTATATAAGATGTTAATATGATGTTAGTTAGGCTTTGTGTAAATTGTGGAGCATTTGAATCCCTAAAAAAAAAACCTCCATTAGGGTTTCGGCCAAACCATGTTTGGGTTACCAATGATTTCCCCTTGTCATGATTTATATGTATATGATGTTAACATGTTGATATTTAGACCATGTACAAGTTGAATTAGGGTTTGAATTCTTAAGATTCCCCCTTTGAAGTTTCGGCCAAACCTTGTTCATGCTCACCCATGATCTTCCATGCCATGATATATCTATATATGATGTTAACATGTTTTATGTTATGAAAAGGAACATGATATGTTATGAAAAGGAACATGATATGTTATGAAAAGGAACATG
The DNA here is from genome assembly GCA_025175895.1 of Wurfbainia villosa. NCBI lineage: Eukaryota > Viridiplantae > Streptophyta > Magnoliopsida > Zingiberales > Zingiberaceae > Wurfbainia > Wurfbainia villosa. Next base: position 8,226,406 of record CM045995.1, on the reverse strand, counting down.
ATATGTTATGATAAGGAACATGATATGTTATGATAAGGAATATGATATGTTATGATAAGGAATATGATATGTTATGATAAGGAACATGATATGTTATGATAAGGAACATGATATGCTATTTTACTTTTGTATGGCTTGTACCGGACCCTAGCAATGTCCAAGGGATGGGCTCCTACGTGCTCCTAGGTCGACAGTCATAGTACGGACCTAGTACGGGATGGGCTCCTAAGTTGCCCTAGGCCGACGGTCGTAGTACGGGCCTAGGATGGGCTTCTATGTTATGTTGCCCCTAGGTCGACGGTCGTAGTACGGTCCTAGTACCCTAGTAGGTTCGGGATTAGCTACCTCGGGTCTATTTAGGGATGCACACAAAGATGATGATGTATGTGGTACAATGTCGGGCCCACTATGTTGAGATTATGTTTAAGTACCTATATAGTATATGTTTTCAAAGAACATCTTGCATATACCCATTTCATGTCTATGTGATTATGATATTTATATGAATGTTATGCTTATATGTTCTTAATTGATTGATTATGATATTTATATGAATGTTATGCTTATATATTCTTAAATGATCATGTCACTACTTTATATGAATGCTATGCCTATATGTTGTTTAGATGAACATGTCACTACTCTATGTCTAATTCTTGATGTATGGCTTTAGTGAGTAGGAAAGGATATTACTAAGTCTATGTGCTTATAGTTTCATGTTTTCCTTGTACTGCAGATAAGGGTAAAGAATGGCTAAACTAAAGGGAGCAGCAGGAGGAGCAAAGTGTGTGGTAGTGGCATGGTGGAAGAGATCTGTTTTATGTTCCCAGACTTATGCATGTTTTCCCTTTAAGTTTATGTTCCAAGACTTATGCATGTTTTCCCTTTAAGTTTTGCATGTTAGTTGTTAAGAATCGAATTCTACTTGATATTGATGGTTGCTACTTAGTGTCCTTAGGAAATGATTATGCATGCTTCATGTTTCATGCTTTATGTTTTAAAAAGAAAAAAAAAGAAGTTTAAAGTCTTCTGCTGTAAATGCATGTATGTATGATCGCGTCACACCGCCCTTCCAACCTCTATAGATTACGAGGAAAAAAGGGCAGGCGTGACAGGTTGGTATCAGAGCAGATCTGCCTTTCCACTACACACACATTAAACTCCTCTCCTGCCACTCCAAGTAAGAAATTCTATGCCTACTCTGTTTCTTTTATGTATGATAAGGAATGCTCTTAGTTTAAATATGCATTAATACATGTATGATAACCTTATACTAGCCTTATTATAATATATGAAGATAAGCATGGCTGGAAGACGCAGTAATAGAGTCGATGAGATAGTACCCCCACCTGATCTTATGCATGTGGTTACTGAACTACCAGGGTTAGCCCCTGATAGAGAAATTGAATTTGAGATCGAATTGATTCCTGGTACTAACCCGATCTCTAAAGCACCTTACCGTATGACACCGGCTGAATTGAAGGAACTTCAAGGACAACTACAGGAGCTACTCGACAAGGGACTTATACGCCCAAGTCGCTCTCCATGGGGAGCTCCAGTACTGTTGGTAAAGAAGAAAGATGGGTCTATGCGAATGTGCATAGACTACCGAGCGCTAAATAATGTGATGATCAAGAACCGGTACCCTTTACCACAGATTGACGACCTGTTCGACTAGTTAAAGGGTGCCACTGTCTTCTCTAAGATTGATCTGAGGTCTGGGTATCATCAAATGAAAGTGAAACCAGATGATATACCGAAGATGACTTTCCGAACAAGATACGAACATTATGAGTTCATAGTTATGCCTTTCAGAGTGACGAATGCACCTGCTATGTTCATGGATATGATGAATCGGGTATTGTCGGCATTCCTCGACAAATTTGTGATCATTTTCATCAACGATATACTGATATATTCGAGAACCTAAGAAGAGCATGCCGAACACCTAAATATGGTATTGCAGATTCTTCAGGAAAAGCAACTGTATGCAAAGTTCTCCAAGTGCGAGTTCTGGCTCGATCAAGTATCATTTTTGGGTCACGTTATATCCAAGCACAGAGTGATGGTAGACCCTATAAAGATTGAAGTTGTGAGTAACTGGAACAGGCCAAAGAATGCCAGCGAAATCAGAAGCTTCCTCGAACTAGCAAGCTACTACAGGAAGTTTGTAGAGGACTTCTCTAGAATTGCATCCCCTATGACAGTTCTCACCAGAAAGAACAAAAAGTATGAATGGACGGACGCCTGCGAGAAGAGTTTCATAGAATTGAAAAGGAGACTGACCAATGCTCCAATCCTTGCTCTTCCGGATAGTAACGAAGGCTTCGACATGTACAGCGACTCTTCCAAGTTGGGACTCGGAGCTGTACTCATGCAGAATGACAAGGTCATTGCCTACGCCTCTAGGCAACTCAAGGAACATGAAAGGAATTATCCCACTCACGATCTAGAGCTAGCAGCCGTGGTCTTTGCTCTCAAAACATGGAGGCACTATCTATATGGAGCTCAGTGTAGGATTTATACAGATCACCAGAGTCTGAAATATTTCTTCACATAGAAAGACCTAAACATGAGACAACGCAGATGGCTCGAGCTCGTCAAGGATTATGACTGCGAGATCTTCTACCATCCAGGAAAAGCGAACAAAGTGGCTGATGCACTCAGCAGGAAGTCCTGTGCCACCTTGATGTCTCTATCGGTATTATCTCGGCCTCTAGAAAAGGAAATTATGTGTTACAGGGTTGAAATCATTTCTGGACAACTTTCTACCATGACAATAACACCGATGTTGTTCGACGATATATTAGAAAAGCAAGCCCGTGGCCCGAGCATTCAAAGAATCAAGCAAGAGGTCCTAGAAGGAAAGGATGATGGATTTTGTATCTCTAACAGTGGAGTACTATACCTCAAGGATCGCTTGTGTATTCCCGATGATCCAGAATTACGGAAGAAGATATTTGAGGAAGCTCACGGAACCCCCTATGTGATGCATTCTGGATCCACCAAGATGTACCAAGATCTGAAAGGGAAGTTCTTGTGGTTCAGTATGAAAAGAGATGTGGCTCAAGATGTCAAGACTGCACGACTGCGGAGGGTTAAAGCAGAACACTAGAGACCTGGAGGAACGCTGCAGCCAATCCAAATTCCAGAATGGAAATGGGAAGATATTTCTATGGATTTCATCTCAGGACTACCCAAGACGACGAACGGATATGACGCTATATGGGTGATCGTGGACAAATTGACGAAGTCTGCCCACTTCTTAGCAATCAAGATGACCTACTCGACTGAGCAACTGACTCAATTATATGCTGGGGAAATTATCAGATTACATGGGATTCCTAAGACCATCATTTCTGATAAAGATGGTCACTTTATTTCCCATTTCTGGGAATGTGTTCAGAAGGCCCTTGGCACGAAGCTATTATTCAGTACTGTCTTTCATCCTCAGACCGACGGACAGACAGAAAGGGTGAACAAAGTACTGGAGGATATGTTACGAGCTTGCACCTTGGATTTCAAAGGGAGCTGGTGCTGATACTTATGCTTGGCAGAATTCGCCTACAATAATAGCTACAAAGCTACTATTGGAATGGCACCCTACGAGGCTCTATACGGGAGGAGATGTAGATCTCCTATATGCTGGTACGAGGGTGGTGAAAAGAAGGGGATGGGACTCCAAACAGATTTCATTGATGACACCACCTGAGCTATACAGAACATCCGCCAAAGAATTGAAACTGCTCAGAGCCGGCAAAAGAGCTATGCAGATATGCGGCGTAGACCGTTGGAATTCGAAGTCGGGGATCTAGTATTCCTCAAGGTAGCCCCTATGAAGGGAGTGATGAGATTCGGAAGGAAGGGTAAGCTGAGTCCGCGCTATGTGGGACCGTATCCAATACTGAAGAGAGTCGGCAAGGTAGCTTACGAGCTAGAGCTGCCTCAAGAGATGTCGGCTATTCACAACGTATTCCACGTTTCGATGCTCAAGAAGTGCATTTCCAATACAGACCAAGTGATTGAGCCACAAACAGTGCAAGTTCAAGAGGACCAGAGTTATGAAAGTTGGCCTATCCATATACTAGATCGAGAAGTCAAAAGACTAAGGAATAAAGAGGTGCCCTTAGTGAAGGTCTTGTGGCAAAATCAACGGCACGAAGAAGCCACCTGGGAACGCGAGGACATGAAACAGAAGTATCCAGAGTTGTTCTAAGTTTCGAGGATGAAACTTTTAAAAGGTATGAAGGACTGTAACGCCCGTAAAATTTCTAGAAAACTTTATAAGAATTTTTGCATGATTATAATGGGCTTTTATGTGGGCTCTTTCAAAAATAAAAGAAAATAGAGCCAAAAAGGGATGCATGGCCCAGGGTTTGAAACCTGAACCTCCAAGCAGGAAACTAAACCTTAGGATGCATCTGATAAACAGAAGCCCAGTAGGGGTGTGCTATTAGAAGGGTATGGGAAATGATAGATAAGGGTAGGGGAGGCTAAGGGACACCTTCAATTAAATAAATAGGAGTATGAGGAGATAAGAGAACCACAACTTGTCATTCTCTTCTTCCCTTCTTCTTCCCCCACCGAAACCCCCTCATCCCCTTCTTCCATTTTCAAAAACTCAAGAAGCAAGAAAGAAAAGAGCTCTTGTCTTGACACCACCTAGGGTATATCCTTATACTAAACAAGCGAAAGGATGTAAGTATCCCCTCACCTGCAGTACAAGTCATTTCGATTGTTGATTTATTAAAAATCCTCTTTGAAAGTTTCGGCCAAGACCCCCCCTTCATGCTTCTAATGATTTTCCATGCCATGTTTTGTATGTATATGATGATAACATGTTGATAGATAGGCTTGAACAAGTTGTTTGAGTGTTTGATTTCAAAGCCCCTCTTGAAAGTTTCGGCCAAGTCCTATTTATGCTCCTAATGATCTTCCATGCCATGATCTATATGTAATTGATGTTAACCTATGTGTAGTTAGACCTTGTACAAGTTATTTAGGGTTTGAATTTTTTTAGAACCCCCATGAAGTTTCAGCCAACCCATGTTATGCTTGTTTATGATGTTTCATGCCATACTATATATGTATATGATGTTAGTATGATGTTAGAAAGACCTGGTACAAGTTGTTTTAGGGTTTGAAGTGTTAAGAGCCCCCTCATGAGGATTCGGCCAACCCATGTTTATGCTTGTTAATGATGTTTCATGCCATACTATATATGTATATGATGTTAGTATGATGCTAGATAGACCTTGTACAAGTTGTTTTAGTGTTTGAATTCTTAAGAACCCTCCCTTAGGGTTTTGGCCAACCCATGTTCATGCCCTCTAATAATCCTAAGTTTTAAAACCTTGTTCATGCTCACCCATGATCTTCCATGCCATGATATATCTATATATGATGTTAACATGTTTTATGTTATGAAAAGGAACATGATATGTTATGAAAAAGAACATGATATGTTATGATAAGGAACATGATATGTTATGATAAGGAATATGATATGTTATGATAAGGAACATGATATGTTATGATAAGAAATATGATATGTTATGATAAGGAACATGATATGTTATGATAAGGAACATGATATGCTATTTTACTTTTGTATGGCTTGTACCAAACCCTAGCAAGGTCCAAGGGATGGGCTCCTACGTGCCCCTAGGTCGACGGTCATAGTACGAACCTAGTACAGGATGAGCTCCTAAGTTGCCCTAGGCCGACGGTCGTAGTACGGGTCTAGGATGGGCTTCTATATTATGTTGCCCCTAGGTCGACGGTCGTAGTACGGTCCTAGTACCCTAGTAGGTTCGGGATTAGCTACCTCGGGTCTATTTAGGGATGCGTGCAATGATGATGATGTATGTAGTACAATGTCGGGCCCACTATGTTGAGATTATATTTAAGTACCTATATAGTATATGTTTTCAAAGAACATCTTGCATATACCCATTTCATGTCTATGTGATTATGATATTTATATGAATGTTATGCTTATATGTTCTTAATTGATTGATTATGATATTTATATGAATGCTATGCTTATATATTCTTAAATGATCATGTCACTACTTTATCTGAATGCTATGCCTATATGTTGTTTAGATGAACATGTCACTACTCTATGTCTAATTCTTGATGTATGGCTTTAGTGAGTAGGAAAGGATCTTACTAAGCCTATGTGCTTATAGTTTCATGTTTCCCTTGTACTACAGATAAGGGTAAAGAATGACTAAACTAAAGGGAGCAGCAGGAGGGGCAAAGTGTGTGTGGTAGTGGCATGGTGGAAGAGATCTGTTTTATGTTCCTAGACTTATGCATGTTTTCCCTTTAAGTTTATATTCCAATACTTATGCATGTTTTTCCTTTAAGTTTTGCATGTTAGTTGTTAAGAATCAAATTCTACTTGATGTTGATGGTTGCTACTTAGTGTCCTTAGGAAATGGTTATGCATGCTCCATGTTTCATGCTTTATGTTTTAAAAAGAAAAAAAAATACAATTTTAAAGTCTTCCGCTGTAAATGCATGTATGTATGATCGCGTCGCGCCGCCCTTCCAACTCCTATAGATTACGAGGAAAAAAGGGCGGGCGTGACAATTGCACTAATACTCTCATCCATCATGGTCATCTTGACCCAATGATGATTGCACCAACACTCTCGTCCATATGACTACGGATGTCCCATACCATCCTATAGTCATATCCTTAACCATATTGTCATATTATCAAATATCAAAACTCAACTCCAACTCGAGTCTCACTCGAGCTCGGTCAATCTTGACCTTAAATTCATTGCACCAAAAATGTCCTCCTAATAGATTCGCCATTGCAATTAATTCATTTAGATATTTGTGGTCTAATGAATGTGAAGGCTAGATATGGAGATTCCTATTTCATTAAATTCATTGATGATTTCACTCGTTTTGGTCGTTTGTATTTGATTTCTCATAAATATGAAGCATTGGATTGTTTCATTCATCATGTGAATGAATTTGAGAATCAATTGGACCGTAAGGTTAAAACTTTACGTACTGACTATGGAGGTGAATATTTATCTGATTAGTTCAAGATAATTTGTAATGATAAAGAGATTATTAGACAACTAACAATCTCAAGAACTCCATAGAAAAATGAAATTGTTGAAAAAAGAAATAAACTCTTCTTGAAATTGTTAGGTCTATGATGACTCAAGATAATTTGTTTATTTCTTATTGGGGAGATGCATTATTAGTAGTGATCTATATACCTGATAGAGTATCTTCTAAATCAGTTTCATCCATCCTATATGAATGTTGGACATGCAAAAAATCAGATTTGAGTAATCTATGACCTTAGGGGGTCAGTTGTCTATGTTCATAATAGTTCTCACAAGAATGAAAAACTATGACCTAGGGATAAGCAATGTATCTTTGTAAGATATTGAGTCCTTCAAGGGTTATATTTTCGTCGTGAGCAACAAGATGGAAGCATCTCCGAGATAGAGTCAAGAGATGCTATTTTTCTCAAAACTGAATTCCCAACTAAAGGTGGTGTCGATAAAACTATTCTTCTATTTGAAGAGGATGATAAATTATCAACAATAGAGGTGTCAAAGGAATGCCTAAATCTAGTAAACTTAGTGTGAGTAATTTGCCAAGTCAGGAGTTAACTTCTCAACAACCCAACTTACGAAGAGTATTTGTAAGATTAAACCTAAAAAAAAGTTTGATATTGAGAATGAGACATTAATGACACTCCCAGTTGACGATGAATAACCTCGATATGTAGAAGAAGCATTATGATGCAATGTTAGAGAAAAATGTAAAATTGCAATAGATGAAGAAATAGAGTCTATGAGAAAGAATCATGTTTGAGATTTAGTCGATCTTTCGCCAGGCTGAAGGGCTATTGAAAATAAGTGGATTCTCAAAAATAAGAGGAAAGAAGATGAATCAATTAATCGATACAAAGATCGTTTAGTTGCAAAAGGATATACTCAACTAGAGGGTATTGATTTTGAAATGATATTTTCTCCTGTAGTAAAGTTTGTGTCAATACGTGTTATATTAGCTATTGTAGCACATTATGACTTGGAATTACATTAGATGGATGTAAGAATAATTTTCCTTAATGGTGAGCTTGACGAGGAAATCTATATAGTACAACCAAAAGGTTATATTATTGAAGTCCAAGAGAATAAAATATATAGACTTAAAAATTTTATATATGGGATAAAGCAAGCATTAATACAGTGGAACATAAGATTCAATGAAGTCATTTTACCTTATGGTTTCAAAATGATTAATGAGGATTATTGCGTTTTCCTGAGAAAAGAAAAAAAAAGAAAAGTTTACCATTTTATCATTATATGTTGATGATATACTGATAGCTAGAAATGGCATAGGATTTATGAAAGAAACTAAAGAGTGACTTTCATCACAATTTGACATAATAGATATAGGAGAAGCTAAGTACATCTTAGGAGTAAATATCGTGAGAGATCGATCTAAACGACTTTTGAGTTTGTCTCAAGAGACTTATATAAATAATATGTTACAACATTTCAACATGTCAAATTGTAACATAGAACAAACATCTGTTGTGAAAGGTATTATTCTGAGCAAGAGTATGTGTCCCAAGACTCCTGAGGAAATAACTGAGATTAAAAAGGTCATATGTCAGTGTCATTGGCAGTTTGATGTATACTATATTGTGTATACATCCTGATATTAGCTATGTTATTAGCTTAGTCAATTGGTTCCAGTTAAACCTAGGACCGAAACACTAGAAAGTGGTGAAGATGATATTTAGATATCTGAAAGCAACAACAAAGTATTGACTCTATTTTCAAGGATCATATATGAGTCTGAAAGGTTATTCAGATGTAAATTATTGGGTTGGGGACTTGGAAGAGAGGAGATCCACATTAGACTATACTTTCTTGTTGAATGGTGATGTCATCTCTTGGAACAACAAGAAATAGACTTGTGTAGCTCTTTCAATAATGGAAGCTGAATATGTGGCATGTTCAGTAGTTGTACAAGAAGCTATCTAGTTAAGAAGGTTCTTAAAGCATCTGAAAATTACTGAGGACAGTGAGAGTCCCATTACTATCTATTGTGACAGTCAAATTTCTATAGCTTTTTTTAAGGATCCCAAATATCATAGCAGGGGAAAGCATATAATCATTAAGTATAATTTTGTAAGGGATATTATTGCTAAGAAGAAGGTAATTCTTGAGTATATCCCTATATGTGTTATGCTTGCAGATCCTTTTACTAAGTTATTGACTAGAGAGTCATTTCATAGGCATGTAAAGTCTTTGGGACTTCGAAGAATGTAACAAAATTATAATTACAATAAGATATTGTAAGATAATTTGATTATGAAATATCATAATTTATTCAGTGTAAATGTTCTTGTTACATTCAAATAAGGTCTCGATGAGCATATTAGCAGGTTGAGATTGATCCTCTTACATAGATAATTATCTTTATTTGTTAAGTATGATTAGAGGTAAGACTATTGCTTATGGGACAACTTGTGTTGCTGTAAATAGAGATATACCTCTAAGCTGGGGTAACCTTAATAGTTGTATCGATATGAGATCATTTATAGATTGATGATCTAAGTAAATGTACCCACTATTTACTAAACCTATTTGAAGCCATATTAGAATTCATGATTAGGCATTAAGAATGTCTAGATCGAAATTTGTACGATGTTAATTTGAGAAAAATATGCGCTTTTTTTAGTAAAGAGAATGACATCATAGCATGTGATTCATACCACATGTGCTATTGCGACTTTAAGGGTAATAGGAAAATGGATCCCTACTTCTCTACTATGTGAGCCCTTGAGATTATGTTAATCTCAATATTTATCCTGAGTGACTATTTAGTTGTCTACTTAAAGTTTTAATCAGGGTCTACTACTTTACCATGTAAACCTATTGTCTATGTATGATTCAATCTATAAAACATGACTAAGAAAGCGGTTGGTTAAAATGAATGGATTCAAACTTAAAATGAAGATTAAAAATATTTTACATCTTTGGAAATCTATTCACTAGTCGACCAATTACGTTTTTATTGTGTACTTAAATGTGATTGTGAATAATTAAAGATATAGAATATGTTTTTGACATAATAGTCATTATGAGAGGTTAGAGATATTCATATTGATGTAAATAATTTAGTCTGGGTAAATAATAAGGCATTGTTGTATTTTGGAGAGCAGTTGTGTGCCACTTGGAGAGCCCTAAGTAAAGTGTAACAACTTTCTTAGCTTTGAATTCTCAGAGAGCGACTATATAAAGTGCAACAACTTTCTTAACATTGATCGCTCAATATGCTTGCTTTTGCATGAATTATTTTTCCCAAGTATGAATTAGATGTTCATTTAGCCTTTGTGACTATCTTTTCTTATTGGTCATTGTGACTAGGTCTTTGTTCTCAATGGTCTCTATGACCATTTGCCTTTGTGGCTTCACTTGGATGAGTGGAAGATGTTAGCAGTTATACATTGTGCTAGTAGTGCACTTTGTGACTGCACGACGTGCAATTTCGATAACCCCATGAGCGCCTATTTAGGTTTGTGCATCCAAGTGAGAATGAGATGATGATGGATGAACAATGAGAGGGGAACTATGGATGATCAGTTCATTAAAACAAGAAGAACATTCAAGACGAGAAGAGGGATTTGGTTTGTCTAAGAAGGACTTTGCTTGGTGATTGTTCTTCGAACAACAGGCAAAAGTCAGAAAAGAAAATCGTAAGGAAAAACAACAAAAAAGTTTAAACATTTTATTTCATGCAATTCCTTTATGAAAAGCATCATAAGAAAAAATGCTGACAAATGGAATTAGAAGTTTAGCCCGTTGGAATCGTTGGTTCCAACGACCAAAAATCAATAATTTTTTTTTCAATAGTGGAGATTATTTAAACTTCTTTTTATCAATAACAATGATTTAGTGACTGTTATGCTCCAAAGTCTATAGATAAGATGTTCATTGCTTCATTTTCATACTATATTTTCTATTATTCTCTTTGTGAGATATGATAATTAATTATTAAGTAATTAGCTTAATTAATTGAGGGGTCAATTAATTAACTTAACCCTACGTTACTGTTCCTATAAATGGTTGGCCCTTTTTCCTTAACCGTGAACCCAATCTCCTCATTTCGATCCCGATCTCTCGGCCTCACCTCGACTTTCGCCTCCACCCATCGCCCTATTGGTGCAAGGGCACCAAATAATTAAACCTAGGTTTTGATTATGGCAAATATTCAAAGTTAAGTTGTTATTGTTATCTCTTGTGTTGTGTTAAGTGTGCAGGAATTGTCTAAGCTAAGCTGAAGGTCAGCGACGCCCCGGAGAATCTTGGAATGAGAAATCGTGGTGGTCAAGCAACACCAGGAGAACCTTGTTGGAGTCGAGGAACCTCAGTGGCAATCGGAAGCTAAGCGACAGGTCAGAAGGACCAAAGGTAAGCACTGAGTGAAGAGTAATGGTGAGGTCGTGTCCTCCGTACGAAGACAAACTTAGGCGGCAATCCGACTAAGACTTCCGGAGGAAGGTCTAGGTCGAGATCCGATGGTAAGGAATCATCGTAATGTCCATTACTTGATAGTTATGTGCTAACTCTATGCTGCAGGAGAGTGACTAAGCTAACATTCGACTGAAGACTATTAGCAGTTGACTGATCCTACCATCAGTCTGCTGAGGGTCATCAATCGACTGCTATTCAAACTGGTCAGCTTGAAGAAAGTCAAAATAAACTCTCCTTATCTTGGGGGGATGACGAGCTTTGACCCAGATTTGAATCTCAACGAGCTAGGGTTTGAAGGCTATAAAAGAAGGGGTTTTTTTCACCCTTTTGGGTCATCTCATCTTGCTCCCGAAGTGCTCCAACAACGCCAATCTTCCAACGATAACACTACTCCGTCGTAACGCCGACATCGTGCTGAGTCTTCATCTTTTTGTCGGTAGCTTCATTTCATTTACTTGTTTTACTTCTTGTATTCGATCTTTTCATTGTAAAGAGGAGAGGTAGGCTTGTTGCCTCTTCCTCTATCTTTTTCTAGTAATCGTCACCTCCTACCTCCAACGAGGAGGAGAGTTTTAGTGGACTGCCCCATCATACGTGGTCTAGGATCGCAGGGCCTTGGAGTAGCAACCTTTCGGTTATGAACCAAGTAAAAAACAAAAGTCTCATTTTCATTTATTGTCTTTTACTTTTTGTTGCAATACTCATGTTTTCATATGACGAAAAGAAAATTTTTACGATCGCTATTCACCACCCTCTAGCGACTCTCCGATCCAACAATTGGTATCAGAGTGGGGGCGCTCAGATTCGGTGCAACCATCGGTCTAGCAAAGTTTTCTATTCTTTTTGTGTTTATTGTTTTAATTTTTTTCTCTCCCACACTACTAATCCAAGACTAAGTCTTGGTACATTGTTTTTTGGTTGTGTGTTTGCAAGTATCAATCGAACTAATTGCTTCTGGAGTAGCTGTTGGTAAAACGGGTATAACTTTTGATACAAGTGGACCACAAAACGTGCTACCCACTAAATCAAAGCTCTCTTGAAGATCTATATACCCCCATAACAAGTTATTTTTTACCTCAAAATTGACATTTAGTACCTTTTCGGGGACATTGAAGGTCGTAAGTGCTTAGTTTTTTGTGTAGCTTTTTATTTCTCATTTATTTCTTGTTATTTCCTACATTACTAATCCAAGAACAAGTCTTGTAATTTGTTGGTGCAATCGGCCCAGGTCACAATTGACCAGACTCGAGTTTGACTCGAGTAGTATTTTGATATTTGACATTGATGTCTGACATGTGTTGGGGAGATTGTTGGTGCAATCGACCCAAATTATACTTGATGTTTGACAATGGTTTGACCATTGTCATGGGAGAAGTCCAAGTCTTGTGTACTTGGAATGAAAAGTCCAAGCTTGAGTCTTGGCATGAAATTCCAACATGGGTTGGCAAGGGAAAGTCCAAGCACGGGTCTCTTGGCAAAGGAAAGTCTAAACATGGGTCTTTGCATGGAAAGTCCAACATGGATTGGCAAGAGAAAGTCCAAGCTTGAGTCTTGGCAATTGAGAAGTCCAAGGGGAATATTGGCGGTGTAAAGTCCAATGGTGGAGTCTTGGAAGCATAAGTCCAATGTGCTTTGGCGGTGTAGACCACATTAGCATGACAATAGCTGATGGAAGCACCTAAAGGCTAACGTATGGATGAACAAGTCATGGATGACTTGGAGGGATCTGATAGGCATGAGGCTGATGGAGGTGGCTAGAAGGCTTAGGTCTAGGTTATGGGTGGTCTAGCAAGTATGGGGCACCATACTTGGATTAAAACCTCATGTTTGAGATGTATCAGTCAACTGGGACTATGGTCAGTCGACTGATGAGAGTCAACTAGGGTTTGACTGTGGGAAGATGGCCTAGCAGTCGACTGCTAGCATTAGGCAGCTGACTGATGGCCTGAGCAGTCGACTAATCTGGAGATCAGTCGATTGTTGGTCGGGCTTTCGGGCACAGAAAGACTTTCAGTCGAGTGATCATCCTGAGCACTTGACTAATTGAGCCATCAGTCGATTGATAGACATGATCAGTCGACTGATGCCATATTCGTTGGAACTTATCCGACGTGGTTCATTCCGTTGTGAGACAATGGCTATAGAGGCAGTCGACTAATGGTCCCAATTAGTCGACTGCTAGGCGGAATCCAACCCAAGGAGAAGCTTTAAAGGGAGCTCGAGGAGGAGGTTTTCGCCATCCATTATTGGACGTGTTTAGGGTGATTTATTGCTATAAATCAGGGTCTCCAAGTGCAATTTAAGCAACCAAACCAGCAAGCATCCAAAATCTCTTTGTAAAGTTTTCTTTACTTGGATTTTAGTATATTTTCTTGTATTTCTTTCTTATTGTTGTAAGAACTATTGTACGAGATTTTCTCCACCTCCGGATTGTTCCGAGAAGGAGTTATTGTTATAGTGGTGTGTTATTGGCATCATTAGGGCTCTTACGAGCCCAATCCGTGGAGTAGGAACCATTCGGTTCCGAACCACATTATATCGTACTGTCTATTTTTCTTGTGTGTATTTGTTATTGCTTTATTTCTACTGCACACTAATCAATTTGTAGTATGAACGATCGAATTCCTCCATCAACATTGAACACGCTATTCACCCCCCCTTTAGCGGTCACGAACGTTCCTACAATTGGTATCAGAGTGAGACCGCTCTTCAAGGATTAGCAACTAAGAGAGCACCGCTAGAGGGTGAAGAGATGGATTTTGAAGAACAACTAGAATGGGATATCAACACTCTGATCCCATATACCTTCTATGGATAAGAAGGGTTTAGGCAATGGAAGGCACGGATTGAAGATTTTATGATGATGATGGACTTAGATGATTGGGCCACTTTGATGGAAGGGTTCAAATTTCCAATAGGGCCTAAGGGAGGGTTCCTCAAAATTAAGAAGTGGACCGAAGAACAACTCCAAGGATTCGAGAGGAGTAATAAGGTAATCAAATTTTTGGGTGATTTAATTCCTAACGATGTTGTGTCCAAATTAGGAGAATACAAGGATGCAAAGGAATTTTGGAGAGAATTGGCCAAGCTCCATGAGAACCCTTAACCAGTCAAAGAGCCCGAAGAAGAAGAATCCTCATCCTCACAAGCAAGTGAGGATTCGGAAGTTGATAGAGAATCAACATCCGGATCTGGATCGGAAGAGGAAGAAAAGGTGGAAGAAGCCTCCACCTCTAGGGGTGAGGGGGAGGATATTAGATCACCTTCCACACCGGAGCAACCTCAAGAAGAACCATCCACCTCCGGTCAAGAGGAAGAGGAAGCTTGGGACTCCCCTACCATAGAAGGTAACTCAAGCATGTCAATAAATAATAAAATTTATATTATATGCTTTGAATGTAGGGAGCAAGGACACCACAAGAGTAAGTGTCCTAAACGAGTCAAGAAGTCTCAACCATTGTCAAAGGTCAAGGATGTCGGTCCCCCAACAACTAAAAGTAAGGAGCATGTCATTTGCTTCAAATGTCGACAACCGGAACACTACCGGAGTCAATGCCCAAAGGGGGAGAAGAAGACTCAAGATGGAGCATCACATGTAGGGGGAGCCTCTAAGGCAAACCTTAAGGTAAAATCTATTAATGCACTTTCTTTAATTTATAGGCAAAAACATGCTTTTAATTCACTTGCAATTCATCATGAAAATTATGCTAGTAGAAATAATAGATTTTATTGTCTAGGTGCTAAGAGTGTCAACCTTAGGAATAAGGAGAAATTTGGGACTAATGTCCCTACAAATATTTTACCTAAGGAAAGTATTAGGAAGATAGAGAACCACCTAGGTTTTAACCCTAAATGGACTAGGCATATGCCTAGGAAAAACAATGTCCAAAGAATAGATGAAAAATCAAAAATTGGACAATTAGAGATAGAAAACCAAGCCTTGAGGTCAAGGCTTGAGAAATTAGAGAAGACCCTTAAGAAAATGCAAAATCAATTTCAAGGGTCAAGTGATCAAAAATCTAGGTCTATGAGTCAAAGTCAAGGGCCTAGGAGACAAGAGTCAACCAAGGGTAATAAAGGTTTGGGTCACAAACCTAAGCCCAAGGAGACCTATCATAGTGTTCCATTCGATTATGGAACACAACCTAGGTCTAGGAAAACCAAGGCCACTAAGGAAGTCATCCCTCGAGTTGACCATGGTAGGTGCTTAGTGGCTAGGGTTTTGAAGAAACCTAGGGAAGCCACTAAGAAGGTTACAAGGGGAGTTACCCCTAGAGTTAACTTAGGCAAGACCAAGATGACCAAGGCTTCTAAGCCTAGGAGGGTCATTAGGAGGGTATCTAGGGAAGTTATCCCTAGCAAATACCTAGTAAATCCAAGGAGATCAAATAGGTATTGGGTTCCTAAGAGCATGATCGATTCACGCTAAATGGGTTTAAGTGTGCTAACCTTGAATGAGTGGGTAGTTAACTTAATCATAGTAAAGGTGGCACTTTAGGTCACTTTCAAGGTTATGGATACCTTGTAAGTAGGTTTGAATTTAAATCCTAAAAGAGTTTAGGATGTGCCAATATTATTTAAGAAATTTGATAAATTGATTAAATTGGCACAATTTAGGTTTAGAGGTTGAGATGTGCCATTTTGGGTTTTTGACACACTTGGGGGCTTAGTAGTAATATGGAAAAATTGGTTTAATAAAAACAAATGACAATTAATGTTAAAATGTAGGTATTATATACCTTTATATTTTACTTGTCATGCTTGATTTGCCATATAACATGTCATGACATCATGCTTTATTTTAATCATTGAAAATGTCATGATCATGCTTAGGATTAAGGTTAAATGTCATGTATGCTTAGATTCCATTTTATGTCATGACATTATGATTATGAGCACATGTTTATTTATATCATCACTAATACCATAATCATTCATGCATTTATGAAAATTGAGTTAAGGACAATTGGCATGACTTGAAGTCCCATGTATAAGGGAATCAAGTAGTGTTGTCTTAGAAAAATATATGAAACCCTAGATTAGGATGAACAAACCCCACATATCATATTACATTGACATGTATGTGTATTGATACACTCTAGATACATGTGAGATGCTAGGATATGAGTTAAGTTCAAGGGGCATAGTTTTTGCATCTAGATGAACTCAAACTCATCTTATATTATTGGTGGATCATTGGGAAAGCTTATGTTCAAGCCATGTACATTAAGCCCAAAGAACATGATCCAATATAGGTTTTCAAAAATATTTTAAAATTATTTTAGAAAACCTTGGTGAAGTCTATTTTTTGATAGCAATCACCATTGATGAAGTTGATATAAAGTGAGCTAAAACATTGAAGTTTTTCTTCAGTTTTGAACTTTGTGTCAATTTCACTATTTTATGGGTAAAATATTTTTCAAATATTTTTCACCCATTGTATGTGTTATAAGTATTATACGTATGAATTTTCACAATTTTTTCGAATTGTCTATAATTACTTATGCTTTTTGCAATTTCGATTCTGATAACTGAAATTCGAGATTTCAGTTATCAGTCGACTTCCGCTTGATGGCAGTCGACTGATGGGTAGTGCAGTTGACTGTTGATTGATAGAGTCGACTGCCATGCTGATTTCGGGTAAACAAGGTATGTTTAGCCCAATTTCAGCTATGGTAAGGTTCCCTAACCACTCCTAACCCTAGAATATGCTTTGGAAAGCATTAGAAAGGGTGAAAATCTATTGGATATGGATTAGGAGAGTTGTTAGGGTGATGTATCAATTTTAAGGTGTGGGAAAATTCAATGTTGAACTTTTAACCTTAATTTTGATGGTTTATTGTTCCTATTGGCTTAGGGACTCTGCAAGGATATTGTTGGTGCAATAGTTAAGGGGGAGCAAACCTTTAGGGGGAGGTATCCATCATGGGATGATGGATGTTATTTTTTCCTCATGAGAGGGAGAAATAGGAATTTGAGATGCCAATTTGGAAATTGGGAGACTTCATAGGAGTGCCTCTCTTGAGTGATATGAGACTTATCACTAGGAAGATTGTAGGCATCCTAGGTGTCTTTGGACCAAGGGAAAGATTGTAAGATCTCATTGGGATATGAGACATTGACCACCTTGGGAGAACCTTTTTGATGTATGTCAAAAAGGGGGAGAGAGTAAAATTACCAATTTGAGAAAATTGGTAAGGGAATTTGAGTTAGGGGCCTAACTCAAGGGTGTTTTTATCAAACATCAAAACGGTGGAGATTGTTGGTGCAATCGGCCCAGGTTACGATTGACCAGACTCGAGTTCGACTCGAGTAGTGTTTTAATATTTGACATTGATGTCTGACATGTGTTGGGGAGATTGCTGGTGTAATCAACCCATGTTATACTTGATCTTTGACGATGGTTTGACCATTGTCATGGGAGAAGTCTAAGTGTTGTGTACTTGGCATGAAAAGTCCAAGCTTGAGTCTTGGCATGGAAAGTCCAAGCATGGGTCTTGGAAAAGGAAAGTCCAAGCATGGGTCTTGGCATGGAAAGTCCAACATAGATTGACAAGAGAAAGTCCAAGCTTGAGTCTTGGCAATTGAGAAATCCAAGGGGAATATTGGCGGCGTAAAGTCCAAGGGTGGAGTCTTGGCAGCATAAGTCCAATGGTTGGCAGCGTAAAATCCAAGCGGAGTCTTGGCAGCGTAAGTCCAATGTGCATTGGAGGTGTATACCACATTAGCATGACAATAGCTTATAGAAGCACCTGAAGGCTAGCGTATGGATGAACAAGTCATGGATGACTTGGAGGGATCTGATAGGCGTGAGATTGATGGAGGTGGCTAGAAGGCTTAGGTTTAGGCTATGGGTGGTCTAGCAAGTATGGGGGCACCATACTTGGGTTAAAACCTCATGTTTGAGGTGCATCAGTCGACTAGAACTATGGTCAGTCGACTGATGGGAGTCAACTAAGGTTTGACTATGGGAAGATGGCCTAGCAGTCGACTGATGGCCTGAGCAGTCGACTGATCTGGAGATTAGTCGACTGCTGGTCGGGCTTTCGAGCACAGAAAGCCTTTCAGTCGAGTGATCAACCTGAGCACTCGACTAATTGAGCCATCAGTCGACTGATGTCATATCCATTAGAACTTATCCAACGTGGTTCATACCGTTGTGAGACAACGGCTACAGGGGCAGTCGATTGATGGTCCCGATCAGTCAACTGTTAGGCGGAATCCAGCAGAAGGAGAAGCTTTAAAGGGAGCTCGAGGAGGAGGTTTTTGCCATCGGTTCTTGGACATGTTTGGGGCAATTTGTTGCTGCAAATCAGGATCTCCAAGTGCAATTCAAGCAACCAAACAAGCAAGCATCCAAAAGCTCTTTGTAAAGTTTTCTTTACTTTCATTTTAGTTTTTTTGCTTGTATTTCTTTCTTATTGTTGTAAGAGTTATTATACAAGGTTTCTCCACCTCCGGATTATTCCGAGAAGGAGTTATTGTTATAGTAGTGTGTGATTGGCATCGCTAGGGCTCTTACGAGCCCAATCCGTGGAGTAAGAACCATTCGGTTTCGAACCACATTATATCATACTATCTATTGTGCTTGTGTGTATTTGTTATTGCTTTATTTCCACTGCGCACTAATCAATTTGTAGCAAGCACGATCGAATTCCTCCATCAATATCGAAAGTTCTATTCACCCCCTCTAGCGGTCACGAACGTTCCTACAGAATTCCTTTTGGTTTTTATTTTTGTTTTGCAAGATAATTAATGGCCCATCTCGAGGGGTGTAGCATCACTTGACCTTCATTTTTCAACGAAGATGACTTCCGTTACTGGAAGGGTCGGATGGAGTGCTTCCTCAAGACCCAAGTCAAGATGTGGATAGTCATCCATACTGACTTCACTCTACCAACCAATGAAGACGGTGAGTTCTTGGACTGCGACAAGTGGACGAATGCCATGAAGCGACAAGTGGAGGCTGACGCAAAAGCCACACAAATCCTACAGTGCGGGCTCTCCAAAGAAGAACTCAACCATGTCAACCCTTTCATTAGTGCAAAGGATTTGTGGAATAAGCTTATCGAGCTACATGAAGGGAAGGCAGACACGAAGGTTTGTAAGTGGGACCTTCTTTTGAATAAGTTATTTAATCTAAAAATTCAGAACCACGAGACGGTGACTCAACTCCACGCAAGGATCCAGGACATAATGAACGGTCTTCACTCAATCGGACAAAAGGTGGAGAATCAGGATGTAATAAAGTATGCTTTGAATGCATTTCCTAGGACCACTTTGTGGGCATCTATGGTTGATGCCTACAAAGTATCTAGAAACTTATCAAAAATTAGATTAGATGAGTTATTTTCCGAATTCGAATTGCATGAACAATCTAACGCGATCCCAATCGAGAAAGGTGTAGCGTTGGTTGCAAGTCAAAGAAGAAAGGCGAAGGGCAAGCCACCTCCCAAAGAAGATGACTACCAATCGGAGGAAGGAATGGAGACCAAACTAGTCAACCTAGTTCGGAGGATGATCAAAAAGGAAAGGAATACGAGACAATCAAAGAAACCATTCCAAGCAACTTGGGAAGAAGAAGACCAATGTGACGACTTGGCATTCGTGGCAAGATTGACAGAGTCCGAAACAAACTACGAATCCAAATCCCACTCCGACGACAAATTCGAGTCAAGACTCAAAACCAACTCAAAAGAGAAGGTCAAGGTAAGTCATTCGTTAATCGGAAATTTGTATCATGCCATTAAATTATTAGATAGGAAGTTAGCTAAGTCTTAGTCTAGGGTCGAGTCCTTGCTTAAGGAGGTTAAACTCCTCAAGCATGACGCCACCCTAACCTCTTCGACTAGTCAAGTTCAAGAGGGAAACTCAACTCAAGATAAAAAAACTCAAGGAAGAGAATTCTCTCTTGAAAAGACAAGTTCAAGAGCTCAAGGTCAGGTTGAAAAAGTTCACATTGGGATCCAAGGGTCTTGACCGACTCCTTGGAACTCAAAGAGCCATGTACGACAAGGCTGGACTCGGGTTTAGAACAACAACTACGAACACGTCTTATATGTCAATTGTTAATCGTAGTAATCAAAGAGTCCAAGCATGGGTCCCTAAGGTCTTGTTAAATTCACATATAAGTACTACTAAGTATTGGATTCCCAAGGATCAAGTCCACTATGTGGATAAACCATATTGGTTCAATGGTCTAGGGGGAACTAATACTAAAATTGTGTACCCGATCTCTTAGTGAAACTTTACATTAGAAGAGTGAAGGCATCCTAAATATTTTTGGACCAAGGGGGAGAATGTAAGATCTCATTGGTAAATGAGACATTGATACCCTTGGGGAGAGACTTTTTGATGTATTTCAAAAAGGTCGAGAATTGATGGCTTGAGTTAGGTAGCCTAACTCAAAAGTTTTGTCAAACATCAAAAAGGGGAAAATTATTGGTGCAATCGACCCAGATCACGATTGACCGAACTTGAGTTTTACTCAAGTAGTATTTTGATGTTCGACAAAATGATTGACAATGTGATTGTCCTTGAAAGTCCAAGAATGGTCTTGGCATTTGAGAAGTCCAAGTCTTGTGTACTTGGCATGGAAAGTCCAAAGGTATAGTCTTGACAGCATAAGTCCAAGCTGTAGTTTTGGTGGCGTAAAGTCCAAGTGAACTTTGGCGATGAAAGTCCAAGTATGGATACTTAGTATTTGGGAAGTCCAAGGGTGTGATATTGGCAACGTAAAGTCCAAGCTGTAGTTTTGACAACATAAGTTCAATGTTTGGCGGTGTAAAGTCCAAGTGTTTGTCTTGGCGGTGTAAGTCCAAATGTACCTTGGCAAAGTTGACCTGTTTAGTATGACAATAGCCGATAGAAGCACTTGAAGGCTAGTGTATGGATGAACAAGTCATGGATGACTTGGTGGGATCCGATAGACGTTAGGCTGATGGAGGTGGCTAAAAGACTTAGGTCTAGGCTAATGATGGTCTATCAAGTATGAAGAGATCATACTTGAGTTAAAACTCATGTTTGGGGTTTATCAATCGACTGGGGTTATGGATCAGCCAACTAGCCGAGTGTTTGACACTACAAGAATATTATTAATTAACGACGGAAAATTCGATCGCTAATCGATCACTAAATTACATTAGCGACCGATTAAATTGGTCGCTTTAATGTGCGTTGCTAAATGATTTTAGCGACGAAAAAAAATTTCCGCCGCTAATTAGCAACGGATTTTTTTTTCGTTGCTAAAATAAATGGTAGATTTTATTTTCCATCGCTAAATTTAATGACTGAAAATAAATTCTGTTGCTAATCTTTGTGACCGATTTTTTTTTCATCGCTAAATTTAGCGACTGAAAATAAATTTCGTTGCTAAATCCATCGTTAATTAGCGATGGAAAAAAAAATTCATCGCTAAATCTAATTTTTTTAAATCATTAAAGTTTAATATTTAGTGACAGAATTAAAATTCCGTCGCTAAATCTGTTTTTTTTAAAACATTAAAGTTTAATATTTAGCAACCGAATTAAAATTTGGTCGCTAAATTAACGACTGAATTAAAATTCGGTCGCTAAATCTGATTTTTTTTAATCATTAAAATTTAATATTTAGCAACCGAATTAAAATTCCGTCGCTAAATTAGCGATCGATTTTTCATTCGGCCGCTAATTAATGACCGAATTAAAATTCAGTCACTAAATCTATTTTTTTTTTAAACCATTAAAGTTTAATATTTAGTAACCGAATTAAAATTCCATCGCTAAATTAGACAGTTGCTTACCAGAGGGGTGAATGAGATTCTAGTGCCCAGTGTAGATAACAAAGAGCTCAAGACTGAATTGCAGGAGCTAACTTCAATGGTTAGACAGATAGCTTTAAAGCAGGCTCAATAACCATTGATGCAGTCTATTCAGCTGGTGATCACCTGTGGGATTTGTTCTAGTTCCACTCATTTGACCGATGTTTGCCCCGTGTTATAACAAGAAGGGAGTTCTAACTTTATAGATTAGGCAGTTGCAGCAAATGTTTTTCAACCAAGGTCTCAATTTTATCAGTCGCAACCTGGGTATAGGCAGTATGATCCCATGTCTTCCACTTACAACCCAGGATAGAGAGATCACCCAAATTTGAGGTATGGGAATGTGCATCAGCAGCAGCAGCAGTCATATTAGCCACCTCCAGCATTTCAGAGACCATTTGCTATTCATCAGAATGCAACTCCAGTTAAACCACAACAGTCTCAACCTACCAGACCAGAGGCTTCAGTGTAAAAATTGGAGGAGCTTGTGCAGCAGATGCAACAACATATACAACAGATGCAACAACAAATGCAGCAACAATAGAGGACGGATACATCCATGCAGAATCTGGAGAGATAGCTTAGTCAAATAGCATCCAGCATTATGCAGTCTCAGTCACAAGGGTCCAGTCAGTTACCTTCGCAAACCATTCCGAACCCCAGAGGGAATGTCAGTGTCATCGCATTGCGAAGTGGTAAGACTACTTCTGACCCAGTAGCATCTGCACCAGTGCCAGTTTCAGATTTGGTATGTGAGGAGCAGAGAGATGTTTCAAGGACCATATCAGATACCTCATTGCCTTTACCATTTCCTCGGAGGCTAGTACCTTCAAGAAGAAACAGTGATGCAGACAAGGCAGAGGAACTTCAGAAGCTTGTGGACACATTTAGTAAGGTGGAAGTGAATATTCCATTGTTTAGAGTCATCAAGCACATCCCAAAATATGCCAAGTTTCTGAAAGATTTGTGCATTCATAAGAGGAAGCTTAAGGGGAATGAGTTGGTTAGCATGGGGAGGAATGTATCAAGTATGATTCAGTCAATGCCTCAGAAGTGCAAGGATCCTGGTGCATTTACCGTGCCATGTGTGATTGGAGACAACACTTTTGGAGATGCTATGCTAGACCTAATAGCTTCCATTAATGTCATGCCTAAGTCTATTTTTCAGATGCTCGGTATTGGCCCACTTCAGGCCACCAGAGTTGTTATACAGTTGGCCAACTGTAGTTTCACGTACCTAGCATGAGTGATAGAGGATGTATTAGTCAACGTAAAGGAGTTAATTTTTCCAGCGGATTTCTATATTTTGGATATGGAAGGAGATGCAGCTTCAGGCCAACCTCCACTGATTATTGGACGACCATTCCTGAAGATAACAAGGACAAAAATCGATGTATACGCAGGAATGCTTACCATGGAGTTTGGCGACACAGTTGTTTAGTTCAGTATTCCAGATGCGATGAGATATCCCACTGAGGATCATTCACTTTTGAGCATAGACGTGCTGGATGAGTTAGATTGCGAGGAGGCTGAGCATTTTGACACAGATTGGGTGAGCAGGTTTGACAGTGCAGATATTTCATTAGGAGACATTGGTTGCGATGCAGGTGATGCAAAGGATGATGTTGGTGGCTTAGATTTACTCTGTGAGGCTATTTTTGCTAAGGAAATAGAGGTATTTACAGAGGAAATAGATTCTAAAAAAATCGCTTCCAAGGACTGTTCAACCACCGAGAATGGAATTGAAAGCATTGCCTGAGCACCTTAAGTATGCCTACTTATGTGAAGACGAGCAGAGACCGGCCATTATTGCTAGAGATCATGAGCTAGGGCAGGAGCAACGTTTGCTAGACCTTCTCAGGCACTATCAGAAGGCTATCGGGTGGATAATTGATGATATACCCAGTATGAGTCCCACTTTGTGTATGCACTAGATTTTCTTGGAGGACGGAATGAAGTCAGTGAGGCAACTACAGCGTAGACTGAACCCACTTATATTAGAGGTTGTCAAGACAGAGATAACCAAGCTTCTTCGAGCTGGTATCATATACTCCATTTCTGATAGTCAGTGGGTCAGTCCCGTACATGTAGTACCAAAGAAGTCTGGTATCACCATGGTAGCAAATCGACATGACGAGATGATCTCCACACAACCGCAAAATGCATGGAGAGTCTGTATTGATTATCGCAAGCTAAACCAGGCCACCAGGAAAGATGACTACCCCCTGCCATTTATTGATCAGATGTTGGAGAGGCTGGCAAGGAAGTCTTTCTATTGCTTCTTGGATGGCTATACATGCTATTTTTAGATTCCCATAGCGCCAAAGGATCAGGAAAAGACTACCTTTACATGCCCATTCAGGACTTTTGCATATTGACATATGCCATTTGGGCTCTACAATGCTCCAGGTACTTTCCAACGATGTATGGTAAGCATTTTTTCTGATCTATGAGAGCATTGCATGGAAGTTTTCATGGATGATTTCATTGTATATGGCACCTCATTTGATACTTGTTTGGATAGCTTATCACGAGTCTTGCATAGGTGTGTAGAGACTGACCTGGTATTAAATTTTGAAAAATGTCATTTCATGGTTACACATAGCATAGTCTTAGGTCTTTAAAACACATGGCATAGTCTTAGGTCATATAGTCTCTAGAAAGGGTATTGAAGTAGATCCTGCAAAAATCGATACTATTTCTTTGCTATCTTACCCTATATGCATGCGGGCAGTGCGCTCTTTTCTTGGACATGCAGGTTTCTACAAGCGATTCATCAGAAATTTCAGTAAGATTGCCCTTCCATTGTCCAGATTGCTGCAAAAAGATGTGGAATTCCATTTTGATCAGCAATGTAAGGATGCATTTGACCAGTTGAAGAGTGCTCTTACCTCAACTTCAATTATATGACCACCGGATTGGACTCTGCCATTCGAGGTGATGTGTGATGCCTCAAATCATGCAGTAGGAGTGGTTCTAGCTCAGAGAGTGGGTGGAGCAATACATGTCATATGTTATGCATCAAAGAATCTGGATTCCACACAAGCCAACTACATGACAACAGAAAAAGAATTTTTGGCTATTGTTTTTGCTTTAGATAAATTTCGATCTTATCTTTTATGTTCTCATGTGATCATTTTTTCTGATCATGCAGCTCTCAGGTACCTACTAAAGAAGCAAGATGCAAAGCCGAGATTGATACGATGGATGCTTCTACTCCAAGAATTTGACGCCGAGATACGTGATAGGAGAGATAGGGAGAACCTGGTAGTTGATCACTTGAGCAGGATTGAGAGAGAGGCGGACCCTATACCGATCAGAGATTCATTTCTTGAGGAGCATCTTTTATAGCTGCAAGGTAAGATGCCATGGTACGCTAATCTTGTTAACTATTTGGTTGCTTGTGTTTTTCCTACACATTTCTCTAAGGCTCAATGTGCAAAACTAAAAAGTGATGCAAAATATTATGTGTGAGATGATTCTTATCTGTGGAAATTTTGTAGTGACCAAGTGGTTAGGAGATGCATTCCTGATGATGAGTTTCACTCTGTATTTTTCTTTTGTCATTCACTTGCATGTGGGGGTCATTTTGGTTCCCAATGTATAGCTAGGAAAGTATTAGATGCAGGATTATATTGGCCTATTTTATTTCGGGATGCATACTTATTTTTCAAAACTTGTGACCGTTGTCAACGGATAGGTATTGTAGGTCAGAGGAATGAAATGCCCTAACAACCAATTTTGTTTTGTGAAGTTTTTGATGTATGAGATATTGATTTTATGGGTCATTTTCCTAGTTCATTCGGCTTTATTTACATTCTGCTAGTTGTTGATTATGTCTCTAAATGGGTGGAGGTTATCCCCACTAGGACTAATGATGCTGCAGTTGTTGTAGATTTTGTCAGGTCACAGATATTTTGCAAGTTTGGGGTACCCAGGGCGATCATTAGTGATCAAGGGTCCCACTTTTGCAACCGACAATTAAAGGCACTCTTAAGCAGCTACGACGTAGTACATAAGGTGTCCACCCCATACCACCCTCAAACAAATGGTTAGGCTAAAATTTTGAATAGGGAGATCAAATTAATTCTGGAAAAGATAGTATGACCAGATAGGAAAGATTGGAGCAAAAGACTGATCGATGCATTATGGGCCTATCAGACCGCTTACAAGACTCCAATTGGAATGTCTCCCTTTCAGGTTATATTTGGAAAGGCTTGTCATTTACCAGTGGAGGTGGAACACAAGGCATATTGGGCCGTAAAAGCATGCAACATGAGTTTGGAAGAAGCTGGTTGTAAAAAAAATTGTAGTTGCAAGAATTGGAAGAATTGAGATTGGAAGCGTACGAGAACTCCCGCACCTACAAGGAAAAGGCAAAGGCTTTCCATGATAAACATATTTTACGCAAAAACTTCTGTGCTAGGGAGAAGGTGTTATTGTACAATTCCAAATTCAAATGGTTTGTAGGTAAGTTGAAATCTAAATGGGAAGGTCCGTTCATTATTATTAATGTTTTCCCATATAGTGTCATTGAGATACAGGATCCTACTTCGGGAAAAAACGTTCAAAGTTAACGGCCACAGACTCAAACACTTTCATGAAAGCCTGCAAGGAATAGTGGAGGAGGCGACGACGTTTCTCGATGCCATTTACCCAACTTGAAAGGGGAGTGTGTTCTTTTATTTACTGCATTTATTTCCTTCCTTTCATGTTCGGAATAAGTTGTTATGATTGTTTGTTTGTTTGCTTGTTTACCTAGGTTTAGTTGTTGTTGTTGAGCTTAAATAATATTCCCTATGCATGCCTTAGTATCATTTCAAAGGTGGTAAAAATTAGTTAAGTTTGGTCATCGAATTGTGGATTTTTGTGTATGATGGGAGACTTCACTTGCATGCAATCACTTGTTACGATGGTGAATTTTTTTTATTCATAGACTAAGCTTGATGTTTTATTCACCTAGTGAGGTTGTAAGCCATTCTTATCATTTACCCACTTTTGTGTGATAACACATGTGATATTTGTTACTCTATAACTTGCTTTGAATCTTTTCAAAACTGCAGTAACATTTACTTGCATGAGTATGATGAAGGATTTCATTCTTGATTCTTTTCCTGACTTGGCTTGATTGTCTAATCCACTTGATACTTCCATATTCCATGTCTTAATTGTCTTATCTCTTCATTTACTATCCATTGTATTTGTATCTTTGTGGATTATCTTTTTCATATCTATTATTTTCCATGTTGGAGGAATAGTTTGATGGGTTGTATTGTCCGAGACGGACAACATTTTTAAGTGTGGAGTAGGAACTATATTGTTTTGTTGGAAACATGATATGGAAGGCATAGTTTTCAGAGATCATTGGCCTTAAGATTTATTTGCCTGCGATTAGTACTTGATTTTCTGCACACAAAAAAAAGAAAAAAAGAAAAAAATTGTGCAATTGTAATGTAGGCAAATGAAATTTGCAATGTCTAGATAGAGTCATTTGATCCTGAAAATCTAATTCTTAAGTTTCCAAATGTTCTAGCCTCACCCCATATTGCTAGTGTCACTGAGCATTCTCACAGAGCAACTCATCAGGTTTATTTCTCCAATTCTTCTATTGTTTTCTATTCATTATACCTTTGTCTTGTACTTCTCTTTGTATACTTTATCTACGGTCTACTCTTGATCTCATTCTGATTCTTGATAAATCTTTTTGATTCATGTATGAGATGTATTGATAGCAGTAGAGAAGTAGATGATAAGCAAGCATATGGTAGTGCAGGATTACATGTTTTGAGGGCACCCCACTCCTACATTTATTATGTGAGCATTAGTGCATTTATCCATTTTGGGAGATTTTGTATCAGGCTTAGTCTGTTTGATTTGATTGGAAATCATCATACATGTTGACTATTGTAGGAGTCAGATCTTTTGACTACCTTGTATATGGATTGATTTGGTGATCCTAAATAACTTATTTTTTCTGTCTCTGAATTATTGATCTGGGTATTGTCTGGGGAATGAGTGAGTGAGTTAGTGTGTCTTTGTTTTTATTATTGCTCGGGACGCGTAAGAATAAGTGTGGGGGAATTGATAACTACCATTTTATCGCATTATTTTGGTCTCTAATATCAATATTTTTATCCACTCGAGTGATTTATTATTGATTATTAGCATGTTTTATTAGTTTGGATTCATTTTGGACCTTATTGTAAATTCTCCTAAATTTTGGACTTATATACAAATTTTATCTTTGTTTGTAGGAGATCGAGATGAGACGATGGACTAGACTCAAGTCGGATCAAATATGGCTTATCTAGGGCCATAATTAGGGGTGTAAATGAATCGGTTCGATTCGATCGATTAATCTCAATTCGTAATTCAATATGTGCAAATATTTTTCGAATCGAACTCGAGCCGAAATAATATTGTTCGAAATGTTCGTGAATTGTTCGCGAACTTTATTTTTTTTAAAAAAAAATTAAATATTAAATCGAGTATCAATTTTCGAATATCAAATCGAGCATCATTCGAATATTAAATCGAGCCTCAATTTCGAATAGTAATCGAACCGTTCGAATTAATATTCGAAAATTTTGAATCGAATCCGAACTCGAGCTTTGATTTGAATCGAATTTGAGCCCAAAATTATTAAATTTTTGAACTTCGAATCGAATTCGAATATGTCAATTCGAACTTCGAATCGAACTCGAATACTAAATTTTTTTAAAAATTCGATTCGATTCGATTCGTTTACACCCCTAGCCATAATGGACATTTCAAGCTGACTTAATCTTAGCCATTCATCAAGATCTGAAGCAATTTAATCAAGGGACAAGATCTGATCAATCATTTGAAGCAATTTAATCAAGGGACAAGATCTGATCAATCTGGACCGTCCAATGCGATTGATTTGATCTAAGCCATTAATCTGGATCTAGAGCGATCCAACCCATACATTAAGATCCACACATCTTGGTCGTTCATCCGGACCATTCGATCTCGAACATTCATTCAGATCTGATCAAATCCATCCATTTCAAATCAGAGTAATTTCAGTCGTTGGATGCACAACCCCTAAATCGATTAACCAAGGCATTTAACCCTAGCTTTGATTGGACCCCTAAATCGGATGGTCAAGGAAATTCACTTAAGAAAATCAACATCTTCCCCAAATCTGGCATCGCCGACACACAGACGTGGCGGGGACTTCATCTTCCTCCTTGCACAAGCGAAGGAAAAGGGAGTCGGGATCGTGGCTTCTTCTTCGCTGGAATCACCTCGTCGTCGGTCATCTCCCCATCGAGAGCCCTCACACACGCTGTCATAGCCCTTCCACCGCCACCTTCTTCATTGGATCCGACGAAGAATCTTTCCATCAGAAATCTCTGATGAGTTCTTCACCTTCAGTCGGTTGTCCCCTCCTTCTATTGATTCACGGAGGAGTTCCGCCTCGACGACAGTCTCCTAGCTTCATCGGATTTGAGAGAGCAAGGAGACACCACTAGATTTCTAGATTTGGGAGTTTGTGCCATCCGCACCATCCTTTCGCTCCGGAGACTCAATTGAGCTCCGTCGAACTCGTCAGGTTTTTATCTGCTCATTATTCGGGCGTACATCAGTGGGATGATCGTTTACTTACTATTTCGTGCATTAATTTGATAGTTGTCAATTCCTTATACTTGATATTGGAAAAAATTGTAGTTGTGTAGTTGTTTGTTTAACTTGCATTCCTAGTGTTTGATGAATTGCTGTTTAGAATAGTTTTTACTTTCAGCATTTAAGTGTTGAATACATAATTTATCTTTATTGTTATACTTTATCTCTTTAATTCTTGTTATCAGTGTAGTTGCGTAATCTTCAAATCCAAACCCCCATCCTATTAAGGAAAACCTTAACTCTAGCATTGACTTACACCGTTACCTTCCATGGGAGACGATCTAAGCTGTTCGCTGTGTTATTTTGTCATAGAGAGGATTTGATAACTAAATTGTTAGGCTTCACCTACCAGTCTCCCGTAAATTAGTAGGTGACTTCATGTTACACAATGCTTACACTTTCTCCGGATTGGCTTGCAGTCCCTTTTCTGTCACAATATATCCCAGAAATTTCCCACTCCTTACCCCAAACAAATACTTCTTGGGATTTAACTTCATGTTATACCGCATAAGGGTGGCAAAAGTCTCCTCTAGATCAGTAACCAGATCCCGAGTGATTTTTGATTTGACGAGAATGTCATCAATATATACTTCCACATTCTTACCTTTTTGCTCTGTAAAAATTTTATCCATGAGTCATTGATAAGTAGTTCCTACGTTCTTCAGGCCAAAAGACATCACTACATAAGCATACAACCCTCCTGCCGTCACACAACTGACCCTTTTTTTGTCATCTTTTGCTAGTGGTATCTGATGATACCCTTGGTAGGCATCCATGAGAGATACAACTTCATACCCAACTGTAGAATCAACTAACTGATCAATACGAGGCAATGGGTAGCAGTCTTTAGGGCATACTTTATTCAAATCACGAAAGTCGATACACATCCTCCATTGTCCAAAGGGATTAAGGACCAGAACTACATTAGACACCCATTCAAGGAATTGAATTTCTCTAACATGACCTTCTTGCAATAATTTATCTACTCCTTCAGCGATAACTTTATCCTTCTCAGGCCTAAAGTGTTGCCATTTTTACTGGACGGGTCGGACTCCCCGAGTGACGTTGAGGTGGTGCTCAGCAATTTGAGGGTCTATCCCTGTGAGGTCATGCACATCCTTGGCGAAGATATCTTCATTCTTACGCAAGCAGTTCACCAGCTCTTCCTTTATCTCCAGTTGCTAGGCCACTCGAGTGATCTTTCTAGGAGCTATTTCCACTGATTCGCCTTCTTCTATTTTTTCAGCTCTGGGTGGGAACTCCTCCAGTACATAAATATCAGAAGTGATGATAGATTTCCCTTTAGGGTTGTCCACCCTTGCCTTCTTCTTATCGTCCCTTACCATTTGGACATAACAACTCCGAGCCACTTTCTGCTCTCCTCGTGCTTCCCCGATCAGCTGTTCGACTAGGAATTTCACCTTTTGATGGTAAGGGGAGGCCACCGCCTAAAAAATGGATAAAAAAGGATGACCCAAAATAGGATTATAAGTGGATGGAGCATCCACTATGAGAAAAAGAGTAATATTCATTTTTTGGCTGGGCTTAGCACCCAGGGTGAGAGGCAAGGAGATCTATCTCATGGGATGCACCATATATCCCACGAATCCAAACAAAGGAGTAGCCACATCCTCCAGTTGTGCATTTCCTAACTGTATTTGTCCAAATGCTTCCTGGAAAAGGATATTAACTGAACTACCCGAGTCGACCAGGACTCGGGCTACCTCATAGTTGGCAAGAGAAATCCAAATCACCAGAGCATCCGTGTGAGGTAATAAGACACCTTGCAGATCTTCAAGCTCGAAAGAGATCGGTGGTGCACTCTGGACAACTTGCTCTGTTCTAATGGCTAAACTTTCCATGAGGCGGGCATAGGACTTTCGATCTCTATTGGAGTCCCCATTAGTAGGTCTTCCTGCAATAACATGAATAACTCCCCAAGTAAGGATGCCATTCGGGACAGCTGAAGGGCCTTCACCTGCTGACCCTCCTTGTGAAGTACCCTCCTGAATAGGAATTTGCTGATCCGGCTGGAAGGGAGCTTGAGGCCTTCCATTGTAGGGCCCTAGACGAACTATATCAGGTCGGCGACCTCTCCTTGCCTGTCCTCCCGTCTGAGGCCGCAACTGTGGGTAAGCAGCTCGAATGCGCTCTAACTCCTCTTGCAATTTAAACAACAACCACTGGTATGACCATACTCCATATGGTATTGACAAAAATAAGGAGCTGGGGGATTACGAGGAACCCCCCTATATCCAGCCGGACGCTGGAGAAGACCTTATTGGTCATAAGATTCCATTTCTCCCTCCTTCCAAGTTCTCGAGGGAGGGATGGCGTCGACGACCATGATCTGTAAAAGGGGTGTCAGACGAGCCCCTGCATCAATAGTCTGGGCCTAGGAGCTTCTGGTATGAAAGGCCACACATATTCCCTTCGGGGGAGCGCTCGTGGAGCTGGGGGATGACTTCTTTCGGTTGGGATAGCAGAAGGCCACTGTTCGGCCTGCCTAACTTTCAGCCCTTCTTCTTCATTTATGTATTTTTCGACGCGGCTTAGCAATTCCTCATAGATGGTCGTTGGTTTCCTCAATAAGGAGCTGAGGAAAGGCCCCTCTCTCAACCCAGGCAGGATGCCCAACCTCAAAATATCGGACCCCGTCGAAGGGATATTTTTGGCAGTGGAGGTGAACCGATGAAGATAACCTCTGAGCGATTCTGAGAGTTCCTGCCTAATATGTAGTAAGATTGAAGCATCATTTTTATTGGTCTTGCAGCTAGCAAACTCTTGGCGAAAAACTCCCTGCAAATCAGCAAAGCAGGTGATAGATCTCGGAGGCGGGGCACTGAATCATCTCTGTACAGAGTCGGTTAATGTAGTGCAAAAAACTCGGCACTTAAGAGCATCTGTATAGCAGTGGAGAGAGGCAGCTCCATCAAATTGAGACAAATATTCCTCTGAATCAATTGTGTCATCATACTTCTCCACTTGGGGATTTCTAAAGTATGAAGGGGGCATCTCAGAAAAAATGTCGACGGTGAATGGACTGGGCTCATAGTTTTCCGGAAGCCCTAGTGGACTTACTTTCTCCTTGCTCTTCTCACCTGGTTTGCATTACCGGTATGATATTTTGATATATTCTCCCCACCGGCCCCTCACCTGGTAATACTTCGACATATGACGTTGTCATTGGTTAGATTGGAGAAGGCCTCTCATGTAGCTGTTCTTGGGGAGAGAGTTCATCAGAATGAGGATGAAGATATCCCGTCCTCCTCCTCTCTTTGGCCAAGGCTTCAGCTACAGCTGCGTCCACCATGACCCTCAGTTGTGATGGTAATAAGGTAATGGGATTATCTTCCGCAAAAGAGGTTGTCGGATGCTACATCTCCTCTGGCTGCATCTCAATGTCTTGCTCAGTGATGTTTCCCACAGACGGCGCCAACTGATGCGGACGTACACAGATTTTCTCACCTCCTTTAAATGCCAAAGAGCGTCTAAGAGGCTTAGGGTTCTCTTCGGCCGCAACAGTAATGAAAGATGAATAGATGGCAATACAAACCAACATAGAGAACAAAGGCACAAGGTTTAACGTGGTTCTGAATCTCAATTCCTACTCCACGGGATGAGCTCTATCGCAAGCTGCAGTGCCAAAGAACTTTCACTATGAAACTTCTCTTTCTTGGAAATAGTTCTAGAGGTGGAGGGAAACCTCTTACAATTCGCACAATCTACATAATGAAAAGAGAGGTTCACTCTCTCCGGGTTTTCTTCTATTGCTTCTTCTTTCTTCTTCTCTTCTCTGGCGATGTCGTCCTCCCTCGAACTTCTGGTGCGATGAGAATTAGAATCAGCCTCCTCTCTCTCTCTCCGCTTTCTTCTGCTTTTATCTCCCCCTCTCCATGCCAGCTATGACGTAACAAACCATTCCCATAATTGTCCACGTGAAAGGTCTCCTTCTTCTGGAGAATCATTCTATTAATAAGATAAGGAACGAAAACTCTCGCGAATATTATGTGGAGTCATAATTTGTTATAACAAACTCTCTTAACCTCACTCGGGAAGAATTCTCCCCTCCTTTTCACCCTCTCTTCCTTTACTGAGTCTGATTTCACCTGTATACTCTTCACTTATTCAAGCTAAGGTGTATGTTGTTCATCTTACCTTCCCAGGCTAATATCCACACCTACTTTGACCATGAGGTATGATACCTCATGCTTCTTGTGATGCCCCGAGTCAATATCCGACTCACTTACCGAGTCAGATACCCGACTCATTTATTGAGTCAGATACTCGACTTGTGCCCCGAGTCAGGTTCCATCGATTCTGTCAGTGTTTCACACATGATTTTTTTTCATCTTAGTCCTTAAGTCAGATTACAACATTATCAAATATTTTTTTTTTTAAATGTAAAAGAATAAAAAAGAGAAAATGGAATGCTTCTCGCATGGGGCTTCCATTCGATGAGGTCGTCTGTCCGCGTGAGGGTGTTGCTCATTGCTTGCGCAAGGCGACTTTTTGTTTACTTCGAAAGACCAGATTGAAGAAGGAAAGAATTTCAAGTGAAAAAAAAAATTCTAGAGAAAAATAAAAGAAAAAAATTCCGTTAACATGAAAGAATGGAAAAGAGAAAATGAAATGCTCCTCGATGTTGCCACCCGCTCGCATGAAGTTGTTGCCCGTTGCTTGCGTGAGGCGAGGTTGCTTCATATAGGAGAGCTGCCACTGCAGACAACAACTTCGCATGGCTAGCGCATGAGACGACGACCTCGCACAAGTTTGCCTCACGCAAGGTCATAGCCCGCAGTGGACAATGCGAGCTCACACGAGCAAGTTTTTATAGATTAAAAAAAATCGGAGGAAAAAAATTCCATTTGATTTGGATGAATAAAATATAATTAAAAGAAGGAAAATAATTCGTATCGATACGACCATACATGAGATCTTAAATCCACCTGGCCATGAGATAAACAATAGAAAGAAAAATATTTTTTATTTTTTTTACAAAGTAAACAAAGAAATATTTTCATTTCATATTTTTTATTTCCTCCCAAGTAAACAGACTTGTAAGGTAGGGGACAAGAAGTATGACAGAAGAGAGAGAGCATGACCATGGTTCAAGGGAGATGGATGTGGAAATGCTTGAACGTGGAATTTCCAGGGACAACGTCGCCGCGCTGATTTGAGTCTTCCCTGTTGGCTGCTCTACAGCGACTCAAGCCTTGATTTCCCTCTGCAGTTTCCGAAGAACTTTTCCGACGACGCTCGTTGTGACCAGCCAAACGCCGACGGCAACTCCTTTTGAATTCGTCAAATTCTGATAGTTCATGGAATCTGTATGGATTAAAGGAGGAAGCATAAGCTCCAACTTAAAAACTAAACACTCCGTAAATTAAAACGTTTTCAGGATCGTAACAACCAAAGCTACAATATGATTTCCCTTAGTTAGCTTGAACATAATTAGAGCAGGGGATGTCAGTCTGGGGCAACCATATATGGAAATGTTTCAAGATGATGAAGTTGCTCAACTTTCCCATGATCTAGAGCAACCACGCACATTAATATGTGAAAGGGACTAACGTCAAATGAGCTTCTAAAGAATAATGTCCTCATTTTCTTAGCGTACTTCAATTAAAAATGGCGGGATGGATGAAGAGGACGATGATGGTGAAGCTGAGGTGCGTCGATATGAAGATGATACCATTGATGAATTAAAACCATTTCGTTCGTGATGATATAGATTAAGGCTTGGCAATTTTCGCATCTGGTGTATTTGTCTTCGAATTGGGAGAGAATCTGATTATGGAATTAAAATGTAAGAAATTAAGAGAAAACCCATTTCTTCTAAAGCACTCCCTGAACTACAGATGTTTTAAGTGTCTTTTGTTTGCATCAAATGCAATAACAAATGAGATTCGACTAATTATTGACAAAACACACACAAAAGACGAATAATCATGTGGATCAAGATCCGTGATGTATGTGTGAGTGGAGTAGCAATAATTTTATGCACGAGTGAACGAGTAATCTTAAAATTTAAGATTTTTTTTTTAATATAATCCAGGTATCTAAGTGTCCGAATTTTATTTCTTCCCTTTTAGTTCACCCATCCGGTAAATCCGAAGCAACTTATGCAGGAGGTAGAAGCTCACCTTATACACACATAGAAGCTCACATCTAGAATAATCATCCATTTAAAATTTAAATTTGATCCTCTTATTCCTCCTTAAAATTCTTGGTTCATGGACAAGCGGAGTAATAATCTAATGTAAGGTCCTAGGATTTTGATTTCTGATCCACAAGTCCTCCTAACACAAGATGAAGCTAGGTCCTTGATCCATGTGCGATGTCATTGCAATCAAATCATATCTTTCACTAGTATACAAATAACTGATCAGGAGAGAAAAAGAAGCTCAAACAGCTTGTCCAGATTCCCTTATTTTATAATCGAGTTCTTTCTTTTTTCTCACAATTTAATGAATAGAAAGATAAGCAAATAAATAAATAAGAAAGCCGGAGGAAGCGAAAAAGGAGGAGCACCTGCTGCATTGCTGACAGAACCTCTGCCGCCGGCCGGCAACGACGACAGCTGCGGCCTTGGAGTGCATCTCGCAGACCTTGTGCCTACAGTTATACCGTTTCTCCTCCGTCAGATCGGCGGTGCACTTGTCGGCCTGACAGCTCGGCACGCCGCATCTCCCTGACCCCCTCTTCCCCGCCTGTCGCCGCTTGGTGTCCATGCTCGCCGCTGCCTCACCTCCCGGACTAACCGCTACCTCCTCGTCTTCCTCGTCCCCGTCCTCTTTCACGAGAATCACGACGACCGCTTCCTTCTCCTTTTCGGCCTTGTTGGGGAGCTCCGTTGGCGGCCGGCGGCGGTCCATGTAGGCAGGAGATCAGAGAGGGAAAGACGGAGAAAGAGAGAGAGAACAGGAAGGAGAAAGGGCCACTGCAAACCTGAGGTGAAGAGAAAGGCAACGTGAACAATGAGTCGAGGAATCTCTGTCAATTGGCACGCAAACTTCTTCTACAGCAACGTCTCATGCTCGTGATCAAACAAACATCATGATCATCGTCAGCCTCCATTATGGAGATGAATAATCTGTCTGTTGCAAGCTGTAAGAAATGCTTGCTTGAGAGTGACTCTACAAGGAATTGAGTGCGCCATTTATTAAGACCATATATAAGCGCATCAGATATATCACGAGATGGGACTGGAATGGAATCTCCTTCCTTCGATGTTTACGTCGCTCAGATGTTGCTTCTACGACGGCCCTTTTTTGTTTATGTTCCAACGGAGTTTCTCTGGGCAACACAAACACTAATTTTATTTGTCGCCATGCCAAGAAGTCACGTCAATATTATTGTATTTTTTTATAATTCAGATATTCAAAATAATTATTTCGTCTGAAAAAAAAATATTGATTTTTAATGACAACTCTTATTAATTCTGAAAATGACTCATAATTATACATCAGATAAATTTAAAAAGTATATATCACTTCATCGAAATTTTCCAACCTTCCAAATCTCCTCTCATTGATCATTACTGTATTTTCACTAGTTATGAATGGCAAAATTAATAATGCTTAATTCGATGTGTATTAGTTATTCTAATCTCAATTATCTTTTATTATTCTCTTAACAAATCTATTATAATCAAACATTACAGAAAGAAATTGAATTTCACTATGATCGGTTAAATCTTTTACATCCTTAAATAATTTGTATCTACGTTCATCGGCAATTTACTAAATCGCATTTCTAACTTTCACTAATATTTAAATCACACATAAATACATAATACT
Organism: Wurfbainia villosa; assembly: GCA_025175895.1. Lineage (NCBI taxonomy): Eukaryota > Viridiplantae > Streptophyta > Magnoliopsida > Zingiberales > Zingiberaceae > Wurfbainia > Wurfbainia villosa. The sequence goes on along the minus strand of CM045995.1, from coordinate 8,188,622 downwards.
CTTTTAGATTTATCAAATCATATATATATTTTTAAAATAATCTCACTATGACATGTGAAGCACTAAAGCACATTAAAATTTTGAAAAATAACACGTTGTGAGTTGTAGTTGATTTTAAAAGTACTATTTCTCTCTTTACCATTTTTTTTTTCAACCACACGATATGCAACATATAAGATAAAATCAAGATTCAAGAGCATGATTACATTTACGAGAGCCCCAAAAATATAATAGTCTAGATTTTGATCAAACTTGATAAGTCTAAAACTATCAAATAGTTTTAGTCAAAAATCTTTGACACTATAAAATATATCAAAATAGCGATAAAATTTAACAACGAAAATAATTTATTATAAATTTACAATAAAATTTGTGACGAATTGAAAATTTCGTAGCAAGTTATTAACGAAATTTCCAACAAAAAATTTGTTGATGCAAACATAAAAATATTTATAACGAATTAAATTTCGCCACAAATATCGTCACAATTTTGCAACGAATTTAATTTTTCATCCCAAATTTGTGATGAAAAATTAAATTCATTGCAAAATTTTGCAACTAAATATAAATTCTTCGCAAAATTTGCAATGAAATTGGGATTTGATGCAAATTCTACGACGAATTATATTTTTGTTGTAAATTTTACAACTAACACTACAAGAAAATTGCCATATACCCACGGTAAAAAACCATAGGTAAAAGCATGAAAACCGTGGGTATAGACCTCAAAAACCTATACCCACGGACGTCCATTTTCGTCATTTTTATCATGCCTTTACCTACGGTTTTTTTGCTGTAGTTATAATATATAGTGACAGTACCCATTACCGTCAGAAAATATCTCGACTTATACCTACAGATTTCATTGCGTCACTATAGATTTTAGTGACAGAACTAAAAATCGTCACAAATCAAATTCCTAAATAATTACCCACAGTTTTTTTTCCGTGGGTATAGCTTATAGTCACATTATTTTTTTCCCGTGGGTATAAATTATAACCACACTTTTATTATAAAAAATTGAAATTTAGAATTCAATTTATATATTTAAATTTATATACGAATAACAATCATCTTAAAAAAGACTTTAATTATATAAAAAGTAAATCATGTCATAAAGTAATAAGTAGCAATATTACAAACAAACGAAATCATAAAAATCTAAAAAAGTGCATATGCTCCTATAAAGTACATATATATGGTGCATACAAAATAAAATTCCAAAACATGATAGACATGAATCACCAACAATCAACAAAATGAGCACCTTCGCTTCAAGTTATCACCTGCAAAGTAAATTATAATGAAACATTAATATAAGTGAATGTATTTAACAAAATTAACATCAATCTTAATGAAAGTTAATCAAATTAAGTACCTACTATATTCATAATCTTCATGAACTTTGAGATCTTGAATTGCTTTGATCATTTGGCTTACTTGAAGCATCCGGAACCTATAAAAAAGTATACAAATTTTGAACTAAGATAACAATTTAAGAAATTCTTCGTGATGAATGCTAAAACTAATTAAATTAGCGGACAAAACTAATACAATGTTATATTGAAGCATAACTTCTAGTTATAACCAACTGACAAGGAGGACAATTTGAATGTCTGTTAGTGTAACAGTAAATGAATACAAATATAATTGAAATTTATATTGAAGTTGATATTTTTATATTGCATGGAGAACAAGCTTTTCAAACAAAATATAAATGGAATTTTATCTGATGTTAGCATACCTGTTCAGCTGCAAGTTGTAAGATGTTTTGCACATCTTCTCCTGGCAAACGACTTTGCATTAATTTTATCACATTGGTCAACAACCCCTTAATATGCATAACTTCTTCACGCAAATCTTCGTTTGTAGATGATGAAGCTTTTGACTTTTTTACGGATGGAATCTTGCCCAAACAACGCACACGTCCTCTCTTTTCATTTTCAGGTCCTTGTACTTTTGCAAGCAAGTCATCCTTCCAAAATGTAGAACCTTGTTTGCTTTGAGATGCTTGTGATGTTTCACCCTCGGATACATGATTTTTAATTTCATCCTGCAACACCATTATATAAAAAGAAGTCATAATTGTAAGAGTGTGACATATATACAACAAAGTAAAAATCAACAAAATAATGATAGACATTTAGACAAAACATATATAATGAAATCTTACAATAACACTAGCAGATTTGTCATTGACAATTGTTCCATTCTTACGAGTTCGAGTGTCAATATATACCACATGACGTTCAGGCAACACTCCTTTGTTTTTCTTTTTCTAAAACCAAATAAATTGTGAGTTGCACATAAAAATATATAATTCAATAACAATGAATGCAAACAAACCTTCTCATCAATCACTACTGGAAGACTTTTTATACCCATACAATGGGTATCTTCAAGCTTAGCACGATTTTGCTTATTAATTTCGCTTATTTTCTATACAAAACAAGAATTCATAAAGAGGAAATGACACATATGCGTATAATGTTATATAAAATATATATATGTAAAACAACTTACTTGCCCTTCTTCTGAAAACCAATGATGAACTAAAGCACGGTATTGACCTGGATCAACTCGATCATCAAGTAATGTAGACGCAATTTCTTCTTCTGTCTTACTGGGGTCAAATGCTCTCTTTAAATCATGCTTCCATTGTCTCCATTTGTCATTCATCTCGGATTTCAACATCTCCCTTGTAGCATCATTTATAGGAGGGACGAACTCAAATTTACCCTAAATAATAAAACATGTTAAACCAAAAATATGAATATAAATTTAATCATAACATAAATTATGAATGCATAGGTAAAAGAAAAATAGCAATCATGGAACCTCTATTAGTTTAAGCATCTCCTCTTTGTTATTCTTTGGCATTAATTTCCAACTTGTATAGTTGATTGGAGCATATTGGGGCCTTCGTACTACACTTCCTATGAATCGAGTAAGAGTCTTTGCTTCTTCACCAATAGGTCGACCAAGTTCATCTAACTTAACTCTTATAAAATCCTCAGGATCCATGTCCCACACATCTAACATTTTAGTAGGGCCTCTAGTTGTTTTTGATGGTTCCACAACTATTTAAAAAACGAGACATAAATATGAGACAATATATATATATATATATATATATATATATATAACTGAATAAATATGGTAGCAAAATATATACCTTCTTCAAGAGCTTACGTATGTAGGATGTAGTGAGTGAGGGAGCAGTTCATGTATCTGATGTTCTATAAAAAGTGAACCACAATGTGTTCCTTCATTAGGGCTTGATTGGACTTGATTTGAGGTAGAATTCAGAGTAGTCCGTAATTCTTCATTGTCTTGTGAAACATTCTTTGGATTCAGATCTTTACTATGATTAACAATGTTTAATTTTCTTCGTCTTCCCATCGACCTATGGAGCTAATTAGTCTTTCAAAAACTAAAATCAAAATATTGCATAATCAACCATAGGCATAGCAGTATAGTGAGCATAAACCAACAAACAAGGGTTATTGTCATCCTCTACATATAGCACCAAGACAAATCAAATTGTAAAGTACGAAAGAGAAATAGAACAGATAGCACAAATACATTGAAGAGATTGTCATCCTATATAGATATATTGTCAAGCAATCAAATAGACATCAAAATAACTTAGATCAACTAATGGTTTTACAGTATGCAGGAATGGCACGAGGTTATACAGTATGCAAGCTATGATTTTAGAATATCATGCTATATACTGAGCAAAGCTCTATGAAAAAACGTGAACTGGAAGCCGAATCCCTAGCTTGGCATACAAATTGGTTAACTAGTGTACTTGAGGTTTGCAAATAGCTTTATTTGCTTATTCTATAAAAAAAAGAAATAGAATGCAGTAGAAAAATAGCAGGAGGGGTAAAAGGGCATTTAATTGATCAATATAGACTGAAATAGTAATTAGAAATATATCTAATTACTATGAAGCTTAGTATCAGTGACGATCAGCTGGAATTTGTTCAAGAACCTCTGAATTCGATGACTAGATATCACTAGATTTGGCAGCTACCAAAACTTGATTTGTCTTTACAATTTGATTTCAGGAAGACCAAGATCTTAGTGTTCTAAAAAATTCCAAGAAGCTTCAGATTGAAGTGAATCAGCACTGTGTAGATTCCTCAGCAGGAAATAAAACAATAAAGACTACCCATTCGATAGCAGTTTCTAAGGAGGCAGTTTTCCCTATTGATAGTTATCTAAACAGAAGCTTCAAAGATTTTGAGGTGCAGGATGGTTTGGATTCACCTGCTTATGATGGTAATAATTGGGTAATTAATCTTGATAATGATACAAGTCAACATATGAGACTGCAATGAACAAAGATTAAACCTACAAAGTCAAGATATGAAACTGCAATGAACAAAGATTGTGTGCTAATTTGCAAAATAATCTCTATACAAAAGGATATAAAGAATTAGAAGAAAATTACAGCTGACTCCTTGTAGAATAGCATGCAAGACATTTTTGGTTGTTTCTAATTCATCCTTTGACATTCTCTCAATGGCTGACCAACAGCAGTGGTAATATCTTAATTCAAGTGCCTGACCTATGCCAATATATCTAAGCTCTCCAACTTACATATTGTTTCTGAGCTAAAAGGGATGTTCCCCACGGATCATTTTTGGTGACATCTATTTACGTGAGGTCATGTATGGTCACAGAGCGAGCCACTGTCAAGTAGTTCACATATAGATATAATTGCTCTAACTCGCACGATTGCGATTAGCGGTGCAAAGTGCAAAGATTAACATCACAATTCCATATAACAATCCTCTTGATTTACATCATCATCAGAATTTCTATCGTCATGAATAGCAATAGCATTAGCCTCAACTTCCGACACTTCATCATCATCATTAACTTCTCTCCTAAGCCAATCATTCTCATTCTGAGTTGTTTCATCTATATCATGTGTTGTTTGCTCACTCATAGGCTCAATATCATTGTGGTCCTCATCACCCATATCATATGTATCACGCACTTTTACATTCTCAACCACAGGCCAATCCTTGTTTCTCTCATCCCAGACATAAAACACCTTTCTAGCTTGTGATGCAAAAACATATGGGTCATCACAAATATCTTTTCCAGTATGCTTCAAAAACTTGAAATTTACAAGAGTCCTCCCAAACTTGTCTTTCTTGCAACCTCTATTGATATCTACCCAATCACACTTGAAAAGAACGACTTTATATCGTCCAGAATAATCCAATTGAATTATATCAGTTAATTGACCATAGTAGTTAATTTCATTGGATGAGATCTTAGTCTTCACGACTACTCCACTATTTTGCGTTTTCAAGAATCTCTCTCTCTTCTTTGTGTGAAATCTAAACCCATTGATGACATAGCCAGAAAATCTCCTTGCCATATTTGATGGACCACGAGCTAACCACCTAAGCTCATCAGTAACTTGTGCACTCCTTTGTTCATCCAATCGTTGAATCTAAAATATGTTAGGAACATAACTTAGTCATAAGTAATTCATAACTAATAAAAGAATTAAAAAAAGAAACTAATTTCTTTATACTTACCCTCTCTTTAAACCAATCATTGAACTTTTTAACATGAAGCTTCTCAAGTTCAACTGAAGACAATCGTCAAATCAGCTATCTATTTAATAATGCAATGTGTTCCCTAAAAATCAATGAAAATAGAGTTATTTGGTTAACAAAAATATCAAACTATAGAAATGAAATTAAACTTATGTCTTACTCTATAAATGAAGCTATCGCATCATGGTTGAACAACACATATCTATGAGCCTGTGATAACTCCAACTTGTCAAGCTTACTTATGCTCACTCTCTTCCGTTTCCCTACTTTGAACTTTTGTTGTCTTTTCAATCCTAGTGGCCTCCCTATTGGATGTAAAAAGGTTCCATCATCTATTAAACTTGAATCTATTTCATCATCAGTTCTTCTAGGTCTAGTAAGTCTTGTCTCTACCCCAGATAGATATTGTGAGCAAAATATCAAACACTCATTAGCCAAGTAACCTTCTGCAATAGATCCTTCAGGATGTGCTCTATTACGTACAAAGGACTTCAATGTTAGAAGAAACCTGAAGGCAACACATAAGATAACACATTACTAGGTTTTGAATCTATATATTCTTATTGGTTAAAAGGAATAGTCTATACCTTTCAATAGGATACATCCATCTATATTGCACCGGTCCTGCAACCTTAGCTTCATGCGGCAAATGGATTATCAAATGTACCATTATGGTAAAAAAAGATGGAGGGAAAATTGTTTCTAGCTGGCAAAGTGTCTCAACAACTTGATACTCCAATAGCATAAGAGAATCCACATTCAGCACCTTTGAACATATTTGTCTAAAGAAACTGCAAAGATTAATTAAAACTGATGTGACTTTATCGTAGCGAACCCTTAATGCAATTGGAAGAAGTTCTTGCATCAACACATGACAGTCATAACTTTTTAACCCAAATATCTTGTGCTGCTTTACTTGAACACAATGTGGAATGTTTGACGAGCATTCATCTGGAGCTTTTACATTCTTTAGAACACTCAAGAAAGCTTCCTTTTCCTTTGTAGTCATCTGATAACAAGCCCTAGGTAAAATCACCCTAGTACTGTTAGGATGTAGCTGAGGATGAAGCACACTACGAATACCAAAATCTACAAGATCTTTCCGTGCCTTATAATTATCCTTTGATTTTCCTGCTTGATTTAACAATGTACCAAGTATGTTATCACAGACATTTTTCTCAATATGCATCACATCAAGGTTATGACGCAATATATTATGTTCCCAATAAGGCAAGGTAAAAAAAATGCTCTTCTTTTTCAAAGGTTGGGGCTCACCCATATCTCCCTCACTATCTTCTAAATCATCCAAATATCTCAAAACTGAATTTCCATCAAGAATTGCAGGTTTATCTCTGAATTCCTGTGTTCCATCGAAGTCTTTTTTGTTAAGCCTCCACTTGTGATCTAAGGCTAACCATCGACGATGACACATGTAGCAATATTTTCTACCATGTTGCAACCACTTTGATGCTGTTTGAAAACCACAACATGGGCAAGCATATTGGCCTTTAGTACTCCACCCAGATAGGTTAGCATATGCTGGGAAGTCATTAATAGTCCACATTACTGCAGCACGGAGTTGGAAGACCTCTTTCTTGGAGACATCAAAGGTTTCAATTCCAGTATCCCACAACTCTTTCAACTCTTTCACCAATGGTTGTAGGTACACATCAATATTATTTCCAGGAGATTTAGGACCTGGAATGATTAATGACAACATGAAAAAAGATTGTTTCATGCACATCCAAGGTGGAAGATTGTAAGGAATTAGGATGACAGGCCAAGTGCTATGAGTAATACTCATAATTTTGAAAGGATTGAACCCATCAGAAGCTAAGCCTAATCGAACATTACGAGTATCAGATGAAAATATTGGATACCGAGCATCAAATTCAATCCAAGAAAGAGAGTCGGCCGGATGCCTAAGAGAACCATCCTTTGTTCTACCCTCTGAATGTCATCTCATCAACTCAGCAGTTTTAGAGGATTTGAATAGCCTTTGCAGTCTTGGCTTCAATGGAAACCATCGAAGGATCTTGGTCGGTACTTTCTTCAGTTTATTATTCGCTTGTGTTTCCTCATTTTTTGATTTCCACCTTGACTCACCACACTTTGGACATACTTCATCTTTGTTATAGTTGTCCCAAAACAATACACAATCATTAGGACAAGCATGAATTTTCTCATATCCTAAACCCAATCCTGAAATTATCTTCTTTGTCTCATAGTATGACTCGGGCAAGACATTTCCTTCGGGTAAAGCATCTCTTAATAATTCCAATAACATAGAGAATGATTTGTTACTCCAACTATGAAGACACTTTAAGTGGTATAAATGCACCATAAAAGATAACTTGGTAAACTTCTTACAATTTGGATAAAGCATTTGCTCATTCTCTTTAAGCAATTGATAAAATTTGTCAACATTTTTCTCTCCTTGTTGTGGGTTCCTTTCTTCATTATTGTTGTGGGTTTCTTCTTCCATAGGATGCATTGCAAAAGCATCTTCAAGTAGTCCTTCCATGTCATGCTCCATTTCTCTAGGCTCTTCAAACGGTCTATTTAAAGGTATAGTAGGCCTTTCACCATGAAAAATCCACTGTCTATACCCTCGAAGAAACCCTCGGTGTGGATCAGTTAGATGCAGATAGACACTGGTTCTACTATGAAGGTGAGTGTTGGCACACTTTTTGCAAGGACAAAAGATTTTTCCATCAGCTTCTACATTTCGAAATGCAAATTCAAGAAACTCATTAACCCCCCTAATGTATTCTTCAATTTTTTTGGTTGGATCACTCATCCAATCTCTAGAATCCATCAGAATGCTACCATTCAAGAAATGTAAAGAAGAAAATGAATAAATAGTAATGAGAACTAGAAGTGTAAATGCTCAAGTTGTTTTACGTATTGTACTAATGATAATTTATAAAGAACTATAAGGATATTTTAAAGTGACTCTTAAGCATGATTTATTAAGGTCTCTATCACATCAACAAGAAAATAATAAAATCTTTATCATGCAAATAGCAAAATACTCTTAATTTTGTCACTCCTCTAAACCCTTCTCATTTGGCTTACAAAAATGAGAAACATACTAATTTTTTTGTCAAGTGAGATAATATTGCAGTGAAACATCTTCATAAAGTATGAGAATAAGTTAATAGGTGTCCTTAGTAGTAATGCATGGCTCTGTTAGTGCAAAAATGATTGTCATTCAGTGAACAAGCATGGATTATGCAGCAACCAAGTAAATCAGTCCTAGATGTTTTCTTTGAATAAATTAGATTAGCTAATATAAAAAAAATCCAACATGTTAACACCAAAATAAATTCTCCAACATGTAGTATTTTATTTCTTTCCATGTATGGAACTATACAAGTCATTGCATATTGTGCGAATAATGTTGTTTCCTCCGATTTACTCAGATTAACGTAATTATAAAAGCATGTTATCCTGAATCTTGAAGGATTTCTCACTCAACAGGACAGGAACAGGAATTGTGAATTATCAGTTAGGAGATGATTGGTGTCTCCTATTACAAATTAGAGGTGGACTAATGAAGAGATAGTGGCAGGTGGAGAAAAGAGAGTCTACTAGTGCTACCAAGGAGAATAAGAAAGTTGCGATGGCGAATATGGATGATGAACGAGTTAGCATGCTATTTTCTTATTTTTAATCAGTTTTTTGGGAACAATTTTTTCTTTAGTGATCTTTGCGCTACTTCTATACCATAACTATTTGTGTATGATTCCATACCGTTCTCTTAGACATAATTTATCGTCTTGGCCATGTCTTGTGATGGCCAGTGGCCAGCCGCGCCGGCCGGCCGACCATTCGCCGCGGCCCGGCAGCGTGGCTCCGCAACTTCCTCTTCTTCCTCAACACTCGATTCTCAACAAAGCTCTTACCTTCGTCGGTGGTCGGTGCTCCCGAGGTGGCGGCGCCTTGCGGTGGAGGACACTCCGGCAGCGGGCTTGAGGCGACGACGACTTGAGACGGCAGGAAAAGTGACGGCGTAGAGAAGAGAAAAGTAGGGCACGGGTCGCGTGAGGAAAAGTGATTTTTTTGGAGTAAGAAAATAAAAAATATAGATTAATTAATTAGGTTGGATAAATTGGGTTGGATTAGTGGATTCGATTTTCATAAATAATTTAATAAGATATTTTAATATTTAAAATAATTTATTTTAATAAATGTTATTAAAAAATATTTATAATGACGGTCAAACTTATAGTGATGGTAAATTATAAGTATAGTTATATGCTATTTATACCCATAGTAAAAAAAATTATAGTGACAGTAAAATATAAGTATAGGTATATATATCCAATAGCCACAGTTTTAATATCTGTCCCTATAATCTATAGTGACGATGTCATATATCTGTGGCTATATGTTACCTATACCTACAGTTTATATATGCGAAGCTAAAACCTACCGTGGGTATATGACAATTTTCTTGTAGTGTAATCTAAAATTTGTTGCAAATATTTCGACAAATTTGGCGACAAAATATTTTCATCAGACATTTTCAATTATTTGACGAAAAAAATAACGACGGGAATTAATTTTTTTTTAAAGAATTTAATATTCGTCGCTAATTTGGCAACAAATTTAATTTTTATCGCCAATTTTGCGACGAAAAATAAAATTCATTGCAGAATTTTACGACGAATTTAATATTCGTCGCTAATTTGGTGACAAACTAATTTTCGTCGCCAATTTTGAGATGAAAAATAAAATTTGTAATAGAAATTTGCGATGAAATATGAATTTGTTGCAGAATTTATAACGATTTAATAATTTGTTGCAAATTATGCGATAAATTTAGCGACGAAAATATTTCGTTGGATTTTTTAATCGGCAATGAATATTGCATTCGTCGCCAATTTTGCGACGAATATTGCAACGAACTATAAATCGTCGTCGATTTCTCCTAATTATCCCGCCTCTATTTTCCATTCCCCATCTCATGTTCTCCTCCTACTCGACCCGATCGATCCCTCCGGTACACTTCTCCACCTCTCCTCTTCCACCGCCGGAGCACCGGATCGCCGCGCGCAGTTGCGCGACAGTGGCCACACGAGATCGCAACAGCTCACCGCACGCAGTAGCTGCCTCGATCTTGCTGCTGCGAGCTCGCGGCAGCTACTTGCTGTCGAGATCGTGTCACGCCCCGAGGGAGTCTCCGCCAAACAAAAATCCGACAGCACCTCCCCTGTATGGGTGACAATACCAATTTTCATACAAGGCCTACACGACCACTATACATCGGTCAACACGACCGGAATCCAAACACACACGCAGGTAATAAATTAGGCCTCTGGCCAACTATCAAAGAAAAAGGTAAACAGTCTACATAACTAGACTTACCCCTTCTGCCATCTGGGCAGGAATACCCAACCAAAACCAATCGAAATAAATCCGATCAAAGGTCCCTAAGGACATACCAAAACATCCACAGGTACAAATATCCAACTCCAGTCCTAAACATATATTCTAATCAAAATACCCAAAACCGTAAACACAAATAACAAATAGAACTTTCACAACGAGTGGGGTTTGACAGTTGGACTCTCCTGACAGCTTCATCCTGAAATAAATATAAATCAACGGGGTAAGTTCAAAGAACTCAGCGGGTATAGTCGATATGCAAAGTAAGATATAGCTAACAATAAAAATCATGTCAGTACAGTCTCACATATAGTGTAAGCAAGAAATAAATACAAAAGGACTATACTCACCTGAATCTCCTACCCTGATATAGGAGCATGAGCCCTACTATAAGAGATAAAGTCATCACCATATACAAATATGAATCTTGTATGCATGACAATCATATGCAACATCCAAGGCATCAATAAAATAATGCAGCAAACACAATACAAATGCGATCCGTGCAAAGCGCATGCCGTGCAAATGACATGGTCACCCCTGACGCCAGTCAGCCGCCTCACACGCGATGGTGAAGCCGAGTGGGTAGGGCTATGACAACTATGCACTCTGCCATCACTGCTCCTGAGTGACCGAGTGGACAGGATGCTGTCGGAGTACACTTATCCTCCTGCCCCAAACAGAGTGGGGGAGCTAAGCTCTCATCTCCCGGTGTCATAGACCAGAGGAGGGATCCCTGTCCGCTACCACGCTGCCTCATCGCTACCCATGAGCGGACCAGCGGAGCCTGACGGAGCAACTGCACACACCCTTCTGATGTACCACTAACCCATGAGTGGCAGCGTGTGCAAGCCATGTAACTGGCTGCGGGCTCAACTATAAAGGAACCTCGTCCAGCCAGCATGCAATCATGCAAGATGGTGCATGATACTAAAGCATGTAAATCCAACTAAATACACCTATCCGAATAATATGCACAATCAATATGTACATATCCGTAATCCAAATAACTATGATCCAAATAAAACAGGGAAGGTATAATCATAACCTACCACATGCATGTATCAAGTAGGCACCAAAAACATACTAGGCATATAAACATGAAAATTATTGCAAGCTATCCTAACTAGCATATCAACTTGACTATATCTAAAAGATAAGTCAAAATACCCGCCTGATAAAATAATGTCCGCAAGAATGAAACGAAATCGTCACGACCGTAGACCTGCCTCGTGACCGAAACCTACATATAGCATAACTATTGTTAAGCACCAAAAAAATGAAATCCACCATCAAATCGAATACTAAATCGATTCCTTACATAACCTATTGACCCAAACCAATTTCCAATTCCACTAATTTATCTAACCCTTTCACCTAATAACAATCATTTCGTCCAATCACACCTGTACAACACCCAAAGTAAATCCATCCCCAAATCGAGCCTAAATCTTGATTAGCTTTAGATCTAACATCATAAGCATAACAAAAACTAGACCAACTATATAATAGTGTACATCCAACCATCCAATATCAATCGAACAATACCAAAATCATGCTTATCGGCCCTTGGATCCCATCGGCAGCCGATACTCCCAACTCAATTTACAGCGGCTCAAACATTGTTCACAGCCGACCTTGCACGACCACCTCCAACCCTAACTGCACGACACCCCCAAATTAAACCCTCACAGGCCTCTCAACCGACCCCAATTCCTTCCCTACTGCCCTATTCACCGACACCATCCACACTCACCAATTCCCTTCAATTCCTCTCCTCACAACACCGATCGACCAAGATAGAAAAGAAACCCTTACCTACTCCCTAGCCCATGAGGAGAAGAAGCAGTGGCGGCGCTTGCAGAGGGACAGCGAACGCAGGGACTCGGGCGGCTGCGGATGTGAGGAAGAGAAGCCGACGGAAGAAAGGAGGGGTGCGGGAGGAGGTAGACGGTGATCTTGTGGCCGAGAAGCCGGCGCGTGCGCGAGTCAGGCGACGCGAGGAAGAAAATCGGGAGGAGCGGCGTTGGCTAGCACATAGAGGGTCATCGGGGCGGCGGTCAGATGCGAGAAGGGTGGCGTCGGCGAAGGGGAATGAGGAAGAGAAGGCGCGGTTGGGATTAGGGGGAGCGCGACCACAAATCGTGGTTGCTGGGTGCGGTGCGACGGTTGGAGGCGAGGAAGGGATCGCCGACGGAGAAGAGGTCGCGCGAGTGGAACTGCCGAAGGAGGAATGGGTCGCGACGGGGAAAATAAAAAGAGGAAATAAAATTAGGTTTTCTATTTATGTTAATACCCTCTATTAACCCCTTAAATAGACTCCACAAAAGCCTATTTATTTTATCCCCGTAATTATCTCGTACGGACTCCGTTTAAATCTAGAAAAATTCCTAAAATTCTCAAAAAATCCCCAAAATAATTCCTAGAATTATTTTCCTAAATTTTTGTCCATTAAATTTAGTATTTTAAATTTCAGTATTTAACATTCTCCCCCACTAATAAAAATTTGGTCCCCAAATTTCCTACTCAGATGCATAATGAGTAAGAGATACCACAAGTACTGAAAATATATCTCACGTACCTTAAGTAAACAGGTGAGGGTATTGAGCTTGAATCTTTTCCTCAAGCTCCCAAGTAGCCTCCTCATCGGTGTGGTGACTCCACCCGACCTTGACAAGTTGCAAAATCTTATTCCACAACCGTCGTTCCTTGTGATCTAGAATCCGTACCGGAACCTCTGCGTAAGTAGCATCGGGTTGAATAGAACCTGACACACCTGACCGAATATGTGTAGGGTATGACACATACTTCATCAACATGGACACATGAAATAGAGCATGGATACCAACCAAGTACGATGGTAGCACTAGGCAGTAAATGACTGCTCCGATCCTCTCCAAAATCTCAAACGGACCAATGTACCTAGGAGCTAGCTTACCACGGAGTCCAAATCTCTTCACCCTTTTCGTGGGTGAGACTCGCAGGAATACATGATCACCAATAGAGAACTCCAGAGGTCTCCATCTCTGATCCGTATAACTCTTCTGACGATCATGCGCCTTTGCCATCCTACGTTTGATAGTACGGACCAACTCTGCCTCCATGCTGAGCTCTCTGGGGTTCTAGCAACTGGACCTCCCCAACCTCCTCTCAGAGGGTGGGTGTACGACACTGTCAACCATACAATGCTTCAAACGGGGCCATTTGGATAGCCGAATGATAGCTGATATTGTAGGCGAATTCCACTAATGGCAAGTGATCCTCCCAGTTGTCCCCGAAATCCATAACACAGGACCTCAACAAATCCACTAGAGTCTAAATAGTCCACTCAGACTGTCCACCTGTCTGCGGATGGAATGTAGTATTAAAACGAAGTTGTGTGCCTAAGGCCTGCTGCAGACTTTGCCAGAACCGAGACGTGAACCGGGGATCTTTATCTGATATAAAGCTCAAAGGAACACCATAAAATCTGATGATCTCTCGACAATATAACTCTGCCAAACGATCCAGAGAGTCGGTCTTCCGACTCGCTAAGAAGTGCACAGATTTGGTTAGTCGATCTACGACTACCCAAATCGCGTCATGGCCTTGACGTGAACTAGGCAAATCCACCACCAAACTCATAATAATACACTTCCACTTCCATTCCGGAATCGGAATTTCCTGAAGCATCTGTTCCTTAAGCTAATGCAACTCCGGAAACCATTATCCTCCTCAGAGTCAGAGACGATAGTCCATCTACCGTCCAAAATCCACTCCACCACACACTATGTAAGTGCATGGGAGGCTATCGCGGCCAAACTTCCTTGTTACAACAGTTTGTGTTCCAGCTACTCTATAGTAGCTATCCAGTAGCTAGCCAAAACTCCATGAGCATTCATGCTCTTCACCTCTACAAAACAACATAATAACTGCGAAGTCCACGTCATATATATATGACGGCTTATCTCGCAGTCCTTTAACTGCCGTAAGCTTAGGATACGTCTTATTCAATAGCATCGGAATCGCTCCGATCCCCGAAATGATGCATTCATGTACACTATCCTTCCATTCACACCAGAATGATTAATCAACACTGACGTAAAAATCAACCATCGTCTGAACCATGAAACTAGTTTCACAAGCTTCAGACCAAGTAAATTCCATCACTTTCCTGGTCCAACCAGTCAGCGATGTAGTACCGCTAAAGCATCCTATCCATATATATGATAATAATCAAAACAATACCAAGAAAAACAACCATCAATAGTGACCGAGTGCGCAACTCCAACTACCACGCTCACCAGTGGCCAAGTTACGCAATCCAACGACCACAACTGAGCCAATCGTGTCTAGAATACACGACTTCCCAATTCCCTGGATGACTAAGTCGTCAATAAGTCTAATAAGATAACTATAAGCTCATACAATTCATACCAAGTATGAAATTGTCGTCGCTATACAACTGCATTCTCTTACTCTAGGTTGATGATATAACAACCATCACAACGACAATGATAATTATATGACACCATGTCACTACAATATCATCACACCAGTCGCAAATCAATCCTAGAGTATACACAGGTATCCTATAGCTGATCTAAATAGGTCCTCTATCCAAAATGAAGGATATTCATTTCCTTCCCCAACTACCGCATTCTATCATCGATAATCGATGCATAACCTCCAAGGTCCATCTCTCTTTTAACAAAGAGTTTCGGATCTTCTCTAAAAAAATACTGGGACAGATAAATATCCCATCCAACACCTCCTATAATAAGGTAAAACGATCTTTCATCGTCTTGACCAGTGTAGGTATACACGCCTTATCCATAACCAAATCACTAATAGTAGAATATTCTCTGAGGGTTTACTCCTTGTCCTTCAAATTGGTGGCTAGCAGGCCAAATCCCTAGCTTCTTAATTCAACATCAGTCGGCACCTCTAAAGAGTCCATACTTCTGAAATCATCGTTAGGTTCCTCAAGGTCAATACTTCATCGACCTCGTGGATAGACAGACAGTATATAGATATCTAATTATTGACTGCACCCACTAGCGTACTACCACCAATAGGTCGCGTGAGCAGTCGATTATCCTAGGTTGTTAAGCCTAGGGTTATCCAATACATCTAGCATAGAACGTCTATCAAAATCGATAAGGATCATTGATCTACAATTAAGCCCATTGAGACGGTCAAGCGAGGGTTTCAACACCTCTAATACGAAATGTTTACCAAAGCCGGTAAAGATCATCGACTTATTAATAAATAAGTCGAGATGGTTAAGTCTAGGGTTTCATCCCACTAACAAACACGTCGAGACGATTGCTCATAAGGTTTCATCCCAGCTAACAGGAAACGCCTATCAAGGCCAATAAAGACAACTCCTCTACTAACAAGCACGGCAAGAGGGTTAAGTCTAAATTATACCATTCTACCAGTTCAATCATGCATGCTACAACATGCTACCACGAACATATCTCGTGGGTACTTAACCTGTAAAGTAGCTATCTAGCTACAGGCATCATACGAATCTGATTATCACCAACTCCGAGCGGATAACACAAGAATATAATCTTATAGTAGATTATCTCAACCATGTATGGGAGACATATTCGACCACATACATACAAAGCAACCATAGAGAGACTCTACTGCAGACTCTCTCTCAACCAACAATGGGAGATATAGTTAGGACTAATCGTATCCTAACCATACGAACTCTACTAGTCCGATCACCATATCACTGAAACAGTAAATGGATAACCATATATCATTAAGCTCATCCGGGTTATTACACCTAGGGTTCCAATACCTAGGGTTCTACTAATGTAGTTTCATTCCTGAGATCCGCTCCTACAGAATAACTTCATCTAAGTTATTCTATCTCTAATAGTCTTAATCATGGTATCCACCGCACAACACATAACCCTATAAACATATAACATGTTGTCTAATAAACGACAGCATAGTCATACTAATGGGAATAAATGGCTGAAATTAATTAGGGTATAACTAAAAGGTCATGCCAGAACAAAGTCAAGGCAATACTAAATGAAGCATCAGATGCCTATATATACCATAAACTACGTAAGCAATGTAATCATGTCATCATACACTAGGATCTAGAGAGTCAAAGAACCTATATGTATACCTTCTACCAATTGATCCATCTCAGTCATATTGTTCAACTAGTCTAATCCCAATACTAGTCCAATCCTAATACTAGCCCAAAAAGTAAGAGGTAAACATCTACCAATAATATCTAATCATTTATATCACAATGATAACTAGCTACGTATAGCAGTAATAGCAATTAATAACCATATGCTAATGATAAACCAGCAACCTAAAAATCCAACCTTCTAACAGATATCAGGTTAACACAATGCTAGACAAAACATGATACTACCTAAGTAAACCGCATAATGCATATAACCAATACAAATATGTACCAAATCTAGAAAATTTTCTAGAATTTATTTACCTATTAGCCGTCTAGAGATGTCATGTCGCCGCCAAATCCCCCATATTGACCTCGTCAATAATACCTCGAATTTCCGAAACATAAAAATCATCGGAAATCCGTATAACTCCGAAAATACCCCAGTTAACTTGCCAAACGTGGCAAACTCTGAAAACCCAAAGACCCTAAGGAAACTCGGAACCTGGCTCTGATACCAAATAAAATGTCATGCCCCGAGGGAGTCCCCGTCAGACAAAAATCCGGCAGCACCTCCCCTGTACAGGTGACAATACCAATTTTCATACAAGGCCTACATGGCCACTATACATCGGTCAACACGACCGGAATCCAAACACACACGCAAGTAATAAATTAGGCCTCTGGCCAACTATCAAAGAAAAAGGTAAACAGTCTACACAACTAGACTTACCCCTTCTGCCATCTGGGCAGAAATACCCAACCAAAACCAATCGAAATAAATCCGATCAAAGGTCCCTAAGGACATACCAAAACATCCACAGGTACAAATATCCAACTCCAGTCATAAACATATATTCTAATCAAAATACCCAAAACCGTAAACACAAATAACAAATAAAACTTTCACAATGAGTGGGGTTTGGCAGCTGGACTCTCCTGACAGCTTCATCCTGAAATAAATATAAATCAACTGGGTTTGGCAGCCTAAATCTTGATTAGCTTTAAATCTAACATCATAAGCATAACAAACACTAGACCAACTATATAATAGTGTACATCCAACCATCCAATATCAATCGAACAACACCAAAATCGTGCTTACCGACCCTAGGATCCCACCGACAGTCGATACTCCCAACTTAATTTACAGCGACTCAAACATTGTTCACAGCCGACCTTGCACGACCACCTCCAACCCTAACCGCACGACACCCCCAAATTAAACCCTCACATCCCCTCTCAGTCGACCCCAATTCCTTCCCTACTTCCCTATTCACTGGCACCATCCACACTCACCAATTCCCTTCAATTCCTCTCCTCACAACACCGGTCGACCAAGACAGAAAAGAAACCCTTATCTACTCTGACAACCACCGGCCAGAAGGGCAGAGGAGGAGGCGTCGGCTATGGATGACGAGCGTGCGAGGAGAAGAAGCAGTGGCGGCGCTTGCGGAGGGACAACCGAACGCAGGGACTCGGGCGGTTGCGAGGAAGAGAAGCCGACGGAAGAAAGGAGGGGTGTGGGAGGAGGCAGACGGTGATCCTGTGGCCGAGAAGTCGGCACGTGCGCGAGTCAGGTGACTCGAGGAAGAAAATTGGGAGGAGCGGTGTCGGCTAGCACACAGAGGGTCGTCGGGGTGGCGGTCAGATGCGAGAAGGGCGGCGCCGGTGAAGGGGAACAAGGAAGAGAAGGTGCGGCTGGGATTGGGGGGAGTGCGACCACAAATCATGGTTGCTGGGTGTGGCGCGGCGGTCGGAGGCGAGGAAGGGATTGCCGACGGAGAAGAGGTCGCGCGAGTGGAACTGCCGAAGGAGGAACGGGTCACGGCGGGGAAAATAAAAAGAGGAAATAAAATTAGGTTTTCTGTTTATGTTAATACCCTCTATTAACCCCTTAAATAGACTCCATAAAAGCTTATTTATTTTATCCCCATAATTATCTCGTACAGACTCCGTTTAAATCCGGAAAAATTCCTAAAATTCTCAAAAAATCCCCAAAATAATTCCTAGAATTATTTTCCTAAATTTTTGTCCATTAAATTTAGTATTTAAATTTCAGTATTTAACAGATCGAGCTCGCGGTAGTTGTTGTGAACTCGTGCGGCAGTTGTCGTGAGCTCGTGTATCGCGTGCTGCCACATGCTGCCAAGAGCACGATGCATGCTCGCGGCAGCATACTCGCATGCTAGCGACCACTATCACCCCGAGCACTACTCGCCTGTGTGCTCGCGGTTGCTGCCACCCCGAGCACCGTGCACGTGTGTGCTCGCGACTGCTGCCGCCCCAAGTGTTGGGTTTCTCTGACACCAACGTTGGTATGTATTCGAACACGTTTCATAAACATGTACACAGCGGAAGCAAACACAAATAATAAACTAATTTATTACATCACACACACCACAAGCATGCAGGATACAACAAGTGTAGATATAATCGCATATTTAATTTTTTTTGCAATAAAGGAAACTTTATATCTAGGTATACCTGACGAATCACATGTAGCTGGAATGACATCAACCGTAGTGTCCCTCGCTAGTATCGCATCTATTCGTATCCACGTCGAGTATTGTCGGGATAGTTTCACAAGCTACGAGCCTCGTCTTAACGAGAGATACTAGTCTCACATCGAAGACGTTGTGATCTGAGAGGCGATCACAAAACAAGTTACACAAACTTGTTTTCTCGGAAGTGCTGGCAGCTACAAGGTGGTCGGCCAATCAAATTGCCCGGCGATGAGGGGTGGCCGGGTTGGGTGCCGGGCGATGGGGGTCCGGCCGACGATCGTGGGGTCGACGATGGTGGGCTGGGCTAGTGGTTGAGCTTGGGCGGTGGCAGCCCAAGGGTGGGAGGCAACCCTTGGAGTGGGCGGCACAAGAGAGGAGGAGAGGAGAGGAGGTGGCTAGGGTTTTCGCAAAACACTAATTTGTCCAAAAGTCATCATCGAAAAAACCCTTAACCCTTTATCTTATAGAGAGTGTGTTTTTTGACCATCAAGAAACCTTCTTTTAGCGGTTATTGGTTCATAACCAAAAATCCATTAACCCGCTCCAATAACTTAATTTAAAATAAACCAAATCGCGTTGATCTATTTTAAGTTAAAACTAGCCGAACCAACTTTGGTTCATTCGTTTAAAAAAAACCAAACCCCTTTGGTTTATTTTCCACCATTAGATTAAAACCAAACCAATTTGGTTCATCCATCAAGTTTTCATAAGACTCGGCCCATTCATGCTTCCGATGCGACTGAAACAATTTCATGCTCACTCCATGTTTGGTCCAATCAAACCAAGTCTCTTTCGATTTGAGAATCCCATTCTCAAACTCATTTTAAATCCTTTAGATTACACTCGTAGTGCGTGTGACCAAATAGGTTATCGGTTTATGTTGATCGTCTATAATTAACCATTAATTATAGAATGATCATGAGTGGCACCTAGTAGTACATCATGATCCCCAATTAACCGAAAAATCAACGGTTGATCACAGAACATCTTCTGAAACCTTTCAATAGCTACAGTGAATTTTGCCCCATTCTCTTCACTCATCTTATACCCACTTGGTTTAGGACATGATTTATAGTGTC
This sequence comes from Wurfbainia villosa, assembly GCA_025175895.1. Taxonomy (NCBI): domain Eukaryota; kingdom Viridiplantae; phylum Streptophyta; class Magnoliopsida; order Zingiberales; family Zingiberaceae; genus Wurfbainia; species Wurfbainia villosa. Next base: position 8,167,909 of record CM045995.1, on the reverse strand, counting down.
AATCCCCACTAGGCTGACTATGTCAAACCTAGCCTAAGTATTTACTTCCTCGTCCTATGGATTCTAATTACTATACATGTATCCAAGAGCACCATACTCTAAACATGTAATGCTTTGGCCAAAGACTTTAGTAACAATCCAATGAGAGGCCATAGGGTATACATCTCCTTGCAAGGAGTGGTGAATCCTCTGTTGGCTACTCAAACACCTTCAGGCACTTCAACTTATGCCCAATCATCTCGGGTCCACATCTCCTCAGAGATGCTTACTTAAGATGTCGAAGCATAAGTCTCCATGACCAAGATAACTTGAATACCTCAAGTCAAAGGAATATCACACTTAACCTACAGTAAGGACTTCATTGACATATCTGCATATGCAAAGAACCATATGAAGTCTTACAGTTGGTCACTCTAATGAACTAGTTACCATAACTAGCATCCACGATCAACTCCGGACATCCCAATGTCTCCATCTAGTGAGAAACAGTTATTTGGTTAAACCAAAGAGTATACCTCATGCTAGTCTCAACAGAATCGATGGCGTCCGTATGCATCAATTCATTGACTAGGGATAATTCTAATACATCACAATTACACATGTAGAGAAACTCACTAATTGTGATCAAATCACAAATTCTCTCATACTGTGAATCGTATTGCGAACATTCAGTAAATGAGTTTAAGATCCAATCAAATACATGAAAACACATATACTCAAATAGTAAATCTTCATTTATCAAATAAATGGAACATCCATAAGGCGATTGCCTTAAGACACCTCTCATATATAACTAACAAACTCCCACTTGGCCTAATGTCAATTGCCACGGTACCCAATACCATAAGCTCTAACATGACCCTCAAACTTAGTTTGAGGTAAGACCTTAGTTAAAGGGTCTGCTAAGTTCCTTTCAGTGGAAATCTTTTCGATTTATATTTTCTTTCTACTGATGATCTCCCTGATCAGATGATAGCAGCGAAGCACATATTTGGACCGTTGATGAGACCTTGGCTCTTGTGTCTGTGCAATCGCTCCATTATTATTGCAGTAGACTGGTATTGCTTCAACAATGGTTGGAACCATGCCAAGTTCAGAGATAAACTTCTTGATCCAAATCGCTTCCTTTGCTGCTTCCGAAGCTGCAATGTATTCTGCCTCAGTGGTAGAATCCGCTACAGTGCCTTGCTTGGAACTTTTCCAACTTATTGCGCCTCCATTCAAAGTGAATATATACCCAGACTGAGACCTGGAATCATCCTTGTCTGTTTAGAAGTTGGCATCCGTATACCCGCGTATTATCATATCACCTTCTCCATATATTAGGAATACATCCCTAGTTCTTCTTAAGTACTTAAGAATTATCTTAACAACTATCCAATGATCCATTCCTGGATCAGATTGGTATCTTCTCGTGGCACTCAGAGCAAACAATACATCGAACCTTGTACATAACATAACATACATGATAGATTCTATTGCGGATGCATAGGGGATCTTACTCATGCAAATCCTCTCGTCCTCTGTGTGCAGACACATAGACTTCGAAAGGTGTATCCCATGCCTTATGGGAAGGAAACCTTTCTTGGATTCTGACATGCTAAACCTCTTTAGAACTCGGTATATATATGTAGACTGTGAAAGACCAAGCAACCGTTTCGATCTATCTCTATAGATCTTAATCCTAAGGATGTAGGTCGCTTCTCCCAGGTCTTTCATAGAGAATGTTTTGGATAACCAAATTTTGACTGACTATAAGATAGATATATCGTTTCCTATAAATAATATGTCATCGACATATAACACTAGGAACACAATTGCACTCCCACTAACCTTCTTGTACACACAAGGCTCGTTCGGATTTTGTGAGAAATCAAACATTTTCATTGTCTCATCAAAATGGATATTCCAGCTCCTGGATGCTTATTTCAGTCCATAAATGGACCGTCGAAGTTTGCATACCTTGGTTTTATCAACCGATGTGAAACCCTTAGGCTATATCATATACACATCCTCGAGGAGGTTTCCATTAAGGAAAACCATTTTTACATCCATCTGTCATATCTCATAATCATAATGAGCCGCTATAGCCAAGAGCATCCGAATGAATTTAAGCATAGCTGCTGGTGAATTGGTCTCATCATAATCAACATCTTGCTTTTGACAATAGCCTTTCGCCACTAATCTAGTCTTATAGGTAATCACATTACAATCTATGTCAGTTTTCTTCTTGAAACTCCACTTGCACCCTATAGGCTTAATGCCTTCAGGTGGGTCCACCAAGTTCCAAACTTGATTTTTATACATAGAATTCATTTCCAACTTCATTGCTTCAAGCCATTTGTCCCTTTCTGAACTTCTTCATCATCAATGAGTAACATATCATTCGATTCACTTACAAGAAATCCATATCTCTCAGGAATGTTGCATGTTCTATCAGATCTATGAAGATGTGGTGTTACAACAGGTTCAGCCGATAGCTCATCATTATGAGTTATCGGTTGTGGTGCTTGACCAGGTATCTCAATAATGTCTATTGGAGTCTCTTGAACCTCTTCAAGTTCAACGTCACTCCTACTGTTTTCTTGCAAGAGAAACTTTCTCTAGAAACACAACATGCCTTGAAACAAACACCTTTTGTTTCACAGGATGATAAAATTGGTAACCCCTCGTTTCCTTAGAGTATCCAATAAATAGATATTTATCAGACTTAGCATCTAATTTTTCTGATACAGTCCGCTTCACATAAGTAGGACAATCCCATATCTTCAAGTAAGATAAATGAGATTTCTTACTCTTCCATATCTCATATGGAGTAGTAGAGACTACCTTGGTCGGGACTCTGTTTAGTAAGTAAACAGTTGTCTGAAGTGCATATCCCCAAAAAGACTTGGGAAGATTCACGTGATTCATCATCGACCTAACCATGTCCAACAAGGTCCGATTTCGCCTCTCAGATACACCATTAAGCTATGGTGTATACGACGGAGTCCATTAAGACAATATACCATTGTCCCTAAGATATTCTAGAAACTCTTGACTCAAGTATTCACCACCTCGATCCAATCGAAGTATTTTAATACTCTTGCCAAGTTGTTTCTCTACTTCATTTCTGAATTCTTTGAACCTTTCAAAGGCTTTAGACTTGTGTTTCATCAAGAACACATACCCAAACTGTGAGTGATCATCGGTAAAGGTAATGAAGTAGCTATAACCTCCTAGAGCATGAGTTGACATAGGTTAGCATACATCAATATGTATTAGACCAAGCAACTCTCCCACCGGTTCACCTTTTCCAGTAAAAGGTAACTTGATCATCTTTCCCTTTAAGCATGATTTGCATGTATCATATGAATCTAATTTAAACGATTCTAGAATTCCACATCGGTGTAATTCGGACATGCATTTCTTGCTCACATGGCCAAGACGACAATGCCACATGTAATAGTCTAATTGATTATCTTTTCAAGCACGCTTATTGCTCGCTTCGATATTGAAAATATCACTGGATATGTCCAATGTATAAATATCATTGCTTAAAGTTCTAGTCCCATAAAGAGCGTCATTCAAAGTTATGTAACAACAATTATTATTAAAAGTCAAATGATATCCATTTCTATTTAAGCAGGAAATAGAAACAATGTTCTTTATTAACAAAGGAACATAATAGCAATTTTCCAGTTCTAAGATAAGTCCTGTAGGGAGCTTCAACAAATATATTCCGATGACGACCACATCAACCTTTGCTCCATTGCCAACTCACAAATTTGATTCTCCCTTGACGAGTCTTCTTCTATTCATTAGCCCCTGTATGTCATTATATATATGTGAGCTACACCTAGTATCCAATACCCAAGTGTTTGAAGAAATAGAATGACAATCAATAACGAAGATACCTGAAGAGGATGGGGCATCAGATGCCTTCTTCTTCTTCACGGACTTGCAATTTCTTCGCTAATGGCTCTCCTTGCCACAATGACAGCAAGTGCCCTTTTGAGCTGGTTTTGCCTTCTTAGCCTTCTTCTTTCCCTTACGTTGTTCCTTTGATATCCTCTTAGAGCCTTTCTTTGAGGAATCAACTAATAGCACCGTCTTCTCCTCATGCTTCACAGAAGGCTCAACAGTCTTCAGCATGTTGAGGAGCTCAAGAATGGTGGTTTCAAGTTTGTTCATCCGATAGTTCATCACAAACTATGAGTAACTCTTCGGCAAACAATGTAGAATTAAGTCAATACTTAATTCATGATCCATCACAAACTCGAGTGTCACTAGTCGCTCGATGTACCCATTCATCTTTAGCACAAATTGCACCACAGATGTACCTTCTTGCATCTTAGAGGTGAAGAGGAGCTTGGAAACTTCGAACCTTTTGGATCTCGCTTGCTCTTCAAACAGCTCATGAAGATGAAAGACTATGGTATTAGCATCTATATGCTCATGTTGCTTTTGAAGCTCGGGTACCATCACTGCTAGCATGATGCAACTCACCAATCAGAATCATTCACATGTTTCTGATAGGCCAACAATTGGTCCAGAGTTGTGTCATCCATATGATGGGTGGGAAGAGGATCTTCGAGGACATACGCAATATTTTTCGTCTTGAGAACAATTATCATATTTCTAAGCCAGTCCAAGAAGTTTAGCCCAGTCAATATATTCGAATCCAAAATAGAGTATAAGTTTATAGATGTCATGATCAAGTGATTAACCTAGATATACAAATCGAGCATATATGAGAAAGATGATTTTAAAATGCAACAACATACATTTATTAAATCCCATTCATTTTTCAAATTCATAAAACCATTAAAATTAATTCGAGATATCGTAGGTCCATCTCCGAATGGGCTGATATCCAACATAGATAAGAACAACCTTGGAGAGAGTCCAACAAGTCATTCTTAGCTATGATGGTAGGTATCAAGTATACCAATTGCATATCACATATATGCAACTATCACAATGTGCTATCAACTAATTGAATGTTCACACATACATTGGGTTGTTAACGCATTCATAAGTATGCATCATATGTATAGCACCCAACTTCACCTCCCTTCACATCAACCTTAGAGATAACAAACCGATGCTCCAAGTTAAAGCCGACCCATTAATCGCAAAATAGTTTTAATATGATTAGAGCGCATTCAACCAATTAGCCAGGCTTGGAGAGAGTCCAACAATCCAAACTAACAATTGACGTCAGACTTTTACCATATTAGTAATAAACTATTTCAATGGTTTGAAGATGTTCAGGTTCGAGCCGGGCTTGGAGAGAGTCCAACAACCCAAACAAGAAACGGAACTCTGGTTCTAATCATATTAATGGAAGGTGTAGACTTTAATATTGTGTAAGGGTTTTAATATCTCATCCTCTTTGCATGCAAATAACTATTATCTACATGGTATGACACACATGACATACATCTACATGTCATGACACACATGGCATAATGATATGCATCTAATGCAATTATATGTCACACAATTATGGCATGTACAAATAGTTTTCTTATTTGTCATAACTAATTTTGGAAATAAAATATATTTGAGATTTGATTTCTCAAATCAAATATTGATTAAATTAGGAAATAAATTTCCAAATCTAATCACATATTTTATTTATGTAAAATATTAATTAAGAAAATTCAAATTTAATTTAGGAAACAAATTTTCTAAATTGAAATTTCCTAATAACATTAGAAAATTTCTATTTTGAATTTCTTTACTAATTAAAATTTCCATAATTATTTCTAAACATTCCAAAAGTAGAAAATTTCCAAAATTACAATTATGACTATCGCAAAAATAATTTTACAATTATGTTGGAACATAGTCGGCTCTGATACCATTGTTGGGTTTCTCCGGCACCGACATGGGTATGTGTTCAAACACGTTTCATAAATATGCACACAGCGAAAGCAAAAATAAGTAATAAATTAATTTATTACATTACACACACCACATGCATACATGATACAACAAGTGTAGATATAATCGCATATTTAATTTTTTTTGCAATAAAGAAAACTTTATATCTAGGTATACCTGATGAATCACGTGTAGCGGGAATGACATCAACCGTAGCGACCCTCGCTAGTATCGCCTCTATTTGTGTCCACGTGGAGTATCATTGAGATAGCTTCACAAGCTACGAGCCTCATCTTGATGAGAGATACTAGTCTCACGTCGAAGATGTTGTGATCCAAGAGACGATCACAAAACAAGTTACACGAACTTGTTTCCTCGGAAGTGTCGACGGCTACAAGGTGGTCGGCCAATCAAATTGGTTAGCGACAGTAGCGTGGCCGACTGGGTGCTACAGGCCGGCGGCTGGGGTTGCCGGCCGACGGTGGTGGGTTGGCCGGTGGCTAGAGCTTGGGTGGTGGCAACCCAAGGGTGGGTGGCAACCCAAGGGTGGGCGGCAACCCTTGGAGTGGGTGGCACAAGAGAGGAGGAGAGGAGAGGAGGTGGCTAGGGTTTTCGCAAAACCTTAATTCGTCCAAAAGTCATCATAAAAAAAAACCCTTAACCCTCTATCTTATAGAGAGTGTGTTTCTTGACCATCAAGAAACCTTCTCCTAGCGGTTATTGGTTCATAACCAAAAACCTATTAACCCGCTCCAATAACTTAAGTTAAAATAAACCAAACCGCGTTGATCTATTTTAAGTTAAAACTATCCAAACCAACTTTGGTTCATTCGTTTAAAACAAACCAAACCCCTTTGGTTTATTTTCCACCATTGGATTAAAACCAAACTAATTTGGTTCATCCATCAAGTCTTCATAAGACTCGGTCCATTCATGCTTCCGATGCGACTGAAATAATTTCATACTCGTTCTTTGTTTGGTCCAACCAAACTAAGTCTCGCTCGATCTGAGAATCCTATTCTCAAGCTCGTTTTAAATCCTTCGGATTACACTCGTTGTGTGTGTGACCAAATAGGTTCCCGGTTTATGTTGGTTGTGTATAATTAACCATTAATTATAGAATGATCATGAGTGACACCTAATAGTACATCATGATCCTCAATTAATCAGAAAATCAACGGTTGATCCCAGAATATCTTCTGAAACCTTTCAGCAACTACAGTAAATTGTGCCCCATTCCCTTCACTCATCTTATACCCACATAGTTCAGGATATGGTCTATATTGTCAGTCCCCACTAGGTTGACTACGTCACACCTAGCCCAAGTATTTACTTCCTCGTCCTGTGGATTCTAATTACTGCACATGTATCCAAGAGTATCATACTCTAAACATGTAATACTTTGGCCAAAGACTTTAATAACAACCCGACGAGAGGCCATAGGTTATACATCTCCTCGCAAGGAATGATGAATCCTCTGTTGTCTACTCAAACACCTTCGAACACTTCGACTTATGCCCAATCATCCAAGGCCCACATATCCTCGGAGATGCTTACTTAAGATGTCAAAGCATAAGTCTCATTGACCAAGATGACTTGAACACCTCAAGTCGAAGGAATATCGCACTTAAGCTGCAATAAGGACTTCATTGACATATTTGTATATGTATTGAACCATATGAAGTTTTCCAGCTGGTCACTCTAATGAACTAGTTACCATAACTAGCATCCACGATCAACTCCGGACATCCCAATGTCTCTAGCCAATGAGAAACAACTGCTTGGTTAATCCAAAGAGTATACCTCGTGCTAGTCTTAACAGAATCGATCGCATTTTTATGCATCAATTCATTGACTAGGGATAATTCCAATACATCACAATTACACATGTAGAGAAACTCACTAGTTATGATCCAATCACAAATTCTCTCATGTTATGAATCGTATTGCGGACATCCAGTAAATTTGTTTAAGATCCAATTAAATACATGAAAATATGTATACTCAAATAGTGAATTTGTATTTATCAAATAAATGGAACAACTGTAAGGCGATTGCCTGTGGACACCTCTCATATATAACCAACACCAAGCACTGCATGCGCGTGTGCTCGCGGCTGCTACCGTCATGAGCATGCGATAGGGCCTGCCGTGAGCATGCGGCAGGGGCACGAGAACGCCCAGGGGTACGATGGGGCAGGGGCATCGCCATTGCCTCGTGCGTGCATCGTAATCGTCCTTTATACGATCCGTGTGCATGCATAGTGATCGTCTTTCAGGTGACCCTAGTCGTTCAGGCGCCGATGGTTTGTCTAGGTCATTCGCCCAACTGGGGCGTTGTTCCAGGTTCCATGCATGGATGGTTCATCGCCACCCCTGGATCGCGCACAATTGTTGTGTCGACTCCGTCCCTTCGTGACATGTACTCAACCCACAGTAGAGTCAATTTGTTATTCAAATTAAATTAGTAATGTGTAATATAAACACAAAATTAATATTTTATTTTTCATAGGCTTGTCGTACTTCATCTTTCAAGTGATGCGCGTGTTCGTAAAGTCTTCTACTGTGAGCTCATCCGTTGCTTCCACCACTGCAAGTATATTGTATATTCAAAAATTTGTAGCATTATCATTCTATAATATATATAATTAATGTTCGATTTTATGTATTTCTTTTATTGTAAATATGTATTATTTGTTCGATATGTTATAGTTTATAATTCAATATCATACAAAAAATAAGTAAGCACTAGAAGAATTTATTTTGAGTATAAATTTATTGTTCAATTAATATGGATGGAACATGGAAAAAATAGAATTAATCCTTGATATAAATTTGAAAATAGGACAAATGGAGAGAGAGAAAAGTTGGATGTATAAAAAGAATTTACCAGAACGTCGAGGTTTAATCAATGAATTTATTATTGGGTTGGAACAATTTTTAAATTTTGCTGGTAGTAATATTGAGTTTATGGATGGGAATAAATTAAGGTGTCCATGCAAAAAGTGTCATAATGGTAAATTTTTTCAGTGTGATAAAGTTCGAGAACATCTTTGTATATTTGGTTTTACCCCAAATTATTATAATTGGACATGTCATGATGAATCGTTCATATCCGATGAAGAGGTTGGACGAAACATACAAATGACAGTTAGTTGAGATCAAAGATATTATGATCAATTCAATCCATATCAGAGGATGATAGTTGATGCATTTGGTCATAATTTGTATACCGAATTGAACGCTGCAAGTTCTAGTTATCCTCAAATATTTAAACACATGTATACAAGTTATTCATCACCATTGGAGGAGGTAGAAGTAACAGGAGTTTATGAAAATGTATACAATAAACCATATCTCAAATTTCAAGAAGTGTTGAGAGCTACAAATGAACCCGTATGGTCTGGTTGTGACAGTCACACTAAATTATCTCTAATCGTAAGATTGTTGAAAGTTAAAGTTGAGCATAATGTGTCCAAAGATTGTTTTAATGATTTCGCTCAAGTTATTGGAGCAGTATTGCCGCGTGATCACATAATGCCCAATGATTTTTACAGTATGAAAAAACTTGTGAAAGATTTAGGTCTTCTGGTGCAAAGAATTAATGTTTGTAGAGATGGTTGTATGATATATTAGGGAGATAATGCAGATGCAAAGATTTGTAAATTCTTTAATCAATGTAGGTACAAGAATACCATGAGATTGAATCATAATAAGCGACGTAAATCATACAGAAAAATGTTCTATTTTCCTTTAACTCTTAGACTGTAAAGGTTTTATGCATCAAAGGTCACTGTTGAATACATGACTTGGTATGCTAATCATGCAATAGAGGAATGGCTAATATGTCATCCATAAGATGCAGAGGCATGGAAAAATTTTGATAGAACATATCCTGAGTTTATGAATGAGACTCGAAATATTAGGTTGGGTCTATGTGTTGATGGATTTGCTCCATTTGGCAAATCAAGAAGAACTTATTCTTGCTGGTCAATTATCTTAACTCTGTATAATCTTCCACCCGGTATGTGTATGAAAACACTGTATACATTTTTAACATTGATTGTTTCTGGCCCTTATAATCCCAAGAAGTTAATAGATGATTACATACAACCACTGATTGTCGAGCTGAAACAACTATGGGATGAGGGTGTTTCTACATATGATGTCCATACTAATCAGATGTTCGCAATGAGAGCTGCACTTCTTTGGACCGTAAATGATTTTCCTACTTATGGTATGTTATCGGAATGGAGTACCGCTAGGATTTTAGGATGTCTAATATGTATGGAGAGATCAAAGTCATTCAGATTGAAACATGGAAAGAAACCGAGTAATTTTGATTGTCATAGACAATTTTTACTGCTAAATCATAAATTCAGAAGAATTTACTAAGAATAGAATTGAAAGAACACCTCCATCATTGAGATTAACTAGTCAATTCTTATGTCATAGAGTGCTTAACTTTCCATCTGTTATTAAAGAACCAAATGTTACAACATATGACTATGGAAGTGTGCATAAATGGATTAAACAGAGTATATTTTAGGATTTACCATATTGGTGGAGTAATTTGATTCATCACAATCTTGATGTAATGCATATTGAGAAGAATGTTTTTGATAATCAGATAAATACGGTGATAGATATTACTGGAAAAACAAAAGACAATCTGAATGCAAGAAAAGATATGTGTCTTATCTATAAATGACTCACCCTTGATGTTGATGAAAATAGTAGGGGACCAAAACCAAAAGCAGTTTATACATTGAATAACGATCAGAGACGGATTGTTTGTGAATGGTTGAAATCATTGAGATTTCCTGATGGTTATGTCTCTAATCTTGGTAGATGCATCAATTTGAAGGAATGCATATTGATTGGTTTGAAAAGTCATAACTGTCATATATTCATGGAAAGACTAATTCCTATTGCTTTTAAGGAAATGTTACCAAATTTTGTATGGGGTGCAATTAAGAAATTTCCTTTATGATATTTGCTCGACAATATTGAGTCATTCACACATAGAGACATTAGAGAGAGACATTCCAATCATTTTGTGTAACTCAGAAAGAATATTTTCACCAACATTTTTTGATTCCATGGAACATCTTTTGGTTCACTTGCCATATGAGGCCAAAGTTGGAGGTCCTGTTCAATTTCGATGGATGTATCTATTTGAAAGGTGAACTTTTTCTTTTTTTTAATCATTGTTAGTGCATTTGATTAATTTTAGTATAAGTTAATTTCTAATACATTTTGTTTTATTACTATTAGATTCCTCTATCACTTGAAAAAAAAAGTGAAAAATAAGATGCATGTTGAGGCTTCTATTGTTAATGCATATATTATGAAGGAAGTTACAACTTTTGCATCATATTATTTTGAACCTCATGTTCAATGCAAAAGTCGGAGAGCAGGAAGAAATGATGAGAGTCCTGTTAATCCCAATTTGAAGTCATTCTGAATTTTTAACTACTTGGTCGACCGAGTGGTTCTTATACACGTAGATACTTAACTGGTCAAGAGTAGAGAGCAGCCCACACATATATTTTACTGAACTGTCCAGAAGTAATGTGTATTTCGAGTGAGTATATACATGTTATATTTTATATTTCATATATCATAAATTATTGTTCGTGTTATATTTATTTTTATGGTAGGATTTTCCAAACCCTATGTTCTGAGCTTCCATAACATGAGTTTGATCAATTTCTGTGATGAAGAATTTGCACCATGGTTCAAAAAATATGTAAGTAGTCTATGACAATAAATTGGTTAAATCTTGACTTTAACACATACTTATTTGACTTTAGGTTCTTGATAATCATGCTCACATTGCGCAAGAATTAGTAAACCATCTGTCATGGGATCCAAACTCAATAGTGAAAACTTGGCCGACATATTTCATAAACAGATATAATTTTCATACTCAATAATATGGAATGGTTAAAGCTACAATGAATAGTGGGTTTTGTGTTCAGTCATCTAATGATGGAGGTACAAGGAATGATTTTTATGGTTTGTTAGATGAAATTTTAAAGGTAGAGTACCCAGGCTCAGATTTGTGAGTTATTTTATTTATGTGTCATTTGTTTGACCCTATCAAAGGCATGAGGGTGCATCCACAGTTTAGTTTGGTTGAAATAAATTTAAAAAAATTATACAAGAGGTATGAACCATTTGTGTTAGCACAATAAGCGATTCAAGTATTTTATACTTCATATCCTAGTTTGAGACGAGACAAAAGTGATTGGTGGGATATTTGTAAAACAAAAGCACGTAAAAAAAATTGAAGAACATTGGGAAGACATTGCATATCAACAAGATGAAGTTGTTAATACAATTCATATCGAAGAATATAATATTTCAACGTTACGAGATTCCAATGGCGTAGTAATAGACGTTGATGCAAGTGAAATGAATGAGGATAAAGATGAGGAATTTAATTTAGAGGATGACGATGACAATGACGATGATGATGATGAGATCGAAGAGACATATGACCAGGATGAAATTCACAATGAGGACTTCGATTTATAATTATGGGTAACTTTTATTCAGTATCAATTATGTTTCTATTTACTGCCTAATTCTAAATTTCATATATTTGATATATTAATGAACTGTTTTTTTATAGGCTATCCAGTTTCTTCAAATATGGTAATTTTTTTGTATTGTTCATATTATAAATAAGATATGAAAATGTAATTTTTTTAGTTTCATATTCTCCTAATAATTAAGATTGTTAGTTTCGACGTGGCAGTCATAAACGGAGTAGCGATGGAAGATCACAGTCTTCCTCTGCTTCAGCCCTTGCACAGTCTGATGCTCTTGCAATAAATGTGCCCTCAACCTCTTCTCCAATTGTAGGATCTTCTGATTCTCAATAGATCCCTGCTAATGTATCTTCCCCAGTACAACAATCACTGGTTGAGAGGAAGATACGCGAGAGTTGATATCTCCGCGCGGAGATTCCTAAGTATTCAAGTTTTAAATTATCTATGTTTTTAATAAGATACATATTTTTATAAATATCTAACATGATTTGTTTTTGTTTTATGATAGATTTACAAATTTTGTACATGTTATTCATGAGGTGAATAAAATATTGAATAGTCATTGGGGCGGAGTTTCTATGACTTATACGAGCACGCTAGAAGAAATAAAAAGTTTATGGTGGAATGAGTTTAAGGTAAATTATTTAAATCATTTTGTATATAAAATTGTAGTTAATATAATCAATTCATTTTTTCTCTACTGCAGTGGATATTTACTTGGGAGGAGAGTGAAACACTAGAGATAAGAAGGATTTTCAAGAAAAAGTTGTAGAGGATTCGGTGGCCGCTAGAGGGGGTGAATAGCGGTTAGATGCTCGATGGAATTCGTTCGCGATGCTTGCTACAAATGATTATTGCGCAGCGAAAATAAAGCAATAACAATATACAAATACGCAAACATAACTATGTAACGTAGTTCGGAACCGAATGGTTCCTACTCCACGGATTGGGCTCGTAAGAGCCCTAGCGATGCCAATCACACACCACTACTAAATAAACTCCTTCTCAACACAAGTCGGAGGTGGAGAAACCTCATACAAATATTCTTACAACAATAAGAATAAAATATAAGTAAGCTACATAAATACAAGTAAGGAAAACCTTTACAAATGTGAACATGATTGCTTGAATCGTGGTTGAAGACCCTGATTTTCACCAGCAAATCACCTCAATAATGCTCAATAAATCGCTGCTCCAAACCTCCTCCACGAGCTCCATTTAAAGCTACTGCCTGGGCTGGAAATCGTCTATCAGTCTGTTGGATCGAGTCGAGTGCTAACCTCCAGCAGTCGACTGATTGATGGCAGTCGAGTCCTCTAAGCTGGCAGTCGACTGATGCTAGCTGCAAGGCAAAGTTAGCTTAACAAAAACATTATTTTGACGGCCTCCGACCGTCCGATCTCGACCTAGACCATCTATAGGATGTCTTTGGTCGGATCTACGCTTAAGGTCATCCCCGTAAAGAGGATACGACCTCACTTACGCTCGCACACACGAGCTTACCTCGATACTTACGTGTTGCTTTTGCTTCCGGCCTTCCACTCGATTCCTTCGGTTCCCTCCGAAGTCACTCGAGTATCGCCCGACCACCGCGGCTTCCTCCGGGTGTCGCTAGCCTTCAGCTCCAGCTATAACAATCTTCTGCACACTCGATTCAGCTCGTGAGATAACGACATGAGCTTAACTTTGTATCGTTTGCTATAATCAAAACTCAGGTTCGACTTAGGTGCCTACTGCACCAACAATCTCCCCCTTTTTGATTTATGGCAAACCCACATACAAAGTTAAGAAAAATAAATTAAGTGCATTAAGCAAAATAAGTATGAGATATGCATGAATGAGCAGGAGTATATAAAAACTCTTTTTCAAGTGCTCCCCCTTGAGGAATCCTCCCCCTTGACCGAGGGTGAGTACTTGAGAAAGAGTTTTAACTCTCCCCCTTGATATTTGCTACTAAAAAAGAATTAAGTAACCGAAATTACTTAATATTGGCCATAGTGTTTAAAATAAGTTTTAAGTTAAGAAATCAAAAAATTGATTTCTTAACCTTGGCCTTTACTTCCATTTTGTTAACAAGTTAACTTAAAGTTAAGTAAATTACTTTTTGTTAACAAGTTAACTAAAAGTTAAGTAAATTATTATTTTTTTTTGTATTGTTAACAAAAACAAGTTAACTAAATGTGTTTAAGTTAAGAATTCCCTTAACTTGTTTTGTTAACTTAAAGTTAAGTAAGCCTTGGCCATAAAACAAATGATCCCTTAACTTTGGCCTTTTTCTCCCCCTTTTGCCATATATCGAAAAGAGTGAGGGTGTGTGTGGAATAAAAAATAAGTTTTAATTTTAAAGTCCAAGCATGTTCCACATTATTTTGAAAATAATATACTGAAAATAAGTTCATCTATAAAATGTTCGACTCATATTTGGCTTGATTGATATGAAAGATCAAGTCCCGGTCGTAGTTAGTATGTATGATTATACTCCGTGGTTCATAGCGATGCACTAGCTCTACATCTGGAACCAAGAGTAAGGTCCTAACATCTCACGCCCATCTACGTGGCTAAGTACACAAACACATTAGTCCTATGTGTTGTGAGATGTATTGGCTCCTTAAATCTATAGGTGCATGATATCTAAGGTATGTCCTATGCTAGTTCCATATAAATGAAAATTTAAGAAATAGTAGTAAGAAAATATAATTTGCAAGTTCCTATTCTACTTACGACATGCCCAATTTTCGTCCTTAATAGACTAAATTTGGCTTGGTAGGGGTTTAGTAAAAGGTCCGCTAAGTTAGACTTTGATTCGACGTATTCGAGTTGTATGGCTCAGTTGGCCACATGTTCTCGAATGAAATGGTGTTTGACCTCTATATGTTTGGTCCTAGAGTGACATATCGGATTCTTTGTAAGATTAATTGAACTAATGTTATCTACGTGAAGTTTAGTATTCGTAAAGTCTAACTTAAATCGCATGAGAGTGTGCTTCATCCAAAGAAGTGAGTGACACACTCACCCATCGCGATGTATTCGGCTTTGGTAGATAAGGCAACACAAAGGTTGCTTCCTTCCACCAACTCACTAGAGTAGCCGAAGTTGACAACAACCACTCGTGCTCTTTCTATCGAGCTTACTACCGATATAGTCCGAATCGGAGTAGCCATTAGTTCAACTCGGTAGATCTAGGTACCAAATACGACATTAAGTGTACCCTTTAGATATCTAAGGATACGCTTGACTAGAGTTAGGTGAGACTCCTTGGCACAGGTTTGGAACCTCGCACATATACTTACCGCAAATAAGATATCAGTCCATAGCTTAAGTAAAGGAGACTCCCTATTATGCTCCTATAGTATTTTAAATCAATTGAGTTTCCGATTAAATCTTCTTCTATATTCACATTAGTTTCCATTGGGGTATTAATAATTTTAGCATCTTGCATTCCAAAGCGTTTAATTAATTCCCTAGTATATTTGCGTTGATGTAGGTATATTCCATCTTTAGTTTGTTTAATTTGTAGACCTAAGAAGAAACTTAACTCGCCTACTAAATTCATTTCAAATTCACTTTCCATAAGTGAAATGAACTCATTTAGTAGGATTGAGTTGGTGGTTCCGAAAACAATATTATCTACGTAGATTTGAGCTATGAATATGTCTTTATCTAAGGTTTTTACAAAAAGGGTTGGGTCAACTACACCTTGGTTAAAGCCTTTGGACTTAAGATAAATCGAAAGTCTCTCGTACCAAGCTCGTGGAGCTTGTTTAAGTCCATAAAGAGCTTTCTTTAATCTAAGGACATGATCAGGTTTGTCTAAACTTTCGAAACCGGGGGGGGGGGGGGTTGACTAACATAAACTTCTTCTTTAATGTATCCATTTAAGAATGCAGATTTCACATCCATTTGAAACAACTTAAATCCTCGATGTGCTGCATATGCTAATAGCATTCGAATGGACTCTAATCTAGCCACTGGGGCATAGGTCTCGTCGTAATCTAAACCTTCGACTTGACTAAACCCTTTAGCGACTAGTCTAGCTTTATTTCTAACCACTTCACCTTTATCATCAAGTTTATTTCTAAACACCCACCTTGTTCTAATGATTGTTTTATCTTTAGGTGGTGGTACTAATTCTCATACTTCGTTCCTAGTGAATTGAGCCAACTCTTCTTGCATTGCAATAATCCAATCGGGATCAAGAAGAGCTTGGTTAATAGTTTTGGGTTCAATTTTAGAAATCAAAGATATTTGACTAAGGTTTCTGTATGAGGCTCTAGTTCGAACTCCTAGACTTGGATCACCTATCACTTGGTCGATAGGATGATTCGTTTGAGTCCTAGTTGGATTTGGGTTTGAGTCTACAACTTGATTTATAGGATGACTCGTTTGAGTTCTAGTTTGGTTGGAGTCATCTATCACTTGGTCGATAGAGTGACTTGGTTGACTTAGGTTAGGATTAACACTAGACCTGATCTCTGAATCAGAGTTAGGTCTAGTATGAATCACCGCTAATTGGGGTTGCCGGGGTTTTGTAGGTTCGTGTCCTTCATCAAATACTACATTGATAGTCTCCTCGACTCTAAGGGTGTCGTGGTTATATACTCTATAAGCTCTGCTTGTAGTCGAGTATCCTAGAAAGATTCTGGTCGTGGTTTTGGATGTAAATTTCCCTAGGTAATCCTTAGTGTTTAGGATATGTACCTTACACCCAAATACCCTAAAGTACTTGATGTTAGGTATTTTATCGTGATAAATCTCGTATGAGGTCTTAAGTGCCTCTTTACCATAAGGATTCTATTTTGGACATAGCATGTCGTACTCACGGCTTCCGCCCAAAACCTATCGGGTAGGTTATACTCATTTAACATTGTCCTAGCGGCTTCTTGTAGGGTTCTATTTTTGCGTTCTACTAGGCCATTTTGTTGTGGAGTTCTAGGGCAAGAGAACTCGTGGTGGTATCCATTTAGGTTACAGAATTCTGTAAACCTATGGTTTTCGAATTCACCACCATGATCAATCCTAAGTCTTTTGATTTTAATGCTTTGTTGATTTTCTATTAACTTAAATAGATTGATTAATTGATCTAGGGTATCATTTTTGTGTTTGATGAACCTAACCCAAGTAAATCTAGAATAGTCATCAATTATGACTAAGCAGAATTTACTTTCGTTAAGTGACTTAGCTCCGTGTGAATGAAATAGATCCATGTGTAGGAGCTCAAGCACACTTTTGGTTCATTCTTGACTAGTTAGTTGATGTTGTGTCCTAGATTGTTTACCTTGTTGACAAGCATTACATATTTTATTATCCAAGTTGTTGAGGTTAGGCAAACCTCTGACTCATCTTGTGGATGAGTCTTGGGTTTGAGTGACCGAGTCGTCGGTGTCATAACCATGATTCCTCTTGCCGTGTCATAAGACACTTAGTTGAGGAGTTAGTTAAGTTAATAATGTAAATGTTGTTATTTCTAGTTCCCTTAAGAATTGTTTTAGAGGTTTCATTTGTATTAATTACGCATTCATTTTCTAGAAATATGACCTTATAGTTATTATCACACAATTGGCTTACACTAAGTAGATTATATTGAAAATTTTCTACTAATAAAACGTTTTGAATAACAAAATTTGAATTAAGCTTAATATCACCTGATCCGATGATTTTGAGTTTGCCGTTATTTCCGAAGGCTACCGATCCTTGTCGTTTGAATCGAAGCTTCGAAAACTTGAGTTGATCCCCGGTCATGTGTCGGGAGCAACCACTGTCCAACATCCATTAATCCTACACGCAAGGTAGTTGGATCGGATATTGAATTTAATAAAAATTTGGTTGAAAATTATTAACCTAAATCATCTCACCCATGTCTACATGATCAAACATGTTAATCCTATATGTTCTTTTGAGATGACTTCCAATTTTAGTTGAATTAAATTTAATGACTTAAACACTTGTCAACCTTGCGTTAGATTCGGATTTGACCTTAGGCTCATCAAGTCACCTTTTCAAGATCATGGCTTCCAGGTCGTGGCGAGGCACAGAGGTCTTCTTTGATCGGAACAACGACCACTTCCTTAGACAAAGCCATTTTCAAGAAAATAGTAACTTGACTCACCTAAGACCACTTCCTGGTCTAACTAGTCTAGGATACGGCGAGGTAGCTTCACTAGTTTGCTGTCAAGTGCATAACTAGATACGCCTTATCTAGCCCGAATACACAAGACTCGCTTTCCTAGCGTACTATCATCATCTCGCCGATCCCCGGTACTATGTTATCAAGTATTGACGAGTTATAGTCCTATATAACCATTCTAAAAGGAAAATCAAACTAAATAAAAACCTAAGCATGCAATTTCTAAGGTTAAAACACAAACAAGTTTTGTACTAGCTCCCCTCGACCGCTGAATCGATTCGGCCTCTCCACATAGTGGATTTGGTCCTGGGAACCCAAAGATCGAGTTTGATCCTAGGTTTGAAATCAAGGTGGTCTTAGGGACCCATGCTTGGACACATTTTTATGTCGACTTACGATTGACATATACGACTTATTGGTCGCTTTTGAGCTAAACCCTAGTCCGACCTTGTTGTACACCCTTTATGCATCCAAGTAGGAGGTCAAGTCCTTTGGATCCCAAAGTAAACCTTTCCAACGTATTCCTAAGATCTTCGACTTGACTCTTCAAGAGTGAGTTCTCAACTTCGAGTTTTTCAACCCGAGTTGAGTCCTTCTCTTGAACTCGACTAGTCGAAGAGGTTAGGGAGACCTCGTGTTCGAGGAGTTTAACTTCCTTAACCAGGGTCTCAACCTTGGACTCGGACTTAGCTAACTTTCTATTTAGAAACTTAATTGCACTATAAAGTGTAGTAATAAGAGACCGACTCACCTTGAGTGTATCTTTTGAACCGGATGCGTATCCGTGGCTCGTCTTGAATAGTGTTTCGTAGTCCGACTCGTCTTCGGTTTCCGATTCAAGTTTCGGTTCCGACTCCATCTCCGATTCCACCGGTTTAGCCATGAGGACTCGATCATTATCTTTTTCCTTGGAAGCTTCTTCCCAAGTGGCGTTAAGTGCCTTTTTGTGTTTTGGTGCCTTGCTCTTGAGTTTTGGGCATTCGGACTTGATATATCCAAACCTATTGCATTCATAACATCTTATGTTCGAACTTTTAGGCTTACCTTCGTTGGGTTGAGTGACGGCTCATTTTCGGCCCTTGACTATCCTCTGAACTAGGTTGACTAGTTCGGCCTCCATTTCTGAGTCGACTTCCGAATCGGACTCCTCCTCTTCTTCCTTCGGAGGTAGCTTGATAGCAATTTTCTTCTTTGAACCTGCAAATAGTGCTATACCTTTCTCGGGTTCCGAGTTAGACTGCTCATGAAGTTCGAAATTAGAAAAAAGTTCATCTAATCTAAGTTTAGAAAGATCCTTGGAGACCTTGTAGGCATCGACCATGGATGCCCACAAGGTAGTCCTCGGAAAGGAGTTTAGGACATACCTTATAAGGTCGCGGTTTTCGACCTTTTGCCCGATTGCGTGTAGATTGTTGACTATGTCCTGGACTCGGGCGTGAAGTTGCATCGCAGACTCGTGTTCCTGCATTTTTAGATTATATAATTTATTGAATAAAAGGTCGTTCTTACATACCTTGGCTTCATCGGTCCCTTCGTGTAGCTCCACTAGCTTTGTCCAAAGGTCCTTTGCACTGATGAAGGGGCCGACGCGATTTAACTCCTCCTTGGACAAGCCGCATTGGAGGATTTGTGTTGCCTTGGCATCGGCTTCGACTTGTCATTTTGTTGCAACGGTCCATTGATCATAATCCAAGGAGTCACCCACTTCATTAGTCGGAAGTGTGAAACCCGTTTGGATTATGATCCACATCTCAATTTGGGTTTTGAGAAAGCATTCCATCCGACCTTTCCAGTAACGAAAATCATCTCCGTTGTAAAACGGAGGTCAGACGGTGCTAAAACCCTCGAGATGGGCCATTAGAACAAAAAAACAAGGAGTCTAAAAAGAAAACCTAGCAACGAAAAAAACACACGAAAGTACCAAGACTTGCGTCTTGGATTAGTAGTGCGGGAAATAAAAAGAAACAAACAAAAACTAGAAAGTTAAGCAAAGAAATAAGAAACTAAATAAAAGGTAAGTACTCACAAACTTCGATGTCCCCGAAAGGCTACTAAACATTGATTTTTGAGGATGAAAACATCTTGTTATGGGGGTAAACCCCCTATAAGAAGTGTAGATCTCTGCGAGAGCATCGATTTGGTGAGTAGATCGTTTCATGAGTCCACTTGTAGCAAAAGTTATGCTCGTTTGATCGTGAGGTACTCCGAAGGCGATCAATACTTGCAAAAACACAACCAAAAACTATGTACCAAGACTTGGTCTTGGATTAGTAGTGTGGGAGAAATCTTAAAACGATAAATACGAAAACAAAACAATGCTTGACCGGTGGTTGCACCGAATCTGAGCGCCCCCGGCTCTGATACCAATTGTTGGATCGAGGCGGTTTGCTAAACGGGGGGGGGGGGGGGTGAATAGCGATAAACACTTTTTCTTTTAAATCGTTCGGTAGACAATTAAATGCAGCGGAAATGTAAATAAAAACTAAATGAGACAAATAGTTTTTTTACTTGGTTCGTAGCCTTCGGCCACTACTCCAAGGCCCTAACGATCCTAGATCGTGTACGGAGGGCAATTCACTAAAACACTCCTCCTCGTTGGAGGTAGGAGTTTTACGATTACAAAAACCTTCGAAGCAAAAGATAGAGAGACAACCCCTCTCTTCTATTAAAATAAAATGCAACGGTAGAAAGCCTCGATTAACAAATGAATTGCAAGATTAAGAGAAATGACAAACTAAGATTATACAAACAACTCGAAGATAGGACTTAAACTAGGGTTGTTGGCAGCACTTCGTTGTTGTAGAGTCGTCGGAGAGTCGCAGCGTTGCGGAGGCTTTTGAGCACTTAGAATTGATGAGAAAACCCTAGGTTAGGACCTCCTTTTATAGCCTTTGTGCCCCTTTTCGAGAGGAACCCTAGCCAATCATATTTGAGCACCACTCCCCTTGAAATTTGGTGATAAACCTTGACTCCTCGAAGCTGATCCTTTGACCATCAGTCGACTGATGGCCATCATCAGTCGACTGATGGCAGCATCAGTCGAGTGCTAACCTCCAGCAGTCGACTGATTGATGGCAGTTGAGTCCTCTAAGCTGGCAGTCGACTGATGCTAGCTGCAAGGCAAAGTTAGCTTAACAAAAACATTATTTTGACGGCCTCCGACCGTCCGATCTTGACCTAGACCATCTATAGGATGTCTTTGGTCAGATCTACGCTTAAGGTCATCCCTGTAAAGAGGATACGACCTCACTTACGCTCGCACACACGAGCTTACCTTGATACTTACGTGTTGCTTTTGCTTTCGGCCTTCCACTCGATTCCTTCGGCTCCCTCCGAAGTCACTCGAGTGTCGCTCGACCACCGCGGCTTCCTCCGGGTGTCGCTAGCCTTCAGCTCCAGCTATAGCAATCTTCTGCACACTCGATTCAGCTCATGAGATAACGACATGAGCTTAACTTTGTATCATTTGCTATAATCAAAACTCAGGTTCGACTTTGGTGCCTACTGCACCAACACAGTTGACTGATCGGGACCATTAGTCGACTGATGACACTATTGCTGTGAGACAACGGTGCAATCCACGCTGGAAAAATCCAACGGATAGGACATCAGTTGACTGATCATGTCCATCAGTCGACTGATCGAGCCTTCACTCGACTACTAACCCTAGCAGTCGAGGCAGACTCTATTCTATGCCAGCCCGAAATACCGAGGACTAGTCGATTGATCACAAGATCAGTCGACTGCTCTGTCCAGCAGTCGACTGCCCACCTCTGGCAGTCGACTGCTAGGGCACTCATCGTAGTCAAACCCTAGTTGACTCACACTAGTCGACTGTCACATGATACCAGTCAACAGATACACCTCAAACATAAGGTTTTAACCTCAAACATGAGGTTTAACCCAAGTATGGTGCCCCCATACTTGCCAGACCACCCGTAGCATAGACCTAATCCTTCTAGTCACCTCCGTCAGGCTCGCGGCTATCAGATCCCTCTAAGTCATCCATGACTTATTAATCCATACGCTAGCCTTCAGGTGCTTCCATCGGCTATGTCATGCTAACAGTGTCTACACCGCCAAGGCACATTGGATTTACGCTGCCAAGACTCTGCTTGGACTTTACGCCGCCAATCATTGGACTTATGTTGCCAAGATTTCCGCTTGGACTTTATGCCTCCAATATCAAATCCCTTGGACTTTCCAAGTGCCAAGTACTCATGACTTGGACTTTCACCGCCAAGACTACACCCTTGGACTTACGTGGCCAAGACTACACCCTTGGACTTTACTTGTCAACACATATTGGACTTTCCATGCCAAGACCCATGCTTGGACTTTTCCTTGCCAAGACCCAAGCTTGGACTTTACATGCCAAGTACTCAAGACTTGGACTTTCCATGACATGGTCAACTCCAGTCAACCATCAAAATTCTTCTCGAGTCAAACTCGAGTCCGGTCAATCATGACCTAGGTCGATTGCACCAACAATCTCCCCAAAATATTATCATACATCAATGTCAAACATTGATGTCAAACCTTCATGTCAAACATCAAAACATCTCTCGAGTCGAATTCGAGTCCGGTCAATCATGACCTGGGCCGATTGCCACCAACACTCTTCCCCTTTTTGATGTTTGACAAAACCACATACCTTTGAGTTAGAACACTAACTCAAATCTTCTTACCAATTATCCCAAATTGTTAATCCCATAAATTTTCCCAAACATTCTCCCCCTTTTTGACTAACATCAAAAAGGTTTTCTCCAAGGAGGTCAATATCTCATGTCCCAATGAGATCTTATAATCTCCCTCTTGGTCCAAAAATACCTAGGATGCCTACAATCTTCCTAGTGATAAGTCTCATATCATTTAAGAGAGGCAATCCTACAAACTCTCCCAATTTCCAAATTGGGTATCTCAAAATTCCCATTTCCCCCTTATGAGGAAAAAATATCATCCATCATCCCATGATAGATACCTCACCCTAAAGGCTTGCTCCCCCTTGACCATTGCACCAACAATGTCCTTGGGAAGTCCCTAAGCCAATAGGAATTCTAAACCATCAAAAATAAGGTTCAAAGTTCAACATTGAACTTTCCAACCCCTTAAATTTGATACAACACCCTAACAACTCTCTAATTCATATCCAATGGATTTTCACCCTTTATAATGCTTTCCAAAGCATATCCTAGAGTTAGGAGTGGTTAGGGAATTTTATAGTAACTGAAAATGGCCTAAACAATCTTGTTTTTCTCGAAATCACCTGTGATCGACTCTATCGAAGATCGATCAACTCACTGTGTCCATCGATTGTTTATCAGAATTTCAATTATCAAAAATGAAATTCAAAAAAGTGTAATTAATTCTATGTATATTAAAAAATCATGAAAATTCATACATATCTTACTTATGACCAATACAATAGGTGAAAAATGTTAGAAAAATATTTTACCCATAAAATATCGAAATTGATACAAAGTTCAAAAGTGAAAAAAAACTTCAATGTGTTAGCTCACTTTGTATCGACTTCATCAATGGTGATTGTTATCAAAAGATAGACTTCACCAAGGTTTTCCAAAAGGATTTTAAAATGATTTTGAAAACCTATATTGGATCATATTCCTCGGGCTCAATGTACATAACTTGTACACTTGCTTTCCCAATGATCCACATTTAGTAAAAGATGAGTTTTAGTTCATCTAGATGCAAAAACTATGCACCTTGAACTTAACTCATATCGTAGCATCTCACATATATCTAGAGTGTATCAATACACATACATGTCAATTTAGATGTGAGATGTGGGTTTTGGTTTATCTTAAACTAAGGCCTCATGCATTTTTAAGGCAACAGTATTTGATTCTCTTATAAATGGGACTCTAAGTCATATCATTGTCCTTAAATCAATTTTAATCAAATTAAATGCATGAATGATTATGACATAAATAATAACATAATTAAACATGATCAATGATCATGATGTCATGACATATGATATAATTTAAAAACATATGACGTTTTTAACCTTAATCCTAAACATGTTCATGACATATTAAATGATTAAAAATAAATATGATGTCATGGCATGATATATGGTAAACAAAATATGGAAAATAAAATGTATAGGTATAATAATACCTAAATTTTGATATTAGTTGCCATTTGTTATAATTAGTCTCATTTTGCCACATTATCAATTATTCCCAAAGTGTGCCAAAAACCTAAAATGGCACACCATGACCTCTAGACCTAAGTTGTGCCAATTTGATTGATTTTTTATAATTCCAAAAATATATTGGCACATCCTAAAAACCTTTTAGGATTAAAATTCAAATATATTTCCAAGGTATCCATAACCTTGAAAATGACCTAAAGTATCACCTTTACCATGGTTAGGTTAACTATCCATCCATTTAAAGTCGACACACCTAAACCCATCTAGCGTGAATCGATCACGCTCTTAGGAACCCAAAACCTATTTGAGCTCTTAGGGTTTATTAGGTATTTCTTAGGGATGACCTCCCTAGATACCCTCCTAATGACTCTTCTAGGCTTGTTAGCCTTGGTCATTGTGGTCTTGCCTAGGTTAACCTTAGGGATTGCCTCCCTAGTAACCTTCTTAGTGGTCTTCCTAAGTTTCATGGAAACCTTGGCCACTAAGCACCTACCTTGGTCAACCTTAGGGATGACTTTCCTATTGACCTTGGTCTTCCTAGACCTAGGTTTAGTTCCATAATCAAATGGAACATTATGATAAGTCACCTTAGGCTTAGGTTTGTGACCCAAACCTTTCTTGCCCTCGGTTGACTCTTGTCTCCTATGCCCTAGGTTTTGACTTTGACTTCTAGACCCTAGAGTTTGACCATTTGACCTTTGCATTTGATTTGTCATTTTTACAAGGGTCTTTTCAAGTTTCTCAAGCCTTGACCTCAAGGCTTGATTTTCAACCTCTAATTGCCCAATTTTTGAATTTTGATTTAATCCTTGGGCATGGTTCTTTCTAAGCATATGCCTAGTCCATTTGAGGTTAAAACCTAGGTGTTCTTGTACCTTTCTAATTGTCTCCCTAGGTAGAATTGGTCTAGAATTATTTGACTTAGATTTGTCTTTAGGTAAATTTGTTTTAGGGACATTAGTCCCAAATTTCTCCTTGTTCCTAAGGTTGACCTTCTTAGCTCCTAAACAATATTCATTGTTCCTAGCATGCTTTTCATGTACAATAGCAAGATTGTTAAAATTCCTAGCATGCTTTTTGACATTTAAACTAGAATGTGCATTATTAAAATATACCTTAGGGTTAGCCTTAGCTCCCCCTACATTTGATGCTCCTTCTTGACCTCTTTTCTTCCCCTTAGGGCATTGACTTCGGTAGTGCCCTCTCTGGTGACACTTGAAGTATATCACATGCTCCTTGTTCTTAGGAATGACAACTCCGGCATCCTTGGTCTTTTCTTGAGATTTCGGTGTCGGTTGACTTTTCTTGACTTTCGTAGGGCACTTGCTCTTATAGTGCCCATATTCCCTGCACTCAAAACACATAATATGATTTTTATTTTGAATTGATGTGCTTGAGTTACCTAGGTTAATGATGGTGGTTTGGGCTTCTTCATCTCCTCGACCGGAGGTGAATGCTTCCTCTTGATCATGTTCCGAAGTGGAAATTTTCTCCTCCTCCTCAATCCTAGAAGTGGAGGTTTCTTGTTCTTCTTCCTCCTCGGATGTCAACTCCCTCTCAATCTTCAAATCCTCACTTTCTTATGAGGAAGATGAACTCGCTTCATCGGCCTCTTCCTCTTCTTGAGTCAATGAACATTCTTTGGCTTCTTGTGATTGTTCCTCGCTTGAAGCCGGTGATGATCCTTCATGAAGCTTTGCCAATTTGTTCCAAAGCTCCTTGGCATCTTGATATTCACCTAGCCTAGACAAAATGTCATTAGGTATCAAATCTTCTAAAAGCTTTATTACCTTGACTTCGATTTTGAACTTTAGGCATTGCTCTTGGGTCAACTTCTTCAACTTCAAGACATTTCCCTTCTTATCTCTAGGAGGTTCAAAGCCTTCCATGATGATGAACCAATCTTCTATGACCATCATCAAGAATGTCTCCATTCTTGCCCTCCATGCCGGAAAATCCTCTTGGTCGTATGGTGGCGGTGTGTTGATGTCCCATCCAAGTCTTTCTTCGAATTTCATCTTATTCCTCTAGCGGTTTTGCTCCCACCGGTTAGTCTGTAGAAGAGCCCTGTGCTCTAATACCAATTGTAGAGGATTCGGTGGCCGCTAGAGGGGGGGGGGTGAATAGCGATTAGATGCTCGATGGAATTCGTTCGCGATGCTTGCTACAAATGATTAGTGCGCAGCGGAAATAAATCAATAATAATATACAAACACGCAAACATAACTATGTAACGTGGTTCGAAACCAAATGGTTCCTACTCCACGGATTGGGCTCGTAAGAGTCCTAGCGATGTCAATCACACACCACTACTAAATAAACTCCTTCTCGACACAAGTCGGAGGCAGAGAAATCTTGTACAAATATTCTTACAACAATAAGAATAAAATATAAGCAAATACAAGTAAGCTACACAAATACAAGTAAAAAAAACCTTTATAAATGTGAACTTGATTGCTTGAATCGTGGTTGAAGACCTTGATTTGCACTAGCAAATCGCCTCAACAATGCTCAAGAAATTGCTGCTCCAAACTACCTCCACGAGCTCCATTTAAAGCAGCTACCTGGGTTGGAAATCGCCTATCAGTCGACTGATCGGGACCATTAGTCGACTGATGACACTGTTGCTGTGAGACAATGGTGCAATCCACGCTGGAAAAATTCATCGGATAGGACATCAGTCGACTGATCGAGCCTTCACTCGACTACTAACCCCAGCAGTCGAGTAAGACACTATTCTATGCCCAAAATACCAAGCATCGATCGGTGATTACAAGATCGATCATTGATCAACGATCATTGCCCACCTCGGCAATCATTGCTAGGCACTCTCCTGATCAAACCCTAGTTGACTCACACCAGTCGACTGTCACATTATACCAGTCGATTGATACACCTTAAATACGAGGTTTTAACCTCAAACATGAGGTTTAACCCAAGTATGGTGCCCCCATACTTGCCAGACCACCCGTAGCCTAGACCTAAGCCTTCTAGTCACCTCCGTCAGCCCCGCGCCTATCGGACCCCCCCAAGTCATCCATGACTTGTTCATCCATACACTAGCCTTCAAGTGCTTCCATCAGCTATGTCATGCTAACGGTGTCTACACCGCCAAGACACATTGGACTTACGCTGTCAAGACTCCGCTTGGACTTTACGCCGCCAACCATTGTACTTATGCTACCAAGACTTACGCTTGGACTTTATGCCGTCAATATCAAACCCCTTAAACTTTCCAAGTGCCAAGTACTCATGACTTGGACTTTAACCGCCAAGACTACACCCTTGGACTTCATGGCTAAGACTACACCCTTGAACTTTACTTGCCAACACATGTTGGAATTTCCATGCCAAGACCCATGCTTGGACTTTTCCTTGCCAAGACCCAAGCTTGGACTTTACATGCCAAGTACTCAAGACTTAGACTTTCCATGACATGGTCAACTCTAGTCAACCATCAAAATCCCCCTCGAGTCAAACTCGAGTCCGGTCAATCATGACCCGGGTCGATTGCACCAATAATCTCCCCAAAACTTTATCAGACATCAATGTCAAACCTTCATGTCAAACATCAAAACATCTCTCGAGTCAAACTCAAGTCTGGTCAATCGTGACTTGGGCCGATTGCACCAACAAAAGTGTGGCGACCATATTAGAAACATACTCAGTCATGCGAAAACCAGAAGTAAAAAGTCACATTACATAATCGAGGAGAATTGGAATAAGATTGTTGCATATTGGGAATCTGAGGATAGCAAATGAAGGAGTGAGCAAAATAAGAAAAATCAACATTGTAATTTCGGCGTTATGTCTGCCACGTATATGGGAGACTCAATCAATATCGATGAACATAGATATCGATTGGTGAGTTTTTTCAAATCCTAATTTTGTAATCTAATACTCACTAATTTATAAATTATAACAATGTTTGTTTAGGTCCAGGAGATAGGGAGCCATTATTTATAAACACTTTCACTCATACATTCCAAAAGAAAGATAAGACGTCGAGTAGGGAAAGAGATAGAACAATGAAGGTTTGTAATTTTAAAAATTTTACGGTCTTTTCTTATTATTTAACTTTTTTTCAAAATAGGAGAAATACGATGAACTTGCGTAAATAAATTCAGGTGCAAGTGATGATGAAGTCAAATCTGAGCCTTCTGTTAGTGAAAAAAGTGGAAGAATAATTGGACTCGGTTCTTTGAGCCGAACCTATAAAGCCCCTACTACTTCTTCTTCATCCTCTCCGGAAGTAAGAGCAGAAATAAATAAATTGACCAAAGAGGTTACTCATTTGAGGGAGTTACTAGTGCAAAAAGAAAATGAATCGAGACAAAGAGAGAAGGAAGTAAATGAACAGATGAATGAATTTCGAAGGCAATAGATGTTAATTATGCAGCATCTTCAATTAATGTCTAATTCAAGTCGACTTCCTCCTCCTTGATCTAGTCCTCCTGTTGATCCCTATAATAATGACAATGATGATGTATTTTTTGATGATGATCGTGATGATAGTGGTTACGTTTGAATTTGTTGTATTTAAATGTTACTTGACTTATCACATTCGATATCCATGTATTGTAAGTTACATTTATGTTTGTTATGTATATACGATTTGGTATTGAATTATTTGTTGGTGCAATCGACCCAGGTTATGATTGACCAGACTCGAGTTTGACTCGAGTGGTGTTTTGATGTTTGTGTTTTGATGTTTGATGATGAATTGACTATTGTTTGATAATGGGTTGACTATATGGTTGACATGGGATTGCCCATATGATGGAGAAGTCCAAGTGGGACACTTGGCATGGAAAGTCCAAGCATGGATCTTGGCAAGGGAAAGTCCAAGCATGAGTCTTGGCAAGGAAAGTCCAAGGGTGTAGTCTTGGCCATAAAAGTCCAAGTGTATAGTCTTGGCGGTGAAAGTCCAAGTCATGGGTACTTGGCATTTGGGAAGTCCAAGGTTTGATATTGACAACGTAAAGTCTAAGCATGTGTCTTTGCTGTATAAGCCCAAATGTGCCTTGGCAGTGTAGACCAGCTTAGCATGACAATAGCCGATAGAAGCACCTGAAGGCTAGTGTATAGATGAACAAGTCATGGATGACTTGGAGGGATATGATAGGCATGAGGCTAATGGAGGTGGCTAGAAGGATTAGGTCTAGGCTAAGGGTGATCTAGCAAGTATGAGGGCATCATACTTGGGGTAAACCTCATGGTTGAGGTTTAGCAGTCGACTGGGGTTATGGACCAGTCGACTATTCAGGTGTTTTGACACTTGGTAGTCGAGTTGATACTGAGCAATCGACTGAGATTATGACCAGTCGACTGCGGCAAGTAGCCTTGGCAGTCGACTGCCAGCATTGGGCAGTCGACTAGCCTTGAGCAGTCGACTACCATGGAGGGCAGTCGAATGCTGCTGGTTTTGGTCGCGAAGGCAGAATGCTCGGTAGCCAATGATGCACACAAACGTGACCTCAAATCTCACGACAGAGACCGTCGAGGACTCAAAGTGCGTGCTCACGCTCAATGCTCGCAAGTGCACGGATGTCGTCAAGTAATAAAGAATATCAATCCCATAGGGACTGAGATTTCGAGTATCGATTTGTTCAATGGATGTGTTGTTGTTCAGATTGGTAATCTGAGGGTTCACGAATGAGAGGTCGTCGGTGGTCCGAACTCAATATGATGTCACACGGAAGAAGAGAAAAGTTGCTACGAGGATTTGGATTAGATTCTAGGACTTCGGTTTCGTTTGTGTGTCGCAGAACATGCTATTAATTGAATGTATTCAGATTTTCTAGCTAGGGTTTTATGGAAAGGACATCATACACTATGGTACGAGGATGCCGAATCGATCCCTGCGACGAGCCAAAAATGATACACATTACCGACTCTATCGCATCCTTCTATCCACAATTGTAGGCGATGAGGCCAACCTCTAGGTTCGTCCTAATATCCCCTAAATCTTAGATACGAAGACTATCACTCCTCGTATCATCTATGCACAGAAGATAGAAAACCAAAACACAAAGCTATAGATCTAAACAATCATTCAATTGCAAATACGATTTCAAGAATGGAAACATATTTGAAATAGCAATGTTCTACTCAACACAAACTACTCCCTAATCCTAGAATTGGAGAATCTACTCCATGAATACGAGAAGAGAGTCACAATACATTATAGAATTCATGAGTATAACGATAAACGTGTAAGAAATATGAATTACAATGTAATTGCAGCTCTTCCCTCTGGCATTGTGGTGAAGATCTTGATGCTCGAGCGCCTCTCTCCTTCCCCGATGCAAGTTCCCAAAGCTTTTTAGGGCTTCGGAGTGTTGTCCCGGTCGGTGTGCCTTTTCTAGGGTTTGAGGCGTAGCTTTCCTTATATAGACATCACACCGGATCGCTGCGAAATCTAGAAAAAGCCATGGTTGCGTCAAATCGCTTGGCTGCCACACGACCGTGTGAAAACACATGGCCTGGTCATATGTCAGGCTATGGCGGCCGTTTTCGCCTTCTGAACATGGTCGCGTGTAGGCACACGCCCTGACCGTGTTCCCTTCTGCATCCAGCTGCCAAATATCTTCGTTTTGCTCTGAAAGTGCGCCGTTATCCCCATGAAACACTATCCTGCACACAAAAGTATACAGAGAAGTTCTCCGAACCATAAAATAGGAAATGCATGGAAAAAAAGTAAAATATGCATGAAACCAACATAAAATGAGATGAGATGTGAGTGAAAACTACTCCTAAAACCCTATATATTTTGTCACATCAACCGACTGAGCAGTCGACTACGGGCTTGAGCAGCCGACTGTTGGGAATGATAGTCGACTACTAGTGTATCTGTTAGCTTGAATGCCAACGTGGATCAAGTCCGTTGTGAGACAACAGTACTTTTTGTAGTCGATTGGAGCCTTTTGGTAGTCACCTGTCAGGTGGAAATCCAGGTTGCACAGAGGCTTAAAAGGAGCTCGACGGAGAGGATTTCAGCAACGATTTCTTGGGCAATTTGAGGTGATTTGTTAGTGAAAATCAGGGTCTTCAAGTGCAGTCCAAAGCAAGCATTCAAGTTCACATTTATAAAGTTTTCTTTACTTGTATTTCTGTGGTTTACTTGTATTTGCTTGTATCTTTTTCTTATTGTTTTAAGATCTCTTGTACGAGGTTTCTCCACCTCCGATGTATTATCGAGAAGGAGTTTATTGAGTAGTGGTGTGTACATCACTAGAGCTCGTTATCAAGCTCGCCCCGTGGAGTAGGAACTAGGGTTCCGAACCATGTTACATCATGTGTATTGTGTGCTTGTGTATTTCATTTCTGCTTTATTATTATTTCCGCTATGCATATTAACGAATATTGTAGGTAAGCACGCAAGCATGATCGAATTTCGTCAAGCAATGAAAATTCTCCATTCACCCCCCCCCTCTTTCTAGTGCTCACCGAAGTTCCTACAATTGGTATCAGAGTTGGGAGCTCTACTATGGATTAACAACCGAGAGCAAACACGCTAGAGGATGGAGTTGCAGAACGATGGACTTGGATGGGATATCAACACTCCAATTCCATATGCGTTTTATGGACGAGAAGGCTTCGATCAATGGAAGGCAAGGATTGAAGACTTCATGATGATGATGGACATCGAAGATTGGTCCGCATTGATTGAAGGATTCAAGTACCCAAGAAAGTCAAAGGGAGGATTCCTCAAGATGAAGAAATGGACTGAGGAACAACTCCAAAAGTTCGAGAAAAATAGGAAGGTAATAAAATTTTTAATTGATTTAATTCCTAATGATGTTTTGTCTAGATTAAGTGAATATAAGGATGCCAAGGAGCTTTGGAGTGAGTTGGCAAAATATCATGAAGACCCATCATCAGGTCAATTGGATAAGGAGACCGAAGAAGCAAGCTTGTCCTCACAAGAAAGTGAGGATTCAGAAGTTGAGAAGGAGTCAACATCTAGATCGGTGGAAGAGAAAGAATTGGAGGAAGCCTCCACCTCTAGGATTGAGGGGAAGGATATTAGATCACCGAAGCTGGAGCAAAATCAAGAGGAGCCATCAACCTCCGGAGAGGTGATGAACAAGCTCAAGAGGCCTTCACCACCACCCCAGGTAACTCAAGCATCTTAATTATAAATAAAAATCATATCATATGCTTTAAGTGAAGGGATGCCGGGCATTACAAGAATAAGTGCCCAAAATTGTCTAAGAAGAAAGCGTCGGCACCAAAAGTAAATGAGAAGCCTAAGGATGCCAGAGTCCCCATTAAGAAAAGCAAAGAGTACATTGTGTGCTTCAAGTGTCATCAAAAAGAACATTATAGAAGCCAATGCCCTAGGGGGAGGAAGCCTAGCAAGGGTGAAGAAGGAGCATCAAATGTAGGGGGAGCCTCTAAAGCAAACCCTAAGGTAAATTTAAATAATGCTCATTCTTTAAGTAATAGGCAAAAGCATGCTAGAAATAATTTTAATACCCTTTAAATAATGCTATAAATTTAAATAATGCTCATTCTTTACTTGTATTTGTGTAGTTTACTTGTATTTGCTTGCATCTTTTTCTTATTGTTTTAAGATCGCTTGTACAAGGTTTCTCCACCTTCGACGTGTTGTCGAGAAGGAGTTTATTGAGTAGTGGTGTGTACATCACTATAGCTCGTTATCAAGCTCACCCCATGGAGTAGGAACTAGAGTTCCGAACCACGTTACATCGTGTGTATTGTGTATTTTATTTATGCTTTATTATTATTTCCGCTACACATATTAACGAATATTATAGGCAAGCACGATAGAATTTCGTCAAGCAACAAAAATGCGCCATTCACCCCCCCTTTCTAGCGCTCACCAAAGTTCCTATAATTGGTATCAGAGCTAGGAGCTCTACTACGGATTAACAACCGGGAGCAAACGCGCTAGAGGATGGAGTTGCCGAACGATGGACTTGGATGGGATATCAACACTCCGATTCCATATGCATTTTATGGATGAGAAGGCTTCAATCAATGGAAGGCAAGGATTGATGACTCCATGATGATGATGGACATCGAAGATTGGTCCACCTTGATGGAAGGATTCAAGTACCCAAGAGGGTCAAAAAAAAAGATTCCTCAAGATGAAGAAATGGACTGAGGAACAACTTCAAAAGTTTGAGAAAAATAGGAAGGTAATAAAATTTTTAATTGATTTAATTCCTAATGATGTTTTATCTAGGTTAGGTGAATATAAGGATGCCAAGGAGCTTTGGAGTGAGTTGGTAAAATATCATGAAGACCCATCATCGGGTCAATTGGATAAGGAGAACGAAGAAGCAAGCTTATCCTCACAAGAAAGTGAGGATTCGGAAGTTTAAAAGGAGTCAACATTTGGATCGGTGGAAGAGAAAGAATTGGAGGAAGCCTCCACCTCTAGGATTGAGGGGAAGGATATTAGATCATCGGAGCCAGAGAAAAATCAAGATGAGCCATCAACCTCCGGGGAGAGGTGATGAACAAGCTCAAGAGGCCTTCACCACCACCCAACTAACTCAAGCATCTTAATTATAAATAAAAATCATATCATATGCTTTTAGTGTAGGGAAGCTGGGCATTACAAGAGTAAGTGCCCAAAATTGGCTAAGAAGAAAACACCAGCACCAAAAGTAAATGAGAAGCCTAAGGATGCCAGAGTCCCCGTTAAGGAAAGCAAAGAGCACATTGTGTGCTTCAAGTGTCATCAAAAGGGACATTATAGAAGTCAATGCCTAGGGGGAGGAAGCCTAACAAGGGTGAAGAAGGAGCATCAAATATAGGGGGAGCCTCTAAAGCAAACCCTAAGGTAAATTTAAATAATGCTCATTCTTTAAGTAATAAGCAAAAGCATGCTAGAAATAATTTTTATACCCTTGAAATTGTTCATTATCATAAGGAGCATGCTAGAAATAATAAATTTTATTTCTTAGGGGCTTAACATGTCAATATTAGGACTAAGGATAAATCTAGAAATAATAAACCTAGAAAAATTCTACCTAAGGAGGCAATTAGAAAGGTAGAAAACCATTTGGGCATTAATCCTAAGAAGGGTAGGCATATGCCTAGAAGAAATGGTAATGCCCAAAGAGTAAATGAAAAATAAAAAATTGGGCAATTAGAATTAGAAAATCAAGCTTTGAGGTCAAGACTTGAGAAATTAGAAAAGACCCTTAGAAAGATGCAAAATCAAATACAAGGATTAAATAGTCACAATTTAGGGTCTAGGAGTCAAAGCCTAGGGTCTAGGAGGCAAGATCCACCCAAGGGCAAGAAATGTTCGGGTCACAAACCTAAGCCCAAGGAGACCTACCACAATGTTTCATTCGATTATGGAACCATTCATAGGTCTAGGAAAGCCAAGGTGTCACGCCCCGAGGTAGACTCTGTCCGGCCAACGGACGGCACCCCCTTATGACAATTCCAATACGGTACAAAAGTCGCAGCCAGTATAACACATATCGAAAATGTATAACAACACAGCAAAAACATATAACATCAATAGCGGAAGCCAAACGCAATGGAAATACAAACTCGACAACATAAGTACATCGGTATATCCGTCCATACTAGAACAAAATCCATACTGAATATCAAAAGAGAAACATACAGCATGATCTCCAAAACAATAAGAGTCCATATGAAGATACATGCGATGGGAAGCAAAACCCTCGGAAAAATGGTGAGATGGGATTAGGTGGCAATGCTCTAAGTCCATGCCGAAGTCTTCTATCTACTACCTGGGCGACAGGAAACCCAGGGTCCAGGGTGGTGAGTATAAAACCTGTGGGTAATATATGTATGCATGAATAACATACAGGTAAAGAGATCTACACGGTATACATGTGAAGATCTACCGGTATGCGATGAGTCCAACAGACATACAAGATTAAGCATAGTAATCGAATCACAGGATATGTCCTACTCATAGCATAAATCGAATCGATCAATCGACATAAAGTAATATACATACCTGACGGTCTGTCCTCCATATGATCTATAACCTCCTGAACAGGTATATCATGACATAATCCAAATAGTACACACTCATGCTCAACACATGCACAGCGGTATATAAAATATGCAAAAGGCATGTAGCATGATGTACAATCATATGCAGCAACCAAATGCAGCATCACATAGGCATATGTAAAACATATATCAGATACTTGCATATATATATATATATATATATATATATATATATATATATATATCAACAATGCATATGCATGGTCATGCCTGTGCACCCAACTCGCTACCACGACCCCAGTGTGGCCTAGGTGACACGACATGACAACTATCCCGACTCCAGCCGCCACCACTCTCGAGTGACCGAGTTGGGTAGTATGAAACAGTAGCTAGCCGCCATAGAGCTATATGCTACTCACACGGGGGTCCCTGCTGCTAGCCGCTCCGTCCCTACCCATGAGTAGACGAGCAACGCACCCAGGACAACTGCACATCACACGACCACCATCTATAGTGGGTGAGTGCGCTAACTACCACTCCGCACAGTGGCCAAGTGCGCATCTCCAGCTACCACCATCCCTAGTGGCCGAGAACGGCACGCTCACAATGCTCTGCCCTCAACCCTGCAACCACTACCCCGAGTGGCCGAGGAGGCAGGATGACTGACGACTCGTCTCAACCACAAGGCAGACCCAGTCGTCAGCATGCATGAAATGTAATGATGCATAGCCCACACACAAATCCTCGCAACACTCCCTAACTCACGGGGAGACCTAGTCAACCACAAGTCAACCATGCAAGGACGACAAATCTGTAATCACAATCTATTTACCTATGTACAGATAAATAGATTCGTCAAGCTACCTCACCAATGTGCGTACGGTACAACGACTGACCCCACATTCTGGACTCATCACCTAACCTAGTGATGCAACCCGATAACCCCATCTTAGTCCACACTAGTGACCATAACTACATGCGTTTAACTGAATATCTATCAGCTAATACTCCAGCAGAGCTATTATTCATATCTAAGATAAAGGTATGATGGATTAACAGCAATATCACAAAGATCGAAGGCTAAGTACAAGCACAGGATAAAATATGAGTGGATCTAAGGTAAACAGGTATAAAAACATATATATATCTGATTTCATGCACCAAAATTGATCAAACTACCGGACCAGGTAGATATTACCCACCTGATACGAAGCTCGAATAATCGTCACAGTCGCGGACCTGCTTCGTATCCCAAACCTGCACAATAGTAACAAATTATGGTTAAGTGCAAATCGCCGATACTATACGAACAAATACTAACTCATTTTATATTCGTATTCTTTTCTCGTCTACGAGTAAGAACCCTACTTATCCCAAATTCGATACACCATGGAACGTAAAAGAAATCCATTGAACTATCCCACACTGATTCTTGCCTCAAGCATAGTCAAAGAAAACCAATTACAACTCCGATCCACCGTTTATCCCTAAATCACAGTAGAAAAACTATAACCATCCACAATTTCTTTAATCATCTACAAACACCACAATCTACCGATTTCCTACACACAATAATTGAAGGAAATAGAGATTATAACCTACCCTTCACTGTTCAATCCATACCCCCAACAACTCGTCGGCAGAACATAGCTCTACTCCAAATCACAGGTAAATTCTAAATCCCAGCTTCGATTCTTAACCATCCGAGCACACAACCGATTAAATTCCCAATTCATTGCATACATCAACAACACCAAAAACACACTGCGATCACAAACACACCCATATCACCCTTTCACACGGCACCGGGAAAGAACACAGAATTGAGACTTACAAACCTCAGATCTTCTCCGGCAGCCTACTCCCGCTCACCCTCTGCTCACCGAAGGAACTCCAAATCAACACATCGACAAACATTTGCAATAACAGGATACCCAAATCCACAATCACATCATAACAAAACTCAATCAATGGATACCACAGATAGATATACTGGGTCAGGTCCAACTTACCGAGTCCAAACTTCACCGGCGGCGATATCTCCCCCAATCCCAGTTGCTCGCCAAATCAAATCAACTCCCGATCACTGTCAACCCATAGATCTCAATAAGCACGACCCGAAAACAAGATCTCTACTCAAAAAGGAAACTGACATTCGATCCTTACCTCCGATGGCAGCTCGCTGCCGCGACAACGACGCCGCTGTCCACTGGGAGTGTCGCCGCGATTTCTTTCCAGGCGAGAACCCCCCTAATCCCCAGCCGGAGATCTACCAAATGGTGGCGCCGTCGAGTTGCTCGCACCGGATCGCCGACAAGATCGGAGAGGGAAAACGCACGGCGAAGAGAGGTTCGGCGCGGAGAAGAACGGAAATAGAAATCGCGACGGAATGAGGCGATCCGTTCGTTCGGCCCCCTTTAAAGGCCGTTCAAATGATCCGGTTAACCCAGCCCAAACTAGCCCAAGTCTAAACTAAACCCAAACCTAAATTTCAGCCCAAGCCCAATCTCAGTCCAAGCCCATCTCAGCCCAAGCCCATTTCAGCCCAAGCCCATCTCAGCCCAAGCCCATTTCAAACCCAATTTCAGCCCACTATTTAAGCCTAATTAATCCTAATTAATTAATGTGTTAATTAATTTTTTTTTCCATATTCTACATTCTCCCCCACTTAATAAAATTTGGTCCCCAAATTTCCGTACTTATATGCAGTAATTAACGTAAGAAATTTCTTAAATTACTACATACCTCATGTGAACAAGTGAGGGTATCGAGCTCGGATGATATCCTCCAGCTCCCACGTAGCCTCGTCATCAGTGTGATGCTGCCATCCGACCTTTACAAGGCGGATGGTTTTGTTCCGTAATTGACGCTCTCTGCGACCAAGAATCCGTACGGGAATCTCCTCATATGTCGCATTAGGCTAGAGTGGAACCGGTACCTCTGTCAGAACATGATCTGGATGCGGTACGTATTTCCTCAGCATAGACACATGGAATACGTTATGGACGCTTGCAAGCGTCGGAGGTAGAGCTAACCTGTATGCTACACCTCCAATCCGCTCCAATATCTCGAATAGTCCAATGTAGCGTGGTGCTAACTTTCCTTTAATTCCGAATCTCTTGACTCCTTTTGTAGGTGATACCCGCAAAAATACATGATCTCCTATAACAAACTCCAGAGGTCTTTGCCTCCGATCCGCATAACTTTTCTGTCTGTCCTGAGCCTCTGACAATCATCGTCTGATAACACAAACTAACTCTGCATCGTGCTGAATACTCTGAGGGCCCAATAACTGTCGCTCCCCAACATCCTCCCACAATACTGGAGATCTGCAGGGTCGACCGTACAAAGCCTCAAAGGGAGCCATCTGAATGGAAGAGTGATAACTATTATTGTACGCGAACTCCACCAAGTGAATGTGATCCTCCCAGCTGCCTCTGAAATCCATGACGCAAGATCTCAATAAGTCCTCCAAAGTCTGAATAGTACGCTCCGACTGTCCATCCATCTGCGGGTGAAATGCAGTACTGAGACGAAGCTCGGTGCCCATAGCATGCTGAAGACTCTGCCAGAATCGTGAAGTAAAATGCGGATCTCTATCAGATATGATACTCAAGGGTACTCCGTGCAGTCTGACAATCTCTCTACAGTATAGCTCAGCTAGTCGATCCAATGGATGAGTCTCACGAATCGGAAGGAAATGAGCGGATTTGGTTAACTTATCCACAATCACCCAAATCGCATCATGTCCTTTACGGGTTCTGGGCAACCCCGTAACAAAATCCATCGTAATATGTTCCCACTTCCATTCCGGAATTGGGATTCTCTGTAGCAATCCGGTGGGTTTCTGATGTTCAGCCTTTACCTGCTGGCAGACCAAACATCGAGCGACGAAATCCGCAATATCTCTCTTCATACCGTCCCACCAGTATGAACGCCTCAAATCCTGATACATCCGAGTACCGCCCGGATGTATAGCAAATCTCGAGTGATGTGCCTCTCGTAATAATTCCTCCTTAATCGGATGTGTGTCTGGAACACATAATCTTTCTCGGAACCGGAGGACTCCAGTCTCGTCACACGAGAAATCTGTCTGTCGTCCTTAGTCTAGAGTGCTGCATATGAACTGCAGATGCTGATCACTAGCTTGTGCCTCCTTGATCCTCTCAATAATATCAGACTGGGCAACCATAGATACCAATATCCCCTGGGATGTTTGACCCTGTTCAGACAACCCCAACTCTGAGAACTGTCGAACAAGATCAGTCACTGCGGTCAAATGACTAGCCAGAATCCCACGGGACTTCCTGCTCAGTGCATCTGCTACAACGTTAGCTTTACCCGGATGATACTGAATGGTGCAATCATAATCCTTTAGGTATTCCATCCATCGTCTCTGTCTAAGATTCAATTCCTTCTGAGTGAAAAGATATTTCAAACTCTTATGGTCCATATAGATCTCAAAAGTAATCCCATACAGATAATGTCTCCATATCTTTAGCGCAAAAATAATGGCTGCTAGCTCCAGATCGTGCACCGGATAATTCCTCTCATGGTCCTTAAGCTGACGGGAGGCATAGGATACTACACGGTCGAACTGCATCAGAACTGCTCCCAATCCTTGGAAAGAAGCATCAGTATACAGGACCATCCCATCGCAAGAAGAAGGAATCACTAATATAGGTGCAGAAACTAGTCGCTGCTTAAGCTCCTGAAAACTGGACTCACACGCCTCTGACCAAGCAAACTTGACCCCTTTCCGGGTCAAGCGAGTAAGTGGTGTGGCTATACGGGAAAATCCTTCCACAAATCTACGGTAATACCCGGCCAATCCAAGAAAACTACGGACTTCTGAATCGACTTTGTCGCTTCCTAACCGTAATCGCTTCGATTTTCTGGGGATCAACTGAAATACCTCTGCTAGATACCACATGTCCAAGAAATACCACAGAAGATAACCAAAAAGCGCACTTACTGAATTTGGCATATAAATGCTCTCGTCGCAATGTCTCCAATACAATCCAAAGATGGTGCTCATGCTCCTCCTCAGAACGAGAATATATCAAGATATCATCTATGAATACGATGACAAACTGATCTAAGTACCTCAAGAATACCTGGTTCATCAAATCCATAAATGCAGCTGGAGCATTAGTAAGACCAAATGGCATCACTAGAAACTCGTAATGTCCATAACGCGTGCAAAACGTTGTCTTCTGAACATCCTCGTCTCTTACCCTCAGCTGATGATAACCTGATCGTAGATCAATCTTGGAATACATGCAAGTATCCTTGAGCTGATCAAACAAATCCTCTATCCTCGGCAGTGGATATTTGTTCTTAACGGTTACTGCATTAAGTTGTCGGTAATCAATACATAACCGCAGAGATCCATCTTTCTTTTTAACAAACAGCACCGGAGCTCCCCAAGGTGAAACACTAGGATGAACAAAACCCCTATCCAATAATTCTTGCAGTTGTATCTTTAGCTCACTTAACTCTTTCGGTGCCATCCGGTATGGAGCCTTTGACACCGGTGTGGTTCCTGGAATCACCTCTATCGCAAATTCCACTTGCTTCGGAGGTGGCAAGCCCGGAAGTTCATCTGGAAATATATCCGGATACTCACGAACTACCCGCACGCTGGAAAGAGGTGGTATCTCCTCACTCTCCACTTTGACCAAAGAGAATAAGTAACCCTGACAACCATGCGACAATAATCTCCGAGCCTGAAGTGCAGATATAACGGACACTCCATCATCCCGGGTACCCACGAATTCCCATGCAGGCTGATCCGGTGGTCGGAAGGTCACTACTCTCGCTCTACAATCCACTGTAGCACAATATGTAGCCAACCAATCCATTCCGAGTATGATATCGAATTCCACCATCTCTAGCACCTGAAGGTCCACCGTAAGTATATGTCCCTCGAAATCCAACGGACAACCCTTGATTACTTGATGACTGGTCAAAACCTCGCCCGATGGTAATGATACTGCTAATCCACAAGAACGAATCATAGGGATTCTCCCAATTTTACTCAGAAATATACTAGAAATAAAGGAATGCGAGCTACAAGATCAATCAATGTATCACAGGTATAGAATAAACCAAAATCATACCCCGACGATCGATCCTCACACCGAGCGCCCTCTCGTAATGGCATAAACTCATCCAGCTCCACATGCGATACCGCGCTCGTATATAATAGTAGAATGCCTCCACCGGATGGATATGGGTCCGTGATGATGTTGTTGGAGGTCACTGCGCGGCAGCATACTATATCCCGAGAGCCGCGAGATATCCGAGTAGGTGGTCCGAATAATAACTCTCCGAGGTGGTGTATAATGAATCGCTCGCATCCCTAAGAATCACTCCCATGTATATGATATATCTGAGCTGTAGGAGGGGGTGGCTGTCTCTGACCATGCATCTGCGTCCTAGGTGCTGACCTCTGCTGATGATGCTGATCAGATCTCTTTCCCTTGCTAGAATTTCTTGAACCCTCTAGTTGTGCCTTGAGTACACTCGACTAGTGTGCCCCTGGATGCTTGCAGTAATAACAAACACTCGGTCCAAGGACACTCTGAAATGTGGTGGGTTCCTGACCCGCATCTATAGCATCTAGCCATGTGTCCGCTCTTACGGTTCTTCTGAGAACCTCCAGACTATCCAGAAGCTGGTCGCTTCCCTTTCTGTGCCCTAGATGATCCCTCTGAAGTACCATGAGAAGCCCTCTCTCGATCTTGCTTTCTGAGTCTCGTGAGTCGACCGATTTCCACGCTTTCCACGGGTTCCTCTGTTTTTCCAACTCTCTCTCCTTTGCGATTTGTTGAGAAGTCATCTCAATAGATGGCTCTATCCAAGGCCTCTCGCAGACGAATTAATGGAAGATCCGATAGTTTGGCAATATACGCAGCCCAAACCCTCATAAATTGGAACATTCTCCCCCATCCTGTGCTACCAAATGTGGACAAAATTCCATGAGTCGAGTGAACTCCGTGATTATACTCCATGACTGACGGTTGCCTGCTGTTGCTAAGAACTCCTAACGGCGTCTTTGTAGAGAACGCAGAAGGAAAATACTGCCTCCAAAATATATCTCGGAAAACTGCCCAAGTGATGTTCTGCTCTCCCATCAAGGTCTTCTGCATTTTCCACCACGTAATCGCCTGCTCCCGAAGGTGATAAGATGCTAGACCCACCTTCTCCTCATCGGTGCAACTCATGAACTCAAACATATCCTCTAAGGTCCGCTAATCCAGTGGATCGGACTGCCTCGAATAACGTAAATCGTCCTTGGTATCGTCGCTAACACGGTATATGTGCCTCGACTCACCCAACCGAACTGTAGCGCGGCGTAGTGGGTACATCAGCTCTTGAGGTTCCGAACCTCCGTAGGAGATCGCCGTGGCTCCTCCCGATCAATCGTCCTCCTAGTAGGTCGCTTAGAGGGTCGACCTCTCTTACGAGTCTGAACAGGTGCCATAATATCGTCTGTTCACACCTGTTGAATGACTTCCATAAATATTTAACCAAAAAATACTAAGTGTTAAGATTTCTTACTTCGGACAACTTGGAGCTCATGCCTCTGTCAATCCCATCTTACCAAAATCGAAATCAAATCAAATCAAAACGATTTCCGAGGTCCCAAAATCCGATAAAAACATTATTGCATGGCATCGCAACCTAGAGCTCTGATACCAATAAAATTGTCACGCCGCGAGGTAGACTCTGTCCGGCCAACGGACGACACCCCCTTATGACAATTCCAATACGGTACAAAAGTCGCAGCCAGTATAACACATATCGAAAATGTATAACAACACAGCAAAAACGTATAACATCAATAGCGGAAGCCAATCACAATGGAAATACAAACTCGACAACATAAGTACATCGGTATATCCGTCCATACTAGAACAAAATCCATACTGAATATCAAAAGAGAAACATACAGCATGATCTCCAAAACAATAAGAGTCCATATGAAGATACATTCGATGGGAAGCAAAACCCTCGGAAAAACGGCGAGATGGGATCAGGTGGCAATGCTCCAAGTCCATGCCGAAGTCTTCTATCTACTACCTGGGCGACAGGAAACCCAGGGTCCAGGGTGGTGAGTATAAAACTCAGGGGTAATATATAGAAGTGCATGAATAACATACAGGGTAAAGAGATCTACAGGTATACATGTGAAGATCTACCGGTATGCAGCATGAGTCCAACAGACATACAGTACTAAGCATAGTAATCAGTAATCACAGATATGTCCTACTCATAGCATAAACTGA
Organism: Wurfbainia villosa; assembly: GCA_025175895.1. Taxonomy (NCBI): domain Eukaryota; kingdom Viridiplantae; phylum Streptophyta; class Magnoliopsida; order Zingiberales; family Zingiberaceae; genus Wurfbainia; species Wurfbainia villosa. The sequence goes on along the minus strand of CM045995.1, from coordinate 8,123,903 downwards.
ACTGATCAACTGACATAAAGTAATATACATACCTGACGGTCTGTCCTCCATATGATCTATAACCTCCTGAACAGGTATATCATGACATAATCCAAATAGTACACACTCATGCTCAACACATGCACAGCGGTATATAAAATATGCAAAAGGCATGTAGAATGATGTACAATCATATGCAACAACCAAATGCAGAATCACACAGGCATATGTAAAACATATATCAGATACATGCATACATATATATATATATATATATATATATATATATATATATATATATATATATATATATATCAACAATGCATATGCATGGTCATGCCTGTGCACCCAACTCGCTACCACGACCCCAGTGTGGCCTAGGTGACACGATATAACAACTATCCCGACTCCAGCCGCCACCACTCTCGAGTGACCGAGTTGGGTAGTATGAAACAGTAGCTAGCCGCCATAGAGCTATATGCTACTCACACGGGGGTCCCTGCTGCTAGCCGCTCTGTCCCTACCCATGAGTAGACGAGCAACGCATCTGCAGATAACCGCATCATCACACACCACCATCAATAGTGGGTGAGTGCGCTAACAAAGGGCTGGCGCGCATCTCCAGCTACCACCATCCCTAGTGGCCGAGAACGGCACGCTCACAATGCTCTGCCCTCAACCCTGCAACCACTACCCCGAGTGGCCGAGGAGGCAGGATGACTGACGACTCGTCTCAACCACAAGGCAGACCCAGTCGTCAGCATGCATGAAATGTAATGATGCATAGCCCACACACAAATCCTCGCAACACTCCCTAACTCACGGGGAGACCTAGTCAACCACAAGTCCACCATGCAAGGACGACAAATATGTAATCACAATCTATTTACCTATGTACAGATAAATAGATTCGTCAAGCTACCTCACCAATGTGCGTACGGTACAACGACTGACCCCACATTCTGGACTCATCACCTAACCTAGTGATGCAACCCGATAACCCCATCTTAGTCCACACTAGTGACCATAACTACATGCGTTTAACTGAATATCTATCAGTTAATACTCCAGCAGAGCTATTATTCATATCTAAGATAAAGGTATGATGGATTAACAGCAATATCACAAAGATCGAAGGCTAAGTACAAGCACAGGATAAAATATGAGTGGATCTAAGGTAAACAGGTATAAAAACATATATATATCTGATTTCATGCACCAGAATTGATCAAACTACCGGACCAGATAGATATTACCCACCTGATACGAAGCTCGAATAATCATCATAGTCGCGGACCTGCTTTGTATCCCAAACCTGCACAATAGTAACAAATTATGGTTAAGTGCAAATCGCCGATACTATACGAACAAATACTAACTCATTTTATATTCGTATTCTTTTCTCGTCTACGAGTAAGAACCCTACTTATCCCAAATTCGATACACCATGGAACGTAAAAGAAATCCATTGAACTATCCCACACTGATTCTTGCCTCAAGCATAGTCAAAGAAAACCAATTACAACTCCGATCCACCATTTATCCCTAAATCACAGTAGAAAAACTATAACCATCCACAATTCTTTAATCATCTACAAACACCACAATCTACCGATTTCCTACACACAATAATTGAAGGAAATAGATATTATAACCTACCCTTCATTGTTCAATCCATACCCCCAACAACTCGTCGGCAGAACATAGCTCTACTCCAAATCACAGGTAAATTCTAAATCCCAGCTTCGATTCTTAACCATCCGAGCACACAACCGATTAAATTCCCAATTCATTGCATACATCAACAACACCAAAAACACACTGCGATCACAAACACACCCGTATCACCCTTTCACACGACACCGGGAAAGAACACAGAATTGAGACTTACAAACCTCAGATCTTCTCCGGCAGCCTACTCCCGCTCACCCTCTGCTCACCGAAGGAACTCCAAATCAACACATCGACAAACATTTGCAATAACAGGATACCCAAATCCACAATCACAACATAACAAAACTCAATCAATGGATACCACAGATAGATATACTGGGTTAGGTCCAACTTACCGAGTCCAAACTTCACCGGCGGCGATATCTCCCCCAATCCCAGTTGCTCGCCGAATCAAATCAACTCCCGATCACTGTCAACCCATAGATCTCAATAAGCACGACCCGAAAACAAGATCTCTACTCAAAAAGGAAACTGACATTCGATCCTTACCTCCGATGGAAGCTCGCTGCCGCGACAATGATGCCGCTGTCCGCTGGGAGTGTCGCCGCGATTTCTTTCCAGGCGAGAACCCCCCTAATCCCCGGCCGGAGATCTACCAAATGGTGGCGCCGTCGAGATGCTCGCACCTGATCGCCGACGAGATCGGAGAGGGAAAACGCACGGCGAAGAGAGGTTCGGCGCGGAGAAGAACGGAAATAGAAATCGCGATGGAATGAGGCGATCCGTTCGTTCGGCCCCCTTTAAAGGCCGTTCAAATGATCCGGTTAACCCAGCCCAAACCAGCCCAAGTCTAAACCAAACCCAAACCTAAATTTCAGCCCAAGCCCAATCTCAGCCCAAGCCCATCTCAGCCCAAGCCCATTTCAGCCCAAGCCCATCTCAGCCCAAGCCCATTTCAAACCCAATTTCAGCCCACTATTTAAGCCTAATTAATCCCCTAATTAATCCTAATTAATTAACGAGTTAATTAATTTTTTTTCCCATATTCTACACAAGGTTACTAGGGAAGTTATCCCTAAGGTTAACCAAGGTAAGTGCCTAGTAGCTAAGGTTTCAAGGAAATCTAGGGAAGCCACTAAGAAGGTTACAAGGGGAGTTACCTCTAGAGTTAACCTAGGTAAGACCAAAATGACCAAGGCTTCAAAGCCTAGAAGGGTCATTAGAAGGGTATCTAGGGATGTTATCCTTAAGGAATACCTAGTTAACCTAAGGAGCTCCAATAGGTATTGGGTTCTAAGGAGCGTGATCAATTCATGCTAAATGGGTTAAGGTGTGTCAACCCTAAGTGAATAGGTAGTTAACCTAACCATAGTAGTGTTGGCACTTTAGGTCACTTCCAAGGTAATGGGATACCTTAGAAATGAAGGTTGAATTTAAATCCTAAAGGATTTTAGGATGTGCAAATGTAATTCATGGAAGTTGAAAAATCATCAAACTGGCACAATTAGGTTTAGAGGTCTTGGTGTGTCATTTTTGAGTTTTTGGCACATTTGGGAGATAAGTGGTATTATGCCAAATATGGACTAAATTCTAGAAATGACAATTTAAGCTTAACAATTAGGTATCACATACCTTTATATTTTGTTTGTCATATGTCATTTCATGACATCATATTTCATTCTTATCATATAAAATGTCATGATACCTTAGGTTAATCTTTTAGTGTCATGTATGTTTAGATCAAATCATATGTCATGACATCATGATTATTGACACATGTTTAATTATGTTATCATTTATGCCATAATCATCATTCATTCATTAATTAAAATTGATTTAAGGACTATGGTATGATTTGAAGTCCCATGTATATATGAATCAAATAGAGTTGCCTAGAAAAATGAATGAGGCCTTAGATTAGGATAAACAAAACTCATATCTCATATCAAATTGACATGTGTGTGTTTTCATACACCCTAGACACGTGGGATGCTAGAAAATGAGTTAAGTTCAAGGTGCATAGTTCTTGCATCTAGATGAACTCAAACTTATCTTACGCCATGGTTGAATCATGAGGAAATCTTATGTACAAGTCATGTGCATTAAGCCCATAGATCATGATTCAATATAAGATTTTAAAATCATTTTGAAAAACCTTAGTGTAGTCTATCTTTTGATAGAAGTCACCATTGAAGAAATTGATACAAAATAGGTCAAAAATATTGAAGTTATCAATGATTTTGAATTTTGTATTAATCTCACTATTTTATGGATATTTTATTTTTCAAATATTTTTCACCCATAATGATTGACTTAAGTATTATACATATAAATTTTCATGATTTTTTGATTTATGAATAATTACTTATGATTTTCAGAATTTCAATTTCTGAATCTGATTTCTACACTTACAGAAATCAGTCGATTGCCATAGATGGCAGTCGACTTGCATCAAAGGCAGTCTACTGTCAGGCTCGATTTCGGATGAACAAGATTTATTTAGCCTGATTTCAGCTATGTTAGGCTATCTTAACTGATCATAACCCTGGGATATGCTTTGGAAAGCATTATAAAGGGTGAAAATCCATTGGATATGGATTAGAAGAATTGTTTAGGGAGTGTATCAAATTTTAAGATGCGTGAAAGTTCAAGTTTGAACTTTCAACCTTAATTTTGATGGTTTAGTATTCCTATAGGCTTAGGGACCATCCAAAAACATTGTTGGTGCAATGGTCAAGGGGGAGCAAGCCTTTAGGGGGAGGTTATCCATGATGCAATGATGGATGTGTTCTTCCTCATAAGGAGGGAGAATTTGGAGAATTTGGAAAAGTGATGATTGCCTCTCTTTAGTGATATGAGACTTATCACTAAGAAGAGTGAAGGCATCCTAGATATTTTTGGACCAAGGGAGAGATTGTAAGATCTCATTGGGATATGAGACATTGATACCCTTGGGGAGAGCATTTTTGATGTATGTCAAAAAGGGAGAGAATTGATGTGGAAAATTGATGGGATGTGAGAATTCTCAATTTGGAAAATTGGAAGGATTGGATTGAGTTAGTGTTCTAACTCAAAGGTGTTTGGTTTTTTTTCAAACATCAAAAAGGGGGTATATTGTTGGTGCAATTGTCTCAGGTCACGATTGACCAGACTCGAGTTTGACTCGAGTAGTATTTTGATGTTTGATAATGAGTTGACCATTGTTTAATAATGAGTTGACTATATAGTTGACATGAGGTTGACCATATGATGGAGAAGTCCAAGTGGGACACTTGGCATGGAAAGTCCAAGCATGGGTCTTGGCAAGGGAAAGTCCAAGCTTGAGTCTTAGCAATTGAAATATCCAACATGGGTTGGCAAGGAAAGTCTAAGGGTATAGTCTTGGTCACGTAAGTCCAAGTGTGTAGTCTTGACAATGAAAGTCCAAGTCATGGGTACTTGGCATTTGAGAAGTCCAAGGTTTGATATTGGCAGTGTAAAGTCCAAGCGTGTGTCTAAGCAGCGTAAGCCCAAATGTGCCTTGGCAGTATAGACCAGCTTAGCATGACAATAGCCGATGCAAGCACCTGAAGGCTAGCATATAGATGAACAATTTATGGATGACTTGGAGGGATCCGATAGGCGTGAGGCTGATGGAGGTGGCTAGAAGGCTTAGGTCTAGGCTAAGGGTAGTCTAGCAAGTATGAGGGCATCATACATGGGGTAAACCTCATGGTTAAGGTTTGGCAGTCGACTGGGGTTATGGACCAATCGACTAGTTAGGTCTTTTGACACTTGGCAGCCGAGTCAACATTGAGCGATTGACTGGGATTATGACCAGTCGACTGTTGTGAGTCGACTAGCGTTCGACTGTGGTAAGTGGCCTTGGCAGTCAACTGCCAACATTGGGCAGCCAACTAGTCTTGAGCAGTCGATTGCCATGGAGGGAAGTTGACTGCTGCTGGTTTTGGTCGCGAAGGCAGAATGCTCGATAGTCGACTGAGCAGTCGGCTACGGGCTTGAGTAGTCAACTGTTGGGAATGATAGTCAACTGTCAGTGTATCCGTTGGCTTGAATGCTAACGTGGATTAAGCCCATTGTGAGACAACGACACTGTTGGCAGTTGACTGGAGCCTTTTGGCAATCGACTTCTAGGTGGAAATCGAGGTCGCACGGAGGCTTAAAAGGAGCTCGACAGAGAGGATTTTAGCAGCAATTTCTTGGGAGATTTGAGGCAATTTTCTAGTGCAAATCAAGGTCTTCAAGTGAGGTCCAAAGCAATCAACAAGCAAGCATTCAAGTTCACATTTGTAAAGTTTTCTTTACTTGTATTTGTGTAGTTTACTTGTATTTGCTTGTATCTTTTCTTATTGTTGTAAGATCTCTTGTACATGATTTCTCCACCTCCGATGTGTTGTTGAGAAGGAGTTTATTGAGTAGTGGTGTGTGCATCACTACAGCTCGTTATTGAGCTTGCCCCGTGGAGTAGAACTAGGGTTCCGAACCACGTTACATCGTGTGTATTGTGTGCTTATGTATTTCATTTATGCTTTATTATTATTTCCGCTACTCATATTAATGAATATTATAGACAAGCATGAAAGCACGATCGAACTCCGTCAAGCATTGAAAACACGTCATTCACCCCCTCCCTTTCTAGCGCTCACCGAAGTTCCTACATTATTTTCATTTATTAGATGATTATAAAGTTTAATATGTGAATTAGTTTATATTGTTATATGTATTTGTTGTAAAATAGGGGAAAATAGTAGAATTTTTCATGATATTTTTTTTATTTTCCTAGATTAGCAACGGAAATAAATTTCATCGTAGATTTACGACGAAAAATGATTTTTTGTCATAAAATTGACAACGAAAAAAAAATTTCGTTGCAAAAAAAGAAGCATCAGTCGACTGGTATACTATCAGTCGACTGGGCAGTTGACTAAAAAATATTCTGTGACCTACTTCTCCACTACCAGTCGACTGACGCCCACCATTAATCGACTGATAATTGTATGATTGCGACAAGAAAAAAAATCGCCACAGAAATAGTGTCGAAAAAATATTTTGTCGCAAATTATCCATTATCAGTCGGCTAATCAATAGGATCAATTGACTTCTTTATTGTATCACCTTACAGAACCTTATTTAGTTAACTGCCCAATCAATTGATCGTTGTCCAGTTGACTAATCAACACGATCAGTCGACTACTTTTACTGTAGCACCTTGTAGAGACTTTGATAGTCGATTGGTCAAACGTCAGTTGACTGATGGTATTCTTCAGTCAACTAACCTTGAATATTTTACAACGAAAACTTAATTCGTCACCAAATTTGGCGAGAAATAATTATTTTCGTTTCCAAATTTATATTCGTCACCAAATTTCACGATGATAGTTGTTTCGTCGCGAAATTTGGCGACAAAAAATTATTTTTGACTCCAAATTTGGCGATGAATACTTATTTTCGTCGCCAAATTTTGCGACGAATAATTATTTTCATAGCCAAATTTATTTCCGATGCAAAGTAATATGTAAATAAATTTATCAGCCTTTTACGACAAACTATGTTTTTGTCACAGATTGGCAACGAATAATTATTTTCATCGCCAAATTCGGTAACGAATAATTATTTTCGTCGCTACATTTTGAGATGAGTTATTTTGTTGCCATTTTTATCGCTAAGTAGCAATTAATTTTGCAACGAAAATTTTATTCGTTGCAATTTTTGTGATGATTTTTTTTTTCATTGCAAAATTTTACGACGAATTATTTACAACGAAAAATATTCCGTTGCAAAAAATTTTTGCAACGAATTTTTATTCAAAATTTATTGCAAAATTCGTTGCCATATGCATGCCTTTTTGTAGTGTGATATGATAGTGTTAGATACATTCAAATCAATTTAAACTAAGATCAATACATTTTTAGAAACTTCTTGAGTTTCACCACGCTCTCAAACTTTAATTTCACAACCTAAATAGTATGTTGTAGATTTCTAAATTTAGACAATTTAATATAATTTTAGCACAATTTGCTATTAAATTTAGGTCTATCATATTCAATCAATAATATATAATACCAATACGTTTCTGAAACTCTCATGACTCTAATTTTACTTAAAATTTTAAAATATGAATACTATACGACCGACAGTGAGTTTTGACCAAAACTCACTGATGACTTTAGACATATTAGAATAAATCTAAATCAGGAACGATGCACTTTTAGGAATTTCATGAGTCTCATCTGTTGGTGTAATTGGCCCTAGATTAATGTTGACCAAGTTCAAGTGGGACATGAGTAGGATTTTAATGTTTGACAATGGGTTTATGAGCATATGACTAGTGGATGGTTTGGGACATCAAGGTCATATGAAAGAGATTGTTAGGAGGTGATTGTTGGAGCAATCAGTTTCAGGTCAAGGTTGACCAAGCTCAAGTAAGACTCGAGTGGGAAGTCCAAGAATGGATTCTTAGCAAGGAGAAGTCTAAGTTTAGAGACTCGATAAGGAAAGTCAAAGATTAGATTCTTGGCAATGGAGAAGTCTAATTTTGGATACTTGGCAATTGAAAAGTTAAAGGGTGTAGTCTTGATCGTGTAAGTCCAACTGTGTAGTCCTAGCGGCAAAAGTCCAAGTATGGATACTTGACAAAGAGAAAGTCCAAGGATGTAATCTTGGTCGTGTAAGTCCAAAGGTGTAGTCTTGGCGGCGAAAGTCCAAGTACGAAGACTTGGCAATGGAAGTCCTGGAGGCATGACTTCTTGGCAATGGTAGACACAGTAGCATCACAAAGCCGACGGAATCACTTGAAGGCTAGTGCAAGGGTGGGAAGTCATGGACTCAAACCAAAGGCGTAAGGTTGATGGAAGTGGTTTGAAGGCTTAGGTCTAGGTTAAAAGTACCCGAGAGCATGACGAAGACAATGAAAACACTTAAAGGCTAGCGCGAAAGGTGTGTTGGTGAAATCGGCCTAGGTTACGATTGACCATACTCGAGTAGGACTTGTGTAGGATTTTGATGTTTGATAATGGGATTAACAATTGGATTGTCAATGTGTATTCAATATGGTTTGATCATATAGACTCGAGTGAGCCTCGAAGGGAAGTCCAAGTATGGATACTTCTTGGCAAATGGAAAGTCTAAATTTGGTGACTTAGCAAGGGAAAATCCAAATATAGATATTTGGCAAGGAAAGTCCAAAGGTATTGTCACACCCCGAGAGTATACCGAGCCGAAAAATAAATGGACAACATATCCCCTGTATGTGACACTATATCCTATAGATACAAGGCCTTTCGGCCACAATCACAACAACATATATAAATGTATATATAGCAAAACACAGTGGAAACTATCAAAATGAAATAACAAACTACACACACTGCATACTGTTGGTGCAATCAGCCCAGGTCATGATTGACCGGACTCGAGTTTGACTCGAGCAGTATTTTGATGTTAGACAAAACGTATGACATGTGATTGTCATTGGGAAAGTCCAACATGGATTGGCCATGTAAGTCTAAGTGTGTAGAATTGGCGGTGAAAGTCCAAGCATGGGGCTTAGCATTTGGGAAGTCCAAGTGTGTAGCCTTGGCATGGAAAATCCAAGCACAAGACTTGGTGTTGGTAAAATCCAAGCATGAGGCTTGGTGTGGGAAGTCCAACATGGAGTTGGCATGTAAGTCCAAGTGTGTAGCCTTGGCAATGGGAAGTCTTGAGGACTTGGCAAGGTCACTAGTCTCATAGGCGCAGGGTCCTTGAGTCGGTGAAGGATAGCATTGTGAAGCTGTGCGCTTGGTGCATCTGAGGGACCGTCAAACATGGAGTGAATGGAGTGAGGCCCAAGGGAAGCAGACTTCGAGGGCAAGAGACGCGAAGGATGACATTGCGAAGTCATGCGCTTGGTGTATCCAATGGGCGTAGGCCGAGGGAAGAGAGCTTCGGTGGGGAACTCCATGAGAGGATGAGGTGGACTTGGCCAAGTGGCTAAGACTGAGTGTCGAATGCTCAAACATGATGTTTGAGGTTTTACCTGATGGTCAGATGCTCAAACAAAGTGTTTGTTTGAGGTTTTACCCGACAGTAGTCGACTGGTATAGATGTCGATTCGATTGATCCAAGTTGACAAGGTTCGACTAGTGTGCGATTGAGATTGCCCGATCGAAAGTCGATTGCTCATTGGAGCAGTCAATTGATTGCAATCGACTGACATGGATGGCAGTCGACTACTATGGATTGGCGTCGGAGCACATAACGCTCGGTAGCTGACTGAGCAATCGACTACGAGCGTTGGCAATAGACTGCTTAGCGATTCGTTGGGTTTTTCCAATGTGGATTGAATCGTTGTGAGACAACGGCTACAAGATCAATCGACTGATGGCTTTTGGCAGTCGAATGATGGGTGCGAAATCAGCTCGATGCAAGTTATTTAAGGAGCTCGAGAAGGAAGATTTTGCAACCATTTTTGGGATGATTTTGGAGGGGAATTGTTGATACATTCCAGTCCTTCAAGAGCAAACCAAAGCAAGCAACAAGAAAGAGTTCAAATCCACTGTTGTAAAGTTTTCTTTACGTATTTCATTGTTGTATTTGTATTTGCTTGTACCTTTGTGTATTATTGTTGTAATTGCTTGTACGAGGTTTCTCCACCTCCGACGTGTTGTTGAGAAGGAGTTTGAGTAGTGGTGTGTTCATCACTCGAGCTCGTTGAGCTCACCCCGTGGAGTAGGAACCCTAAGGTTTCGAACCACGTATATCGCCGTGTATTGTGTGTGCTTGTGTATTCTTTTTCATTATTATTACTTCCGCTCCATATTAACGAGTATTGTAGACAAGCACGAGACGAGCGATCTGTTGGATCGATGTGGTTCGCTAGAGGGGGGGGTGAATAGCGAAAAACCTTTTCTTTTTCTTTCGTTAAAACTCGAGAGATAATTAGTTAATTGCAGCGAAAAAACAATCGACACAAGGGTTTTACTTGGTTCATAGCCGAAGGCTACTACTCCAAGGCCCTAGTGGTACTTGACCACGTACGGAGGGCAAAAGCACTAAAGGAACTCCTCCTCGTTAGAGGTAGGAGTTAATCGATACAAGAAGGAACCACAAAAACTTGAGGTAGAGGGACACTCCCCCTCTCCTCGTATACGATAAAAGCTCCGGAAATGTAAATGACAAGAAAAACTAATACCGACGTACAAGAAATAATAAGAGTTAAACCTAGACGTCGGAATGGAAGGACTTCGTTGTCGGAGAGTTGCAGCGTAACGGAGACTTTTTGGAGGCTTAGAATTGTTGTTAAAACCCTAGGTTTGGCCCTCCTTTTATAGCCTTTGAGCCCCTTTTCGAGTGGGTCTTCAACCAATCACAAATGGACACCAAACCGCTTTGAGGTGGAGTGATAAGCCTTGACTCCTCGAATCTGATCATTGACCATCAGTCGACTGATGGCAGCATCAGTCGATTGATGACCTTCGGCAATGATCGATACACGGCGCAATGAGTCCTCCGCCGGGCAATGATTGATGCTGCAAGTCAAAGTTAGCTCAACAAAAACATACTTCCGACGGTCTTTGACCGTCCGATCTCGACCTAGACCACCTATGAGATGTCTTGGGTCGGATCTACGCTTATGATCATCCCCGTAAAGAGGATACGACCTCACTTACGCTCACACACACGAGCTTACCTCGATACTTACATGTTGCTTTTGCTTCCGGCCTTCCACTCGATTCCATCGGCTCCCTCCGAAATCACTCGAGTGTCGCCCGACCACCGCAGCTTCCTCCGGGTGTCGCTAGCCTTCAGCTCCAGCTATAGCAATCTTCTGCACACTTGATTCAGCTCGTGAGATAACGACATGAGCTTAACTTTGTATCGTTTGCTATAATCAAAACTCAGGTTCGACTTAGGTGCCCGCGCACCAACAATCTCCCCCTTTTTGATTTATGGCAAACCCACATACAAAGTTAAGTAAATAGCAAGCATAAAGAATAATGTGCATTAGAAACAAACGAAGATTAAGTTGGAGTAGTAAGGATTTTCTTCAAGTACTCCCCATTTTCTTCAAGTACTCCCCCTTGAGGAAACCTCCCCCTTGACCGAGGGTGAGTACTTGAAAAAGACTTTTAGTTCTCCAAACACAAAAGGTAATGAGTTAAGTAAATGGCATTACTTAACTCCAAACACAAAAGATAATGAGTTAAGTAAATGGCATTACTTAACTTAGGCCTTTAAAGTTTTCAATTCCGAAGCGTTGAAACCTCAACCTTACTCCCCTTAACTTAGGCCGTAATCAAAGTTAAAATTTGAAATTGAACCCTAACTTTGGCCCTTAACTTTGGCTCTTTCTCCCCTTTGACATAAATCAGAAAAAGTGGGGGGTTTAAGAAAACCTTAAGTCCAAGCATGATGATTTTGAAAATAGTATGTGAAAATAATTCATCTAAATGTTCAACTCTAGTTTGACTTGATTGAAATGATATTATCAACAAGTCCTCGTTAGAGTTGGTTAATATTAGTTGCATATTTATACTCCGAGGTTCATATTGACGCACTTGATCTACATCTTGGAACCTGGAGTAGGGTCCTAACATCTCACGCCCATCTACGTGGCTAAGTACACAAACACATTAGTCCTATGTGTTGTGAGATGTACTGGCTCCTTAAATCTATAGGTGCATGATATCTAAGGTATGTCCTATGCTAGTTCCATCAAAATGAAAAATAAGAAATAGTAGTAAGAAAATATAGTTTGCAAGTTCTTATTCTATTACGCACATGCCCAATTTTTGTTGGATCGAAAGTGTCGCTAGAGGGGGGGGGGGTGAATAGCGATACGGTGTCGTTAAAAACTTTTGCAATAAGTAAAAAGAAAGTAGAGAATGCACAGCGGAAATATAAAGTAGACAAGATATTTTTACGTGGTTCACAATCTTTCGATTGCTAATCCACGGCCCTAGTGATCCTTGATCACGTACGGAGGGCAATTCACTAAAACCACTCCTCTTCGTTGGAAGTAGAACAGCGATTACAAAAGAAATCAAGGCAAAGGACACTCCCCTTTCCTTAGTTACGATTAAAGCACAAAGACAATTTAAAGAAGTAGAACTTAAATAAATATACCGACAACTCTTATAAGTAGAAGATGTAGCTTTCGTTGTCAGCAAAGTCGTAGCAAATGTGAGTAGTAGTAGCGGCGTTACGACGGCGTGTTGAGAGCTCTTGAATTCTTGTTATTTGCTTGGCTTGAACATGTCTATTTATGGATATTGATCTATGAATTTAGACATAGGTAGTGTCCAAGGTGAGGTTCTTATCCCCCAAGACTTGTTCATCCACATCCTTTGCGCCAACTCAAAGATGAGGTGTTTCATCCAACCACCTTGTTCCACCTCCAACCTCCTTGGGCGCCAACTTGAGGATGAGGTGTTTCATCCAACCACCTTGTGCCACCTCCAACCTCCTTGGGCGCCAACTTGTTGGAGCCATTCAACTTGTGCCACATCATGGGAGCCAACCATCTTGTGCCAACTCACCTTATTTTGGGCGTCCACCACAAGGAAGCTTGGTGATGGTTTGGATGTCCACCTTGATGCCACATCACCCTTTGTACCAAAACACGAGTCAAGTCCAAATTCACCCCCTTGAAATTCGAGCTCTTCTCGAGGCTGGAACTTGACTAGCAGTTGGCTAATAGTCAAAGGGTTTTGGGATACAAGTTAGCTTAAAATATAAAGTCGATGGTTCTAACCATTTGATCTCGACCTAGACCTTCCATTGGAGGTATTGGGTCGGATCTACGCTAACGACCTTTGCTTTCGCCACACGAGCTTACCTTGTAGCCTCGCTTAGGTCTTCACCCGAGTACCTCGGCTTCCTCGAAGTCCTCTGGCGTTGCCCGACCACCTCGGTTCCCACCGGGTGTCGCAGACCTTCCGCTCAACTTTAGCATTTCTGCACACTTAATTGAGCTCGTAAGATAACAAATATACCCTTAACTATTGAGCCTTTTGCCATAATCAAAATACCGGTTCGACTTTGGTGCCCACTGCACCAACAATCTCCCCCTTTTTGATTCATGGCAAACCGACACAAAAGTTAAGGAAAAATTAAGCATAACAATAAGCTAGCATAATGATTAAGCATGAATGAGCTAGCATAAAGATTAAATATGAATGAGCTAGCATAAAGATTAAATATGAATGAGCTAGCATAAAGATTAAATATGAATGAGCTAGCATAATGATTAAATATGAATGAGCTAGCATAATGATTAAACATGAGTGAGAAATATTATTGTTTCAAGTTCTCCCCTTTGAGGTAACCTCCCCCTTGACCGAAGGTGAGTTCTTGAAAAATAATTTTTACTCCCCCTTAATAGTTGCTTAAGTAAACGGAATTACTTAATATAAAAGGTAATAATTTTGTTTACTTTCTTCCTTACTTTTGTGACTTTCTCCCCCTTTTGCCTTAACTCAAAAAGTTTGTAAATATATTTTAGGGTTTGTAAGTCCAAGCAAGTTCCCAATATATATATATATATATATATATTTTTTTAAAATAATAATAAGCTTGAAAATATGTTCATCTAAAATGTACAACTCCGGTTGGACTTGATTGATATAGAATGATCAATAAGTCTTGAAGGAGTTGATTAATTTTAAATAATTATACTCCATGGTTCATGTCGATGCCGAATCTACATCTGGAACTGTGAGTAAGGTCCTAACATCTCACGCCCGTCTACCTGGCTAAGTACACAAACACATTAGTCCTATGTGTTGTGAGATGTGTTGGCTCCTTAAATCTATAGGTATATGATTTCTAAGGTAAGACTTAGGCTAATTTCATAAAAAGAAGCAAAAGTAGAGTACATATATAGAAAAATTTAAATCCTACTCTATTACGCACATACCTAACTTTCGTCTTAATAAACTAAATTGCCGGGTAGTGGTTTGGTGAAGATGTCCGCTAGGTTTGATTTGGACTCAACATACTCTAGTTGTATAGTTCCATTAGTTACATGTTCCCTAATGAAGTGGTGTTTAACTTCTATATGTTTTGTCCTAGAATGACATATTGGATTTTTAGTTAAGTTAATTGAACTAATGTTATCTATGTAGGTTTTAATGTTGTTAAAGATTAAGCTAAAGTCTTGGAGAGTGTGCTTCATCCACGAAGGTGAGAGACACACTCACCCATCGCATAGCGTATTCGGCCGGTGGTAGATAAGGCAACGCAATCTTTGCTTCCTCGCACCAACTCACTAGACTCGGCCGAGGATTTGACAACAACCACTCGTGCTCTTTCTATCGAGTTTACTACCGGCATAGTCGAGTCGGAGTAGCCGATTAGATTAAACTCGGTAGATCTAGGGTACCAAATACCTCGTTTAGCGTGCCCTTTAGATATCTAAGGATCTTGACTAGGGTTAGGTGAGACTCCTTAGCACGAGGTTTGTAACCTTGCGCACATACTTAGCGAATAAAATGTCGGGTCATTTCATTAAGTATAGGAGACTTCCTATTGCGCTCCTATAGTATTTTAGGTCAGCGGGTTTTCCTTCTACATCTTCGTTTATATTAACATTAGTTGCCATAGGTGTATTGATTATTTTAGCATCTTGCATTCCAAATCGATTTATTAAGTCCTTAGTATATTTTTGTTGATGTAAATATATTCCATCTTTAGTTTGTTTAATTTGTAAACCTAAGAAGAAACTTAACTCTCCCACTAAATTCATTTCAAATTCACTTTCCATAAGTGAGATGAATTAGTTTAGCGAGGATCGAGTTGGTAGTTCAAAATTATCGTCACGTAAATTTGAGCTATGAATATTTCTTTACCTAAGGTTTTTACAAAGAGAGTTGGGTCAACTAAGCCTTGGTTAAACCCTTTTGACTTAAGATGGATTGAAAGTCTCTCGTACCAAGCTCGAGGAGCTTGTTTAAGTCCATAGAGAGCTTTCTTAAGTTTTAGAACATGGTCGGGTTTATCTAGATTTTCGAATCCGGGGGGTTGGCTAACATAAACTTCTTCTTTAATGTATCCATTTAGGAATGCTGACTTAACATCCATTTGAAATAGCTTAAATCCTCGATGTGCGGCATAAGCTAGCAACATTCGAATGGATTCGAGTCTAGCTACTGGGGCATAGGTTTCGTCGTAATCTAAGCCTTCGACTTGGCTAAATCCTTTGGCGACTAACCGAGCCTTGTTTCTAACTACTTCACCTTTATCATAAAGCTTATTTCGAAACACCCACCTTGTTCCAATTATCGTTTTGTCTTTAGGTGATGGTACTAATTCCCACACTTCGTTCCTAGTAAATTGAGCTAGCTCTTCTTGCATTGCAATAATCCAATCGGGATCAAGAAGAGCTTGTTCAATTGATTTGGGTTCTATCTTTGAAATTAAGGAAATTTGACTAAGGTTCCTATATGATGCTCTAGTTCGAACTCCTAGATTAGGATCTCCTATCACTTGATCGATAGGGTGGTTAGTCTGAGTCCTAGATTGGGTTGGGTTTGTGTCACCTAATGCTTGATCAATGGGGTGACTTGGTTGAACACTAGTTTGGTTGGAGTCATCTATCACTTGATCAATAGAGTGACTAGGTTGACTTAGGTTAGGATTAACACTAGACCTGATCTCCGGATCAGAGTAAGGTCTAGTATGAATCGGCTCGCTAATTGGGGTTGCCGGGGGTTTTGTAGGTTCATGTCCTTCATCGAATACTACATTGATAGTCTCCTCGACTCTAAGGGTGTCGTGGTTATATACTCTATAAGCTCTACTTGTAGTCGAGTATCCTAGAAAGATTCCAAATGTGGTTTTGGATGTAAATTTCCTAGGTAATCCTTAGTGTTTAGGATATGTACCTTACACCCAAATACCCTAAAGTACTTGATGTTAGGTATTTTATCGTGATAAATCTCGTACGAGGTCTTAAGGTGCCTCTTTACCATAAGGATCCTATTTTGGACATAGCAAGCCGTGCTAACGGCTTCGGCCCAAAACCTATTGGGTAGGTCGTATTCGTTCAACATGGTCCTAGCGGCTTCTTGTAGAGTTCGGTTTTTCCGCTCCACTAGGCCATTTTGTTGAGGGGTCCTAGGGCAAGAGAATTCATGGTGGTATCCGTTTAGGTTACAGAAGTCGGTGAACCTTTGATTTTCGAATTCACCACCATGATCGCTTCTAAGTCTTTTAACCTTAAGGTCTTTTTGATTCTCGATTAATTTGAATAGATTGATTAATTAATCTAGGGTATCACTTTTATGCTTGATGAACCTAACCCAGGTAAACCTGGAGTAGTCGTCAATTATGACTAAGCAATATTGACTTCTATTGTGTGACTTGGCTCCATGTGAATCGAATAGATCCATATGCAGGAGCTCAAGTACATTTGAGGTTCGGCTCTGGTTAGTTAACTTGTGTTGTGTCCTAGGTTGTTTTCCTTGTTGACAAGCATTACAGATTTTATTAACCAAGTTGTTGAGGTTGGGTAAGCCTCTGACTAATCCACTCTGACTCATCTTGTGGACGAGTCTTGGGTGCGAGTGACCGAGTCGTCGGTGCCACAACCATGATTCCTCTTGCCGTGTCATAAGACACTTAGTTGAGGAGTTGGTTAAGTTGATCGTATAAATGTTGTTATTTCTAGTTCCTTTAAGAATTGTTTTAGAGGTTTCGTTGGTATTAATTACGCATTCATTTTCTAGAAATATAACCTTATAGTTATTATCACACAATTGGCTTACACTTAGTAAGTTATATTCAAAATTCTCTACAAGTAATACATTTTTAATCAAAATTGTGTTAAGCCTGATATCACCTGATCCGATGATTTTGAGCTGGTCGTTATTCCCAAAGGCTACCGATCCTTGTCGTTTGAATCGAAGCTTTGCGAATTTGAGTTGATCCCCGGTCATGTGTCGGGAGCAACCGCTGTCCAACATCCATTGATCCTACACACAAGGTGGTTGGATTGGATGTTAGATTTTTTGTTAAGAAAATTGGTTGTAAGTTGTTAACCCTAGGTCATCTCACCGGAGTCTATATGATCAAGCATGTTATACTTATGTGTTTTTTGAGATGACTTCCAATTAAGTTGATTAAGTGGATTTAGGTACAAGTAATTTTATGTTAGATTTGGATTTAACCCTAGGCTTGTCAATTTTACCTTTTCAAGATCATGGCTTTGTGTCGTGGCGAGGCAAAGGGGCCTTCTGTTATCGGATCATCGACCACTTCGTTAGACAAAGCATTTTTAAAGAAAATTATGAATTGACTCACCCATGATTATTTCGTAGTCTAACTGTTTATTTCAAAAGAGGCTCCCGAGGCTCAATCTTTCAAGGCTTTTAGTTGGTTATGTTTTTGAAAAGAGGCTCCCCGAGGCTCAATCTTTTCGAAGGCTTTTAGTTGGTTATTTACGTGTTCTAAGTGAGTTCACAAAAAAAAACAAAAAAAAACAAAAAAAATCTAAGCATGCAATTTCTAAGTTAAAACACAAACATGTTTTATCGCTCCCTAGACCGTTGAATCGGTTCGGTCTATCCACATAGTGGATTTGGTCCTTGGGAACCCAGTACGAGTTGGATCCTAGAGTTGAAATCAAAGTGGTCTTAGGGACCCATGCTTGGACACATTTTTTATGTCTACTTACGATTGACATATACGACTTATTGGTCGTGTTTGAGCTAAACCCTAGTCCGGCCTTGTTGTACACGACCCTTTGCGATCCAAGTAGGAGGTCAAGTCCTTTGGATCCCAAAGTAAACCTTTCCAACGTATTCCTAAGATCTTCGACTTGACTTTTCAAGAGTGAGTTCTCAACTTCGAGTTTTTCAACCCGAGTTGAGTCCTTCTCTTGAACTCGACTAGTCGAAGAGGTTAGGGAGACCGCGTGTTTGAGGAGTTTAACTTCCTCAACCAGGGTCTCGATCTTGGACTCGGACTTAGCTAACTTCCTAGACAAAAACCTAACCGTATTATGTAAAGTATTAAATAAGGTTCGACTCACCTTAAGGGTATCTTTTGAACCGGATGCGTATCTGTGGCTTGACTTGAAGGTAGCTTCGTAGTCCGAGTCATCCTCAGGTTCTGACTCAAGTTCGGTCTCCGTGTCTGACTCAATTGATTTCGCCATGAAGACGTGATCTTCGTCTTCTTCGGATGACGCTTCTTCCCATGTCGCGTTGAGGGCCTTCTTATGCTTAGGTGCTTGGTGGTTGAGCTTGGGGCACTCGGACTTGATATGTCCAAACCTGTTGCACTCATAACACCTAATGTTAGAACTTTTAGGTTTACCTTGGTTGGGTCGAGTCGTAGTTCGCTCCCCTTGGCTATCCTTCGAGCTAGGTTCATTAGTTCATTAGTCAACTCCGGTCAACTTCTTCTTCGACTCATCTTCCTCCTCGGGTGGTGGTGGTTTGCTTGCATTTTCTTCTTCTTTGAACTCGCAAACAAGGCTATACCCTCTCAGTTCCGAGTTGGATTGTTCATGTAATTCGAAATCCAAAAAAAGTTCGTCTAACCTAATTTTAGAAAGGTCCTTGGAGACCTTATAGGCATCAACCATGGATGCCCATAAGGTAGTCCTCGGAAAAGAGTTTAGGACATACCTAATAAGGTCGCGGTTTTCGACCTTTTGCCCGATTGCGTGTAGGTTGTTGACTATGTCTTGGACACGGGCGTGGAGTTGTGTCGCGGACTCGTGTTCCTGCATTTTTAGTGTGTACAATTTATTGAATAACAAATCACGTTTGCAAACCTTAGCTTGATCCGATCCTTCGTGTAACTCGATTAGTTTTGTCCAAAGATCCTTTGTGCTTATGAAGGGGCCGACGTGATTTAGCTCCTCCTTGGACAAGCCGCATTGGAGGATTTGTGTTGCCTTGGCATCGGCTTCGACTTGTCGTTTTGTTGCAACGGTCCATTGATCATAATCCAAGGAGTCACCCACTTCATTAGTCGGAAGTGTGAAACCCGTTTGGATTATGATCCACATCTCGATTTGGGTTTTGAGAAAGCATTCCATCCGACCTTTCCAGTAACGGAAATCATCTCCGTTGTTAAACGGAGGTCGGACGGTGCTAAAACCCTCGAGATGGGCCATTAGAACAAAAAACAAGGAGACTAAAAAGACAACCTAGCAACGAAAAAAAACACACGAAAGTACCAAGACTTGCGTCTTGGATTAGTAGTGTGGGAAATAAAAAGAAACAAACGAAAAATAGAAAGTTAAGCAACGAAATAAGAAACTAAATAAAAAGTAAGTACTCACAACCTTCGATGTCCCCGAAAGGCTACTAAACGTCGATTTTTGAGGATGAAAACAACTTGTTACGGGGGTAAACCCCCAGTAAGAAGTGTAGATCTCTGTGAGGGCTTCGATTTGGTAGGTAGACCGTGTCGTGGGTCAACTTGTACAAAAAGTTATGCTCGTTTGACCGTCGGCTACTCCAAAAGCGAATGCTTGCAAAACAAAATCAAACGAAGAGTACCAAGACTTCGTCTTGGATTAGTAGTGCGGGAGAAAAATTTAAACGAACGAAAAACAAATCTGTAAAAAAAATGTTAGATTGGTGGTTTCACCAAATCTAAGCGCCCCCGGCTCTGATACCAATTGTTGGATCGATGTGGTTCGCTAGAGGGGGGGTGAATAGCGAAAAACCTTTTCTTTTTCTTTCGTTAAAACTCGAGAGATAATTAGTTAATTGCAGCGAAAAAACAATCGACACAAGGGTTTTACTTGGTTCGTCAGAGTCAAGGCTACTATCTAAGGCCCTAGTGGTCCTTGACCACGTACGGAGGGCAAAAGCACTAAAGGAACTCCTCCTCGTTAGAGGTAGGAGTTAATCGATACAAGAAGGAACCACAAAAACTTGAGGTAGAGGGACACTCCCCCTCTCCTCGTATACGATAAAAGCTCCGGAAATGTAAATGACAAGAAAAACTAATACCGACGTACAAGAAATAATAAGAGTTAAACCTAGACGTTGGAATGGAAGGACTTCGTTGTCGGAGAGTTGCAAACAGAATCTGAGACTTTTTGGAGGCTTAGAATTGTTGTTAAAACCCTAGGTTTGGCCCTCCTTTTATAGCCTTTGAGCCCCTTTTCGAGTGGGTCTTCAACCAATCACAAATGGACACCAAACCGCTTTGAGGTGGAGTGATAAGCCTTGACTCCTCGAATCTGATCATTGACCATCCGATCGATGGCCATCATCACGATCGATGGCGATCGTCGATTGATGACCTTCAGCGATCGATCGATACACGCAGTCAAGTCCTCCAAGCCGGCAATGATCGATGCTGCAAGTCAAAGTTAGCTCAACAAAAACATACTTCCGACGGTCTTCGACCGTCCGATCTCGACCTAGACCACCTATGAGATGTCTTGGGTCGGATCTACGCTTAAGATCATCCCCGTAAAGAGGATACGACCTCACTTACGCTCACACACATGAGCTTACCTCGATACTTACGTGTTGCTTTTGCTTCCGGCCTTCCACTCGATTCCATCGGCTCCCTCCGAAATCACTCGAGTGTCGCCCGACCACCACGGCTTCCTCCGGGTGTCGCTAGCCTTCAGCTCCAGCTATAGCAATCTTCTGCACACTTGATTCAGCTCGTGAGATAACGACATGAGCTTAACTTTGTATCGTTTGCTATAATCAAAACTCAGGTTCGACTTAGGTGCCTGCTGCACCAACACGATCGATTTCCATCGAACACGCGAATTGGGCTATCCCCCCCTCTAGTCGGCCACCGATCCTCCAACAAGTGGTATCAAAGCGAGGAGGTTGTCATCGAACTCACCACCGCAACAATCAACCAATATGGCTAGCATCAACCTTCAACCACCAAAATTCGAAGGGGATTTTCAATGGTGGAAAAGAAAAATGGAGGTATATCTCGAAATCGATTTTGATATAATGTTAATTTTAGAAAATGGTTTCAAAATGCCTAGGGATAAAGAAAATAAGCTGATAGAAAAGTCAAGATGGACAAAGGATCAAATCAAGGACTTCAAGACCAATATCAAGGTAATCAAGATGCTTAGTGATTTGATTCCTAACAATATTTGGTCTAGACTAGGAAATTATAGGGATGCAAAGGAATTGTGGAATAAGGTGATAAAATTCCATGAAAATTCTGAACCGGCACAAGTAGGGGATGAGGCCGAGGAAGAATGTCCATCAACATTCGAGGATGTAGAGGAATTGGAGAAAGACTCCACCTCTAGCATTGAGGGGGAGGAGAGGTCTTCCATCCAGGAAAAGTGAAGAACAAGAAGAAAAATCCCTAAGTAACTCAAGCATTGTAATTAAGAATAAAAATCACATTATATGCTTTAAGTGTAGGGTAGTCGGGCATTACAAGAGCAAATGCCTAAAATTGACTAAGGAGAAAGCACCGGCACCAAAAGTCAAAGGATGCCGGAGTCCTCGCTAGGAAAAGCAAAGAGCACATTGTGTGCTTCAAATGCAACCAAAGGGAACACTATAGAAGCCAATGCCCTAGGGGGAAGAAGAAGGGGCAAGAAGGAGCTACACAAGTAGGGGGAGCTTCTAAAGCAAACCCTAAGGTATATCTTAATGCACCTTCTAGTTCTAGGGTTAAAAAGCATGTTTTTAGTACTCTTGCAATTGTTAATGAAAAGCATGCTAGTAGGAATAAATATTATTGTTTAGGTGCCAAACATGTAGAATTATTTAAGAATAAACCTAGGAACAACAATTCTAGACCTATTTTACCTAGGGAGAGTATTAAGAGAATAGAAGAAAATTTGGACATTAACCCCAAGAAGTCTAGGCATATGCCTAGGAAGAGTCCTTCCCAAAGAAAGAATGAAAAATCAAAATTAGGAAGACTAGAATTAGAAAATCATGTCTCGAGGTCAAGGCTTGAGAAACTTGAAAAGACCCTAGTAATTATGACAAATTCATTTAAGGGGTTAAACAGTCAAAATCTAGGTCCTAGAAGGCAAGAATTGTCTAGGGGTAAGAAAGGTTTGGGTCACAAACCTAACCCCAAGAAAACTTATCATAATGTTCCATTCAATTATGGAACTATTTCTAGGTCTAGGAAAACCAAGGTTAATAGGAAAACTATCCCTAAGATTAGCCATGGTGTGTGTCTAGTGGCTAAAAATTCAAGAAAATCTAAGGTAGCCACTAAGAAGGTTACTAGGGAGGCAATCCCTAAGGTTAACCTAGGAATGACCCAAATGACTAAGGCTTCAAAGACAAAAAGGGTAATTAAGAAGGTATCTAGGGAAGTTATCTGTTACGCCCTGAGAGTATGTCGTGTCAAAAATCAAATGGACGACATCTCCCCTGTACGTGGCAACATTCGTGTTAATACAAGGCCCGTAGGCCCACAATAACAATAATATATATAAATGTAACCATAATAACACAACAAAGCACAGGGGAAACATAATACAACTACACCACAAACCACACACAGTGCATACCAGTATGACTGACACCACGACATAAAAGAAACATCGGCAAAACCTGAATCCACAAGTGTGTACATCACATAACAAGTCCAATACATAAATCCGGATCGAAATAAGAAACATTTGAAATCAACATAAAACAAAAATCCATGTTGGGACCCTCGGAGACGAGATGAGATGATGACAACCAGCGATGCTCCAAGTCCCTCACGAAGTCGGCTACCTGTTACCTGGGAGACAGAAAAACCCAGGGTCCGTGGTAGTGAGTAAAACTCAGCATGTAATAAGGGATAACATGTATATATCAAATATCACATGTAGTTCAACAGCATAACCTAGAGGTACATCAGGTATTCAGGTATACCAGCACAATATATAAATACATGCATATACCGTCTAACCAAATAAACAATGTATAATGTAGACATACCTGAAAGTCTGCTACGCTACTCTGATCTAACCTGAGCATATATCCAATATATAACAGGAAGAGTAATACTAACTCACAATATACTCATGATACAGGTCAAAGGTATCTAATAGTCTATCCAACAAGTATACAGGTATTCGACACAACTGTATAACAGATGCGAGTAGCATGTATGAAGATGATGTACAACCAAATGCAGCAAGCATAGTACAATCAAATGCAACATCACAATAAGCATATATATATATATATATATATATATATATATATAGTAATATGCAAAGCGCCATAAGATACGACAATGCAGTATGCATGGTCATGCCTACTCACCCCTACTCGCTACCACGACCCCAGTGTGGCCTAGGTGGCACGACATAACAACTGTCCCAACTCAACACCAACCACTGCTCTAGAGTGGTCGAGTGGGCAGTATGATCGAGTAGCATATGAGCGTAAAGAGCTCGCTACACAACGAGGGTCCCTGCTGTTGGCCACTCTGACTAACACTACTCATGAGTGGTCGAGTGCCACGCACCCAGGACAACTGCACGCAACTCCAACTACTACCGTCTATAGTGATAGAGTGTGGCACAACAAATGCTCTACCCTCACACCAGTTACACTTCAGTGAGTAACCTGGGAGGCAGGATGACTGACGACTCTCTCAACCCCAAGGGAGACTATGTCGTCAGAATGCATGCAAATGACATGAATGTACTGTCACACATACAAACATCTACCACAGACTCTCTATTCAACAGAGAGTCATACCCATCTTATCAATACACTCTCTATCCTATAGAGAGTCATACTCAACTGATCGATGGACTCTCTATCCTGTAGAGAGTCGTACTCAACTGATCGGTGCACTCCCTATCCTGCAGAGAGTCATACTCAACTGATCATAACAAGCTAGGACCACCAGTCCGTAGAGACACACTAATCACAACTCACCTGACCATTACACAACACATGGATGGTAATAAGTATGCAACATATGGGTATTGGAATAAATCCTATATTTAGGGCATTACCTACCCACGGATAACCTTTTTCCCAATTTACAAATCCGGTCATCATCTGTACTCCAACATCTACACTCTACTAAACATTTATAGATCTACTTACATCACATATGTAACTCCTCAATCAAGATAAAGGAAAATGTGATATCAACATTTGAACATATATAGCCAACGACAAGTATCAAGTATAAAGATAAATAAGAGCAGGGTTAAGATAATATGAACATATAACATGCTCATATCTATGTCTAAATCTGATTGCAATTACATCTACCTGACCAAGGTAGGAAATTACCCACTTGCTATGTAATCCGTGCTATCCATCTTCACGTCCATGTATCTATCACAATCAAAGTCCTGTAATAATAGGATACAGTTAAGTACCATCACATATCTAATGATCGAATCAAATCCTACATCAACCTTGTATCTCGATCAACTAACTGAATAACTTCTTCCATTAGCTCTTAAATCACAACTCACCTAGCTTAGCTTCCATTGCAAAACATCATGATCCACCATTGAAGTAGCAATCTATAACCACCAAATAGATTCAACCACAACTGCCACCTAACATCACAACCACAACACAGAAACTAGTTGCATAAACATATATCTATTTTTATATATCGATAAAGTTTCCAACCCTGAACATACTTACTCCAATTTCATCAACACAGCCTCTGGATAAACTGAATCTTTACTCACTACCCAATTTACAATAATTTCCATTGAAAATAGCAAGGGTAAACAAATCTTACTGACCAGATCTTCATCCGTAGCAGTTTTCCCCCAATTATCATGTTCACCGGAACAAATCGAGCTCCACCACTGCCCAAACACCGATCCAAGCTAAACAACTAAACAATCGAGCCATTACAAACATTAATCAACATCCACCAAAATCATTAGATTAGAACAATCAAATAACACTTTAAATCTAAGCTATAACAGTAGCTTACCTTATTTCCAGCGGCGATCGACCGGTTGCTCCGATGATGCAAGCGATCGACGACTGAGGCGGAGGGCTCGCGGTGGTGATCAACGACGACGACTAAGGTTGGTGGTCACTGGTCGCATGCGCAGGGGCGGCGACCGTTGATTCTGTGCACGTGACGAGCAGGGGCGACTGGCACGCATGCTGCTCTACCCGGGGTCATGAGCGATCGGGGATGGGTGCGAGGTGAGGAGGGCAGCGCGTGCTTGCGTGGATAGCCATGGTCAACTGGTGTCGCATGCCGGTGGCGAAAGGGATGCAACGCAGTGGCGTTCGATGAGAAGGATGAACCCTCGCGGCCAAGTCCTCCACTCCGAGGTTGAGGGAGAGGGTCACACCGTCGCTGCCGAGGAACCTGGCCGAGTCATCAAGGCAGTGCGTTCAGCGAGAAGAGGAAGCGCGACGGTGAGAAATCAAGAAGAAGAGGAGTCGGAAAAAAAAAGGAATCGACGAGAAAACATAAGGGATCGGGTTAATTAAACCATTTAATTCCCATCTAAACAGGCTTTACAAAAGCCTATCCGCTTTATCCCCATGAAATATCCATAAAACTTCCGTTTAAATCCAAAAAAATTCCTAAAAATTCCTGAAAAATTCTATAAGATAATTTCTTAATTAAAAAGGATATTTTATATTATTGTTATTATTTATATTTATTTTTTTCAGATATTTTATATTCTCCTCCACTAATAAAATTTTGGGCCCCAAATTTCATACTAACATGCAAAAATTACTTCAAACAAGTTTCCGAAAGGACCGCATATATTCCTCAAGTGAACAGATGAGGTTACCGAACTCGGATCATATCTTCCAACTCCCACATAGCCTCTTCATCATTATGATGATGTCATCCAACTTTTACGAGTCGGATGGTCTTGTTCTGCAACTGTCTCTCCTTGCGACCAAGAATCCACACTGGAATCTCTTCATAGGTCATATTAGGCTGAAGTGGAATTGCTACCTCCTTCAGAACATGATCAACATGTGACACATATTCCCTCAGCATAGAAAATAGAAAATACATTGTGAACACCCCCAGTGTCGGAGGTAAAGCCAACCGGTAAGCTACACCTCCAATCCATGCAAATATCTCAAATGGGCCAATATAGCATGGAACTAATTTCCCTTTTTGCCCAAATCATTTCACCCCCTTTCGTAGGTGAAACACGCAGAAATACCTGTTCCCCAACTAAGAACTCCAAAGGCCTTCGCCTTGGTCTATGTAACTCTTCT
Organism: Wurfbainia villosa; assembly: GCA_025175895.1. Lineage (NCBI taxonomy): Eukaryota > Viridiplantae > Streptophyta > Magnoliopsida > Zingiberales > Zingiberaceae > Wurfbainia > Wurfbainia villosa. The sequence continues at coordinate 8,097,105 of CM045995.1, read as the reverse complement.
GTCAACCCTGTGCCTCTAATAACCATCATCCGATGATGCGCACCAACTCTGTCTCATGTTGAATACTCTGTGGCCCCCAATAGCTGTCGTTCCCCGACTTCCTCCCACAACACGGGAAATCTATAGGGTCTACCCTATAAGGCCTCGAATGGATCCATCAGAATAGAAGAGTTATGTTGGTGCAATCGGCCCAGGTTGACTCGAGTTTGACTCGATCAGTACCTTGATAGTATTTTGATGATAGACAAAACTCATGACATGGGATTGTCATGGGAAAGTCCAACATGGGGTTGGCATGGAAAATCCAAGCATGGAGCTTGGTGTGGAAGTCCAAGGGGGAAGCCTTGGCATGGGAAAGTCCAAAGCATTGCGAAGCCGTTCGCTTGGTACTTGGCATGGAAAATCCAAAGCATTGCGAAGTCGTGCGCTTGGTGCTTGGTGAGAAATGCATTGTGAAGTCGTGTGCTTGGTGCATTTGGAAAGTCTTGAGAACTTGGCAAGTTCACTAGGCTCGGGTCCTTGAGTCGGTGAAGGATGGCATTGCGAAGCCGTCCGCTTGGTGCATCCGAGGGACCGCCGGACGGGGAGAGAATGGAGTGAGCCCAAAGGGAAGCATACTTCTAGGGTATGAGATGCGAAGGATGGCATTGCGAAGTCGTGCGCTTGGCGCATCCGAGGGACGTAGGCCGAGGGAAGAGAGCTTCGGTGGGGAACTCCATGAGGGACAAGGTGGACTTGGCTAAGTGGATAAGACTGAGTGTCGGACACTCAAACAACTTTGTGTTTGAGGTTTTAGCCGACATCAGTCGACTGACATAGGTGTCAGTCGACTGCTCTAGGTCGCATGTGTTTGACCAGTGTTCGACTGAACCAAGTCTGGTTGATCACCGATCCGCCGAGGGAGGGCAATGATCGTTAGAGAATCACCGATCCGCCGAGGGATGGCAATGATCACGATAATCGCCATGGGCACAATCGGAGTCGAGCTCGCCAAAGACTCGATCGATGGTTGATCACCGATCGATGGGTGCCATCACGATCGATGTGTGATCCGCTGGAACTTAACTAACGTGATCCGCCGTTGTGAGACAATCTACACGGACCAGTCGACTGATGGTCACGATCAGTCGACTGATGGGCGCGAAAACAGCTTGATGCAAGTTATAAAAGGAGCTCGAGTTGGAGGATTTTGCCATGGTTTTTTTGGAGCTATTGGAGGGGAATTGCTGCTGCATTCTAGTCCTTCAAGAGCCAATCAAAGCAAGCAACAAACAAGTGATCAAAAGCAATCGGTGAAAAGTGTTTCTTTTGTATTGTATTTGTATTTGTATATTACTGTTGTAATTGCTTGTGAGAGGTTTCTCCACCTCCGACGTGTAGTCGAGAAGGAGTTTGAGTATTGCCATGTGCATCTCTAGAGCTCGAGGAGCTCGCTCGTGGAGTAGGAACCATTCGGTTCCGAACCACGTATATCATGTGTGTTTGCGTGTGCTTATTTGTTGTTAGTATTATTATTGTTTTATTGTTTTTGCTGCGCTAACGACAATCGTAGACAAGCAACGCAACGAGAATGAGCAAAATACGACATCCAACGATTGAGGGCTATTCACCCCCCTCTAGTCGGCCGTTTCGATCCCCAACAAGTGGTATCAGAGCAAGGTTGCTCTTCAAGGACTAACCACCGCGAGAGCACTACAAAATGGCCGGCTTCATCCATCCACCGAAATTCGATGGAGATTGTGCTTGGTGGAGGAAACGGATGGAGGTATATCTCGAAACCAATTTTGATTATATGATTATTGTAGAAAATGGTTTTGAGATGCCTAGGGACAAATACAACAAGCCAATTGAAAAGTCAAGGAGGACCCAAGACCAAATTAAGGACTTCAAGATAAATCTCGAGGTAATAAAATTATTTAGTGATTTGTTACCTAACAAAATTTGGTCTAGTTTGGGTGACTATAGGGATGCAAAGGAATTATGGGAGAAGATAATGAAATTTCAAGAAATTTCCCAACCGACACAAGTAGAAGAAAATGCCGAGGAAGAAGAACCCACAACATTTGAAGATGTTGATGACTTGGTGGAGACCTCCACCTCTAGCATTGAGGGGGAGGAAAGGATTTCAATTCCGGAGCAAGATCAAAATGAAGCTTCTACCTCCGGAAGAAGTGAAGAGGCCTCCACCAACTCCCTAGGTGACTCATGTATTATAATTAATCGTAAAGATTATATTATTTGTTTTGAGTGTAGGGAGAAAGGGCATTACAAGAGCAAATGCCCAAAATTGGCTAAGGAAAAGGCATCCACACCAAAAGTCAACCCAAAGTCAAAGGATGCCGGTGTTCCCAAAATTAAAAGCAAAGAGCATATTGTGTGCTTCAAATGCAACCAACGGGGACATTACCGAAGCCAATGCCCTAGGGGGAGGAAGAAAGGGCAAGAAGGTGTAATTCATGTAGGGGGAGCTTCCCAAGCTAACCCTAAGGTATATTTAAATAATGCACCTTTAATTCCTAAAGTCAAAAAGCATGCTAAAAATTATTTTAGTTCTCTTGCTATTATCAATGAAAATCATGCTAAGAGAAATAATAAGGTATATTGTCTAGGTGCCAAGCATGTTCATATAACTAAGGACAAACCTAGGACCCAAAATACTAGACCTATTTTACCTAAAGAGTCCATTAGGAGAGTAGAAGAAAATTTGGGTATTAATCCCAAAAAGTCTAGGCACATGCCTAAGAAGAAGAGGCCTTCTCAAAAACCTAATGAAAATTCAAAAATGGGAAAATTAGAGCTAGAGAACCAAGTCTTGAGGTCAAGACTTGAGAGAATGGAGAAAGCCCTTAGAATCATAGAAAATTCAATTCTAGGGTCAAATGCCCAAAAGTCAAGACCTAAGGTTCAAAAACGGTTTAAGGGCAAGGAAGGTTTGGGTCACAAACCTAAGCCCAAGAAGACTTATCATAATGTTCCATTTAATTATGGAAATATTTCTAGGTCTAGGAAAACCAAGGCTAATAGGGAAGTCATCCCTAAGACTAGTCATGGTGTGTGCTTAGTGGCTAAGGACTTAAGGAAAACCAAGAAAGCCACTAAGAAGATCAATGGAGGAGTCACCTCTAGAGTTGACCCAAGTAAGACCCAAAAGACTATGGTTTCAAAACCAAAAAGGGTCATTAGGAAGGTATCTAGGGAAGTTATCCCTAGGGAATACCTTGTTAACCCAAGGAGCTCCAATAGGTATTGGGTTCCTAGAAGCGTGATTGATTCACGCTAGATGGGTTAGGGTGTGTCAACCCTAAGTGGATGGGTAGTTAACCTAGCTATGATGAGTTGACACATTAGGATGTGCCAATGTGTTTGAAAAGTTTAAAATGATTTAAATTGGCACAATTAGGTCATAGAAGTATTGGTGTGCCATTTTGGATTTATGGCACACTTGGGAGATAATGGCATTAAGGCAAAATTGAATTAACCTATAGAAATGGAAATTTTGATTTAACGCTTAGGTATTTTATACCTTAGTATGCCTTACTCGCCATGATTTGTTTGCCTTACCATGTCATGACATCATTTTTATTTTTATCTATAAAATGTCATGATCATGTTTAGAATTATTTTTAGATGTCATGTATGCTTAGTTCTCATTCACATGCCATGACATCATGATATTGGCATATGTTTTTATCTAAATCATATGTATGTCATAATCATATCATGCATATAAATAAAATGAAATTAAGGACTATGGCATGATTTGATGGGAATCAAATAATATTGCCTAGAAATATGCATGAGACCATTAAAAGAATAAAAACCCACATCTCACTAGATTAATTGCCTTGAATGTGTTTTACACATCTAGATATAAGTGAGATGTTTAAGGAAAAGAAATTAAAGGGTTTGAAAACATTTTGAAAAACCTTGGTGAAGTCTATCTTTTGATAGCTATCACCATTGAATGGGATGATACAAAGATGGCTCTTTATTGAAGCTTTTCTTAAATTTTGAACTTTGTATCAATCTCCTAATTTAATGGGTAAAATAAATTTCCAATATTTTTCACCCATAGTGTTTAGGATAAGTATTATACGTATGTATTTTCAAGATTTTTAAAATTACGTATATTTACTTATGGATTTTGAAAATCCATTTCTGAAATTGATAAATGGTAAGTCCGATCATGGTAAGTCGGCCGTATCCGACGAGTCGACTAGCACAGGCTGATTTCGGGTAAACTTGATAGTTAGGCCCATGTTCAGCTGTGTTTTGGTCCCCTAACCACTCCTAACCCTAGGATATGCTTGGGAGAGCATTAGAGAGGGTGAAAATCCATTGGATATGGATTAGAAGTTGGGTTGAGGATGAGTATCAATTTTAAGGTGGATGAGAGTTCATTGTTGAACTTTGCCTTAATTTTGTTTGGTTTAATGTTCCTATTGGCTTAGGGACTCCCCAAGGACATTGTTGGTGCAATGGTCAAGGGGGAGCAAGCCTCTAGGGGGAGGTATCCATCATGGGAAGATGGATGTGTATTTCCTCATGGGAGAAAAATTGGGTTGCCTCTCTTTAAGTAATATGGGATCACTAGAAAGATTGTAGGCATGTGTTCCTCCAAGGGAGAGATTGTAAGATCTCATTGGGATATGAGACATTCATACCCTTGGGGAGAACCTTTTTGATGTAATGTCAAAAAGGGGGAGAAGTTACCAAGTTACCAATTAGGGTTCGTTGGAATTCTCATTGGGATATGAGAATTGCCAATATGGGAGAATTGGTAGACTTGAGATGGTAGTTTTGTCAATCATCAAAAAGGGGGAGATTGTTGGTGCAATCGGCCCAGGTTGACTCGAGTTTGACTCGAGCAGTACCTTGATAGTATTTTGATGATAGACAAAACTCATGACATGGGATTGTCATGGGAAAGTCCAACATGGGGTTGGCATGGAAAATCCAAGCATGGAGCTTGGTGTGGAAGTCCAAGGGGGAAGTCTTGGCATGGGAAAGTCCAAAGCATTGCGAAGCCGTGCGTTTGGTGCATGGCATGGGAAATCCAAAGCATTGCGAAGTCGTGCGTTTCGTGCTTGGTGAGAAATGCATTGCGAAGCCGTGCGCTTGGTGCATTTGGGAAGTCTTGAGAACTTGGCAAGTTCACTAGGCTCGGGTCCTTGAGTTGGTGAAGGATGGCATTGCGAAGCCATGCGCTTGGTGCATCCGAGGGACCGCCAGACGGGGAGAGAATGGAGTGAGCCCAAAGGGAAGCATACTTCTAGGGTATGAGACGCGAAGGATGGCGTTGCGAAGTCGTGCACTTGGCGCATCCGAGGGACGTAGGCCGAGGGAAGAGAGCTTCGGTGGGGAACTCCATGAGGGATAAGGTGGACTTGGCTAAGTGGCTAAGACTGAGTGTCCAACACTCAAACAACTTTGTATTTGGTGTTCGACGATCGAGGAGGATCGTTGGGAGAATCCGATCACGAGGGATGGCGATCACGATGACCGTGCACGGGCACAGAATGGAGTCGAGCTCGCCAGCACTCGACTGATGGTTGATCAGTCGACTGATGGGTGCCATCAGTCGACTGATGTGTGATCCGTTGGAACTTAACCAACGTGGATATGGCCATTGTGAGACAACGACTCACGGGACGATCGTGATAGTCACGATCACGATCTGATGAAAAACGACTTTTGATGCAGGTTATAAAAGGAGCTCGAGTTGGAGGATTTCGCCATGGTTTTTGTGGAGCTATTGGAGGGGAATTGCTGTTGCATTCCAGTCCTTCAAGAGCCAATCAAAGCAAGCAATAAACAAGTGATCAAAAGCAATCGGTGAAAAGTGTTTCTTTTGTATTGTATTTGCATTCTTGTTTGTATTTGTATATTACTATTGTAATTGCTTGTGAGAGGTTTCTCCACCTCCGACGTGTAGTCGAGAAGGAGTTTGAGTATTGTCGTGTTCATCTCTAGAGCTCGAGGAGCTCGCCCGTGGAGTAGGAACCATTCGGTTCCGAACCACGTATATCGTGTGTGTTTGCGTGTGCTTATTTGTTGTTAGTATTATTATTGTTTTATTGTTTCTGCTGCGCTAACGACAATCGTAGACAAGCAACGCAACGAGAACGAGCAAAATACGACATCCAACGATTGAGGGCTATTCACCCCCCTCTAGCCGGCCATTTCGATCCCCAACAAGTTGTAGTTGTTGTTATAAGTAGATTCCACTAAATGAATGTGGTCCTCCCAACTGCCTCTGAAATCCATGACCCAGTATCTGAATAGATCCTCCAACGTCTGAATGATACACTCAGACTGTCCATCAGTCCGTGAATGAAATGTTGTACTGAGCCGAAGCTCTGTGCCCATAGTCTGATGCTGACTCTGCCAAAATTGCGAGGTAAATCGTGGATCTCTATCAGATATAATACCCAAAGGCACTCCATGCAATCTTATAATCTCTCGGCAGTACAACTCTGCCAAACGATCCAACAAGTCCATTCCACGAATAGGCAGAAAGTGAGCTGATTTGGTTAGTCAATCACCCAAATCGCATCATGTCCTTAACGGGTTCTGGACAATCCCATAATGAAATCCATAGTGATATGCTCCCACTTCCATTCCAAAAATCAAAATTTCCTGGAGAAACCCAGCGGATTTCTGATGTTCGGCCTTTACCCGTTGGCATACCGAACATCGAGCAACCAAGTCTGCACTATCTCTTTTATACCGTTCCACCAGTATAAGCATTTCAAATCTCGGTACATCCAAGTACCACTAGGATGTAGAGCAAATCTCAAATGATGTGCCACCTGTAGCAACTCTTTCTTAAGTGGATGCATGTCCAAAACACATATTCATATTAGAGACGGAAAATTATCTTCTCACAAGAGAAGATCCATCTACTGTCCAACATCCACTCCACCACACACTCTGTAAGTGCATGGGAGACTATAGCGACCAATCTCACTTGTTGCAACTGTTCACGTTCCAGCAACTCTATAGTAGCTACCCAGTAGCTAGTCAAAATCCCATGAGCATTCCTGCTCCACACATCCACAAATCAGGACAACATCCACTAAGTCTACATCATGTATATGACATCTTGTCTCGTAGTTCCTCAATTAGAATAAGCATGAGGTACATCTCATTCAACTACATCGGGATCGCTCTGATCCCTGAACGATGCATCTACGTACAACATCCTTCCATCCTGTTGGGTTTCCGGCACCGCGGCGAGTGTGTGTTCGAACATGTTTCGTAAACATGTGCACAGCGGAAGAAATAAAAATAATAAATCTACATTTATTACAACACACACATCACACGCATACATAGTACAACATGTGTAGACATAACCGTAAATTTAAATTTTACAATAAAAGAAAATTTAACTACGTATACCTTACGTATCACGTGTAGCGAGAACGGCATCAACCGGAACGATCCTCGCTAGAATCGTCTCTATCCGTGTCCACGCCGAGTATCTTCGGGATGACTTCACTAAGTCACGAGCCTCGTCTTCGTACGAGTTACTAGCCTTATGTTGAAGACGATGTGATCGAGAGAAGATCACGATCCGAATCCAAATTCGGATCCAAAGACGAGTCCTCAAAACTCGCTTCTCCGGAGAGGTATTCGTCAACCGTTTGACGAATCCTTCATCCTCCACGTATGAGGATTACCGGAGATCGAATCCCCAGTAAGTAAGGCCCTGTTGGAGCTCCAAACGTCGTCCAAACAATGCTCCAACGAGAAGGAAACAAGCTGTCCAGAAAACTGGACAGCTTTGGTGGAGACCTTGCGCCGGCCAAATAAGGAAAGCGGCTTGCTCACCTTGTCGCCGGAGCCAAGGAGGATCACCGGAACTCTTCCGGCAGCAGCTCGATGCCGGCAATGGGAGAAGACGGCAGCAACTGGTGGCCGGTTGGAGAAGATGGGTGGCGGCCTAGGGTTGGCGCCGAAATCTCCAAGGGGAGGAGGTGGGCGGCAACTTAAGGCTAGGGTTTTTGGATTAGGGCTTAACAAACCCTTAAGCCCTCTTTTATAGAGAACTAATTCTCTTAATGGTTATTGGATCATAACCATAAGGCCCGTTAACCCGCTTCACTAATATAAGTTAAAATAAACCAAACCATGATGGTTTATTTTAAGTTAAAACGAACCGATCCAACTTTGGTTCATTCGTTTAAAATAAACCAAACCCTTTGGTTTATTCTCCTCCATTGGATTAGAACCAAACCATTTTGGTTCATCCATTATGTCTTCATAAGACACGGCCCATCCACGCTTCCATTGCGACTAAAACAATTTCATGCTCGCTTCTTGTTTGGTCCAACCAAACCTAGTTTCTATCAGTCTGAGAATCTCATTCTCAAGCTCGTTTTAAATCCTTCGGATTACGCTCGTTGTACGTGTGACCAAATAGGTTCTCAGTTTATGTTGGCCGTCTATAATTAACCATTAATTTTAGAATGATCATGAGTGGCACCTAGTAGTACATCATGATCCCCAATTAACCGAAAAGATCAACGGTTGATCCAGAACTATTTCTGAAACCTTTCAGCAGCTCGAATGAATCGTGCCCCATTCCCTTCACTCATCTTATACCCACTTGGTTCAGGACATGGTCTATAGTGTCAGTCCCCACTAGGCTGACTACGTCACACCTAGCCCAAGTATCATTTCCTCATCCTACGGATTCTAGTTACTGCACATGTATCGAAGAGTACCTTACTCTAAACATGTAATGCTTTGGCCAAAGACTTTAGTAACAATCCGACGAGAGACCATGGGTATACATCTCCTCGCAAGGAGTGGTGAATCCTTTATAGGCTATTCAAACACCTTCGATCACTTCGACTTATACCCAATCATCCCGGGTCCACATCTCCACAGAGATGCTTGCTTAAGATGTCAAAGCATAAGTCTTTATGATCAAGATGACTTGAATATCGCAAGTCAAAGGAACATCGCACTTAAGCTACAGTAAGAACTTCATTGATGTAGGGAATTCTCGTATGCCAAATGGCATATGCGCAACGGAAAATAGGATCCCTTCCAAGTGATCCATGCGAAAGCAAACTCGTATAAAATAAATTTCTCTAAACTAAACCTATCTTATAGGAGAGGATTACCTTTGTTGCGTGCCCTTGTTAATCTCGCTTTTCCTTTCGGTTTGTTGGATCTTTAGCACGTTCAAGTGTCCGTGCCTCTATACGTATCCACACGAGCACGCTCTTGTCTCACAAAAGGAAAACTAGAGGAGCTCTCCTTTACTTCTTGCTAGAGAAGTCCCTAAAGGAGAGGAAGAGAGGGAAAAGGAGAAAGGAAGAAGAAGACTCCTCTTCTTGCTAGCCTACACTCACAAAACCACACAACCAAAGCTTCCACCAAGCTCTCTCACAACCACAACACCAAAAACTCACTATGGTCGGCCACTCCATGGAGCCTTTTATAGGGTTGGAAAAACCCTTCCACCTCCTTTACATTCAATGCAATCCATTGCATTGAGACACACTCAAAAAGGATTTGGCTTCCTTGTTTGGCCGGCCACTTAAGGAGACAAAACCATTTTGTTTCCTTCCACCTTAACTAGCTTAGGTGGATGCTTAGGTGGCATGCTTATGTGGCATGCTTATGTGGCATTCATGCATGTTGAATTAATCTTATTAATTCAATTAAGCTTATGTTATCATATTGAATTAATCTTATTAAATCAATAAGGTAACATATTGAATTAATCTCATTAAATCAATTAGCTAAAATTCTCATTAAGCTTAAAGTCCAAAACCATTTTGTACTTAAGCTTATTCCCAAATTATTCTAGTCAAACTAGAATACTCTAATTCCTCTAATTATCATGCTCTTTGTGTGTGACCCTATAGGCTCTCATAACGTTGGCAGTGGACCTAAACTCTTTTAGATACACAAGCAATGAGCGGCATCTAGCAATACATCATTGCTACCCAAGTTACTGAGATAAGTCAAGATCCGACTAACCTTTCCGTGACTACTATAATATATGACCGTGTCCTTCTATCCTTGATATCGATTGATCAATGAGGCATAGACCGTGTCATCCTCGATCAATCTATGTGTTTCTTGATCCTCGAGTAAACTAACTCAAACAAATGAGCTCAATATCTCATATTGACTCATTCGAGCATGGCCATGCTTTTAGTAGTTCTACTCAATCAAGGGGCCCACCGATATCACTCCCGCCATATGGAAGGGATAGATCCCATCTACATCACTCACATCCCTCCGCATAATTTGTTACATACCCGAATCGCTTTATGGTCCACCTCTACGGTGTGACGCTTGACGATACCAAAGTACATAACTCCTTATGTAGGAACCGTAGTGACTTCGTGTCTAAGGACTATTCATACCAATAGTCACATGAGAAAGTTTATGACACTCATATAACGATCCATGAAACTTTCTCATGGCGGGTCGTCAAGATATATTCTCTAATATATACCCATGTGTCAACTTGATATCATATATCCATGACTTGTGAGATCAAGTCATCAATTGACCTACATGATAGTCTTTATGTATTAATATTGCCCTTACATATTAATACTCGACTAGGAACATTTAGGAAAGTGTTCTCTACAGCCTCTCATAATCAATTCTGCCAATTGATGTGTCAGAGATAAGAACCTACTTTTCTAGGGCATTATTATATTTAAAATGCACAAGCAAGATGTAAATATAATAACCAATCCTTTGCCTTTATAGAATATGATACAAAATGTTCCCTATCCAACCATCACATGATTGGTTCTAGGGCTTTAACTAACAATCTCCCACTAGCACTAGTACCAATCACTATGATATCTAATACCTAGTGACCTAGTGTGACCATCATGCTTCCTCTGTGCCAAAGGCTTGGTCAATGGATCTGCGATGTTAGCTTACAGCGGTACTCTGCATATCCTCACATCTCCTCTATCGATGATCTCTCGAATGAGATGGAAGCGCCGCAAAGATGTGTTTGGTCCACGATGTGATCGAGGTTCCTTAGCTCGTAATAGCCCCATTGTTGTCACAATAGAGGTCTATTGGATCTGCAATGCTAGGAACTACCCCAAGTTCATCGATGAACTCATGGAGCCAAACAACCTCCTTTGATCGATGTCGCAATATACTCTTCATTGTAGAATCAAGAATCGTGGTCTCCGCTTTGAACTCTTCCAAATACACTCCACCATTCAGGCAAAACACGTACCCCGATTATGATCTATAGTCATCCTTGTCTGTTTGGAAGCTTGCATCACTGTAACCCTTTACAGTTAGCTCCTCATTGCCTCCAAATATCAGGAAATATTCTTTCGTTCTTCGTAAGTACTTAAGAATATTTTTGATCGCTATCGTGACTTTCACCGATCCGATCGTATCTACTCGTCATGCTCAAAGCATACGAGACGTCCGTGACGAGTACAAAGCATGGCGCATATGATAGACCCTATAGGCGATGCATAAGGGATCTTATCCATGCGATCTCTCTCCTCCTTAGAAGAGGGACATTGAGTCTTCGAAAGACTCACACCATGTGATAAAGGCAGAAACCCTTTCTTAGAATTTTGCATAGCAAAACGATCTAGCACTTTATCAATGTATGTACTCTGACTTAGGCCAAGTAATCTTCTAGATCTATCTCTATAGATCTTGATGCCTAGAATATAGGCAGCTTCACCTAAGTCTTTCATCGAGAAACAATTCCCTAACCATATCTTCACAGACTGGAGTGAGGGAATATCATTTCCGATGAGAAGTATGTCATCTACATACAAGACAAGAAATACAATCTGGTTCCCACTATTTCTCTTGTAGACACAAGGCTCATCTTCATTCTTGATGAAACCAAACTCTTTGATTGCATCATCGAATCAAGATTCCATTGAGAGGCTTGCTTTAGTCCATAAATGGACCTTTGCGCTTGCATACCTTTCCAGATGCTTTGGATCTTCAAAACCCTCAGGTTGTGTCATGTACACATCCTCAGTAGCTTTCCATTCGTAAAAGCGGTTTTGACATCCATCCGCCAGATCTCATAATCATGGTAGGTAATAGCAAGTATGATCCGAATGGATTTAAGCATCGCGAATCGGTGAAAAGGTTTCTTCATAGTCAATACCATGAATTTGTTTGAATCCTTTAGCCACCAATCTACCTTTATAGGTATGCTTATTACCATCCATGTCCTTACTTTAAAGACCCACTTACACCCAATGGGTTTTACCCTTCGTGGATCAACCAAAGTCCATACTTGGTTAGTGTACATGGATTCCATTTCGGATCTCATGGCCTCTAGCCATTTCTCGTAATCGGGCTCATCATAGCTTCGATAGGATGTAGGCTCGCCAAGATCGATAAGCAATACATCACCGTTCACCAAGAGAAAAGAATATCTCTCGGGTTGACGACGGATCCTATTAGATCTACGAAGAGGTTGGTCTACTTGAATGTGTTTGCTCCACAACTCTTTGGGCAACAAATTTCATCCACAACACTTTGTGGTGCCTGCTCATTTTCCATCAAGCCTTAGTGTTATCATCATCTTGAACTTCTTCAAGATGAATTTTACTCCCACTAGTATTTCTAGAAATAAATTCTCTTTCTAGAAAGACAAAGCATTTCGCAACAAACACCTTGCCAAGTGTGGGATTGTAAAAGTAATATCCCTTAGTTTCCTTGGGATATCCTACAAAATAACACTTATCCGATTTGGGTCCTAGTTTATCCGAGACTTGACGCCTAACAAGCTTCACAACCCCAAATCTTTATAAAAGACATTTTGGGACTCTTCCCAGTCCATAACGTATATGGTGTCTTTTCTACGACTTTTGATGGAACGCGATTAAGTGTGAAAGCGACTGTCTCTAGAGTTAAACCCCAAAAGGAAGTAGGTAGATCTCCGCTCATCATTGATCGTACCATATCTAATAGAGTACGATTTCTCCTCTCAGATACACCATTCCATTGTGGTGTTCCAGGTGGAGTGAGTTGGGATATTATCCCACACTCAGCCAGGTGATCACGAAACTCTTGACTAAGGTATTCACCACCTCGATCTGATCAAAGTAGCTTAATACGCTTACCAAGTTGGTTTTGTACTTCATTCTTGAATTCTTTGAACTTTTCAAAGGATTCTGACTTATGTCTCATCAAATATAAGTAGCCAAATCTACTCATATCATCGCTGAAAGTAATAAAGTACTTATAGCCTCCTCCGCTTCGACATTGAAAGGGCCACATACATCGATGTATGAGTCCTAACAAGTCCGTCGCTTCTCTCGCCATGTCCACTAAATGGAGTTTTAGTCATCTTTCCTAAAGACAAGATTCTGATACCTCATATGATTCAAAATCAAATGAGTCCAATAATCCATCTTTATGGAGTTGGGATATGCATTTTTCATTTATGTGACCTAGGCGACAAAGTTGTAGAGATATGTTCGTTCAAATCATTCGATTTGAACCGCTTGGTATTTACGTTATAAATTGGGTTTTCTAAATCTAGAACATAGAGACCATTCATAAGTGGTGCATTACAATAGAACATTTCATTTAAATAAATGGAACAACATTTGTCCTTTATTATAAAAGAAAAGTTTTTCTTGTCTAAACAAGATACGTAAATTATGTTCTTTGTTAATGCAGTACATATAAGCACTCCTCTAGTTCTAAGATAAGCCCAAAGGCAAAGACAAAGAATATGTTCCTACACACAAAGAAGAACTTTTGCGCCATTGCCTACTGTAGGTCCACTTCACCCTTTTGCCATTATTCTACTATTTCTCACCCTCGCACATTAGTACAAATGTGAGATGCACATCCTATCTAATACCCATGTAGAAGAAATAGATAGATTAACTTCTATAACGTGTATACCGAGGCGTAAGTCCCACTTCTTTGTTCTTTACTTCCTCAAAAAGGTCCAGGCCTCACCGCAATGGAATCCCCTTCCTTAGGTACTTTACCTTTACCCTTTGAAGTGGATGAATTGGCCTTGCCTTTGGCTTGGGTCTTACCCTTGCCTTTGCGCTACCTTTGTCCTTCTTGACCATTAGTACATTACTAACTTTCTTCTTGAGATTTGGTTCTGCTAGCTTCAACATGCCGAGAATCTCAGCAAAGGTTTATCAATTTCATTCATGTTATAATTCATGATTTAATTGATTATATGCTTCCGCAACGATTGCAGGATAACATCGCTTGCCAATTCTTGGCTCGGAAAACCTAGTCTTCAAGGTTCTCAACGCATCCAATCATTTTGAGTACGTGAGTTCCTACAGTGTTCCTTCTGCATCTTGCATGCAAAAGAGCCTTAGACACTTCAAAACGCTCGTGCCTAGCTTGTCCTTGATATAGTTGTTTCAAATGCTCAACCATATCATAGGCATCCATGTTCTCATGTTGCTTCAAGCTCGTAGTTCATGGTGGCAAGCATAAGGCATGACACATCTAATGCGCCATCTTGATGCTTCTATAAGCATCCTTTTAGACGCAGTGGCCGCATGGGTAGGTGTTTGAGGTCTCTAGGACATATAGTTTGCGTTCTTGCTTGAGGATAATCCTCAAGTTCCTATACCGATCAAGAAAGTTTGCTCCATTGAGCTTGTCCTTCTCAAGGGACGGATCATGAGTTGAGGGTGTGTCGTGTTAGATGACATGGTGATCTACAACATTAAAATGCAAAGTTAAGTATCATACCTAAATCATTTAATTAGGCCTTTAATTAAATGAGGCTCCCACTAAATTCTCATAGCTACTATTTAGCTATAAATTTATATGGGATAAAGATCCACATCATAATTCGTCTTGAGTTAGCTTTGGCTAATCGCCCAAGACGTAGTATAATTAGGTAGGCAATCTTTTGCCAATTACATCTGATGTAACTCTTTAATAGCTTTGGTTAAGTTTTAGATTAGTTTAGTGTTTATTCCTAAACCGACTTCCGGTATGGCGAAGGGGCCTTCTTGGATATCAGACAGCGACCACTTCTAAGACAAAGGCGTGTTGAAATCACACAAAACTAATGTTAACACTTATGTTCAAAGCTAATATATGCCTCTACTTTCTTAACCAATTAAGAAAACACTTAATTAAGTCTTAACCAAGTTTGATAGCGGGACATCACGATTGTCCACTCGCACTCTCAAGATAAAATGCATTGCTTTGCTTTGTAAACCCAATAACAAATGATCGAGGAAGTAGTGAGTACCAACTTTGGTAGGCATATCGTTTAGACTTATTAAGAAATAAACATGTATCATATACATATTAGCATACATCACATATAAGCTAAACTAACATGCATCACATACATATTAAACTAACATGCATCACATACATATTAAACTAACGTGTCATGGTTATGGCCCTTATTCTACAATCTTCTCAAGCCAATGAAAAGATTGATTGGTCAACCTAGGGATAGCATCTTCTCCTAAGTGCTTCCTTTTGGTTGTCTTGTGTGTTGACTTCCTCCTTGTAACCTCATCTTCCAATGGACCCTCCATCCTTGTTTTGTACATTACAAAGGAGAAATACTCGAGTTACATTAGTCTAAAACTAATTTTACAACAAGAATATTAGGAGAAAGGCCGACACGACCGTATTAAAATTACAACACACAATCACAAACTTTTTGGGACTAGGCCATAACCATGCACCATGTCATTTTAACTTTTAAAAGACATTGGATATTTTATTATGTTTGAAAATTTGCTAATGCAATTATCAACTCATAATAAAATTTATCCTACTTCTATATCACATATAAAATAGAAAACCTATTTTATATCGATCTTTCATAAGTGGCTCTGATACCCTTTGTAGGGAATTCTCGTATGCCAAATGGCATATCTTGTGAAAAATAGGATCCCTTCGAAGTGATCCATGCGAAAGCAAACTCGTATAAAATAAATTTCTCTAAACTAAACCTATCTTATAGGAGAGGATTACCTTTGTTGCGTGCCCTTGTTAATCCCTCTTTTCCTTTCGGTTTGTTGGATCTTTAGCACGTTCAAGTGTCCGTGCCTCTATACGTATCCACACGAGCACGCTCTTGTCTCACAAAAGGAAAACTAGAAGAGCTCTCCTTTACTTCTTGCTAGAGAAGTCCCTAAAGGAGAGGAAGAGAGGGAAAAGGAGAAAGGAAGAAGAAGACTCCTCTTCTTGCTAGCCTACACTCACAAACCCACACAACCAAAGCTTCCACCAAGCTCTCTCACAACCACAACACCAAAAACTCACTATGGCCGGCCACTCCATGGAGCCTTTTATAGGGTTGGAAAAACCCTTCCACCTCCTTCACATTCAATGCAATCCATTGCATTGAGACACACTCAAAAAGGATTTGGCTTCCTTGTTTGGCCGGCCACTTAAGGAGACAAAACCATTTTGTTTCCTTCCACCTTAACTAGCTTAGGTGGATGCTTAGGTGGCATGCTTATGTGGCATGCTTATGTGGCATTCATGCATGTTGAATTAATCTTATTAATTCAATTGCTTATGTTATCATATTGAATTAATCTTATTAATTCAATTAAACTTATGTTATCATATTGAATTAATCTTATTAAATCAATAAGGTAACATATTGAATTAATCTCATTAAATCAATTAGCTAAAATTCTCATTAAGCTTAAAGTCCAAAAACCATTTTGTACTTAAGCTTATTCCCAAATTATTCTAGTCAAACTAGAATACTCTAATTCCTCTAATTATCATGCTCTTTGTGTGTGACCCTATAGGCTCTCATAGCGTTGGCGGTGGACCTAAACTCTTTTAGATACACAAGCAATGGCGGCATCTAGCAATACATCATTGCTACCCAAGTTACTGAGATAAGTCAAGATCCGACTAACCTTTCCGTGACTACTATAATATATGACCGTGTCCTTCTATCCTTGATATCAGTTGATCAATGAGGCATAGACCGTGTCATCCTCGATCAATCTATGTGTTTCTTGATCCCGGAGTAAACTAACTCAAACAAATGAGCTCAATATCTCATATTGACTCATTCGAGCATGGCCATGCGTTTTAGTAGTTCTACTCAATCAAGGGGCCCACCGATATCACTCCTCGTCATATGGAAGGGATAGATCCCATCTACATCACTCACATCCCTCCGCATAATTTGTTACATACCCGGATGTCGCCTTTTATGGTCCACCACTATTACGGGTGGCGTTTGTGATACCAAAGTACATAACTCCTTATGTAGGGAACCGTAGTGACTTCAGGTCTAAGGACTATTCATACCAATAGTCACATGAGAAAGTTTATGACACTCATATAACGATCCATGAAACTTTCTCATGGTGGGTCAGTTCAGTATATATTCTCCAATATATACCCATGTGTCAACTTGATATCATATATCCATGACTTGTGAGATCAAGTCATCAATTGACCTACATGCTAGTCTTTATGTATTAATATTGCCCTTGCATATTAATACTCGACTAGGAACATTTAGGAAAGTGTTCTCTACAGCCTCTCATAATCAATTCTGCCAATTGATGTGCTGTAGATAAGAACCTACTTTTCTAGGGCATTATTATATTTAAATTAGCTGGCACAAGCAAGATGTAAATATAATAACCAATCCTTTGCCTTTATAGAATATGATACAAAATGTTCCCTATTCAACCATCACATGATTGGTTCTAGGACTTTAACTAACAATTGACATATCTATATATGCAGAGAACCATATGAAGTCTTACGGCTGGTCACTCCAATGAACTAGTTATCATAACTAGCATCCCATTAACTCGGACATCCAATCATCTGTCTCACAATCCTACATATTTGCTTGGATACAAGAGTATACCTCGTGCTAGTCTCGAATGATACAACATATCTAACATCCATCATAATCGACTAGGATAATTAGATACATCACAATTACACATGTAGAGATACTCACTAGTTGTGATCAATCACAAATTCTCTCATCATCTATATGTGAGTCGGACATTGATAAATGAGTTTAAGATCCAATCAAATACATGAAACCATGTATACTCAAATAGTGAATCTTCATTTATCATATAAATGGTTCATACATAAGGCGATTGCCTTAGGACATCTCTCATATATTACTAACATACTCCTCACCAATGTCAATCGCTCACGGTATCGATACCATAATAACATGACCCTCGAGCTTACTTTGAGGTAATGGTCAAAGGATCCGCTAAGTTCCTTTCGTTGGGGATTTTCTCGATTTGTATTTCTTTCCTCGATGATCTCTCGATAAGATGATAGCGGAGCACACATGTTGGATCATTGATGAGACCACATCAAGTTGAGATGAACTTCTTGATCCAAACCGCTTCCTTCTTTGCTTCAAGGCTGCATGTTTTAGTGGCACAATCCGCTATCATGTTAAGCTTGGAACCTTTCCAACTTATTGCGCCTCCATTCCAGGTGAATACATACCCAGACTGAGACTTGAAATTATCCTTGTCTGTCTGGAAGTTGGCATCTGTATACCCACGTATCACCATGTACCCTTCTCCATATATTAGGAACACATCCTTAGTTCTTCTCAAGTACTTAATGATCATCTTAACAACCACCCAATAATCCATTCCTGGATCAGACTGGTATCTACTCGTGACACTCAGAGCATACGATACATCGGGCCTCGTACATAACATAGCATACATAATAGATCATATTGCGGATGCATAGGGAATCTTACTCATGCAAATCCTCTCGTCTTCTGTGCGCGAACACATAGACTTTGAAAGGTGTATCCCATGCAGTGGTATGACCTTTCTTGGATTAAAGAAACCTTTCTTTTCTTTACACTCGGTCTATATAAGAGAAAGATCTATCTCTATAGATCTTAATCCGAGGATGTAGGTTGCTTCTCCCAGTCTTTCATGGAGAATGTCGATAAAAATCTTAAGCCTTTGTAAGATTGAACATCATCATTTAAGTAATATGTCATCAATACAATACTAGAACACAACTCCCACACCTTGAGGTTCATCTGGATTTAGTGAGAAATCAAACTTTTTGATCGTCTCATCAAAACGGATATTCCAGCTCTTGGATGCTTGCTTCAATCCATATATGGACCGTCGCAATTTGTATACCTTGGTTTTTGAAGGGAGTTGCTTCGGAGGCTCATTGCCTCCCATGTCCCCGGATTAAAATTTTCATTAATGAAAGAATTAATCCGGATGGGATGAGTTTCCTTAGCACAACCAATTCGTCGTCGTGCTAACAACTTGAGTGATCACTTGAACAAACTAGTTGTTCAAGCAACACAACTCTTCTAGTTGGTTAGCCGTGGAAGTGACGATGGACGGATCGCCGGTTTTTGTGTTTGTCTTCGGGATCCATGATTATACAAAATATATACATACGCACACATGTATAATCAACACATAAAAGAACATGCTCAGATCTGAAAATAAAGTTGTAAAACTTTATACCTTACGATCTTCTACCGTATGTCCTTTCCTCCTCGTGGACGACGTGTGGACGAAGATCCTCCACGAGTAGAAGCCTTCTAGATCACGTTCTTCCCTTCCTTGTCCGCTGCGAACAAAGAGAAGAACCAACAATACCTTTCCTTTCTAGAACCGGCCACCAAGCTAGGGAGTTTGATGCAACCGCCGGCCAAGGAACAATTGGATGATCGTGGCCACCAAAATGCAATCTTGCCCACCTAGGAGAAGGGAGGAAGATGCAATGCGGCCACCTATGGAAGGAGAAGCACACCAAGGAGAAGGAGAGAGGGAGGAGGAGGCGTCCGACCAAGGTTGAGAAGAGGATAGGGCGCCCAGGCAAAACCTAGGAGAACAAGAACCTGGTTGCGCCCACTTCTTGCCCAAAACCCTAGCCGCCTCACTTTTGTTTCAAAGCCAAACCCTAATTTCCAAAAACTTATTGCCGCCCAAGCCTAAGCCTCTATTTATAGAATAGGGCTTAAGCCTCCTTTATTCTCCACCGTCAGATCTAGGGATTTAATCTCCACTGTCGGATCTAGGGTTTTATCCCAACCGTCGGATCTAGGGTTTCATCCCAACCGTCGAATCTAGGATTTCATCCCAACCGTCGGATCTAGGGTTTCATCCCAACCGTCGATTCTAGGATTTCATCCCAACCATCGGATCTAGGGATTTAATCCCAAACATTGGTTCTAGGGTTTCATCCCAACCATCGGATCTAGGGATTCGTTTTACATCCTTGGATCTAGACTTCACGAGGATTATATTAGGCTATGATAGGGACCATGAGGAGGAGTTGGATCTTGGCCACCCGATGGATCGGAACCACACAAACTTGATCCATCAATGATGTTCCATTCCACTAGAGGATCATCATTGAACTACCTCACCAACCCCCATAAATTAATATGGGCTCCATATATTATTTGTACATTCATCTCCTCGTGTTTAAGATATCGAATATCCGTCAATTAATTGATTTACTGACCATTAATTAATTAACATCTAATTCCTCGAGTAGTACCATTCAACCTTATCATCATGTTGACTAAGTTAACCAGCTGGGTTTACATGATGAACCTTATGAGCTCCTCAAGGGGACATCATCAACCTAATATATATAGGACACGGTTTCCTCCTATAATCAACGGCACACCATGTAAATAATATTATTTCCCAACTTACCGGGCATATTGATTTAATCCATCTAAATCTCACCCTCTGGTAAATCAAAGAAATAAATACTAAGTACATGTGTCCGTTATTATATCGGGATTAAGAGCATGTACAACATAATATCCGAGGTCCGATTCAATTATATAGTCAGCAATAAATTGAATCACCTCTAGCTCGGTCCTGCTCAATACACCTAAGTGTAATAGTGTAACTCTATGTTCAAGAAAAAACAATGTCAAGCTACACTACAACCATGCCAATGGTTTGTTCAAAACCATCTTGGTTGTGAGCCTCTACTTATATTCTACAAGGGACTGATAACATGATCTTCTGTGCCACACCAAGCACCATGTTATCTACAATGTAAAATATTAGACAATATGCACACATATAATAAATATAAAGTGTAAACAATGATCATGTGATTCTTATTTCAAAAATTAAAATGTTCATACAAAAGAGCTAGGCTTTCAGTATACATCCCAACAATCTCCCACTTATACTAAAAGACGATGTCGTCATCACTCTGCCATACATCCGATCCCCATGTCCTCCACATGCCTATCAAAACGCTTTATTTGGAAGGGCCTTAGTGAATGGATCCGCGGTTATCCTCGATGCAATCTTGGCGACAACAACTTCTCCTCGCTTTACGATCTCTCGTATAAGGTGGTACTTGCGCTCTATGTGTTTACTCGCCTTATGGGCTCGTGGTTCCTTGAGTTTGCATTTGCACCACTTGTTATCACAATAAATTGTGATAGTTACGGGCAAACCGGGAATCACATCCAAGTCCATCAAGAAGTTCTGAGCCATCTGACTTCCTTTGCCTCGGAGCGCCACATACTCGACTTCCATGGTAGAGTCCGCCACGCATTTACCTTGACACTCCTCCATACTATGGCTCCACCTCCAAAAGTAAACACAAACCCGAGGTAGACTTACTCTTGTCCCTATCGATTGGAAATCGAATCCGTGTAACCCACGAGGACTAATTGATCTGCCCGGTAAACGACATATAATCCTAGTCCTTCTCGGGTACTTGATATATGCTTCTGCGATCAATGTCCTGTCGGGATTACTCGATGTCTGCTAACCATGCCCGCAGCGGATATCAGGTCTCATAGCATAGCATACATAAGGCTTCCTCTTTAGAAGCATAAGGAACCGCCTTCATGTCCTCTATCTCCTTTGATGTTTTGGGACACATCTCTTTAGATAAAGGAACTCCATGCCTAAAAGGTAGAAAACCTTTCTTGGAGTTACGCATGCTAAAGCGAGCAAGGATAGTGTCAATGTATGAAGCTTGAGATAAGCACAACATCCTTTTCTTGCGATCCCTTATAACTTTGATCCCAAGGATGTGTCCACTTCTCCCAAGTCCTTCATGTCAAACTATTTGGACAACCATACCCTTACGTCGATAACACTTTGATATTGTTGCCAACTAACAAAATGTCATCTACGTATAGTACAAGAAATACCACTACGTTTCCGTCACATCTCTTGTATACACAAGGCTCATCAGGACTTTGAATAAATCCATATGACTGGAGTACCTCATCAAAGTGGAGGTTCCCAGAGCTAGAAGCTTGCTTCAATCCCTAAATGTGATTAAGCTTACATACAAGATGCTCTTTGCCTTTAGCAATGAATCCCTCTGGTTGTCGCATATAGATGTTCTCCTCAAGACTTCCGTTAAGGAAAGCTGTCTTGACATCCATTTGCCAAATCTCATAATCCATATGAGTAGCTATAGATAAGAGAATCCGGATAGACTTAAGCATAGCTACCGGCGAAAAGGTCTCCTCATAATCGATGCTCTCTTTCTGAGTATACCCTTTCGCAACAAGCCTAGCTTTGAAGGTCTCAACCTTCCTGTCTACTCCTCTCTTTCTCTTGTAGATCCACTTACATCCAATGGCTTTTACACCATCGGGTGGCTCTACTAGCTCCCAGACCTGATTAGAATCCATAGATTCTATCTCTGAATTCATCGCACTTTGCCAAGATACCGCATCTCTATCTTGGAGTGCCTCGTCATATGTCCAGGGATCCGGTTCATTTTCACCAGGGACTAAGTCCGAAGACTCTCCCAAAAACATGAATCTCTCGGGTTGTCTAACAACCCTCCCACTACGATGAGGTCCCTCTTGTCTATGCTCTATGACACGTGGTGCAGTGACTTGTGGTATCTTCTCTTGTACCGGTGGTACTGAAGTCGGGACTTCCCTTATCAACTCCTCAAGAACAATCCTACTCTTGGGCTTATGGTTCATTACATAATCCTCCTCTAGAAATCTGGCGTTCGTGCTAACGATCACCCTCTGATCTCTAGGATTATAAAACAAACCACCTTTCGTTCCCTTAGGGTAGCCAACAAACATGCACACTTCTGTACGAGGTTCCAACTTACCAGCATCAGCCTTCAGCACATGTGCTGGACTCCCTCATATCCGAATATGTCTCAGACTAGGCTTTTGCCCAGTCCACAATTCTACAGGGGTAGAAGGTACTGATTTGGATGGAACCAAGTTCAGAGTATACATTGTTGTATCCAGCGCATACCCCCAGAACGAAACAGGTAACTCAAAATAACTCATCATCGATCTGACCATCTCCATAAGAGTCATATTCCTTCGCTCCGCTACACCATTCTGCTGGGGTGTGCCAGGTGCAGACAATTGGGATTGAATCCCAGCCTCTGATAAGTAATTCCTAAACTCTCCCAAGAGGTACTCACCATCACGATCAGATCGTAGGGTCTTGATACTCTTACCTTGACGGTTCTCCACATCAGCCTTGAATTCTTTGAACCTGTCAAAGCATTCAGACTTGCGGCGCATCAAGTAAATGTATCTATATCTTGAATAATCGTCTATAAAAGAGACGAAATACTCAAAACCACCTCTTTCCTGGATAGACATAGGACCACACAAATCAGAATGAACCAATTCTAACACATCTTTGGCCCTATACCCCTTGGCCTTGAAAGGCCTCTTGGTCATTTTACCTTCCAAGCAAGATTCGCAGGTTGGGAGATCCTCCACTACTAATGAACCCAAAGGTCCATCAGCTATCAACCTTTGAATTCTGCTTAGGTTAATATGACCAAGCCTTAGATGCCAAAGATATGTTTGGTTCATTTGCGAAGGTTCTTTTCTCTTATTAGACTTGGAAGATGAGTTATTTACTTCTATATGCATCGTGGGAGTTTTCGGTTCAAGAGTATATAAATTGCCAACCAATGTACCAGAACAGATAATCTTCCTATTCCTTTTTATAACCACTTTGTCATTAAAAGAAACAGAATATCCATCCTTAAACAATTTAGAAACTGAAATTAAATTCTTTCTAAAAGTAGGTACATAAAGACAATTTCTCAAAACCAAAACTTTATTCCTATCAAAAGATAAATAAACGTCTCCCACTGCAATAGCCGCCACCTTTGAAGCATTGCCCATGAAGACGGTAATCTCTCCCTCAGCTAGTCGTCGGGTTTCCTGGAACCCCTGCAAAGTATTGCAGACATGATCAGTGGCTCCTGTATCTACACACCAGGCACTGGTAGATAATACCGCTAAACATGTTTCAACAACTAAACAAGAAAATATACCTTTGTTCTTTCGGCGAGGACAGTCCACCTTCCAATGTCCAGTCTGCTAGCAAGTGAAGCACTTGCCTTTCGGCTTCTTCACTCCTGCCTGAGGTCCCACTGCCACTTTCTTCGCTCCACCTTGCTTCTTCTTCTTCTTACCTTTCGGTTTAGAGGAAGAAACCTTCTGAGCGACCATGGCTTGAGCACTTTGATGAAAAAGCCCCTCTGCCGCCTGGAGTTCTGTCAGAAGCTCCGCCAACGAATACAACCTCTTGTTCATGTTGTAGTTGAGGCGGAACTGCTCAAAACTCCTAGGCAGAGACTAGAGAATGATATCGACCTGGGTTTCCCCATCGATCTCAGCTCCGAGGACTTCCATCTCATTAAGATGAGCCATCATTTTGAGAACATGATCCCTAACGGGTGTTCCCTCGATCATGGTGGTCGTCATCAAGTTTCTCATGCCTCCTGTCTAGACGCCCTACTCTGATGTCCGAAAAGTTCCTTGAGATTGAACATCATGTCATAAGCAGTGGCTATGGCCTGATGCTGATGTTGCAGCACATTTGACATAGATGCCAAAATGTAACACCGCGCCATCTCATCCGCCTTGATCCATTTCTTATAACATTCTTTCTCCTTTTCATCAGAGTCATCGGTGGGCTTAGGAGGACAGACCTCGAAGAGTACAAATTTGTACTCCTCCGCAGTTAAGACAATATCCAAGTTTCTTTTCCAATCAATGTAGTTTGGTCCAGTAAGCTTATTTTCTTTTAAAATCACAGCAAGTGGGTTGAAAGCCATTTGAAAAACCTAAGAATCACAATGATCAAAATATTAGATTTCAAATATTATTGATTCCTCAAAACAATAAAATCCCAAAATCAACCAACACCTCAAATCACCGAGAATATCGCATGCCACGTTGTGTGGACGTATACGAATTCTACATTTGTAAGAGGAGGTTTTACCCATTAATTTTATTATCTTGTCAACCTTACTTTTTGATAAATAAAATTAATAGTTGGTTCCTCTTTGGCCCTACAAATAAAAGCAGTGACTCCGATGGGGAGGATACTTTTATTTGCATCTAAGTGTGCACCATTACACGATACTAAGGGAATTATTTCGGATTATGTGTCTTACCGCTGTGGAAGTACACATGCTCCTAGATAATTTCCTATAACCATTATTTGACCTAGTGATCCACAAACAAACCCGTCCGCAGGGAGGAAGGCACTCAGAGCCAACACACAAGTTTGTTGCATCACACGTCAAATTGTAATGGAGGCCGCGGGAATTAATTAAAATTTCCCTCTCCCACTTAGTAAATTGAAATTGAGGAATTTTAAAAAGCATACACAACATGCATATAAAACAAATAAGCAATAAATATGGAAAAAACAGAATTTTTTCAACTATTATGGCATTGTTCTCCAATACGCATCCCGTCGTGTCGCCACCTCATCCGCTCCATCTTTTCCCGTGCACAAGTCACCAAAGAGATCCGAGCTGAGATATATCATTTTAATTTACATCCATCGATCCTATACTCCACGAAGGAGTGTACAAATAATCTAGATCAAAAGTAAACTAAAATGAGCAGCTAAACAATGCCGTATTTAATTACAAAAAATTAAATACTAATCTAGCCTCATCAACCCCGAGGATTCAAATAGTATACATACAATCACACACAAAACCATCACATACAACCAAATAGCCATAATAGTCGGATCTTATGCCTGCAACCAAAAAGTTAGCCTACGCACATCCTACTATTATCCGGCATACTCAATA
The DNA here is from genome assembly GCA_025175895.1 of Wurfbainia villosa. Classification (NCBI taxonomy): domain Eukaryota; kingdom Viridiplantae; phylum Streptophyta; class Magnoliopsida; order Zingiberales; family Zingiberaceae; genus Wurfbainia; species Wurfbainia villosa. The sequence goes on along the minus strand of CM045995.1, from coordinate 8,071,035 downwards.
TATGAAATGTGCATGAAAGTAACCGAATCCAAAACACACAAAACCGGAAACCGTGGCTCTGATACCAATTGAAGGGAGTTGCTTCGGAGGCTCATTGGCTCCCATGTCCCCGGATTAAAATTTTCATTAATGAAAGAATTAATCCGGATGGGATGAGTTTCCTTAGCACAACCAATTCGTCGTCGTGCTAACAACTTGAGTGATCACTTGAACAAACTAGTTGTTCAAGCAACACAATTCTTCTAGTTGGTTAGCCGCGGAAGAGACGACGGACGGATCACCAATTTTTGTGTTTGTCTTCGGGGTCCATGATTATACAAAATATATACATACGCACACATGTATAATCAACACATAAAAGAACATGCTCAGATCTGAAAATAAAGTTGTAAAACTTTATACCTTACGATCTTCTATCGTAAGTCCTTTCCTCCTCGTGGACGACGTGTGGACGAAGATCCTCCACGAGTAGAAGCCTTCTAGATCGCGTTCTTCCCTTCCTTGTCTGCTGTGAACAAAGAGAAGAACCAACAATACCTTTCCTTTCTAGAATCGGCCACCAAGCTAGGGAGTTTGATGCAACCGTCGGCCAAGGAACAATTGGATGAAGCGTCGGCCACCAATGCAATGTTGCCGCCGGCCACCAAGTGTTGGAGAGCCGCCGGCCACCAAGGAGCAAGGGAGGAGGAAGAAGAGAACCGGCCAAGGTTGAGAAGAGGGAGAGGGACGCCGGCCAAAAACCTAGGGAGAACAAGAACCTTGCCGCCCACTTCTAGCCGCCCAAAACCCTAGCCGCCTCTAGGGTTTGTGTTTGCCGCCCACTTTGAGAAGAGCCAAACCCTAATTTCCAAAAACTTATTGCCGCCCAAGCCTAAGCCTCTATTTATAGAATAGGGCTTAAGCCTCCTTTATTCTCCACCGTCGGATCTAGGGATTTAATCTCCACCGTCGGATCTAGGGTTTTATCCCAACCGTCGGATCTAGGGTTTCATCCCAACCGTCAATTCTAGGATTTCATCCCAACCATCGGATCTAGGGATTTAATCCCAACCGTTGGTTCTAGGGTTTCATCCCAACCATCGGATCTAGGGATTCATCCCGCCCGTCGGTTCTAGGTTTTGTTTTACATCCTTGGATCTAGACTTCACGAGGATTACATTAGGCTATGATAGGGACCATAAGGAGGAGTTGGATCTTGGCCACCCGATGGATCGGAACCACACAAACTTGATCCATCAATGATGTTCCATTCCACTAGAGGATCATCATTGAACTACCTCACCAACCCCCATAAATTAATATGGGCTCCATATATTATTTGTACATTCATCTCCCCGTGTTTAAGATATCGAATGTCCGTCAATAAATTGATTTACTGACCATCAATTAATTAACATTTAATTCCTCGAGTAGTACCACTCAACCTTATCATCATGTTGACTAAGTCAACCAGCTGGGTTTACATGATGAACCTTATGAGCTCCTCAAGGGGACATCATCAACCTAATATATATAGGACACGGTTTCCTCCTATAATCAACGACACACCATGTAAATAATATTATTTCCTAACTTACCGAGCATATTGATTTAATCCATCTAAATCTCACCCTCTGATAAATCAAAGAAATAAATACTAAGTACATGTGCCCGTTATTATATCGGGATTAAGAGCATGTACAACATAATATCCGAGGTCTGATTCAATTATGTAGTCAGTACTAAATTGAATCACCTCTATGTCGGTCCTGCTCAATGCACCTAAGTGTACTAGTGTAACTCCATGTTCAAGACAAAACAATACCAAGCTACACTACAACCATGCCAATGGTTTGTTCAAAACCATCTTGGTTGTGAGCCTCTACTTATATTTTACAAGGGACTGATAACATGATCTTCTATGCCACACCAAGCACCATGTTATCTACAATGTAAAATATTAGACAATATGCACACACATATAATAAATATATAAAGTGAAAACAATGATCATGTGATTCTTATTCCAAAATAAAATGTTCATACAAAAAGAGTTAGGCTTTCAGTATACATTCCAACAGTTTTATCAACCGATGTGAAACCCTCAGGCTGTATCATATACACGTCCTCGAGCAAATTTTTATTAAGGAAAGCTGTTTTCACATCCATCTGTCATATCTCATAATCATAATGAGTCGCTATGGCCAGGAGCATCCGAATGGATTTAAGCATAGCTACAGGCGAATAGGTTTCATCATAATCAACACCTTGTTTTTGACGATATCCTTTCGCCACTAATCTAGCTTTATAGGTAATAACATTACCATCCATGTCGGTTTTCTTCTTGAAAACCCACTTGCACCCTATAGGCTTGATGCCTTCAGGTGGGTCAACCAAGTTCCAAACTTGGTTTTCATACATGGAATCCATTTCCGACTTCATGGCTTCAAGCCACTTATCCCTTTCTGAACTTGTCAGCACTTCTTCATAACTGGTAGGCTCCTCATCATCAATGAGTAACACGTCGTTCGATTCACTTACGAGAAATCCATATCTCTCAGGAATATTGCGTGTTCTACCATATCTACGAAGATGTGGTGTTACAGTAGGTCCAACCGATTGCTCATCACTATGAGTTATCAGCTGTTGTGCTTCACCAGGTATCTCATCAATGTCTATTTGAGTCTCTCGAGCCTCCTCAAGCTCGACGACACTCCCACTGTTTTCTTGCAAGATAAACTCTTTCTCTAGAAACACAGCATGTCTTGAAACAAACACCTTTTATTCCACGGGATGATAGAATTGGTAACCCCTTGTTTCCTTAGGGTATCCAATAAATAGACATTTATCAGACTTAGCATCCAATTTATGCGATCTGATCCTTCACATAAGCTGGACAACCCCATATCTTCAAGTAAGATACATGAGGTTTCTTACCATTCCATATCTCATATGGAGTAGTAGAGACTACCTTAGTTGGCATTCTGTTTAACAAGTAAACAGCTGTCTGAAGTGCATAGCCCCAAAAGGACTTGGAAAGATTCGCATGATTAATCATTGACCTGACCATGTCCAACAAGGTCCGGTTACGCCTCTCAGATACACCATTATGCTGTGGTGTATATGGCGGAGTCCATTGAGACAATATGCCATTGTCTCTTAGATAATCAAGAAACTCTTGACTTAAGTATTCACCACCTCGATCCGATCGAAGTATTTTAATACTCTTGTCATGTTGTTTCTCTACTTCATTTCTGAATTCTTTGAACCTTTCAAAGGCTTCAGACTTGTGTTTCATCAAGAACACATACCCAAACCGTGAGTGATCATCGGTGAAGGTAATGAAGTAGCTATAGTCTCCTAAAGCTTGAGTTGACATAGGTCCACATACATCAGTATGTATTAGACCTAGTAACTCTCCCACTCATTCACCTTTTCCAGTAAAAGGTAACTTAGTCATCTTGCCTTTTAAGCATGATTCGCATGTATCGTATGAATCCAATTCAAACGATTCCAGAATTCTACATCGGTGTAATTCGGACATGCGTTTCTTGCTTACATGGCCAAGACGACAATGCCACATGTAGGAGTCTAATTGATCATCCTTTCGAGCATGCTTGTTGCTCGCTTCGATATTGAAAATGTCACTGGATACGTCCAACGTATAAATGTCATTGCTCAATGTTCCAGTTCCATAAAGTATGTCATTCAAAGTTATATAACAACAATTGTTACTAAACGTCAAATGGAAACCATTTCTATTTAAGCAGGAAATAGAAACAATGTTCTTTATTAGAGAAGGAACACAATAGCAATTGTCCAGTTCCAAGACTAGTCCACTAGGGAGCTTCAGCAAATAAGTTCCGATGGCGACCGCAGCAACCTTTGCTCCATTGCCAACTCACAAATTTGACTCCCCTCTGACGAGTCTTCTTCTATTCCTTAGCCCCTGTATGTCATTACATATATGTGAGCCACACCCAGTATCCAATACCCAAGTGTCTAAGGAAATAGAATGACAATCAATAACGAAGATACCTGAAGAGGATGGGACATCGGATGCCTTCTTCTTCTTCATGGACTCAAGGTAAATCTTGCAGTTTCTTCGCCAGTGGCCTTCCTTGCCATAGTGATGGCAAGTGTCATTTTGTGTTGGTTCTGCCTTCTTTGCCTTCTTGTTCTTCCCTTTCTTCTGTTCTTTTGCCTTCCTCTTAGAACCTTTCTTTGAGAAATCAACTAACAGAACCGCCTTCTCCTCATGCTTCACAGAAGGCTCCACAGTCTTCAGCATATTGAGAAGCTCAGAAATAGTGGATTCTAATTTGTTCATCCGATAGTTCATCACAAATTGTGAGAAACTCTTGGGCAAACAATGCAGAATTAAGTCAATACTTAATTCATGATCCATCACAAACCCGAGGGTGGCTAGCCGCTCGATGTACCCGTTCATCTTTAGCACAAACTGCACTACAGACGAACCTTCTTGCATCTTCGTGGTGAAGAGGAGCCTGGAGACTTCGAACCTTTCGGATCTCGCTTTCCCATCAAACAACTCATGAAGATGGAAGACCATGGTATTAGCATCCATATGCTCATGCTGCTTTTGCAGCTCATGTACCATCGCTGCTAGCATGATGCAACTCGCCAGCTCAGAATCTGCCACATGCTTTTGATAGACCAACTTTTGGTCTGGAGTTGCATCATTTTTAGGACGGTTGGGAAGAGGCTCTTCAAGGACATATGCTAGCTTTTCCGCCTTGAGAACAATTCTCAGGTTTCTAAGACAGTCCAGGAAGTTAGGCCTAGTCAGTTTGTTTGAATCCAAAATAGTGCGCAAATTCAAAGACGTCATGATCAATCGATTGACCTAGAAATACAAAACGAGCATATATGAGAAAATGATTTTAAAATGCATCAATATACATTTATAAATCCCATTCATTTTTCGAATTTCAAAAACCCCAAAATCACTTCAGAAGATCGTAGGTTCATCTCCGAATGGGCTGATATCCATCATAGATATGAACAACCTTGGAGAGAGTCCAACAAGTCATTCATAACTACGATGGTAGGTATCAACTATACCGATTGCATATCACGTATATGCAATTATCACAATGTGCTATCAACTAATTGAATGTTCACACATACATCGGGTTGTTAACACATTAACAAGTATGCATCATATGCATAGCACCCAACTTCACCTCCCTTTACATCGACCTTGGAGAGAGTCCAACAAGCCGATGCTCCAGGTTAAAGCCGACCCATTAATCAAGAAATAGTTTTAATATGGTTAGAGCGCATTCAACCAATTAGCCCGGCTTGGAGAGAGTCCAACAACCAAAGCTAACGATTGACCTCTGACTCTTACCATATTAGTATTAAACTATTCCATGGTTTGAACATGTTCGGGTTCGAGCCGGGCTTGGAGAGAGTCCAACAACCCGAACAAGAAACGGAACTCTGGTTCTAACCATATTAATGGAAGGTGTAGGCTTTAATATTGAGTTAGGGTTTTTATGTCTCATCCTCTTTGCATGCAAATAACTATTATCTACATGGCATGACATACATGACATACATCTACATGTCATGACACTCATGGCATAATTATATGCATCTAATGCAATTACATGGCATACAATTATGTCATGTACAATATTTCCTTATATGTCATAACTATTTATGGAAATAAAATATGTTTAAGATTTGATTCTCCAAATCAAATCATGATTAAATTAGGAAACAAATTTCCAAATATAATCACATATTTTATTTGTGGAAATAGTTGATTAAGGAAAGTCAATTTAGGGAACCAATTTCCTAAATCATCAAAACTACTTATGGAAATAAAATATTTTAAGATTTAATTTCCCAAATCAAATCATAATTAAATTAGGAAATAAATTTCCAAATCTAATCAAATATTTTATTTATGGAAAATATCAATTTCCATAAATACTTCCAACTTTCCAAAAGTGGAAGATTTTCATAAATACTTCTAGACTTTCCAAAATTAAAAATTTTCCATAAATACTTCTAGACTTTCCAAAATTGAAAAATTTCCATAAATACTTCTAACTTTCCAAAAGTAAAAAATTTCTAGAAATATCATTATGACTATCGCAAAATAATTTTACGATTATGTCGAAACACAACCTGGGCTCTGATACCACTGTTGGGTTTCCGGCACCGCGGCGAGTGTGTGTTCGAACATGTTTCGTAAACATGTGCACAGCGGAAGAAATAAAAATAATAAATCTACATTTATTACAACACACACATCACACGCATGCATAGTACAACATGTGTATACATAACCATAAATTTAAATTTTGCAATAAAAGGAAATTTAACTACGTATACCTTACGTATCACGTGTAGCGGGAACGACATCAACCGGAACGATCCTCGCTAGAATCGTCTCTATCCATGTCCATGCCGAGTATCTTCGGGATGACTTCACTAAGTCACGAGCCTCGTCTTCGTACGGGTTACTAGCCTCGTGTTGAAGATGATGTGATCGAGAGAAGATCACGATCTGAATCCAAATTCGGATCCAAAGACGAGTCCTCAAAACTCGTTTCTCCGGAGAGGTATTCGTCAACCGTTTGACGAATCCTTTGTCCTCCACCTATGAGGATTACCGGAGATCGAATCCACAGTAAGTAAGGCCCTGTCGGAGCTCCAAACGTCGTCCAAACGACGCTCCAACGAGAAGGAAACAAGCTGTCCAGAAAACTGGACAGCTTTGGTGGAGACCTTGCGTCGGCCAAATAAGGAAAGCGGCTTGCTCACCTTGTCACCGGAGCCAAGGAGGATCACCGGAACTCTTCCAGCAGCAGCTCGACGCCGGAAATGGGAGAAGACAGTAGCATCTGGTGGCCGTTTGGAGAAGATGGGCAGCGGCCTAGGGTTGGCGCCGAAATCTCCAAGGGGAGGAGGTGGGTGGCAACTTAAGGCTAGGGATTTTGGATTAGGGCTTAACAAACCCTTAAGTCCTCTTTTATAGAGAACTAATTCTCTTAATGGTTATTGGATCATAACCATAAGGCCCGTTAACCCGCTCCATTAATATAAGTTAAAATAAACCAAACCATGATATTTTATTTTAAGTTAAAACGAACCGAACCAACTTTGGTTCATTCGTTTAAAATAAACCAAACCCTTTGGTTTATTCTCCTCCATTGAATTAGAACCAAACCATTTTAGTTCATCCATTATGTCTTCATAAGACACGGCCCATCCATGCTTCCATTGCGACTAAAACAATTTCATGCTCGCTTCTTGTTTGGTCCAACCAAACCTAGTTTCTCTCGGTATGAGAATCTCATTCTCAAGCTCGTTTTAAATCCTTCGGATTACGCTCGTTGTGCGTGTGACCAAATAGGTTCTCGGTTTATGTTGGTCGTCTATAATTAACCATTAATTATAGAACGATCATGAGTGGCACCTAGTAGTACATCATGATCCCCAATTAACCGAAAAGATCAACGGTTGATCCAGAACTATTTCTGAAACCCTTCAGCAGCTCGAATGAATCGTGCCCCATTCCCTTCACTCATCTTATACCCACTTGGTTCAAGACATGGTCTATAGTGTCAGTCCCCACTAGGCTGACTACGTCACACCTAGCCCAAGTATCATTTCCTCGTCCTTTCTAGAAGAGTACCTTACTCTAAACATGTAATGCTTTGGCCAAAGACTTTAGTAACAATCCGACGAGAGGCCATGGGTATACATCTCCTCGCAAGGAGTGGTGAATCCTTTATAGGCTATTCAAACACCTTCGATCACTTCGACTTATACCCAATCATCCCGGGTCCACATCTCCACAGAGATGCTTGCTTAAGATGTCAAAGCATAAGTCTTTATGATCAAGATGACTTGAATACCGCAAGTCAAAGGAACATCGCACTTAAGCTACAGTAAGAACTTCATTGACATATCTATATATGTAGAGAACCATATGAAGTCTTACTACATTTGGTCACTCCAATGAACTAGTTACCATAACTAGCATCCACGATTAACTCCGGACATCACAATGTCTCCACCTGAGAATCAACCGCTTGGATACACCAAGGAGTATACCTCGGTGCTAGTCTCGACAGAATTGATGGTGTCCAAATCCATCAATTCATCGACTAGGGATAATTCCGATACATCACAATTACACATGTAGAGATACTCACTAGTTGTGATCCAATCACAAATTCTCTCATGTTGTGAGTCGTATCGCGGACATTCAGTAAATGAGTTTAAGATCCAATCAAATACATGAAACCATGTATACTCAAATAGTGAATCTTCATTTATCATATAAATGGTTCATACATAAGGCGATTGCCTTAGGACATCTCTCATATATTACTAACACATCCACCCCGGAAGGATTAGTTAATACCCGTGCAAAAATTAACCATCGTCTAGGTCCTGTAAACTGGTTTTACCAGTTTCCGACTAAGTGAATTCCATCACTCTCTTGGTCAACCAAGTCCGTGGTATAGTAATGCCAAACATTCTATCTACATCTACCACAATAACCATATCCTACAAGGAAACCACCATCTACGGTGGCTGAGTGTGCAACTCCAACTACCACAATCAATAGTGGCTAAGTTACGCAACTCCAACAACCACAAACTGATCCAATCGTGTCCCGAATACACGATTTCTCAAATCCATGGATGACTAAATCATTTTAATAGTCTAAAAACTTAATCAAAACTCATCAAATTCATACCAAGTATGAATTGTCGTCTTTACACACCTGCATCCTCTTTACTCTACACTGATGATATATCAATCATCACAACGACAATGATAATTGTATGACACCATGTCACTACAATATCAACACTCCAGTCATAAACCAACCCTAGAGTATACACAGGTGTCCTTAGCTGATCTAAATAGATCACTTATCCACAACGAAGGATATTCACTTTCAATAACTATCGCATTCCATCATCGATAATCGATGCCTAATCTCAAAGGTTCATCTCTCTTTCAACAAAGAGTTCCGGATCTTCTCAATGAGAAATATTGGGATAGATAAATATCCCCTTCAACATCTCCTATAATTGCAACTTACATTCTTCCAATTCTCATAGTGTTTAGTAACACTTATATCAATCAAATTATCACCCGGTATGGGATCTTCGATATCAGAACTATTTTCGTAATCATTTCGATCGCCTACTCCACTTTCCTATGTGGCAAGCCTAGGAGTTTATTCGAAACTACATCCGACTGCTCTCGGATTATACGCACATCTGAGAGACATAATCATACCATAATCTCAACAAGTTGACCATCCATAAGGATATGTTTACAGTAAAGATATGTCTATCCAAGTCTAAGGGCATCCCTTGACTTCTTAATTGTGATCCACATCTCACCAGACGGTAGAGATACCATCGACCCACAAGTCGATGTAAAGGAACCCTTCTAATCCGAACTAAAAATGTTCTAGACAAGGATACCTGTAAACTACAAGTATCTCTCAATCTATTAACCTAGAGGGCAAACTAGACTAATACCCTGAATGATCAATTATCTGTCGATCCAATCCAAAAGCTCCCCGTAGGTCTCGGCCTTTCTCCGAAGAGAACCAAATCAGATCCAACAGTCCGCGATAATTCGGTCGCATTTCTGTAACGAATAATCTGGGGATTTTCCTAGATCATTTGATCCCATCACTTAATCCTATGAGCTACAACTGTAGAATACCGAATAGATACGACCATCATCGTATACTCTCTCCTTTGTACAAAGCTAATCCACATCTAGGGGGTAACTGTTGTTGTTGTCTGCATGAGTCTTCTACGATGTCTTCTGTTGATACTACTGTGTAACTCACTTCCCTCGAAGGAAGTATCACGGAACTCCAACCACACCTAAGGTAGTAGGTCGCTGTTGATGAGATAACTCAATCTTCTGTGCTGATCCCTTCTATCGAGACAGTGCATCATCCTCCTGAAACATCATCGATAGTCTTCAACTGAGTCTTCAAAATACATCTCCTCAACTGTACTGGTTGCTTACAATAGCAACAAATGAACTGATCCAACGGATAATCTGACTTCGCATGTCTTCGTGATCTGCACTGCACACACATAATCCCTTCGGAGTCTTTGTTCTGATTTCGCTGATGTGCACGAGAACATCCTGATGATCTGCGGTTGGTCTTCTATAATCGGAAAGTAGCTCAAGGCCTATGACTTTGATCTTGCTCCTTTTTATCCAACAGTCAGAGACTTCTAACTCTAATAAGTTGACCTGCAATATTTGCTTATCGGTCTCCAACTCTTAAACACTTATACAGAGTCATTTCTAAACTCCTGACTTAATCCAACGTCTTCCGATAGGATCTAATAGAAGATCCAGTCATCTTAATCCAACAGTAAGCCAACAACCGTGTGTGGCTTAAAACATCCATTCACATTCTTGAGCTATTAGGTGAGCGTAAACTCTGCAAGTCAAATGACTCTGCATGGTATTCCCGTTATCAACGATCACCCTACTTGAAGCTCAAGAATTCCCTACAATGTGTCACTAAAAGTGACGCGGGAAAGTACTCTCTTTCAACATCACTAAACCATGATCAAGTGATATATCATTCCTCGAATATTATTTTCTGCATTTACCACCAAATACCGACTTGATCCCGATAATGGTATGCAAATAACTCTACTTTCTCTGTATAACATGAGTTAGGTACTCAAAAGTACCTTCAAAGTTATACAACCTAGTACGAACAACTCAGGGATAAAAATCCCTATGAACACCGTAAACTAGCCTTCCGCTATCTGCATCAACAATAGCCTATTTGTCTTATCCATTACCCAACAGGTAATGATATGACTAGCATACTTAGTGAAAATCTCTAAGACTGTAGTCTCTGATTTCCATAAGAAATGTGATGACTTGACCCCTGTTTTTTGACTCGGTATCAGTCGGCTCTCAAAGGTAAATCACCTTTTCGACATAGGTTCAAGACTCACAGACTCAACAGGTCGTTCTTGTGGTCAACTCATACCACAGTTATGAACAATAACCAACACACTAAATGTTATTCCCTGTTCAAACATTAAATACATAACCAACAAAACCGAGAGTATAAACCCTAACGACAACTCCAATTGGTCGCCACGGTGGGCAACTTCTACTACGAGTCTGTACAAGTATAACAACTCTAACTGTATACACTTGTTAATCAAGTCCAGATAAGTATCCAACTAGAAAATAAGTCATCAGGAATACTTACTTCATGCTGCTTGGAGCTCAGGTCGCTGTCAGTCTCATCTCAAAAAACCAAAACCGAAACAAATCGACTCCCGAGAATCCAAGACTTGACACAAAACAACATTGTATGGCATTGTAGAACCTAGGGCTCTGATACCAATAAAGTTGTCATGCTCCGAGAGTATGCCATATCGAAAATCAAACAGACGGCATCTCCCCTGCACGTGGCAACATATCGTGTTAATACAAGGCCCGTAGGCCCACAATAACAATAACATATATAAATGTAACCATAATAATAGAACAAAGCATAGCGGAAACATAATACAACTACACCAGAAAATCACACACAGTGCATACCGGTATAACTGACACCACGACATAAAAGAAACATCGACAAAACCCGAATCCACAAGTGTGTACATCACATAACAAGTCCAACACATAAATCCAGATCGAAATAAGGAACATCCGAAATCAACAGAAAACATAAATCCATGCTGGGACCCTTGGAGATGAGATGAGACGATGACAGCCAGCGATGCTCCAAGTCCTCACAAAGTTGGCTACGTGTTACCTGGGCGATAGAAAAACCCAGGGTCCGTGGTGGTGAGTAAAACTCAGCAGATAATAAGGGAGAACATGTATATATCAAATATCACATGTAGTTCAATAGCATAACCTAGAGGTACATCAGGTATACCAGCATAGTATATAAATACATGCATATACCGTCTAACCAAATAAACAATGTATAATGCAGACATACCTGAAAGTCTGCTACGCTACTCTGATCCAACCTGAGCATATATCCAATATATAACAGGAAGAGTAATACTAACTCACAATATACTCATGATACAGGTCAAAGGTATCTAATGGTCTGTCCAACAAGTATACAGGTATCTGACACAACCGTATAACAGATGCAAGTAGCATGTATGAAGATGATGTACAACCAAATGCAACAAGCATAGTACAATCAAATACAACATCACAATAAGCATATATATATATAGACTGCATTTATATATATATATATATTAATCACAACCATCCATATATATATATATGGTAATATGCAAAGCGCCATAAGATACGGCAATGCAGCATGCATGGTCATGCCTGCGCACCCCTACTCGCTACCACGACCCCAGTGTGACCTAGGTGGCATGACATGACATTGTCCCAACTCAACACCAACCACTACTCTAGAGTGGCCGAGTGGGCAATATGATTGAGTAGCATATGAGCATAAAGAGCTCGATACACAACGGGGGTCCCTGCTGCTGGCCACTCCGACTAACACTACTCATGAGTGGTCGAGTGCCACACACCCAGGACAACTACACGCAACTCCAACTACCACCATCTATAGTGATAGAGTGTGACACAACAAATGCTCTGCCCTCACACCAGTTACTCCTCGGGGAGTAACCTAGGAGGCAGGATGACTGACGACTCTCTCAACCCCAAGACAGACTATGTCGTCAGAATGCATGCAAATGACATGAATGTACTATCACACATACAGAAATCTACCACAAACTCTCTGTTAAAAAGAGAGTCATACCCATCTGATCAATACACTCTCTATCCAATAGAGAGTCATACTCAACTGATTGACGGACTCTCTATCCTGTAGAGAGTCGTACTCAACTGATCGATGCACTCTCTATCCTGTAGAGAGTCGTACTCAACTGATCATAACAAGCTAGGACCACCTGTCCGTAGTGACACACTAATCACAACTCACCTGATCATTACACAACACATGGTTGGTAATAAGTATGCAACATATGGGTATTGGAATAAATCCTTTATTTAGGGCATTACCTACCCACGGATGGTCTTTTTCCCAATTTACAAATCAGGTCATCATCCGTACTCCAACATCTACACCCTACTAAACATTTATAGATCTACTTACATCACATCTGTAACTCCTCAATCATGATAAAGGAAAATGTGATATCAACATTTGAGCATATATAGCCAACAACAAGTATCAAGCATAAGGATAAATAAGAGCAGGGTCAAGATAATATGAACATATAACATGCTCATATCTATGTCTAAATCTGAATGCAATTACATCTACCTGACAAGGGTAGGAAATTACCCACCTGCTATGTAATCCGTGCTATCCATCTTCACGTCCATGTATCTATCACAATTAAAGTCCTATAATAATAGGATACAGTTAAGTACCATCACATATCTAATGATCGAATCAAATCCTATATCAACCTTGTATCTCGATCAACTAACTGAATAGCTTCTTCCATTAGCTCTTAAATCACAACTCACCTAGCTTAGCTTCTATTGCAAAACATCATGATCCACCATTGAAGTAGCAATCTATAACCACCAAATAGATTCGACCACAACTTCCACCTAACATCACAACCACAACACAGAAACGAGTTGCATAAACATATATCTATTTTTATATATCGATAAAGTTTCCAAACCTGAACATACTTACTCCAATTTCATCAACACGGACTTTGGATAAACTGAATCTTTACTCACTACCCAATTTACAGCAATTTCTATTGAAAACAGCAAGGGTAAACAAATCTTACTGACCAGATCTTCACCGGCAGCCGTTTTCCCCCAATTTCCCTGTTCACCGGAACAAACCGAGCTCCACCACTGCCCAAACACCGATCCAAGCTAAACAACTAAACAATCGAGCCATTACAAACCTTAATCATCATCCACCAAAATAATTAGACTAGAACAATCGAATAACACTTTAAATCTAAGCTATAACAGTAGCTTACCTTATTTCCAACGGCGATCAACTGGTTGCTCCAATGATGCAAGCGATCGGCGACTGAGGCAGAGGGCTCACGGTGGTGATCAGCGGCGATGGCTAAGGTTGGTTGTCGCCGGCCACGTGTGCAGGGGCGGCGACCGTTGATTCTATGAACGCGACGAGCAGGGGTGACTGGCACGCGAGCTGCTCTGCCTGGGGCCGCGAGCGATCGGGGATGGGTGCGAGGTGAGGAGGGTGGCGCGTGCTCTTGTGGCTGGCCATGGTTGGCTGGTGTCATGGGCTAGGCAACTGTGGTGATTAGGCGACGGAGTCTGGCCACGTGCCGGTGGCGAAAGGGCTGCAGCGCGGTGGTGTTCAGCGAGAAGGATGAACCCTCGCAGCCAAGTCCTCCGCTCCGAGGTTGAGGGAGAGGGTAACATTGTCATTGGCGAGGAACCTGGCCGAGTCATCAAGGCGGTGCATTCGGTGAGAAGAGGAAGCGCGACGGTGAGAAATCGGGAAGAAGAGGAGTCAAAAAAAAAGGAATCGACGGGAAAATGTAAGGGATCGGGTTAATTAAACCATTTAATTCCCGTCTAAACAAGCTTTACAAAAGCCTTTCTGCTTTATCCCCATGAAATATCTATAAAACTTCTGTTTAAATCCTGAAAAATTCCTAAAAATTCCTGAAAAATTCTATAAGATAATTTCTTAATTAACAAGGATATTTTCTATTATTATTATTATTTATATTTTTTTTCCGATATTTTACATTATCCCTAGTGAATACCTTGTTAACCTAATGAGCTCCAATAGGTATTGGGTTTCTAGGAGTGTGATCGATTCACGCTAGATGGGTTAGGGTGTGTCAATCCTAAGTGGATGGGTAGTTAACCTAACCATAGTAGAGTTGACACTTTAGGATGTGCCAATGTGCTTTGAGGAGTTGAAAATTTATTAAATTGGCACAATTAGATCTTAGAAGTCATGGTGTATCATTTTGGGTTTTTGGCACACTTGGGGCATAGATGGTATTAAGGCAAGTTGGATTTAATCTTAAAAATGGCAACTTGAGCTTAATACTTAGGTATTTTGTATCTTAGTATCTTATACTCGCCATGCTTTGATTTCCATTACTATGTCATGACATCATATTTATTTTTTATCATTGAAAATGTCATGATAATACTTAGGATTAGCTAAATGTCATGTTATGCTTAAATATATATCACATGCCATGACATCATGATTTTGGCACATGCTTTTATTCATGTTATCATTTATGGCATAATCATTATTCATGCATTAAATAAAATTGAGTTAAGGACTATGACATGATTTGAGTTCCCATGCACAAGGGAATCAAATAGAGTTGCCTAGCATATGCATGAGACCCTAAATAATCAAAACCCACATCTCACTAGAACACTTGACTTGTATGTGCTTCATACACTTAGATACAAGTGAGATGTTTAGGAAAATAAATTTAAAGGTTTTAAAATCATTTCAAAACCATTTTGAAAAACCTTGATGAAATTTATCTTTTGATAGCAATCACCATTGAATGAGGTGATACAAAGTAGGGCCAAACATTAAAAATTTCAATGGTTTTAAACTTTGTGTCAATCTCACTAGTTTATGGATATTTTATTTTTATAATATTTTTCACCCATAATATTTGTAATAAGTAATGTACGTATGAATTTTCAAGATTTTTCAAAATACATATTTTTACTTATGAATTTCAGAATTTCATTTCTGAAAGCTGATTTCTGCACTTTGGAGAAATCAGTCGATTGTCGTGTATGACAGTCGACTAGCACCAATGGCAGTCGACTAGTAGCTATAAGAAGTCGACTGCCAAAGTTGATTTTGGGTAAACTAGGTTTGTTAGTCCCATGTTCAACTATGTTTTGGTTCCCTAACTACTCCTAACCCTAGGACATGCTTTGGAGAGCATTAGAAAGGGTGAAAATCCATTGGACATGGATTAGGAGAAGTGTTTAGGGTGTGTATTGAATTTTAAGAGAGGTAAAAGTTCAATATTGAATCTTTTCCCTTAATTTCGATAGTTTATTGTTCCTATTACCTTAGGGGACTCTCTAAGAACATTGTTGGTGCAATGGTCAAGGGGGAGAAAACCTTTAGGGGGAGGTATCCATCATGGGAAGATGGATGTGTTATTTTCCTCATGGGAGGAAAATTGGGGGATTGCCTCTCTTGAGTGATATGGGACTTATCACTAGGAAGATTGAAGGCATCCTAGATGTTTTTGTACCAAGGGTTAGATTGTAAGATCTCATTGGGATATGAGACATTGACACCCTTGAGGAGGACCTTTTTGATGTATGTCAAAGAGAGGGAGAAGTTACCAATTGGGGTTAGTTGGAATTCTCATTGGGATGTGAGAATTGCCAATTAGGGATAATTGGTAGACTTGAGTTTGGTTTTGTCAAACATCAAAAGGGGGGAGATTGTTGGTGCAATCGACCCAGGTCACGATTGACCGGACTCGAGTTTGACTCGAGTAGTATTTTCATGTTAGACAAAATGTATGACATGTGATTGTCATTGGGAAAGTCCAACATGGGTTGGCCACGTAAGTCCAAGTGTTTAGCCTTTGCACTGAAAGTCCAAGCATGGGGCTTGACATTTGGGAAGTCCAAGTGTATAGCCTTGGCATGGAAAATCCAAGCATAGGGCTTGGTGTTGGTAAAATCCAAGCATGAGGCTTGGTGTGGGAAGTCCAACATGGAGTTGGCAGGTAAGTCCAAGTGTGTAGCCATGGCAATGGAAGTCTTGAGGACTTGGCAAAGTCACTAGTCTCGTAGGCTCGGGGTCCTTGAATCGGTGAAGGATGGCATTGCGAACCCGTGCGCTTGGTGCATCTGAGGGACCGTCGGACGGGGAGAGAATGGAGTGAGGCCCAAGGGAAGCAGACTTCAAGGGCAAGAGACACAAAGGATGGCATTGCGAAGTCGTGCGCTTGGTGCATCCGAGGGATATAGGCCGAGGGAAGAGAGCTTCGGTGGGGAACTCCATGAGAGGATGAGGTGAACTTAGCCAAGTGGCTAAGACTGAGTGTCAGATGCTCAAACATAATGTTTGAGGTTTTACCCGACGATCGGATTCTCAAACAAAGTACTTGTTTGAGGTTTTACTTGATAGTAGTCAACTAGTATAGGTGCTGGTTCAACTGATCCAAGTCGACAAGGTTAGACTGGTGTACGACTGAGATTGCCCGATCAGCAGTCAACTGCTCATTAGAACAATCGACTGATTGTAGTCGACTGACATGGATGGCAATGGACTGCCATGGATTGGCATCGAAGCACGAGCGCTGTGATTGGGTAGTCGGGTATGGCGTTAGCGATCGGCTATCAATGTTGGCGGTCATTATTTGTTGGATTTTTTTCAGTGTGGATTGAACCGTTGTGAGACAACGGCTACAAGATCAGTCGACTAATGGCTTTTGGCAGTCGACTAATGGGTACGAAATTAGCTCGATGCAGGTTATTTAAAGAGCTCGAGAAGGAAGATTTTGCAACCATTTTTGGGGCAATTTTGGAGGGGAATTCCTGCTGCATTCCAGTCCTTCAAGAGCAAACCAAATCAAGCAACAAGCAAGAGTTCAAATCCACTTTTGTAAAGTTTTCTTTACATATTTCATTGTTGTATTTGTATTTGCTTGTACCTTTGTGTATTACTGTTGTAATTGCTTATACAAGGTTTCTCTACCTCCGACGTGTTGTCAAGAAGGAGTTTGAGTAGTGGTGTGTTCATTACTTGAGCTTGTTGAGCTCACTCCATGGAGTAGAAACTCTAAGGTTCTAAACCACGTATATCTCCATGTATTGTGTGTGCTTGTGTATTCATTTTCATTGCTATTACTTCCATTGGGTATTAACGAGTATTGTAGACAAGCACTAGACAAGCGATCGATTTCCATTAAACATGCGAATTGGGCTATTCACCCCCTCTAGCCGACCACCGATCCTCCAACACATACCGATATGACTAACCACAACATAAATAAAGCATCGTCAAAACCCGGATCAACAAGTGCAGACATCAACAATGTCTAACACAACATCCACCATATAAATCCGGATCAATATAAGAAACATCCGAAACTAAAAGAAACATAAATCCAAAGTCGGGACCCTCGGAAGTGAGATGAGATGTTGCCAACCAACGATGCTCCAAGCCCTTACTCTGTCTCCTACTACCTCCTTTCCAGGGCACTTCCCCCTCATTCCCTCTCCTACTTTCATTCCAGGGCACTTCTCCCTGGATAAGGTACTTCTCCTGTCCAGGGCACACGCCCCTTGGCCCCACCAGCCCGGCCACTTCACTCCCAAGGCACTTTTCCCTTATCCTCTCTCTTTCTACCTTCATTCCAGGGCACTTTCCCCTTATTCTCTCTCTTTCTCCCTGCATTCCAGAACACTTCCCCTTCATTCTCTCTCCTTCTGCTTACATTCCAGAGCACTTCGCCTTGGACAGGGTACTTCTTCGGTCCAGGGAACACACCCCCTGTCCAGGGCACTTTCCTATCTCCTTTGGACAGGACACCTTCCTTGTTCCCCTTGGCCAGGGTACTTTCCCCCCTCCTTGCCAGAGCACTTCACCTTTCCCCTTTGCCCAGGGCACTTTCTCCCTTGGCTAGGGCACTTCCCCCCCCCCTTTTTTCCCCTTGGCTAGGGCACTTTCTCCCGTGGCCAGGGCACTTCCCCCTTTTCCCCTTGGCCAGGGCACTTTCTCCCTTAGCCAGGGCACTTCTGGGCATGGCACTTTTTCCCTTGGCCAGGGCACTTTCCCTTGGACAGGGCACCTTGTCTCTGTCCAGGGCACTTTCCCTTGGTCAGGGCACTATGTACCTGGCCAGGGCACTTCAAAAAAAAATCAGGGCAGTTTGTTCCTTAGCGTCTCCAAGGCACTTTCACCGGAGCAACAGGGTGGATCACAGGGCACTGTACTAGGGCACTGTGCCAGTCAGGGCAATTTTCAGGGCGCTCTTACCATAGCCAGAGCGCTTCCCTAACACTTTAGGTTAGTTTCCCCAAGCATAGAGCGGATCACAGGACATTGTGCATGCCAAGGCCCTGTGACAGGGTGATGCTCCAAGACACCAGGGCACTGTACTAGGGCAAGACCCACCATCCACAGAGGGGTTCAGGGCGCTGCTCCAAGACACCAGGGCACTTCCTCAAGACAACATCTAGAGCATCGAGCCAAGGCACGGGCAGGGCGGTCTAGTAGCAGGGCGGTCCAACTTAATTCAAGTGGCAGACTACGCTCCTCACGGCCAGGGCACTATAGCGTCCAGGGCACTATTTCAAAAAAAAATTGAGGGTGAATAGGCCGCCCATAAAGGCCTATCTAGTCCATAGCAAACGGCTACGGTAAAGACACTGCAAATCCATTTTTATGGCTGAGGCTTGGTCAATAAGCCTATTAGAGGTGAATAGGCCCACCTGAAAGGCCTATCTAGTCCGTAGCAAATGGCTACGGTAAAGACAAGGCAAATCCGTTTAAAGGTTGGTCACTTGCCAAAAGGGACAAACGGTTGGAGGGACACCATGCGAGGTGGATAGAGCGAGGAGGTACACATGGAGAGACAGATGCAGGTAGATGCACCTACGCTACGCACAGGAGCAGGACATGTATGGTATGGCTTGGTGTATGGTTTGATGTACTCATGAGAGAGCTAGTACACATGAGAGACGAGGTACCCATGAGAGCACATGTACACCTCCCTCGGATACAGCTCAGATTTGACACTTCGTCAGACATGACATGAGCAGGTGTCCCGGGCTTTTGTATGGTTGTGCTTTTATTTGATGATATATATTTACCTTTCATAAAAAAAACGATGCTCCAAGCCCATTATGAATCGGCTACCTGTTATTTGGGTGACAAGAAAACCCAGGGTCTATGGTGGTGAGTACAAAACTCAGCGGTAATAAGAATAGAAGTGCATATATATATATCACATGTGAGTCAACAATATATTGTCTAAGGTATAACAGGTATACACCAGCATGCTATAACAACTGTATAACTAAACTGATCAACAATAACAACATAAGGTACTGACATACCTGAAGATCAGCAACAATGTAACTCATACAACCTGAGTATAAGTACTATAATACAACACCTACAACATGGTAGAGTAAATATTGACTCTATAATCAACAACACCGGCATACTAACATTCTATGTCAAATACACAATGAATCGGGTCCATCCCATATCACCTCAAGGTACTGGTCAAAGGTATACAACAATCTGACCTCCTCAATATTGGTAATCCACACACGACCATATAAAATATACAAGTGGAATGCAAGATGATGTACAATCAAATGCAACAAGCATAGCTCAAACAAATGCAACATCCAACGATTATATATATAGACTCTATCTATATATATTCTCATCACACTCAACTATATATATATATATATATATATATATATATATATATATATATATATATATATATATATATATATATATATATATATATATATATATATATATATATATATATATATATATATATATATATATATATATATATATATATATATTGTATGGTCATGCTTGCGCATCCTACTACTACCACGACCCTAATGTGGTCTAGGTGGCACGATATGACAACTGTCCTAACTCAAAAACAACCACTGCTCTCGAGTGGCCAAGTGGGCAGTATGAACAAGTAACATATAAGCGTAAAGAGCTAGCTACACAAAGGGGGTCCCTGTTGCTGGCCACTCCGACTATCACTACCCATGAGTGGTCGAGTGCCACACACCCAGGACAACTACACGCTACTCCAACAACCACTGTCAATAGTGGGGCGAGTGCGTCACAACAAATGCTCTGCCCTCACACCAATTACTCCTCCACGAGTAACCTGGGAGGCAGGATGACTGACGACCCTCTCAACCACAAGGGAGACCAAGTTGCCAGCATGTATGTAAATGGAATGAATGAACGACAACACATACCCAAGCCCACAACACACTCTCTATTCTATAGAGAGGCATATACAACTGACAACAATCAAGCTAGGACCTCCAGTCCATAGCGATGCTCTATCGACAAATCACACGTCCATACATGACTACATGATCCCTAGTAGATATATACACAACATCAGGATATGATATAAAAACTCAACTTTACTTCTAGAACATCACCCACCCTCAGATGATTTATCTAAATTGTACAATTCAGTTTTACAACCGAATTTAGCTACGTAAACATAGGTAAACCACTATAGGTCCACTTATCATAACATCTATAATTCACAACAATAATCAATTAATAGATAACAACAATGATAGAGCATTTAAGTACAAAGGAAAGTATCAAACAATAGAAAAAACTAGAGTGGAGTCAAGGTCAAAGTGACAATAATATGAAATCATATATATCAGGGTTTAGCTACTACCTGACCAAGGTAAGAAAAATTACCCACCTTCTATAAAGCTCGAAATAAATATCTTCATGCTCGTGGACCTGCCTCGTATCCATGTCTTGCAAATATCATCAACTACAATTAAATTCAAGCACATGAAAAATATACAAATCCACTACTATATCGTTCCTATATTTGCATCCCTTTAACGAATACAAATTTGAAACCCCCAATCATCAAGCATAACCCTTCTACAATGTTCAACTAGGTTTAAATCATTAAACCTCTTAAGTACACTCCACTCAAATCACTTAAACGTACTAACTCACATCCACAACCATCACAGATTTATCCACAACCCCATTTGTAGCCTAGATCAGAGCATCACACAGCTCGATCAACAACCGACATTTCACACTAATTTAGGGACCTGACCAACCTTAAGCCAAACCCTATTCACAGCCTTGAAACGATGCATCACAACCCATAATTACACCAAATTAGGGATCTAACCACCCTAATTGACACACTTCATTCCACCCGGCCCTTTCTCACTTAGCCACAACCGAGCAAACCCCGATCCCAACCATTCACAGGCGGCAACACCCCTGTTCACAGCCATTACAACAACATAACAACTAACAAATCTCATATCCACACTAATACACATCTCTATTCATAGCCCAGAACAAAGCTACTACTTCACAACTGGCCAAATCATCAGCTCACAGCCAACTGCAACACATCCTACTCTATTCACCAGAACAGAACCACTCTTCATAGATCACACAACCCAAAAATCTAGAAATTTACAACTAAAAGAGAGAGGATAGATCAAGCTTACCAGCCTTGGACTCCATCGGCAGCCACCTTCCTCCTATCCTTTGTTCACTGACTCAAGACACTACCCAATTCAAAGGATCAAGCTCCACAAAAAAAAAATCATACCTTGACCTTAGATCTCATCCAAGGTAAGATGAAAAATCAGCTCTTACCTAGCTCTGATGACCACCGATCGTAAAATCACCCTCAAACTCACGGCTCTGCTGACTATCGCCACCTAGCCGCTGCCAGCCACCGTCTGCTCCAGTAGAGATCTCAGCCCCAGATCAGCATGCGGTGCCGAATGTTAGTGCAATCAACCCGTGATATGGTTTTGATGTGTGTGGCAAAGGGTTTAAGATAGGTTATTATTGTGATTTGATATGTGCGTTGGAGTCTTGCAGGACTTAGTAATTCGCACATAGAGCCTTGGCGAGTTTCACATCTCATGACTCGGTCCTTGAGTCGGTGAAGGATGACTTTGCGGACTGTCGGACGAGGAGCTTGGAGTGAAGCTGGAGGAAGTAAACTTCAGGGTGAGACACGAAGGATGGCATTGCAGAGTCATGCGCTTGGCGCATTCGAGGGACGTGGCCAGACAAAGACAACTTCGAAGGCGAGGGACTCCAAGGGATGAGAGTGAGCGAATGTAACCCGAGAAGGGGTAGTGCTCTTAGGTGAAACTTGGTCATTTGGCTAAGTGTTGGATGAGGTTTCCTAACACCAGTCGACTGCCATGAAATGACAGTCGACTGCTCTGAGTTGAACGGGGTTCGACTGGTATCCGACTAATGGGTTTATGCCCAGCAGTCGACTGCCATGGAATGGCAGTCGACTGCCAGAGGAAGTTGCGGGCACAAAACCTCTCGTAGCCGACTGGGCAGTCAACTACGGAAGCAGCAGTCGGCTGCCAAGGGATCCGTTGGACTACAATGGTCGGGATCCGACGTGTTAGGAGGTCGTTATAGTGGCGGCAGTTGACTGCCAAGGACAGCAGTCGACTGGTGGCGGCCAACAGAAAGAAATCATCCCTCTCTAAAAAAAGAGAGGGTGTTGGGCTTTGGGAGGCTAATGCTTCTATTCTAAACATCTCCCAAAGTGCCCAAACGAATTTCCTCCTCTTCCTTGTGCTTATATTCATCTTATTGCAAGAGGAGTGATTTTGTAAGAAAGGTTACCTCCACATAGCTTTGTGCAAAGGAGAGATCAAGTGGATTTTGCAAAGGAGTGATTCACCTTGGACGAATCGGACTGTGGATTAGCGGCGTAGCTGTGAACTACGTTACATCCTTTGTTACCGTTTGTATTCTTATTTATATTTGCTTGTCTTGTTTTGCTTCCGTTGCGCTAATAGTTTTTGTAGACGAGCAAATTCCACCATCGTACGATTGAGGGTTATTCACCCCCCTCTAGCCGGCCAACATCTACACTTCATCGACCCTACAAGTGGTATCAGAGCCAAGTCATTTGTCGAGGACTAACCACCACAACAAACACTTCATCAAGAGATGGTCAGCTCCAATATTCATCCGCCAAAGTTCGAGGGGAAATTTGCTTGGTGGAAGAAGCAAATGGAGGTATTTTTCGAAACCGATTTTGAAATTCTTTTAATCATGGAAAACGGTTTCGAAATGCCTAGGGATGAAGAAGGGGAGCCATTGGAAAAATCAAGATGGAGCAAGAGGCAAAGGGAAGAGTACTTGGCAAACTCAAAAGCCAAACATCATCTCTACAACGTACTCCCCCAACAAGAAGTGAATAGGATAGGGGAGTGTGCTAGCGCCAAGGAGATATGGGAGAAGCTAGTAGAGCTTCATGAAGGTACCTCGAAGGTCAAGCTTGCAAGAAGAGACCTCCTCCGCTCCCAACTATCAAACATCAAATTAGAAAAAGGAGAAAAGGTAACCTCACTACACTCTAGATTTAAAGAGATAATAACTGATTTATCTAGTTTTGGGGAGAAGCTTTCAAATAGGGACATGCTCATGAAGGCTATAGATGTCTTTCTCTGGTCATCAAGATGGAGCTCTATGGTGGATTCTTTTTACATCTCCAAGAACCTAGAAGTTAGCACCTTGGAGGAATTTTTCTCAACCATGGAGCTCCACGAAACAAGACTTGAAGGAATAATAGAAGAACCAAGAATTCAACCTTCAAGAGGAGTGACACTTTTGGCCAACAAGGGAAAGAAGAAGATGGAGACTCCCTCCTCCTCCGACGAAGCATCCTCCTCTTCCTCCATGGATAGCACGGAAGAAGCATACATGGTAAGGAAGGTAAGGCGTGCTTTGAAAAGTTTTAAATTTAATAAATCTAATGATAGGAGGAGAAGACTAAGGGGGAAGGTGATTTGCTACAATTGCCAACAAGAGGGACATATAAGGGATAATTGTCCACTCTTGAACAAGAGCAAAGAGGAGAAGAGAAAGAAGGAAGAAAAGAAGAAGAAAAAGGGGAGCAAGAAGAAGGAAGAAGAGAAGAAAGCCAAAGAAAAGGGAAAGGCAAAGGCACTAAAAGCAAGGACTTGGGATGACCCTTCCTCCTCCTCATCATCATCATCCGAGGAAGAAAATGCCTTTGTCACAAATTTGGCATTGATGGCCTTTGACGATCTAGACTCCTCCTCCTCCGAAAATGAAGGATCGAGCACAAGTGAGGAGAGCTCTAACGAAGGGGGAGCTTCTTCATCATCCTCCGAATTTGAAGAAGAGGACATGGAAACTATGGTAACGAACCTTTCACCAAGTAAAATAGTTTCTATGATTTCTAGTCTTACTAAGGATCTATTTAGGGCCAAAAAGAAAAATAAGAGCATGCTAGATCAAATTAAGGACTTAGAAGAAAAATTAGAAAAAGCATGCTTAAATGTAAATGATAATATTTCTTCTAGCTTAAATGATGCATGCTCACATGAATATATGTCATTTAATGTTAGTGATGCATGTATGGATGAAAATAGGGCTTTAAGGGAAAAGGTAGATCATTTGACCAAAGCCCTAGAAAAGTTTACAATTGGCTCAAATACATTGAAGATGATAATTGGGAGCCAAAGAGCTAGTTTCAACAAGAAAGGCCTAGGATATAAGGAAAAGAAAAATGAAAAGGCCTATAAATGTCTAATTGCTAGGGGTCAAGATAAAAAGAAAACAATAGCTAGAAAATGGATCCCTAAGGAATTTTTAGTGAACCCAATAGGAAAGAACTTGTTTTGGGTTCCTAAATCCATCCTTAAGGGTGAGGAAAACCCTAAGGATAGTCAACCATATGGAATTTACCTATATCATGTTTTTGGTTGACTTAGGATGGCGGGACAATATTTTTGAAATAGTGTTAGGTGATGATAATGCACCTATAAATAGATAAATCATGCTTTAGGTGATATTTACCTTATTATCATGATGTAATACCTAATGCATGATTACAATTTGATGAATACATTTGTTTCATGATCATAATATGAAATTCATACATATATGTCTTTATGATCATGTTGGATGTTAGGATGATACTTAACCATCGGTAGAAATGCATGAAATTAATGGTTAAGTGTATACAAATACCTTTAGGGTGCATCTCACACTCACCATAGGCTACCTTGATTGAAAACTTAGCATGAGTGAGATGTTAGGATGATACAAATGTCCACTAATGCCTATGGCATCTAGATGGTCATTTAAGGTATCAAATAGCAATAATAGACCAATCATGGGGAAGACTTATGTTTAATTCATGGACATATTTCCCAAAGATCATGGTTGGATATTTCATATGTTTTCAAAACAATTTCTTACTTTAAAATCTACATGTTCATGTTTTGAAACAATCCAAAGCAAAATTAGGTGTTAAAATGGATACAAACTTGATCAAAACACTAGTTGTTTTTAAAGCTTTTGGATTTTTGGCAAATCCTTGAAAATATAATGTTTTTTCATAGAAAACTATTTTTCATTGATAAATAACCCTAAAATAAATGTGTTCCCTAAATTTCACTATTTTTCAAATTTTTTGGAATTTATAGTGCATTTCTGAAATTCGTCTAGAAAATCAGAAATTCTGATTTCCTTGTGCCAGTCGACTGTCATACTAATAGCAGTCAACTGATGTACTGTGCACGAGCACAGTAATCTAATTTTATCAGGTTTTTAAGTGTTTTTTATTTTTGTTTCTCTCTAGACTTGATGCCATGACATATAAACTCTGTTTAATCTTTTTAATGGTGTCAAAGGGGGAGCAATATACATGTTTAAGTAAGGGGGAATGTATTTAGGGGGAGTTTCATGTATTAAGGGGGAGAGTTGCTAATCATGTTTATTCACATGCTTTCTTTCCTTAATATTTTATCAAATATTTTTACCTAACTTAAACGGATTGCCACACATCAAAAAGGGGAAGATTGTTAGTACAATCAACCCGTGATATGATTTTAATGTGTGTGGTAAAGGGTTTAAGTTAGGTTGTTATTGTGATTTGATATGTGCGTTGGAGTCTTGCAGGACTTAGTAATTCGCACATGGAGCCTTGGCGAGTTTCACATCTCATGACTCGGTCCTTGAGTCGGTGAAGGATGGCTTTGCAGAAGCCGTGCGCTTGGAGCATCCGAGGGACCGTCGGACGAGGAACTTGGAGTGAAGCCGGAGGAAGTAGACTTCAGGGCGAGATGAGAAGGATGGCGCTGCAGAGCCGTGCGCTTGGCGCATCCGAGGGACGTGGCCGGATGAAGACAACTTTGAAGGTGAGGGACTCCAAGGGATGAGAGTGAGCGAATGTAACCCGGGAAAGGGTAGTGCCCTTAGGTGAAACTTGGCCATTTGGCTAAGTGTCGGATGAGGTTTCCTGACACTAGTCGACTGCCATGAAATGGCAGTCGACTGCTCTGAGTTGAATGGGGTTCGACTGGTATCCGACTGATGGGTTTATGCTCAGTGATCATGAATGATCGAAAGGAAGTTGCGAGCCTGAGAACCTCTCGTGAGCCGACCAGGCGATCGACTACGAGGCGCCGATGATGGTTACATCGATCGGCGCCGCTAAGGGATCTGTTGGACTACAACGGTCGGGATCCGACATGTTCGAAGGTCGTTGTAGTGACAACAGTCGACTGCCAAGGGCAGCAATCAATTGGTGGCGGTCAACGGGAAGAAATCAACCCTCTCTATAAAAAGAGAGGGTGTTGGGCTTTGGGAGGCTAATGCTTCTATTCTAAACATCTCCCAAAGTGCCCAAACGAATTTCCTCCTCTTCCTTGTGCTTATATTCATCTTATTGCAAGAGGAGTGATTTTGTAAGAAAGGTTACCTCCACCTAGCTTTGTGCAAAGGAGAGATCTAGTGGATTTGGCAAAGGAGTGATTCACCTTGGATGAATCGGCCCGTGGATTAGCGGCGTAGCTGTGAACCACGTTACATCCTTTGTTAGCGTTTGTATTCTTATTTATATTTGCTTGTCTTATTTTGCTTCCGTTGCGCTAATAGTTTTTGTAGACAAGAAAATTCCACCATCGTACGATTGAGGGCTATTCACCCCCCTCTAGCCGGCCAACATCTATACTTCATTGACCCTACACCGACTTTGCTGTCCCAAACTCCTGGCCACACACATGCTCGCCATCGATGCAAGCTTCTAGCCATGCACACCCGCTACCCTAGCTTAACCACAGAGATCGTCCAAGCTGACAGTCGTCGTCTTCTGTGAGGAGAGGGAGAGGGTGATGAGAGGCAGGGAGATCTCTCGGTGAGGAAGAGAGGAAGAAGAAGTCGGCAATGAGGAGAGGAATCGCATTGGGAAGAAATGGGAGAAGGCAACGCTCGGAGTTAAGTCGCGTTGAGAAATCGCAAACGCAAGAAAAAATGTGGCTTGGCATTAATGGGAGAAACGGAGCAGGTTTTTTTTTATATCAGGTTGGGTTTAGCAAACGGGTCGGGTTTCAGACCCTATAAGCCTACCAAGTTTCAATTAACCCCTAACCATTAAACTCTTAGGCTAGGTTAGGTTTAATTATATCCCTAACCATCCCTCAAAAATTTTTAATTAACCCACTAATAAAATTACCCTTTAGCCATCTATTTGCAGTATTTTACAAGTATAGTCTTGGCGGCATAATTCCAACCTTGTAGTCTTGGTGGCGTAAATTCCAAGTGAACTTTGGCAGTTGGAAAGTCCAAGCATGGGTCTTGGCCACATAAGTCCAGGCATGCAGTCTGTAGGATCATAGTTTTCTAAGAGAGGTGGGTGAATCTCGGAATATAAAAATTTTCTTTTAGATTTTAAAACTTTTTTTTTCAAGAGTATGCAGCGGAATTAAATAAAAATAAAAATAAAGAGAGAATTATTTTTACTTGGTTCACAACCCTAGCTGGGTTGCTACTCTAAGGCCTGTAGCTCTCCGAGAGTTACCTCGATGGACAATCCACTAAAAGGCCCTTCGACTTGAGAACTCTTGACTTCAGAGGGGTTCACTTTATATAAAGATTAAGAGAAAGGTAACAAACTACCTTCTCTTTGAATTGAAGTACATAAAGCGAAGTTACAACAAAAATTAAAATATACCAACACTTTGTAGCCTTTGAAATAGATCACGAAGTGTCGGTGTTGTGGCATTGCAATGAGATGAAGCTTTTGCAAATGAAGAAAACTTGTGACAACACTTGAACGTTGTAGAGTTATGTTTTTCGGAGCTAGTCGTCCATTTCTTTTATAAGTCTTTTCCAGTTGACTGGAACACCCTCTAGTAGACTCCAAATCAACCCGTCGATTTGGTATATCGGCCTTTCCAGTCAACTCCAGATCACCTGGCTCCGCATTGGAAAATTTGCCTTTCCAATCGACTGGACCTCCCCAGTCAACTGGACCTCTTGCCATCTTGGTCGTTAGATCTCCGATCGATCACCAGCTTATCTTGCCAACTAGGTACCTAGTCAACTAGACCAAACTTAGTCAACTGGAAACCTTTCAGTCGATTGGTTCCCTGCAAAACAAGATTAGCAAAATATACAGTATGAAATGTAATGATAGTAGTAATACTGTCCGATCTCGACTTCTTAGTTCCACACATACTATCCGTCAGATCGATGCCTAGCTTTGTCCCCACCTAAGGACTTGGCCTCACCTCTTCACTCGAGGCTTACCTATCGACTATCTAGCTAGACTTACCATGTTTGACATTCGATCTGACCCACCAAGACTTCTGCCAGTTTTCCGGTCTCCCTAACCCAGTTGGTCTTCATGCCGATTGTTTTGTCTCCTGACTCAATCTATCTTCATGCCAGATGTTCAATCCTCTCAACCTATCTAGACTTCATGCCTAGTGTCCAATCCTCTTAATCTATCAAGGCTTCTGCCTAGTATCCGGTCTGTCTGACCTACTAGGACTTTTCTGTTAGCCTACACACTTAATACATATATCAAAACATAAGTAATTCCTAACTTTAACTATGTTTCATACATCAAAACTAAGAAGTGATGCTCTCTGCACCAACAATCTCTCCCTTTTTGATGTATGACAACACATCAGTTAAAGTTAGGAGAACCGATTTGCAATATTCAAGTTCAATCATATATTAGCAATGCATTAAGCTAAAAATGTATAACATTTATATGCATGAAATGCTCATATGCATGAAATGCTTCCTTACTTTAAACTTCTCTAACTTTAAACCTTCTCTCTCTCCCCCCCCCCCTCCTCTACCATTCATCAAAAATACCATTATTCACAAAATACCAAAATTCAAAGACAAGTTCAAAGTATTTAGCTTTTCAACACAAGGACTAAATTTATGAAAGTTACTTTTGAAAAGAAAATAGCTTGACATGCTTCATAAGTATTTCAAAAATGCCTAAGCTTTGCAATATAAATATGCATTTCAAAGTACTTTAAATTTTTCAAAAGAGTTAAGTTTTTCAAAGCTCAAAAGCATTTTAAAATACATAGGCTCTTCAAAAGATTTTTAAAGATTAAAACTTTTTAAACTTAAAATACTTGAATAATTCAAAAGTACTTAAGATTTAAATTGAGTTTTTAAACCAGATATTCAAAATTTCAAAAAATTTCAAAGTTTGAACTCCCCCTTAAATAAAGCTAAAATGTTTTCAAAATTTTCTCCCCCTCAATAAAAACTAGAGTTGTTGAAAATGTTTTAAATAAAGATAAAAATATTTTAAAGTTTCAAAACTCCCCCTTAAATAAACCTTAAATATTTTAAATTTTCAAAACTCCACCTTAAATAAAGCTCTTCAAAATTTTAATAGTCTTAAAATTATTTTCTCTCTTTTTTCAAAAATTTTAAGTAATGCAATAAGAAATGTCCAAGCATGAATTCCTATTCATAATTGATTAAATAATATACTGAAAATACACATCTAAAAATTGTCCTTAAAGTAAATTTCTAACTCTTTAGTAGCTCAAGTGATATAGAAATATCATCAAGCTTTGGATTAGAGTTAGGCACAAAAGTGATTGATTTGCTTTTTAAATCTTGTTTTGGTTTATGTCGATGCACTAAATCTACATCTGGAACTTGGGGTGTAGTCCTAGCATCTCACGTCCATCTTCGTGGCTCAATACACAAAAAGATAATTCTAGGTGTTTGTGAGATGCGAAGGCTTACCTAGGTCTATAGGATCATGAAATCTAAACTTGACCTAGGCTAGATCAATTTTTAATTTTCCTTTAAGAAAATAATATTACTTAGTAAAACAAAATAGATTTGAATAATGAAACATTAAAGCCACCTAGTATACTAATCATAACCCAAAATGTGTTTAAGGATAACCAAAATTTAAAAGTTACCATATTAACTACATAAGTTTAAACTACATCAGCTAGTGTATCTAATACAGTCCTAATCCGAAGAAGGAGATGGAGGAGGGGGATGGCTCTTGCTCCAAGATCGAAAAATCTTCATTATCTCTTGATGATCATCTCTCTATGTATAGAGCACCTGCATCAACTCTCTATGATTCTCTCTCTGCGTTTGAAGCACCTACTTCATCTAAAGATGACATGCCTGGTACTGTTACTCCTGATGTTGCATCACATCCTCTAATCTGGATAATCTCTCTGCTACTGTGGGAGGTGCAGGAAGCCCAAGAAAAGGAGATAGACTATCAAACCCTGGTGCCTCCTAATGCTCAGACTAAGGGTCTGAATAATGCCCTGGTTCAATCTCAGGCTCAGGCTCAGGCTCAGGCTCAAGCTCAAGCTCAAGCTCAGGCTAGGGCTGAGGCTAAGGGCCATATCTCCTCCAAATTAGAACATTATTTTTATCTAGACCTATCTTAGCTAATGAAAATTATCTAGAGCCTATCATGTCATACTCAGTGAGTTGTTTGATGTTACCTGTGGTAACATCAAACCCTAATGTAGCTAGTAAAGATGTGATGATATGGCAATAGGGAAGATGTACCCTATTACTAGTAACTACTCTAGAGTGATGAATAATAGAATGAAATATCTGTAAACTAATATCTAAATATAATCTATGACTAAGTGCATAAAGTAAAAAATGAATGATAGGGACGCATCATGGAAATGTCCCTAGTGGCGAGTGACAAAATATAGTTCAATATGACTTTGTATAGTCTTGTACTCTAAGTCTAGTGGAACTAAAGATACTCATAGATGGAGTCCTCTCCTCACTAAAGAGATGCAAATGTATCCTATCTAATGTGATGTGAGAGTAGGGATCGCCATATGGTAACTCTATAGAGGGAAAACACACTACCGAACATGATGAATACATAAGTCCTAAATGATCTCTCAATAAAAATGGGGTAAAGATAAAATCTTTACCTTGTACTCTAATGAAGTATGTAAGATCATCAATTCTAGTGAAGTTATTGCAAAACTCAACACATA
The DNA here is from genome assembly GCA_025175895.1 of Wurfbainia villosa. Taxonomy (NCBI): domain Eukaryota; kingdom Viridiplantae; phylum Streptophyta; class Magnoliopsida; order Zingiberales; family Zingiberaceae; genus Wurfbainia; species Wurfbainia villosa. The sequence goes on along the minus strand of CM045995.1, from coordinate 8,038,932 downwards.
GGTCTATGTTAATAGAGTTTTTACAATAAACTAGTTTATCTAAGCCATAATGTGCTATGACTTCAATGCTAGGTATGTATGATCTACTTATATATCTAGCATGCATGGGAGTATAATTGGTGCTATTAAACCTAATCCTATGTCCCTCAGTGAGAAACCTAATGTCCATACTAGAAACAGAGGATGACTCTGCCTCAACTACTCTTCTTTTACTCCTAATTAAATTACAATAATTTAATATTTATACACAAATAATTGAAAAAAATTTAGAATCGTTACCCCGACATTATGGATGGTATTATATAAGAGATTTGATGACCTGAGTGCTTCGAAGGGTTGAAAAAGGGTGTTTGTCGGTTAGTTGGGAGTGATGTGAGTCGACTCAGTGCTACCCCAATGCTGGATTTATAAACAGAATCAAGTCGATTGGACATATTTCAGTCGACTGAATTTGAGTCAACTCGACTTGATCCAGTCGACTGTTATAGGTTTACCATTTACCGCGTTTGCTACCCAATCAATTGTATGGATTTGAGTTGACTGGGTTAGTCTTATCACTTATCTACGGTTGTATTCCAGTTAATTGTATTAGTTTTAGCCGACTGTATTCATTTTTTTTACCTTTTCGAGGTTTTGATGCAACTGGGCCTGATCCAGTCGACTCTTGTACAGTCGATTGGAATCAATAAAATTTTATTTTGATTAATTTTAAAGTTTATTTGATTATGGTTGATTTAATTTGATTAGAGTTAATTAAGTGATTAAGTTGATTTAAGTTGATTTGAATTGATTAAGTTGATGTGAATTGATTAAGTTGATTAAGTTGAGTTGAGTTGATTAAGTTGTATTGAGTTGATTAATTTGTGTTGAGTTGATTAAGTTCTAATTTATCTCACCCGATCTAAGTTTTCAATACATGTTAATCCTATGGGTTTTGTAAGACGAGAATTCATTTTTATCTTAATTAATTTTAATGAAAAATTTTAAAATTTTTAAACTTGTGTTAGATTAAGTTTAGCTTGAGCTAATCAAGTAAGTTTTTCCAAAATTGACTTCCAGGTAGTGGCGAGGCATATGACTTTCTTGGATATCAGTTGGACCACTTCCTAAGACAGTCAATGAAGGAATCAAATACTTGACACACTTTGGACTAAGCTTTAGTCTAACTAGTTAAAGACTTAGTGAGTTAGCTTTGGTCAGTTCCACTCAACTTAGTGCATCAGGTCATGGTGAGGCATATGACCTTCTTTGGATATCAGGTGGACACTTCATCTTAGTACTAGGTTGTTCAAGTTTAAACTACTTTATTTCCTATCTAGTCTATTCTAAATTAAGCAAGTAAAGTAAACTAAACATGCAAGATTTTAATTAATTAAAGAAACAAGCAAAATGTTTGCTCCCCCTAAGTGATAACTTGGTTGAGTTTTGTTCGCTAAGTGAACTTGACTCTTGGGAACTCAAAATTAGTTCGGTGCAACTTGGTTGACTAAGCTAGACTTAGGAACACATGATTGGACTCGACTCTTAGCGTTTCGGCTAAGTAATGACATGTATGATTTATATGAAGATTTAGCCCTGTGTCCGAGTCCGAACTTGTTGTACACGGCTCACTGAGATCCAAGCATCATGTTCAGATACTTGGAGCCCGAGGTGAACCTTTCCAACATTTTGGTGTGATCTCCTACTTGCCTTTTTAGGACCGAGTTCTCTTCCTCAAGCTTTGCAACTTGAGTTTAGTCTCTATCCTCTACTTAGCAAGTTGAAGTCTTCGAGTTGACTTGCTCCTTAAGTACTTGGACTTCCTTAAGAAGTGAGTCTACTCGATTTTTGGACTTGGCAAACTTCCTACCTAGACATGCTATTATTGTCACGCCCCGAGAGTATGCCGTGCCGAAAAGCAAACGGACAGCATCTCCCCTGTACGTGGCAACATATCGGGTTAATACAAGGCCCGTAGGCCCACAACAACAATATGATATACACAGATATCAACATATCAAACATACTAAACACAGCGGAAACAATTCAAACAGATCAACAAGATACAAAGACCAACTGTGCACTCCAGAGTGACTTGACACGACAAGAATCATAACAGAAATCGAATCAAAGACCAAATACATACAATATGTCCGTATATCACAAATACGGAAACAATACAGGGAAAAACCCAAACCAACAATCCGTAAGGATACAACAACACGGAAAACATATCCATTCATCCGGTGTGAGATGGGATCAATCATGGAGCTTCAACGCCCAAGGAATCTTCTACATTATCTGGCGGCGAAGCCTGTGGTCCCGGTGGTGAGTATAAACTCAGGGGTAATATATAGAAAGTGCATGAACAACATATAAGGATAGATCTACAAGTATACATGTGAAGATCTACAGGTATACAACATGAGTCCAATAGACATACAGTCATATCCAAATCTAATAACAAGTAACTACAGTAAAGTCATATTCAGTGTATATACTAAACTAATCAACTGAACATAAAGTAATGTACCAACGTACCTGACGATCTGTAACGCCATATGCTAGATCATCCTGAACAAGTATACTATAACATAACCATATAACGTACCAGGTCAATCCCATACCTGACCAATACTCAGACATATGAACAGTATATAATCACTTGTATAATAACCCGGTCCGTACCACACCATGACATGATGCTAATCAAATGCATATAACAGTCTGAATCAACGCATGTATCATGCTCAACACATAGCAGTAAATAAAATGCAAATGGCATGTATCATGATGTACAAGCATGTGCAATAATCATAGCTCAATCAAATGCAGCATCTCACAGGCATATGTAAAACATATATCAAATACATGCATACATATATATCAGCAATGCATATGCATGGTCACTGTCTGCGGACCCGTCCAACCACGACCCCAAAGTGGCCAGGATGGCACGACAAATAACAACTAGCCCGACTCCAGCTTCCACCACTCTCGAGTGACCGAGTTGGGTAGTATGACTGAGTAGCGTAAAAAGCTAACTACTCCTAGGGGCCCCTGCTGCAAGCCATGTTGTCCCTACCCATGAGTAGACAAACGCCGCACACAGGACAACTGCACCTCACACAACCACCGTCTATAGTGGGCGAGTGCTAACACCACTGCATAAAGTACAAAAGATCTCCAGCTACCACCATCCATAGTGGCCAAGCGCGGCACATCCAAATGCTCTGCCCTCAACCCTGCTACCACTACCCCGAGTGGCCGGGGAGGCAGGATGACTGACGGCCCGTCTCATCCATAAGGGAGACTCAGTCGTCAGCATGCATGCAAATGTAATGATGCATAGATACACACAAATATCCTCGCCTCACTCCCTATCCCATGGGGAGTCCTGGTCAACCAAAAATCAACTATGTAAGGACTACAATCACAAGACTCTCTCTATCGCACAAAGAGTCATACTCATCTGACAGTCCATCGCGCTAAGACCTCTAGTAGTAGCGATATACAATCGACCGTCCATATAACCATACATAGGCACACAATCCATAATGGATATACCATCGCGCTAGGACCTCTAGTCCATGGTCACATACTGACAACCATACACTTATCTATGCACAGACAACTATATCCACCATAAATGCACCACTAATACGGTTATGATATAACGATCGACTCCATAATTCAATCCATCACCTAACTCTACTTAGGTAACACAGTAACCCAATCTGAGGTCACAAAGATAACCCTAACTACATGTACTTACTGAACTTCTATCAGCTAATATATAATAGGGTTTATAGTTCCTATCCATGCTAGATAATCAATGAGTAACAGAGTATATATCTCAAAGGTCAAGGCAGTACAAGCATATGATTAAATAAGAGTGGATTTAAGGTAAACAGGTATAAATATATATTCAAGATCATGCACAGGAATTTGATCAAAACTACCGGACCAGGTAGATATTACCCACCTGATACGAAGCTCGTATCCGTCATCCTTACTACGAGCATCATCACTAATCAAAGTCCTGAAATCAACATCCTGTAATCAACACGCAAACATTGACAAAGTTTATCATAAGTCCAATGATGGTGTCCCAACTCAAATCAACATAAATCCAATCATAAACTATTTTGCTGTCACAATCTAGTTCACTACCAAAACAGAACCAAAATCTAATCATGATTATCACACTGATCAATAATTCTAGCAACACAATTGTGCATTCTCCTTCAAGCATTAATTACTCTAATCACACATCCAATGTATAACATACAATTCAAGGCATACCTTCAACCATTGCAATCAACCACAACTTCTTGATTCCCTCCAATGAACCCAATTAATCTCACCAAAATTCATATCAATCCTGTACAACATTTCCAGCCAACAAATACTCTTCTATCAAGAATAAATATATCATCAACTCAAACTGCACCTAACCAATAATGATATGCATTCGTAAATTACCTGGATCCAACCCACCTAGCCTAACATCTGTTAAACCGCTTCTGGATCCATCACTGAAATTTCCAAAACTGGGACGATGGAACCTACCCAGCCGAAATCCCCTGCGCAAATCGGCCCTCTTACCTATCCCTTGGAACATCCTCTGAGGAAGCAGGCGGTGATAAATCAAACCCAAACCGTCGGTGCTGGGTGATGGCACAAAGGATCGAGATTAAACAAATTATCAGCACTCACCCTCATCCGGACCACATCAAGATCACCGATCCTATCGAAGCCGAAGATCAACAGAGGGCGATAATAGGGAGCTCCGACCGCAGATCAAGAAAGGAACTGCCAAGGAAAACTAGCTGGGAAAGGCGACGGCGATCGCGCTTGGCTGAGGAGTCATTGTCGACGAGATCTAGATAAGGAAGAGAACCCATCTGACGAGTCAATCCTCGGCGAATGTAGCGGCGATCGGGTGTGGCGGAAGACTGATTTAAATCGGCGACGACGAGCACAACAAGGCATAACGCTGTAGAAGAGACAAGGCACCGAGATAAGTCGACGATCCAACAAGCGCGAGATCGGTTGGTTCGACCGACGGTGGCGCATCGTTTAAGAGATGAGCCGCGCGAAAGGAAAAGAGAGGAGAGACGAGGTCGCGATTTGAGGAGAAGAAGGAATCGCGCAATCGGAAGAGAAGAAAGAAATCGGGGTTGGAAAAGGAATTAACGGATCTCGGCCCGCTCAACCTTATAACACCATTTGTGGTCGAGCTAGCCTAGGTCAAGTCCGACTAGCCTAAGTTGACTCAACCACCGCTTTAAGCTCAAATCTTACTCAGACGGCCTCCTTTTGAATCCTAAAATTTTATGAATTTTAGAAATTTTATAAGAAAATTTCTCAACTAACAAGGTTTTTTTTTTCGTATCTTACATTCTCCCCCACTTATAAAAATTTTGTCCCCAAATTTCTGACTTATATACTTGTATGATATGTCAAAATAACCATCTCAAGTATCCGGAGAAAAGTCACACCTCAAGTGACTAAGTGGGGTACTGAGCTCGAATATTATATTCCAGCTCTTATATACACTCTCAACCGACCTAATAAAAGGTCAATAACTGTACCAGAGTGGAGCTCTCTACTCGTAACCGATGGGAGACTTTGCCAGAATCATAAGGTGAATCATGAATCACTATCAGAAATGATACCCAAGGATACTCCATGGATATAATTCCATCAAGCGATCCAACGGAGTCCATCTTACGGCTCGGAAGAAAATGAGCAAACCTAGCTAATCGATCATCGATTACCCAAATCCTATCAAGTCCTTTCCGAATTCTAGATAATCTCCCAACACAGTCTAACGTACTAGGCTCCCACTTATCACGGTACATAACCCTACCGATCACAATATTCCACCTTTGCTTGTGGGCATACCCAACATCAAACTACGGAATCATCCATGTCCCACATATCGTTCCACCAACTGGAACGTCCCAATACTCACTATTTTCGGATACACTCCGAATAAATCACCACTCTCGAATGAAGAGTCTCCCGAAACAACACTTCCTAAAGCGAATGCAACTCTGGGAACCACTATCCTTCCCAGAGACGGAGATTTATTCTCACAAGAGAAATTAATCTAATGTCCAAAATTCACTCTATCACACAGAACTGAAAGTAACTAGAAGGCTATAATGACTAATCTCGTTAGTTTCTCAACTAGCATACACATAATATACGTTTCATTCAACGGCATCGGAATCGCTCCTAATCCCTGAAATGATACCTTTGCGTACAATACTCTTCCATCCCTATCGAACGGATTAACTAATACTGACACGAGAGTCAGTCACCGTCTAGGCCCTGAAACCTAACTTCACAAACTTTCGACCAGGTGATTTCCATCACCTTCTTGGTCCAACTAGTCGACGGTATAGTATCGCTAGAACATCCTATCCTTATCTCTGGTAAGCACCAAATCAATCTAGGGAAACATAACTTCCCTTAAGATCGTGAATATATCCCAAAAATATATCATTCACAGATATGATGACAATCGATCTCAAATACTCCAAGAGTACTTGATTCCTCAAGTCCATGAACAACTAAATCGTCGATAAGTCTAACAACATTATCAACATCTCCTAAAATTCATAACAAGTATGAAACGTCGTCTTCTACACACCTGCATCCTTTTACTCTAAGCTATAGATAGCTCAATCATCACACCGACAATGATAATTGTATGACACTAAGTCACTACAATATCAACCCTCCAGTCGTAGATCAACTCTAGGGTATACACAGGTGTCATTTAGCTGATCTAAACAGATCCTCTATCCACAACGAATGATACTCATTCCCAATTACTGCATTCCAATCATCGATAATCGATGCATAACCTCAAGGTCTGACTCTCTTCTAACAAAGAGTTACAAGTCTTCTCAAGAAGAAACACTAAGGCAGATAAATCTCCCATAGTGTTTAGCAACACTAATACCAATAAAATCATCTCCCGGTATGAGGTCCCCAATATCAGGACTATTCCCGAAATCACCTCAATCGCATATTCCACTTGCCCATGCAGTGGCAAGCCTAGGAGTTTATCCAAAACTATATCCAATACTCTCAGATTATATACACATCTGAGATACCAATTATACCCTCATTCTCAGTCATTTAACTATCCGTAAAGATATGTCTATAGTAGAGGTATGTCTAGCAAAGGCTAAAGGTATCCCTTGACTTCGTGATCGTTAGTCAACATTTCACCTGACGGTAGAGAAAATCACCAACCCAAGTCGATAGGAACCCTTCGAACCCTATCCAAGAATGTTCTGGACAAAGATACCTGTAATCTACCAGTATCTCTCGATATATTCGCAAATAGGATAACCTAAAGTAATATCCCGAATGACCGATCCTTCGGTCTTCTATACTTCTCGAGTAATCATGTAAACTTGTCCAACATCTGTTCTGGACGGCTGAGCTCATGTAGATGCAAAGGCTATCATGGAGAACTGAAGTCAACTGCTGAACTGAGATACAAACTGAAACAATCGCAATGGAGATGGTAAACACTGTTATACTAGCAAAGGGTACACATCTGGCTGTAAAATACTAAAGAACTGCCAACATCGTAGCATGCTCCATCTCTGTGAAAGGTATAGCTGCAACTGGAGAAATACTGCATAGATACGACTATCGTCGTAAAATCTCTCTCCTCTGAACAAATCATAATCCCTTTGGGAGATGGCTATTCTTGTTCGTGCAGGAAGGTAGCATTCTTGTTGTCGATCATCTGAGTCTTCTAAGATGTCTTCGGCTGATACTGCTGAGTAACTTACTTCTTCCGGATGAAAGTATCAAAGAGCTCCAACTATATCTAAGGTAGTAGATCATTGCTGATGTGATATTCCATTCTTTTGTCATAATCTCGACTTTCGAGGTTGTGGATCGTCCGCTCGAAAGCATCATTCATAGTCTTCAACTGAGTCTTCAAAATACATACTCTCCTCATAGATATCAGCTGCTTATAGTAGAAACAGATACAATGGTCCATCGGATAATTTGACTCTGGTGTCGTCGTGACCTGCACTGCACACACATAATCTCCCTTCGGAGTCTTTCCTCTGAGTTCACTGATAAACATGAGAAGCTGCTGACAATCTGCAATCGGTCTTCTATGATCGAAAAACTCTCCAATAGTCACTCATGACTCATGACTTTAATCTTGCTCCTTTTTATCCAACATTTGGAGACTTCTAATTCCAATAATTTGACTTGCAATATATATGCTTATCAAATCTCCAACTCTTAAAACACTTGCTACGGAGTCATTTCTATACATATGACTCGGTCTATGCACTTCTGGTAGGATCTGGTAGGAGATCCAAACATCCTGATCAAGATGTCAACCGATAACCCATGGGTGGCCAAAACCAACTCAATCACATTCTTGGGCTATTAAATAGTCGTAACTTTCACAAGTCTAACGACTCTGCTTAGTACTTCCATTACCAAACGATCACTCGACCTAAAGCCCAAGAATTCCTTGACAATGAGTCAAAGAAAATGATGTGGGAAAATACTCTCTCATAACATCACTACACCGTGGCCAAGTGATGTGTGATTTCCCGTAGGTTATTTCCTATATCTTCCACCAATTACCGGCTAAATCCGGATAATGGTATTCAACAAACACTACTATCTTCGTATAACCCGAGTCAAGTACTCTAAAAGTACTTCCAATGTTATACAACTTAGAACGACTAGTACGAGGATCAAAATCCCCATGAATATCATCCACTAATTTTCTACTATTTGCATCCGCAATAGTATACTTGCTTGTCCATTACCCCATGGGTAATGATCTGACTAACATAATTAGTGAAAATTCTTAGGATCATAATCCTTGATCTTCACAAGAGATGTGACTACCTAACCCACCTTTCGCTATTATCGATCGGCTCTCAAAGGTAATTACCTTTTCGATGGCGGTACATATCTAATAACCTCAACATATCGTTCCGTGGTCAAACTCAAACCACGATTACGAATCTTGATTAACATACTATAAGTCATGCCTTTGTTATAAGCAACTAAATGCATAGCCAATGAAGGATATGTAATAAGCTTAACATACCTTAATCCTTGTAGCTCGGAGATGTCATAGCGGCGGATCCCGGAACTCACAAACCAAAACCGAGTAAAGCAAAACTCGATGTCGAGCGAAATAAAATCCGAAAATGGACTTGTGACCTAGGGCTCTTGATACCAATAAAATTGTCACGCCCGAGAGTATGCGTGTGAAAAGAAAAGCGACATCTCCACATGCGTGGCAACATATCGGGTTAATACAAGGCCCGTAGGCCCACAACAACAATATGATATACACAGATATCAACATATCAAACATACTAAACACAACGGAAACAATTCAAACAGATCAACAAGATACAAAGACCAACTGTGCACTCCTGAGTGACTTGACACGACAAGAATCATAGCAATCAAGACCAAATACATACAATATGTCCGTATATCACAAATACGGAAACAATACAGGGAAAAACCCAAACCAACAATCCGTAAGGATACAACAACATGGAAAACATATCCATTCATCCGGTGTGAGATGGGATCAGCTGGCAGAGCTCTGAACATCCAAGGAATCTTCTACCTGTTATCTGGGCGACAGGAAGCCCAGGGTCCCTGGGTGGTGAGTATAAACTCAGGGGTAATATATAGAAAGTGCATGAACAACATATAAGGATAGATCTACAAGTATACATGTGAAGATCTACAGGTATACAACATGAGTCCAATAGACATACAGTCATATCCAAATCTAATAACAAGTAACTACAGTAAAGTCATATTCAGTGTATATACTAAACTAATAAACTGAACATAAAGTAATGTACCAACGTACCTGACGGTCTGTAACGCCATATGCTAGATCATCCTGAACAGGTATACTATAACATAACCATATAACGTACCAGGTCAATCCCATACCTGACCAATACTCAGACATATGAACAGTATATGATCACTTGTATAATAACCCGGTCCGTACCACACCATGACATGATGCTAATCAAATGCATATAACAGTCTGAATCAATGCATGTATCATGCTCAACACATAGCAGTAAATAAAATGCAAATGGTATGTATCATGATGTACAAGCATGTGCAACAATCATAGCTCAATCAAATGCAGCATCTCACAAGCATATGTAAAACATATATCAAATACATGCATACATATATATCAGCAATGCATATGCATGGTCACTGTCTGCGGACCCGTCCAACCACGACCCCAAAGTGGCCAGGGTGGCATGACAAATGACAACTGGCCCGACTCCAGCTGCCACCACTCTCGAGTGACCGAGTTGGGTAGTATGACTGAGTAGCGTATAAGCGTAAAAAGCTAACTACTCCTAGGGGCCCCTGCTGCAAGCCACGTTGTCCCTACCCATGAGTAGACAAATGCCGCACACAGGACAACTGCACCTCACACAACCACCGTCTATAGTGGGCGAGTGCTAACACCACTCTGCACAGTGGCCAGGTGCGCATCTCCAGCTACCACCATCCATAGTGGCCGAGCGCAGCACATCCAAATGCTCTGCCCTTAACCCTGCTACCACTACCCCGAGTGGCCGGGGAGGCAGGATGACTGACGACCCGTCTCATCCATAAGGGAGACCCAGTCGTCAGCATGCATGCAAATGTAATGATGCATAGATCCACACAAATATCCTCGCCTCACTCCCTATCCCATGGGGAGTCCTGGTCAACCAAAAGTCAACTATGCAAGGACTACAATCACAAGACTCTCTCTATCGCACAAAGAGTCATACTCATCTGACAGTCCATCACGCTAAGACCTCTAGTAGTAGCGATATACAATCGACCGTTCATATAACCATACACAGGCACACAATCCATAATGGATATACCATCGCGCTAGGACCACTAGTCCATGGTCACATACTGACAACCATACACTTATTTATGCACAGACAACTAGATCCACCATAAATGCACCACTAATACGGTTATGATATAACGATCGACTCCATAATTCAATCCATCACCTAACTCTACTTAGGTAACACAGTAACCCAATCTGAGGTCACAAAGATAACCCTAACTACATGTACTTACTGAACTTCTATCAGCTAATACATAATAGGGTTTATAGTTCCTATCCATGCTAGATAATCAATGAGTAACAGAGTATATATCTCAAAGGTCAAGGCAGTACAAGCATATGATTAAATAAGAGTGGATTTAAGGTAAACAGGTATAAACATATATTCAAGATCATGCACAGGAATTTGATCAAAACTACCGGACCAGGTAGATATTACCCACCTGATACGAAGCTCGTATCCGTTATCCTTACTACGAGCATCATCACTAATCAAAGTCCTGAAATCAACATCCTGTAATCAACACGCAAACATTGACAAAGTTTATCATAAGTCCAATGATGGTGTCCCAACTCAAATCAACATAAATCCAATCATAAACTATTTTGCTGTCACAATCTAGTTCACTACCAAAACAGAACCAAAATCTAATCATGATTATCACACTGATCAATAATTCTAGCAACACAATTGTGCATTCTCCTTCAAGCATTAATTACTCTAATCACACATCCAATGTATAACATACAATTCAAGGCATACCTTCAACCATTGCAATCAACCACAACTTCTTGATTCCCTCCAATGAACCCAATTAATCTCACCAAAATTCATATCAATCCTGTACAACATTTCCAGCCAACAAATACTCTTCTATCAGTAACAAATATATCATCAACTCAAACTACACCTAACCAATAATGATATGCATTCGTAAATTACCTGGATCCAACCCACCTAGCCTAACATCTGTTAAACCGCTTCTGGATCCATCACTGAAATTTCCAAAACTGGGACGATGGAACCTACCCAGCCGAAATCCCCTGCGCAAATCGGCCCTCTTACCTATCCCTTGGAACATCCTCTGAGGAAGCAGGCGGTGATAAATCAAACCCAAACCGTCGGTGCTGGGTGATGGCACAAAGGATCGAGATTAAACAAATTATCATCACTCACCCTCATCCGGATCGGTAGAGCACATCAAGACGACGACATCACCGATCCTATCGAGCTGAGTTCGCTGCTGCCCGGATCAACAGAGGGCGACAATAGGGAGCTCCGGCGGCGACCGCAGACAGAAGAAAGGAACTGGCCGAGGAAAACTAGCCAGAACAGGCGACTGACGAAAATGGGAAAGGCGACGGCGATCGCGTCGGTTGGAGGAGCTCGCTGCCGACGAGATCTAGATAAGGAAGAGAACCCATCTGACGGGTCAATCCCCGATGAATGTAGGCGGCGACTGGGTGTGGCGATTCTGCGGACCTCAAGCGAAATTTGGCGGCGGCAGCGAGCTCGGCAGCGGCGACAACGCGGTAGAAGAGACAAGGCACCGGAGATAAGTCGACGCATCCAGCTGCGACGGAGATCGGCTGGCTCGAGCGTCGACGGTGGCAGATCGTCGGAAGAGATGAGCCGCGGCGAAAGGAAAACAGAGGGAGAGACGAGGTCGCGATTTGAGGAGAAGAAGGAATCGCGCAATCGGGAAGAGAAGAAAGAAATCGGGGTTGGAAAAGGAATTAACGGGATCTGCGTCCGGTTCAACCTTATAACCCCACCATTTGTGGTTGAGCTAGCCTAGGTCAAGTCCGAATTAGCCTAAGTTGACTCAACCACCTGTTTAAGCTCAAATCTTACTCGTACGGTCTCCTTTTGAATCCGGAAAAATTTCTATGAATTCCCGAGAAATTTTATAAGAAAATTTCTCAACTAACAAGGTTTTTTTTTTCGTATCTTACAATTATGTTGTACAACCTATCTTCTAAGGGAGAAATTACCTTGTCTATTCCTTCAGAAACAGATGCGGATCCGTGGCTTCTCTCGGACTCGGACTCAGCCTCAGACTCGGAACTTGATTAAGCCTTGGACTAGTCTGCAGCCATGAAAGATACGAAGCTCCTTTTCGGCTCTTCCGCATTCGACTCCTCCGAAGATGACTCGTCCCAAGTCGTCTTGAGTGCCTTCTTCTTCTTTTCCTTTTTGGTCTTCTCTTCCTTTTTTTAAGTTTACGCACTCCTACTTGTAGTGGTCCTTCCCCGTTGCATTCGTAGCATGTCACTTTTGATCTGGGTCTTGTCTTGTTCTCAGCCACCTTCTTGGCATCTCTCTTAGTGAACCTCTTCTTCTAGTTGAACATTTTCTGGACCATGTTTACCATCTCTTCCTCTCCGCTTAGGTCCAATTCTGACTCATCTTCGGACTCACTCTTGGTTATCTTTTCCTTTCTAATCGAACCTACCACCAAAGCTATATCATTCTCAGTTTGACCCGAGTTAGCTTGCTCATGTAGTTCAAGTTCGCAAAATAGTTCATCTAGTTTAATTAAGGAAAGATTCCAGGAGACCTTATAGGCATCGACGATGGATGTCCATAAGGCATTCTGAGGAAATGTCTTAAGGGTATACCCAATTATATCCCTATTTTCAATTTGTGACCTATTAGGTAGAGTTCATTTAATATGTATTTTATCCTAGTGTGAAGTTGACTTGTATTTTCATTTTCCAATATTTTACAATTAAATAATTTATTAAGAAGTATGTCTCTTTTGGCTATCCTAGTGTCATTAGTGTCTTCGTGTAATTCTACTAATTTATCCCAAAGTTCCTTAGAGTTTTCAAAAGGCCCAACTCTATTGAGCTCTTCTTTGGTTAGTCTGCATTTCAAGGTGTTAATGGCCTTGTAATCAACTTGAGCTTGTTTTCTTATGTCCTCAGTCCATTTCTCCAGATCTAACAACTCTCCCGAGTCATCTACCGAAGGAACGAAATCTTTTCGAAAACCAAACCTCGAGGTCGATTTTCAAGAAGCACTTCATTCGCCTCTTTCAATAAGAAAAGTCCTCTCCATTAAAGAGAGAAGGGTGAACGGTGTTATATCCCTCTAGGTGTGACATTTTCTTATTTAAAATAAATTTACAAAAAATTTATTATTAAAAAAATATTCCTAAAGTTACAAAAATGAAGTAAGATTATACTAGTGCAAAAAATTAAACTAAGCAAAATAAAGCAAGATTAACCATTGTAAAGAAAACTTATTCTAGTGCATTAAACTAATGCATAAATAATAAAACTAAAGAAAATTTTCTTATTTGCTCCCTTTGGTGGTTTCACCAAAATCAGAGCTCCCCCATGCTTTGATACCAATTATAGGATCGTAAGTTCTAAGAGAGGGGGGTGAATCTTGGAGCTTATAAAAATTTTCTTTTTCGTTTTAAAATATTTTTTTTATCTTTTCAAATCAAGAGTTATGCAGTAGAAATATAAAGCAAAAGATAAGTATATAATTTATTTTTACTTGGTTCACAACCCGAACACGGTTGCTAGTCCAAGACCCATAGCTCTTCGAGAGTTATCTCGATGAACAATCCACTAAACGACCCTCCGATTCGAAACTCTTGAACTCGAAGGGTATTCACTTTTTACAAAAAGTAAGGGTAAGATAACAAGCTACCTTCCCTTTAGTAATATAAGCACAAAAGCGAAAGTAAATACAAGAATTAAAGCTATACCAACACTTTAAAGTTTGAAATTGAAGCTCTTAGTGTCGGAGTTGTTAAGTTGTGGCAGGATGACACTTTTGCAGATGAGGAACACTTGCGATAGCACTTCGACGTATAAGTAAATCTTACTTCGGAGCTGGTCCTCTATTTCTTATATAGGCACTTTTTAGTCGACTAGAACACCCTCTAGTCGACTCCAAATCATCCCGTCGATTTGGTATTCCTACCTTTCCAGTCCGCTGGACCTGGTCCAGTCGACTCTAGGTCTCCTGGCACCACTCCTCCGTAGTTCAAAAAATTTCATATCCCGATCAACTGTAATTCTTGCCATCTCGGTCGCACAATCTGCCATCAATCACTAGCTGTGTTGCCAACTTGGCATCCCAATCAATTGGACCTCAGTCGACTGAAAATCAATCAGTCGACTGGATACCTACAACATAAAGTTAGCACAAAACAAAGTATGAAATGAAATGGCAATAGTAGTACTGCCCATTCTCGACTTTTTAGTCGCACATGGACTTACCGTCAGATCGACGCCTACCTTATCCCCCTACAGAGGACTCGGTCTCATCTCTTCACTCGAGACTTACCTGTCGGTTGTCCAACCGGACTTACCATACTTGACATCCGATCTGACCCACCAAGGCTTCCCACCAGTTGTTCGATCTCCCTGACCCAACTGGTCTTCATGTCGGTTGTCTGATCTCCTGACCCAATAGATCTTCATGGCAGATGTCCGATCTCCTAACCCATCTGGACTTTCTTCTTGGTGTCCGGTCCTCCTGATATGTCAAGTCTTCTGTCTAGTATCTGGTCAACACGACCTACTAGGACTTTCCTATTAAGCCTGCACACTTAACATGCATATTAGAATACAAATAATTCTGAACTTTAAACTATGGTTCATACATCAAAACTAAGGAATGATGCCCCCTACATCAACACTTTCGAGACCACACAACTATAGGTTTGCATGATTATTATGAAGGCAATCTCACTTGTTTTCCTTTACTTCTTTTGTTGTCATATGTTTATTGAATAACATTCTTGTCGTTCATCACATTATTTCTTTTCCTCCTTTTATTTATTTCTTCCCAATTATTCTTCTGGATGTGGAATACTCAGTTGTTCCATGATGAGTGTTTTGCCCAGGATAGACAAAAATTGAAGTGTTGGGGGAGGTGTAGCTCAGAAAAGTTAGTGGAAGCATAAGCAAGTTGTGCTTGATCACCATGAGCTAGTCATGCTCTTTATCATTTTAGTTGAGCTTGATGTTGGAGCATAGGGAAGTGCACTACATGTCAAAAAAAAAATTAAAAAAAATAGCTGAAAAAAAGTCATTGGAAAAAAATGGAAAAAAAAATAATATGAAAAAAAAACATTTGCCCAAAGCAATAAAGGCAATGAAAAAACATTATTTGATATGTTGTGCCTTTTTTTTATTTGTGTGATAGTATTTTTGTGATGGGCATCCCTTGTTGCACCCGTTGACATATTTATTGTATATCATGTGTGAATTTGTATTGTAGAAAGTGATAAGGGTTGTTTATATATTATTGGAAATTTAGAAGAAAAACTTTTGGGGAAATAATTTCTTGTACTCATCTATGTAGCATTCCATTATTTCATATCTTCCACTATTTTCTTTGTCTTGTTCATTTCTTTTTCTTGCATACACACCATCATTGCTTTTACTTTATGTTTCCCTTACATTCCTAATAGGCCTTCAAAGATTGTGCATTCTTATATATATAATAGTGGTGAAGAGTAGAAGAGAAGCAAGCATATGATAGTGCATAAACCATGAGTAGCTTGAGTGAACTCTACTATTATATGCTTATGAGAGCTAGAGAAACCACCACTTACCTTGTGAGGCTTAGTTATTCTCAGTCTATTCAAGATGGATTGAAATTACTATTTTTGTTAACCCGTGTAGGATTTGAGTCCATAAATGCTTGAGTTTTTGAGAATTGACAATCCTAGGTAACTTTATTTCACGATCTTCTATGTATGATTAGGAATTGCTAGGGGAATGCATCTTTAATTGTATTTCTTAGTTTTGTTTACTTGCACGAGACGTGCAAGAATAAGTGTGGGGGAATTGATAACATACATTTTAACAAGTTATTTTGTATTTATTCCTTGGTACTTTAATCCACTCATATGCTTAATTCGATGTATTTATCATATTTTACAAGTGTTGGGTTATTTTAGCATTTGAATGCAAATATATGCTAATTTGTGTAGGGGATCGATTGGACGCTAGAGGGGGAGTGAATAGCGCATTACCGTTCATTGATGGAAATCGTTCGTGTTTGCTTGCTACAATTCTTGTTAGTATGTAGCGGAATAAACAATAATGAAAATACAACAAGAACACAAGCACTACAAACGCAAGGATATAACGTGGTTCGGAACCGAACGGTTCCTACTCCATGGATCGAGCTCTAAAGAGCTCTAGTGATGCACACGCACTCACTAATCAAAAATAACTCCTCAGAACAATCCGGAGGTGGAGAAACCTCGTACAATGATTACAAAAGCAATACACGAAAATACAAGTAAAATACAAAGAAATGTAAAGAACACTTTACAAAACTAGGGTTTGAGTGCTTTGCTTGTTGGTTGCTTGGATGAGGTTGAAGGGCCCTAAAATGCACCTGCAAATCGCCTTCAAATCGCCCCAAGAAAGCTCCCAAAGAACCAATGCCGAAATCCTCCTCGAGCTCCTCTTTTTAACCTACCTACAGGTGGATTTCCTCGATCGCTGCCATAAGTCACGGTCGGTGATGCCACTATGTGAGACAATGGCTCAATCCATCTTTGGAAAAGTTCCAGCGGGACTCTCATCGGCCGATCGCCAACATTGGCGATCATGCCCAAACTCCGTAATCGACTACGATCGGCTATGGAGCATTCTCGCATAACTCAACTAGCGATCAGCGCCATCCATGGCGATCGGCGCTAACAATCAAGCTGCTCGATTAGCGATCGGCGCGTGATCGCTCCAATGAGCGATTGATTATCAAACAATTCAGTCCTAAATGGCAGTCGAGCTCTAGTCAACTCACGACAGTTGAACCGTCCATAATGTCAATCGACTGCCAACCTCAAAGATGAGGTTTTAACCCAAGTATGGTGTCCCCATACTTGCTAGACCACCCTTATCCTAGACCTAAGTCTTCTAACCACCTCCATCAGCCTCACGCCTATCAGATCCCTCCAAGTCATCCATGACTTGTTCATCCATACGTTAGCCTTCAGGTGCTTCCGTCGGCCATGTCATGCTAAGTCAGTCTATACCGCCAAGGCACATTGGACTTACGCTGTCAAGACTCCGCTTGGACTTTACGCCGCCAACACATGTTGGACTTTCTATGCCAAGACCCATGCTTGGACTTTCCTTGCCAACCCATGTTGGACTTTCTATGCTAGGACCCATGCTTGGACTTTCCTTGCCAACCCATGTTGGACTTTCCCATGCCAAGACCCATGCTTGGACTTTACCTTGCCAAGACCCATACTTGGACTTTCCCATAATCACATGGTCAACCCTAATCAACCATCAAAGTCTCCCTCGAGTCAAACTCGAGTCTGGTCAATTATAACCTGGGTCGATTGTATAAACAATCTCCCCAAAACATTATCCGACATCAATGGAAAACATCAATGTCAACTCACTTTGTCAAACCACTTTGTCAAACATCAAAACATCACTCGAGTCAAACTCGAGTCTGGTCAATCATGACCTCGACCGATTGCACCAACAATCTCCCCCTTTTTGATGTTTGACAAAACAAACCTTGAGTTAGACCCCTAACTCAAATTCCCTTACCAATTTCCCAAATTGGTAATCTTAAGTTCTCCCCCTTTTTGACATACATCAAAAAGGTTTTCCCTCCAAGGAGGTCAATGTCTCATGTCCCAATGAGATCTTACAATCTCCCCCTTGGTCCAAAAATACCTAGGATGCCTACCATCTTCCTAGTGATAAGTCACATATCACTCAAGAGAGGCAATCCTATTCACTCTCCCAATTTCCAAATTGGGTATCAAAAACCCATCAATTTTTCCAATTGATGACACTCTCCCAATAAGTTCTCCCCCTTCAAGAAGAAAAATACATCCATCATCCCATGATGGATACCTCCCCCTAAAGGCTTGCTTCCCCTTGACCATTGCACCAACAATGTCCTCGGGAAGTCCCTAAGCCAATAGGAACTCTAAACCATCAAAAATAAGGTTCAAAGTTCAAACTTGAACTTTCCACACCTTAAATTTGATACATCGACCTAACACCTCTCCTAATCCATATCCAATGGATTTTCACCCTTTATAATGCTTCCCAAAGCATATCCTAGGGTTAGGAGTGATTAAGAACCTTTACCATAGCTGAACACGGGCTAAACAACCTTATTTTTCCCGAAATTAGCTTGGAAGTCGACTACTTACAGTTATTAGTCGAACTACCCTACATCAGTTGACTGCCATCAGGTGGTAGTCGACTGATAACTGAAATTCTCGAATTTCAGCTATCATAATCGAATTTTGAAAAGTCATAAGAAATTCTACGTATTTTGAAAATTCGTGAAAATTCATACGTACATTACTTATAAGAAATAAAATGGGTGAAAAATATTTGAAAATTATTTTACCCATGAAAGAGTGAGTTTGATACAAAACTCAAAACCATTAAAATTTTCAATGTTTTGGCCCTATTTTGTATAAACTCTATCAATGCTGATTGCTATCAAAAGATAGACTTCGCCAAGATTTTTCAAAATGATTTTGAAATATTTTTAAAAGCTTATTTTGGATCATATTCCTTGGGCTCTATGTACATTACTTGTACATAAGCTTTTCCAATGATCCACCAATGAAATTAGATGAGTTATAGTCCATCTAGATGCAAAAACTATGCACCTTGAACTCAACTCATATCCTAGCATCTCACATGTATCTAGGGTGTATAAATACACATACATGTCAATGTAATGTGAGATGTGGGTTTTGTTCTCCCTAATCTAGGGTTTCATGCATTTTTCTAAAGCAACTCTACTTGATTCCCTTATAAATGGGCCTCCAAGTCATGTAAAAGTCCTTAACTCAATTTTAATCAATTTAGATGCATGAATGATTATGGCATTAAAGATGGTATAAATAAACACATGCTCATAATCATGATGTCATGGCATAAGATGGAATCTAAAAACACATGACATTAATCCTTAATCCTAAAACATGATCATGACATATAAATGATAGAAATAAATATGATGTCATGGCATGTTATATGGCAAACAAAGCATGGCATATAAAATGTATAGGTATAATAATACCTACATTTTAATATTAATTGTCATTTGATATAATTAAATATATTTTTCCATATTTTCACTTTTCTCCCTAGTGTGCCAAAAACCCAAAATGGCACACTATGACCTCTAAACCTAAAATGTGCCAATTTGATCATTTTATCAAAACTTCTCAAATAATATTGGCACATCCTGAAATCTTTTAGGATTAAAGCTCAAATGCATTTCTAAGGTAACCATAACCTTAAAAATAACCTAAAGTGTCACATTTATCATGGTTGAGTTAACTACCCACCCAATCAAGGCTGACACACACTAAACCAATCTAGCGTGAATCAATCATGCTCTTAGGAACCCAAAACCTATTTGAGCTCATAGGATTTACTAGGTATTCCTTAGGGATGACCTCCTTAGATACCCTTCTAATGACCCTCCTAGGCTTATAAGCCTTGGTCATTTGGGTCTTGCCATGGTTAACTCTAGGGGTGACTCCCCTTGTAACCTTCTTGGTGGCTTCCCTAGGTTTCCTTGAAACCCTAGCCACTAGGCACACACCTTGGTCAACCTTAGGGATGACTTCCCTATCGACCTTGGTCTTCCTAGACCTAGATTTAGTTCCATAGTCAAATGGAACACTATGGTAGGTCTTTTTGGGCTTAGGCTTACCCTTGAATGGTTCTTGATTTCTAGGTCTTTGACTTTGACTCCTAGACCTAGATTTTTGATCACTTGACCCTTGAAATTGATTTTGCATAATCCTAAGGGTCTTCTCTAATTTTTCAAGTCTTGATCTCAAGACTTGATTTTCCAACTCTAATTGCCCAATTGATTTTTGATTATGTTTTTGGGCATTACCATTTTCTTTAGGCATATGCCTACCCTTCTTAGGGTTAATGCCTAAGTGGTTTTCTATTTTCCTAATGCTTTCCTTAGGAAGAATTTTTCTAGGGACATTAGTCCCAAATTTCTCCTTATTTGAAAAATTAACCTTCTTGGCTCCTAAGCAAAATTCTTTATTTCTAGCATGCTCTTTATGATAAATAGCAAGACTATTAAAATTATTTCTAGCATGCTCTTTAACATTATTTGAATAAGGAGCTTTATTTAAAAATACCTTAGGGTTAGCTTTGGAAGCTCCCCCTACTTGTGGTGCTCCTTTTTGCCCCTTCTTTTCCCCCTTTGGGCATTGATTCCGATAGTGTCTCAGTTGTCGGCATTTGAAGCAAATGACTTGCTCCTTGCTTTTCTTGGCGGGAACACCAGCTTCGTTGACTTTTGGCACCGGTGGACTCTTCTTGATTCTTTTAGGACATTTACTCTTGTAATGTCCTACCTCCCTACACTCAAAACAAATTATATGATTT
This sequence comes from Wurfbainia villosa, assembly GCA_025175895.1. Classification (NCBI taxonomy): domain Eukaryota; kingdom Viridiplantae; phylum Streptophyta; class Magnoliopsida; order Zingiberales; family Zingiberaceae; genus Wurfbainia; species Wurfbainia villosa. Next base: position 8,017,628 of record CM045995.1, on the reverse strand, counting down.
TTATTTCAACCTAAATTGCTTGAGTTACCTAGGGTATTTGTGGTGGTAGGTGTCGGAGTTGGACCTTCTCCATCTTGACCAGATGTGGAAGCTTCTTCTTGTTGCTCCGGAGTGGAAATTCTTTCCTCCCCCTCAATCCTAGAGGTGGAGGTTCCTTCTACTTCTTTCACCTCCTCTTCCACCGATTCGGAAGTTGACTCCTCTTCAACTTCTGACTCCTCACTTGCTCGTGAGGATGATGAACTCTTTTCATCTTCGGTCTCCTCCTCTTGAGCCGATGAGCACTCCTCTTCTTGGACCGGTGATGGGTTTTCATAATGTTTTGCCAATTTGCTCCATAGCTCCTTGGCGTCTTTACAATCTCCTATCTTGATCAAAATGTCATTAGGGATTACATTAAGCAAAATACCCATTACCTTATTATTGATATTGTAATATCGTAGTTGGTCTTGGCTCCAATTCTTCTTCTTGATTTTTCTTCCTTCGTCATCTTTTGGAGTGTCAAAGCCTACTAAGACACTAATCCAATTGTCAAAGTCACACATTAAAAAGTGCATCATTCTACCTTTCCAATACGCAAAATCTTCGCAGTCAAAGGACGGTGGAATGTTGACGTCGTCACCTAATCTTTCTTGGAAATACATCTTCTTCCTCTAGCGTGCTCCCTCAGTTGTTAAACTTTGAAGAGCGGCCTCGCTCTGATACCACTTGTAGGGGATCGATTGGACGCTAGAGGGGGGGTGAATAGCGCGTTATCGTTCGTTGATGGAAATCGTTCGTGTTTGCTTGCTACAATTCTTGTTAGTACGCAATGGAATAAACAATAATGAAAATACAACAAGAACACAAGCACTACTAATGCAAGGATATAACGTGGTTCGGAACCGAATGGTTCCTACTCCACGGATTGAGCTCTAAAGAGCTCTAGTGATGCACACGCACTCACTAATCAAAAATAACTCCTTCTCGGAACAATCCGGAAGTGGAAAAACCTCGTACAATGATTACAAAAGCAATACACGAAAATACAAGCAAAATACAAAGAAATGTAAAGAACACTTTACAAAACTAGGGTTTGAGTGCTTTGCTTGTTGGTTGCTTGGATGAGGTTGAAGGGCCCTGAAATGCACCTGTAAATCTCCTTCAAATCACCCCAAGAAAGCTCCCAAATAACCAATGTCGAAATCCTCCTCGAGCTCCTCTTTTTAACCTGCATCGGGCTAGATTTTCGCAGATTAGTCGACTGCCATAAGTCACCAGTCGATTGATGCCACTATTGCTGTGAGACAACGGCTCAATCTACGCTGGAAAAGTTCCAATGGGACTCTCACGATCGGCCAACATTGGCGATCATGCCATTTCGTAGTCAAGCGCCCGATCGGCTACGGAGCATTTTGTGCTCGCGACTCAGCTAGCGGTCGGCCGCGCTGATCGCTCCAATTAGTAGTCGATCGCGTGATAATCGCTCAATGAGCGATTGACTGCCAAGGCAATTTCAGCCCTAAATGGTAGTCGAGCTCTAGTCAACTCATGGCAGTCGAACCGGCCATAATGTCAGTCGACTGCCAACCTCAAAGATGAGGTTTTAACCCAAGTATGGTGTCCCCATACTTGCTAGACCACCCTTAGCCTAGACCTAAGCCTTCTAACCACCTCCATCAGCCTCACGCCTATCGGATCCCTCCAAGTCATCCATGACTTGTTCATCCATACGTTAGCCTTCAGGTGCTTCCGTCGGCCATGTCATGCTAAGTCGGTCTATACCGCCAAAGTACATTGGACTTACGCTGCCAAGACTCTGCTTGGACTTTACGCCACCAACACATGTTGGACTTTCTATGCCAAGACCCATGCTTGGACTTTCCTTGCCAACCCATGTTGGACTTTTTATGTTAAGACCCAAGCTTGGACTTTCCTTGCCAACCCATGTTGGACTTTCCCATGCCAAGACCCATGCTTAGACTTTGCCTTGCCAAGACCCATGCTTGGACTTTCCCATAATCACATGGTCAACCCTAGTCAACCATCAAAGTCTCCCTCGAGTCAAACTCGTGTCTGGTCAATTATAACCTGGGTCGATTGTATAAACAATCTCCCCAAAATATTATCCGACATCAATGTCAAACATCAATGTCAACTCACTTTGTCAAACATCAAAACATCACTCGAGTCAAACTCGAGTCTGGTCAATCGTGACCTCGGCCGATTACACCAACAATTTGATGTCCTTATCACTAATTTGATGTATACTTTATGTTGTAGGGAATTTGAAGAATATATCAAGGAGTTTTGGGGCTTATTCATAAAGAAACATGACCTCCAGAGCTACACACGGCTAGGTCGTGCCAAAAAGGCACAGTCGTGTGTCATCCTTTGTCGTGTGCAGCCAGATTAGAAACACACGTGGTCGGTCATGCTAAAAGGGCATAGTCGTGTGGCATGTACTGTTTGGGTTGGAGAGCGTATAAAAGCCACAAAAGCTGAAGCAAACACCATCTCTTCTTCCTTGGAACCCTAGCAACCGCCCTCCACCCTCATCCATCCATTTCTTCCCTCCAAATTCAAGGAAAGACCGCTTCATCGAGGGTTTCCGATGAAGTCTTCCATCTCCACTGCTCATTGATGTGTTATTTTCCGCAAGTGCACGGTTGTCGTCAAGTAATAAAAATATCGATCCCACAGGGATTGGGACAATTACCGAATGATCGTGATGCCAAGTTATCTAGTCAATCAATTTATGGATTAAGCAAAGAAACTGAGCAGTCAAGAACAACTAATGAGAAGAACAAGCTAAAAGTCAATAGTTGAGAAGAATCTCAGGATATGGGTTTCACCACGTCGACGATTTATAAGGTGATTTAATTCTTTCCTACCCCTGTTAGAGTTGTTTTGATGGAACCTATCCTAAGGTAAATCAACGGCTCCTTTCGAGGTCTACGCCAACTGTACCTATCATACTTAATTTACCTGTCATGGTATTCGAGCGTAGGGGATCATAATCAGCTAAGGGGACCTGTCACGAGACCCCCGCAAACCTCCCTAGTCTTACCACCATTACTTGGTAAAAACTGGATTTGATAGATCCATTAAGTCCATAAGAGTTCCTTTAGAGTCTAAATTTCCTTTTCACGATAGGTTTGCACACAGGACCATAATCAGCTAAGGGGACCTATCGAGACCCATAAGCCCTCATAGATACACTACCGCTACTTGACAGGAGTTAATCCCTAGTTGGTTCTAGGTTTCGGTAACTTGGGTTCACTGTTAGGTACTTCCCCTTAGCTCCTTAGGTTTATCAATAAGAATCCAAAAACCAGATCAAAACAAATAATAATTCAAGTAGTATAGATTACATCATCCATCATAAATCGTCAAGGGCTACTCCCCCATCCTAAGATTACAGGACACTACTCCATAGTCAAACAAGAATTACTAGAGAAAGAAATTACAATACTTAGTGCCATCTGTGTTCCTCTGTCGTCGACTCCTTCGTTCTCCTCGTTCTTGTGTCATCCTCTTTACCCCCCGCCGCCTTCTTTAGGGTTAGAATATCTCCTCTTTTATAGCCTTGGTCTCCTCTTCAATTAAGGCAAAAGATTTTCCTTTAATTGAGACGAAGATCGCGGCTTCGTCGAGTTGCTCGCAGAAAAGGAAGTCTGGAATCAGGCCAACACGCCCATGCCAAATGAGGGCACAGGCGTGTCGCACATTTCTCACCGACCGTGTCAGCGCTTGAATGGGGTGTGTCAGTTGCTGAACCAGGGCATGTTGAGCGCTGGAACTCCTGACATGGACGTGTCACTGATAACACGCCTGTGTTGTTTTGATACGCCTGCTTCTTCTCCCTGTTAACACGAAAAACACCCAAAAGTAGTCTCTTCATCCAAAATATGCTAAACTTAAATGAATCATGACAAAATACATGCCTAGGACATGAAATGAGATAAAATGCATGCATATGGAGTAGTGAAAACGTAGCACGATTTACACATATCAAAATCCCCTAGTCCTAAACTTTTGCTTGTCCTCAAGCAAAGAAAACACAAAAGACAACTTAATTGTGGAAATGCTAGACACCATCCAGAGGTATACAATCTGATCTTAATCTTATCAAATCATTCCTAGTTGCCAAGCTTGAAAGATCCCTATATAGTGCACGTGAAAAGTTGAACTAAAGTCATTGGACACCAATCCAGATTTGACATCCCTTTTATCGTAGAACATTCTTATTTCCGGCATAGAGGCACTTACCTGCCTTAATGCGTGGATCATCCTTACCTAGCAACAAAAGGTCTCAAAGGAGCACTTTCTAAGAAGAAAGAAGGGAAGGAATTTATAGAGAGCATTTCCCCAGTAACTAGTTAGTCTCAAAGGGGCACCTTTTAAGTGTTTCCCCAGTAACCACTTGGTCTCAAAGGGGTGCTTGAAAACAATTCCAGTCTTTTTTTTTTTTATCAAAACAAAACTTCTAGGGAAAGTGTTTCTCCAGTAACCAAATTGCACAGGAAAGTCTCCAATGGAAAATTGAGTACTCGTCCGATATGAGGGATTTAAATCCTTTTTGGATACCTCAGACCTATAGATCGTGTTAGAAGTGAAATAGGGTCCTTATCAAATAGGCAAAAAGGAATATCATGATCCGACCAATGTTCATTTGTATTACACTAGATGATATAAAAATGCAATGTTATAATATATGAAAAGATGCAAACAAAAATAACACTAACCAAACTAAAAATCTAAGTAGAGACAGCATAAGTAGTAAAGGATGTGCATCGAAACTCACAAAATAGCTCAAGGTGGTCAATGGTCATCGTCTTCGCTACTAGCATCCTCCTCTGCCCACCTACGTCGCTGCTCCTGGTAAAACTCCCGGGACTCCTGTGGAAATCTATCATCATCTTCCCTCCGGGCGAACTCAGCAATGAAAAACTCATCAACTCTCCTGTAAAAATCAACTGCCCTATCCAAATGTTGTGTCACCATACGATGGTGCTCCTCTGTAGCTTGGGCAAACCGATCCCACACACCTATGTGTGAGGTATGCCTGACCCTGAAAGCTTCGAATGATGATCGGAATCCTGAAAAATCAAAAGAAGAGTACCTGAAAACATTGTCGAGGAAACCGTGAGGGTTCAGGAGTCGAATGTGATGGCTCAGGGGCTATGTGAGATGGCTCCCTAGGAGAGGGTGATGGAGCATGGGCAGTAGGGGTAGGAAAGGGTCCCTAGAAATCTCTAAAAAGTCAATTGGATGAATTACGTATAGTCATCCGCTCAGGGTTTGGAAGAGGGATTTTAATTCCATTTCTTAACACCAAACGATACCCCTCGTCACATGCCTCAATCATCTTCATATTTATACAAGCATCCAAATCCAATCTAGGGCTAGCAGGACAATATTCAAGGTCATCCAATTCACATCCTAAGGCCACAGCAATCCTAGTGATAATACCACCTATGACTATGACCCCAGATGGGCTATTATTAACCTTAACTAAATGTCTAACCATATGGGCTCCAGAATCAATATTAACTTCATTTAGCATAGCCCATAAAAATTGTAACTCGCTCTGCCTAGCCACCCCTGCACTATCATATCTTCCAGAGATTGTATTAGCCATAAACCTAAGGAGATAACGAAAAGTAGGATTAGGGATGTTAAATGATTTAGACCTAGATGCATCATAAGGCGAGGTCATCAGAAATTATTCTCCAAAATTGATGATCAATAAAAAGTCTATGAATTTGCCTCTCCCCTCCGCAAGGAAAATCAAATATTGTATTAAAATCACTTAAAGAAAGAGTAAACTCATGGTTCATTAATCTAAATTTGATTTTTCCTTCCTCACAATCCTTTCCTTGCGGTATTTGTGAGACAGGAGCTAAGGAATTCAAGAGTGATACTAGGGTAAGTAAGATGATGATGCGTGATAAATTCGGTCCAGCCTATCCTATTGGTCAACCAAGTTATGTCATCTCTTAACCCTAGGGTTGTCAACGTGTAGAAGTCTATAGTTCTTGTAGATACTAACTTCCTTTTTTCAAGCTTACTGAATTTAGACTTCATAACCTCATCCCTAAAAACAATTCCATATGGATGGCAGAAGGTCGGAGGAGGATCGTTACCCAAGTCCTGAGCTTTTCTCTTTCCCTTGTCCTTTGCCGAAGAGGAAGAATCTCCTCCTTTAGTCTTCACTCGCTTACTCATGGCGTTGGGGAGGGAGAGACAGCAGGTTAGCTTCTCGGCTGCTCGAGAGAGACCGACGGCAGCTGCTTCAAGCTTGTAATGCGCGTGGAAAATTAGGGCATGCTCGGGCCGGCTTTAGAGGGCTAGCCACAACATAGGCGTGTCGGGCATCCTCTTACGCAAATACCCGACCCATTTAAGCGCGGCATAGGCGTGCTTCCGTCCCGCCCAAGCGTGCCACAGGTGAGAAAAGTGCGACACGGGCGTGCTCGGCAGCACGCTCTACCTGTGTTGTCTTCGGGTAACCTCAACACGCCTGTGTCGTTCGGCATAGGCGGGTCGTGTCAATTTGGCACGCAGTGGCACGTTTAACATGTCGTGTCCTGTAAACCTGAAAAAAAATATAAAACTCAAAATAAAATAAAATAAAATAAAATGACTAAAAAAAATAGCTTGGGTTGCCTCCCAAGAAGCGTTTGTTTAAGGTCGTTAGCTTGACCCCTCAGTTACTCTCTAGTTTTGGGGATATGGCTCGAGGAGTGTGCTCTGCCCCTCTTCCTCCTCAATCAGCTCAGTAGAATTGGTTGCGAAGTATCTCTTTAAGTCTTTGACCATTTACTTTAAAAATTCCTGTAAACTCACTGGATATATCAATAGCTCCATGAGGATAAACCTTTTCAACTTGATATGGTCCCGACCATCTGGATTTCAGCTTCCCAGGAAAGAGTTTCAATCTTGAGTTGAATAGTAATACCAAGTCTCCTTGATGGAATTCTCTGCGCATGATATTCTTGTCATGCCACCTCTTCGTTTTCTCCTTGTAAGACCTTGCATGTTCATAAGCATCAAGGCATAGTTCTTCAAGTTCATTTATGTGATTTTCTTTTCTCTCCGGCTTTCTTTAGGTCAAAATTAAGCCATTTAATTGCCCAATATGCCCTGTGCTCTATTTCAACTGGAAGATGACATGGTTTTCCATAAACTAATCGAAACGGGGTGTCTTGTATGCCGTTCGATAGGCCCATAGAGCATCGTCAAGTCTTAAAGACCAATCCTTCCTTGATCTTGATACTGTTTTCTCCAAGATAGTCTTAATTTCCCTATTTGATACTTCTACTTGCCCGCTCGTTTGTGGATGATATGGTGAGGCTAGTTTATGGGTTACTCCATACTTCTTGAGAAGGCTTTCAAATTGTCTTTCGATAAAGTGTGAGCCTCCATCACTTATTACTGCTCTTGGTATTCCAAATCTTGGAAATATTATACTCTTAAAGAGTTTTATGACTGTTTTTGCATCACAAGAGGGGGATGGTAGAGCCTCAACCCATTTAGACACATAGTCCACTGCCACCAATATATAGGTATTTTTATAGGAAGTAGGGAAGGGTCCCATATAGTCAATCCCCCAGATGTCGAACAATTCGACTTCTAATATCGAATTTTGAGGCATCTCATGTCTCCTTGATACGTTCCCGGTCCTTTGACAACGGTCACAAGTCATCACATAATTCCAAGAGTCTCTAAAAATATGAGGCCAATAAAATCCTGCTTGCAAAACCTTTATCGCAGTCTTGTCTGTGCTTGTGTGACCTCCATACACTGAAGAATGACAGTGATACAATATATCCTCAATCTCTTCTTCGGATACACATCTTCGATATATAGCATCCGCCCCTTGCTTGAATAGGAATGGTTCATCCCACACATATTGCTTTACATCCGAAAGAAACTTCTTCCTCTGATGATAACTCATGTGAGAAGGTATTATCCCGCAAGCTAAGTAGTTGGCAAAATCAACATACCACGGAGCCTTGATTGTCCTGACCGCTAGTAGCTGCTCATCTGGGAAGAAATCATTAATAGCAAGATCATCGGCACTTCCCGCATTTAATTCTTGATGAAGCCTCGATAGATGGTCTGCAACTACGTTCTCCATTCCTTGCTTGTCTCGGATTTCCAAATCAAACTCTTGTAGAAGTATCCACCGGATAAGTCTTGGCTTAGATTCCTTTTTACTCAGCAAGTATCTTATGGCTGCATGATCTGTGTAAACTATCACCTTGGTCCCTATGATATAAGATCTGAACTTGTCGAAAGCAAATACTATAGCCAATAGTTCCTTCTCTATGGTAGCATAATTCATTTGTGCTTCATCCAATGTTTTACTGGCGTAGTAGATTGCATACACCTTGCGGTCCTTCCTTTGTCCCAACACTGCGCCCACAGCAAAATCACTTGCATCACACATAATTTCAAAAGGGAGACTCAACTGAGGTTGCATTATTGGGGCGGTTGTTAATGCTTCCTTTAACCTGGAAAATGCATCAAGACAAGGATTATCAAAGTGAAACACAGCATCTTTAGCAAGCAAATTAGTTAATGGCTTCGAAATTTTTGAGAAGTCCTTGATGAACCGTCGGTAGAACCCTACATGTCCTAGGAAACTACGCACTCCCTTGACATCAGTTGGAGGAGGCAACTTCTTGATCACTTCAGTTTTAGCAATGTCCACCTCGATACCACGGTGTGAAATTAGGTGTCCAAGTACTATGCCTTCTCGCACCATGAAGTGGCACTTCGCCCAATTAAGCATTAAATTCATTTCCTTGCATCTCTGCAAGACCTTGACCAAATTAGATAAACACATATCAAAATCTACACCATATACAGAAAAATCATCCATGAATACTTCCATTATATTCTCGATCATATCAGAAAAATTGAAGTCATACATCTCTGAAAAGTGGCGGGTGCATTGCATAGTCCAAAAGGCATTCTCCTGAAAGCAAAAGTACCATATGGGCAAGTGAAAGTTGTTTTCTCTTGGTCATTAGGATAAATAGGGATTTGATAGAAACTGGAGTATCCATCTAAGTAACAGAAATGCGAGTGTTTTGCCAACTGGTCTAGCATTTGGTCAATAAATGGGATGGGAAAGTGGTCCTTTCTAGTTTCCTTATTCAATTTCCTATAATCAATACACATTCTCCATCCCGTAACCGCTCTCGTGGGGATTAACTCATTCGTAGCATTCCTTATCACCGTTATCCCCCCTTTCTTTGGCACAACATGGACATGACTTACCCATTCGCTATCGGATATTGGATAGATAATTCCTACATCTAGCAATTTCATGACCTCTTTCTTGACTATCTTTTTCATGGCTGGGTTTAGCCTTCTTTGATGCTCTATAGAGGTTTTAAAATTGTCTTCTAGTAGAATTCTGTGCATGCAAATCGATGGACTAATTCCCCTAATGTCATCAATCTTGTATCCAATGACGTTCTTGTGTGTTTTCAATACCTCAATCAGTTTTTCGGTCTCTGCATTGCTCAGATTAGCATTAATGATCACAAGATAAGTAGAGTTTTCGCCAAGAAATTCATACCTGAGTGTTTATGGAAGAGGCTTAAGTTCTACCTGTGGTGTTAGGTTGGGATCGGAAATCTCCAGCTCTTTATCCTCAAAATCCCCTTCGAGCTTATTAAGATAAGTTTGTTCTTGTGCTCCTTCTAGTGCTATTGACTGGAAACTGTCAATCCTACAACAAACATCAAAAACAGAAGGTTGTTTAACAGCTTTTGAAAGGTCGAATTCAATTTTGTCGTTTCCAAATGCAAGTGAGAGTTTATGGTTCTTGACGTCTATCATTGCCCCTGCAGTAGCCAAGAAAGGTCTCCCTAAAATGAGTGGAATGCATGGGTCTTCATCCATGTCAAGCACTACAAAATCGGCAGGAATAATAAAATTTCCCACCGCTTTGGTACATCTTCTAGGATTCCCAAAGGATATCTAATGGAGCGATCGGCTAACTGCAAGGCCATAGTAGTTAGTTTCATTTCTCCCAAATCTAATTTCTTGCATATGGAAAGAGGTATCAGATTGACACTAGCGCCCAAATCACAAAAAGCCTTATCAAAATTTGAGTCATTAATTATGCAAGGGATAGAAAAGCTACCTGGATCATTTAGTTTGGGAGGTACCATGTTCTTAATTAAAGCACTGCACTCCTCAGTAAGAGCCACTGTTACATGCTCCTCGACTTTTCTTTTATTGGTTAAGATATCCTTCAAGAACTTGGAGTATGTAGGCATTTGTTGAAGAGCTTCTGTAAAAGGTATATTGATATATAGCTTCCTAATTACCTCAAGGAACTTACCAAATTGTTCATCCAATTTTTCCTTAATCACCTACGAGGAATGGGATAGGGGTCTTATACGTTCTTGGTTCCTTGTTCAACACGCCTGTGTCGTTCGGCATAGGCTGGTCGTGTTGGTTGCTGGAGTGACCCGACACGGGTGTGTCGGCCAACACGCCCTGGGTCAGGGTGTGTTGTCGGCTTCCTTTGCTATTCAACCTAGGCGTGCTGCTATCTTCTTCCAACTTTGACACCCTCGTGTCCTTTAGCATAGGGGCCGCTTGTTGAGCTCTGTCTCCTTCTAAAATCCTTCCACTTCTCAAACTTATGGAATTACAATGCTTACTGGGTTTATACAATTTCTAGAAATCTGGATCGTCCTTGATCTTGGTGGCAATTTGGGAAATTTGATTTTCCAGCATTCTTGTGTGATTAGTCAAATTATCAACCTTGCTTCCCAATTGCTTGATTGCCTCGGTATTATTTTGATGTTGCCGATTTGATTCTACAATATGCTGTCAAAATTCATCATTTATCTTCCCCTGGCACGTAATAAAATTCTCCATCATCTTTTCTAAGCTTGACTTGGGTCTGTGAAATCCGAAGGTGCTCCAAAGCTGTACATCGGAAGAATTTTGGTTGGCTCTATACGAAAAGTTGGGATGATTCCTCCAACCGGGATTGTACGTGTTCGAATAAGGGTTGCCACCATTAGGCTTATGATTAAAATTATTTAGCGCATCTACTTGCTCAATCCTAGCTCCCGATGTTGGTGCATGTAGGATTTGGCAATTTATCGCTACATGTCCTGTTACACCACAAATCTCGCAAGTGACATTAGATGAGTTTACAGCTGATACATTAAAATGTTCGAGCTTTTGAGTTAACGCATCAACTTTTGCACTGAGTAGATCAAGGGTACTTACCTCAAACTTACCTGGCGTTTTAATTTGATATCCTCATTTTGTGGCCCATTGGTGAGAATTCATTGCCACATTCTCGATGATCTCAAATGCTTCATCCAACATTTTGTTCATAAGAGCTCCTCCTGCAGCAGAATCAAGAGAAACTTTAGTAGCATACGAGATTCCATTGTAGAAAGTATGAACAATGAGCCACTTCTCCAGCCCATGATGAGGGCATTGCTGTAGTAATCCCTTAAATCATCCCGAGCTTCAAATAATGTTTCTCCATCCTTTTGCACAAAATTAGTGATTTGATGACGAAGACTTGCAGTTTTGCTGGGTGGAAAATGCTTGTCTAAAAATCTTTGCTCCAGCTGATCCCAGGTAGTTATGCAATCTGCTGGAAGAGAGTGTAGCCAAGCTCTAGCTTTGTCCCGCAATGAGAAAGGAAACAAGTGCAATCTAATAGCATCAGCTGAGGCTCCATTCAGTTTTAAAGTTTCACAAAATTCCAAAAATACTTCCAAGTACAGATTTGGATCTTCAGTGGGTGCTCCTCCGAATTGATGCTGTTGGACCATGGATAGTAGAGCCGGTTTCAATTCAGAATTGTTCTCTTCAATAGGGGGTCTTCTAATACTCGATCTCAATCTCCTTGTACTAGGTGCTGCATAATCCCTTAAAGGTTTATTCTCGTTTTGATCAGCCATGTTGGAGGTCAGATTTTCTTCCTGACGTTGCTGAAATCGTCTTCTAGCAAGGAACGTTCTCTCTATCTCAGGATCAATATCGAGAATTTCCCTATTAAATCTGTGCATGCAACAACAAGTGAGGCTCCCAAAACAAGAATTCAGAATAGACACAAAGAATAGGAACAAAAATAGAAATCTAGATTAACTAAATCACACTCAATTCAATATTGAGTGCCAATCCCCGGCAATGGCGCCAAAAACTTGATGTGTTATTTTTCGCAAGTGCACGGTTGTCGTCAAGTAATAAAAATATCGATCCCACAGGGATTGGGACAATTACCGAATGATCATGATACCAAGTTATCTAGTCAATCAATTTATGGATTAAGCAAAGAAACTGAACAGTCAAGAACAACTAATGAGAAGAACAAGCTAAAAGTCAATAGTTGAGAAGAATCTCAGGATATGGGTTTCACCACGTCGATGATTTATAAGGTGATTTAATTCTTTCCTACCCCTGTTAGAGTTGTTTTGATGGAACCTATCCTAAGGTAAATCAACGGCCCCTTTCGAGGTCTACGCCAACTGTACCTATCATACTTAATTTACCTATCACGGTATTCGAGCGTAGGGGATCATAATCAGCTAAGGGGACCTGTCATGAGACCCCCGCAAACCTCCCTAGTCTTACCACCGTTACTTGGTAAAAATTGGATTTGATAGATCCATTAAGTCCATAAGAGTTCCTTTAGAGTCTAAATTTCCTTTTCACGATAGGTTTGCACACGGGACCATAATCAGCTAAGGGGACCTGTCACGAGACCCCCGTAAGCCCTCATAGATACACTACCGCTACTTGACAGGAGTTAATCCCTAGTTGGTTCTAGGTTTCAGGAACTTGGGTTCACTGTTAGGTACTTCCCCTTAGCTCCTTAAGTTTATCAATAAGAATCCAAAAATCGGATCAAAACAAACAATAATTCAAGTAGTATAGATTACATCATCCATCATAAATCGTCAAGGGCTACTCCCCCATCCTAAGATTACAGGACACTACTCCATAGTCAAACAAGAATTGCTAGAGAAAGAAATTACAATACTTAGTGCCATATGTGTTCCTCTGTCGTCCTCTTTACCCCCCGCTGCCTTCTTTAGGGTTAGAATATCTCCTCTTTTATAGCCTTGGCCTCCTCTTCAATTAAGGCAAAAGATTTTCCTTTAATTGAGACGAAGATCGCGGCTTCATTGAGTTGCTCGCATAAAAGGAAGTCTGGAATCAGGCCAACACACCCATGCCAAATGAGGGCATAGGCATGTCACACATTTCTCACCGACCGTGTCAGCGCTTGAACGGGGCGTGTCGGTTGTTGAACGAGCGTATGGCCGAAGGCTGGAACTCCCGAACGACGTGTCGCGATAACACGCCTGTGTTGTTTTGATACGCCTGCTTCTTCGCCCTATTAACACGAAAAACACCCAAAAGCAATCTCTTCGTCCAAAATATGCTAAACTTAACTGAATCATGACAAAATACTGTTGGAATGTATACTGAAAGCCTAGCTCTTTTTGTATGAACATTTTATTTTGAAATAAGAATCACATGATCATTGTTTGCACTTTATATATGTGTGCATATTGTCTAATATTTTACATTGTAGATAACATGGTGCTTGGTGTGGCACAGAAGATCATGTTATCAGTTCCTTGTAAAATATAAGTAGAGGCTCACAACCAAGATGGTTTTGGACAAACCATTGGCATAGTTGTAGTGTAGCTTGGTATTGTTTTGTCTTGAACATAGAGTTACACTGATACACTTAGGTGTATTGAGCAGGACCGACATAGAGGTGATTCAATTTAGTACTGACTACATGATTGAATCGGACCTCGGATATTATGTTGTACATGCTCTTAATCCCGATATAATAACGGGCACATGTACTTAGTATTTATTTCTTTGATTTACCAGTGGGTGAGATTTAGATGGATTAAATCAATATGCCCGGTAAGTTGGGAAATAATATTATTTACATGGTGTGCCGTTGATTATAGGAGGAAACCGTGTCCTTTATATTAGGTTGATGATGTCCCCTTGAGGAGCTCATAAAGTTCATCACGTAAACCCAGCTGGTTGACTTAGTCAATGTGATGATAAGGTTGAGTGGTACTACTCGAGGAATTAGATGTTAATTAATTGATGGTCAGTAAATCAATTAATTGACGGACATTCGATATCTTAAACACGGGGAGATTAATGTACGAATAATATATGGAGCCCATATTAATTTATGGGGGTTGGTGAGGTAGTTCAATGATGATCCTCTAGTGGAATGGAACATCATTGATGGATCAAGTTTGTGTGGTTCCGATCCATCGGGTGGCCAAGACCCAACTCCTCCTTATGGTCCCTATCGTAGCCTAATATAATCCTTATGAAGTCTAGATCCAAGAATGTAAAACAAAACCTAGAACCAACGGTTGGGATTAAATCCCTAGATCCGATGGTTGGATGAAACCCTAGAACCAACGGTTGGGATTAAATCCCTAGATCCGGTGGTTAGGATGAAACCCTAGAATCGACGATTGGGATTAAATCCCTAGATCCGACGGTTGGGATGAAACCCTAGAACCGACGGTTGGGATGAAACCTTAGATCCGAAGGTTGGGATGAAATCTTAGATCCGACGGTTGGGATAAAACCCTAGATCCGACGGTGGAGATTAAATCCCTAGATCCAATGGTGGAGATTAAAGGAGGCTTAAGCCCTATTCTATAAATAGATGCTTAGGGTTGGGCGGCAAAAATGATCAAGGATTTGAATTAGAGAATTAGGGTTTGGCTTTTGGAGAAGTGGGCGGCTAGGGTTTGGAGCAAAAGTGGGCGGCAACTTTCTTCTTCCTTCTAGTTGTTGCCGGCGCCCAATTTCCTCCATCAATACTTGGCCGGCGCCCATCATTAAGGCCTTTCTCTTCTTCCTTAGCCGGCGGTTCTCCTTCCATTGGTGGCCGGTGGTCTTCCTCCTTCCTTTCTCCTTGGTGGCCGACGGCAACTCCTCTTCAAATTGGCCGGCGCTTCATCCAATTGTTTCCTTGGCCGGCGGTTGCACCAAGTTCCATAATTTGGTGGCCGATTCTAGATAGGAAGGTATTTGTGGTTTCTTCTCTTTGTTCGCAGCGGACAAGGTAGAGAAGAAAGTGATCTAGAAGGCTTCTACTCGTGGAGGATCTTCGTCCACACGTCGTCCACGAGAAGGATAGGACATACGATAGAAGATCGTAAGGTATAAAGTTATTTTAACTTTATTTACAGATCTGAATATATTCTTTAATATTTTGATTATGCATGTGTGTGTATGAATATATATTGTATAATCATGGACCCCGAAGACAAACACAAAAACCGGCGATCCATCCGTCGTCTCTTCCGCGGCTAACCAACTAGAAGAGTTGTGTTGCTTGAACAACTAGTTTGTTCAAGCGACCACTCAAGTTGTTAGCACGACGACGAATAGGTTGTGCTAAGGAAGCTCAACCCATCCGGATTAATTCTTTCATTAGTGAAAATTTTAATCCGGGGACATGGGAGCCAATGAGCCTCCGAAGCGACCACCTACAATTGGTATCAGAGCCACGGTTTCCGATTTTGTGTGTTTTGGATTCGGTTAATTTTTTTATGCACTTTTTCATATATTATATGTGTCGGATAATAGTAGGATATGCGTAGTTTAACTCTTTGGTTGCAGGCATAAGATCCGACTATTATGGCCATGTGTGTGTATGTGAATGGATGTGTGTAAAAATTTATTATTTGAATCCTCGGGGTTGACGAGGCTAGATTAGTATTTAATTTTTGTAATTAAATACGGCATTGTTTAGCCGCTCATTTTAGTTTACTTTCGATCTAGATTATTTGTACACTCCTTCGTGGAGTATAGGATCGATGGATGTAAATTAAAATGTTGTATCTCGGCTCGGAACTCTTTGGTGACTTGCACACGGGAAAAGATGGAGCGGACAAGGTGGCGACACGACGGGATGCATATTGGAGGACAATGCCATAATAGTTGGAAAAATTCTGTTTTTTTCATATTTATTGCTTATTTGTTTTATATGCATGTTGTGTATGTTTTAAAATTCCTCAATTTTAATTTACTAAGTGGGAGAGGGACATTTTAATTAATTCCCGCGGCCTCCATTACAATTTGACGTGTGATGCAACAAACTTGCGCGTTAGCTCTGAGTGCCTTCCTCCCCATCGGATGGGTTTGTTTGCGGATCACTAGGTCAAATAATGGTTATAGGAAATTATTAAGGAGCATGTGTACTTCCCCATCGGTAAGGCACATAATCCGAAATAATTCCCTTAGTATCGTATAATGGTGCACACTTAGATGCAAATTAAAAGTATCCTCCCCATCGGAGTCACTGCTTTTATTTGTAGGGCCAAAGAGGAACCAACTATTAATTTTATTTGTCAAAAAGTAAGGTTGACAAGATAATAAAATTAATGGGTAAAACCTCCTCTTACAAATGCAGAATTCGTATACGTCCACACTATCGTGGCATGCGATATTCTCGGTGTTTTGAGGTGTTGGTTGATTTCGGAATTTTATTGTTTTTGAGGAATCAATAATATTTGAAATCTAATATTTTGATCATTGTGATTTTTAGGATTTTCAAATGGCTTTCAACCCACTTGCTGTGATTTTAAAAGAAAACAAACTTACTGGTCCAAACTACATTGATTGGAAAAGAAACCTGGATATTGTCTTAACTGTGGAGGAGTACAAATTTGTACTCTTCGAGGTCTGTCCTCCTAAGCCCTCCGATGACTCTGATGAAAAGGAGATAGAACGTTATAAGAAATGGGTTAAGGCAGATGAGATGGCGCGGTGTTACATTTTGGCATCTATGTCAAATGTGCTGCAACATCAGCATCAGGCCATAGCCACAGCTTATGACATGATGTTCAATCTCAAGGAACTTTTCGGACATCAGAGTAGGGCGGCTAGGCAGGAGGCAATGAGAAACTTGATGACGACCTCCATGATCGAGGGAACACCCGTTAGGGATCATGTTCTCAAGATGATGGCTCATCTTAATGAGATGGAAGTCCTAGGAGCTGAGATCGATGGGGAAACCCAGGTCGATATCATTCTCCAGTCTCTGCCTAGGAGTTTTGAGCAGTTCCGCCTCAACTACAACATGAACAAAAGGTTGTATTCGTTGGCGGAGCTTCCGTGTAACTCCAGGCGAGGGGCTTTTCGTCAGTGCTCAAGCCATGGTCGCTCAGAAGGTTTCTTCCTCTAAACCGAAAGGTAAGAAGAAGAAGAAACAAGGTGGAGCGAAGAAAGTGGCAGTAGGACCTCAAGCAGGAGTGAAGAAGCCGAAAGGCAAGTGCTTCACTTGCAAGCAGACTGGACATTGGAAGGCGGACTGTCCTCGTCGAAAGAACACAGGTATATCTTCTTGTTTGGTTGTTGAAACATGTTTAGCGGTGTTATCTACCAGTGCCTGGTGTGTAGATACAGGAGCCACTGATCATGTCTGCAATACTTTGCAGGGGTTCCAGGAAACCCGACGACTAGCTGAGGGAGAGATTACCGTCTTCATGGGCAATGCTTCAAAGGTGGCGGCTATTGCAGTGGGAGATGTTTATTTATCTTTTGATAGGAATAAAGTTTTGGTTTTGAGAAATTGTCTTTATGTACCTACTTTTAGAAAGAATTTAATTTCAGTTTCTAAATTGTTTATGGATGGATATTATGTTTCTTTTAATGACAAAGTGGTTATAAAAAGGAATAGAGAGATTATCTGTTCTGGTACATTGGTTGGCAATTTATATACTCTTGAACCAAAAACTCCCATGATGCATATAGAAATCAATAACTCATCTTCTAAGTCTAATAAGAGAAAAGAACCTTCGCAAATGAACCAAACATATCTTTGGCATCTAAGGCTTGGTCATATTAACCTAAGCAGAATTCAAAGGTTGATAGTTGATGGACCTTTGGGTTCATTAGTGGTGGAGGATCTCCCAACCTGCGAATCTTGCTTGGAAGGTAAAATGACCAAGAGGCCTTTTAAGGCCAAGGGGTATAGAGCCAAAGATGTGTTAGAATTGGTTCATTCTGATTTGTGTGGTCCTATGTCTATCCAGGCAAGAGGTGGCTTTGAATACTTCGTCTCTTTTATAGACGATTATTCGAGGTATGGATACATTTACTTGATGCGCCGCAAGTCTGAATGCTTTGACAAGTTCAAAGAATTCAAGGCTGATGTGGAGAACCGTCAAGGTAAAAGTATCAAGACATTACGATCTGATCGTGGTGGTGAGTACCTCTTGGGAGAGTTTAGGAGTTACTTATCAGAGGTGTGGATTCAATCCCAATTGTTCGCACTTTGGCACACCCCAGTGAATGGTGTGGCGAGCGAAGGAATAGAACTCTTATGGAGATGGTAGATCGATGATGAGTTATTACGAGTTACTGATTCGTTACGGGGTTTGCTCTGGAAGCAGACGACACATTACGAACTTGGTTCCATCTAAGTCGATACCCTCTACTCCCACGAGTTGTGGGTGGAAAGCCTAGTCTAAGACATATTGGATTTGGAGTAGTCCGGCACATGTCTTTGAAGGAGATCTTTGGTAAGTTGGAATCTCGTACAAAAGTGCGCTTGTTTGTTGGCTACCCTAAGGGAACGAAGGGTGGTTTATTCTATAGTCCTAGAGATCAGAAGGTGATCGTGAGTCACGAATGATTTCTAGAGGAGGACTATGTGATGAACCACAAGCCCAAGTAGGATTGTTCTTGAGGAGTTGGCGGAAGTCCGACTTGACCACCGGTCCGAGGAGACACCACAAGTCAGCGCGCGTGTCCTGAGCATACAGGAGGCACCTGTCGTAGTGGGAGGGTTGTTAGACAACCCGAGAGATTCATGTTTTGGGAGAGTCTTGGACTTAGTCCAGTGAACATGAACCTTATCCCTGGACATATGACAAGGCAATCCAAGATAGAGATGCGGTATCTTGGCAAAGAGCGATGAATTCAGAGATAGAATCTATGGATTCTAATCAGGTCTGGGAGCTAGTAGAACCACCCGATGGTGTAAAAACCATTGGATGCCAGTGGATCTACAAGAGAAAGAGAGGAGTAGACGGGAAGGGTGAGACCTTCAAAGCTAGGCTTGTTGCGAAAGGGTATTCGCACAAAGAGGGTTTCGATTATGAGGAGACCTTTTAGCGTAATATCTTAAGTCTATTCGGATTCTCTTATCTATATTTGCTCATATGGATTATGAGATTTGGAAGATGGATGTCAAAGGCGGCTTTCCTTATGGAAGTCTTGAGGAGAACATCTATATGCGGCAACCAGAGGGATTCATTGCTAAAGGCAAAGAACATCTTGTATGTAAGCTTAATCGGTCCATTTATGGATTGAAGCAAGCTTCTAGATCTTGGAACATCCGCTTTGATGAGGTAATCCAGTCATATGGATTTATTCAAAGTCCGGATGAGCCTTGTGTATACAAGAGATGTGTGAAGCGTAGTAGTGGTGTTTCTTGTACTATCGTAGATGACATTTTGTTAGTTGGCAACAATATCAAAGTGTTATCGGATGTAAAGTATAGTTGTCCAAAGCAATTTGATATGAAGGACTTGGGAGAAGTGGGACACATCCTTGGGATCAAAGTTATAAGGGATGCATAAGAAAAGGATGTTGTGCTTATCTCAAGCTTCATACATTGACACTATCCTTGCTCGTTTTAGCATGCAGAACTCCAAGAAAGGTTTTTTACCTTTTAGGCATGGAGTCCCTTTATCTAAAGAGATGTGTCCCAAAACATCAAAGGAGATAGAGGACATGAAGGCGGTTCCTTATGCTTGTGATGGGAAGCCTTATGTATGCTATGCTATGTATGCGAGGCCAGGATATCTGCTTTTGCATGGGCATGGTTAGCGAGATATCGAGTAATCTAGACGGGGACATTGGATGCGGTAAAGCATATATTGAAGTACGAGAAGGACTAGGGATTATATCTTTGGTTTCAGGCGGATCAATTAGTCACATGGGTTACACAGTTCGGATTTCCAATCGGATAGGGACAAGAGTAAGTCTACCTCGGGGTTTGTGTTTACTTTTGGAGGTGGAGCCATAGTATGGAGGAGTGTCAGCGAATGCGTGGCGGACTCTACCATGGAAGCTGAGTATGTGGCAGCCTCTGAGGCAGCCAAGGAAGCTGTATGGCTCAGGAACTTCTTGATGGACTTGGATGTGATTCCTGGTTTTCCCAGAACTATCACAATTTATTGTGATAACAGTGGTGCAGTTGCAAACTCGAAGGAACCACGAGCCCATAAAGCGAGTAAACACATTGAGCGCAAGTACCACCTTATACGAGAGATCGTAAAGCGAGGAGAAGTTGTCGCCAAGATTGTATCAGAGGATAACCTGGCGGATCCATTCACTAAGGCCCTTCCGGTAGCGTTTGATAGGCATGTGGAGGACATGGGGATCGGATGTATGGCGAGTGATGATGGCGGCATAGTCTTTTAGTATAAGTGGGAGATTGTTGGAATGTATACTGAAAGCCTAGCTCTTTTTGTATGAACATTTTATTTTGAAATAAGAATCACATGATCATTGTTTGCACTTTATATATTTATTATATGTGTGCATATTGTCTAATATTTTACATTGTAGATAACATGGTGCTTGGTGTGGCACAGAAGATCATGTTATCGATCCTTATAAAATATAAGTAGAGCTCACAACCAAGATGGTTTTGGACAAACCATTAGCATGGTTGTAGTGTAGCTTAGTATTGTTTTGTCTTGAACATAGAGTTACACTAGTACACTTAGGTGTATTGAGCAGGACCGACATAGAGGTGATTCAATTTATTGTTGACTACATAATTGAATCGGACCTCGGATATTATGTTGTACATGCTCTTAATCGATATAATAACGGGCACATGTACTTAGTATTTATTTCTTTGATTTACGATGGGTGAGATTTAGATGGATTAAATCAATATGCATAAGTTGAAATAATATTATTTACATGGTGTCTAGATTGATTATAAGAAGCAGAAACCGTGTCCTTTATATATTAGGTTGATGATGTCCCCTTGAGGAGCTCATAAAGTTCATCATGTAAACCCTGGTTGACTTAGTCAGCGTGATGATAAGGTTGAGTGGTACTACTCGAGAATTAGATGTTAATTAATTGATGGTCGATAAATCAATTAATTGTGGACATTCGATATCTTAAACAGGGGAGATTAATGTACAAATAATATATGGAGCCCATATTAATTTATGGGGTTGGTGAGGTAGTTGATGATGATCCTCTAGTGGAATGGAACATCATTGATGGATCAAGTTTGTGTGGTTCCGATCCATCGGGTGGCCAAGACCCAACTCCTCCTTATGGTCCCTATCGTAGCCTAATATAATCCTTATGAAGTCTAGATCCAAGAATGTAAAACAAAACCTAGAACCAACGGTTGGGATTAAATCCCTAGATCCGATGGTTGGATGAAACCCTAGAACCAACTGTTTGGATTAAATCCCTAGATCCGATGGTTAGGATGAAACCCTAGAATCGACGGTTGGGATTAAATCCCTAGATCCGACGGTTGGGATGAAACCCTAGAACCGACGGTTGGGATGAAACCTTAGATCCGAAGGTTGGGATGAAATCTTAGATCCGACGGTTGGGATAAAACCCTAGATCCGACGGTGGAGATTAAATCCCTAGATCCGACGGTGGAGATTAAAGGAGGCTTAAGCCCTATTCTATAAATAGATGCTTAGGGTTGGGCGGCAAAAATGATCAAGGATTTGAATTAGAGAATTAGGGTTTGGCTTTTGGAGAAGTGGGCGGCTAGGTTTGGAGCAAAAGTGGGCGGCAACTTTCTTCTTCCTTCTAGTTGTTGTCGGCGCCCAATTTCCTCCATCAATACTTGGCTGGCGCCCATCATTAAGGCCTTTCTTTTCTTCCTTAGCCGGCGGTTCTCCTTCCATTGGTGGCCGGTGGTCTTCCTCCTTCCTTTCTCCTTGGTGGCCGGCGCCAACTCCTCTTCAAGTTGGCCGGCGCTTCATCCAATTGTTTCCTTGGCCGGAGGTTGCACCAAGTTCCATAATTTGGTGGCTGGTTCTAGATAGGAAGGTATTTGTGGTTTCTTCTCTTTGTTCACAGCGGACAAGGTAGAGAAGAAAGTGATCTAGAAGGCTTCTACTCGTGGAGGATCTTCGTCCACACGTCGTCCACGAGAAGGATAGGGCATACGATAGAAGATCGTAAGGTATAAAGTTATTTTAACTTTATTTACAGATCTGAATATATTCTTTAATATTTTGATTATGCATGTGTGTGTATGAATATATATTGTATAATCATGGACCCCGAAGACAAACACAAAAACCGGCGACCCATCCGTCGTCTCTTCCGCGGCTAACCAACTAGAAGAGTTGTGTTGCTTGAACAACTAGTTTGTTCAAGCGACCACTCAAGTTGTTAGCACGACGACGAATAGGTTGTGCTAAGGAAGCTCAACCCATCCGGATTAATTCTTTCATTAGTGAAAATTTTAATCCGGGGACATGGGAGCCAATGAGCCTCCGTAGCGACCACCTACAAATACATGCCTAGGACATGAAATGAGATAAAATGCATGCATATGGAGTAGTGAAAACGTAGCACGATTTACACACATCACTCATCCACCTCTTTCTTCATATTCGAGGAGTTCTGCCCCGACGACACTTATTCAAGCTCAAACAAATCCACGATAGTTCAGAACATCCATCAAGATTCTGGATTATAGAGTTTGCGTCATTCTACATCCACCGCCACTTTCGAAGACTCGATCGAGCTTCATTGGACTTAGCTGGAAGAACTTGTTCATACACCGGGCACATCTTGGGTTGATTAGATCATTTATTTTCTTGTTTATTTTACTTTCACATTAACTTTATATGCATGTCAATTGTTGGGTTTATTGCCCCTTACATTTGTGTTAGTTTAACTTAGTTATTTTAGTTATGCACATTAAGTGTTTGTCTTAATTCCTCTTACAATTTTTTTTTTTTGCTTTAATTATGGCACTTTAATTATTTTCTTTAATTCCTATGTTGTTTTACTTGTAGAATGTTTTCATTACTTGCCTTGTTAGATTATAAGTTTAATTATCTTGCAATCGTATGTTAGAATCCAAATCCAAAACCCCCCATTTATATTAGAAAACCCAAAGCAAGAATATAAACGATCCTAAGGAAAACCACTCTACCGATTGCATTTGTTGGTCATGACCCACTACTAAAAATGGACCTTTTAACGATGGGAAATCCCATTGTTAAAGAGTCAATTCCCGTCGTTAATGAGTTTTAACGATGGTAAAAAATACCGTAGGAAGTTGTCGCTAAAAGGCCCCGTTGGGAAAAGATTAACGACAGGAATAAAAATACCGTCGTTAATAGCATTTAACGACGGTATTCACTACTATCATTATTGATAGTAACGACGGGTTTATTTACCGTCGTTAATAGCAACAATGACGGTAATATGTACCGTCGTTAATAACAACAACGACGATTATATATTATTTCATCATTATTACGTATACACAATTTACAATATATATTAATAAATGCCAATAAAATTCAAAACACAATATATTAAAAATCAAAACACTATATATATTAAAATATCATTCAGTAGTTCACAAATGAGTGTATGTACATCATTAAACTTGCAAAATTGACATCCATTTACATCAAAAAAGAACATTTTTCTAGAGTCTTCATATGCCCAACGTTGACATTCTCGAAAGCTCCAAAAAAATTTATTTCGCTGTAAATTTTCAATACCTATAATAAATAGACAAAAAGAAGGAGCATCACAATACGATCTTCAAAAGAATTTAGAAATCTTGATATACAAAATATTAAATCTAAAATTTAATTTCAACAAACAAGAAAGATAATAATAAAACGAGAGATGGATAGAAATATATTATCAACATTTTAACAATTTTCCAATATTGCAACAATAGTTGTCTAATATTATAACAATATATTAAATAACATTACAACAAAGTAAGAAAAATATTTTAGGAAATACCGGTCAATCGCTAAGATGAGCCTTCATTCTATTGTTCCTCACTAAGAGCTTGTGTGCCTATGAAGCATTAACAACTCAAAATAAACAAAACTACTCATTCTCATTATCAAATAATAGGCAAAAAATAATTAAAATTTTAAAGTAACAAATTCAACCTTCAATAATATCTGAAGTCGATGTAGTCCCTTGCACATTACGAGGTAAATTCTTCGGCATCAACTCTTTAAAAGCTTTAAATTCATATTCCGAAGTTGTTTCCCTCTTGAAGGTTTCCCTTTGGGAATGAACAACTCTCTCAGCATATGCTACCCCATTTAACAAAGGTCGTTCAAAAGCTGTTTTAACAGTGTAATACGCAAATGTATCCTGCAATCAAACTCAAGTTAATTCAAGCAAATGCTTGAGAAGTCAGAATGTAAAATAGATTTAACCAATATAGGCAAGTAAAGTATTATTCCTATGAGAAGAATCACTGATATGAGATTTATACACATGAAGGTAAGAACAGAAAATAGATTTGAACAATATGGAACAGTAAAGTATACTTCTACACAAAGAATCACAAGTATAAGATTTATCAAGGATCACAGGATTTTTTTTGTAGTGTAGCATGTGAATGTCTCCTACAATAAAAGTTTCAAACTCAAGTAAACTCAAGAACAATACTCCTCCAGGAAATGCACAGAGCCAAAACAGCCAAATTTATTTAGTGGAGAGACCAAAATACCGCTTTTGCCCATTCAATGTGTAGTAACAGACTAGTCTTTCAGTACAAAAGGAATCAAGATAGAAAAATAATATCTGAAGTCGATGTAGTCCCTTCATTACCCAAGTTCTCAGGGTAATGACTTGCAGTACTCCTTGGTTAGATGAAAACGAGGATGTGTTTTTTTCGTAAGCACCTACATGGAAACAGTAAAATACGTATGCTTAAACATTAGTTCATAGTTTGTTGCATCTACAAACAGACCATAGACTTAAGGACATCCCATAATGTAAACCTCAGCAACAGATCCTAGGAACATATCTTGCATATGGTAATCAAGAACCAAAACTATGTTTGAAATAACAACTGCTAATGCCAAATACCAGCGTTATCACCCAAATTTTGTGCACCATCACCAAATGAAAGAACATCTGCCAAATGGCTAGGAAGAGAAGTAAGAACTTGTCTCTGATCAATGGAAATCCTAAAACCTGAAGAGATTCTTTAAATCAAGTAAATATAAAGTAGGAAAGCATAGATAGGCCATGGCATAATAACTTGTGTCTTGTAAATCCAGTTATAAATTCTCGTAGTAAAGAGTAATGGCACATAAGCACCTTCACCAAAATTAACCGCTGCTCTGAGTACATTCTCCTGCTCCTGATTTTTTGCACCTTGTACCTTATCCAAGGTTGGAACAAGTGTTGTCCTTGACGAGATCCCAGTCCATAAGCTTTACGACAGTCAGATATGACTTTCTCTGCAGCCTCACAAGCTGCTCCAATCATGTCAATTCTAGTCTGTTAAATTCCAGCAGCCAACTGTTTAGACAAAGGCAGAGCAGGCATACAATTGGAATAGAAATAGTGCAATTGCTTTTCAACTTAAACTATTGGGCGTCGGAAGAAGAGGGATAGCGACAGAGTCAGAATTGGTCTCGATCCTGGTCTATTTGCTTGCGGTGAAGGAGAGGGCGATGGAGCTATTCGACCTTCGGAGATGTGACTCATAGAGGAAGGTCGGAGAAGGTAACCATGAGTCATGACGGAGGATGGCAAACCGCTAGCTGTCGCTATGGTGATCCTCCTTGCCGTCGAGAAACCTCTGGATCGTTGCTCACGATTGAAGCAGATGGTTGAAACACGACACAGAGAGCTATCGACTCTCACTACCGTCGAGACGGATGGGGTGCGGTAAGGAGAGGGGTGGCAGAGTGATGTTCGACCATGGGAAGGATAGGGGCGGCGACGACGCTACTAGCGACGGACGAACCGTCGACCGAGGAAGGAGAGAGCGACTGTTAGGATCTTTGTAATGGCTAGAGGGGGGTGATTAGCCTTTCTTTGTTTCTACAAAAACGTTAGCGGAAGCAATACAAATATAAACACAAATAAGAACAAGAAACAAGAATACAATGCTAACACCCGATGTACGTGGTTCGGAGATGACGCTCCTACTCCACGGCAATCCGTAAGGTGGATTAGCCCTAGCCAATCTTCACTAAAACCTCCTTTGGATGAACCAAGGTGGAGAAACCTTGTCTTACAATGCACTCCTCTTCTTTACAATGATGAAAGATTAAGATTAGAGAAAAGGAGGTTTAGAATTATAAAAGCACTTGGAGAAAGCTTGGTGAGCACAAGGGTGTAGCTAGGAATGAGAGCACTAGCTTCACCAAGCTCCCCAAGGCCCCTTCTTATAGAAGAAGGGATGTTTTTCCCGTTGAGCTTCAATCAGTCGACTGATGCTCACCATCAGTTGACTGCCACCGAAGCCAACGGCTTCTGAACAAGCAGATCTGCGAAGATACGTAGTCACAATTTCCAATGGCCAAGTGATCAATCGACTGATCCCTCCATCAGTCGACTGATGGAGTGATCAGTCAAGTGATCGTAGGCCGCAGTCGAGTGCGACTCCACTCTGTGCTCGTATTTGCGTTGATCACCGCCATGTTGGTAGTCGATCGATTGCAACATCCCGATCACATCGCTAAAGCGGCCGATCGATGGTCGTGGTTTCACCGACTCGTCAATACTGACGGTCGATCGATACATCGTATCGATCCGATCGATACTCATCAAGTATGAGTAATTCATACTTGATTTTATACCCTAGACCTAGACTCAACCTTCTAGCTCCTCATTAAGCCTTGCGCCTCCAGGATCGCTCCGAGTCCTCGACTTGTTCATCCTTTGCGCTTTGCTTCCAAGAGCTTCCTTCGGTTTCGTCATGTCTTGGGTTGCCAAATGCTTGGACTTTATGCTGCCAAGACTACAAGCTTGGACTTATGATGCCAAGACTTTACTTTGGACTTCTTTTGTCAAGGTTCACTTGGACTTTACGCTGCCAAGACTACAAGCTTGGTCTTATGCTGCCAAGTCCATCCCTTGGACTTCCCTTGCCAAGATCATACTTGGTCTTCCTTTGCCAAGGTTCACTTGGACTTTACGCTGCCAAGACTACAAGCTTGGTCTTATGCTGCCAAGTCCGTCCCTTGGACTTTCCTTGCCAAGATCATACTTGGACTTCTCTTTTACCTAGTCTTCATCCTTGGATTTCCCTGTCACTTAAACATGTTCGCAATTAGATCACAAAGCATTGCCTAACTTAGATGATTATCCAAATATCAAAACATATAAATGCTTGGGGCATTGTTGCACCAACAATCTCCCCCTTTTTGATGTTTGGTAATCATTTAAGTTAGGTCTTTTAAAGATACACACATAAACATATTTTCAATGTGAATTCTAACTTAAACATTCCTTCTCCCCCTTTGACATACATCAAAAAGAGAAGGATTTATAAATGTAAGAATTAAAGTTGTTGTATATTGGACTAAGGTATTAGATTGATGTTAAGCTCCCCCTTAATCCAAGATATGTTTCATGATGTGTGAAGAACATTTGAAGCAAAGAATTACAAAAGTTCAAAATTTAAGTCCTAGCTTTGCACCAACAATGTAAGTTTGGGGATGAAAAGATATATATTATGAAACTTCCCCTAAAACACTGCATAAAATAGTCCTAAAAATTTGTTTATACTCAATATTATCATGCTATAGTTTTAGGACATCAAGGATACACTAAATATCAAAAAATGGAGCTATTTACTGGTTTCCGAACACTACGCTCAAATCGAAATTTCACCTTTTATTTAACTCGAAATGCGTTAGAAATTCTAGAAACCTCAAAAAATCACGAAATTTTATGGACACATTTCTGAGAACATACTTTATTAAGGAAAAATAGTTTAGCTCTCCAACTAAACTCATTTCAAATTCATTTTTCATGTTTTTTATAAAGTCTTGAAGAAGATCATCATTTGTTGACCCAAAAATAATGTCATCAACATATACTTGGGCTATGAAGATATCCTTTAATGTTGACTTTATGAACAAGGTTTGATCTACTTGGCCTCTTCTAAAATCCTTAGAAATTAAGAAAGATGACAATCTTTCATACCATGCCCGGGGAGCTTGTTTTAACCCATATAATACTTTCTTAAGCTTATATACGTGGCTTGGATAATCTATGTTCTCAAACTCGGGTGGTTGTTCTACATATACTTCTTCCTTAATATAACCATTTAAGAATGCCGATTTAACATCCATTTGGTAAAGTTTAAATCCCATATAGGAAGCATACCCTAAGAGAATTCTAATAGATTCTAATCTAGCAACCGGGGCATAAGTCTCATCATAGTCAAGCCCCTCAACTTGATTGAATCCCCTAGCAACCAACCTAGCCTTATTTCTAGTGATATTTCCTTGGTCATCTAGCTTATTCCTAAAGACCCATCTTGTAGTAATTATGGTGCTATCATTGGGTCTAGGAAGTAACTCCCATACTTGACTCCTTTCAAATTGAGCCAATTCATCTTGCATTGCCAAGATCCAATCTGGATCATGTAATGCATCATTGATCGATTTAGGCTCAATTTGTGAAATAAGAGAAACTTGACTAGTAGGAGTTCTATGAAATGACCTAGTTCTTACTCCTTGAGATATATCTCCTACTACTTGGTCAAGTGGATGATCTTGATGAATTCTTAGGGTTCTAGAAGGGGTTTCAAATTGATCATTGTTATCTTCCACCCTTCTTTCATCATCGGAATCTCCTCTTCCTCCCCCTTGATCATTACCCCCTATGGTCAAATCTTGAAGTTTTTGGGTAATGTCTTGATTATTGTCATTAATATCCTTATCAATGGAGGACTTTCTAGGGTAGGTGCTAGTGGTTTCATCAAATTGAGCATTAGAGGACTCCTCAATCCCTTGGATTCTCTTATTGTAGACTCTATATCCTCTACTCGTGGATGAGTATCCAACTAGGATTCCCTCATCCGCTTTGGATTCAAATTTTCCTAAGTTATCTTTGGTGTTTAAAATATAAACTTTACATCCAAAGACTTTGAAATAATGAATTGTGGGAATAGTCCCATTCCATAATTCAAATGGTGTCTTTCCTAAAAACCTATGGATTTGAACCCTATTTTGGATATAGCAAGCGGTATTGACCGCTTCCGCCCACAAGTAGCTAGGTAGAGAATATGCATTAAGCATAGTCTTAGCCGCCTCTTGTAGGGCACGATTTCTCCTTTCCACCACCCCATTTTGTTGGGGTGTTCTAGGACAAGAGAACTCATGCTTGTACCCTTGCTCTAAACAAAATTGTGAAAATTTAGAATTCTCAAATTCACCACCATGATCACTACGGATCCGGTTGATTTTGAGACTCTTTTCATTTTCAACCCTTTTACTAAATCCTATGATTATTTCTAAGGTATCATCCTTATGTTTCATAAAGTAGACCCAAGTATACCTAGAAAAATCATCTACTATAACTAAACAATATTTGCTACTATTTAAAGAAGGAGTACTATGGCAATCAAATAAGTCAAGATGCAATAGTTCTAATGGTAAGGAAGTATTAGTTAAGGTTTTACCTTTGTGTGATGCTTTTGTTTGTTTTCCTTCTTGGCATGCATCACACATTTTGTTCTTGACATACTTGATCTTTGGTAGCCCTTTGACCAACTCCATCTTGGCTACCTGGGCTATGTTTTTCATGTTGATGTGCCCCAATCTCCTATGTCATAGCCAACTTTCTTCTTCTTTTGCAACAAGACACTTAGTAGAAATGTTAGAAGCATATGAAAGATCAACATAATAGATATTTGATTTCCTATATCCAACTAACATACAATCATTTAATTCCTTGTGTCTAATCATGCATTTAGAGGATTCAAAAGAAACATGATAGTTTGCATCACAAAGTTGACTAACACTTAATAAATTAAATTTCATATTTTCAACTAGTAAAACTTTGTGAATGACAATTTTGGGGGATACCTCAATTGTACCTCTACCTAATATCTTGAGTTTTCCACTATTTCCAAAAGACACCGCTCCCTTCTTCACATACTTAATTGTTGAGAACTTGCTCACATCCCCGGTCATGTGTGTTGAACAACCGCTATCCACGATCCACATACCTTGCTCTCCTACCTAAATCACATGATAAACACAAGCTTTTGGTACCCAAACATTTGGACCGGTAACATTAAGTAAAAACTTCTTAGGTACCCATGCTTTCTTGACCTTACCCTTAATGGTTGCTTTTCTATTTATTAATGAGATATAGGCAACTTCTTTTTCTTTTGGCTTGTATCCGCCACCGGCCTTGTTGTTAACGGCTCTTTGTCGGCTAAGGATCATGTCAAGGTATTTTGAGTCATTTGTAAATTTCTCTAAGCATGCCTTTAACTCACTAACCTCATCCTTAAGTTTGTCATTCTCTTCCTTAAGCATGCAAGAATCAACATGTGAAGGTTTTTCATTTCTAATGGCCTTTAGTTCTACCTTCATGCTTCTAACCTTAGATTTAGACTTATCTAGAGTCTCTTTAAGATAAGCAATTGATTTATAAAGAAGCTTAACTTTAGGAGAGTTCATTACCTCATCGTCACTAGATGACGATTCATCACTTGAAGAGCCTTCTTCTTGGCTTGATATACCGGAGTCATCCTCTTGGGCCATGAGTGCCACATGGCGTGTGACATGGCAAAGCTCATCATCGGAGGAGGAATCTTTAACACTTGGTGTGTCCCATGTGGTTTGAGCCACCATGGCCTCCTTCTTCTTCTTCTCCTTCCTTTCCTTCTTTTTCTTTTCTTTTTCTTCCTTCTTCTTTAGCTCCGGGCAATTTGGCTTTATGTGCCCCTTCTTATTGCAAGCATGGCAAATCACATTGTTATTAAAACTTGAATTACCACTAAACTTACCTTTTGAAGAATGAGACCCCTTCCTTGCTTCTCTATTCTTGAACTCCTTTGATTTTCTATAGAGCTTCTTGACAAAGTTGGCCATCTCACTAAACGAGTCTCCATCACTACTTGAATCATGCTCCGACTCAGATGATGATGACACTTCTTTTCTTTCTTTCTTCTTCTTTTCCTTCTTTTCAACAAATAGAGCTAAACCCTTTTCCTTAGAGGACATGTTAGTTTGCTCATGCAATTCAAACTCACAAAATAATTCATCAATTTTAATTTGAGAAAGATCCCTAGTTACCTTAATAGCATCAACTATAGAAGTCCATAGAGAATTTCTAGGAAATGCTTGAAGAATATACCTTACCAAATCCCAGTTGTCAACTCGCTCACCTATGATGTGGAGTCCATTTACAATCTCCTTAAACCTTCCATGCATTTGGCTTACGGTTTCATGGGTCTTCATTTGGAAGGCTTGAAGTTGTCCAATTAGCAAGTTCTTCTTGGCCCTCTTTGACTCCTTGGATCCTTCATTTATCTCAATGAGCTTTTCCCATAACTCCTTGGCGGATTCGAAAGGCCCCACCTTGTTGAGTTGCTCCATTGTAATACCGCATTGGATGGTGAGTACCGCCTTTGCATTTGACTCGAACCGCCTATTCATTTCCCTTGTCCAATCCTTGCTTGGAATAGGGTCTCCATGTTCATCCACCGGTTCCTCAAAGCCATCTACAATGCTATGCCAAATTTCAATATTACTCATTAGATAATATTTCATCCTACCTTTCCAATACGCAAAATGACTCCCATTGAAGAGCGGTGGCTTGGCGGTGCTATATCCCCCTTGAAGAGCCATTGATGCCTTGGTTGATGGTGAAATCTTCCAAGCTATCCGAGCTCTGATACCACTTGTTAGGATCTTTGTAATGGCTAGAGGGGGGTGATTAGCCTTTCTTTGTTTCTACAAAAACGTTAGCGGAAGCAATACAAATATAAACACAAATAAGAACAAGAAACAAGAATACAATGCTAACACCCGATGTACGTGGTTCGGAGATGACGCTCCTACTCCACGGCAATCCGTAAGGTGGATTAGCCCTAGCCAATCTTCACTAAAACCTCCTTTGGATGAACCAAGGTGGAGAAACCTTGTCTTACAATTCACTCCTCTTTTTTACAATGATGAAAGATTAAGATTAGAGAAGAGGAGGTTTAGAATTATAAAAGCACTTGGAGAAAGCTTGGTGAGCACAAGGGTGTAGCTAGGAATGAGAGCACTAGCTTCACCAAGCTCCCCAAGGCCCCTTCTTATAGAAGAAGGGTTGTTTTTCCCATTGGACTTCGATCAGTCGACTGATGCTCACCATCAGTCGACTGCCGCCGAAGCCAACAACTTCTGAACAAGCAGATCCGCGAAGATACGTAGCAGCAATTTCCAACAGCCAAGTGATCAGTCGACTGATCCCTCCATCAGTCGACTGATAGAGTGATCAGTCGAGTGATCGTAGGTCGTAGTCGAGTGCGACTCCACTGCGGCTCGATTTGCGTTGATCGCTGATCCATCGCTATGGGGCCGATCGATTGCAACATCACGATCGCCACCGCCAAAGCAAGCCAACTAATGGTCGTGGTTTTACCCCGACTCGGCCGAGCACTGATCTGATCGATACATCGACGTTGACTAATACTCATCAAGTATGAGTAATTCACACTTTATTTTATACCCTAAACCTAGACTCAACCTTCTAGCTCCTCATTAAGCCTTGCGCCTCCAGGATCCCTCCGAGTCCGTGACTTGTTCATCCTTTGCGCTTTGCTTCCAAGAGCTTCCTTCAGTTCCGTTATGTCTTGGGTTGCCAAATGCTTGGACTTTATGCTGCCAAGACTACAAGCTTGGACTTATGCTGCCAAGACTTTACTTTGGACTTCTTTTGTCAAGGTTCACTTGGACTTTACGCTGCCAAGACTACAAGCTTGGTCTTATGCTGCCAAGTCCATCCCTTGGACTTCCCTTGCCAAGATCATACTTGGTCTTCCTTTGCCAAGGTTCACTTGGACTTTACGCTGCCAAGACTACAAGCTTGGTCTTATGCTGCCAAGTCCGTCCCTTGGACTTTCCTTGCCAAGTTCATACTTGGACTTCTCTTTTACCAAGTCTTCATCCTTGGATTTCCCTGTCACTTAAACATGTTCGCAATTAGATCACAAAGCATTGCCTAACTTAGATGATTATCCAAACATCAAAACATATAAATGCTTGGGGAATTGTTGCACCAACAGCGATGACTATTGCTCTCGACGGAGGTAGGCGACGAAAGGGAAGTGGGCGGTTCGCGATGGTGAAGGGAGGAGAGGAGTGGCGGCGAGAAGGAAAGGATCGAGAGAAATGAGCAGAGATAACATTAGGTTTAGTAACGATTAAACTTTTAACTCATAATTTTGTATTTAAATTTTTATCAGAATTTTTTTACGTAATCCTTACTATAACGACGAAAGAAAATACCGTCGTTAAAAATATAACATTAACGACCAAAATAAAAAAAATCGTCGTTGATAGCAAAGTATCAACGACGGGATAAAATATCGTCGTTAATGTGTATTCATTAACGATGGGCACTAAATTTGGTCGCTATTGACCCATTAATAATGACGGTATTTGATATCGTCGTTAAAATCCGTCGTTAAAAGTAACTTTTTTAGTAGTGACCCCAATCAACTACTCGAGTCACCCTGAGCTCCCAAGCGTCAAACACCTGAGATCAGTTGACTGATTCAAACATCAATTGATTGGTACACTTCAAGTATGACTATTTCATATTTGAGACCAAACCCTAAGCCTAGACTACACCTTCAAGCTTTTCCATCAACCTTATGCCTCCAGGATTCCTCCGAGTCCACGACTCTTTCATTCTTGCATTTGCCTTCAAAAGCTTCCTTCATCTTTTTCATGCTTTGGGGTCATCCGCCAAAGTTCATTTGGACTTATGCCGCCAAGACTACACACTTGGACTCTATGCTAGGTTTTCGATTAGTTGTGCATGTCATAGGTGCATTTATTATATTGTTGGCTAGGTTAGTTGCAGACTGATATTGGTACTCTGAGGTTTGGGTTACTCAGAATTATTTCCTTTAACCTCCATTATATTTTATCTGATCATGCACTATCTTTCTATGCACCCACTGAGTGATTTGTATTCACTCCCTCTTTTCTTTGGGCTCTAGGTTAGCAGTTAGAGGACGTATTTTGTTGACTACCTTCGCGTTGCTCAGAGATCTTCCTGATTTGTTGGTCCCACTACATCACCGGGATGCTTATTTGTTTTCTTTATCATTATTGCATTTTGATTTCAGATTTTAAATTTTATTACAATTTGATTTAGTGTCATAAACGTATTTTACTTTTATTGACTTCTATTTTAGTCATGCATGCATGCATGCAATTAATAAATAAATTATATATTTTATTTTTCCCTTATATATTTTGTTATTTCAAAAAAAAATCATATCTCATTCCAGTAATATATATCAAAATATTGTCACTAAGAGGTACCTTCGTCATTTGGATGACGAATATACTCTCGGGGCATGACAAGCTTGGTCAACCTTGACTTGAGGTCGAAAAACTCAAGGAGAACTTTAAAGTTTTTCAAGATAGACCTAATTTACCAAAGGATAGGAATGATGAGAACTATCTAGGTAATAATTCTAAGGAAAATATACACATATTAAGGAGGATGAATGTTCAAACTAGAAATTATGAAAAATCAAAAATTGAAGACTTAGAGGGAAAAAAACTGAATTTTGAGGTCAAGACTCAATAAATTAGAGAATACCTTTAATATAATAGAATATTTATTTAAAAGATCAAAAGAATAAAATTTAGGGTTTGATAGGTAAGAATTACCTAAGGACATGAAGGCTTTAGGATACAAACCTAAGTTCAAGAAAATCATATCATCATATAATAGAATTTCATATAACTATGGAACGAATTCTAGGTTTAGGAATATCAATATTATAAGGGAGGTCATTTCTAGAATTGATCTCGATGAGACTATAATCACTAAGATTTATAAGAAGTTTAAGAGAGTCATTAGGAAGGTATCGAGAGAGGCTATTCTTAGTGAATACTTATAAAATTCAAGGAGCTCCAATTAGTATTAGGTTCTAAAGTGTAATCTCTTCATACTAAATGGATATGGGATGTGTCTGTTGGGACCGTTGGTATGCTAGAGGGGGGTGAATAGCATTCGTCGATTTGTATGCTCAATTGCGTTCGTGCTTGTCTACAAGATTATTAGTATGCAGCGGAAACAAATATAAAGAAAATAAAAAATAAACTCATGAGCACAACAAAAAGTTTTACATGGTTCGGAACCGATGGTTCCTACTCCACGATCGGTCTTTAGTGTCTACTACACTAAACCTCTTTCTCCTTCTCAGCCGGAGGTGGAGAAATCTCTTATTGTTGGAGTATTGGAATACAATCAAAGTCCCACATTGGTAAGATATGGAAAAGATCATGTGTTTATAAGATGAAAATATATCTTCATTGGTATGAGGCCTTTTGGGTAAAGCCCAAAAATAAAATCATAAGGGCTTAGGACCAAAGTGGACAATATCATACTATTGTGGAGATATATAAATATTATCGGCACTAATAATTGGTATCAGAGTCATGGTCCATGTCAAGCCATGAACCTCGAACGAAGGAAGTGGAGCTCCCATGTCCGGATCAAGAGAACCAGACACCAGGCAAGAAGTCCAGTTGGGTCGGGAGGACTGAACAACTGGCAGGAAGTCTAGTTGGGCTAGAAGGGTTGGACAACTGGCAGGAAGTCCAACTAGGTCAGGAGGACTAGATAGTTGGTAGGAAGTCCTGATGGGTTGTGGATCGGACATCAAGCAAAGGATGTCCTTCGAGGACGGATAGGCTCGAGGGGGGTCAATGTGGTCCTTCGTTTGAGAGGGGGATTGTTGGAGTATTGAGAATACAATCGAAGTCTCACATTAGTAAGACATGAAAAAGATCATGTGCTTATAAGATGAAAATATATCTCCATTAGTATGAGGCATTTTGGGTAAAGCTTAAAAATAAAACCATGAGGGCTTAGGCCCAAAGTGGACAATATCATACCATTGTGGAGATATATGAATCTTATAGGCACTAATACTTACAATAAAGCTTACAACAAAACAATTAAATACAATGTAAAGAAATAGACTATAAATACAAGAGCATTTTACAAATGAAGAGAGCTTTACTTAATCTTATTAGTTGTTTTGAGATGCTTATAAGGTCTGGAATCACAATAGTATTTCCCCATCAAAACCCTGAAGAACCAGCTGTGAAATCCTCCTCGAGCTTCTTCTCTTATAAGCTTTGCATCGGGATGATTTTTTATCATTACCACTCAACGATAACTTCGCTAGTCGAGGTGTCACCTCGATTGAGCCCTAGTCGAGGCACTGGTCGAGTGTGTTGGGTTCCCATGGCACCGACGTGGGTGTTGTGTTCGAACACGTTTCATAAACATGCACACAGCGGAAGCAAAAACAAGTAATAAACTATTTATTACACCACACGCATGCAAGGATACAACATGTGTAGATATAATCGACATTTCAAACTTTACAATAAAAGGAAATTTATTCTAGTTATACTTGATGAATCACATGTAGCGGGAATGACATCAACCATAGTGACCCTCACTAGAACCGCCTCTATTCATATCCACGTCAAGTATCATCGGGATAGCTTCACAAAGTCATGAGCCCCGACTTCACGAAAGGTACTAGCCTCACGTTGAAGTCATTGTGATCCGAGAGACGATCATAATCCGAATCAAATTCGGATCTAAAAACGATTTCCACGAACTCGCTTCTTGGAAGCGGTTTTAGTCAACCAATTGACGAAAACTTCTCCACCTATGAGGATTATCGGAGATCTAATCCCTGGCAAGTAGATCACTGTCGAAGCACAAAACATTGACCAAACGACCTCTCCACAAAGAGGAGAACAAGCTGTCCAAAATTTGACAACTTGTTTAGGTGGAAGAGATGGTCGGCCAAAGCTTGACCGGTTGCTCCTTGGTCACCGGCGGCAAAAGGAGGATCATCGGAGGAGTCGCTAGCGGCTAGTGGATGGCCGGCGGCAAGGAGGAAGTGGCGGCAGCAACTTGGGTAGTAGCACAAGGGTTGGGCAGCAAGGACTCCCTCCTTGTGTTGGGAGCCAAGAAGGAAGGAGGAGGAGAAGAGGTGGGCGGCAACTCCAAAAATAACTCTCTCTAGGGTTTCACAAAACCCTTAAGCCATGCTTTTATAGAGAGTATATTATCCTAATAGTTATTGGTTCATAATCAAACCCATTAACCCACTCCAATAACTTAAGTTAAAATAAACCAAACCGCATTGGTCTATTTTAAGTTAAAATGAACCGAACCAACTTTGGTTCATTCGTTTAAAATAAACCAAACCACTTTGGTTTATTTTTCCATCATTGGATTAGAACCAAACCGATTTGATTCATCCATCATGTCTTCATAAGATTCGGGCCATCCATGCTTCTGATGCGACTTAAATAATTTCATACTCGCTCTTTGTTTGGTCCAACCAAACCAAGTCTCTCTCGATATGAGAATCCTAATCTCAAGATCGTTTTAAATCCTTCAGATTACGCTCGCTGTGCATATGACCAAATAGGTTCCCAGTTTATATTGGTCATCTATAATTAACTATTAATTATAGAACGATCATGAGTGGCACCTAACAGTACATCATGATCCCCAATTAATCTAAAAATCAACGGTTGATCCCAGAACCTTTTTTTGAAACCCTTCAGCAGCTACAATGAATCATGCCCCATTCCCTTCACTCATCTTATACCCACTTGGTTCAAGACATGGTCTATTGTGTCAGTCCCCACTAGGCTGACTACGTCACACCTAGCCCAAGTATTTACTTTCTCGTCCTACGGATTCTAGTTACTGCACATGTATCCAAGAGTTTCATACTCTAAACATGTAATGCTTTGGCCAAAGACTTTAGTAACAATCCGATGAGAGGCCATAGGGTATACATCTCCTCACAAGGAGTGGTGAATCCTCTATTGGCTATTCAAATACCTTCAAGCACTTCGACTTATGCCCAATCATCCCGGGTCCACATCTCCTCAAAGATGCTTACTTAAGATGTCAAAGCATAAGTCTCCGTGACCAAGATGACTTGAATACCTCAAGTCGAAGGAATATCGCACTTAAGCTGCAGTAAGGACTTCATTGACATATCTGTATATGTAGAGAACCATATGAAGTCTTACAGCTGGTCACTCCAATGAACTAGTTATCATAACTAGCTTCCGCAATCAACTCCGGACATCCCAATGTCTCTAGCCAGTGAGAAACAACTGCTTAGATAAACCAAAGAGTACACCTCGTGCTAGTCTCAATAGAATTGATGGCGTCTGAATGCATCAATTCATCGACTAGGGATAATTCCAATACATCACAATTACACTTGTAGAGATGCTCACTAGTTGTAATCCAATCACAAATTCTCTCATGCTGTGAATCGTATTGCGGACATTCAGTAATGAGTTTCAGATCCAATCAAATACATGAAAACATGTATACTCAAATAGTTAATCTTTATTTATCAAATAAATGGTACAACCATAAGGCAATTGTCTTAGGACACCTCTCATATATTACTAACAGAGTGCGCCTTGCTTCTGACTTGCCAATGTCAAGCCTCCAGTCGACTTCTCTACCATATCAATCGACTACTTGTCGGAGCTACTATTTCTCACTTTACCCAACCACCCTTTAGACTTCTTGAGCACCTCCCAGTCAACTGCTCTCCACAGCAATCAACTGCTCGAGCATCCAGTCTAAAATCTGAGCCCCACAGCAGGAGTTGGCTTCACTGGGCCAATCGACTGCAGAGCACTTGCCTCAGTACTGAGCACCTAAGCTAACTACCGAGCCCCACAACTAGAGTCGACTTCACTAGACCAGTCGACTAGTCTAACCCATCAATCGACTGTCGCACCTCAAATATGAGGTTTATCCCAAGTATGATCTCCTCATACTTGATGCTTACCCTTAGCCTATACCTAAACATTCTAGCCACTTCCATCAGCCTCGCACCTCTAGGATCCATCCGAGTCCTCCACGACTCGTTCATCCTTGCGCTAGCCTTCAAGTGCTTCCATCGACTATTGTCATGCTCTTGGATCTACTTTTTTTAAGAGGTCATGCCTCCGGAACTTCCATTTCTAAGGCTCCACCCTTGGGCTTTCCCTTTGACAAGTATTTATACTTGGACTTTCCTCACTTACCTAGCATCCAATCAAACGTGACCTGCTAGAACTTCTACTGTCAAACTCGATCCCCCTAATCAGTCGATTCTTTCCTTACCAAGCACAGTCTCCCTAATCTATCAGGACTTCACTTGTCAAGCATAGTCTCCTTGACCTGCTGGGTCTTTCCTTGCCTAGTCATCCGGTCACTCTTGATCTACCAGGACTTTACCTCTTCCCGTGCCAAGTATATATATTTGGACTTTCACTACTAAGACTACACACTTGAACTTACATGGCCAAGACTCCACTCTTGGACTTTCCATCACTAAGTCTCACTCGGATTTTCCCTTGTCAAGTATCTGGCCAACCTTGACCTCCTTGACCTCCTTGACTTCACGCTCATCTCCATATGACTATGGATGTCTCATACCATCCCATAGTCATACTATCATCCACACTCAAGCACATTGTCAAACATCAAAATACTACTCAAGTCTCACTCGAGTTTGGTCAATCATGACCTAGATCGATTGCACCAACAATCTCTCCCTTTTTATGTTTGACAACACTTTTAAGTTAGGCTAACCCTTAAGCGCAACTTACTTCTTCTTATCCCGAAATATAACGAAGAGTTCCTAACTTCATAATTTCAAATTTTGAAATTTTGGGGTTTTGTGTATATTTGGGTTTATATGACATCTTTATGCACTAAGCATCTTAAGCCTAACTTAAACCCTTCCATTTCTCCCATTTTGACACACATCAAAAAGTTTCTCATCTCTCAATGAGATCCTTCATTCTCTCCCTTATGTCAAAATTCATCCTACATGTCTTCATTCTCCCTAGTGATAAAACCCTTATCACTAAATGAAAGAAATTCACCATTCTCCCCCTTTTTGACAAAAAGTCATCCATCAAGTCTTGATGGACAAACTCCCCCTAATGGCTTGCTCCCCCTTGACCATTGCACTAACAATGTCTTTGGAGAGGTCTTAAGCCCATAGGATGTCTAAATAATCAAAATTAAGAGTAAAAGTTCAAACTTGAAGTTTAACCTCCCTTAAGTTTCGATTCTTACCCTAATCAACTCTCCTTTTTATTTTCAATGAAAGTCTCACCCTTCCAATGCTTGTCTAAGCATTCCAGAGGGTTAGGAGCAGTTAAGGTAGCCTAGGGTTGTTGATAAACGACTAAGCAAACCTTGTTCAACCGAAATCAAACCCAACAGCCGACTCTATCATTAAACATTCAACTCATACCATCACAATCAACTGGCTACATACAACAATCGACTGGTTTCTGTAGTTTGCATAAATCAGTTTTTAGGTTGATTTAGAAAATCATAAGTAATTCTATGTTTAGAAAAATCATGAAAATTCATACACGCATTACTTATGCCAAACCCTATAAGGGAAAAATAGTTTTCTATGAAAATAACTTTTAAAGGAATGATACAAAGTTCAAAAGCATTGAAAGCTTCAATATTTTATCTAACTTTGTGTCAATATCCTCAATGGTAGTTGCTATCAAAAGATAGACTTCACCAAAGTTTTTCAAAATCATTTCTAAAATGTTTTCAAACCTTATATTGAATCATGGTCAATGGGCTCAATGCACATGACTTGTACATTAGCTCTCCTCATGATTCATACCTATGATTTAATGAGTTCTAATTCATATTGATGTACCATTACAAGCACATGAACTTGACTCATGATCCTAACATCTCACATGTGTCTAGGTGTTTCAATACATACACATGTCTTCCTAAGTTTTTGTGAGATATGGGTTTTGTTTTTTCCTAAACTAAGGGTTTATGCATTATTACCTAGGCATATCCAATTTGATTCCTTTATCTAGGACTTCAAATCAATGTCATTTGTCCTTATATTCCATTTTATTAACCTAAATACATGAATATGATCATGGCATATATGATTGCATAAATCAAAGCATTTGTCAATGATGCATGATGTCATGACATAAAAATAAACCTAAATACTATCATGACATTAATCAATCTCAGTGTTATCATGACATTTTAAATAATAATATGAGTATGATGTCATGACATGGCATATGGCAAACAAAGCATAGTATATATATGAGATACACAGGTACAAGAATACCTAAGTTTTAAACCGAAATGTCATTTTCTTAACCCTATCCCAATTTGCCATAATGAACCAATCTCTCAAGTGTACCAAAAACCCAAAATGACACACTTTTGACTCTAAACTTACTTATGTCAATTTTGATCAATTTTTCAACTTCTATTAAATCCATTGGTACATCCTAAAGTCTTTTAGGATATTATGTAAACTCATTTCTAAATATCACATTACCTTGAAAATACCCTAAAGTGTCAACTCTACTATGTTTAGGTTAACTACCCATCCATTTGAGGTTGACACACTCTAACCCATCTAGTGTGATAGAATCACGCTCCTAGGAATCCAAAATCTATTTGAGCTCTTTGGATTTACTAGGTACTCACTAGGGATAACCTCCCTTAGCACCTTCCTAATGACCCTCTAGACTTAGAAGTATTGGTCATTATGGTCTTACCTAGGTCAATTCTAGGGATGACTTCCCTTGTGACCTTCCTAGTACTTTGCTGGGCTTTTTCGAAACCTTAACCACTTAACTCTTACCATGGTCAACTCTAGGGATGGCATCTCTTGTGACCTTGGTATTCCTAGATCTAAGATTTGTTCCATAGTTAAATGGAACATTATGGTAGGTTTGCATGGTCTATTGTGTAGGGGCACCAGATAATCGAACCTGGGTTTTTGATTATGTCAAAGGTTCAAAGTTAAGTTCTTATTGTTATCTAATGAGCTGAACTAAGTGTGCAGAAAGTGATTAAGTTGTGTTGAAGGTTAGCGACACCTAAAGAATCTCGAGTCGAGAAACCACGGTAGTCGGGCGACACCTGGAGAACCTCGTGGAGTCGAGGAACCTAGGTGGAAGACCGGAAGTTAAGCTACATGTTGGAAAGGACCGAAGATAAGCACGAGTGTGAAGAAAGATGGTAAGGTTGTGTCCTCCGTATGGGGATGATCGTAGGTGGTGATTCGACTAAGACTTCCAATAGAAGGTCTAGGTCGAGATCGGACGGTAAGGAATCATCATATGTACTATCTTTCTTTTATTTCATGATAACTCTATGTTGTAGTTGAGTAACCTAGTTGGCAGTCGACTGCTGGCTATTGGCAGTTGACTGCTGCTGGAATCAGTCGAATGATGAAGGTCATCAGTCGACTGCTATTCAAACTATCTAGCTCGAAGAAAGTCAAGATAAGCTCCACTTATCTTGGGGGGATGATGTTCTTTGACTCTTATCTAGTTCTCAACGTTCAGGAGCTTGAAGGAATATAAAAGAAGGGGGGTTTCACCCCTTTAGATCATCTCTAATCACTCCCAACGATGCAACGCTTCGACAACGACGTTGATACGCTGGCGACACGCCAATGACAAGCTTAAGTTTTCATTTCATTTCGTCGGTAGCTTTTATTTAGTTGTCTTATCTCAGTTCAAGCTTTCTATTATTTGTATTCAAGCTTTCGATTATCCAAGTTTTTCATTGTAAAGAGGAGAGGTGGGTTTGTGTCTCTTCCTTCATCTTGTTTCCTTTGTAATCGTTGTCTCCTACCTCCAACGAGGAGGAGACCCTTAGTAAATTGCCCCTTCATATGCTGTCTAGGATCGTGGGGTCTTAGAGTAGCAACCTTTTGGTTACGAACCAAGTAAAAATAAAGTGTATATTTATTTCTTATTATTATTCATTCCACTGTGCATCACTTGAGTTTTAGACGAACGAAAAGATTTTATGCTCATTATTCACCCCCACCCTCTAGCACGCTTTTGATCCAACAATTGGTATCAGAGCGAGGACGCTAAGATTTGGTGCAACCACCAATCTAGCAATTGTTTATTTTTGTATTGGTTTCATTTAAATTCCTTTACTATTTCCCGCACTACTAATCCAAGATGAAAGTCTTGGCAATTTGTATTTTGTCATTTGTTTTTTGTGCAAGGTTTTATTTAAATGGCCCATATTGAGGGATATAGCACCACCCGACCTTCATTCTTTAACGGAGATTATTTCTGTTATTGGAAAGGTCGGATGGAGTGTTTCTTGAAAACACAAGTCGAGACTTGGATAGTAATACAAACCGGCTTTGCTCTACCCACCAATGATCAATGGGAGCCTTTGGATTTTGACAAATGGACCAACGCAACCAAGAGGCAAGTCGAAGCCGATGCAAAGGCTACATAAATCTTGCAATGCAGTTTGTCCAAGGAAGAGCTTAACCGCGTTGGCCCATTCATAAGCACGAAAGACATTTGGAAAAAGCTCATTGAGCTTCACGAAGGAACCGCCGATACGAAGGTATGTAAAAGAGACCTTCTTTTAAATAAGTTATTTAATTTTAAAATACAGGAACACGAGACTGCCACTCAATTATATGCAAGGATCCAAGAGATCATGAATGGACTCCACTCGATTGGACAAAAAGTCGAGAATCGAGACATAATAAGGTACATTCTTAATGCTTTTCCTAGGACCACCTTGTGGGCATCCATGGTTGATGCCTACAAAGTATCTAGAGATTTATCTAAAATTAAATTA
Organism: Wurfbainia villosa; assembly: GCA_025175895.1. Lineage (NCBI taxonomy): Eukaryota > Viridiplantae > Streptophyta > Magnoliopsida > Zingiberales > Zingiberaceae > Wurfbainia > Wurfbainia villosa. Next base: position 7,973,660 of record CM045995.1, on the reverse strand, counting down.
GATAAACTTTTTTCTGAATTTGAATTACATAAACAAACTAATGCGGTCTCGGTCGAGAAAGGTGTAGCGTTGTATGCAGGGCAAAGAAGAAAAGGGAAGAACAAGCCACCTCCAGAAGAAGAAGAATCTGAATTCGAAGATGAATACGAATCAAAATCCGAAGAAGAAATGGAGGTTGAACTAGTCAATCTAGTTCGGAGAATGATCAAAAAGGAAAGGGAGCAATTGAAGAACAAGAAACCCCCATAAAACTACACATGCTACGAATGCAACAAGAAAGGGCATTACAAGTCAGACAGCCCAAAAATGAAGCCAAGGCATAAGCAACCAAAGCAAGTGTTTCAAGCAATGTGGGAGGAAGAAGAAGACCAAGGCAAGGACTTAGCCTTCATGGCGAAACCGGTAGAATCTGAGTCCGAGTCCGAGTCTGAAGCCAATTGTGAATCCAACTCCGACTCTGACTCCGAGGAAAATTTTGAATCGAGACTCAAAGCCGGATCAAAAAAAAAGGTCAAGGTAAGTCGCTCATTAATTGCAAATCTATATCATGCCATCAAATTGTTAAATAGGAAATTAACTAAGTCCGAATCTAGGGTTGAGTCCTTGCTTGAGGAGGTTAAAATCCTTAAGCATGAGGCCACTCTAACCTCTTCGACTAGTCAAGTTCAAGAGGGGAACTCAACTCAAGTCAAATAACTTGAGGAAGAGAATTCTCTCTTGAAAGGACAAGTCCAAGAGCTGAGGCTACGTTGGAAAAGTTCACTTTGTGATCCAAGAGTCTTAACCAACTCCTTGGAACTCAAAGAGTTGTGTACAATAAAGTCGGACTCAGATTTAGGACAAATACTACAAACCGGTCTTATATGTCAATTGTTAATCGTAGTAATCAAAGAGTCCAGGCATGGGTCCCAAAGATTTTATTAAATTCACACATAAGGACCAATAAGTATTGGATTCTCCAGGATCAAATCCACTATGTGGATAGACCATACTAGTTCAATGATCTAGGGGGAGCTAGTACTAAAATTGTCTATCCAATTTCTTAACTTTATATGCTCAGCTCTTCATTTAAATTTCTAGAATGGTTAGATAAGATAAATGGTTAATCAAACTTGATAACATAGTATCAGGACACGGTGAGATGATAGTATATTAGGGAAACGAGATCTTGTGCGTCTAAGCTAGATAAGGCATATCTAGCTTGGTGCACTCAGCTAAGTTGAACTAGCTGAAGCTACCTCACCGTATCCTAAACTAGTTAGACCAAGAAGTAATCTTAAGTGACTCAAGTGATCAATTTCTTGAATTTGACTTTGTCTAAGGAAGTGGTCGTTGTTCCTATCAAAGAAGGCTTATTTGCCTCGCCATGACCTGGAAGTCAATTTCTCGAAAAGGTTACTTGACGATCTAAGGGTTAAATCCGAATCTAACTCAAGGTTAATTAATCTTTAAAACACTAAAGTTTAACTAAGTAAAAATTGGAATCATTTCACAAGAACACATAAGGTCAACATGTTTTTGAGACACATAGAATGGGTGAGATGCTAAGGACAATTTAAAATAAGAACAACATACGTTCTAAATTGCTTTTAAAAAACCTATACTTTCTTGGTTGTTATTGGTTGGCTAATACTATAATCCTTAGGGTCAAGCTTAGCCCCCTAATCCTTCTAGACTCCATGTGATTGACTAAGGGTGAGAAACTTATCTTAAGGATTATGTTACTCTTTAAGGTATTTTGAAAATGTACTCATGCTTATAACATCTAGGGGTTTTGAAATCAAAACTATGATTGAAGTAGTTTTCAAGACTTTACTTTACCAAAACTAGCAATTATACATCCTCTCATATAAACTAAGTAAACATTGTTGGTGCAGAGGAATAGTTAACTTAAATTCATAAACCTTTAAAGGATACATGCTTGGACTTGTATACTTAATGCCTTTTTTGGTATGTATATATATATATAACCCCTCGGTCTTTTATTTATGGAAAAAGGGGAAGAAGAGGGCAAAATTAAGGGGGAGTAATAGAAACTTTTTTCTATAAAGTTAACTTTAAATGTATTTCTTCAAAACTTACCTAAGGTCAAGGGGGAGGTTTTGAAAAAGAAGTTTATTCATACTTATTCATTATCGTTATTTGTTTTGCACTTAAATTTTCCTTAACTTTGAATCGATTTGCCATAGATCAAAAAGGGGGAGATTGTTGGTGTAGGGGCACCAAATAATCAAACCTGAGTTTTGATTATGGCAAAGGTTCAAAGTTAAGTTCTTATTGTTATCTAATGAGTTGAACTAAGTGTGCAGGAAGTGTTTAAGTTGTGCTGAAGGTCAGCGATACCCGAAGAATCTCGAGTCGAGAAACCACGGTAGTCGGGCGACACGAGGAGAACCTCATGGAGTCGAGGAACCTAGGTGAAAGACCGGAAGCTAAGCTACAGGTTAGAAAGGATCGGAGGCAAGCACGAGTGCGAAGAAATATGGTAAGGTCGTGTCCTCTGTATGGGGATGATCATAAGCGACGATCCGACTAAGACTTCCAATGGAAGGTCTAGGTCGAAATCGAACGGTAAGGAACCGTCATATGTACTATCTTTTTTTGTTTCGTGCTAACTCTATGTTGTAGTTGAGTAACCTAGCTGGCAGTCGATTGCTAACTATTGGCAGTCGACTGCTGCTGGAATCAGTCAACTGATGAAGGTCATCAGTCGATTGCTATTCAAACTGTCCAGCTCGAAGAAAGTCAAGATAAGATCCACTTATCTTGGGGGGATGAGTCTCTTTGACTCTTATCTAGTTCTCAACGTTCAGGAGCTTGAAGGGAAATAAAAGGAGGATTTCACCCTTTTAGATCATCTCTAATCACTCCCAAGTGCTCCAACGATGCAACGCTTCGGCAATGATGCTACGACGTCGATATGCTGATGACACGCCGACTACAAGCTTAAGTTTTCATTTCATTTCGTCGGTAGCTTTTATTTAGTTGTCTTATTTCAGTTCAAGCTTTCTATTATTTGTATTTGAGCTTTCGATTATCCAAGTTTTCCATTGTAAAGAGGAGAGGTGGGTTTGTACCTCTTCCTTCATCTTGTTTCCTTTGTAATCATTGTCTCCTACCTCCAACGAGGAGGAGACCCTTAGTGAATTGCCCCTTCGTACGTGGTCTAGGATCACGGGGCCTTGGAGTGGCAACCTTTTGATTGTAAACTAAGTAAAAATAAAGTGTTTATTTATTTCTTATTATTATTCATTCCGCTGTGCATCACTCGAGTTTTAGATGAACGAAAAGATTTTATGCTCGTTATTCACCCCCCCCCCCCCTCTAGTGCACTTTTGATCCAACATAGTCTTCTTGGACTTAGGTTTGTGATCCAAATATTTCTTGTCCATAGTTGGTTCCTTCCTACCAACCCCTAGATTTTGACTACTAGACCCTTTAAATGTATTTTCCATCTTCCTAAGAGTCTTTTCCATTTTCTCAAGCTTTGACCTCAAAGTTTGATTCTCTACTTCTAATACTTCAATTTTTTATTGTCCATTATATGTTTGGAGATTATTCTTCCTCCTATGCATATGTCTATTTTTCTTGGGGTTAAATCCTAGGTTGTCTTCCTTCCTATCTTTAGATAGTGTGGTTCTTGAGGTAATAATTCTAGAGTTGTCCTTAGGCAAATTATAATGTTTAGCACCTAATCAAACATATTTGTTTCTAGATTGATCCTTAGGCTTACTACTAGCATGCTTCTTATGAACAATTACGAGTAAATTGCTACATGATACATTGCTAGCATGCTTTTTATCCTTGCATAAAGTATGAGTATTATTAAAATATACCTTAGGGTTTGCCTTAGCTCCCCCTACATGTGATGCTCCTCTCATGTCCTTAGTTGGGTTCCTCCCCCTCAGACATTGGCTCCAGTAATGTCATTTTTTATTGCATTTGAAGCACACAATGTGCTCCTTGCTCTTGTAAGTTGGGGCTCCACCTTCCTTGACCATCTCCTTCACCTTAGGTGGTGATTGAACTTTCTTCTTGCCCTTTCTCTCTACGCTCAAAATATATTATATGATCTTTATTTTTAATCACTACGTTTGAGTTACCTATCTCATTAGAGGAAGTTTGGTTGGATTCTTCATTTTGTCTAGAGGTTAAAGGTTTCTCTTCTTGCTCTAGCTCCAGTGATGATATCTTCTCCCCCTCAATCCTAGAGGTTTCTACTCCGGATGTCGAACACCTCTCAAGTACTTCTGAATCTTTAAGGTCTTGAGATTATGAGCATTCTTCTTCTTCCTTGGACTCATCGTCAACTTGGGATGGCAAGGGCTCCTCATGGAGCTTAACCAATTTTCTCCATAGTTCACTTGCATCTCTAAATTTTCCTAGTCTACACAAAATAGAGTTAGGAATCAAGTTAACCAAATTTTGGTTATCTTGTCGTTTATATCGGATCTCTAAACTTGGTCCTCGATCCACTTGCTTCTTTTTAGAATTTTCCCTTTCTTGTCCATTGGAGCCTTGAACCCTTCCTCCAATGCAAACCATTCTTCCAGGTTCATCTGGAAGAACACCTCAGTCCTCACCCTCCATTGGTTGAATCCTCCAAATTCGTAGGGCGGTGAAAACCGAGTGTCGAGTCCAAATCCATCTCCAAACTCTATTCCCTCTAGCTCTATGCTCCTTCAGTTGTTAGTCCATAGAAGAGCAACCTTGCTCTGATACCACTTGTTGGGACCATTGGTGTGCTAGAGAGGGGGAATGAATAGCGTTCGTTTATTTGTACACTCAATTATGTTCATGCTTGTCTACAAGATTGTTAGTACACAGCGAAAACAAATATAAAGAAAATATAAAACAAACTCACAAGCACAACATAAAATTTTACGTGGTTCAGAACCTATGGTTCCTACTCCATGGTCAGGTTTTAGTATCTACTCTACTAAACCTCTTTATCCTTCTCGGTATGATACCAAAGGTAGAGAAACCTCTTACAATAAAGCATACAATAAAACAAGAAAATACAATGTAAAGAAATAAACTGTAAATACAAGATCACCTTACAAATGAAGAGAGCTTTACTTGATCATGTTGGTTGCTTTGAATGCTTAGAAGGTCTAGAATCATAACAGCGTTTTCCCTTCAAAACCCTCAAGAATCGATTGCGAAATCCTCCTCGAGCTCCCTCTCTTATAGGCTTCATATCGGGTTGATTTATGACTGTTACCACTCAACGGTAAATTCGTCAGTCGAGGTGCCACCACAACTGAGCCCTAGTCGAGGTGCTAGTTGAGTGAGCCTTGCTGCTAACCTACCATTATCAAGTCTCTAGTAGACTGCTTTACCATAGCAGTTGACTGCTTGTCGAAACTACTATTTCTCACTTTGCTCAACCACCCTTCATACTTCTCGAGCACTTGCCAGTCGACAACTCTCCACAACAATCAACTGCCCAAGCACCCAATCTAAAATCCGAGCCCCACAATGGGAATCAGCTTCACTGGACCAGTCAACTGTTCTCCCTACAGTAGTCAACTGCAGAACATCTAAGCTAACTATCGAGCTCCACAGTTGGAGTTGACTTCACTAGACCAATCGACTGGTCTAATCCATCAGCACCTCAAACATGAGATTTACCTCAAGTATGATCCCCTCATACTTGATGCTTACTCTTAGCCTAGACCTAAATCTTCTAGCCACTTCCATCAGTCTTACACCTCTATGATCCATCTGAGTCCTTCATGACTCGTTCATCTTTGCGCTAACCTTCAAGTGTTTCCATCAGCTATTGTCATGATCTTGGGTCTACATTTGCCAAGAGGTCGTGCCTCCGGGACTTTCATTTCCAAGGCTTCACCCTTGGGCTTTCCCTCTGACAAGTATCCATACTTGGACTTTCCTCGCTTGCCTAGCATCTAATCAACCGTTACCTACTAGGACTTCTACTGTCAAACTCAATCTCCCTGATCAGTCAAATCTTCCCTTGCCAAGCACGGTCTCCGTGACCTACTGGGACTTTCCTTGTCAAGCACGATCTCCCTGACCTGCTGGGACTTCCCTTGCCAAGCACAGTCTCCCTGATCTGCCAAGTCTTCCCTTGCTTAATCATCCGATCACTCTTGACCTACAAGAACTTTTCCTCTTCCCGTGCCAAGTATCTATACTTGGACTTTCGCTGTCAAGACTACATACTTGGACTTACACAGCCAAGACTTCACTCTTGGACTTTCCATCACCAAGTCCCTCTCGGATTTTCCCTTATCGAGTATCTGGTCAACCTTGACCTCCTTGACTGCACGCTCATCTCCATATGACTATGGATGTCCCATAGTCATACTATCATCCACACTTAAGCACATTATCAAACATTAAAATACTACTCGAGTCTGGTCAAGCGTGACCTGGGTCGATTGCACCAACAGTGTCAACTTAAAGTGAAAAGATGCCCCCAGGGCAACGGCGTGGTGGTAGCGGCGCGAGGCTCCCCTCTGCGCATCCAGGGGTCGATTCTGCCCTGGCAGCGCGCGCTGCGCGAGTGGCGGTGCTTGATGCCCCCTCGTCGCAGTGTGGTCAACCTTCATGGGCAGCACGAGTTCAGACGCGTCGAATCACCCGTCACCCTGATTTACCCTCGTCAACCGTTGGGAAACTTCCGTGGGGCCGGGTCGGCTGGCCATCAGGACTAGTGGGAGAGCAATCGTACCCGATACCTGATGTTAAAAAAAAAAGTGAAAAGATAATTAACCTAACCATAGTAAAGTTGATATTTTATGACATTTTTGAGGTATAATGATACTTTGAAAATGAAAACATAATTTTATCCTAAAACATTTTAAGATGTGTCAATGCAAATAAAGATTTAATTTGATCTTGGTTGACACATTAGGATAGAGTCTATAGTGTGGCAAGTTTAGATTTTTTTTTTTTTTTGGCACACTCGAGGGAGTCAATTTGTCATTGTATCAAATTTGATATTTGATATAATTTTAGATAATGAAGATTAGATTGAAGATTTACATATTTTATACCTCATTATCCTATATATTTGTCATACTTTGTGTGTCATATGATGTGTCATGGCATCATATCATATATGATGATGTACTATGAAAATTAATCTTTTATAATAATTTATATTTTTATCATGCCATGACATCATGCTTCATTTAATATTAGTAGATTTTCTTTTAAAAGTTATGCACTTAATGTATGTTTTGATCATACTCATACATTGATTTATCTAATTACAATTAAGGATAAATAACAATATTTGACATCCTAGATAAGATAATCAAATTAGAAATACCTAAATAGAAATGCATGGTCTCTTAGTTTAAGGAAAAATTATTTACATCTCATAAAGATCATAGGATGACTTATATATGTATTGAGACATGTTCGACATAAGTGAGATATTAGGATGATGGATTAAGTTCGAGGTGATAATATGATACATCAAAATGAATTAAACTTCATTAAATAATATAGATATGATATGGATAAATCATGAGGAAAGCTAATGTACAAGTTATGTACATTTGGTCCATAGATCATGATTAAAAATATATTTTTAAAATCATTTTAGAAAATCTTGGTGAATTCTATTTGTTAATACAAATCACCATTGACAATATAAAGACAAGGTTATGGTGAAACATTAAAGTTTTTAATAGTTTTTAACTTTATATCATTCTTTAAAAATGATGAGTATTTTCATAGAAAATTATTTTTCTCCTATAGTGTTTGGCATAAGTAATGTATTTATGAAGTTTTAAGAATTTATATAGAATTTCTTATGCATTTTCGAAGTTGAATTGAAAATAGTTTTTTGGCTTATTAGAAATCAATCAGTTGATTCAGAAAACTAGTCAATTGAGATTAGTATCAATGGACAGGTGATTTTTTTTAGTAAACTTATAGTTGTATTTGGCTAAATTGGTTTATTTTTGCCAGTTAAGAATAACCCTAGATATGTTAACTGCTTCTAACTCTTTGATATGCTTGAACAAGCATTAAAAGGGAAAGGTTTTCAGTGAAAATAAAAGGAGTTAAATATGGTGATAATAAAACATTAAAGGGGAGGTTAAAGTTCGATTGGAGTTTTGATCGCATGTTTAGAATTCGAAATATTCTATAGATTTAGGAATTCTCCAAAGACATTGTTGATACAATGGTTAAGGGGGAGCAAGCTTTTATGGAGAGATTTTTCTTCAATGTATGAAGAATGATTGACTTATCAGAAGGAGGAGATTTAAGGAATTAAGTTGATAGGTCAAAACAACAATCGAATCTATAAGAGACCAATCGATTGGTGTGTAAGGCTAGCCAATTGATTGATAGAAATCAACTCAACAACAACTCTACAAAAGAGAATTTCATAGCGATTTAAAGATGCTAATACTTGGAGACTTTAAAGGGAAGTTGTTGCTGCATTTTATACTTTCAAAAGACTTTTCAAAACAACCAAACTATGAGCAAGCAAGATCTCATTGTGTAAAGTTATTTTTGTCTCATGTTCTTTTAATTTCATTTGTATATTCATATTTGGTTGTATTTGTTTTAAAAAAAAAATAGGTTGTAAGAGATTTCTCTACCTCTATAAAGCTTTTGAGAAGGAAAAAAAATAGTGATTCTAGACCATAGAGTAGGAATCGAGAGTTCTGAACTACATAAAATTGATTTATGTTGTATTTATGTATTCTTTTATTTATGTTTTATTTTTCATTGTGCATTAATATTTTGTAGACGAGCACACAATTGCGATCGACAATGAATGCTATTCACCACCTCCTCCTCCCGCCCCCCACAAAAAAAAACCCTTTAACGGTGTATGGTCCTAACATAATTAAGGTTTGAGGGTAGGATAAGACTCAGGAGACTACTAAAATTGCATTGGTCTTTGTTTGGGTTAATTCTAATGTATCTAGGGCTATTAGTGAGTTTTGGCCAATATTCATAGATGGGTATATAATATTCAGTTTTAAAAAATTTAAGTATGGAGAATTAGGAGAGTCTCAGGAACACATTGATGCTATTGTTGAGTAAGTATGGTATGCCTAAGTTCAATAGTGAATTTGTGTCAAATTACATTAAACCATTTAAATATCAAAAACTCACAACATGTTATTTAAGTTGTGGAATTGAGATTTGAGATCACGGTGAAACTTAGGGGACTCCTGAGAATGTATTGATCTTGATTTTTTTTTTTTGATTAACCTGTGGTGTCAGGCTTGCGCCCACTAGTCCACAGGACCAACCGGCCCCGCCCCAAGGCCTTCAACTAGAGTCTCCACCGGTTGACGAGGGTAAATCAGGGTGACGGGTGGTCCATGGCGTACGAGCTCATAGGCGCCTGATGGGCCGACCACGCTGGGACAGGGGGGCATCGAGCACCTCCACCCGCCCAGCGCGCGCTGCTAACGGGCGGAATAGACCCCAAGCATATCCAGAGGAGGCCTTCGCTCGGAACCACCATGCCATGCCCCCGGGGGCTGTATTGATATTGATTTGAATTGATTGTGATGTGCCTAAGGTTATTAGTAAGTTTTGGGCAAAACTTGCTCATAATCGTGCAATGTTCAAATTCAAAAAATTTTGATACAGTCAAAGTCAGAAGAGTCCCAATAATACATTGGTACTATTGTTGAGTGAATATAATAGACCTAAGTCTAATAATAGGCTATGCCAAAATTATACTAAGTTGACTAAATTTTAAAAACCTACAACATGCATGCTATCTACGTTGTAGAATTAAGGTTAAGAAACATAATGAGAATCGAAAGGCTTCTAGAAATGTATTGGTCATAATTTGGATATATTTAAGGTTATCAATGAATTTTAATCAAAATTCACTGATGAATCTGTAGGAGCAATATTGGCTAGCTAGAGGGGGGTGAATAACCCTCTTTTGTCATATGAGCATATTCGTTCGTTCTTGCGTGCTTGTCTACAATTGTCGTTAATATACGCAGCGGAAATAATAGAAATAATAACAACAATACAATCACACGTAATACACAAAGATATACGTGGTTTGAAACCGAATGGTTCTTACTCCACGGGCAAGCTCACCGAGCTCTAGTTATGCTCACGGCACTAACTAAACTCCTTCTCGACAATACGTCGGAGGTGGAGAAACCTCTCACAAGCAATTACAACAGTAATTTATGAAATACAAACAAGAATACAAATACAATACAAAAGAACACTTTTCACCGATTGCTTTTGATCACTTGTTTGTTGCTTGCTTTGGTTGCCTCTTGAAGGACTGGAATGCAGCAGCAATTCCCTTCAAAGTCTCCCTTAAAGTCTTGGCGAAATCCTCCCTCTTGAGCTCCATTTATAACCTGTATCAAGCTCATTTCACGCCCACCAGTCGACTGATCGTAACCATCAGTCGATTGGTCCTGTAGCCGTTGTTGTTGGGGCAGGGGCACTAGATAATCGAACCTGTGTTTTGATTATGGCAAAGACGCAAAGTTAAGTTTACATCGTTATCTCACGAGCTAAATCGAGTGTGCAGAAAAGTACTAAAGTTGGAGCTGAAGGCTAGCGACACCCGGAGGAAGCCGCGGTGGTCGGGCGACACTCGAGTGACTTCGGAGGGAGCCGAAGGAATCAAGTGGAAGGCTGGAAGCGAGAGCTACAAAGTAAGTATCGAGGTAAGCTCGTGTGAGTGAAAGATGGTAAGGTCGTGTCCTCTGTACGGGGATGACCGTAGGCGGCGATCCGACTAAGACTTCCTGTGAAAGGTCTAGGTCAAGATCGGACGGTTAGAAACCGTCACATTTATCATTTTCTGAGCTAACCTCTTACTGCAGGGAAATGGCCAGGCTGGCAGTCGACTGCTGGACATTGGGCAGTCGACTGATGCTCATCAGTCGACTGATGGCGACGAATCAGCCTTTGTGCTCGGTCAAAATGGATAAGGTTTGACGCGACCACTTCACGATAAAATTTGTACAACTTCGTGATCTATTCTAAAAGATGAGGAGACATATTCAGAGGCCAAAATCTATAAAAGGAGGGGAGGATTCTAACTCCAAACATCATCAAGTTCACTCTCAAGTTCTCCTACAACGCCAACACTCCGATATCGTCATAACGCCGACGCAACGACAAGTTCTCATCCTCTTCGTCGGCAGCAGCAACAAGTAAACATATTCTATTGTATTCTTTGTTTTTATTCATAACGAGGTGAGGTAGGCTTGTTGTCTCATCCTCGTACATTTGGTTTTGTGATCGTTGTCTCCTACCTCCAACGAGGAAGAGACGTTATAGTGTTTTGCCCTCCGTACGCGGTCTAGGACCGATAGGGCCTTGGAGTTGCAACCGCTGGGTTGTGAACCAAGTAAAATAAATGTGTCTCTTTATTTTCCGCTGTGCTTATTCGTGTATCGAACGAACGAACGAAAAGACTTATGCTCGCTATTCACCCCCCCCCCCCCTCTAGCGATGCTTCTCGATCCAACAGTTGTCTCACAACAGCTAAATCCATGTTATTCAAGTTCCAACGGATCTCCCATCAGTCGACTGATGATACCCATCAGTAGAGTGCTGGCGCGAGCACTCGATTAGAAACCATTCTGTGGCTGAAAACACCCCGATCAGTCGACTGATCTCCCTTATCAGTCGACTGATGGTGTTATCAATCGACTGTCATCCCTCGGCAGTCGACTGATCAGCCAGACCCTAGTCAATCGAAGACCAGTCGAACCCTAGTCGACTTAGAGCAGTCGACTAGCACCTATGTTAGTCGACTGATGTCGGGTAAAACCTCAAACCCAAGTTGTTTGAGCATTCGACACTCAGTCTTAGCCACTTGGCCAAGTCCACCTCATCCCTCATGGAGTTCCCCACCGAAGCTCTCTTCCCTCGGCCTACGTCCCTCAGATGCACCAAGCGCACGGCTTTGCAATGACATCCTTCGCATCTCTTGCCCTTGAAGTATGCTTTCCTTGGGTCTCACTCCATTCGCTCCCTGTCCGGCGGTCCCTCGAATGCATCAAGCGCACGACTTCGTAATGTCATCCTTCACCGACTCAAGGACCCCGAGCCTAGTGAACTTGCCAAGTCCTCCAGACTTCCCAAATGCACCAAGCGCACGGCTTCGCAATGCATTTCTCACCAAGCACCAAGTGCACGGCTTCGCAATGCTTTGGACTTTCCCACACCAAGCCCCATGCTTGGATTTTCCATGCCAACTCCATGTTGGACTTTCCTATGACAATCCCATGTCATAAGTTTTGTCTATCATCAAAATACTGCTTGAGTCAAACTCAAGTCAACCTGGGCCGATTGCACTAATAATCTCCCCCTTTTTGATGATTGACAAAACTACCATCTCACATCTACCAATTCTCCCATAATGGCAATTCTCATATCCCAATGAGAATTCCAACGAACCCTAATTGGTAACTTGGTAACTTCTCCCCCTCTTTGACATAACATCAAAAAGATCCTCAAGGGTGTCAATGTCTCATATCCCAATGAGATCTTACAATCTTCCCCTTGGCATGCCCTCGATCTTTCTAGTGATAATCTCATATCACTTAAGAGAGGCACAATCCCTCAATTTTCCTCCCATGAGGAAAAATACACATTCATCCTCCCATGATGGATACCTCCCCCTAAAGGCTTACTCCCCCTTGACCATTGCACCAACAATATCTTTGGAAAGCCCCTAAGTCAATAGGAACACAAAACCATCAAAATTAAGGCAAAGTTCAACAATGAACTCTCATCCACCTTAAAATTGATACTCTCCCTAAACACTTCTCCTAATCCATATCTAACGGATTTCCACCCTTTCTAATACTTTCTCAAGCATGTTCTAGGGTTAGGAGTAGTTAGGGGACCAAAACATAGCTGAACATGGGCCTAACCACCAAGGTTTACCCGAAATCAACAGTATCAGTCGACTCTCTCAGCTACCAGTCGACTCCTTCCCACATCAATCAACTGGTCTCCTTGGCAGTCGACTGATAACTGCATTTGTAGTTTTTTGAATTTCTGAAATTTGTAAGTAAATATACATACGTTGATAAATCATGAAATTTTGTATGTATATTACTTATTACAATCATAATGGGTGAAAAATATTGGAAAATTATTTTACCCATAAATTAGTGAGATTGACACAAAGTTTAAAGGTTTAGAAAAGCTTCAATATTGAACTCTCTTTGTATCATCTCATTCAATAGTGATAGCTATCAAAAGATAGACTTCACCAAGGTTTTTCAAAATGTTTTTGAAACCTTTAATTCCTTTTTCCTAAACATCTCACTTGTATCTAGATGTGTAAAACACATTCAAAGCAAATATTCTAGTGAGATGTGGGTTTTTGTTCTTTAATGGTCTCATGCATATTCTAAGGCAACTCTACTTGATTCCCTTATGCATGGGACTTCAAGTCATGCCAATGGTCCTTAAAGCAATTTTATTTTATGCATGATATGATTATGGCATATATATAATATAACTAAGCATGTGCCAAACTCATGATGTCATGACATGTGAATGAAATTGTTAGCATACATGACATATAGAACTAAGTCTAAAACATGATCACGACATTTTTAGAGATAAAAATGAAAATGATGTCATGTCATGGCAAGGCAAATAAATCATGGCAAGAAAAATATACTAAGGTATAAAATACCTAAGTGTTAAATCTAAATTGTCATTTCTAGGAATTCATTCTATTTTGCCTTAATACCATTATCTCCCAAATGTGACATAAACCCAAAATGGCACACCCATACATCTAAGACTTAGTTGTGCCAATTTAATTATTTTTCAACTTCTCAAAGCATATTAGCACATCCTAATGTGTCAACTCACCATGGCTAGGTTAACTACCCATCCACTTAGGGTTGACATACCCTAACCCATCTAGCGTGAATCGATCACGCTCCTAGGAACTCAATACCTATCGGAGCTCCTTGGGTTAACAAGGTATTCACTAGGGATAACTTCCCTAGATACCTTCCTAATGACCCTTTTAGGCTTTGAAGTCATAGTCTTTTGGGTCTTTCCTAAGTCAAACCTAGGGGTAACTCCCCCTTTGACCTTCTTAGTGGTTTTCTTAGTTTTTCTTAAGTCCTTAGCCACTAAGCAAACACCATGGCTAGTCTTAGGGAAAGCTTCCCTATTAGCCTTGGTTTTTCTAGACCTAGAAATTATTCCATAATTAAATGGGACATTATGATAGGATATAGGTTTGTGACTCAAATCTTTCTTGCCCTTGGACATTTTTTGTTTCCTAGGTCTTAACTTTTGGACATTTAACCCGTGAATAGAATTTTCTATAATTTTAAGGGTCTTTTCCATTCTCTCAAGTCTTGACCTCAAGACTTGGTTTTCTAATTCTAATTTTCCTAATTTTGATTTTTCATTAATCTTTTGGGAATTATTTTTCTTCTTAGGCATGTGTCTACCCTTCTTAGGGTTAATGCCTAGATTTTCTTCTATTCTCTTAATGCTCTCCCTAGGCAAGATAGGTCTAGTGTTATTGGTCCTAGGTTTGTCCTTAGATATATGAACATGCTTGGCACCTAGACAAACATATTTCTTCCTACTAGCATGTTTTTCATTAATAATTGCAAGAGAGCTAAAATAATTCTTAGCATGCTTATTAACCTTAGGAATTGAAGGTGTATTAATTAAATTTACCTTAGGGTTAGCTTGGGAAGCTCCCCCTACATGAGATACACCTTCTTGCCCTTTCTTCCTTCCCTTAGGACATTGACTATGGTAGTGCCCCTTTTGGTTGCATTTGAAACACACAATGTGCTCTTTGCTCTTGATTGTGGGGACTCCGGCATCCTTTGACTTTTGGTTGACTTTTGGTGCCGATGTTTTCTTCTTAGCCAATTTTGGGCATTTGCTCTTGTAATGCCCTTTCTCCCTGCACTCAAAGCAAATTGTATGATTTTTATTTAAAATTAATATGCTTGAGTTACCTATGGAATTTTCTTCTTGGTCTTCATTTCTCCCGGATGTGGATGTTTCTTGTCCTTGCTCCGGGATGGAAGATTGCCTCTCCTCCCCCTCAATACTAGAGGTGGAGATTTCCACCAAATCATCTACATCATCGAATGTGGATGGGCTCTCTTCCACGGCATTTTCCTCTACTTGTGTCGGTTCGGAAATTTCTTGGAATTTGATTACCTTACTCCATAACTCCCTTGCATCCTTATAATTACCTAATCTAGACCAAATATTGTTAGGTAATAAATCACTAAGTAATTCGATTACCTTGAGATTTGTCTTGAAGTCCTTGATTTGGTCTTGGGTCCACCTTGACTTCTCAATGGGCTTGTTTTCTTTATCCCTAGGCACTTCAAAATCATTTTCTATAATTAACATGAAATCAAAATCGGTTTCTAGATATACCTCCATTTTCCTTCTCCACCATTGAAAATCTCCTTCGAATTTTGGTGGTTAGAGGTTGTAGCCGGCCATCTTGTAGTGCTTGTGTCGGCAGGTAGTCCTCGACAAGCTCCTTGGCTCTGATACCACTTGTAGGAGCGATATTGGCCGGCTAGAGGGGGGTGAATAGCCCTCTTTCGTCGTATGAGCGTATTCGTTCGTTCTTGCGTGCTTATCTACAATTGTCGTTAATATATGCAGCGGAAACAATAGAAATAATAACAACAATACAATCACATACAATACACAAAGATATACGTGGTTTGAAACCGAATGGTTCTTACTCCATGGGCGAGCTCACCGAGCTCTTGTTATGCGTACGACACTAACTAAACTCCTTCTCGACAATACGTCGGAGGTGGAGAAACCTCTCACAAGCAATTACAATAGTAATATAGAAATATAAACAAGAATACAAATACAATATAAAAGAACACTTTTCACCGATTACTTTTGATCACTTGTTTGTTGCTTACTTTGGTTGGCTCTTGAAGGACTAGAATGCAACAGCAATTCCCCTTCAAAGTCTCCCTTAAAGTCTTGGCGAAATCCTCCCTCTTGAGCTCCATTCAGTAATATAGAAATACAAACAAGAATACAAATACAATATAAAAGAACACTTTTCACCGATTGCTTTTGATCACTTGTTTGTTGCTTGCTTTGGTTGGCTCTTGAAGGACTGAAATGCAACAGCAATTCTCCTTCAAAGTCTCCCTTAAAGTCTTGGCGAAATCCTCCCTCTTGAGCTCCATTTATAACCTGCATCAAGCTGATTTCGTGCCCATCAGTCGACTGATCATGACCATCAGTCGACTGGTCCTATAGTCGTTGTCTCACAACGGCCAGATCCACATTGGTCAAGTTCCAATGGATCACCCAACAATCGACTGATGATACCCATCGGTGCCGACATCCCATCACCGAGCCGTCGGCGCGAGCACTGATCGAAACCATTCGTGGTCGAAAACACCCGATCGGACCGACTAATCTCCTCATCGGGCCGATCGATAGTGTTATCAGTCGACTACCATCCCTCGGTAGTCGATTGATCAGCCAGACTCTGGTCAGTCGAACACCAGTCGAACCTTAGTCGACTTAAAGCAGTCGACTGGCACCTATGTCAATCGACTGATGTCGGATAAAACCTCAAACCCAAGTTGTTTGAGCATCCAACACTCAGTCTTAGCCACTTGGCCAAGTCCACCTCATCCCTCATGGAGTTCCCCACCGAAGCTCTCTTCCCTCGACCTACGTCCCTCGGATGCACCAAGCGCATGGCTTCGCAATGTCATCCTTCATGTCTCTTGCCCTCGAAGTATGCTTCCCTTGGGCCTCACTCCATTCGCTCCCCATCCGACGGTCCCTCGAATGCATCAAGCGCACGGCTTCACAATGTCATCCTTCATCAACTCAAAGACCCCGAGCCTAGTGAACTTGCCAAGCCCTCAAGACATCCCAAATGTACCAAGCGCATGGCTTCGCAATGCATTTCTCACCAAGCATCAAGCGCACGGTTTCGCAATGCTTTGAACTTTTCCACACCAAGTCCCATGCTTGGATTTTCCATGTCAACTCCATGTTGGACTTTCCTATGACAATCTCATGTCATAAGTTTTGTCTATCATCAAAATACTGCTCGAATCAAACTCGAGTTAACCTGGGCCAATTGCACCAACAGAATCATTAATAAATTTTTGAGAAAATTCACTTATGACCTTACATTTATCCAAGTCATTCCAAATCAATGTCATTGTATTTTTGGGACTTTCTTGAGCATAACTATATATATTTTCCCATCTCGATTCTACCTCATATTTAGCATGTTATGGGGTTTTACAATTTCCTTTTACTTTTAGAGAGAGAAACAGTGCTTTTAAAACACACTACAATGTAATCTATTTTTTAAGATTTTAAATATGCTTTAGTGGTTCAGATATATAAGTATGTGGATAAAAGAAGGATATTTTTAAAAAGAGATATTTGATTTGATAAATATAAAAATACGATTTGAGTATTAGCAAAAGTCAAGAATACGATTCAGTAAATTATCATTGATTTATTACATTCACCATAAAACTCTAGCTGCATCACTTAAACAAGGTTTGAAAATTTTACTTTTACAATCTCTAATTTTTTTATGAATTTGGTGACAACAATTTATCTTAAATAATGCTGACACTCCATTATTTGTTAAAATAGAAGTTTTTGAAAGAAAAAAATGTATGAAAATAGAATATTTTTGTTATTTGAATGCGATACTAAAATTTGTTGGGAAATATTCTTTTTAATATACGAAGAGGAGAAATATTTCTGTTTTCTCTAAATCCAATTAGTTGAGGTGCTTGGTTTATAACTTGACATAGTCCGATGGATTTACGAATACAAGTAGCCAATTCAAGTTGAGTCAGATCACTCAACTAGATTAGTCTACTTAAATCATCCTATCTAACTGGTCCACCTAAATCAACGAGCAAACACATTCAATTAAACCAAATCAATTTATTTGCTCAAGCTAATTGGATTCAATTCCCCGTATAGATTGACTAGATTAATTAGACCAACAAACATGTTTGAATCTGTCCATCCAAATCATCAATTAAATTGTATAAGTCAATTGGATTGCCTAGTCAATTAGGTTCACCCAACTTACTTGAACCAACTAGATCACTCGATTTCATTAGCATTCGAGTCTGCTCAATCTCTCTCTCTCTCTCTCTCTCTCTCTCTCTCTCTCAGATTTAAATGACTTGTCTACTCTCTCTAATTTAAGTGACTGGCATGGCTTACAGAAAATGAAGATAGAAAGAGAATTTATTTTCGGTGCAAAAAAGTAATAGATGAATAAAAAAAATAACATTTTTTTTCTGCAAGTCATTGGGATCCAGTTGGAGCAATTGCCATGTGCTTGTGCAAGTGTGCGCATTGGGCCACAATGCGAACATGAAAGCCGTCCCAACACCATGATGTTGATGACTTCATCTGCTTCCTCCACTGTTTCTCAATCCCTGGTGCTGTCTCCTTATTTTGATCGGTTCCAAATTTCTCAAGGAATCAAGTTTCTTAATTCAATTTCTAGCACCAAGGCTATCTTTCCATGACTGACCCATCCTTCTCTAAGTCCAACTTTTCCCTCTCTCTCTTCTTACCCTCCTAATTTTACAAGTTGCAAAAGCAAATAATCCTTGTCAGTCAGTCATAAGAGCAAGATGTGAATCAGAAAGTTGTCAAAGAACCTATTAGTATGATACGACCATACAAATTGTCTAAATTAAAACACATTAATTGTACGAACGTAACCTTCCATCCCATTTATATCAAACACCTACATTTCTATATATACATTTGGGAGCAGGAGATTTGCAGCTTATCAAATATGTTCTCTTATTCATCACCTCTGATTTCCTTCTTATATCGTCGCACTTTTTACAAGCAACCAAATCACAGAGGTTAATAGTCAAGTTGTCTTGCAGTTTTGTAATATTGCATGTCAATAGATCTTGGATTCAGAAATGCAGGATAAAATGCACATGAGAAACAAAGAGACGATATATCATCCTCTCGAGTTTGAAGGGAGGAGCATGCATGTTCTTGGAATGCTTGAACACATGCAATAATACTTCACTATTGATCACAGAAAGTTTGATACAGATACATTCAATAGCTTGATCAATTTTTATCATAAGATGTAATTCGGCCTTCCTCTAAATCATAATGAAAAAAAATTAAGTCCCAAAATAAAGATTTTAATGTCTCCATAGCCCCCTGACATGGATATCCTTCAGTTTGAATTAGAAAGAGATATTAAGAAGTTCCTAGAGACTACCATGGTCTATCCATGGTCACCACCACGGGATGTGGATCATTCTATGACTCGACATGGAATCTCTAGTAGGGAGCACGATCTGTCTGTTCCCCACCATGGTAGTCCTCACCATGGCCCAACCGTAGACTAGCCACGACCGTAGTTTTCACTACGGCCTGACTGTGGACCTGACCACGACTATAACATACTACCATCGTTATTTAGGATTTCATTAAATATTTTATTATTAATTTTATTTTGTTCGAATTTTCTATTTAATTTTAAATTTTCTAGTTTTAAAATTTTTATATTTACTTTTCTGTTTCATTAAAAAAAGATATTTTAGTTTGTTTAATTTTTTTAACTTTCTTATTAAGAAATTTATGTTAAAGTTAATTTATTTTTTTTAGCATTAAGAATCTTCTCTTTCTAAACTTATTTAAATATAAGTTTAGACTCTTGTATGATACTCAACTTTGATTAATAATATTTCTTTTTCGTTTAAATAAAGAGGTGATCCTCTTTTATTGGTGAATTCTCCCTTCTCCTTCGATTCTCTCTGCCCCTCTATCCTAACCTTACGCATGGAAAGTTTTTAGCGTTATTCTGCTACCCTGTCTGCGTCAGTTGGTATTAGAGCTCTAGATCTATGGAATGTCAACAAGGACATGGTTATAGTCATGATCGGCAGGTTCCAATTAAGGACACCGCACCCTGGGATCAAAGTACCCGCAAGCTCATCGATCTACAAAGACAAATTATGGAGTTATATCGGCAATTGCGATTCATAGATGGTCGTCATGATTGTGACTGACAAGTTCTGATTAAGGAAGCCTCACCCTAAGATCGAAGTTTTCAAGAGATCCTCAAGAATATACAAAAATAATCGGAGCATTAATTCGGCGTGTAATATTGTGAGAACTTGAGGTAAGTCTTCGACGCTCTAAAATTTTACGTCATCAAGACTATTGTGGTCGTAAAGAATAGTATAGAGACCCCATCTAGCTACAATGACAATGAAGATTCTATCTACGACAAGAAAATTGAAGACCATATCTACGATGATGATGAAGACATTGAAGATTCTATCTATGACAAAGAAATTGAAGAAGATATAAAAGACCCTGTCTATAATAATGATAAAGACATGGAAGATTCTATCTACAATGAATAAATTGAAGACCTTGTCTACGATGATGATGAAGACACGGAAGATTCTATCTACGACGAGGAAATTGAAGACCCTGTCTATGATGGTGATAAAGACATGGAAGATTCTATTTATGACGAAGAAATTGGAGAAAACACGAAAGATCTCATCTATAACGATGATAACATTGATGAGGTCATTGGGGACCTCATCTACGACGAGTACAATGGTGATGAAGTACTTTATGGATATGACTACGAGATGCTGACTACTAAAAAGAATCTTCTTCTCCCCCAAGATTGAAATGATAGTCGCATACTACATATTATTGAACCCTCAATGGCAGCGCAATCACAAAGTTATCCATGATAGTTGGAAGAACACTTATGTCGAAGCCCAGAAGATTGAATTAGCATCCAAGTAAGAGGATCTCACTCTTATTTTGGTACCTTTTTCTCTTTTTCCTTTCTATGTCCAAGCAACAGGAGATAAAGCTAGTAGATTAAGGATGAAGGTTTTTGCTTATCGAGTCCGTGAGAGGAAACTTCACTTCCCACTTCACCTCGGTCGTTTGTTCATGGTGATCCCATCGATGTCCCCGGATTAAAAATTTAATCCTAGACACAAGGGATTGCCCAAACAACCAAGTCATCGTCGTGCTATTCGTTTAGAGAGGTCACTTGAACAAACTCGTTGTTCAAGCGACCATCCGCTATTCTACGAGTAACCGCGGAATAGACGATGTACGGATCGCCGGTTTTTATATTTATATTCGGGATCCAAGTATTATTTAGCCACAAACAGAATTATATCATGCTCATAATTGAAAAACAAATACAAATATGTAACATATAAAAATTAGAGAATCGATATACCTCTCGATCTTCTAATGTATGAATTTCCTCCTTTCGGACGTCGTGTGGGCGATGATCTACCAAAAGTTGAAGCTCCTAGATCGCAAATCTTCCTTCCTTGCTCTACCAAAGCAAGAGGAAGAATAGAAACAAAGCTCTTCTCCTTCCTATGGCCAACCAACAAGCAACAAGAAGGATGCTTGCCGCCGGCCAACAAGGAGAAGGAGATTATGGTGGAAACCGACCAAGACACCAAGGGAAAGCCCTATATCTTGTTTCCACCACCTAAGAAGAAGGAGAAGAGGGTCTTTGGACGTCGGCCAAGGGCTGGAAAGAAGGTTGTGGGTGCCGACCACGAAGGGAGAGGAAGAAGAAAGCAAACTACTTCCTTATTTGGTGCCGCCCAAGCCTCCTAAACCCTAAGCTTCCAAACCCTAATCCTAGCTCTCCTAAATGTCGGCCATGGAAGAGGGGAAGAAGAATAGGATGAGCACCGACTAAGGTAGAGGGAAGAAGGAAGGAACTGGCCAAACCTTAGGAAGAAGAAGAAAAACCTCCTCCACTTGTGGCCGCCCACCCCTAGCTCCCAAACCCTAGTCGCCCAAACCTAATCCTAAACAAACTAGGATTCCTAGCCTCCAAAGGAAGCAAACCCTAATCCCCTTAAGCCATCATCAAGTTGCCGCCCACTTTTAATCTCTATTTATAGAGTTGGGCTCAAGCCATGATTTAATCTCCTCCATTGGTTCTAGGGATTTAATCTCAACCGTCGGATCTAGAGATTTAATCTCTACCATTGGATATAGAGTTTTGTTTCTATCCATTGGATCTAAGCTTCATTAGGTGTTAATAGGTTACATTAGGGACCATGAGGAGGAGTTGGATCTTGGCCACCCATGGATCAAGCCCACATAAAGTCCGATCCACTAATGATAATCCAATCCACTAAAGGATTATCATTGATCTACCTCACCAACCCTCATAAGATAATATGGGCTCCATATATTATTTGTACATTTCCTCCCCGTGTTTAAGATCTCGAATGTCCGTCGATTAATTAATTTACTGACCATTAATTAATCAATATCTAACTCCATGAGTAGTACCACTCAACCTTTTCATCATACCAGACCAAGTCCACCTGCAGGGTTTACATGATGAATCTTATGAGCTCCTCAAGGGGACATCATCATCCTAATATATAAGACACGGTTTCCTCCTATAATCAACGGCACACCATATAAATAATATCATCTCCCAACTTACCAAGCCTATCGATTTAATCTATAAATCTCGGCCATTGGTAAATCAAAGAGATGAATACTAAGTATATGTGCCCGTTATTATATCGGGATTAAGAGCATGCACAAAATAATATCTTTGGTTCGATTCGATTATGTAGTCAGCAATAAATCGAATCACCTCTAAGTCGGTCCTATTCAATACATACAAAGTGCACTAGTGTGATTCTATGGTCAAGACAAACCAATACCAAATCACACTACAACCATTCCGATGGTTTGTCCAAAGTCATCTCGGTTGTGAGCCTTTACTTATACTTTACAAGGAGCCGATAACATGATCTCCCGTGTGACACCACACACCATGTTATCTACAATGTAATGTATTAGACAATATTGCATAACCATAAAAATGCAAACAATGATCATGTGATTCTTATTTCAAAAATAAAGATGTTCATACAAAAGATAAACTTTTCAGTATACATCCCTACAATCTCCCACTTATACTAAAAGACTATGTTGTCCTCATACTGCCATACATCTGATTCCCCTTCCCTCCACATGCCTATCAAAGCTCTCGCTAGAAGGGCCTTAGTGAAAAGGGTCTACCAGGTCATCCTCTGATGCAATCTAGGCGACAACAACTTCTACCTCCTTTACGATTTCTCGTATCAGGCAGTACTTGCGCTCTATGTGTTTACTTGCCTTATGAGCTCGTGTTTCATTCGAGTTTGCAACTGCACCATTATTATCACAATAAATTGTGATAGTTCTGGGCAAACCAAGAATCACATCCAAGTCCATTATGAAGTTCCTGAGCCACACAGCTTCTTTGGCCGCCTTAGAAGCTGTCACATACTCAGCTTCCATGGTGGAGTCCACCACGCATTTCTATTGGTCACTCCTCCATACAATGGCTCCACCTCCCAAAGTAAACACAAAACCTGAGGTAAACTTACTGTTATCCCTATCTGATTGGAAGTCGCAATCCGTGTAACCAACAGGGAGTAATTGGTCTGCCCGGTAAACTAGCATATAATCTTTAGTCCTTCTCAGGCACTTCAATATATGCTTTACCGCAGTCCAATGTCCCTGTCCTGGATTACTCTGATATCTGCTGACCATGCCCACGGCATAGCAGATATCTGGTCTCGTACATAGAATCGCATATATGAGGCTTCCTTCTGCCGAAGCATAATAAACCGCCTTCATCTCCTCAGATATTCTAGGACACATCTCCTTAGATAAAGGAACTCTTTGCCTGAAAGGTAGAAAACTCTTCTTGGAGTTCTGCATGCTAAAACGATCCATAATTGTGTCTTTGTATGAAGCTTGGGATAAGCACAACATCCTTTTCCTGCGATCCCTTATAACCTTGATCCCAAGGATGTGTCCCACCTCTCCCAAGTCCTTCATATTAAACTGTTTGGACAACCATACCCTTATGTCCGATAACACCTTGATATTGTTGTCAATCACCAAAATGTTATCTACGTATAGTACAAGAAATATCACTCCGTTTACGTCACATCTCTTGTATATACAAGACTCATTCGGACTTTAAATAAATCCATAAGACTGGATTACTTTATCAAAGCGGATGTTCCAAGACCTCGAAGCTTGCTTCAATCCATAAATGAACCGATTAAGCTTACACACAAGATGCTCTTTGCCTTTAGCAATGAATTCATCTGGTTGCTTCATATAGATATTTTCCTCAAGACTTCTATTAAGGAAAGATGTCTTGACATCCATCTGCCACACCTCATAATCCATATGAGCTGCTATGCATAAGAGAATCCAGATAGACTTAAGCATGACTACCGGCGAAAAAGTCTCCTCATAATCGATACACTCTTTCTGAGTATACCCCTTCGCAACAAGCCTCGCTTTAAAGGTCTCAACCTTCTCATCTATTCCCCTCTTTCTTTTGTAGATCCACTTGTATCCAATGGTTTTTACACCATCGGGTGGGTCTACTAGCTCCCAGACCTGATTTGAATCCATAGATTCAATCTCAGCATTGCACTTTGCCAAGATACTGCATTTTTATCTTGGATTGCCTCGTCATATGTCCAGGGATCAGATTTATGTTCGCCAGGGACCAAATCAGAAGATTCTCCCAAGAACATGAATCTATCAGGCTGTCTCACAACCCTCCCACTATGACGAGGTATCCCCTGTGTATCCTCTGTGACACCCGGTGCAGTGACATGTGGTATATCCTCTTGTACCGGTAGTACTAAAGAAGTGACTTCCCTTTTTAATTCCTACAGAACAATTTTATTTTTGGGCTTGTGGCTCATCATATAGTCTTCCTCTAGAAATCTGACGTTCGTGCTAACGATCACCCTCTGATCTCTAGGACTATAAAATAAACCACCCTTCGTCCCTCTAGGATAGCCAACGAACATGCGTACTTCTGTACGAGGTTCCAACTTACCAGCATCTGCCTTCAGCACATGTGCTGGACTCCCCCATATCCGAATATGTCTTAGACTAGGCTTTCGCCCAGTCCACAACTCTGTGGGAGTAGAAGACACTGATTTAGATGGAACCAAGTTCAGAATGTACACCGCCGTATCTAGAGCATATCCCCAGAACGAATCTGACAACTCAAAATAACTCATCATCGATCTAACCATCTCCATAAGAGTCATATTCCTTCGCTCTATTACACTATTCTGTTGGGGTGTGTCAGGTACAATCAATTGAGATTGAATCTCAGCCTCTGATTAGTAGTTCCTAAACTCTCCCAAGAGGTATTCGCCACCACGAGCAAATCGTAGTGTCATCCATATCTTGAATAATCGTCTATGAAAAAGACGAAATATTCAAAACCACCTCTAGCCTGGATAGATATAGGACCACATAAATCAGAATGAACCAATTCTAACACATCTTTAACTCTATACCCCTTGGCCTTAAAAGGCCTCTTGGTCATCTTACCCTCCAAGCAAGATTCGCAGGTTGGGAGATCCTCCACCACTAATGAACCCAAAGGTCCATCAGCTATCAACCTTTGAATTCTGCTTAGGTTAATGTGACTAAGCCTAAGATGCCAAAGATATGTTTGGTTCATCTTCGAAGGTTCTTTTCTCTTATTGGAATTAGAAGATGAGTTATTAATTTCAATATGCATCGTGGGAGGTTTTGGTTCAAATGTGTATAAATTTTCTATCAATGTACCTGAACAGATATTCTCCCTATTTCTTTTTATAACAACTCTGTCATTAATAGAATATCCATCCATAAACAATTTAGAAACTGAAACTAAATTCTTTCTAAATAAAAGTACATAAAGGGAATTTTCCAGAACCAAAGTTTTATTTTTCTCAAAAGATAAATAAAACATCTCCCACTGCAATAGCTGCCACCTTCATGGCATTCCCAAGTAAACGGTAATCTCCCCTTTAGCTAGTCGTCGAGTTTTCTGGAACCCCTGCTGTCACGCCCCGAAGGAGACCCCGCCAGACGAAAATCTGACAGCATCTCCCCTGTACGGGTGACAATGCCAATTTACATACAAGGCCTACACGACCGCTATACATCGGTCAACACGACCGAAATTCAAACTCACACGCAGATAATAAAGATAGGCCTCTGGCCATCAACCAAAATAAATGAATAATATCTATCACAACTAGACTTACCCCTTCTGCCATCTGGGCAGGAATACTAAACAAAAATTCAATCTAAACCAAAATCCAAATAAGGTCCATAAGGACACCATAAATCCACGAATATAAATATCAACCTCAAAACCTAAACATGTTCTCTAAACAAAATGTCCAACCCATAGAAACAATTAACAAACAAAACTCGACGACGAGTGGGGTTGGTGCACTCTCGGCGACTTCATCCTGAAATAGATATAAATCAACGGGGTAAGTTCAAAGAACTTAGCGGATATAGTCGATATGCAAGTAAGATATAGCTAACAATAAAAATCATGCCAGTACAGTCTCAAATATAGGGTAAGCAAGAAATAAATGCAAAAGGATCAGACTTTGAATCTCCTACGATATAGAGCATGTGCTCTACTATGAGTCATCACCATATACAAACATGTATCTCAGATGCATGGCAATCATATGCAACATCAAGGCATAAATAAAAATGCAACAAACACTATACAAATGCAATCCGTGCAAAGTGCATGTCGAAATGACATAGGTCACTTTGGCCTTGACGGTAGCCGCCTATGATGGTGAAGCAGTGGGTAGGGGATAACGGTGCACTCTGCCATCATGCTCTGAGTGGCCAGGAGTGGGCGAGGATCTTTGTGCGAGTACACTATCCTCCCCCAAACGAGTGGGGAGCTAAGCTCTCATCTCCTGTATGTCGGAGGAGGGATCCGCCGCTACCACGCCTCATCGCTACCGCTACCCGTGAGCGGACCGGGAGCTTGAGCAAGCTGCACACCCTCTGATGTACCACTAACCCATGAGGTGGCGGTGTATGCGAGCCGTATAACTAGCTACGGGCTCAACAATAATGGAACCCCGTCCAGCCAGCATGCAATCATGCAAAAATGGTGCATGATACTAAAGCATGTAAATCCTACTCAAAATACCTATCCGAATAATATGTACAATCAGTATGTATATATCCCTAATCCAAGTACTATGATCCAAATCAAACAGGGAAATATAATCATATCCTATCACATGCATGTATCAAGTAGGCACCAAAAGCATACCAGGCATATAAACATGAAAAATTATTGTAAGCTATCCTAACTAGCATATCAACAATGACTATATCTAAGAGATAAGTCAAAATACCCGCCTGAATATATATCCGCAAAAAATGAAAACGTCACGACCGGGGACCTACCTCGTGACCGAAACCTGCATATAGCATAACCATAGTTAAGCACAAAAATACAATTCACTGACAAATCGAATAATTAATCGATTTCCTTCATAACCCAATTAACCCAAATCAATTTTCAATTCTCCTTAATTTTCCAACCGTCTTATTAATCCTTTTCCTACCACAAATATCCAAACAATTAATTTAGCCCACTAAATCAATTGATAAAAATTTTGATTAATTAATGATAAGCTAATTAATCAATTAAACCTAGTTTAACCTGTATTTTAACAACCTAAGCCAAATAAATAAAATTTAATGGCTTTTAATTTATCCAATAATTGTACCAATAAATTTACCCAATTAATTCCAAATCAATTAACCTAATTCATCACTTACAAAAATATCCTCATGATCAAACAATATCACCCAAATCCCATATCCTCCGAATACCATACCGATCAACCGAATAACACCGGAATCAACCCAAATCGACCAATCAAGCTCACGCCTAGGAATTCCAATGACAACCAATCCTTTCCCAAATTAGATCCCCAACTCAATTTAGGCTCAAAGATTGTTCACCAATCCTTGCACGACCACCTCCAACCCTAACCGACAACACCCTAATAAACCCTCACCTCTCGGTAGGCCACGGTGGTGAAACACCAACCCAAGCAATTCTCTAAACAGAACATCCTACCAACTCAACAACTCGCCACGACCAAGAACCACTCCTAAATTCATCAACCCTCCCAATTTGCTCAGTTCGCCGAATACCTCTTGCTGCCCTAAAATAGTTTACTCCAACAGAAACTCACCATCGCTGATCAATCCGCGCGAAGGGGAAGGCTACGGTGACGGAGGCGAGTGAAGAAGGCGGCCGCAGGCGAAGAGAAGGCTCGGCGGTCACGGCCACGGCGGCCTGACAGCAGGGAAAGAAATCGGCGGCCTCTCGTCGGCTGCTGCGGTCGGAGATGCGGCCGCGGAGGGAGTTTACGGCGTCGGATGGCGAAGGGGAGCACGCGCCGGGCGGCGACGGCGGTTGTCGGGATAAGCGGATGGCGTCGGGCGCGGCGGCGTCGGGCTACCGCGAGGAAGAGAGAAGAGGGCGCGTGTAGGAGAGCACGGCGCGGCGTCGGGCTCGAGGAAGAAGGGGGTTGCCGGCGAAGAAGCAAAGGAGGGCGCGTCGGGCGCGTGAAGGAACTGCCGAAGGAGGAAGTCACGGCGAGGAAAGAAAAAGAAAAAAATAGAATTTTAGGTTTTCTATCATGTATTTATCCCCTTTAAATAGACCCCTCTAAAGCCTATTTATTTTATCCCCGTAAAAGTCTCGTACGGAGTCCGTTTAAATCCAGAAAAATTCCGGAAAAATTTCTAAAAATCCCGAAAAATTTCCAAGCTTATTTCCTTAATTATTTGGCCATTTAATTTACTATTTTAAATTTTTCAGTATCTAACACCTGCAAAGTATTGCAGACATGATCAGTGGCTCCCGTATCTGCACACCAGGTGCCGGTAGATAATACTGCTAACCATGTTTCAACGACTAGACCAAAGGATATACCTTTGTTCTTGCTTCGGATTGGGACAGTCCTTCTTCCAATGTCCATCCTGCTTGCAAGTGAAGTACTTGCCCTGAAATCCTCCCACCACCTTTTCTCCATGTTGTTTCTTCTTCTTCTTGCCTTTCGGCTTAGAAGTAGAAACCTTCTGAACAACCATGGCCTGAGCCTGAGCAAGCCTTTCTGTCGATTGGAGAATGATATCGACCTAGGTTTCCCCATCGATCTCATCTCCAAGGACTTCCAGCTCATTCGCATGCTTAGGAGAACCCTCTTCGAAGAGTATATATTTGCACTCCTCAGCAGTTAAGACAATATCTAGATTCTTTTCCAATCAACATTATTTAGGTACAGTAAATTTATTTTCCTTTAGTATCACAACAAGTGTACTGAAAGTCATTTTGAAAATCCTAAGAATCACATAGATCATTACTGTAGATTTCAAAAAATTATTGATTCCTCAAACAATACAATTTTAAAATCAACCAACACCTCAAAACACCGAGAATATCGTATGCCACGATAATGTGGACGTATGCGAATTCTTCATTTGTAAGAGGAGGTTTTACC
The DNA here is from genome assembly GCA_025175895.1 of Wurfbainia villosa. Classification (NCBI taxonomy): domain Eukaryota; kingdom Viridiplantae; phylum Streptophyta; class Magnoliopsida; order Zingiberales; family Zingiberaceae; genus Wurfbainia; species Wurfbainia villosa. Next base: position 7,944,228 of record CM045995.1, on the reverse strand, counting down.
CATTAATTTTACTATCTTGTCAACCTAACTTTTTGACAAGTAAAATTAATAGTTGGTTTCTCTTCGACCCTACAAATAAAAGCAGTGACTCTAATAGGGAGGATACTTATATTTGTATCTAAGTATTCACCATTACTCGGTACCAAGGAAATTATCTCAGGTTATGTGCCTTCCGATGGGGAAGTGCATACGCTCCTTAATAATTCCCTATAACCATATTTGACCTTGTGATTCGCAAACAAACTCATCCGATGGGGAGGAAGGCACTCAGAGCCGACGCGCAAGTTTGTTTGCATCACTTGTCAAATCGTAATGGAGGCCGTGGGAATTTATAAAAATTTCCCTCTCCCACTTAGTAATTTGAAATTGAGGAATTTTCCTAGCCTATGACATGCATATCAAACAAAAAGCAATAAATATGAAAAATAAATTATTTTCCAACTATTATGGCTTTTGTCTTCAATATGTCTCCCGTCGCATCGTCATCTCATCCGCTCCTCCTACGCCATGTACGAGCCATCCGGAGATCCGAGCCCAGACTAAAACCTATTTTAATTTACATCCATCGATCCTATACTCCATGAAGGAGTGTACATGAAATCTAGATCGAAAGTAAAATAAAATAAAAAGTGGCTAAACAATGTCGTATTTAATTTACAAAAAATCAAATACTAGCCTCGTCAACCCCGAGGATTCAACAAAATATATACATACAATCACATACACACATATGGTCATAATAGTCGGATCTTATGTCTGCAACCAAAGAGTTAAACTACGCATATCCTACTATTATCCGGCACATATAATATATAAAAAGTGCATAAAAATTAACCGAATCCTAAACACACAAAATCGGAAACCTGGCTCTGATACCAATTAAAGGTTTTTGCTTATTGAGTCCGTGAGGGGAAACTTCGCTTCCCACTTCACCTCGGTCGTTTGTTCATGGCGATCTCATCGATGTCCCCGGATTAAAAATTTAATCTTAGACACAAGGGATTGCCCAAACAACCAAGTCATCGTCGTGCTATTTGTTTAGAGAGGTCACTTGAACAAACTCGTTGTTCAAGCGACCATCCTCTATTCTACGAGTAGCCGTGGAATAGACGATGTACGGATCACCGATTTTTGTGTTTATTTTCGGGATCTAAGTATTATTTAGCCACAAACAGAATTATATCATGCTCATAATTGAAAAACAAATACAAACATGTAACATATAAAAATTAGAGAATCGATATACCTCTCGATCTTCTAATGTATGACCTTCCTCCTTTCGGACGTCGTGTGAGCGACGATCTACCAAAAGTTGAAGCTCCTAGATCGCAAATCTTCCTTCCTTGCTCTACCAAAGCAAGAGGAAGAATATAAACAAGACTCTTCTCCTTCCTATAGCCAACCAACAAGCAACAAGAAGGATGCCTGCCGCCGGCCAACAAGGAGAAGGAGATTATGGTGGAAACCGGCCAAGACACCAAGAGAAAGCCCTATATCTTGTTTCCACCACCTAAGGAGAAGGAGAAGAGGGTCTTTAGACGCCGACCAAGGGCTGGAAAGAAGGTTGTGGGCGCCGGCCACCAAAGGAGAGGAAGAAGAAAGCAAACTACTTCCTCATTTGGTGCCGCCCAAGCCTCCTAAACCCTAAGCTTCCAAACCATAATCCTAGCTCTCCTAAATGCCGGCCATGGAAGAGGGGAAGAAGAATAGGATGAGCACCGGCCAAGGTAGAGGGAAGAAGGAAGGAACCGGCCAAACCTTAGGAAGAAGAAGAAAAACCTCCTCCACTTGTGGCCGCCCACCCCTAGCTCCCAAACCCTAGCCGCCCAAACTTAATCCTAAACAAACTAGGATTCCTAGCCTCCAAAGGAAGCAAACCCTAATCCCCTTAAGTCATCATCAAGTTGCCGCCCACTTTTAATCTCTATTTATAGAGTTGGGCTCAAGCCATGATTTAATCTCCTCCATTGGTTCTAGGGATTTAATCTTAACCGTCGGATCTAGAGATTTAATCTCAACCGTCGGATCTAGAGATTTAATCTCTACCATTGAATCTAGAGTTTTGTTTCTATCCATTGGATCTAAGCTTCATGAGGTGTTAATAGGCTACATTAGGGACCATGAGGAGGAGTTGGATCTTGGCCACCCATGGATCAAACCCACATAAAGTCTGATCCACTAATGATAATCCAATCCACTAAAGGATTATCATTGATCTACCTCACCAACCCTCATAAGATAATATGGGCTCCATATATTATTTGTGCATTTTCTCCCCGTGTTTAACATCTCGAATGTCCGTCGATTAATTAATTTACTGACCATTAATTAATCAATATCTAACTCCATGAGTAGTACCACTCAACCTTTTCATCATACCGGACCAAGTCCACCTGCAGGTTTTACATGATGAACCTTATGAGCTCCTCAAGGGGACATCATCATCCTAATATATAGGACACGGTTTCCTCCTATAATCAACGGCACACCATATAAATAATATCATCTCCCAACTTACCGAGCCTATCGATTTAATCTATAAATCTCGGCCATTGGTAAATCAAAGAGATGAATACTAAGTATATGTGCCCGTTATTATATCGGGATTAAGAACATGCACAAAATAATATCTGAGGTCCGATTCGATTATGTAGTCAGCAATAAATCGAATCACCTCTAAGTCGATCCTGCTCAATACACACAAAGTGCACTAGTGTGATTCTATAGTCAAGAAAAATCAATATCAAATCACACTATAACCATTCCGATGGTTTGTCCAAAGTCATCTCGATTGTGAGCCTTTACTTATACTTTACAAGGATCCGATAACATGATCTCCCGTGTGACATCACACACCATGTTATCTATAATGTAATGTATTAGACAATATTGCATAACCATAAAAATTCAAACAATGAGCATATGATTCTTATTTCAAAAATAAAGATGTTCATACAAAAGATAGACTTTTCAGTATACATCCCTACAAAGGATATACCCAAGAGAGCATGATTCCTATTAGTGCTTATAAGATTCATATATTTCCACAAATGACATGATATTATCCACTTTGGGTCTAAGCCCTCATGGTTTTATTTTTGAATTTTATTCAAAATGTCTCATACCAATGGAGATATCTTTTTATCTTATAAGCACATAATCTTTTCCATGTCTTACAAATGTGGGATTTTGATTGTATTCCTCATACTCCCAACAATCTCCTTCTCAAACGAAGGTTCACATTGAGCTCCCCTCAAGTCTATCTGTTCTCGAAGGACTTCCTCTGCTTGATTTCCAATCCTTAACCCACCAAGATTTTTTGCCAACTGTCTAGTCCTCCTGACCCAGCTGGACTTCCTACCAGTTGTCCAGCTCTTCTGGCCCAACTAGACTTCCTATCAGTTGTTCGGTCCTCCCGACTCAATTGGACTTCCTGTCTAGTGTCTGGTTCTCTTGATCCGGACATGGGAGCTCCACTTCTTTCGTCCGAGGTTCATGGCTTAACATGAACCATGACTCTGATACTAATTATTAGTGCCTATAAGATTCATATATCTCCACAATGACATGATATTATATTATCCAATTTAGGCCTAAGCTCTCATGGTTTTATTTTTGGATTTTATCCAAAAAGTCTCATACCAATGGAGATATCTTTTTATCTTATAAGCACATGATCTTTTTCATGTCTTACCAATGTGAAACTTTGATTGTATTCCCTATACTCCCAACAATTCCTTGTGCCAAAATGGGAGATAGTACTGGTTTGAATTCAAGGTAGAGTTCTTTTCAATCCAGGGTGATTGATGCAGGCACATCCAGCAGCTTAATCAACTTTTATCATAAGATGTGATCCTGTCTTTCTTTAAATTATGATGAAAAGAAATTGAGTCTTAAAATAAAGATTCCAGCGCCTCTATGGCCTCCTGATATGGATATCCTTTAGTTTAAATTAGAACAAGGTGTTAAGAAGTTCCTAGAGGTTATCACGACCTATCTGTGGCCACCACCATAGGCATGGATCATTCCATGGCTCGATACGGGATTTCCAGTAAGGACCATGTCTTGTCCGTTCCCCACCACAATCATGGTCCTCACCACGACCTAACTGTCAATTGTCACGACCGTGGCTCCCATACGACTTGACTGTGGACCATACCACGACCATGACGCACTACCGTCACTATTTAGGATTTCATTAATATTTTATTATTAATTTTATTTGGTTCGAATTTTCTATTTAATTTTAAATTTTCTAATTTTAAAATTTTCATATTTACTTTTCTATTTCATTAAGAAATTTTTATTTTAGTTTGTTTAGTTTTTTTAAATTTTCTTACTTGTTAATTTCTGTTAAACTTAGTTTATTTTTTTTAGCATTAAGAAATCTTCTCTTTCTAAGTCTATCTAAACATAGATTTAAACTCTTATAAAATACTCAGCTTTAATTAATAATATTCTTTTTTCTTTTAAATAAATAGATGTTCCTCTTTTGTTGGCGAATTTTTCTTCTCTTTCGATTTTCTCTGCCTCCCCTCTATCCTGACCTCACGCATGGAAGATTTTTAGTGTTATCCTACTACTCCGCCTACGTCAATACTTCAATGGGAGGAATTATACTTATAAAGGTTTAAGTTGGTCAATATATCAAATGAATGTGCCAAAATCAAATTTTCTCGCTATCAAAGTTTATCTAAGGATTGCTAGGGACTTATGCACACAAGTTACAATCTTCTACTAATATTGCTTTAGTCTAAGAGGTGAATCAGCGTGTAAGTTATATTTTACCTCTGACATCGTCAAGCACAATTCAGATGTACTTTGCATACTCTCAATGGCTGCGGAAACTAAACAAAAAATAATCATAAAACACACACACACACATTAACAAGCTTTATATCTATAAACAGCTGCAAGTGGAAATTCATGGTAAATATTTTAATAGAACTTTTATAAACAAATTTGTCCGTTGGCAAAACAAATATAAAAAAAAAGAGATCGCATTTCTAATACATCATCATGTTTATTTACTTTGTTTAGTTTTTCTACGTTCACGTTCCTACTACAGTGCGAAGTATCAGTGCAGAGTAGTATTAAAATATTGAACATTTCTTTCATCTAACAAAAGATTCTTTGATCTTATTAGGAGAATGACTAAATGAGATGGAATGCAACAATTATCTCCTGGAGTGCTTCGATTATATCGTCAATACTACAATCAGGAATGACAAGGGCAACATTGACGAGGAGATCGATCATGAAAAACATAATTTGTAGTTTGCTTGGTCCAAAACTTGGATGTGACCGTAGTCTCTGTTTTTGAACATTAGGAAACAACCGAGTATAAATTTATAGCGAAGCAAACAGAAGTCCAAGAGAATGATGAATCAAAATTGCACTTTGCTGCCGTTGAAAGAATTTCAAACAATGAATTCGTAAAGACGCGAAAATTTCTAAGCCGGATCTTTTCATTGAATTTACAACGATTGCAATTAATCGAGTAAAAGAGATTTACACCCCGATTTGAGGTAAGAAATGTCCAATTTTTGTAAGAGAGAAGGATATAAATTCATTCTTATTCTCCTCCTTTTCCTTTCCTTTTCTCCTTCCCTCATTTCTTCCCAAACAAAGATAATCTTTTTTTTTTCTTCCTTATTTATCCTTCTCCTTCCATTACTTACATCTCCTTCACCTCCTCCCAAAAAAACCCTAAATCCTAAATCCAGACACATTGCCGTCATTTGTCGTCGCTGGAGCAATCTGGAAAACGAAAATGGAAGAAAATCTCTGCGGCAACATGATGTTCCGAAGGAGAGAAGCAACGACAGTCGCAAACCTTTTCAGATGCGAAGAAAAGATTCCGTTTCCTTTAACCCTTCGGTAACCTCAGCCGTTTATATAAAAATTATCAGCCCATCAATCCATATCCGTTAATTCGAAATATCAATTAAATCGTTTTATTTGACTTATTCGTAATGATAATTCCGTGTGTTATAAATTTAACGTGTAAGCCCATAGAAATGATAGAACCCACTCGAAATAAGAACTACCTGAACTTACAGAGGTTTCTCTGTGGGAGGAGAGAACCAAATGGTTCTCAGAGGCATCGAGCCTTGGAGGAGGCAGATTGTGGAAGGAGAGCAGCACGGCCTAATCTGGAGCCTAGAGGCTACTGGCCGGACCGTCCCCACTCTCCTCTTCATCCTCCGCTTCTTGTGTTTCCTCTCCGGAAGGGAGTTTCCATGGATGGAATCGTAGGAGGTGCTTGGGACGAGTGTTCCAAGGAGGAGAAGGAGGAAGTGAAGGCGGCGCCGGCGATGGCGGTGGCTGAGGAAAGGGAGTTGGAGCAGGGACGATGCAGACAGACATGGTTGCTTTAATTTGCCTATTCTTCGTATTATAAATCTTTTTTATGTATTTAACAACTAAAAGCTTTCAGAACATGTTTGCTTAAAAAATAATTATGATAAATAAAAATTGAAATTTTAACTGATAAAACACTCTGAATTTGTTTACCCACATCTAAAAAACACTTAATTTCTTTAAATAAAATTTAATTTTGTTAATGTTTGGGTTGAGAAAGGCAAGGACCAATGAATCATTTTGTATTTAGTTAGCTGTTTAAAACTATCATTTCTCATCTTAAATTAATCTGTTGGTGTCAATTCTCTGTCGTAGATTTTTACCCTATCCACCGCTTAATTCATCCCGTCCAACCCTAAACAAGCTGCGGAGCGTGAAGATCTAACCGTTGATTACAAAGGGATTAACCTCGACTGCACACATCGTACGGAAATAATTAACCCCCTCAAATCCAACGTCCACATATCACCCTTCCCGCGAAATCGCATCTTAAATACTTGATGTAATCGTGTAGTGCCGGCCGGCGTAACTGCCGGTCATCAAGCCACTGTTTGCCCAAGTCAACTGTGCTTGCCAACTCTATGCCAGACAACACACGATCACAATATCTCAAAAATCGCACCATTAATTGACTTACTTTAATTAATTGAAGAAGAAAAAATTACGAGTCGGTAGAATTAGAATTAGGTGACCAGTAGACAGACGATAAAATTATCTAAAAAAAAAAAAATAAGAATCAATTTTATAAAGTTATAAAGTTTTTTAGAATATATATTGTTCTGTGCATACTAGATCTTGATTCAAACAATATTTCTTATGATTTTTTTCTCTTCGTATAATTGTGAGAAATATTTAGAATGAGTGCATTATTTTTTTATCCCAAAAAGAAAAAAATATATCTCAATGAGAAAATCAAGTGATTAGGTTGGATAAAAATATTCTTTGTAATTTATCTTTCTTCATCTAGTTGTGGAACCGACGATGAAAAATGATCTCTCTTCATCTAACTGTAGGATCAACGATAAAATAATCTTCTTTTATCTAGCTACGAGATCAATAGTGAAAAATAATTTTACTTTATCTAATTGTAGAATCGATAATAAGAGACAATATTTTTTTATAAAACCGATGATAAAATACGTCTTAGATGAATGCATCAGGAAAAAATTTATGATTTCACAAAATTATAGTTTAAAAAAAAGTCAACATGATCACAAGTCCTTCCTTTTCATCCTTCTTCCTTTCCATCCCCACTTCCACCGCCGAGAATGGAAGAATAATCTACGCGTGCTTCAACAATCAATGCAAGCACTCTCCTCCCTTCTCAATGCCTTCAACAATCTTCCATTCTACTTTCGACAGAGATTAAGTTCTTGAAGGGTTGAGGCAAAAGAAAAAGGGAGTTGCGAACATCAATAATGCTTCTTAGGTCTCTTGTTTACCATTGTTTTCTTCTCTCCGCCATTTTTTCGGCCACTTGGACTGCAGTTGCTCAAAGTGGTAAGAATTTATAAACTAATTATCCTTTTCTTCTCTTCATTCTTTTCTTCTCCTTTAATCAGATTTGTCCATTCGGGTCTCTTTCCTTGTCATTCTCAAACTTGACATCTCTTCTTTGAGATGATTTATTGGTCTCGATCTGTGTGGAAGAAGCAGAAGATTTGGTATTGAAATGAATCGCATTTGTTCCCTTCTTTTTTTTTCAAGCTATTCAGAAATGGCAAGAGAAGTGTTGTTGGGTTTTATGAAGTTCAATTGATTTGTTTGTTCTTGAATAGGAGAACCATACTCAATGCGCATAAGCTGCGGATCTCAACAGGATGTTACTACAAGTCCTACAAGTACCTTATGGCAGAGAGACTTTGGTTACACTGGTGGAAAATCTGCGAACGCCAAGATTCCTAGTTTTATCGAACCACAGCTGACCACTCTTCGGTATTTTCCTCTGTCCGATGGCCCTGAGAACTGTTACACCATTGATAACATTACTAGAGGTCACTACCAAGTGAGATTGTTTTTTGCACTCATCAACGATTCGAACTATGACAGTGAACCCATTTTCGATGTATCAATAGAAGGGACCCAAATCTATTCTTTGCAGTCTGGTTGGAGCACCACTGATGAACAGTCATTTGTGGATGCTTTAGTATTTGCTACCAACACATCCTTGACTACCTGTTTTCATAGCACTGGCCATGGTGATCCATCCATTCTCACAATTGAGATCCTTCAAGTAGACGGCAATGCATATGGTATCGGTCCAATAAAGAGTGAGGGAACAGTTCTTAGAACTGCAAAACGATTGACGTGTGGTACTGGGAAGTCGGCATTTGATGAAGATTACGGGGGCAACCACTGGGGTGGTGATAGATTCTGGTTAGGAGTTTCACAATTTGCAGATTCTGGCCACTCAATCTCGACCGAACATAATATTACTCACACATCAGTTTCGCCAAACTACTATCCAGAGATGCTATATCAATCTGCCATTGTAGGGAATGATCTACAGTCTGATTTATCATTCCAAATGGACCTTGATCCAAATAATAACTATTCATTGTGGCTTCACTTTTGTGAGATCGATCGGCGAATAACTGAAGAACAACAAAGAGTTTTTGACATAGTGATAAATGGTGATGTTGCTTTTGAGAGTGTTGACATTTTTAGTATGACAGGAGGAAGTTATGTAGCCCTTGTGCTGAATAAAACTGTCCAAATGAGTGGAAGGACACTCACAGTTGAGCTACGCGGTACGAATGGAAGTTATCCGATCATAAGTGCAATTGAGGTTCTGGAGGTTATTTTGGCAGAGTTTAAAACTTCAGCAGAGGAAGGTAAATCCCATTTTGTAAAATAAGAAATTGCATCTTTTTTGTAGTATTGGTTTTTGTTGTTCACATTTGTTCAGAGTTCCTGGTCCTGCATGCTAAGTGACTCAGTGGTAATCACATATATAGCTCATGTTTTTCGCAGTTTAACTATCTTTGAAACCCCTTCTTGCAGTGAGTGTTTTGCAAATTTTGAAGAGCTCTTTGGGACTTCCAAGTCGTTTTGGCTGGAATGGCGATCCATGTGTTCCCCAAGAACATCCATGGAGTGTAGTTGAATGCCAATTCAACAGCGCTAGTAACAATTGGGTCATCTATGGATTGTACTTTCTCAACCTTTTATTTACCTCCCTTTAGTCTCTAATATTCACACAAACTAAAGAAGTAATTTTTCCACCTAATCTGTATGCTTAGTTTACATCATTTAGAGGTTAATTTTGCCATATTGTTTTCTTCGTATTGTTTTGGAATCATTTTCCTCAAGTGAGCGCTTATTAAACATGGCAATAGAGGATCTTAGTGAACTATACCACTTGGCACCTGCGACACTTATTTAAATTCATACAAAGTTACTTACCAATTGAATTGACATTTGACCTTGAGCAATGTCCTGCATATATGTGAGGAGTTTTGCCATTTAACAATGTTATATGTGCTTTCTTTTAATGTGCAGAGGTCTTGATAATCAAGGATTGAAAGGTTCCTTGCCTGACGACATTGCTAAGTTGCAACATTTGCAGAACTTGTAAGCGTATCTAGTAGATTTGTGTCTTTTGTGTGTTTTAGTGTCTCCATTTTATGTCTAAAATACAATTTAAATAGAGGGATTTTTGGAATTTACTGAATACCTATTTCTGAAAAAGACTAAGATGTTACTAACTAATAGTTGATTTACATGTTTCTTTCCTTATTTTCTGCAGAAACTTAAGCGAGAACTCCCTATTTGGGTCAATACCATCCTCTCTTGGCAATATCACTGGGTTGCAAATACTGTTAGTCAATCTACCATCCTTGACATGAGAACTTCATTATACACTGCAGTTTTTGTAAATGGTTGTATTCATTGAGCATCACTTGTTCACTCATTCATTCGGTATCTGTCTAATCAAAGTTCAATATTCTTCTTCTCTTTGGATTAAGCTTTTCATACTTTCAAAATGTTCTTTACAGAATTCGTTAGTGGCATACTTGAACTGTAGTAAGTACTGCACATGCTAAAAATGATTCTCTTTTTCTTGTTTAAAGGATACTATTATGATGTTATGATATTAGTCTTTCACAATCATGACACTCAACTTTGTGAATGAATTGTGTTACTTCTTAATGCTATGTTTCTCCGTTGTTAGAGACCTCTCCTATAACCAATTGAATGGATCAATTCCAGAGAGCCTTGGCCAGCTCACATTGTTACAGATACTGTAAGAAGGATTACAAAGCAGGAATTTCTTATTCGACATAGCTCGGCGATTCTGAATTTTTGCTTCACATTCTTGCAGAAATCTCAATGGAAACCTTTTATCCGGAAGAGTTCCTGCAAGCCTTGGAGGAGCTCCACTGCACCGGGCTAGCTTCAAGTAAGAACTCTCTCTTATGATGACTTCATGATGTGAACTTCTAAGGGTTTGTAGTGTTCAGGATGGATATTGATTGATCGATAAATCTTCGCTGTGCACTATGAGAATGCTTACTGAGATGGAATGTATCAGTTTTACTGGTAATGCAGGTCTCTGTGGAGTTCCTGGATTGCCAGCTTGTGGCCCTCATCTGTCTCCTGCAGCTAAAGTTGGCATTGCTTTTGGGGCTTTGTTTGCATTCCTTCTAGCACTTGTTATGGTTCTCGTCTGGCGGAAAAGAAGAGAGAACATCCTTCGCGCCCAAATGATAACCGCTGGTAGTTAAACATCTTCTATATTCAAAACTCAAAAAGAAAGGCAAAAAAAAAAAAAAAAAAAAACTGAAGAGTTTGCATGTACTTGTTGTGACTTGACATCTTTCTTGTTCTTTTGTTGTAGCAAGAGAAGCACCCTACGCCAAAGCAAGAACACATTTTACGCGTGATGTCCAAATGGTGAAGCATCATCGAAAACATGATTCAGCTCAGAATCACACTGAGAGTGGATCCAACTCGATCTTCTAACTGGCAGGGTAAGAATGGTTCTACTCACTTGATCGTTATCAGTTTTGTTTTTTTTCCCCCTCCTTTGTTAGCTTTGATTTAGCTAGTCATGTTAGTGATTCTGTTCAAGGATTAGGTCTTAAGTCCTGACTCTGCAACATAATTATATTGCAGTAACAATAGAGAGAAGAGCATTTGTTCAAGTAGGTGCTGCTGATACATGGATCATATTGTACATTTGGGCAACATTCTTTTACACCCAAAGGAGCAAGGCCTGAGTTTAAGTACCCCTTTTAATGTTTGCACTGCAATTATAGTAATTATTTTATATTAGTAAGGTAAGATTGTAACTTTTTGAATTAAGAGAGTTAATACACAAGAAGTTTTCTCAGAAGAAAACACGAAAACTGTTAAGAGAATATTTTAGGTTGTGTTTACTCGGATGGAAAGATAGGAGGGAAAAGTAGAGGAGGAGAAATGACATGAAAATATATATAAAAAAGGTAGTCCGGTACAGAAAACTCTTTACCATTGTGCCAAGGCTTTCCTTCGGCATAAAAATGTATATATGTGTAATTTTGTGAGTTTTTTGCTTTTTTGACTCCTCTCCTTCCGTCTTCTATCCTAGTAAACCCATCCTTGTAGAATCAAAAGAAGAGAATCTCGAAGGTAGCTCAGTTGTTGGTGCTTGTTGAAGCAACAAGATTCTTTGACTGCTAAAAGAGGATGTAGCACTTAGAGAGAAGATGAGTGAATTGATTTTCGGGGTTGCTTCGACTTTTCTTGTATAGGCTTTTTCCAAGTCGCTCTCCAAGTGACTCCATCTCGGAATGACGAATAGGCAACTCGACTCTTCCAAGTGCTTGGATCAGGTCTAGACAAACTCAATCTCAGCCTTATCCACTCCGATACTTTTCTAAAAATTTTCTATCCTAGACGCCTAGACTAGTCCAGTTGCTTGGTTCCACCAATCATCTATGTCTCCAAGTCACCTGACCTAGTCCCAGGTTCCTCGAGTCTTACCTGGCCATATATGCACTTAAGGTACCTAGACCAAGTCCAATCGCCTGAACTACCATATCATCTGAAACCCTACAACATAGAATTAGCATAAGAAAAATAAATCAATGTGGGACAGTAGTATTACTGTTCGATCTTAGCTCTGAAGTCCAAGTTGGACCCATAGTTAGATCACCGCCTATCTTTGTCCTCAAACGAGGACTCGACCGCACCACTCCACTCCAAAAGAATAGTTGTCAAATCTATGGTCTACATGACCTGTTTAGGCTTCCACTGCTTGACGTTCGATCTCTCGATCCACCAAGACTTCCTCATCTCTATTTCGATCCTCATTGACCCATCGAGATATCCTGTCAGATGTCCGAAACTCTTGACCCATCTGAACTTTTTATCAATTGTCTGATCCTATTGATTCAACTGCACTTTCTACTTGGTGTTTAATCCTCTTGATCTGTAAATCTCCTTGCCTAGTATCCAATCAAACTGACCTATAATGACTCACAATGCATTGTCTAGTATCTGGTCTACCTGACCTACTAGGGTTTTGACCACACTGTCTAGTATCCAGTTAACCTGGCCTACTAGGGCTTTCCTATTAAGTCTAGTACACTTAATATTCACATTAGCTCACAAGCATATCCTAACTTTAAACTTTGACTAATACATCAAAATATAAGAGTGGTGCTTTATGCACTACCAATCTTCCCTCCCTCCCTTTTTATGTATAACAACTATTTAGAATTAAGAGAAAATATATACTAAATATTTAGATAGAAAGTTCATAAAATGCATATGCACTCTCTCTCATTTTGACAAAAGATAACATCATGCCAAAGATTAATAACTATGTCAATTTTCTAAAGTTGAAGCTCTCTCGAAACTTCCCTTGTGATTTAAAACAAACTTCCCTTTCTAAGTTTTTTGAAAATGTTGCTCCCTTTCTCAAAATGAATATTCCTATTTTTTAAAAAATATTCTCTCTTTTTTAAGATAATTCTTTTTCAAAAGTGCACTTAATCTCTTTTTTAAAAATATAACCATTCAAATCTAAGAAATTTACTTAAGGTTCCCTTTTAAACGAACCTCTAAAACTTCCTTTAACACTTGAGCTCAAAATTTTCTTTTTGAAACTTCTTTAAGCTCAAAACTTTCTTTTGAAACTTCTTTTCAATCTTTAAAAATTTTCTTTTGAAAACATAATCTCCCCCTTATATTTTCAAACTTAAAAACTGTTAGAAACTTAGGGAGTATTTGGTTCGTAGAGAATTTTCTGTTTTCTGTTTTCATTCTCTTTTTTTCCAGAAAACAGAAAACGATTTTTTTTTGTTTTCCAGAAAACGCTCTTTTATTTTTTGGAAAATGAAAATGGAAACAGAAAACGATTATTTTTCATTTTCTAGTTTTTCAGAAAACGCTCTTTTATTTTCTAGAAAATGGAGATGGAAAACGCGAACCAAACGCGTTTTCTCGTTTTTCACAGAAAATGAAAATGAAAAACGGAGATGAAAACACTTACCAAACGCTCCCTTATACTCTACTTTTATTTTCAAATTCATGCTCTCTTTCTTCATTCATACTTTTCCCTTTTTCAAAAGCATATAATTTTAAGCTCAAAAACCATAAACTTAATCGTATACCTTAAACTCATATGTTCTAAAAAAATGTTTGCAAAGTGATGCACTTAAGGCAAAGATAAGTAATGTGAATTGAAGAAAATTATGCGATTATCATAAAATTTGCTAATCAATAAACATTTGCATTAATCTTCTTAAAACTCTAAGCATGGATTCTAATATTAACATCATTTTGATATGTCTTTGAAGTAAACATGTTAAGTATAGATTTAGTCAACAAGTTTAACTCTTATCTCCAAGTTTAACTTCATCTAAGTTACTTAAGATAAATGCTAATTCAAGATCAAGTAACTTAGCATCACTTAAATCAATAAGTCTACTCTTGACTCTCTCCTTGTTTGAAGTTTTAACAATCTATCAAGTTCAAGAAGATTGTTCGAATTAACTTTCAACTCTTAAATTTTTCTCTCCCTCTTAAGTAAGATCAACATCTCACTAACATATTAAGTAAAATTTTCAAGTGTCAAAGTATTCGGTTCAAGTTGCAATTTAATGTTCATGTCAAATTTTGTTTCAATTTTCAATTTAGATTTAAAAACTTAAGACTAATTTTATTTTGAATAATTTTAATTTTAAAGACTATTATAAACCCAAGTTTTGAACTTTGAAAAATATTTTATAAATTAAAGGTTAAAATAATTTTGACATGAACTTAAGATAAATTCTGAATTACAATTTTTAGATATTACTAAAAATAATTTTATGATTTTGAAAACTCAATCTTTTAACCTTAATTTTTGAAAACATTTGAAAATTTTGTAAAAGATAATTCAAAAACTTTTTGAACTTAATTATGATATCTTTTAAAAATATTTTTTAAACTTATTTTTTTGGAAAAAAAATAACATTAAATATTTCATAAATAATTTTGAAAACACTTTTTTTAGGCTCATCCTAAAATGATGCTAGTAAAGAATTCATTAGTTTGGTTGACTTAACTCATTTAATTTTATTATCTCACCCAATCTTTCAATACATGTTAATTTTATATGTTATGTGAGATGATGTTCCATTTTTACTTATTTACTTTAATGATAATTAAAGAAAGGTGTTTGATCGCTAAGTGTTTATTTTTTAAATCAGCTTCCAAGTCTTGGTGAACCACAGAGGTCTTCTTTGATATCGTAACAATAACCACTTCCTTAGACAAAATTAATATTGAAAATTTACACTTGACTAATTTAGAACTAAATTTTGGTCTAACTAGTTCAGAACTGAATGAGTTAGCTTCGACTAGTTTCACTCATCGAGGTGCACTAGATAGACATGGACTTTAATGAGCTTCTCTAACGTACTATTAGCTCACCTAATTTTGATACTATTTTATCAATATCGAATTACCTTCTTTCCTATCTAGGCATTCTAATTTAAGCAGTAAGAAAATAACTAAGCATACAAGTGACTTACCTAATTAAAGAAACACACAGTTACTAGCTCCCCCTTATTTGTATCCTTGATAAGTCTTCTTCACATAATGAACTTGACTTTTGGAGATCTAGTATTGATTATATCCAATTTGATTAATTAAGTTTTAGGGACCCATGCTTGGACTTGACTTTTGACATTTCAATTAAGACATAAACGATCTATTGACTGTATTAGTCTTATATCTGAGCACGAATTTGTTATACACAACTTGTTGGGATCCAAGCATCATTTTCATATACTTGGAACTTGAAGTGAACTTTTCATATACTTGAGTCTTTTCCAACATATCCTTGAGTTCCTCAACTTGACTTTTGAATATGGACTCAAGTCTTGCAACTTGAGTTGAGTTTTTATGTTAAATATGGTAAGTTGAAGACTTCGAGGTGACTTGTTTCTTAAGTACTTTGACTTTCTTAAGGAACAACTCAACTTGATCTTCAAATTTTCCTAATTTTCTTGTTAGGCATACAATTATTTTGTACATTATAATTTCAATCTGAACCAGTGCGGATCTATAACTTGACTCAAACTCATAATAGGACTTGATTTCTCAGTTTGATTTTGACTTAGATGTGGACTCAAACTTGGTTATGTCCTCTTTTGCTGTAAGTATTATGAAGTTTGTTTGTATTGGATCTTCCACGTCTGATTTATTTGAAGACAACTCATGAAGTTCGACCACCTTGTTATATAAGTCATTGGAGTTTTCGAAGTATCCAACTCAGTTGAGTTCTTCATTCATTAGTCCATATTCAGAGTGTTTAGGGCCTTGAAGTTGATTTGGACCTTTTTCTTCATATATGTGGTCCACTTCTTCGGTTCTAATATTTCTCTGAAGTGATCCACCAGAGCCGCCGCATACCCTTTCTTTATGTTAAACCACATATGTCCGTCTTGAAGAAGCACTCCTTTTTGTTAGGGCAATTAACCCGTGATATGGTTTTGATGTGTGTGACAAAGAGTTTAAGTTAGGATATATGGATTTGATATGTGCGTTGGAGTCTTGCAGGACTTAGTAATTCGCACATGGAGCATTGGCGAGTTTCACCTCTCATGACTCGGTCCTTGAGTCGGTGAAGGATGGCTTTGCGGAAGCCGTACGCTTGGAGCATCCGAGGGACCGTCGGACGAGGAGATTGTAGTGAAACTGGAGGAAGTAGACTTCAAGGCGAGACGCGAAGGATGGCGCTGCAGAGTCGTGCGCTTGGCGCATCCGAGGGACATGACCGGACGAAGACAACTTCAAAGACGAGGGACTCCAAGGGATGAGAGTAAGCGAATGTAACCCGGGAAAGGGTAGTGTGCTTAGGTGAAACTTGACCAATTGGCTAAGTTTCGGATGAGATTTCCCGACACCAGTCGACTGCCATGTAATGGTAGTCGACTACTCTAAGTCGACTATGACTCGACTAGTGTTCGAGTTCAGTTCATGTGCCAACAGTCAACTACCATGGATTGACAATGATCATTTGCGAGACCACCGATCGTGATGAAGGCATCATCGGTCGCAAGGGTTTCGGGCACAGAATAGAGTGTTCGCTTCCGACACTCGACTGATAGCTCCATCAATCTACTGATGGTAAGATCAGTCGACTGATGTGGGAGCCGTTGGGTGGAATCCAACGTGGAAGCAGTCATTATTAGGCAACGGCTATGGGATCAGTCGACTGGTCCTATGTCAACTGGAAGAAACCCTCTTCTTCTATAAAAAGAAGGGGTGAGGGCATTTGAGAGCTTAATGCTTTAACTCCTAACAACTCTCAAAGTGCCCTAAAGGATTCCCACTCTTCTTACTTGCTATTATTCCATTCTATTGTAAGAAGAGGGATTGTAAAGAGGTTACCTCCACCTAGCTTGGTGCAAAGGAGAGATCTAATGGATTTGGCAAAGGAGTGATTCACCTTGGACGAATCGGGTCGTGGATTAGCGGCGAGGTCGTGAACCACGTTACATCATCTTGTTAGCGAATTGCTTTTTTACTTTGTTTTGTCTTTAATTGTTTGTATTAGTATATTCCTCTTGTGCTAATAGTGTTTGTAGACGAGCAATGAACGAATGACTTCCACCGTCTACGTCAAAGGCTATTCACCCCCTCTAGCCGGCCACCATCGACCCTACAAGTGGTATCAGAGCCAAGATGCTTGTTGAGGACTAACCGCCGCTACAAGCACTATATCAAGAGATGGTCGACTCTAACATTCATCCGCCGAAGTTCGAGAGGGAATTCGCTTGGTAGAAGAAGCGAATGGAAGTATTTTTCGAAACCGACTTTGAAATTTTGTTAACAATGGAAAATGGTTTCGAGATACCTAGGGATGAAGAAGGGAAGCCAATCGAGAAGGCTAGTTGGACAAAAAGACAAAGAGAGGAGTACTTGGCGAATTCGAAGGCCAAGCACCACCTCTCCCAACAAGAAGTGAATAGGATAGGGGAATGTGGAAGCGCTAAAGAGATATGGGAGAAGCTAGTAGAGCTTCATGAAGGTACCTCGGAGGCCAAGCTTGCAAGGAGAGACCTCCTCCGCTCCCAACTAACAAATATCAAACTTGAAAAGGGGGAAAAGGTAACCTCATTACATTCTTGGTTTAAAGAAATATTAATTGGGCTAACAAGTGTAGGAGAAAGACTTTTGAACCAAGATATGCTCATGAAAGCAATCGATGCCTTTCTCCGGTCATCGAAATGGAGCTCAATGGTGGACTCCTTCTACATGTCAAAAAACCTAGAAGTGAGCACCTTGGAGGAGTTCTTCTCAACCATGGAGCTCCATGAAACAAGGCTTGAGGGAGTAATTGAAGAATCAAGTATCAAGCCATCAAGAGGAGTAGCCCTAGTAGCAAATAAAGGGAAAAAGAAGAAGATGGAGACTCCTTCCTCCTCCGATGAAGCAACCTCCTCCTCCTCCATGGATAGTACCGAAGAAGCATACATGGTAAGGAATGTAAGACATGCTTTGAAGAATTTTAAATTTAATAAATCTAATGATAGGAGAAGGAGACCAAGGGGGAAGGTAATTTGCTACAATTACCAAAGAGAGGGACACATAAGGGATAATTGTCCCCTCTTGAACAAGAGCAAAGAAGAGAGGAGAAAGAAAGAAGAAAAGAAAAAGAAGAGGAGCAAGAAGAAGGAAGAGGAGAAGAAGGTCAAAGAAAAGGGGAAGGCCAAGGCACTAAAAACAAGGACATGGGATGACCCCTCTTCATCATCATCATCATCGGAAGAGGAGAATGCTTTTGTCACCAACCTTACTTTGATGACGTTTGATGACCTAGACTTAACCTCCTCCTCGGAAAAAGAAGAAGCAAGCTCAAGTGAGGAGAGCTCAAGTGAAGGGAGAGCTTCTTCTACATCCTCATCATCGGAAGAGGATTTGGTAAGTGAGGTAATGAATCTACCTCCCAAGAAAATTATGTCAATGATTTCTAGCCTTACTAAGGAATTATTTAGGGCTAAAAAGAAAAAATAAATACATGTTATCTCAAATTAAGGATTTAGAAGAAAAATTAGAAAAATGATGCTTAAATATTAATGATAACATTTCTTCTAGTCATGATGATGTATGCTCACATGATCTTTATATGCCATTTGATGTTAATAATGCATGCATAGAGGAAAATAGAGCTTTAAGAGAGAAAGTTGATCATTTAATCAAGACCCTAGAAAAATTTACAATTGGCTCCAACACTCTTAATATGATCATAGGGAGCCAAAGAGCAAGCTTCAATAAGAAAGGCCTAGGATATAAGGAAAATAAAAATGAAAAGGCCTATAAATGCTTAATTGCTAGGGGTCAAGATAAAAAGAAAACAATAGCTAGAAAATAGATCTCTAAGGAATTTTTAGTGAACCCCATAGGAAAGAATTTGTTTTGGGTTCCTAAATCCATCCTTAAGGGTTAGGAAAACCCTAGGATAGTCAACCATAAGGATTTCACCTATATCTTATGTTTTGGTTGACTTAGGATGGTGGGACTTAATTTTAGAAATAGTGTTGGGTGATGATAATGCACCCATAAATAGTTTAAATCATGCTCAACACTTAGTATTATATATGTTGATACTCATGACCTATACATTTTTAGATAGTGTTGGGTGATGATAATGTGCCCATAAATTGATAATAATGCTTAAATCATGATAGTTAATGTAATTATTATACATGTTTGCAATCATGATTTATGATCTTAATATTTGACACATAGTCATGGGCATTAGGGTTTAAATCATGCCTTGGGTGATACTTTACTTATTATCATAATTCATACCTAATGCATGATCACAAATTGATGAATACAATTGTTTCATGATCATAATATGAAATTAATTCATATATGTCTTTATGATCATGTGGATTGTTAGGATGATACTTAACCTTGTATAGAATTGCACGAAATTGAAGGTTAAGTATATATAAATACCTTTAGGATACATCTCACACTTATTATAGGCTACCTTGATTGAAAACTTAGCATGAGTGAGATGATGAGATGATACAAATGGTCTACTAATACCTATGACATTTAGATGGTCATTTAAAGTGTCAAAATAGTAATAATAGATCAATCATGAGGAAAGCTTATGTTTAATTCATAGACATATTGCCCAAAGATCATGGTGGGATATTTCATATGTTTTCAAAATAATTTCTTACTTTAAAATCTGTGTGTTTATGTTTTGAAACAATCTAAAGCAAAACTAGGTGTTAAAATTGATACAAACTTGATCAAAAACCTAGTCGATTTTGAAGCTTTTGGATTTTGGCTAATTTTCAAAAATATAATCATTTTTCATGAAAAACTATTTTTCATTGATAAAGATACTTACAAGAAATGTATTCCCCAAATTTCATGATTTTTTTGAATTTTGTAGAATTTTTAATATATTTCTGAAATTCATCATGAAAATCAGAAAAATCCGAAATCAGAGTGCCAGTCGACTGGTAGTCTGAACCAGTCGACTGATAACATGCCCAGTAACTTTCTTTTATCAGATTTAAGGCATGTTTTGGTGAATTTTGTTCCCTAGAATTGATGTCATGCTTATATAAACCTTGTTTAATATTTTTGATGGTGTCAAAGGGGGAGAAATATGCATGTTTAAGTAAGGGGAGAATTGCATTTAGGGGGAGTTTCATGTATTAAGGGGGAGAGTTTTATTTACATGCTTTCTTACCTTAATATTTTTATCAAATGTTTACCTAACTTAAACGGATTGCCACACATAAAAAATGGGAAGATTGTTAGGGCAATCAACCCGTGATATGGTTTTGATGTGTGTGACAAAGGATTTAAGTTAGGATGTACGGATTTGATATGTGCGTTGGAGTCTTGCAGGACTTAGTAATTTTCACATGGAGCATTGGCGAGTTTCACCTCTCATGACTCGGTCCTTGAGTCAGTAAAGGATGACTTTGCGGAAGCCGTGCGCTTGGAGCATTTGAGGGACTGTCGGACAAGGAGATTGGAGTGAAGCCGGAGGAAGTAAACTTCAGGGCGAGATGCGAAGTATGACACTGCAGAGCCGTATGCTTGGCGCATCCGAGGGACGTGACTGGACGAAGATAACTTCAAAGGCGAGGGACTCCAAGGGATGAGAGTGAGCAAATATAACTCGGGAAGGGGTAGTGCGCTTAGGTGGAACTTGACCAATTGACTAAGTGTCAGATGAGATTTTCCGACACCAGTCAACTGCCATGTAATGGTAGTCGACTACTCTAAGTCGATTGTGACTCGACTAGTATTCGAGTCCGGTTCATGTGCCAATAGTCGACTACCATGGATTGACGATCATTGCGAGACCACGATCGATGAAGGCATCGATCGGTCGAGTTCGGCGCGAATGGAGTGTTCACTTAGACACTCGATTGATAGCTCCATCGATCGGTGATGGTAGATCGATCGGTGATGTGAGAGCCGTTGGGTGGAATACAACGTGGAAGCAGCCGTTATTGAGCAACGGCTACGGGATCAGTCGACTGATCGGGACATCAGTCGACTGGTCCTGTGTCAACGGGAAGAAACCCTCTTCTTCTATAAAAAGAAGGGGTGAGGGCATTTGGGAGCTTAATGCTTTAACTCCTAACAACTCTCAAAGTGCCCTAAAGGATTCCCACTCTTCTTACTTGCTATTACTTTATTCTATTGTAAGAAGAGAGATTGTAAAGAGGTTACCTCCACCTAGCTTGGTGCAAAGGAGAGATCTAGTGGATTTGGCAAAGGAGTGATTCACCTTGGACGAATCGGGTCGTGGATTAGCGGCGAGGTCGTGAACCACGTTACATCATCTTGTTAGCGAATTGTTTTTTACTTTGTTTTGTCTTTAATTGTTTGTATTAGTATATTCCGCTTGCGCTAATAGTGGTTGTAGATGAGCAACGAACGAACGACTTCCACCATCTATGTCAAAGGCTATTCACCCCCCTCTAGCCGGCCACTTTCGACCCTACACGTTTTGTTGGGATGTATACTGAAAGCCTAGCTCTTTTATATGAACATCTTTGTTTTGAAATAAGAATCACATGATCATTGTTTGCACTTTATATTTATTATATATGTGTATATTATCTAATACTTTACATTGTAGATAACATGGTGCTTGGGTGTGGCACAGAAGATCATGTTATCAGTCCCTTGTAGAGTATAAGTAGAGGCTCACAACCAAGATGGTTTTGGACAAACCATTGACATGGTTGTAGTGTAGCTTGGTATTGTTTTGTCTTGAACATAGAGTTACACTAGTACACTTAGGTGTATTGAGCAGGACCGATAGAGAGGTGATTCAATTTATTGCTGACTACATAATTGAATCAGACCTCGGATATTATGTTGTACATGCTCTTAATCTCGATATAATAATGGGCACATGTACTTAGTATTTATTTCTTTGATTTACCAAAGGGTGAGATTTCTATGGATTAAATCAATATGCCCGGTAAGTTAGGAAATGATATTATTTACATGGTGTATCGTTGATTATAGGAGGAAACCGTGTCCTATATATTAGGTTGATGATGTCCCCTTGAGGAGCTCATAAGGTTCATCATGTAAACCCTGCAGGTTGATTGTTGGAAATCATGCTCGCTCGGTCGGAGGCTCATTGGCTCCCATGTCCCCGGATTAAAATTTTCACTAATGAAAACTAATCCGGATGGGATGAGTTTCCTAAGCACAACCAATTCGTCGTCGTGCTAACAACTTGAGCGATCGCTTGAACAAACTAGTTGTTCAAGCAACACAACTCTTCTAGTTGGTTAGCCGCGGAAGAGACGACGGACGGATCGCCGGTTTTTGTGTTTATCTTCGGGGTCCATGATTATACAAATACACACAAATGTAAACTAGTATAATCAACACATACTAACATAAAGAACATAAGCTAGCATATCAATAAGAACATGCAAAGATCAATAATAAAAGTTATAAAACTTTTATACCTCTTGATCTTCTATCATATGTCCTAACCTCCTTGTAGACTTCGTGTGGGTGAAGATCCTCCACAAGTTGAAGCTTCCTAGATCTTCTTCAATCCAAGAAAGAAGAACTCTCCTTCCTTTCTTGCTTGAGCCAACCACCAATCTACAAAGGATTGATGCCGCCGACCCCAAGAATAGAGAGAACTAAATGGAAACCACCAAGGAACCAAACTAGGGACAAACCCTAGCTTCTAGTGCCACCGGCCAAGATGGAGTGAAGAGGAGAAAGGGAATATGTTGGGCACCGGTCAAGGTGGAGGGAATAGAGGAAGGAGCTGGCCACACCCTAGGAAGAAGAAGAGCTCCTCTCTTATAGTTGCCGCCCACCTTCTTGCAAACCCTAGCCGCCCAACCATAAGAGCCAAACCCTAATTAGGGTTTCCTCCTTAGGCTTTCTTGCCGCCTAACCAAGGTGGAAGGAAGAGATCTAGGAACCGGCCACCTTACCTAGGAAGAAGAAGAGCTCTTCTCCTATAGTTGCTGCCCCTCTCCTTCCAAACCTTGCCGCCCAACCAAAGGAGCCAAACCCTAATCTAATTAGGGTTTCCTCCTTAGGGTTTCTTGCCGCCCAAGCCATTGATGGGCAAAACCCTAATCTCAAAAAAACCAAAAATCCTACTTGCCGCCCAACCCATTCTCCCATATATATAGAGTTAGGTTTAGGCCTAGGTTTAATCTCCTCCATTGGTTCTAGAGATTTAATCTCCACCGTCGGTTCTAGAGATTTAATCTCAACCGTCGGTTCTAGAGATTTAATCTCCACCATCGGTTCTAGAGATTTAATCTCAACCGTCGGATCTAGAGATTTAATCTCAACCGTCGGTTCTAGAGATTTAATCTCCACCGTCGATTCTAGAGATTTAATCTCAACCGTCGGTTCTAGAGATTTGTTTTCCATCATTTGATCTAGACTTCATGAGGTTTATATTAGGCTACGATAGGGACCATGAGGAGGAGTTGGATCTTGGCCACCCGATGGATCAGAACCACACAAACTTGATCCATCAATGATGTTCCATTCCACTAGAGGATCATCATTGAATTACCTCACCAACCCCCATATGATAATATGGGCTCCATATATTATTTGTACATCCATCTCCCCATGTTTAAGATATCGAATGTCCGTCAATTAATTGATTTACTGACCATCAATCAATTAACATCTAACTCCTCGAGTAGTACCACTCAACCTTATCATCATGTTGACTAAGTCAACCTGCAGGGTTTACATGATGAACCTTATGAGCTCCTCAAGGGGACATCATCAACCTAATATATAGGACACGGTTTCCTCCTATAATCAATGACACACCATGTAAATAATATCATTTCCCAACTTACCGGGCATATTGATTTAATCCATAGAAATCTCATCCTTTGGTAAATCAAAGAAATAAATACTAAGTACATGTGCCCGTTATTATATCGGGATTAAGAGCATGTACAACATAATATCCGAGGTATGATTCAATTATGTAGTCAGCAATAAATTGAATCACCTCTATGTCGGTCCTTCTCAATACACCTAAGTGTACTAGTGTAACTCTATGTTCAAGACAAAACAATACCAAGCTACACTACAACCATGCCAATGGTTTGTCCAAAACAATACCTCCACCTAGCTTGGTGCAAAGGAGAGATCTAGTGGATTTGGCAAAGGAGTGATTCACCTTGGACGAATCGGGTCATGGATTAGCGGCGAGGTCGCGAACCACGTTACATCATCTTGTTAGCGAATTGTTTTTTACTTTGTTTTGTCTTTAATTGTTTGTATTAGTATATTCCGCTTGCGCTAATAGTGTTTGTAGATGAGCAACGAACGAACGACTTCCACCATCTATATCAAAGGCTATTCACCCCCTCTAGCCGGCCACTTTCGACCCTACACGTTTGTCATTTCTAGTAACTGAATTCCTCTCCATTAAAGAGAAGATGGTGGATGGTATTGTATCCCTTTTGATAGGACATAGACATTTTATCGAAAAAAAAATTCTTGCAAGATAAAAAAAACTCAAGGTTTTAAAGACTAAGTCTTGGGTAAGTGGTGCAGTAAAAAAATTAACTAATAACAATAAAGAAAAACTTTATTTTTCTCAACTCGGTAGTTGCATCAAATTTAGAACATCTCCATTCTAATACCAATTGTTGGACTGCAAATGACCGAGAGATGGGGGTGAATCTCAATAAATTATTTTTCTTTATTTTCATTGAAAAATTTTCTTTTATTTTTCAAATCAAAGTATACAACGGAAATTAAATAAGATAAAAATATACAAGAGAATTTACTCTGTTGGCAATCCTCATTGGATTGCTACTCCAAAGGCCGCAGCCCCTTCGGAGTCACTTCGATGGGCAATCAACTAAAAGTTCTCCAATTCGAAAATTTTCAAACTTGAAGAGTGCATGATTATAAGAAATTATGGCAAGGTAACACCCTACTTTTCCTTTACAATAAAATAAAAGCAATAGCAACAAAATTAAAATTATATCGACAATTAAGTAATGCTCGGAGGTAGCTCAGTTGTCAGTGCTCTTTGAAGCGGTAAGACGAGGCTTCTTTGACTGCTAAAAGAGGGTGAAACATTTAGAGAAAGATGAGTGAATTAATTTTTCATGGTTGTTTTGACCATTCTTTTATAGGCATTTCTCATGCACATGTTAGAAATATATGAGAGGTGTCCTAAGACAATCGTCTTATGGTTGTACCATTTATTTGATAAATGAAGATTCACTATTTGAGTATACATGTTTTCATGTATTTGATTGAATCTCAAACTTATTTACTGAAAGTTCGCAATAGGATTCACAACATGAGAGAATTTGTGATTGGATCACAACTAGTAAGTATCTCTACATATGTAATTGTGATGTATTGAAATTATCCCTAGTCGATGAATTGATATATTTGGACGCCATCTATTCTGTTGAGACTAGCACGAGGTGTACTCTTTGGTTTATCCAAGCAGTTGTTTCTCACTGGCTGGAGACATTGGGATGTCCGGAGTTGATCGTGGATGCTAGTTATGGTAACTAGTTCATTGGAGTGACCAACTGTAAGACTTCATATGATTCTCTACATATACAGATATGTCAATGAAGTCTTTACTGCAGCTTAAGTGCGATATTCCTTCAACTTGAGGTATTCAAATCATCTTGGTCACGAAGACTTATGCTTTGACATCTTAAGTAAGCATCTCCGAGGAGATGTGGACCCGGGATGATTGGGCATAAGTCGAAGTGCTCGAAGGTATTTGAATAGCCAACAGAGGATTCACCATTCCTTGTGAGGAGATGTATACCCTATGGTCTCTCGTCGATTATTACTAAAGTCTTTGGCCAAAACATTATATGTTTAGATTATGGTACTCTTGGATACATGTGTAGTAACTAGAATATGCAGGATGAGAAAGTAAATATTTGGGTTAGGTGTGACGTAGTCAGCCTAGTGGGGACTGACACAATAGACCATGTCCTGAACCAAGTGGGTATAAAATGAGTGAAGGGAATAAGACACGATTCATTGTAGCTGCTGAAGGATTTCAGAAAAAGGTTCTGGGATCAACCGTTGATTTTTCGGTTAATTGGGGATCATGATATACTATTAGGTGTCACTCATGATCGTTCTATAATTAATGGTTAATTATAGACGACCAACATAAACCGGGAACCTATTTGGTCACACGCACAACGAGCGTAATCCGAAGGATTTAAAACGAGCTTGAGAATAGGATTCTCAGATCGAGAGAGACTTGGTTTGGTTGGACCAAACAAAGAGCGAGTATGAAATTATTTCAGTCGCATCAGAAGCATGGATGGGCCGAGTCTTATGAAGACATGATGGATGAACCAAATCGGTTTGGTTCTAATCCAATGGTGGAAAAATAAACCAAAGTAGTTTGGTTTGTTTTAAACAAATGCACCAAAGTTGGTTCGGTTCGTTTTAACTTAAAATAGACCAACACGGTTTGGTTTATTTTAACTTAAGTTATTGGAGAGGGTTAACTGATTTTGATTATGAACCAATAACCATTAGGAGAATATGCTCTCTATAAAAACACGACTTAAGGGTTTTGTGAAACCCTAGAGAGAGTTATTTTTGGAGTTGCCGCCCACCTCTTCTCCTCCTCCTTGCTTCTTGCCGCCCAACACAAGGAGGGAGTCCTTGCCGCCCAACCCTTGTGCTACTGCCCAAGTTGATGCCGCCACTTCCTCCTTGCTGTCGGCCATCCACCAACCGTCGGCGACTCCTCTTGCGATCCTCCTTTGGCCGCCGATGACCAAGGAGCAACCGACCAAGCTTTGGCCGGCCATCTCTTCCACCTAAACAAGCTATCCAGTTTTGGACATCTTGTTCTCCTCTTTGTGAAGAGGTCATTTGGTCGATGTTTTGCACTCCGACAGCAACCTACTTGCCAGGGATTGGATCTCTTACAATCCTCATAGGTGGAGGATTAAGTTTTCGTCAATTGGTTGACGAAAATCGCTTCCAAAAAGTGAGTTCGTGGAACTTATTTTTAGATCAGAATTTGATTCGGATTATGATCGTCTCTTGGATCACAACGACTTCAACGTGAGGCTAGTACCTTTCGTGAAGTCGGGGCTCATGGTTTTGTGAAGCTATTCCGACGATACTCAGCATGGATACGAATAGAGGCGGTTCTAGCGAGGGTCGCTACTGTTGATGTCATTCCTGCTACACGTGATTCGTCAGGTATAACTAGAATAAATTTTCTTTTATTGCAAAATTTAAAATATCGATTATGTCTACACATATTGTATCCTTGCAAGTGTGTGGTGTGTGTGTTGTAATAAATAGTTTATTACTTATTTTTGCTTCCACTGTGTGCATATTTATAAAACGTGTTCGAACACAACACCCATGTCGGTGCCATGGGAACCCAACATCACCTGGATCGCCCTCCAAGCGACTCAGCCCGGATTGTCAAATAGGCAACTCGACTCTTCCAGACACTTGGACCAGGTCCAGGCGACTCCAACTCAGCCTTATCCGCTCCAATGCTTTTCTAGAATTTTCCTACCCTAACTCCTAGATTGGTCTAGTCACCTGGTTTCACCTGCCATTTATGCCTCCAAGTCGCATGACTTCGTCCCAAGCTTTTTGAGATTGACCTGGCCATATATGCACTCAAAGCGCTTGGACCAAGTCCAGTCACTTGGACTTCCGGTCACCTAAACCTTACTAGGTCGTCAGGAACTCTGCAATACAAAATTAGCATAAGAAAAATAAATCAATATTAGACAGTAGTATTACTATCCAATCTCAACTATGGAGTCCAAGTCGGACCCATAGTTGGATCACCACCTATCTTTGTCCTCAAACGAGGATTCAACCTCATCACTACACTCCGGGAGAATACCTGAACCTATGGTTTTACACACTTAACATTCATATCATCTCATAAGTACATTCTAACTTTAAACCTTATCTCATATATCAAAACATAGGAGTGGTGCCTCCTACACTGTAGGGACCGTTGGTAACCGCTAGAGGGGGGGTGAATAGCGCGTACGTTGCATAGATGGAAATCGATCGCGTGCTTGCTACAAAACTTGTTATGCGCAACAGATATACAAATAATAAAGCAATAACAAAATACAAGCACAACAAAACAAGCGATATAATGTGGTTCGGAACCTTAGGGTCCCTACTCTACGGATTGAGCTTGAATGAGCCCTAGCGATGCCAAACACCACTAATAATCAAAACACTCCTTTTCGACAACAAGTCGGAGGCGGAAAAACCTCTTACAATTATTACAAAAGTAATACACAAAATAAACAAAAAAATACAAATGAAATATACAAAACAACGTAAAAAAAACTTTAAAACTATTTCTTTGGATGCTTGCTTGTTGATTGCTTGAACCGTACTTGAAGACCCTAATTTACACTAGTAAATCGCCTAAAAAATGCCTAAGAAATCGCTGTGCAAATCCTCCACAGGCTACTCCTTTTATGCCTGCATCGGGATGGATTCGCGCATGACAGTCGACTGCTATAAGGCCTCAGTCGACTGCCAATAGTACCATTGTGAGATAACGGCTTAATCCATGTCGATATTCAAGCCAACGGATACACTAATAGTCGACTGCTAATACCCAGTAGTCGACTGTTAAGGCCGTAGTTGATTGACCAATCGGCTACCGAGCATTCTGCCCTGCAACCTCGACCGGTGATGACTTCCCTCCATGGCGCATCGCCCAATTCTAGCGAATGATTGCCAAGGCATTTCTGCGTCAACCCTAGTCGACTCAATGACGGTCGGTTGGTCATAATTCGATCATTGTCAAGAGTCAACTCGACTACCAAGTGTTAAAACACTTGACCAATCGACTGGTCCAAAGCCCCGGTCGACTGATAACCTCAACCATGAAGTTTAACCCCAAGTATGATGCCCTCATACTTGTTAGACCACTCTTAGCCTAGACCTAAGCCTTCTAGCCACCTTCGTCAGCCTCACTCCTATCATATCCTTCCAAGTCATCCATGACTTGTTCATCCATGCGCTAACCTTCAGGTGTTTCCATCGACTATTGTCATGCTAAACTGGTCTACATTGCCAAGACATATTGGGCTTACGCTGTCAAGATTATCGCTTGGACTTTACAGTGCCAACCATTGGACTTATGCTGTCAAGACTCCCTCTTAGACTTTACGTCGCCAATATCAACCCTTGAACTTTCCTTACTAACCCATATTGAACTTTCCAATTGCCAAGTGTCCCACTTAGACTTTCCATGCCAAATACCCATGACTTAGATTTTTTTCATTGCCAAATGTCCCACTTAGACTTTCCATGTCAAGTACTCATGACTTGGACTTTTCCATTGCCAAGTGTCTCACTTGGACTTTCCATGTCAAGTACCCATAACTTGGACTTTCCCATGACACTCACATTGTCATATATTTTGTCGAACATCAAAATATCGTTCGATTCAAACTCGAATCTGATCAATCGTGACCTAGGTCGATTGCACTAACATACATTATCAATCTTCTCTTCTTTTTTTTTATGTATGACATCCGTTTAAAATTAGAAGAAAATATATACTAAATATTTGAACAAAAATTTCATGAAATTCACATGCACTGTCCCCCTTGAATGTACTCTCATCTTCCCAAATGCACTTAGGTCTAACTTTAAACACACTTTCTTTTCTTTTCGCATACATCAAACATAAAAGATAACATCATGCTAAAGATTAACAACCATATCAATTTCCCAAAGTTGAAGCTCTCTTGAAACTCCCATCTAATATTTAAAACAAACTTCGCCTGAAGTTCTAATTTTTTAAAAATGTTGCTCTCTTTTTCAAAATGGATATTCCTATTTTCTAAACTATATTATCTCTTTTTAAGAGAGCATTTAACCTCTTTTTTTAAAATATAATATTTTAAATCTAAAAAGTTTACTTAAGATCCCTTTTAAACAAACTCACTTTTGAAAACTTAAACACTAAAGTTTCCTTTAACACTTAAGTTCAAAATTTCCTTTTTGAAATTTCTTTAAGTTCAAACTTTCTTTTGAAACTTCTTTTCAAGTTTTAAAATTTTTCGTTTGAAAACATAATCTCTCTTTTGTATTTTCAAACTTATAAACTTTTAGAAACTTACTCTACTTTTATTTTCAAATTCATGCTCTACTCCTTTATTCATACTTTTTTTAAAAAAGTATATATTTTCAAGCTCACAAACCATAAACTTAACCGTATACTTTAAGCCTATATGTTAAAGTGATGCACTTGAGGCAAACATAAGTAATGTGAATTGAAGAAAATTATGTAATTAACATAAAATTTGCTAATCAATAAATATTTGCATTAATTTTTATAAGACTCCAAGTATGGATCATAGTATTAACATCATTATGATATGTCTTTGCAGTGAATGTTGGTGCAAAGATGTCCCAAGTATTATTTTATTTTGATATTTGGATAATCATTTATAGTTATATAATATTTGTGATCTAATATGAATGATTAAGTTTTAGGTTTAAAGAAAGTCCAAGTATGAATACTTAACAAGAAAAGCCCAAAGGTGAAGCCTTGGCAAGAAAAATTCAAGAATGTGATCTTGGCGGCATAAGTCCAAACATATAGTCTTGCCAAGGAAGTCCAAGGGTGAGGTCTTAGCAATATAAATCCAAGTATATAGTCTTGGCGGTATGACAAAACTGAAGGAAGCTTTTGAAGGCAAGCGCAAGGATGAAGGAGTCGTGGACTCGGAGAGATCCTAGAGACGCAAGGCTGATGGAGGATCTTGAAGGTTTAGTCTAGTCTTAGGGTTGGTTTCAAGTATGAAATAGTCATATTTGAAGTGTACCGGTCAACTGACTCTTACACCAATCAACTAGTCTCAAGTGTTTGACACTCGAGAACTCAGATTGACTTGAGCAGTCGATTGGGGTTATGACCTAGTTGATTGGTCGAGTAGTCGACTATAAGTCGACTACTGAATGTGGCTCTAGCAGTCAAATGGTGTGGTATACCAGTCGACTGCCATGAATGGGCAATCGACTAGTTTAAGTGTACACAAGTACATAAGCTTTCTGAGTCAACTGTTCACTTCGAGTAATCGACTATTGGTATGAGTAGTCGACTAATCAGGTGGTCGTTGAGTTGTGATGATCGCGATCAAGCTGGTATGTAGCAGTCGATTGGTGAAATCCTCAATGGGAAAAAATGGATTGATGCACAGAAGTTTATATAAGGGGAGGTTTGGGAGCTTGAGGAAGCTAATGTTTACACACAAAATTCACATCCTCTAAGCTCCCCAAGCCTTCTTCCAAGTTCTTAAGCTTTTAATCTCTTCTTCTAAGCTTTTCTTTCAAATCTTGTAAGAAGAAGAGTGTTCATTGTAAGAAAAGGTTTTTCCACCTTAGGTTCATCCAAAGGAGTTCTTAGTGAAGGCTTGCAAGGAGTGATCCACTTCAAGGATCTCCATGGAGTAGGAGTTTCATCTCTGAACCACGTTAAATACTTTGTTAGCATTTTTTTTATTTCAATTCTAGTATTATTTTTGTTCTTGCTTCCGCTAACATCCTTGTAGAAATCGAAAGAGGTTATTCACCCCCTCTATCTATCCTAAGGATCCCCAACAAGTGGTATCAAAACCCGGATCGCATCGGAAGATTTAATCATCAACCGGAGCAAGATGACCTTTTAAGAGGGACATAGCATAGTGCGACCACCACTCTTTGATGGCGATGACTTCGCATATTAGAAAGGTAGAATGAAGTACTTTCTAATAAATGATATTAAAAATTGAGTTAGTGTTGTCAAGGGATTCGAAGAACCGGTGGACCAATTTGAAGCACCTATCCTAGTCGAGGATTGGATAAAGGAAATGTACGAGAAGGCTCAAGCAAATAGCAAAGCGATAACCACACTCCAATGTGGATTATCAAAGGAGCAATTTAACAAGGTGGGACCTTTCAATACCGCAAAGGAGCTTTGGGTGAAGCTCATCGAACTAAATGAAAGGTCAAAGGAATCGAGGAGAGCCAAGAGGGATCTATTAATAAGTCAACTTCAAACATTCTCCATGAAGACCAACAAAACGGTAAGTCAAATGTATAGAAGGTTCAAGGAGATCATCAATGGACTTCACATTATAGGTGAGAAAATAAACAACCAAGACTTGATAAGGTATGTTCTTCAATCTTTCACTAGAAGCACTTTATGGGCATCAATGGTTGATGCTTATAAGGTTTCTAGAGATCTTTCTTTGGTTAAATTAGATGAATCATTTTGTGAATTCGAATTACATGAGAAAGCTAATATGCCTTCCAAGGAGAAAAGTCTCTTTTTGTAGACAAGAAGGAAAAGAAGAAGGAGAAGAAGGAAATTTCCTCGTCATTCGAGTCAGAACATGAGTCAAGTAGCGATGGAGGATTATCGGCAAATGAAATAGCTAACTATGTCAAGAAGTGGACAAGGAAATCAAGAAGACTTACAAAAAAGGATGTAAGAAGATGTTTCAATCCTTAAGAGGTAAATCAAGTAATTATTCAAATTTTAACCCTAATATTACTTGCCATGGATGCAACAAAAAGGGACACATCAAGCCAAATTACCTGGACTTGAAGAAGAAGGAAGAAAAAGAAAGAGAAAGAGAAAGACAAGAAGGAAAAGAAGAAGAATGAGGTCATGGTGGCACAAACAATGTGGGATACTCAAAGTGTTGAGGACTCATTCGATGATGACGAGATTTTCCACATCACCCGACATATGACGTTCGTGGCCTTGGAGGATGACACCGAAAGCTCAAGTCAAGAAGAAGCCTCATCGTGTGACGAATCATCATATAGTGATGATGAGCTAAAGGACTCCCCTCAAGTAGAACTTTTATATAAGACTATTGCCTATGTGTGATAAGTAAAAAATCTAGAGTTAAGGACTTAAAGGAAGAAATGGAGACAATTAGGAATGAAGAATCCTTATGTGGTGATTCATGCATGTGTTAGGGAAGAAAATGAAAATCTTAAGAATGGAATACGTGAATTAAGAACTTGCTTAGAAAAATTTACTAGTAGCTCAAAATTCCTTGACATGATCCTTAGAGACCAAAGAGTCGTATACAACAAGGCAAGTATAGGATACAAACCTAAGGACAAGGAAGTTGCTTAGATTTCCCTAATTAATAGAAAAGCAATAATTAAGGGAAAGGTAAAGAAGACTTGGGTACCAAAGATTTTTCTAAATGATATTTCCAATCCAAACATTTGGTTACCAAAGGAATTTATTTTTCGTGTTGTCTAGGTAGGTGAGCAAAGTATGTGGATTATGGATAGTGGTTGCTCAAGGCATATGACCGGAGATGTGAGCAAGTTCTCCACAATCGAGTATGTTAATAAGACAACCGTATCCTTTGGTAATAGCGGGAAACTCAAGATTTTAGCTAGAGGTATAATTGAGGTATCCTCTAAAATCATCATTCACAAAGTTTTATTAGTGAAAAACATGAAATTTAACTTACTTAGTGTTAGTCAACTTTGTGATACGGACTATAATGTATAATTTAAATCCTCTAAATGTTTGATTAGACACAAAAGCTTAGAATATTGCATGTTAGTTGGATATAGAAAATCGAATATTTATTATGTTGATCTTTCCTATGCTTCTAACATTTCTACTAAGGGTCTCATGTCAAAAGAGAAAGGTTGGCTATGGCATAGAAGACATGGACATGTCGATATGAAGAACATAGCCAAATTAGAGTTAGTAAAGGGGCTACCAAAAATCAAGTACATCAAAGACAAATTATGTGATGCATGCCAAGAAAGAAAGCAATCCAAATCATCACACAAAGGTAAAATCCTAACTAGCACTTCATTACCATTAGAATTATTGCATCTAGACCTCTTTGATTGTCATAGCACTCCTTCATTAAATGGTAATAAGTATTTCTTAGTTATAGTCGATGATTTTTTGTAAGTATACTTGGATTTATTTTATGAAACATAAGGATGATACCTTAGAAATAATCGTAGGATTTAGCAAAAGAGTTGAAAATGAAAGGAATCTCAAAATCAATCGGATCCGTAGTGATCATGGTGGAGAATTTGAGAATTCTAATTTTTCTAAATTTTGCTTAGAACAAGGGTACAAACACAAGTTCTCTTATCCTAGAACACCTCAATAAAATGGGGTGATAGAAAGGAGAAATCGTGCCCTATAAGAGGCGGCTAGGATTATGCTTAATGCATATTCTTTACCTGGCTACTTGTGAGCCGAAGCAGTTACACCGCTTGCTATATCCAAAATCGTGTCATAATCCATAGGTTTTTAGGTAAAACACCCTTTGAATTATGGAATGACACAATTCTAATAATTCATTATTTTAAGGTCTTTGGATGCAAAGTCTATATTTTAAATACCAAAGACAATTTAGGAAATTTTGAATCTAAGGTAGATGAAGGAATCCTAGTTGGATACTCATCCACTAGTAGAGGTTATAAAGTATACAACAAGAAGATTCAAAAGATTGAGGAATCCTTTAATGTTGAATTTGATGAGTCTACTAGTACCCACCCTAGAAAATCCTCCATTGATAAGGATCTCATTGGAAAAAAATCAAGACATTATAAAAAAACTTCAAAACCTAAATTTAGGGGGTAATGATCAAGGAGGGATTAGGAGGTAATGATCAAGGAGAGGAAGAGAAGATTCCGATGATGAAAGAAGAAAGGATAACCATGATCAAATTGAATGTGATTTGCCTCCTATAACCCTAAGGATTCATCAAAATCATTCTCTAGACCAAGTAGTAGGAGAATTGTCACAAGGAGTAAGGACTAGGTCCTTCTATAAAACTTATACTAGTCAACTTGCTCTCATTTCCCAAATTGAGCCAAAATTATTTAATGACGCCTTGCTTGATCCGGATTGGATATTAGCAATGCAAGAAGAATTAGCTCAATTTGAGAGAAATCAAGTATGAGAACTAGTTCCTAGACCCAATGATAGCACTATTATTATCACAAGATGGATCTTTAGGAACAAGTTGGATGATCAAGGTAAAATCACTAAAAACAAAGCTAGGTTAGTGGCCCGAGGATTTAATCAAATTGAAAGACTTGATTATGATGAGACCTATGCTCCGGTAGCTAGACTAGAGTCTATCCGAATCCTATTAGAATATGCTGCTCACATGGATTTCAAACTCTATCAAATGGATGTGAAGGCAGCATTCCTAAATGGATTCATTAAGGAAGAAGTCTATGTGGAGTAACCACCCAGATTTGAAAATATAGACTACCCAAACCATGTGTGTAAGCTTAAGAAAGCTTTATATGGGTTAAAGCAAGCTCCTCAGGCTTGGTATGAGAGACTTTCATCATTCCTCATCTCTAAGAACTTTAGAAGAGACCAAGTTGGCCAAACCTTATTTCTAAAGTCAAAAAGAAAAAGACATCTTTGCTGCCCAAGTGTTTGTTGATGACATTATTTTTGGGTCAACAAATGATGAACTTCTCCAAGACTTCATTAAAAATATGGAAAATGAATTTGAAATGAGTCTAGTAGGAGAGTTGACATTTTTCTTAAGCCTTCAAGTCAAACAAACTAGTGAGGGAACCCATGTCTATCAAACCAAATATGCCATGGAAATTATTAAGAAATTTGGTTTAGAAAATACTAAGGTAGTGTCTACTCCTATGACAACCAACACTAAGATAGACAATGATCAAGATGGAAAATTAATTGACTCAAAACTTTATATGAGTATGATTGGTAGCCTACTATATCTAACTGGTAGTAGATCCAATATTTTATTTATGATAGGTATGTGTGTAAGATACCAATCTTGTGCCAAAGAGTCTCACTTAATAGCGGTCAAAAGAATATTAAGATACATAAAGGGCACTCTTAATGTAGGTTTATGGTACCCTATAACTCAAACTTTTGATTTGATTGGGTACACCGATTCTAATTATGCGGGTTATAAATTGGATCAGAAGAGCACTAGTGGTGGATGTCAATTTCTTGTATCTTCCCTAGTAGGTTGGAGTAGTAGAAAGCCAGCTTGTGTTGCTCTATCCACCACCGAGGTCGAGTATGTGGTCATGGGTGAGTGTGTAACTCAATTACTTTGGATGAGACATACTCTAGAAGATTATGAGCTACACTACTCTAAAGTTAAGACTTATTGTGATAATGTGAGTACCATCAACTTGACCAAAAATTTAGTACATCACTCTAGGACCAAGTACATTGAAGTGAAACATCACTTCATTAGAGATCATGTGGCAAGAGGAGACATTGAAATTAATTACATTGAATCCAAGTCTAATCTTGCTAACATTTTCACTAAGGCTCTCCCTAAAGAGAAATTTACATCACTTAGGAGAGAACTTGGAATGTGCTTTGTACAGTAGTGGTATAGGCTTGCATATCCCATAGCAAAAATCTAGGATTATACCTTGATACATCTTACAAAATACCTAATAACTCATAATTTTTGTATTTAGTCATCTAGACATCATGTGAGATGTTAGGAAGATGCATTTGGTTCATCATGCTTGTTATGATGAATTACCTTGAACCAAAGTGATATCTAGAGACATGAATCCTTCATTGGACCAATCATTGGGAAGACTTGTGTATAATTGATGTGCACATAGCTCTAAGAACATGGTTGGAAATGTCAAATATAATAACCTTTAAACCGTGTTTATCATGCCTTGAAAAATAGTTTTTACTCGCTAAGCAAAAGTGATCCAAAGTTTTGAAAAACCTTTAGAGCTTTTGCTGGTCTTCAAGTTTGTGTCAATTTCAAAAATGCAAAAAGATATTGATGGTGTTCACTTCTTCAACCTGCCAAGATCTCCCTCCCCCTTCTTGTGAATTGTTGGATCTGTTACCAAAGAAGGTTAAAGATGAGATAAAGAGATATCTTCCTCTTGATTCACCTCGGATCCTTGGAATAGAGCTAGATCTGTCACTTTATGAGAAGGAGTGTTAGAGATGGGTCAGCTTCCCAGCACGACCACTCTGACGCTCAAGTCAGTAAGAGTATAAAGAAAAATAATAATGCGGAAAGATTAAAGAAGAAGAAGTGAGAAGATCTTTGAGGTACCGAATAACGAAGAAACAACCATCCCCTACTTCCTTCCACCTCTGCCCCTTTTATAGATGGTTCACCCCGTCTTCTCCTTGGGGTGGATTTACTTTAATACCCTTTACTATGTTGTCGATTGTAACTGCTTTTCCCGCTTCAATTCAAAATATCTCTTTCAAATGCTTCAAACACCTTATGTTTCCCTGCCACGTAGTAATTAAATAAAATATAAAAATAAATGATTAAATATATTAAATCAATCATCTTCAACCTCCTCCTACTACTTCCCACACTCCAGATTACCCCTGTCTCTCTTATTTCACCATACTCAGAAAGAAACCTCGAAACCCATAGATGGCTCGGAAAATGAACATACTGCTCAGGAAATGAACACACTATTTGGGAAATATACTAACTGCTTGGGATTCCACATAGACTACTCCATTGATGTCATACTAAGCACTGATCAACATTGCCCCTACTCACCCCCATAGAGATCGAAAAATATATACACGACTCGAGAAACACATACACTGTTCGGGAAAGACATACATTGTTTGGGAAAGACTCTTACTGCCCTGTCAACACCATACTTCACTTCTGAACAATACAACACTACTCTTCCTTATTGGGCTCGAGAATCCCATATACTTCTCGGGAAGTAAACATACTGCTCGGGAAACACATACACTATTCAGGAAAGGCTTTAACTACCCTGTCAACACCATACTTCACTTTTGAACAATACTATACTACTCTTTCTTATCGGGCTCGGGAATCCCATATACTGCTCGGGAAACACATACACTGCTCGGGAAAGACTCTTACTTCCCTGTCAACACCATACTTCATTTTTGAACAACATTGTACTACTCTTCCTTACCAGGTTTGAGAATTCGACTTACTGCTCGGGAAACACATACACTGGTCAGGAAAAGCACTTATTGTCCTGTCCACACTGTACTTCACTTCTGAATAACACTGCACTATTCTTCCTTATTGGGCTCAGAAATCTCATACACTGCTCGGGAAGTAAACATACTGCTCGAAAATCGCCTAAACTGCTCGGGAAAAGCTTTAATTTGATCAGAAAAACTCTGATCCCATCATAAGTTCCCTCTCTCTAGTAAAACTGAAGAGCGAAGTCGAGTGAAATTTTATAAGTAAGGAGATCAGGAATTTTATAAACTATTTTGCCAAACAAAACTTCTGAATACAGTTACTCTATTTACCCCTACTCTACTCGGGCGCCCCATATACTGCTCGAAAATTATATATACTGCTCGGAAATTGTATACATTGTTCTGCCAATATCCAAATTACTCCACCAACACAGTTACTCCTTAGTTATCACTTATACTGCTCGAGAACAAAAACTTCTTTGCCCTGTCCTCCAACAACAAATTTTTTAACACTTTAGCTGTAAATACCGAAAGACTTCACTACCTTACTGAAAACCCCACACCCATCATAAGTTTCCCCTCTTTAGTGAAACTGAAGAGCAAAGTCGAGTGAAGTTTCACAAGTGTTCACTGATATAGATTATGACATAAACCATAAGGTGTCACGATAAGTGCAAGTCCTTAACCTCTCATGTTAGGCACAGGGTCTTAAGCTCTCATGATAGGCGCTGGGCCTTAAACTTTCATGGTAGGCATTAAGCCTCGTTAGCATTTACTTTCCCATTATAGCTAGCGTTATAATTCCCCGTGGGAGAAGGTATCTACATAGCCCATAGGTTATTATAAGAGGTGTAAAGGCCTTAAGGACCTTTTACATATGCCATATAGTGGCGTTATAGTCCCTATGGGGGAATGTAGCTATCTAGCCCATATGTTATTATAGTAGACACAGATCCTTAAGAACATTTTACATATGCCATATAGCGGCGTTATAGTCCCGGTAGGGGAATGTAGCTACCTAACCCATAGGTTGTTATAGTAGGCGTAGAGCCTGAGTTAGTTTTCAACACTTAGAAAAAATACTACTAATAATTTCAAGAAAATTATAACAAATTTGTCATACCTTAGAAAAAATACCATTGAAATAAGAAAGATGAAATTTCCAATTAAGCATAGAAACCCTTAGCATAAATGTCCTTAACAACCGCCAAAAAAAATCTTTAGAAAAACTTGATAGCCTTCAAATTTTGCCCGAGATATAAAATGCCTTATATAGCGCTTTGCCAAAGAACATTAGATAGCCCCAATGCTTTAGAAACATTGATAACCCTTCCTTGCAAAAAAAAAAAAAACCTTAGAAAACCTTGGAATTGTGTATTAGGCGCAAGATGCCTTAGGAAAAAAATACTTATAACCCCTGCAAGAAAACAAATTCCTTAAGAAAAATATTAGGGTTTATAAAAATTCTGAACGATATTTTCTCAACATCCCGACCATCATACTTATTCCTTATTTCCTCCTTAAAACCATTGCCCTCATTAACACTTACCGTTCAACCTCTACTTGCGCTTGCAACCCTAAATTCCTCTTTCTCCGACACCTTCAAACTCTCTGTAACCAACTCTTCTCCATGGCTTCCTCTTGCTCCACCATTCCTTGGTACGAAACCACACCCAGCCACCTAACCCTCAACAACTCATTCTTCCTTCATGAACCTAAATACATCCTTGAGGGTTTCACCGCTATCATCCCTACTCACAACCAACGCCCTCACTGTCCTTCGCCTGACACCAGCACCCTCTTCATAGGGTAGTTAGAAGGAGGTCTTTGCCTTCCTATCCCAAAGCCTCTCTTTCACTTTCTCACCTATTACGACCTTCCTATCAACCAGTTGACCCCCAACTTCATCTGCATCCTAGTCCGCACCATAATCATGTTCCAGCATCTTGACATCCTACAAATCCCTCACTTATTCCACTGCCTTTACCAACTAAAAATGATTGACTCAGGCGTGTTTTATTTCATGGCACGCCAAGGTTATCAATTCCTGATTGATATGCCCACTTCCCATAAGGGATGGAAATAATTGTACTTATTTATCCCCATGGATCCCATCCTTCAATTCTCCTCCTGGAAAACCACACTTAAAAATCTTCCTGACCTTAAAATGGTTAAAGCTACCATCAACTTTCCCTCAATCGATGCCAAACTCAAAAACAAACACTTCAGTATCAATGAACTTTTACAAGAACCTATCCCGTCTTACTATGGACTATCACCCATTCAATCACTAGATGCGCATCCAATAGGTAAATTTCCTTTATTGCATTTGTCTTTATATATATAATAAAACTGCATTCTGTTTCTGCATATTAACACCATACCCTGCTTATTTACCATACTAACCTAGAAACACATATCAATACTTCATTTCCCATATCTAAAACATATACTGATGTCTTGCTTTATATACCTACTGTATTTACTTTTGCACACCAACCAATCTCCTGATATGCACAAACACTGAACTGATACTGTCACTCCGTGCCAAACAGTTACAATTTATACTTTCCAACATATACCAATACTATATGCTACATACTTATTGATTTTACTTTAAGATGTTCACCAATATTTTGTTTTGCAAAGGATATGATGAGTGTAGCTATCACCAAGACTCTAGCCAAACAACAAAAGAAAAGGAAAAGAACAGAACTGGCAGCCACTTCCTCTGCCATCCCTGAGCCACCCACTCCAATAACTAATCCTTACTCTTCTATTACTGTTTACTTTGAATTTCTTAATTCAATTCTTGGAAGAATAACTTATACTTCTATATCACAGGTTCTCCCCAAACTCCCTCAAGTCCCTATTATAACCATTGCCGAACAAAACCAATTGACTCTTACCTTTGCCAATCCCCATCTACTTCCTCCACCAGAACCAATTCCCAACCTCTTTCCTTTTCTTACCATTTCCTCTTTCTCAGAACCATCTTCCTCAACTCCTCTCTCAGAATCTCTGCCCCCTTCCGACACACTTGTCCATAGTCCTCCTATTAATACCCTCAATGAACCTATTGAACTCTCCTCCTCTCCTTCCCCTTCTTCCTCTGCAGATGACCTTCCCTTAGCCTCCTCATTTCCCACCAAACAACCAAAACTCATACCTTCTTCTAGTCCAATAAATCTAGAACCTACAACCTCTTCACCATTAGACCTACTGGTACAAGCAGTGTCAGATTTGTACCCCAGCCACCTTCTTTCTTCTCTTCCTGTAATGCCTACATCTTCTTATATTTTAGATTCTCTTCCAATACTTCCTTCACCAATCATCCCCTCTGATACTCTTCCCCTCGTATCGGACTCTACTTTACCGCAGAGCACTCCCCTCTCTGCCCCCCACTGAAATGCCTCTGATCTTACAAGAACTACAAGAAAGCCTCCACATAGTAAGTTTCCTTATTCACTAATTATTTCCCTGTATGAACAGTTTATTTAATACTATTTTTATTAAATTTTCAGAGTTCTTCAAAGCTTCAATCCTTAGGTCAATGGTTATCTGAATACCAGAGCCAACAATGCACACCATCTACATCCTACTCAGAGCCACCACAACCCTCTGCCATGCCATCTGCTCCATCATCCTTCACCACAAGCACCCAGACCAATCTTGAAGAAATCGCAACACTCAGTCTGGGAATACAAACCAGCCTTCCTTCCTCTCCCGACCAGACAACAAAAAGAGACAAAACTTCAACAGAAAATACAATGGCTACAACTTCAAGTAGAAACTTTGTCCGCCGATCAAGATCAGTTAATAATAGAAAAAGAAAGAATCTCTGCATAGCATAAGCAAGATATACAACAAATGAAAAAAGAACTCTCCCTCAGAAATACACACATCAAATGGCTACAAGAACGTGTTGAAGTGTCAACCAGGACAATAGCCTTCCAATAGTCAGAGATTCAAAAATGGGAACAAAAGGAAAGTGACTAGAAACTCCAATCAGGCGAGTGTTTCCAACCCATGGAAGATCTTATAGATGCTCATATTGCCCTTAAAGACACCATATTCAATAGCCTGAACGAATTCCATTTCCACTTTGATGTATTAAAATAGCATTTCATACACTGGCCAATACTGCAAATGAACAAGTTGTCCAAGATAGTCATCTTAACCAGGAATTATCCCAATTAAAAGAGACAGAAGCCGAAAGATGAGCCACCGAATAAACTAAAATCCTAACCCGGACGACCAAAAAAATACAACAGATACTTTCATAGGGGGTTCGAAGGTGCTTTATAGGTGACGAATGAGAGAAAATATTTCATACCAGGTCTGTTAGTAATATATGAGAGATGTCCTAAGGCAATCGCCTTATGTATGAACCATTTATATGATAAATGAAGATTCACTATTTGAGTGTACATGTTTATTAAACATCTTGTGATTCATGAATATCTGTAATGAAAAATTACTTTTGTAACGCTTACTGTTTTTGAATATATTTTGCAATGAATGTCTTATCTTCCCCTATTTACAATAAATATCTTAGTTTTATATCACCTTGTAATGCCTAACTTACCTCCCCATATCCTTCTTGAATTTAACTTGCACATACTGCACATAATTTCTCATATTATCACTTATGTGTAATAAATGTCTTATTTCTAGATTTATACTATGATCATTTATTTTCCAGACTTCTCCCTATAATATGCATATATTTCTTATAATGAAACTCACAAAAACGGATACCTCCTCTGCCATTTCAAAAACCACCCACACTACTCATTCCTTAACAGAAACTGATATACCCTAATCTTCCCTTACTAAAAGTTGAATTCATTACTTACCCACCCTTTCACCCTAACAAATTTATATCATATGACTCCATAATCTCACTTCTCTAAGATTGAGCGAGAAAAGTTGTTATTTCTCTCCTTTTTAGCCCCCTTCTTCACTATAAATATAGAAGCAATCTCTTCCTCTTCCTAATGAAAAGAAACTCTTCAAGATTGACCATCATCCTTATACCTTCAAGAAAATGCAACCCCTTTCTTCAATTCCCTGTCCATGGTTTGCCTCCACCTGCTTCAAAATGACAGGAGAACATTGTCGATCTCTTTCATCTCAACTACAACTTCCTGCGGAATTCCATATGATTGCAGCTAACTCAACCGAGCATCCTCATCTATCCCTTGGACGCACAAAAGCCTTTTTCTTAGAGCAAACAAAAGCTGACATATCCTTCCCTTTTCATCCCTTCCTTTTAGAAGTCTTTGAATATTTTTCTATCCCTTTAAATCAAATAAGCCCCAATCCCTTACGTTTCATGATAGGATTCTATCTTTTCACATCCTTTTTATCAATTACTCCCTCGACCTTCCTTTTCCACTATTTTTTCCAAGTAAAATCATCAGAAATAGGATTTTTTTTATTTCCAAGCTCGGTCGAACTTCCAATTCCTTACTAGCATCCCTTCCTCCCACAAAGGATGAAAGGAGCATTACTTTTTTGTGCATTCTCCCTCTTCTTTTCCTTTTTCCTCTGCATGGTTAACTACTCTCCCTCCTTACCCTTCCTTAGGCTCTTACCGAGATAATGAAGAGTATCAAATGAGAACATTATTATTATCAGAGGAATGCTTCAACTTGAACCAACTATTGACCAAATCAGCTCTATCATTAATCAGGACCAGTTACCCTCTGCAGTCGACTGGCACACTCGATAACAATCGCCTTTGACTATACCTCTGCATACTTGTTATGATAAATGTAAGTTTTTACTTGTTTCTTTTTCAGAATCATTACTACTATAGGCTACCAAGCATACTTCACCACCTTCTCGTATAAATCCTATTCAACTCCATCCCCCCCCCCTAGCCGATACTTTTCATCCAACCTTTACCCACTTACCAAACTCCA
Organism: Wurfbainia villosa; assembly: GCA_025175895.1. Classification (NCBI taxonomy): domain Eukaryota; kingdom Viridiplantae; phylum Streptophyta; class Magnoliopsida; order Zingiberales; family Zingiberaceae; genus Wurfbainia; species Wurfbainia villosa. The sequence goes on along the minus strand of CM045995.1, from coordinate 7,899,951 downwards.
CAAACCCCTCTCTCTTCCTCCTCAACACCTGATCTGCCAGACTCTTTATTATCCAGTATTAATGAGGTTAGCATACAATTTTTCCTTTTCACTTATTCTTCTTAATACTGACATCTATTTTTGTAGGGCATCACAAGCATAACTCACTTAAACAATCAATGGGCATAATACACTAATAATATTAAAAAAGAATTACAAGAATGTCAAACCAAAGAATTAGTATTACAACAAGCTTATCAAAGACTTGAACGAGAACTGCAAGCCTCTTACATAAAAGCACAAGCTGACCGAGCAGAACTATCAACCCTTCATTTTTAGACTTCTTTCTTACAGAATACTCTAGATATTTTAAAAGCCTGACCTCTTCAAGAAGGAACTAGGACTTCTCACGAAAACTCCTGGACTTCAGCTGCTATTAATGATATGTTTTTAGACAGAGGCTTTGCCTTCATTCAATGAGGCTTCCAAGATTGTATCCATCAATTCAAAGCAGCCGACTATTCACCTCCCAGACAATCTACCAGCTTTTAAGATATTGGCAATACAATCATCGCACTCCTCCTGATTTATTATCTTTTCCTTTCCCTTCCAATACTAAAAAAATGTAACTTGTATTTATCATAACATCTGCAATACAATACATGACTTTTCTACACTGTGTTATTCTTAAAAGAATAAAAACATAGACTTTACAATGCTTTATCCACTAAAATAAGGGCACAAGTGATACACATTCCAAGGCCTTGCTAAAAGCCTTACTTGAGCATCCTTCATGTAATAAGCTCTTGTTCCCGCTCGGCTCTCCACATGGAAAGGGCCTTCCCATTTGGGTCCCAGCTTACCCTTAGATCCTTTGGCTGGCACTTTCCTTAGCAGTAAGTCTCCCACTTGAAAAGAACGAGGCACTATCTTCTTATTATAGGATTTAATTACTTGCAATCTATACCTTTCAACATTATATAAAGCAACCTCTCTCCTTTCTTGAATCAAGTATAATTCCATATGCCGAGCCACCTTGTTATCGCTCAGGAAATAAGTGATTACCCGGGCAAACTCCACCCCCACTTCCATAGGCAATACTGCTTCTGAATCGTACACTATATTAAAAGGAATTGCTCTCGTAACCCTCCTAGGAGTAGTTCGAAAAGACCAGAGTACACTAGATAACTCCTCTACCCAGCTACCTCCCACATGTTCCAACTTAGTTTTTAATCCATGTACTAACTCTCTATTGGTTACCTCAGTATGTCCATTACTTTGAGGGTAAGCTACTGATGTAAATACTTGTTCAATCTTAAAGTATCGACACCATTTTGCTAACTTCTTACTCTGAAATTGTCGACAATTATCAGATATCAATCTCCTAGGAATACCAAAATGACACACAATGTTTTTTCATAAAAATTTCAATACCATCTGTTTAGTAATACGAGCCAAAGACTCGGCTTCCACCCACTTAGAAAAATAGTCAATGGCTACTAGCAAGAACTTTTTTTTGTTAGTGCCTATAAGATCCACATATCTCCACAATGGTATGATATTGTCCACTTTGGGCCTAAGCCCTCATTGTTTTATTTTTGGACTTTACCCAAAAGGCCTCATACTAATGGAGATATCTTTTCATCTTATAAGCACATGATCTTTTCCATGTCTTATCAATGTGAGACTTTGATTGTATTCCCAATACTCCAACAATCCTCCCCTCAAATGAAGGACCACATTGACCCCCCTCAAGCCTATCCGTCCTCGAAGGACATTTTTTGCTTGATGTCCGATTCTCAACCCACCAAGACTTCCTGCCAACTGTTTGGTCCTCCTGACCTAGCTGGACTTCCTGCCAGTTGTCCAACCCTTCTAGCCCAACTGGACTTCCTGCTTGGTGTCTGGTTCTCTTGATCCGGACATGGGAGCTCAACTTCCTTCGTTCGAGGTTCATGGCTTGACATGAAATATAGCTCTGATACCAATTGTTAGTTCCTATAAGATCCACATATCTCCACAATAGTATGATATTGTCCACTTTAGGCCTAAACCCTCATGGTTTTATTTTTGGACTTTACCCAAAAAGCCTCATACCAATGGAGATATCTTTTTATCTTATAAGCACATGATCTTTTTCATGTTTTACCAATGTGTGACTTTGATTGTATTCCTAATACTCCAACACTTTTGACCTATCCTGACCGAAAATGGCACAACTATAGTCATACCCCACTGATCAAAAGGACAAGCCGATACTACTATTTTCATATACTCGGTTGGTTATGCTACCAATTATGATGTCTTTGACAACTTTCACATTGTTGAACCAACTGTATAGAATCTTTCATCAAGGTAGGCCAAAAATATCCCACTAACAACACCTTCCGAGCTAATGTCCGACCTCCTATATAACTTCCACAGGCTCCTTCGTGCACCTCTTTCAGAACATAGCTTGCTTCTGCTTTCCCTAAACAACGCAATAGAGGTCCAACACAAGTTCTTTTATATAAAATTCCCTGTATCATACAAAACTGAACCACTTGCTATTTAAATTGTCGGGTCCTTACAAAATCACTCGACATCTTCTTATCTTGAAAAAATGAAACTAACTCCTTCCTCCAATCATCCTCTATTAACTCTTCTGATCTTTCTCCCTAAGGCAGTAATTCAATCTGCATAATCACTTCACGAGTATTCTAATTTCCCAAAGAGCTAGCCATCTGAGCCAATTCATCAGCGTTCTGATTTTTTGTTCGAGTAATCTTTTTTATCAATACTTCTGAGAAATTCCCCCTGGCCTTCTCTACCAATTCACAATAACTTCTACACTTATCATCCTTAACTTCAAATCCTCCTCTCATCTGCTGTACCACCAACTGAGAGTCCATATGCACTATTACCCGCTCAGCTCTTACGTTCCTAGCAGCTTGCAAAGCTATGAGTAAGGCTTCATATTCAACTTCATTATTAGAGGCCCTGAAATGCGATTTAACTGCTAACTTAACTTCTTCTCCTTGCGATGAAATCAAAATTACCCCAACGCCAAAACCTTCCTTTTTAAAGGACCCATCAACATATATCACCCATGGATCATATTCTTCTTTATGTATAGTCTCCACCAAGAAATCTGCTAATGTCTGAACTTTAATAGAGGTACGAGGTTGATAAGTAATATCATATTACTAAGTTTAGTAGCCCACTTAATAAGCTTTCCCGTAGCCTCTAGATGAGTAAGTATTCTGTACAAAGGAGTATCAGTGAGTACCACCAAAGTATGTGATAGAAAATAAGGTCGCAACCTCCGAGCAATCAAAACCAATCCCCAAGTTAACTTTTCTAAATTAATATAACGAATTTCAGGCCCCTTCAACAGATAACTAATATAATAAATTGAATGTTGTTGTCCCTTATCCTCTCGGACTAACACTGAACTCACAGTAACTTCAGAAAGAGCTAAATATATCCATAACATTTCTCCAGGATGAGGCTTAGCTAAGAAAGGTGGCTCAATTAAGTATTCCTTCAAATATTGAAAAGCTTTATCACAGTGTTCATCTCATTGAAATCGAGTGGTCCTCTTTAAAATCTTAAAGAAAGGAAGACTTCTATCTACCGACTGAGATACAAATCAAGATAAAGCAATAATTCTGCCTAATAACCATTGTACTTCCTTCAAATTTTTTGGAGGTTGTATCTACTGAATAGCATCAATTTTAATAGGATTAGCTTTTATACCCTGTTCAGTAACAATATATCCCAAGAAACGACCCTGAGTTATGCCAAATACACACTTTTCTAGATTTAACTTCATTCTATACTTACACAAAGTGCCAAAAGTTTCCTCTATATCAAATATTAACTGCTCGAGATATAAAGTTTTGACTAAGATATCATCCACATATACTTCTACATTCCTCCCCAATTGTTTCTCAAAAATTTTATCCATTAATCTCTAATAAGTAGCCCCAACATTTTTTAACCCAAAAGGCATAACGATATAACAAAAAGTCCCCTCTATAATAATGAAACTAACTTTATTCTGATCCTCCACAGCTAATGGTATCTGATGATACCCTTGATAAGCATCCATTATTGAAATAAATTGATGTCCTGTAGTGGAATCTACTAATCGATCAATATGAAGCAAAGGATAACAATCTTTAGGACAAGACTTATTAAGATCTCTGAAATCCACACACATCCTCCATTTTCCCGAGGGCTTAGGTACCAATACTACATTAAATAACCAGGTCAGATACTGTATTTCTCTGATATGTCCTGCTTTTAACAACTTATATATTCTCTCCTTAATAATAGCATCTTTCCCAGCTCTAAAGTGTCGTCGTTTCTATTTTACAAGAGATACAGTAGGTAGAATATACAATTTATGCTCCATGACAGTGGGATCAATCCCTGCCAAGTTGTGTGGTGACCACGCAAAAATATCAATATTTTTAATAAGGCATTGAACTATACCAGCTTTAAGTGGTAAAGGAAGGTCCCGATCTATAAATGTAGCATGCTCAGTACATTTATCATCTAATACGATGGATTCTTTATCAGATTCTCCCATTTCTTCAACACCCCCTTCTAAATAACACATACTATATCTCCATACGAATTAAACTTCTGAAAAGATTTATTAACAGCTTTCCCCTTCTAACCCATTCGAATAGAATCCACATAACACCTCTGAGATAGCTGTTGATCACCCCTAACCTCTCCTACCTCATTTCCAATAGGGAACTTAATTTTCTGATGATAAGGAGAAGCCACAGTCTGCAAACTGCTCAGCACAGGTCTACCCAAGATAGCATTATAAGAAGGTAAGTTAACTACTGTGAAATTGATAAGTATTGTTCTTCTTTTTGGCTCTTCCCCTAGAGATAGAGGCAACTTGATCTGACTCATTGGTTGCACCTCATGACCAGAAAACCCAACTAAAGAGGTGCCAACTAGCTGTAAATCAGTAATATTGACTCCCATTTGCTCTAAAGCTGACCAATAAAGAATATCCACTGAACTGTTCGGGTCTACAAAAACTCTTCCTATATCAAAATTAGCAATAAGGGCCCGGATAACTAAAGCATCATTTGAGGAGTCATTACTCCCTCTAAGTCATTAGAATCAAAACCCAACATAGGTCCTCTTGCTCTAGGAAGAACGGTAACAGCTGCACATTCTTCTCTACTGTGTCTCTTTCGTGCTCTATTAGAATCTCCATTAGTGGAACCACCGAAAATCATATTAATAGAGCCTTTTACAGGAGGTTGATTAGCAGGCCCTACCCTATCAGGGGTTATCTCCCTTAGCTGAGCAAACTGCACAGGTCTATTTATAAGAGGTCTCCCCGGATTTCCTCTACCATTATTTCTTCCTCCAAACCCCCGCTGATAGAGAGTCGGATTCATAACCAGACCCCGAACGTGGGGATGAGCCCCCATAATTCTTTGCAACTCAAAGTCTAACTGCTGACAATTCTAAGTATTATGCTCATACTTCTGATGATAAGCACAGAAAGTAGGAGCCGATAATCTCCTAGGCCCTTTGTCAACTCCAAAGGGTCTTCTCAATAGTTGTTGTTCTATACAAATATTCATAGCTCTCTCCTTAGAAAACCATAATTGAGGAGCATATAGAGATCTGTCCTCTGAAGGTTGGGCATGTCTTACCCATTCAATCCTCTTCTCTGGCATTTCTACTATTCTGAAATCCCGAGAAGTTTGCTGAGACTTCTGAGCATCCTCAAGATTAATAAACTTCTCTACTCGGGATAACAAATCATTGAAATTTGCAGGAGACTTTTTGGCTAAAGATTTTAAAAAATCCCCCTCTTTGAGCCCTTGAGTGAAGGCTCCTACCATCATACCAGACTCTATAGCAGGAATTTCTCACGTGGACTATGTGAATCTCAGTACATATTGCCACAAACTTTCTTGCTCTCTGTGCTTAAGATAAAAAAGACTTAACAGTAGAGGCAAATATTTTTTAGAACTAGAAAAATGCCTTAAAAATAATGTTGAAAAATCATTGAATGATGCAATACTCTGTGGCTTCAAATCAATAAACCATTGTTGTTCCGATCCTATTAATGTAGTAAGGAACACCCGACACTTAACTCCATCAGTATAGCGGTACAACAAAGCAGAATTTTCAAATATACTTAAATGATCCTTAGGATCAGAAGAACCAGTATATTCAGTCATCTGAGGCATTCAGAAATGTCAGGGCAATTCTTCGTTCAATATATTCTCAGTAAAGGGACTTGACTCTTCTATTTTCACAATGGTGCATACAACAGGCACATCCCCCTCTGGTTGTGCACTCTCAAGAAGAGATACACACTTCTTTTTCTTCCCCTTTTCTTGTTTACAGATGCGAGAGGAATCATTCTTCGGACGAGAGACTCTGACCACCTCTTCTTCAGAGTCATCATCAGATACATCATCCTCTTTAATCTTCTTTGGGGTGACTCTCTGTGACATTTGATCCATCATCTCGGCCATTATTTGCATAAGATCCTCTCTATACAAGGGTTCGCGACGCCTTTTACTGGTGCCTCTCTTGAAAGTACTGGAGATAGATTTCTCCTCCTCCACTGGCTCCTTCAGCATCCTCCTAGTGTTCACCATCATGACTTTTTGTTCAGGTTCTCACCGACGACGCCAATTTGATGGTGTTCACTTCTTCGGCTTGCCAAGATCTCTCTCCCCCTTCTTGTGAATTACTAGATATGTCACCAAAGAAGGTTAAAGATGAGATAAAGATATATCTTCCTCTTGATTCACCTCGGATCCTTGGAATAGAGCTAGATCTGTCACTTTGTGAGAAGGAATGTTAGAGATGGGTCGGCTTCCCGGTGCGGCCACTCCGATGCTCAAGTCAATAAGAGTATGAAGAAAAATAATAATGCAGAAATAATGAAGAAGAAGTGAGAAGAAGATCTTTGAGGTATCGAATAGCGATGAAATAACCATCCCCTACTTCCTTCCACCTCTGCCCCTTTTATAGATGGTTCACCCCACCTTCTCCTTGGGGTGGATTTACTTTAATCAAGCTGTCGATTGTAACTTCTTTTTCCGCTTCAATTCAAAATATCTCCTTCAAATGCTTCATACACCTTATGTTTCCTTACCACATAGTAATTAAATAAAATATAAAAATAAATGATTAAATATATTAAACCAATCATCTTCAATCTCCTCCTACTACTTCCCACACTCTAGATTACCCCTGTCCCCCTTATTTCACCATACTCAGAAAGAAACCTCGAAACCCATAGATGGCTCGGGAAATGAACATACTATTTGGAAAATATACTAACTGCTCGGGATTCCACTTAGACTACTCCATCGATGCCATACTAAGCATTGATCAACACTGCCCCTGCTCACCTCTACAGAGCTCGAAAAATACGTACACTGCTCGAGAAACACATACACTATTTGGGAAAGACTTACATTGTTCGGGAAAGGCACTTACTTCCCTGTCAACACCATACTTCACTTCTGAACAATACAACACTACTCTTCCTTACTGGGATTAGGAATCTCATATACTACTCAGGAAGTAAATATACTGTTCGGGAAACACATACACTATTTAGGAAAGGATCTTACAACCCTGTCACCACCATACTTCACTTCTGAACAATACTACACTACTCTTCTTTATCGGGCTCGGGAATCCCATATACTGCTTGGGAAACACATACATTGTTCGAGAAAGGCTCTTACTGTCCTGTCAACACCATGCTTCACTTTTGAACAATATTGCACTACTCTTTCTTACCAGGCTCGAAAATCTCATAACTGCTCAGGAAACATATACACTGTTCAGGAAAAGCACTTACTGTCATGTTCACACCATACTTCACTTCTGAACAACACTGCACTATTCTTCCTTACTGGGCTCAGGAACCCCATACACTGCTCGGGAAGTAAACATACTGCTCGAAAATTGCCTAAATTACCCAAGAAAATATTTAATCTGATCAGAAAAAACCTCGATCCCATCAGATATATTTTTCAAATTATTTTTTCTTGATAGAAAATGAGTTTATAAATGTGTTTACAAAATTTAGAGAATTTTTGACACTTTTGTATTTATTTATACTTTTTGGAGTTTTGACTGAAAACTCGAATTGTACCTTACAACAATATGTTGGGGATTTGATTGTCGCTAGAGGGGGAGAGTGAATAGCGTGTTTGACATTGCGTGATAGAATTCGATCATTCATCTCTACAATCATCATTAGCGCAGTAGAATATAGAAATACAAATGTAGAAACAAATACAAACACAAATACATGTGATATAATGTGGTTCAGAACCTCAAGGTTCCTACTTCACGGGTTGAGTTCAACGAGCTCTAGTGATGCACTCACCACTAATACAACTCCATCTCGACAACGCGTCGGAGGTGGAGAAACCTCGTACAAGTTATTACAAAAGTAATACAAGGTAAAATAAGCAAATACAAAATGAATACAACAATCTATGTAAAGAAAATTTTACAAATGCTCTTTTGGATGCTTGCTTGTTGATTGTTTGAACTATGCTTGAAGACCCTGATTTGCACCAGCAAATCACCTCAAAATGCCCAAGAAATCGCTGCCCAAATCCTCCACGAGTTACTCCTTTTATGCCTGCATCGGGTTGGATTCGCGCCTGGCAGTCGACTGTCGTAAGACCCCAGTCGATTGTCAACAGTACCATTGTGAGACAACGGCTTAATCCATGTCAACATCCAAGCCAATGATTACACTGGCAATCGACTGCCATAACCTAGCAGTCGATTGCGAGCTATAGCCGGCGATCGATCGACTCACGAGAATTTTGCTCCCCGACCACGACTAGCGATCATGTTGCCATCCATGGTAGTTGGTGCTCAAGCTATCGATCGGCCCAATGTTGGCGGTCGCTAAGTTATTTCTGCGATCGAGCACCGTCAAATGCGGCGATTCGGTAGCTATAATCCCAGTCAACTGATGCAAGTCGACTCAACTGTCAAGTGTCAAAATACTTGACCAGTCAACTAGTCCAAAGCCCCAGTCGACTGTTAACCTCAACCATGAGGTTTAACCCCAAGTATGATGCTCTCATACTTGCTAGACCACCCTTAGCCTAGACCTAAGCCTTCTAACCATCTCCGTCAGCCTCACGCCTATCGGATCCCTCTAAGTCATCCATGACTTATTCATCCATACGCAAGCCTTCAGGTGTTTCCATCGACTATTGTCATGCTAAGTTGATCTATACCGCCAAGGCACATTGGGCTTACACTGCTAAGACTTCCGCTTGGACTTTACGCCGCCAATATCACCCCTTAGACTTCCCTTTCCAACCCATGTTGGACTTTCCATTTACCAAGACTCAAGCTTGGACTTTCCCTTGCCAAGACCCATCCTTGGACTTTCCATGCCAAGTACCCATGACTTGGACTTTTCCATTGCCAAGTGTCCCACTTGGACTTTCGATGTCAAGTACACAAGACTTGGACTTCTCCATCATATGGTCAATCCCATATAAACTATATAGTCAAACAATAGTCAAACCATCGTCAAACATCAAAATACCACTCGAGTCAAACTCGAGTCCAGTCAATCATGACCCGGGTCAATTTCACCAACAATCTCCCCAAAATATTGTCAACATCAATGTCAAACATCAAAACACTACTCGAGTCCAACTCGAGTTTGGTCAATCGTGACCTGGGCCGATTGCACCAACAATCTCCCCCTTTTTGATGTTTGACAAAAAATACAAACACCTTTGAGTTAGGCAACCTAACTCAAATCTCCTTACCAATTCTCCCAAATTGGTAATCTCGTTAATTATTTCCCTTTTTGACATACATCAAAAAGGTTCTCCCCAAGGGTGTCAATGTCTCATATCCCAATGAGATCTTACAATCTCCCCCTTGGTCCAAAAATACCTAGGATGCCTTCACTCTTCCTAGTGATAAGTCACATATCACTAAAGAGAGACTTCCTATAAACTCTCCCAATTATCCCTCTCATGAGGAAGAACATATCCATCATCCCATGATGGATACCTCCCCCTAAAGGTTTGCTCCCCCTTGACCATTGCACTAACAATGTCCTTGGAGAGTCCTTAAGCCTATAGGAAAACTAAACTATCAAAATTAAGGGTAAAAGTTTAAACATGAACTCTCACACACCTTAAAATTGATACACACCCTAAACGACTCTCCCAATCCATATCCAATGAATTTTTACCCTTTCTAATGCTTTCCAAAGCATATCCTAGGATTAGGAGCAATTAGGGTAGTCTAACATAGCAGAAATCAGGCTAACCAAATCTTGTTTACCCGAAATCAGCACTACAGTCAACTCTGACAGTCAGCAGTCGACTGCTTGATAATTGTCATTTTGTCATATTATTTTGGTCCTTAATATCACTGTTTTATCCTCTCGAGTGATTTATTATTGATTATTATCATGTTTTATGAGTTGGATATATTTTTTGACCTTATTGTAAATTCTCCTAAATTTTGGACTTATATGCGAATTTTATCTTTGTTTGTAGGAGATCGAGATGAGCCACTAGACTAGACTCAAGTTGGATCAAATATGGCTTCATCTAAGGGTCATAATGTGCAATTTAAGCTAGAAGAATCTGAGTCCTTCATCAAGATTAGAGGCAATTTAATCAAGGGTTCAAATCTATTTGATCCTAACCGTCCGATGAGATATGATTGATCTGAGCCATCCATCTAAATATGTAGCAATCCGGTCCATACATTTAGATCTGGACATCTTAGGCCTTCATCCAGATTCAGCCGATCGTGATTATCCATTCAGAGTGATCAAATCCATTCATTCAAATTCAAAGAATTCTCAAACGTTGAATGCATAGCCCTTAATTGGATTAATCAGAGTAATTAACCTAGCTTCAGTTGGATGGCTGGGATTAGATCTTGCTTCGATCGGACGGTGGAGATAATCCACTTAATGCTTCTTCGAGCAAGCAGAAAGGGCAGCCGACATTTTTCTTCCTCTCCGTAATTTTTGCCCGACACCACCACCGCCGCGCTCGCCAGCACCTTCCTCGCCGATCACCAGAGAGGTAAGGGGATTCCCTCCTTCTCCGGTGACTGGTGGTCCACTCCATTGAAGGTAGGAAACTTCGCTTCCCACTTCAACTCGGTCGCTTGTTCATGGCGATCCCTTCTACGTCCCCGGATAAAAAAATTTATCCTTAACAAGAGGGATTACCCAAGCAACCGTTTCATCGTCGTGCTATTCGATTAGAGTAGTCACTTGAACAAACTTGTTGTTCAAGCAACCAACCTCTATTCTACGAATAGCCACAGAATAGACGATGTACGGATCGTTGACTTTTGTGTTTATGTTCGGGGTCCAAGTTATATTAGCCACAAAACAGAATATATAACATTCATATAATTGAAGAACAAATATAGACAACTTACAAAAGAATATAAACAAACATTATACCTCTTGGTCTTCTATTGTATGACCTTCCTTCTTTTGGACGTCGTGTGGGCGACGATCTACCAAAAGTCGAAGCTCCTAGATCACCAATCTTCCTTCCTTGCTCACTCCGAACAAGAGGAAGTATAGAAATAAAACCCTTCTTCTTCCTTTAGCCAACCAACAAGCACCAACCTAGATGCTTGCTGCCGGCCAACAAGGAGAAGGGATGAGGAAGATGGATGCCAGCCAAAAGCTCCAAGGGAAGACCTTAAGCCATGTTTCCACCGGCCAAGGAGAAGAGGAAGAAGGGGTTTGGACGCCGGCAAAGGAGGAGAAAGGTTGGTTTGGGCGCCGACCACCAAGGAAGAAGAAGAAGAAAAGGAAAACCTTTCCTTATTTGGTGCCACCTACACCCCAAACCCTAATCGTCCAAGCTTGCCGCCCCTTAACCCTAATCCCTCTTCTATATCTCTTTTGTCGTCCACCCTTAAGCACCCTTTTATAGAGTTAGGCCTAAGCCTCCTTTAATCTCCATCATCAGTTCTAGGGATTTAATCTCAACCGTCGGATCTAGAGATTTAATCTCAACCATCGGATCTATAGATTTAATCTCTACCGTTGGATCTAGAGTTTTGTTTTCATCCATTGGATCTAGGCTTCATGAGGTATTAATAGGCTACAATAGAGACCATGAGGAGGAGTTGGATCTTGGCCACCCAATGGATCAAGCCCACATAAAGTCCGATCCATTAATGATAATCCAATCTACTAAAGGATTATCATTGATCTACCTCACCAACCCCCATAAGTTAATATGGGCTCTATATATTATACGTATATTTTTCTCCCCGTGTTTAAGATCTCGAATGTTCGTCGATTAATTAATTTACTGACCATTAATTAATCAATATCTAACTCCATGAGTAGTACCACTCAACCTTTTCATCATGACGGACCAAGTCCACCTGCAGGGTTTACATGATGAACCTTATGAGCTCCTCAAGGGGACATCATCATCCTAATATATAGGACACGGTTTCCTCCTATAATCAACGTCACACCATATAAATAATATCATTTTCCAACTTATCGAGCCTATCGATTTAATCTATAAATCTCACCCATTGGTAAATCAAAGAAATGAATACTAAGTATATGTGCCCGTTATTATATCGGGATTAAGAGTATGTACAATATAATATCTGAGGTCCGATTCGATTATGTAATCAGCAATAAATTGAATTATCTCTAAGTCGGTCCTACTCAATACACACAAAGTGTACTAGTGTGATTCTATGGTCAAGACAAACCAATACCAAATCACACTACAACCATACCAATGGTTTGTCTAAAGTCATCTCGGTTGTGAGCCTATACTTATACTTTACAATGGGCCGATAACATGATCTCCCATGCGACACCATACATCATGTTATCTACAATGTAATATATTAGACAATATGCATAACCATAAAAATTCAAACAATGATCATGTGATTCTTATTTCAAAATAAAGATGTTCATACAAAAGATAGACTTTTCAGTATACATCCCAACAATCTCCCACTTATACTAAAAGACTATGCTGTCCTCAAACTGTCATACATCTGATTCTCATTCCCTCCACATGCCTATCAAAAGCTCTCGTCGGAAGGGCCTTAGTGAAAGGATCTGCCAGGTTATCCTCCGATGCAATCTTGGCCACAACAACTTCTCCTCTCTTTAGGATTTCTCGTATCAGATGGTACTTGCGTTCTATGTGTTTACTTGCCTTATGGGTTCGTGGTTCCTTCGAGTTTTCAACTGCACCACTATTATCACAATAAATTGTGATAGTTCTGGGCAAACCAGGAATCACATCTAAGTCCACCAGGAAGTTCTTGAGCCACACAGCTTCTTTGGCCACCTCAGAGGCCGCCACATACTCAGCTTCTATGGTAGAGTCTGCCACGCATTTCTGCTTGACACTCCTCCATACAATGACTCCACCTCCCAAAGTAAACACAAAACCTGAGGTAGACTTACTGTTATCCCTATCTGATTGGAAGTCGGAATCTGTATAACCCACAGGGAGTAATTGGTCTGCCTGGTAAACTAGCATATAATCCCTAGTCCTTCTCAGGTACTTCAATATATGCTTTACTGTAGTCCAATATCCCTGTCCTGGATTACTCTGATATCTGCTGACCATGTCCACGGTAAAGCAGATATCTGGTCTCGTACATATCATCGCATACATGAGGCTTCCTACTGCTGAAGCATAAGGAACCGCCTTCATCTCCTCTATCTCCTTAGATGTTCTAGGACACATCTCTTTAGATAAAGGAACTCCATGCCTGAAAGGTAGAAAACCCTTCTTGGAGTTCTACATGCTAAAACGATCCATAATGGTGTCTATGTATGAAGCTTGAGATAAGCACAACATCCTTTTCTTGCGATCCCTTATAACCTTGATCCTAAGGATGTGTCCCACTTCTCCCAAGTCCTTCATATCAAACTGTTTGGACAACCATACCCCTACATCCGATAACACCTTGACATTGTTGTCAATTAATAAAATGTCATCTACGTATAGCACAAGAAATACCACTACATTTCCATTACATCTCTTGTATACACAAGACTCATCCGGACTTTGAATAAATCCATAAGACTGGATTACCTCATCAAAGCGGATGTTCCAAGACCTCGAAGCTTGCTTCAATCCATAAATGGACCGATTAAGCTTACACACAAGATGCTCTTTGCCCTTTTCAATGAATCCCTCTGTTTGCTTCATATAGATGTTTTCCTCAAGACTTCCATTAAGGAAAGATGTCTTGACATCCATCTGCCACACCTCATAATCCATATGAGTTGCAATACATAAGAGAATCCGGATAGACTTAAGCATGGCTACCAGCGAAAAGGTCTCCTCATAATCGATACCCTCTTTCTGAGTATACCCTTTCACAAGCCTTGCTTTGAAGGTCTCAACCTTCCCGTCTATTCCTCTCTTTTTTTTGTAGATCCACTTGCAACCAATGGTTTTTACACCATCGGGTGGTTCTACTAGCTCCCAGACTTGATTTGAATCCATAGATTCAATCTCAGCATTCATTGCACTTTGCCAAGATACTGCATCTTTATCTTAGATTGCCTTGTCATATGTCCAGGGATCAGGTTCATGTTCGCCAAGGATCAAATCAGAAGATTCTCCCAAGAACATGAATCTATCAGGCTGTCTAACAACCCTCCCACTACGACGAGGTATCACCTGTGTATCCTCTGTAACACGCGGTGCAGTGACTTGTGGTATATCCTCTTGTACCGGTGGTACTGAAGAAGTGACTTCCCCTTTTAATTCCTCCAGAACAATCTGTTGGGGATCGTTTGGAAGCTAGAGGGGGGTGAATAGCGTTTTTCGTTTCTACAAAAATGATTAGCGGAAGCAAACACAAATAATATATGTAAAAACAACAATAACGCAAACAAAGCCTTTACGTGGTTCAGAGATAACGCTCCTACTCCACGGCGATCCTTAAGGTGGATCGATCCAAGCAAATCCACTAAGAAGCTTTCCTTTACAACACAACTCCTCTTCTTTACAAAGAATGAAGATCTAAGCTTAGAGAGAAGAGGAGGAGATTTAAAAACACTTAGAAAGCTAGAAAATTCGTGGAGGCTTTTGAGAAGGATTAGAGAATGAGCATTAACCCCAAAAACCTCCACCAGCCCTCTTTTTATAGAGAAGAGGCTGATTTTCCCGTTGGAGCACGATCAGTCGACTGATGTACAACATCAGTCAACTGCTGGCGTGGTTAACGGCTTCTGAATGGCCGAATTCATGGGATTCAGAGTCGTTTCATCCAACGACACTTTCATCGATCGGTGATCCTCCATCATCGGTGATGGAGTGATCGATCAGTGATCGCCGGCGCAATCGAGTGCGAATCCATTACGTGCTCGTATTACGTTTATCGATCGACTACCCTGTTGGCGATCGGTGATCGCAACATCGATCGATCGCTTGATCAAAGCAATGATCGATGGTCGGGGTTTTATCCCGACTTAGTCGAACACGACGATCGATGATACATTGTATCAATCGATACTCATCAAGTGTGAGTAATTCACACTTGATTTCACCCCCTAGACCTAGACTTAACCTCCTAGCTCTTCCTTAAGCCTTGCGCCTCCAGGATCCCTCCGAGTCCGCGACTTGTTCATCCTTTGCGCTTTGCTTCCAAGAGCTTCCTTCGGTTTTGTCATGTCTAGGGTTTTCCTTTGCCAAAGCGTGCTCGGACTTTACACCGCCAAGTCTACATGCTTGGACTTACGCTGCCAAGACTTGCCTTTGGACTTCCTTTGCCAAAGTTTGTTTGGACTTAATGCCGCCAAGACAACATGCTTGGTCTTATGCCGCCAAACCTTTACCTTAGACTTCTCTTGCCAAGATCATACTTGGACTTTGCTTTTACCAAGTCTTCATACTTGGATTTCCCTGTCACTTGAACACGTTCACAATTAGATCACAATTTGTTGCCTAACTTAGATGATTATCCAAACATCAAAACATATAAATGCTTGGGGCATTGTTGCACCAACAATCTCCCCCTTTTTGATGTTTGACAATCATTTAAGTTAGGTCTTTTAAAGATACACACATAATCATATGATCATATATCCAATTCTAACTTAAACATTTCTTCTCCCCTTTTGACATACATCAAAAAGAGAAGAAATCATATATTCCATAGAAGAATTGAAAATATTGAAATCTTGAACTAAGGTATAGAATTGAAAATTAGCTCCCCCTTAATCCAAGATATAGTTCATGATGAGTAACAAAAACATGTGGAGCAAAAGTCTATCAAACAATTTGAAGATTTAAATCCTAACTTTGCACCAACAATGTTCATTTAGGATGAAAAAGATAAAATTGTGAAACTCCCCCTAAAACGCCACATTAACCAGTTACACAAGTTGTTTATATCCAATATTGTCAAGCTGGAGTTTTAGGACATCAAAGATACACTAAATATCAAAAAATGGAGCTATTTTTCCGAAAACACATGTATCGATCTGGTTTCAACTAGTCGATTGTCACGTCTATATCTGAATCACCTTTTCACCCAAATTCAGAAATGCATTAGAAATTCCAGAAATCTCGAAAAATCACGAAAATTTGCATACACATTTCTGAAATCATACTTTATCAAGGAAAAATATTTTGAAAAATATATGTTTTCCAGATTTCGAGATTGGTACAAACTTGGAAACTCACAAAAGTTCTAATGTTTTTGCAAACTTTGTATCACTTTTGTGTTTCACTTGAAAACTGTTTTTCAAAATATGATAAACATAGTTTAAAATATATTTTATTTGACATTTCCAATCATGTTCTTGGAGCTATATGCACATCAATTGTGAATAAGCCTTCCCAATGATTGGTCCAATGAAGGATTAATGTCTCTAGATGACACTTTGGTTCATAGTAATGCATCATAACAAGCATGATGAACCAAGTGCATCTTCCTAACATCTCACATGTTGTCTAGGTGGCTCAATACAAAAATCATGGTTTCCTAAGTATTTTGTGAGATGGTTAAAGGTATAAATCCTAGTATTTCTATAGGATCATGCAAACCTACACCTTTACTCAACCAAGCACATTCCAAGTTCTCTCCTAAGTGATGAGAATTCTACCTCGGGGAGAGCCTTGGTAAATATGTCGGCTAGGTTGGACTTGGATTCAATATAATTAAGCTCAATGTCCCCCTTAGCCACATGGTCTCTAATGAAGTGATGTTTCACTTCAATGTGCTTGGTTCTAGAGTGATGCACCGGAGTTTTGGTCAAGTTAATGGTGCTCACATTATCACAAAATACTTTCATGTTGGAGTAAGATAGCTCATAATCTTCTAAGGTATGTTTCATCCATAATAGTTGAGCTACACAACCACCCATAGTCACATATTCGGCCTCGATGGTGGATAAAGCAACACAAGGTTGCTTCCTACTACTCCAACTCACTAGGGAGGACCCAAGGAATTGGCATCCACCACTAGTACTCTTCCGATCCAATTTGCAACCGACATAATCGGAATCGGTGTACTCAATCAAATCAAAGGACCTAGTCCTAGGGTACCATAGACCTACATTTAGTGTGCCTTTAACATATCTTAAAATTCTCTTAACGACAACTAAATGAGATTCCTTAGCACATGATTGATACCTAGCACACATACCAACCGCAAATAATATGTCGGGTCTACTAGCGGTTAAATACAAGAGGCTATCAATCATGCTCCTATAAAGGATCTATTTGTTTTCCTTCACTATCACTATCTATTTTAGTATTGGTTGCCATTGGAGTTGACACTACCTTAGCATTTTCCAAACCAAATTTCTTAATCATTTCCTTAGCATATTTGGTTTGATAAATGTAAATTCCTTCACTTGTTTGTTTAACTTGCAATTCTAGGAAGAAATTTAATTCTCCAACTAGACTCATCTCAAACTCTTTTTCCATATTTTGAATAAAGTCTTGAAGAAGTTCATCATTTGTTGACCCAAAGATAATGTCATCAACATATACTTGGGCTACAAAGATGTCCTTAGATGTTGACTTTATGAAGAGAGTTTGATCTATACTACCCCTTTTGAAATCCTTAGAGATTAGGAAAGATGACAATCTTTCATACCAAGCCCGGGGAGCTTGTTTCAAACCATATAAGGCTTTCCTAAGCTTGTATACATGGTTTGGGTAGTCCGTATTTTCAAACCCGGGAGGTTGTTCTACATACACCTCTTCCTTAATAAACCCATTTAGGAATGCCGATTTGACATCCATTTGATGGAGTTTGAAACCCATATAAGAGGCATATGCTAAAAGTATTCTAATGGACTCTAACCTAGCAACCGGGGCATATGTTTCATCATAATCAAGTCCTTCAACTTGATTAAAACCCCTTGCAACTAATCGTGCTTTATTTCTAGTGATATTCCCTTGGTCATCTAGTTTGTTCCTAAAGACCCATCTTGTAGTAATAATAGTTTTAGGTGTCCGTTAATCTCGCCCATTGGTAAATCAATAAATCTCGCCCATTGGTAAATCAAAGAAATGAATACTAAGTATATGTGTCCGTTATTATATCAGGATTAAGAGTATGTACAATATAATATCTAAGGTCCGATTCGATTATGTAGTCAGCAATAAATCGAATCACCTCTAAGTCGGTCCTGCTCAATACACACAAAGTGTACTAGTGTGATTCTATGGTCAAGACAAACCAATATCAAATCACACTACAACCATACCAATGGTTTGTTCAAAGTCATCTCGGTTGTGAGGCTATACTTATACTTTACAAGGGGCCAATAACATGATCTCCCGTGTGACACCACACACCATGTTATCTACAATGTAATGTATTAGACAATAAGCATAACCATAAATATACAAACAATGATCATATGATTCTTATTTCAAAATAAAGATGCTCATACAAAAGATAGACTTTTCATTATACATCCCAACATCCATCACCGCCACTCCACCTCCATACCACCACCAGACTCCATCTTCTCCGCTGCCTTCACCTCCTCCGCAGTCACAACTTCATCTCCTCCGCTCCGAGTTATGTCGTCGTCGATCGGTCCGGCCAGCTCCTCCAACCATCTTCATCCGGCCAGCATCTTACAGCTCCACCATCTCTGAGTTCCACCTCCGATTGGAGGTGCTAGTCACAGCTACACTAGCCCTGTTCCAGCCACTGGCAGTCCACTTCCTCCTTCATCCGGCAACTCCATTTCCACCACTACAGCCACTGTTTTCTTCGGACAGACAGGAATTCCAGCTTTCGGACAGGCCATTTGCAGACTTCTTCCAATATTGATGTCTTATCTATTTGTTTCTTCATTTAGTTTGTTGAATGTTTGTAATAGATTCAATCTTCCATGTTTAGATTGCACGTATTCGATTTACTTTGTTTCATGCCTTGTTGGTGTTCGATAAAATTCTTCTTAGAGTAATTAGGTTGTAGTTGGTTAGTTTAGATTTAGTTTCATGCTTGACTTTAATTGCTCTCTTTTAATCATGTTCATGCAGTAGATTTCGTTGATGCATTGCTTATTTCATTTGGTTGTTAGTTAAATCTCTTCTTCCCTTGAACCCTAGCAGCCGCCTCCACCTTCCTTCCATTCATTGTCCTCCACGGATTCGAGGAGGAACCACTTCATCGAGAGAATTCAGCAACGTCCTCCATCTCCACAGCTCATCCACCTTCTCCTTCGGATTCGAGGATGAGTTCCACCCTGACGACATTTCTTCGAGCTCAACCGGATCCACGAGAGTTTGGAGAATCCATCAAACTACTGGATTCAGGAGTTTGCACCATCCCACATCCACTGTCGTTTGCGGAGTCTCGATCGAGCTTCGTTGGACTTAGCCGGAGGAACTTGTTCATTCACCGGGCCTATCTTGGGTTGATTAGATCATTTATTTCCCCTTCCAGTTTTTATTGCTTTAATTCTTGTATTGTTTAATTCAGTTATTGCATGTTAGTTTAGAGTTTTAATTACCTTGCAACCATAGGTTAGAGTTCAAAATCCAAACCCCTATCTTCAATAGAAAACCCAAAGCAATAATTAGAAATCCTAAGTTTACTATTCTATCGATTACACTCGTTGGGAAACGATCTGGGCCATCCACTATGCTATATTAGTGTAGTTAGGGGGTTCGGTAATTAATTTGAAATGGTACCATGACACAAAAATACCTGTTATCACTTCCATAGGTGGCAATCGACTGATTTATGCAAATGCAGAAATCAGAATTCAAGCACAAACACAAGCGATATAACGTGGTTCGAAACCTTAGGATTCCTACTCCACGGGTTTAGCTCAACGAGCTCTAGTGATGCACTCACCACTAATAAATACTCCTTCTCAGAACAATCCGGAGGAGGAGAAATCTCGTACAAACGATTACAACAGTAATACGAAATACAACAAGAAAATACAAAGTAAATATGAAAGACAAGTAAAGAAAACTTTACAACACTTTGCTTTGAATGCTTGCTTGTTGATTGCCTTGGACTAGCCTTGAAGGTTTGGATTGCAACAGTAAATCCCCTCCAAATCACCCAAGAAAATCGCTGCCCAAATCCTCCACGAGCTACTCCTTTTATGCCTGCATTAGATTGGATTCGCGCCTGCCAATCGACTGTCGTAAGGCCCCAGTCGACTACCAATAGTACCGTTGTGAGACAACGGCTTAATCCACGTCGGCATCCAAGCCAACGGTTACACTGGCAGTCAACTGCCATAACCCAACAGTCGACTGCCAGGGCTGTAGCCGACTGACCAGTCGGCTACCGAGCATTCTTCTCCTGCAACCCCGACCACTAGCCAACTGCCATCCATGGCAATCGACTGCTCAAGCCATCAGTCGACTGCAAGGCTATTTCCTGAAGTTGAACACCAGTCGAGTTCGAGCAGTTCGACTGCCCATAATCTCAATTGACTACTGCAAGTTGACTCGGCTGCCAAGTGTCAAAACACTTGACCAGTCGACTGGTCCAAAGTCTCAGTCGACTGTTAACCTCAAACATGAGATTTAACCCCAAGTATGATGCCCTCATACTTGCTAGACCACCCTTAGCTTAGACATAAGCCTTCTAGCCACCTTCGTCAGTCTCACGCCTATCGGATCCCTCCAAATCATTCATGTCTCGTTCATCCATATGTTAGCCTTCAGGTGCTTCCATCGTCTATTGTCATGCTAAGTTGGTCTATACCGCCAAGGCATATTGGACTTAGCCAAGACTCCCGCTTGGACTTTACGCCATCAATCATTGGACTTAAGTTTCCAAGACTCCTGCTTGGACTTTACGCCACCAATATCACCCCTTGAACTTCCCTTACCAACCCATGTTGGACTTTCCATTTGCCAAGACTCAAGCTTGGACTTTCCCTTGCCAAGACTCATGCTTGGACTTTCCATGTCAATTACCCATGACTTGGATTTTCCCATTGCCAAGTGTCCCACTTGGACTTTCCATGCCAAGTATACAAGACTTGGACTTCTCCATCATATGGTCAATCCCATGTCAACCATATAGTCAAACAATGGTCAAACCATCTTCAAACATCAAAATACCACTCGAGTCAAACTTGAGTCCAGTCAATCATGACCCGGGTCGATTGCAACAATAATCTCCCCAAAATATTATTAAACATCAAAACACTACTCAAGTCAAACTCGAGTCTGGTCAATCATGACCTAGGCCGATTGCACCAACACAATAACCAGTTGACTACTGTATAAATCAGTCGACTGGTGCTTCCAGGAGTCGACTGGTCTGACTATTTATGATTGGTTAGGCTTATTCCTATCATCTAACACCAATCTTAGGTAGTCTCTACTATTTATTATGTTTCAAGCAGCGGAAAATGATAATTCTTTAAGAAACATAGGAGAGAAAAGCACCTTAGTGCAATAGTTAAGAAGGAAGTTTAACTATGTCAATCTTTAAATCCAAGACTAATATGCACATACTTAATTGTTGGTGCAAAGTTAAGTAATACTTTTTATTCATGTTTTCATACTTTGCTCAACATGTTATTCATACATGATAGAATGTGTCTTGGATTAAAGGGGAGCCTTTAAGTATATCTTATACCTTAATTCAAGGCATAACCACTTAATTATACATGTTTTATTGAAAATTTGTCTATCTCTTTTTGATGTGTGTCAAATGGGGAGAGGGACAAGATTTAAGTTAGAATTCAATTCATATTGTGACATATGGTGTTTTATTGCACATTTAAAGACCTAACTTTAATGATTGTCAAACATCAAAAAGGAGGAGATTGTTAATGCAAGAATGCCTCAAGTATTATTTAATTTTGATGTTTGGATAATCATTTATAGTTAGACAATATTTGTGATCTAATATGGATGATTAAGTTTTAAGTTTAAAGAAAGTCTAAGTGTGAAGACTTGGCAAGGAAAGTCCAAGGGTGAAACCATGGCAAGAAAAATCCAAGAATATGGTCTTGATGGTATAAGTTCAAGTATGTAGTCTTGGTTGCATAAGTCCAAGCATGTAGTCTTGCCAAGGAAGCCCAAGGGTGAGGTCTTGATAACATAAGTCCAAGTATATAGTCTTGGCGACGTAAAGTCCAAGCATACCTTGGCAAAGGAGGAACCCAAAGCATGACAAACCTGAAGGAAGCTTTTGAAGGCAAATACAAGGATGAAGGAGTTGTGGACTTGGAGGGATCCTGAAAGCGCAAGGTTGATGGAGTAGCTTGAAGGTTTAGTCTAGGCTTAGGGTTGATTTCAAGTATGAAATAATCATACTTGAAGTGTACCAGTCGACTGGCTCATACATCAGTCAACTGGTCTCGAGTGTTTGGCACTTGAGAACTCAGATTGACTCGAGCAGTCGACTAGGGTTATGACTCAGTCGATTGGTTGAGTAGTCGACTGTGACTATTGACTGTGGATCTAGCAGTCGACTAGTGTGGTATACCAGTAGACTGGTCACTAGTAGTCGACTGATTTAAGTGGACACTGAGCACAGAAACTTTCTAAGTCGACTATTCACTTAGAACAGTCAACTATTAACTTGAGCAGTCGACTACTAATATAATCAGGTGGTCGTTGAGTGGTAATGATCGTGATCAAACTTTGTCAGAAACCATTGGATGGGGTCAACAGTGGCACCAGTCAACTGCTGATATATAGAAGTCGACTGGCAAAACCCTCAACGGACAGAAACAGACTGATGTCCGAAAGTTTATATAAAGGGAGGCTTGGGAGCTTGAGGAGGCTAATGCTTACACACGAAATTCTCATCCTCTAAACTCCCCAAGCCTTCTTCCAAATTCTTAAGCTTTTATCTCTTCTTCTAAGCTTTTCTTTCAAATCTTGTAAAAAGAAGAGTGTTCATTGTAAGAATAGGTTTCTTTACCTTGGGTGCATCCAAAAGAGTTCTTAGTGAAGGCTTGCAAGGAATGATCCATCTCAAGGATCATCGTGGAGTAGGAGTTTCATCTCCGAACCAGGATAAATACTTTGCTAGCATTGTCTTTTGATTTCAATTCTAGTATTACTTTTGTTCGTGCTTCCGCTAACATCCTTGTAGAAATCAAAAGAAACTATTCATCCCCCCCTCTAGCCATCCTAAGGATCCCCAATAATAAACATATTAAGTATAGATTTAATTAACAAATTTAACTCATATCTCCAAGTTTAACTTAAGCCAAATTACTTAAGATAAATGATAATTTAAGATTAGGCAACTTAGCATCACTTAGATCGACAAGTCTATTCTTGACTCTCCCTTATTTAAAGTTTTAGCAACGTATCAAGTTCAAGTAAATTGCTCGAATTAATTTTCAACTTTTAAAATTTTCTCTCCCCCTTAAAGTAAGATCAACATCTCACTAACATGTTATGTAAATTTTCAATTGTCAAAGTATTCAGTTCAAATTGCAATTTAATATTCATGTTAAATTTTGATTCAATTTTCAACTTCCGTTTAAAAACTTAAGACTAATTTTATTTTGAATAATTTTAATTTTAAAGACTATTATAAACCCAAGTTTCCAACATTGAAAAATATTTTGTAAATTAAAGGTTAAAATAATTTTGAGCATAAACTTAAGATAAATTTTGAATTACAATTTTAGATATTTTCACAAATAATTTTATAATTTAAAAAGCACAATCTTTTAACCTTAATTTTTGAAAATATTTGAGAATTTTGTAAAGAGTAATTCAAAAATATTTTGAATTTAATTATGATATCTTTTAAAAAATATTTTTTTAACTTATTTTGTTGAAAAAAATTAACATTAAGTATTTCATAAATAATTTTGAAAATATTTTTTTTAGGCTCCCCTAAAAGGATGCTAATAAAGAATTCATTATTTTGGTTAGTTAGCTCATTTAACTTTATTCATCTCATCAAATCTAAATTTTCAATACATAGTAATCTTATTTGTTATGCCAGATGATGTTTCATTTTTTACTTATTTAGTTTAATGATAATTAAAAAAAGGTATTTGATATTGGATTAGATTCAAGTTTAGCTTTGGATTAGCTAAGTGCTTATTTCCTAACCCAGCTTTCAAGTCGTGGCAAGGTACAAGAGTTTTCTTTGATGTCGGAACAATGATCACTTCCTTAGACAAAGTTGATATTGAAAAATTATACTTAACTAATTTAAAACTAAATCTTGGTCTAACTAGTTCAGAACTAAGTGAGTTAGTTTCAGCTAGTTCCACTCATGTCAATGCATCAGATAGGATACGCCTCATTCAACTTATACATACACTTCGATGAGCTTCCCTAATGTACTATCAACTCACCTAATTATGATACTATATTATCAAGATCGAACTATCTTCTTTTCTATCTAGTCATTCTAATCTAAGCAGTAAGAAAGTAAATAAGCATGCAAGTGACTTATCTAATTAAAGAAACACACAAATTACTAGCTCCTCTTGATTTGTATCCTTGATAAGTCTTCTTCACGTAAGAAATTGACTTTTGGAGATCCAATATTGATTATGTCCAATTTGATTAATTAAACAAGTTTTAGTGACTCATGCTTAGATTTGACTTTTGACATTTAGATTAAGTAAAGACAAATAATCTATTGGTTGTATTAGTTTTGTATCAGAGTATGGATTTGTTATACACTGTTTGTTGGGACCCAAGTATCATTTTTAGATACTTGAAACTCGAAGTGAACTTTTCCAACATATCCTTGAGTGCTCTTCCTCAAGTCTTGCAATTTGAGCTGAGTTTCCATATTGAATATGGTAAGTTGAAGATTTCGAGTGACTTATTCCCTGAGTACTTTGATTTTCTTAAAGAGTAACTCAACTTGATCCTTAGGTTTGCTAATTTTCTTATCAGGCATGTAATTATTCTGTACATTTTATTTTCAAAAATAGAATTTATCTCAGTTGGACCTTTTGAATCGGATACAGATATGTGGCTTGACTCAGATTCAAACTCGATTCCTCGCCTTGATTTGACTTGGACTCAATTATGTCCTCTCTTGTCATAAGTGTTATGAAGTTTGTTTCTGTTGGCTCTTTCGTGTCTGATTCCTCTGAAGATGACTCGTGAAGTTCGACCAGCTTGTCCCATAAGTCCTTGGAGTTTTCAAAGTATCCAACTTGGTTGAGTTCTTCATTCGTTAGTTCACATTGCATGGTGTTTAGGGCCTCGAAGTTGATTTGGACCTTATTCTTCATATTTGCGGTCCACTTCTTCGATTCTAATAGTTCTTCGAAGTCGTCTGCCAAAGTCGCATACCCTTTCTTTATGTTAAACCACATTTCTATATGTCATTCTTGAGGAACACACTCTGTCCGTCATTTCTAGTAATTGAAATATTCTCTATTAAAGAAAGAAGGGTGGATGATATTGTATTCTTTTTGATGGGACATAGACATTTTATCAAAAAAGAATTCTTGCTTGACAAAAAAAATTCAAGGTTTCCAAGACTAAGTTTTGGGTAAATGGTGCATTAAAAAATTAAGCTAATAAAAATAAATGAGAAAGATATTTTTTTAAAAAATAAAGAAAATTTTATTTTGATTAATTCAATGGTTGCATCAAATATAGAATGTCCCTACTCTGATATCAATTGTTGGATCACATAAACTGAGAGAGGGGTGAATCTCGGTAAATTAATTTTCTTTATTTTCATTGAAAACTTTTCTTTTCTTTTTCAAATCAAAGTATGAAGTGGAAATTAAATAAAATAAAAGTAAACGAGAGAATTTACTTGGTTTGCAATTCTCATCAGATTGCTACTCCAAAGTCCGCAACCCTTGTAAGGTCACCTCAATGAGCAATCAACTAAAAGCTCTCCGATTCGAAAACTTCCAAACTCGAAGAATGCACAATTACAAGTAATGCGGACAAGGTAACACCTTACTTTCTCTTTACAATAAAATAAAAGTAATAGCAACAAAATTAAAGTGATACCAACAATTAAATAATGCTTGAAGGAAGCTCGATTGTGCTCATTGAAGCGACAAGACGGGCTTCTTTGACTACTAAAAGAGGGTGTAGTGCTAAGACAAAAGATGAGTAAGTTGATTTTTCATGGTTATTTCGACCCTTCTTTTATAGGTCTTTTCCAGGTGCTCTAAATCACTCTCTAGGTGACTCTAGATCGAGCTGTCGAATAGGCAACTCAACCCTTCCAGATGCTTGGACTAGGTCGAGGCCACTCTAGCTCAACCTTATCTATGTAGGGGATTGTACGCCGCTAGAGGGGGGTGAATAACATCTCGTTGACGTAGATGGAATTCGATCGCATTCTTGTTACAATTGTTAGTGTACACAGTGGAATATATAATAGTAGAAACAAATGCACAATACAAACACACAATACACAAGATATACGTAGTTCAGAATCTTAAGGTTCCTACTCCATGGGACGAGCTCAATGAGCTCTAGTGATGCACACACCACTAATAAATCTTCTTCTCGGTGACACACCGGAGGTGGAAAAACCTCGTATAAAGGATTACAACAGTAATACCAAAGATACAAGTGTAGGGGATCGTTGAAAGCTAGAGGGGGGTGAATAGTTTCGTGCTCGTACGATGGAATATGTTCGCGTGTTCGTCTATAATTTTCGTTAGCGCACAGTGGAATAATGATAATAAAGCAATAACGAATATACAAATACGCAAACACACAAGTATTTAACGTGGTTCGGAACCGAACGGTTCCTACTCCATTGATCGAGCTCTAAAAAGCTCTAGTGATGCACACACACTCACTAATCACAAATAACTCCTTCTCAACAAAAGTCAGAGGTGGAGAAACCCCTTACAATAGTTTACAACAATAAACTAAATACAACAAGCAAATAATATGAAATACAATGCAATACATGTAAAGAAAACACTTTACAAATGCCTTTGGATTGCTTGTTTGTTGATCGCTTGAACCGTGGTTAAAGACCCTGATTTACAATAGCAAATCACCTCAAGAATGTCCAAGAAATCGCTTCTCCAACTCTCCTTCACGAGCTCCATTTAAAGCTTCTTCCCGAGCTGGAAAACGCCGATCAGTCGACTGCTCAGGACCATCAGTCGACTGATGACACTGTTGCTGTAAGACAATGGTGTAATCCACGCTGGAAAAATCCAACGGCTAGGACATCAGTCGACTGATCATGACCATCAGTCGACTGATCAAGCCATCACTCGACTGTTGACCGCAGCGGTCGAGTGAGACTCCATTATGTGCCCTAAAACCCGAGCATCAGTCGACTGATCACAAGATCAGTTGACTGCTCGTCCACTCAATCGACTGCCCACCTATGGCAGTCGATTGCTAGGGCAATTCCCGTAGTCAAAGTCTAGTTGACTCACACCAGTCGACTGTCATATGGTATCAGTCGACTGGCACACCTCAAACATGAGGTTTTAACCTCAAACATGAGGTTTAACCCAAGTATGGTTCCCCCATACTTGCTAGATCACCTGTAATGACCGAGCCCCTATTGGCGGAATTCGGCGACCCCTATTGGTCGGCGACCGTCGCCCCTGTTGGCCCGTCGTTACTCACCTGGTCTTCCCACCCCCGGAAGTGAGTTTTTGTCTTCCCCAGGATTCGAACTCTAGACCTCCAGGCTAAGTACTAAAGTTTATGAATCCTGGTAACCAAGTGATCCTGGATC
This sequence comes from Wurfbainia villosa, assembly GCA_025175895.1. Classification (NCBI taxonomy): domain Eukaryota; kingdom Viridiplantae; phylum Streptophyta; class Magnoliopsida; order Zingiberales; family Zingiberaceae; genus Wurfbainia; species Wurfbainia villosa. Next base: position 7,871,799 of record CM045995.1, on the reverse strand, counting down.
ACTTGGTTACCAGGATTCATAAACTTTAGTACTTAGCCTGGAGGTCTAGAGTTCGAATCCTGGGGAAGGCAAAAACCCACTTCCGGGGGTGGGAAGACCAGGTGAGTACCGACGGGCCAACAGGCGACGCGTCGACAATATCGCCGACCCGCCAATAGGGTCAAAGCAATAGGGGCCCGGTCGTTACATCACCCGTAGCCTAGACCTAAGCCTTCTAGCCACCTCCGTCAGCCTCATGCCTCTCGGATCCCTCCAAGTCATTCATGACTTGTTCATCCATTGTGCTAGCCTTCAGGTGCTTCCATCGGCTATGTCATGCTAACGGTGTCTACACTGCCAAGGCACATTGGACTTACGCCGTCAAGACTCCGCTTGGACTTTACGCCGCCAACCATTGGACTTATGCTGCCAAGACTCCTGCTTGGACTTTACACCGTCAATATCAAACCCCTTGGACTTCTCAAATGTCAAGACTCAAGCTTGGACTTTCCCTTGCCAATCCATGTTGGACTTTCCATGCCAAGACCCATGCTTGGACTTTCCTTGCCAACCCATGTTGGACTTTCCATTGCCAAGACCCATGCTTGGATTTTTCCTTGCCAAGACCCATGCTTGGACTTTCCCATAATCACATGGTTAACTCCAGTCAACCATCAAAATCCCCTCGAGTCAAACTCAAGTCCGGTTCATCATAACCCGGGTCGATTGTATCAACAATCTCCCCAAACCATAATTAGACATTAATGTCAAACATTAATGTCAACTCTCTATATCAAACATCAAAACATCACTCGAGTCAAACTCGAGTCCGGTCAATCGTGACCTAAGCCGATTGCACCAACAATCTCCTCCTTTTTGATGTTTGACAAAAACACATACCTTTGAGTTAGAACACTAACCCAAATTCCCTTATCAATTTTCCAAATTGGTAATCTTACTTTCTCCCCCTTTTTGACATACATCAAAAAGGTTCTCTCCAAGGAGGTCAATGTCTCATGTCCCAATGAGATCTTATAATCTCCTCCTTGGTCCAAAAAAAAAACCTAGGATGTCTACCATCTTCCTAGTGATAAGTCTCATATCACTCAAGAGAGGCAATCCTATACACTCTCCCAATTTTAAATTGGGTATCTCAAAATCCCATTTTCCTCCTCATGAGGAAAAAATATCATCCATAGTCCCATGATGGATACCTCCCTCTAAAGGCTTGCTCCCCCTTAACCATTGCACCAACAATGTCCTTGGGAAATCCCTAAGCCAATAGGAACTCTAAACCATCAAAAATAAGGTTCAAAGTTCAAACATGAACTTTCCTATACCTTAAAATTGATACAAATCCTAAACAACTCTCCTAATCCATATCCAATGGATTTTCACTCTTTCTAATACTTCCCAAAGTATATTCTAGGGTTAGGAGTAGTTAGGGAACCTTACCATAGCTGAAACCGGGCTAAACAACCTTGTTTTCCCCAAAATCATCATTGGTAGTCGACTCTCTCATCATCAATGATCGCCACCGTGGCCTGATCGATAATTGAAATATCAGAATTTCAATTATCAGAAATGAAATTCGGAAAATCATAAGTAATTATACGTATATCAAAAAATCGTGAAAATTCATACGTATATTACTTATAGGCAATACAATGGGTGAAAAATAATAGAAAAATATTTTACCCATAAAATATCGAAATTGATACAAAATCCAAAAGTGAATAAAAACTTCAAAATTTTAGCTCACTTTGTATCAATCTCATCAATGGTGATTGTTATCAAAAGATAGACTTCACCAAGGTTTTCTAAAATGATTTTAAAATGTTTTGAAAACCTTATTTTGGATCATATTCCTTGGGCTCAATGTACATGACTTATACACAAGCTTTCCCAATGATCCACCTTTGAATTAAGATGAGTTTTAGTTCATCTAGATGCAAAAACTATGCACCTAGCATCTCGCATGTATCTAGAGTGTATAAATACACATACATGTCAATGTGATGTGAAATGTGAGTTTTGTTCTCCCTAATCTAGGGTTTCATGCATTTTTCTAAAGGCAACCCTACTTGGTTCCCTTATAAATGGGACTCCAAGTCATGTCATTGTCCTTAAATCAATTTTAATCAATTTAAATGCATGAAATGATCATGGCATAATGATAGCAATAATTAAGCATGACCAATGATCATGATGTCATAACATATGATTAAATCTAAAAATACATGATATTTAATCCTTAATCCTAAACATGATCATAACATATAAATGATAAAAATAAACATGATGTCATGACATGTTATATGACAAACAAAGTATGACATATAAAAAGTATAGGTATAATAACACCTAAATTTTAATATTAATTATCATTTGATATAATTAAATATATTTTGCCATATTATCACTTTTCTCCCTAGTGTGCCAAAAATCCAAAATGACACACTATGACCTCTAATCCTAAATTATGTCAATTTAATTAATTTTTCATAATTCCAAAAATGTATTGACACATCCTAAAATCTTTTAGAATCAAAGATCAAATCTATTTCCAAGGTATCCATAACCTTGAAAAAAACCTAAAGTGCTACCTTTACCATGGTTAGGTTAATTGCCCTTCCATTTAAAGTTGGCACACCCTAACCCATTTAGCGTGAATCGATCACGCTCTTAGGAACCTAAAACCTATTTGAGCTCCTAGGATTTACTAGGTATTCCTTAGGGATGACCTCCCTAGATACCCTCCTAATGACCCTCCTAGGCTTGTTAGCCTTGGTTATTGTGATCTTACCTAGATTGACTCTAGGGGTAACTCCCCTTGCAACCTTCTTAGTGGTCACCCTAGATTTTCTAAAAACCCTAGCCACTAGGCACACACCATGGTCAACTCTAGGGATGACTTCCCTATTGACCTTGGTCTTCCTAGACCTAGTTTGTGTTCCATAATCAAATGTAACACTATGATAAGTCACCGTAGGCTTAGGTTTGTGACTCAAACCTTTCTTGCCCTTGGTTGACTTTTGTTTCTTAGGTCCTAGGTATTGACTTTGAGATCTAGACCCTTGACTTTGACCATTTGACCCTTGAAATTGATTTTGCATCTTCTTGAGGGTCTTTTCTAATTTCTCAAGCCTTGACCTCAAGGCTTGATTTTCTAATTCTAATTGTCCAATTTTTGAATTTTGATTTGGTCTTTGGGCATTGTCCTTTCTAGGCATATGCCTAGTCCATTTGGGATTAAGACCTAGGTGCTCTTGTACCTTTCTAATTGTCTCCCTAGGTAAAGTTGGTCTAGAATTGTTTGGCCTAGGTTTGTCCTTAGATAAGATATTTTTAGGGACATTAGTCCCAAATTTTTCCTTATCCCTAAGGTTGATTTTCTTAGCTCCTAAGCAATATTCTCTATTTTTAGCATGCTCTTTTTGATAAATAACAAGATTGCTAAAATTATTTCTAGCATGCTTTTGCCCATAATTAAAAGAAAGAGTATTATTTAGATATACCTTAGGGTTTACCTTAGAGGCTCCCCCTACTTGTGATGCTCTCTCTTTGACTCTCTTGCTCCTAGGGCATTGATTCCTAAAATGCCCCGGTTGTTGGCATTTAAATCAAATGATGTGCTCTTTGCTTCTTTTAGTGGGGACACCGACATCTTTTGATTTTTCTTGAGGTTTTGGTGCCGGAGGAGCCTTCTTGACTTTCTTTGGGCACTTACTCTTATAGTGCCCGAATTTTCTACACTCAAAACACATAATATTATTTTTATTTTGAATTATGGTGTTTGAGTTACTTAAGTCAATGGAGGCCGGAATCATATTTTGAGCTTCTTCATCTTGATCGGATGTCGAAGCTTCTTCTTGGTGTTGCTCCGGTGATCTAATCTCCTTCACCTCAATCCTAGAGGTGGAGGTCTCCTCCAATTCTACTTCCTCTTCCTCTTTAGATGTTGATGGTCTCTCAACCTCCAAGTCCTCACTTCCTTGTGAGGATAATGCATTTACCTCTTCGGTCCCTTCCTCTTGGATCGGTGATGGACTTTCATGGAGCTTGGCCACTTGGCTCCATAGCTCCTTGGCATCTACATAATTACCTAACATACACAAAATATTGTTAGGTATTAAATCAATTAAAAACTTCATTAACTTATCATTTTTCTCGAAGGCTTGGACTTGCTCTTCGGTCCATCTCTTTTTCTTAAGGAATCCACCTTTTGGTCATATTGGATAGCTAAATCCCTCCATCAAGATGGATCATTCTTCGAAGTCCTTCATCATTAGGAAGTCCTCAATTCTCGCCTTCCATTGTCTAAACCCTTCTTGTCCATAGAAGGCATAGGGAATTGGGGTGTTGATATCTCATCCCAATTATTTTTCCAACTCCATCTTCACCCTCTAGTGCGTTCTCCCTTAGTTGTTAAACTTAGAAGAGCGACCTGACTCTGATACCACTTGTAGGGGATCGTTGGAAGCTAGAGAAAAGGTGAATAGCTTCGTGCTCGTACAATGGAATACGTTCGCGTGTTCGTCTATAATTTTCTTTAGCGCGCAGCGGAATAATGATAATAAAGTAATAACGAATATACAAACACGCAAACATACAAGTATTTAACGTGGTTCGGAATCGAACGATTCCTACTCCACGGATCGAGCTCTAAAGAGCTCTAGTGATATACACGCACTCACTAATCACAAATAACTCCTTCTCGACACAAGTCGGAGGCGGAGAAAGCCCTTACAATAGTTTACAACAATAAACTAAATACAACAAGCAAATAATATGAAATACAATGCAATACACGTAAAGAAAACACTTTACAAATGCCTTTGAATTGCTTGCTTGTTGATCGCTTGAACTGTGGTTGAAGACCCTGATTTGCAGCAGCAAATCGCCTCAAGAACGTCCAAGAAATCGCTGCTCCAACCCTCCTCCACGACCTCCATTTAAAGCTTCTGCCTGGGCTGGAAAACGCCGATCAGTCGACTGCTCGGGACTATCAGTCGACTGATGACACTGTTGCTGTGAGACAACGGTGTAATCCACACTGAAAAAATCCAACAGCTAGGACATCAGTCGACTGATCATAACCATCAGTCGACTGATCAAGCCATCACTCGACTGCTAACTGCAGCGGTCGAGTGAGACTCCATTCTATGCTCCAAAACTCGAGCATCAGTCGACTGATCACAAGATCAGTCGACTGCTCGTCCACTCAGTCAACTGCCCACCTATGACAGTCGACTGCTAGGGCAATTCCCGTAGTCAAAACCTAGTTGACTCACACCAGTCGACTGCCATATGGCACCAGTCGACTGGCACACCTCAAACATGAGGTTTTAACCTCAAACATGAGGTTTAACCCAAGTATGGTTCCCCCATACTTGCTAGATCACCCGTAGCCTAGACCTAAACCTTTTAGCCATCTCCGTCAGCCTCACGCCTCTCGGATCCCTCCAAGTCATCCGTGACTTGTTCATCCATTGCGCTAGCCTTCAGGTGCTTCCATCGGCTATGTCATGCTAACGGTGTCTACACCGCTAAGGCACATTGGACTTACGCCGCCAAGACTCCGCTTGAACTTTACGCCGCCAACCATTGGACTTATGCTGCCAAGACTCCCGCTTGGACTTTACGCCACCAATATCAAATCCCTTGGACTTCTCAAATGCCAAGACTCAAGCTTGGACTTTCCCTTGCCAACCCATGTTGGACTTACCATGCCAAGACCCATGCTTGGACTTTCCTTGCCAACCCATGTTGGACTTTCCATTGCCAAGACCCATGCTTGAACTTTTCCTTACCAAGACTCATGCTTGGACTTTCCCATAATCACATGGTCAACTCCAGTCATCCATCAAAATCCCCTCGAGTCAAACTCGAGTCCGGTTCATCATAACCCGGGTCGATTGTACCAACAATCTCCCCAAACCATAATTAGACATTAATGTCAAACATTAATGCCAACTCTCTATGTCAAACATCAAAACATCACTTGAGTCCGGTCAATCGTGATCTGAGCCGATTGCACCAACAACAAGTGATAACAAAGATAAACGGAAATACAAGTAAAGAAAGACACTTTATAAGAATGTTTTGAGTGTTTGATCTTTGGTTGCTTACGAAGTGTCTTGAAGGTCTGAATTGCAACAACAATTTCCCTTCAAATTGTCTCAAGAACCATGGCCAAAAACCTCCCCTTCAAGCTCCTTATAAAGCTGCAACTTGGGTTGATTTCCACCTAGTAGTCGACTGCTCATACCCATCAGTCGAATGCTCCTGTAATCGTTGTCTCACAACGACTTAATCCACATTGGCATTCCAGCCAACAATACACTGGCAATCGACTGCAAAGCTCGTAGTCGATTGCTTAGTTGTCTACCGAGCTTCCTATGCTCATGACCAAAACTAATAGTTGACTGCCCTCCATAGTAGTCGGCTCAAGGCCAGTCGAGGCACCGCCTCGACTGGGACTCCAGTCAAGTCGCCTTACGTCTGTGATCGCAACTCGGCCGCAGTCGATCGTCAATCGACTCACGGTAATCGACTGATCATAATCCCAGTCGACTGTTCAGTGTCGACTCGGCAACCAAGTGTCAAAACACTTGACCAGTCGACTGGTCCATAACCCTAGTCAATTGATACACCTCAACCATGAGGTTTAATCCAAGTATGATGCTCTCATATTTGCTAGATCATCCTTAGCTTAGACCTAAGCTTTTTAGCGACCTCCATCAGCCTCACCTATTAGATCTCTCCAAGTCATCCATGACTTGTTCATCCATATGTTAGCCTTCAGGTGCTTCCATCAGCTATTGTCATGCTAATCGAGTCTACACCGCCAAGACATATTGGTCTTACGCTGCCCTTGGACTTTACGTCGTCAACCATTGAACTTATGCTGTCAAGACTACCGCTTGGACTTTACGCCGTCAATATCATACTCTTGGACTTCCCAAATTCTAAGTACCCATGACTTGAACTTTCACCGTCAAGACTACACACTTGGACTTAGATGACCAAGACTACACCCTTGGACTTTTCTTGCCAACTCCATATTGGACTTTCTAAATGCCAAGACTCATGTTTGGACTTTCCATGCCAATTACCCATGACTTGGACTTTTTTATGCCAAATGTCCCACTTGGATTTCTCTATCATATGGTCAATCTCTTGTCAACCACCTCCCCAAATCATTGTCAAACAATGATTAATCCATTGTCAAATATCAAAACACTACTCGAGTCAAATTCGAGTCTGGTCAATCATGACCTGGGTTGATTACACCAACAATCTACTCCAATGCTTTTTTGAAATTTTACTTCCCTCAATGCCTAGGATGGTCCAGTCACCTAATTCCACCTGTCATTTGGGCTTCAAAGTCACCTAACTTTGTCCTAGGCTCCTCGAGTCTAACTTGGTCATATATGCACTCAAGGTGCCATTTGGATTCCCGATCGTTTAGAACCCTGCAATACAAAATTAACATAAGAAAAATAAACTAATATTGGGCAGTAGTATTACTGTCCAATCTCAACTCTGGAGTCCAAGTTGAACCCTTAGTTGGATCATTACCTATCTTTATTCTCAAATAAGAACTCAGCTTGAACACTCCACTCCAGGAGCATACCTACCAAAGATGTGGTCTACCTGACTTGTTTGGGTTTCCACTGTTTGATGTATGATCTCTCGACCCATCAGGACTTCTTTGTATCGATGTCTAACCCTCGCTAACCCATCGAGTTATCATACTAGATATCTAATCCTCCTGATCTATCTAGACTTTCTGTCAGTTATCTGATCCTACAACCCAACTAAACTTTTTTATCTGATATCTGATTCTCTTGATTCGTCAAATCTCCTTGTCTAATATTCGATCAAACTGACTTACTAGGACTTATAATGCACTGTCTAGTTTACGGTATACCTAATATACTAGGACTTTCACGTTACTATTTAGTATCTAATCAACCTAACATATTAGAATTTTTTTATTAAAAAGGAATATATATATATATATATATATATATATAATTTTGATATCATGAGCGACGATTTTTGTGCGTCCCGTGTACGACAAGGAAATACATAGTAACCATGCTCGACGCAATCGCGGTCATCGACCGCGATCCGATTGGACTCCGATGTCGACCAAAATCCGATCGACCGACGATGAATCAACACCCACAACCGGTGAAATCGCGCAAGGAGGAAACACTATGCATTTCTCAATTATTGTGCAATTGCGATCGATTGGACGACGGAGAAGATGTCACGCACGAGTCATACAGGAAAAGGCGCTCAGGATATCAAACTCGTAAATCACGATCGATCGAACGACGGAAAAGATGTCGTGCATGAGTCGCACAGGAAAAGACACTCAGGATATCAAACTCATATATATATATATATATATATATATATATATATATATATGATCGATCAGCTACGCACTGGTCAACTACGTATCTGTGCATGCGCAGTTGAAGTGAACAGTGATTTCATTATTCACTTCACTTACATGAATAATAAAATCACTCTTCACGGTCATTGCGTGCTATATATATATATATATATATATATATATATATATAAGTCAGTGGGCACCCAGAGAGTAGTCACCCGATGACCTAATTCCACGATGAGAGCAAATTTGAAGTTGAAAAAAAAGTACGGTCACTGAGAGAAGAAAACTCGATTACTTAGTTTCTGTTTTTGTTTTAAATTTTTTTTTATTTATATTTTTCAATTTTTTTTAAAAAATACTTTTTTATTTTTTGAAAAATAAAAATTAAAACAGAAAATAATTTTTTTATATTTTTTAGTTTTCCAAAAAACACTTTTATTTTCTGAAAAAACAGAGATAAAAAATACCAACCAAATATGTTTTTTCGTTTTCTCAGAAAATAAAAAACAGAAAATGAAAATTTTTTCACCTACCAAACACTCCCTTAAATATTTCAAAATTACTGAAAATAGAAAAGGGTGTCATGACAAAGCGTAGTTTAAACAGGGGAATTTTTTGAAATAGACGTTAAACGAAAACATATTACGAAAGTAAGTAAAATTTAACTTAATTACAAAACTAGGAAAGAGATTCCACTGTCGGGATTTAAATCTTGACAGTGAAATTTTTTTATTCACTATCCGGATTTAAATTTTGACAATGATTTTTTTTTTCCGTGGTTTTTTTTAACTGTTGTTTTTTTTTTGCATTGATTTTTTTTATTCATTCACACAATTTAAATCTTGACGTCCGTCGGTCGATTAGTCATCGCCCGCCTGTCAATCGATCGTCACCTATCGATCGGCTAGTCGTTGTCCGTCCGATAGTCGACCGACCGTTGCTCTCTTGTCGACAGATCGTCGCTTGCTCGTCGGGCAACCGTCGCCTATTCGGGGATTGGTCGTCGCCTGCCAAGCAGTCAGTCGTCGCCTGCCGCCGGCCTGCCGAATAATCATCGCTCATCACTTGCCCATCGGTCGATCGACCGATCGTCGCCTGCCAATCGACCACCTTCCATTGCTCGTCGTCGATCGCCGTCGGGTGTCGGTCCACGACCGATCACGGTCGGTTGTCGATCGTCGCACGACCATCGGTCCCTGCCCATCGTCGACAGCAGTCGATCGGCCGGCCGCTCGCCGCCGCTGGCCGACTGATCGCCATCGGTTGGTCGCCGCCTCGCCCGCCACGATCGATCACTCCGCACTTGATCGCGCCGCCGTTCTTTGGCCGACCGACCATCGTCGATCGTGCCCTTCGCCGCCCATCGCGCCACTAGTCGATTACTTTGCCATCGATCGATCACGGGCGCCATCGTTAGCCAGCCGTCGCCCGATCGCTCACCATGTTAGTCGGCCGTCGTCGATCGGCTAGCGGCGTGAGCGATAGCCAACCAATGGGGCGACCGGCCATTCTCATCCACGTGGCGAGGACCAATGATCGTGCGACGATCGACGCCCAACCATGATCGCTCGTTGACCGACACCCGACCGCAACCCGCAATCGATGATGAGCAATGATAGGTGATCGGTTGGCAGACGACGATCGGTCGATCAGCCGATGACGAGCGACAAGCGACGACTGACTGTCTAGCAGGCGACAACCAACCCTCGAGTAGGCGACGACTGCCCGACGAGCAAGCGACGACCTGTCGACAGGAGGATGACGATCAATCGACTGTCGGATGAGCAACGACTAGCCAACCAATAAGTGATGATCGATTGGCGGGTGAGTGACAACTAATTGACCGACGGACGTTGAAATTTAAATCGTGTGAATGAATAAAAAAAAATCAATGCAAAAAAAAAAAAACAACAGTTAAAAAAAAATCAAGAAAAAAAAAAATCTGCAGCACAAAAAAAAAAATCACTCTTGGGATTTAAATCCCGGCAGTGAATAAAAAAATTTAAAAAACAATCATTGTCGGCATTTAAATCCAGACAATGGAATCTCTTACCTAGTTTTGTAATTAAGTTAAATTTTACCTACTTCGTTTCACGCCTATTTCAAAAAAATTCCCCGTTTAAACATCCGCTATTTATAAGATAAGCTATTTTATAAATCAACTTATGCTTCATAAATTATAGATTTTTGACATTTTCAAGTCATGACTGATTTTAAATTCAAAAACTCTATTAAAAAATTTATGAATCTTCAAAATTTGAAATTAAAATTTGATGACGAACTGATTTGAAAAATACTTTGCTACTGTTATGCGCCGACATAATGTTAAACTTTCAAGTTGATAGCTAATTTATAAATCAACTTGTGCCCAATAAATTTATGATTTTAACAATTTAGACTCAGAAGCTTATAGTAAAGCTCATGTTAAAGCTAAGAATCTAAAATGCTCATAGTCTCTCCAATTTTGGCATAAATTAATTAACAAAAAAAAAACTTGCAAACGCATCATAGTCATAGGCAAGTTTCAAGGTGCAAAGTGACTATAAAATCATCTTCCACATTATAAATTCTTTTTAAAAATATTTTTGAGTTATACGCTAATGTTACAACTTTATTAAAATTAGGACTCTTAAATTTTGGTCACAAGGAAATTAGGTTGTCTAAATTCTATTCCGACTTAATGCCCAGCTCCATAGCCTTAAATTTTGGTCACAAGGAAATTAGGTGACTATAGAGAAATTGTGAAGTTCCTAGGATTTCAAACTTTCTACAGAAGTCTTAACATAGGTTTATGACTCCCAAAATAATAGAAACCTTGGATTTAAATTTTCTTAATTAAAGTATTTAAATATAAATGATGACAAGTGCATTAGGAGAATTCACATGATTGACCCCCACTCAATGGCATAAAAGCTTTTTTAGTTCCTAATTTTAACGCAGCGTTCAACCTAAGTTTGTGACTTCAAAAATGTTACTTTGTGCTCAAATACTGGAACCATCAGCTCTCCCTACCAAATCATTGTGCACAAAAATGTTACCTTGTGCAGATTCTCCATCAAGCTCCCATCAACAAACACTCCACAACCCAACGCTGCTGACTCCATCAGCTCTCCCTATCAAACCCTGTGCTGTTCTTCCTCCCATCTCTCACTCTGCTTCTTTGCTTTCCAAGATCGAACTTTCACCTGTGGAACCGTGTCGATGGCATGGAGAAACCACACGCGAATAATGAATGTAAAAGCTCATGTCTAAGTTCTGTTTCAAGGAAGGAGTTCATCAATCTTAATGGATGGCACCGTGAGGCATCCAACAATTAGTCTTTAATTCTATCATTATCATTCACTCATCAGTGTGGCTTGTGTGTGAGAGTAAAAAGAAAAACAAATAGGATAAAATTAGGAACAGGAAAGATCCATCTAGATCTGAATTGATTATTGAAGACAACAGGTATAACTGCTCTCTAGCTCAATCTCTCTCTTCAATCATTGAGATCATCAACACCAAAAGGCTGTATCAGTAGTATTATCGAGTTTGCAAACAGAAATAAGTTTATGGCCATCACTAGAAAGTTATTTAGTTTTGCATGTGCCAATGTTTTGAAAATATTAGTGTTTATTTAAAATAATTATAACGCAACATTAAAATGGTTAAACGTTATTTAAAAGGAAAATTTCATTTACCACTCCCATTTTATCCCTTATCTCTTTATAAAAAAATTATTTCAAATGTTTATATTGATAGAGTTTATCAGATTTTGGTGTTATGTCAAATATTTAATAATAAATGAAAAAATAAATTCAGCATAGCTAGAAGTGATAGATGTTTAAATTGGTTACTGAAAGGTGAAAATAAATTTATTAAAAGTGATTAAGGTTGAGAGACATGCTTAAGAATCAACCCTCATTTAAAGTATTCAATCATGAGTAAACCAAGTAATCTTAATGGCATGGAGTCAACTTAGCAGAGTTGATCATGGCTCATTCTCAACCTCTATGAGTACCTAGTAGACCAGCATAAGTCAAGTTTGATTATTAATAATTGGATTCTAGTTAGGTTCAGACATTTATATTACTTGGACAAAATGGTTTCAGACCTAGTTCAGGTTTACTTTTCAGCAAGGACTAGTGTAAACAGCAAACTCGAAGCAATTCGACAGAAGGGAATAAAACATACACTAACAAGTCCATTTTGGATGGCAAGAACCAAGCACCACGATGAGTTTAAACTATTTGAAGGAGTTATATAACCCTTTGGCAATTTTGACTATACTGATCAACCAATAGTTTAAGTAGGGAAACAACACTGTCAACAGGGAACTTGAGTTGACAAATTCAGCAGATTGATATGTTTGAAATAACTAAGATGTAATCCAAAACTTGCAACATTATCCAATATGGAGTTGCAAAAAGGAAAGAACATAGTTAAGATATTGAAGAAAAGAATCAAGAGCATGTAATGAATATTTGCCACCAGAAACAAAAGCAACCTCAATAAATTAATAATAATGTTTCTCAAGTGGTTAGCACCTCAGATCAACTGTCAAAACATGGAAAACGTGAGCACCTTCAGCAAAATTAAAAAACAACAAAGCAAACCATAAAAGAGAACCATGGAAAAAAATTCTTGGCCTGAATCAAGAGAATGCCTCCAGAGATTGAACATGTCTCACAAACATCACTGAACTAAGAGAACTTAAAGAAGTAGCAATAGAACGCCACATAGAATTGCTGAGTAAACGTATCAATCAGATAAGTACAGAAGCATTGGTATATGGATATTCGGAGTAGTAAACAATTAGAGAAGTCTATGGGCGATAAGAAATTTACTGCTAGAAGTTAAATGGCAACCAAATAGTTACATTATCAGAAACACCATGTGTCTACATTATTTTTCAAGAGTGAGAACAGGCAAAACGATGGAATGAGAAAGATGAAGACTAAAAGTACATAGCGACTTATCTGGTTTTCACAGGTTTTCCAATTGGATGGAACTTTTGAGCGGCACGTACTCGCCGAGATACTCGCCCAAGTGGTCATATAGGGCACTCTTATCGATCTGCTGGTGGTGGTAGCTCTTGCAGACATAGTAGAAGACGCTCTGCACGAGCAGGCCGACGAGGTTCACAACAACAAGCACCGCCACAAGGGCGCCGCCGACAAGAACCTTAGTGACGACGCTAGTGACACCAAGGCTGCCCTCCTCCCGGGGACCCTTCACAACGACAGCGCGGAAGATAATTCCGACCAGACCACACGCGGTGAGGTAGGCGACGACGAGCACGGCCGCCATGCGGACGCGGCCGCGGAGGAGGTCGCGGCTCTTGGTCATGGCCGCGAGGCCGCAGAGGGGCTCGAGGACGGAGACGACGCTAGCAAGGTGCCACAGCGCGGAGATGAAGACGTGGGCGGCGAGGAATCCCAGGAGTACGAGGGCGATGAGCATGACAACAAGGAGGGAGGAGGGGGCGAGGAGAAGGGGGAGGAGGGCGAGGACGAGGGCGAGATTGTAGAGGAGCATGAGGAGGGCGACCCATAGGAAGGTGCGGAAGAGACGAGGGAAGATGGGCCGGACGGCGGAGAGGGAGGAGGCGAAGGAGACAGGCTTGGCAGCGTAGAGGGAGGCGACGGTGAAGACGACTGCGGCGGTGGAGAGTAGGGAGAAGGTGAAGAGGAATAGGAGATAGATGAAGAGGTAGAGGAGGAGGAGGATCCAGTCGGCGGAAGGGGCGGAGGGGCTGCGGCGGAGGTGGAGGAGGAGGGGGTGGGTGAAGAGGGAGTGAGCGAGGACAGCGAAGGAGAGGGGGAAGACGAGGGCGAGGGTGAGGGCTGCGAAGGTGCGCGGGGCGGCGCGCGGTACTGCCAAAGATTCCCGGAGCACGTCCGCCGCCGACAAGGATTGCAGCTCCTCCAGCTGTAGATCCATCAGCAGCAACTTCGCCCCTTTCCTTCCTCGTCCGGGTTCCTTTATCTTCGGGTTGAGTCCGAACTTGTAACTAGGCCTTCGTGGGCCGGTAATCCATTACAAACCAATACTTTCGCATGGAAGCATAATAATAATAATAATAATAATATATATATATATATATATATATATAGAAAGTAATGAATTGGAGTTAGTTACTATGAATAATTCACTGTACATATGTACATAAATGAACAGTAATTAAATTATGATTCGATCATGATTCAATGAAAGGAACGATGTGGCGACTTCGTCAAATTCAAGAAATTGACAATAATATCCATCCAAATAACGATGCACAATGAAAATATTGTGCAATATATAGATGCACACATAGTGCATAAAAGATTAATAAATTATACACTCCTCTATGAATACTGATATGTCCAATTGAAGGACATTTCACATGATAATATTAATTGTTGATTGTCACATAGTCACGTTGTACTGCTCAGTCATCTTTTTTCTACGATCATTTTTTATCTAATCTAGGTTTCTTCTTTCACCGTAGGATTGTTGCTCACCGCAAACTTCTCGCGTCTTCTTCCCCGTAGCGGTCCGCCACTTGGTGCACGTGAGCCACCCCTCACCACAAGCTCCTTGATCTACCCTTCGCCACAAGCTCCTTGCATCTTTATCTTTCACTCACACACGATCTACCCCTCGCTGCAATCTCCTCACCACGTGGTCACGAGTAAAACCTCGCTGAAGTCCCTTCGTGACGGGCTCGAGCGTCCCCTCACCGTTGCGATCGCAACAAGCTCCACGTCGAAGCCCTAAGCACATCTCCTCGCAAAGCACCTTCGCGATAGGCATCCCTTCATTGTGCGGTCGCGATAAGCTCCTCCTGGCATCACCGCTGAACAGGCAATTTATAAGGCCCGGAATTGACCACTGCGACATTCATTCATTTGCTACCCTAGAATCTCCCAAAAACTTTCTCGACTACCAGTTAATCTCTATAGATTGAAATGAGATATCGCAAGTCACGATATGGTATCCAAGCCAAGTGATATAGAAAAATTTTAGTCTGCTCACATGTAACATTCCCACCCCTAATTAAGTAACTTAATCATTTTGGATTTAAATGAGTTTCACAATTCTAAATAGTATTAGCCTTTAATGCATTGGCAAAGTTGAGTTTCATTGGAGAATAAAAAAAAATTCTGTGTTAGTTACAGGGTTTTGTCTGTAATAGTATGCAAACATCAATGCTTTACATGTTGGGTAAATAGAGGAATGGTTAAAGCATTCCTAATGCGGTCTTGGAGCAAATGTTTAATTTATTTTTGTTTGAACTGATTTATAGCGTTATTATTGAATGAATGAATGAATTGAAGCCTGTGTATTATATACTGAACGAGTGAAATTGATGCAAGACTGATTTATAGACTTTGCATTATGGTTATGCTAAATTTGTTGTATTGCTAACTTCGTGTTGATATGGATCAATGCGAGAACAGAGGGTAAGAAGTTGAAAGTGAAAGATCTTACACTATAAAAAATCTGTGTTTTTGCGATGATTCATTGCAAAATTTTTTTGCAATAAAATTTACAACGAATTTTTTTTATTATAAATAATTCACCACAAAAATTTGTAATGAAAAAATAAAAATTCGTCCCAAAAATTACAACGAATAAAATTTTGATTGCAAAATTAATTCCTAATTATCGATAAAAATGACAACAAAAACACCATTCGTCACAAAAGTTGGCGATGAAAATAATTATTCATCATAAAATTTAGCGACGAAGAAAATTATTCGTTGTAAAATTTGGTGACTGAAAAAATTTTCATCGCAAAATTTTACGATGAATAATTATTTTTGTCGTCAAATCCGCGATGAAATCTTGGTTCATCACAAAAAACCAATAATTTATTGACCGTGTTTTCAAGAAAATTTTGCAACGAAAATAAATTTCGTCACTAAATCTGCCACGAATCAAATTTTCGTTGTAAAATATTGACAGTCAGTCGACTAAAGAAGGCGATTAGTCGACTGATGCTTGACCAATCGACTAAGCAGTCGACTAAAAAATGTTCTATAACGTAGTACAACAAAGCAGTCGACTGCTGCATTGGTTCAGTTGACTGAGCCTTGAACAATCGACTGATCAGTCGACTAAAAAAGATTCTGTGAAGTGATACAGTATGATCAGTTGACTGATGTATTCGTTCAATTGAGTGATGGTGGATAAATTATGACGAAAAACTTTTTTGACACAAATTCTACGATGAAAAAAATTATTTCATCGCAAATTGATAGGTGTCAGTCGACTAATATAAGAGTAGCAGGTCACAACTTATTTTTTAGTCGACTGGTCCGCTATCAGTCGACTGTGTGCATGAGGCAGTAGACTGGTGCATTTTTTTTGCAACGAAAATTTCTTTTCGTTGCCAATTTTGCGATGAAAAAACTTTTTCGTCGCAAATCTGCGATGAAACTTATTTTCATCGCTAATATAGGGAAATAGAAAAAACAATCATGCTAAATCTGTAAAATACGAAAAAAAAAAATGGATTAACCCTTTTAATTAATTGGGTTTAACTAGTGGGTTAATTGAGTTAATTTAGTTTATTGGGCTGAATCCATTGGGCTGAGCCCATTAGGCTGAATTGATTGGGTTCAACTTAGGTTAGGTTTTAATCTAAGGCCAGTTCAAGTTGAGGCGGACCAACTTATACAAGTCGATGCGATTTCCTATTTCCTTCTCGCCGCGACTTCCCCATTTCTCGATCCCGATTTCTCCTCTCTTCCATCTTCAGCCGCTGTGCGTTCGAGCTGCGGCCGACCTTCCATCTGCTGTCGTCGATCACTTGTTTGAGAGGCTAGCTCGACGACGTCTCCACCGTTGAAGCTCAGGTCAGTCGCCGCCACTTCATCGTCGGGGATCACCTGGAGCGGAAGGCCATCAATCGCATCCTTCTTCCTCCATGATCCGCTGCCGCCGACGGTGGAAGATCTGGTCGGTGGGAGAGACATCATGCTCTCTACTCCCGATCTGTTCTTCATCGCCCATCTCTGCCTCAGTCGGATTCCATCGAGCTCTACCATCTCAGCTCGTTAGTTTCCTCGCACAAGCAGCACGAAGATGCCGCCGCCACGATTGGTCGCTCCGGCCAGAGGATAGCTTGATTCCTTTCTTCGGTATTTCATCGATTCTTTCCTGCCGCGGTTGATAGCGCGAGATTTGATCGTCTTGGATTAAGTTTCAATCTCGGTTTCCTCTAGAAGTAGCTTTGAATGCATCGTTGGACTTCAATCTGTGGTTTGGCAGTGGTGGAGCTTGATTTTGTTCCGGTGAACAGGGCAGCTAGGGACACGGCTGCCAGTGGAGGAATTGAGCTCGGTAAGCTTCGATTTTCTTGTTCCTATGTTGACTGTAATTCATGCAAATTCGTAGTATGTCAGTTCTTAAGGGATTTGATGGTTTTTGTCGATGGGTGTTTTGTTCGTTTTATAGAGATCTTGGCGTATTGAATTGAATGGGGTATTGGTTTGAACTTGAGGTAAGCTGCCATTATAGTTTGGTTGTGATAGATGTCGATCAGATTAGTTCAATTTCTGTTGATTGTTGATGTCGAGCGAATTGTGGTTGTCGGTCAATCAACTATTCATTATGAGATTTCTGGGTTTGTTGTGATAAGGAGGTGTTGATCCAGATCACTGTGATCGAGATGTGTGTTACCTTCATAGCTATACCGCTGGTGTTAGAACTAATTTATGAAGTGTGCAATGAATTGATGTGGAGGATTGATGATTTAGTGTGTGAATGGATTAGCTGCAGGTTATGAATCGTAACTGTGATTTGGAAAGTTAATCTGTGAGTTGAGTGGTAATGTTGATTGGGTGTAGATATATGATCTGCCGAGGGGTTTCGATGAATTGTTGGTTTGTTTCGCCTAGTGGTTGTGGTTACAATCGATCATTCAGATCGATCTGATAGGTTGTTGTGTTTCACCTTAGCATGGCAATAGATAAGCAAATCAATCGGTGATGTTGAACAATCGATCAAGAGTGGTGTGCATGGAGGTTATTCTGCACAGTTAGGTGGTGGAGTAATGGATGCTGTAGATGAGGGAGCTACCATGGCAGTGAACGAGCGTGTGTGTGTGAATTGATTTGATGCGGAGATTTGGAGATTGAGGTTAGCTTGGATTTGTTGTGAGTATTGTTGGGATCTATTTATCTTAAATTGATCTAGGGATAGTTGGAGTTGTTAACACATATTCGGGGAAAAGAATGTGAATATAGGAACGACGTAGTGTTTAGTTCCTACGTTTGTTGGATACTTGTATTTAATTATTGTTGCTATTATATGCAGGTTTGGGATACGAAGCAGGTCCGCGGCCGTGAGGATTATTCGAGCTTCGTATCAGGTGGGTAATATCTACCTGGTCCGGTAGTTTTGATTAATTCCAGTGCATGATCTTGGATTTATGTTTATACCTGTTTACCTTAAATCCACTCTTATTTAATCGTATGCTTGTACTGCCTTGACCTTTGAGATATATACTCTGGTACTTCATTGATTATCTAGCTCGGATAGGAACTATAAAACCCTATTATGTGTTAGCTGATAGATGTTTAGTGTTGGTGCAGTGAGGCACCGAAATCGAACCTGTGTTTTGATTATAGCAAAGACACAAAAGTTAAGTCTATTTTGTTTTCTCACGAGCTGAATCGAGTGTGCAGAAGATTGATATAGCTGGAGCTGAAGGCTAGCGACACCCGGAGGAAGCCGCGGTGGTCGGGCGATACTCGAGTTACTTCGGAGGGAGCCGAAGGAATCGAGTGGAAGGCCGGAAGCAAAAGCGACACGTAAGTATCGAGGTAAGCTCGTGTGTGCGAGAGTAAGTAAGGTCGTATCCTCTTTACGGGGATGATCTTAAGCGTAGATCCGACCAAAGACATCTTATAGATGGTCTAGGTCGAGATCGGATGGTCGACGACCATCGAAATTATGTTTTTATTGAGCTAACTTTGACTTGAAGCAAGCATCGATCATTTGCCGGCTTGGAGGACTCGGCTGTATCGATCATTAGAAGGTCATCAATCGACCGATCGCCATTAGTCGATCGATGATGGCCATCGATCGTGATGGTCAATGATCGGTCAAGAGTCAAGGCTTATCACTCCACCTCAAAGCGGTTTGGTGTCCATTTGTGATTGGTTGAAGACCCACTCGAAAAGGGGCTCAAAGGCTATAAAAGGAGGGCCAAACCTAGGGTTTTAACAACAATTCTAAGCTTCCAAAAAGTCTCCGCAAAGCTACCGACAACAACGTGCTTCTTCTTCTCCGACGTCTAGGTTTCATTTCCTTTATTTTTTGCGGCCTTTAATTTTTAGTGTCGTTGATCATTTACATTCTTGAGCTTTTTTATCGTAACGAGGAGAGGGGGAGTGTCCCTCTACCTCAAGTTTTTTTGTATCGATTAACTCCTACCTCCAACGAGGAGGAGTTTGTTTAGTAATTTGTCCTCCGTGCGTGGTCAAGGACCACTAGGGCCTTGGAGTAGTAGCCTTCGGCTACGAACCAAGTAAATCTCTTGTGTCTATTGTCTCATTTACTTTTTGTTTTGCTTATCTTTCCGCTGCATATAAGTTTTCTTTTAAAACGAGTTCGTACGAGAAAAATTTTCTTTCGCTATTCACCCCCCCTCTAGCGAACCGCATCGATCCAACAATTGGTATCAGAGCCGGGGGCGCTTAGATTTGGTGAAACCACCAATCTAACATTTTTTTTTTCCAGATTTGTTTTTCATTTAAATTTTTTCTCCCGCACTACTAATCCAAGACGAAGTCTTGGTACTCTTTGTTTGATTTTGTTTTGCAAGTATTCGCTTTTGGAGTAGCCGACGGTCAAACGGGCATAACTTTTCGTACAAGTTGACCCACGACACGGTCTACCTACCAAATCGAAGCTCTCGCAGAGATCTACACTTCTTACGGGGGTTTACCCCCGTAACAAGCTGTTTTAATCCTCAAAAATTGACGTTTAGTAGCCTTTCTGGGACATTGAAGGTTGTGAGTACTTACTTTTTATTTAGTTTCTTATTTCTTTGCTTAACTTTCTATTTTTCATTTATTTCTTTTTATTTCCCGCACTACTAATCCAAGACGCAAGTCTTGGTACTTTCGTGTGTTTTTGTTGTTGCTAGGTTTTCATTTTAGTCTCCTTGTCTTTTTGTTCTAATGGCCCATCTCGAGGGTTTTAGCACCGTCCGACCTCCGTTTTACAACGGAGATGATTTCCATCGAAAGGTCGGATGGAATGCTTTCTCAAAACCCAAATTGAGATGTGGATCATAATTCAAACGGGTTTCACACTTCCGACCAATGAAGTGGGTGACTCCTTGGATTATGATCAATGGACCGTTGCAACAAAACGACAAGTCGAAGCCGACGCCAAGGCGACACAAATCCTCCAATGTGGCCTATCCAAGGAGGAGCTAAATCGCGTCGGCCCCTTTATAAGCGCAAAGGATCTTTGGACAAAACTAATCGAGTTACACGAAGGATCGGATCAAGCTAAGGTTTGCAAACGTGATTTGTTATTCAATAAATTGTACACACTAAAAATGCAGGAACACGAGTCCGCGACGCAACTCCACGCCCGTGTCCAAGACATAGTCAACAACCTACACGCAATCGGGCAAAAGGTCGAAAACCGCGACCTTATAAGGTATGCCCTAAACTCTTTTCCGAGGACTACCTTATGGGCATCCATGGTTGATGCCTATAAGGTCTCCAAGGATCTTTCTAAAATTAGGTTAGATGAACTCTTTTCTGATTACGAATTACATGAAAAATCCAACTTTCGGAACCCGAGAGGGTATAGCCTTGTTTGCGAGGTTCAAAGAAGAAGAAAATCGCAAGCAAGCCACCACCAACCGAGGAGGAAGACGAGTCCGAAGAAGAAGTTGACCCGGAGTTGACTGCCGAACTAATGAACCTAGCTCGAAGGATAGCCAAGGGACGAAAGCGAACCACGACTCGACCCAACCAAGGTAAGCCTAAAAGTTCTAACATTAGGTGTTATGAGTGCAACAGGTTTGGACATATCAAGTCCGAGTGCCCCAAGCTCAACCACCAAGCACCTAAGGATAAGAAGGCCCTCAACGCGACATGGGAAGAAGCGTCATCCGAAGAAGACGAAGATCACGCGTCTTCATGGCGAAATCAATTGAGTCGACACGGAGACCGAACTTGAGTCGAACACGAGGATGACTCGGACTCGGCTACCTTCAAGTCAAGCCACGGATACGCATCCGGTTCAAAAGATACCCTTAAGGTGAGTCGAGCTTTATTTAATACTTTACATAATACGGTTAGGTTTTTGTCTAGGAAGTTAGCTAAGTCCGAGTCCAAGGTCGAGACCCTTGTTGAGGAGGTTAAACTCCTCAAACACGAGGTCTCCCTAACCTCTTCGACTAGTCGAGTTCAAGAGAAGGACTCAACTCGAGTTGAAAAGCTCGAAGTTGAGAACTCTCTCTTGAAAAGTCAAGTCGAAGATCTTAGGAACACGTTGGAAAGGTTCACTTCGGGATCCAAAGGACTTGACCTCCTACTTGGATCTCAAAGGGCCGTGTACAACAAGGCTGGACTCGGGTTTAACTCAAACACGACTAATAGGTCGTATATGTCGATTGTAAGTCGACATAAGAAACATGTCCAAGCATGGGTCCCTAAGACCACTTTGATTTCAACTCTAGGATCCAACTCGTACTGGGTTCCCAAGGACCAAATCCACTATGTGGATAGACCGAACCGATTCAACGGTCTAGGGGGAGCCAGTACAAAACATGTTTGTGTTTTAACTTAGAAATTGCATGCTTAGATTTTTTTTTGTTGTTTTTGTTTTCTTTCGTGAACTCACTTAGAACACGTAAATAATCAACTAAAATCCTTTGAAAAGATTGAGCCTCGGGGAGCCTCTTTTCAAATAATCAACTAAAATCCTTCGAAAAGATTGAGCCTCGGGGAGCCTCTTTTCAAAAATAACTAGTTAGACGAGGAAATAATTTTAGGTGAGTTAAGTCATCATTTTCCTGAAAATGACTTTGTCTAAGGAAGTGGTCGATGATCCGATAAAAGAAGGCCCCTGTGCCTCGCCACGACCTGGAAGCCATGATCTTGAAAAGGTAAACTTGACAAGCCTTGGGTTAAATCCAAATCTAACATAAAATCACTTGAACCTAAATCTACTTGAACCTAAATTCACTTAATCAATTTAATTGGAAGTCATCTCAAAAACACATAAGTATAACATGCTTGATCATATAGACTCCGGTGAGATGACCTAGGGTTAACAACTTACAACCAATTTTCTTAACAAAAATCTAACATCCAATCCAACCACCTTGTGTGTAGGATCAATGGATGTTGGGCGTGATTGCTCCCGACACATGGACCAGGGATCAACTCAAATTCGCAAAGCTTCGATTCAAACGACAAGGATCGGTAGCCTTTGGGAATAACGGCAAGCTCAAAATCATCGGATCGGGTGATATCGGGCTTAACACGAATTTTGTTATTAAAAATGTATTACTTGTAGAGAATTTTGAATATAACTTACTTAGTGTAAGCCAATTGTGTGATAATAACTATAAGGTTATATTTCTAGAAAATGAATGCGTAATTAATACCAACGAAACCTCTGAAATAATTCTTAAAGGAACTAGAAATAACAACATTTATACGATTAATTTACCTAACTCCTCAACTAAGTGTCTTATGACACGGCAAGAGGAATCATGGTTGTGGCACCGACGACTCGGTCACTCGCACCCAAGACTCGTCCACAAGATGAGTCAGAGTGGCTTAGTCAGAGGCTTACCCAACCTCAACAACTTGGTTGATAAAATCTGTAATGCTTGTCAACAAGGAAAACAACCTAGGACACAACACAAGTTAACTAACCAAGAACGAACCTCAAGTGTACTTGAGCTCCTGCATATGGATCTATTCGATTCACATGGAGCCAAGTCTCTCAATAGAAGTCAATATTGCTTAGTCATAATTGACGACTACTCCAGGTTTACCTGGGTTAGGTTCATCAAACATAAAAATGATACCCTAGATCAATTAATTAATCTATTCAAATTAATCGAGAATCAAAAAGACCTTAAGGTTAAAAGACTTAGAAGCGATCATGGTGGTGAATTCGAAAATCAAAGGTTCACCGACTTCTGTAACCTAAACGGATACCACCATGAATTCTCGCCTAGGACCCCTCAACAAAATGGCCTAGTGGAGCGGAAAACCGAACTCTACAAGAAGCCGCTAGGACCATGTTGAGCGAATCGACCTACCCGATAGGTTTTGGGGCGATGCTAGCACGGCTTGCTATGTCCAAAATAGGATCCTTATGGTAAAGAGGCACCTTAAGACCTCGTACGAGATTTATCACGATAAAATACCTAACATCAAGTACTTTAGGGTATTTGGGTGTAAGGTATATATCCTAAACACTAAGGATTACCTAGGGAAATTTACATCCAAAACCACGACCGGAATCTTTCTAGGATACTCGACTACAAGTAGAGCTTATAGAGTATATAACCACGACACCCTTAGAGTCGAGGAGACTATCAATGTAATATTCGATGAAGGACATGAACCTACAAAACCCCGGCAACCCCAATTAGCGAGCGATTCATACTAGACCTTACTCGATCCGAGATCGTGTCTAGTGTTAATCCTAACCTAAGTCAACCTAGTCACTCTATTGATCAAGTGATAGATGACTCAACCAAACTAGTGTTCAACCAAGTCACCCCATTGATCAAGCATTAGGTGACACAAACCCAACCCAATCTAGGACTCGGACTAACCACCCTATCGATCAAGTGATAGGAGATCCTAATCTAGGAGTTCGAACTAGAGCATCCTATAGGAACCTTAGTCAAATTTCCTTAATTTCAAAGATAGAACCCAAATCAATTGAACAAGCTCTTCTTGATCCCGATTGGATTATTGCAATGCAAGAAGAGCTAGCTCAATTTACTAGGAACGAAGTGTGGGAATTAGTACCACCACCTAAAGACAAAACGATAATTGGAACAAGGTGGGTGTTTCGAAATAAGCTTGATGATAAAGGTGAAGTAGTTAGAAACAAGGCTAGGTTAGTCGCCAAAGGATTTAGCCAAGTCGAAGGCTTAGATTACGACGAAACCTATGCCCCAGTAGCTAGACTCGAATCCATTCGAATGTTGCTAGCTTATGCCGCACATCGAGGATTTAAGCTGTTTCAAATGGATGTTAAGTCGGCATTCCTAAATGGATACATTAAAGAAGAAGTTTATGTTAGCCAACCCCGATTGAAAATCTAGATAAACCCGACCATGTTCTAAAACTTAAGAAAGCTCTCTATGGACTTAAACAAGCTCCTCGAGCTTGATGCGAAGACTTTCAATCCATCTTAAGTCAAAAGGGTTTAACCAAGGCTTAGTTGACCCAACTCTCTTTGTAAAAACCTTAGGTAA
Source organism: Wurfbainia villosa (assembly GCA_025175895.1). Lineage (NCBI taxonomy): Eukaryota > Viridiplantae > Streptophyta > Magnoliopsida > Zingiberales > Zingiberaceae > Wurfbainia > Wurfbainia villosa. The sequence goes on along the minus strand of CM045995.1, from coordinate 7,846,954 downwards.
AGAAATATTCATAGCTCAAATTTACGTAGACGATATAATTTTTGGAACCTCTAACTTAGCCTTACTAAACGAGTTCGTTTTGCTCATGGAAAGTGAGTTCGAAATGAACTTGGTAGGCGAGTTAAGTTTCTTTTTAGGTCTACAAATTAAACAAACTAAGGATGGTATATACCTATATCAACAAAAATACACTAAGGAGTTAATTAAAAGATTTGGAATGCAAGACGCTAAGGTAATAAACACCCCAATGGCGATAAATGTTAACATAGGAGAAGACCTAGAAAGTAAGTCCATTGACTTAAAGTACTATAGGAGCGCAATAGGAAGTCTTCTATACTTAACTGCGAGTCGACCCGACATCCTATTCGCAGTAAGTATGTGCGCCAGGTTTCAAACCTGTGCTAAGGAGTCTCACCTAACCCTAGTTAAGCGTATCCTTAGATATCTAAAGGGTACACTTAATGTCGGTATTTAGTATCCTAGATCTACCGAGTTCGAACTAATCGGCTACTCCGATTCGGATTATGCCGGTAGTAAACTCGACAGAAAGAGCACGAGTGGTTGTTGTCAACTACTACCGAGTCTAGTGAGTTAGTGCGATGGGAAGCAACATTGTGTTGCCTTATCTACCACCAGTCGAATACATCGCGATGGGTGAGTGTGTCACTCAACTTCTTTGGATGAAGCACACTCTCCGCGACTTTAAGTTAGACTTTACGAATACTAAACTTCACGTAGATAACATTAGTTCAATTAATCTTACAAAGAATCCAATATGTCACTCTAGGACCAAACATATAGAAGTCAAACACCATTTCATTCGAGAACATGTATTAGCAGAGCCATACAACTCGAGTACGTCGAATCGAAATCTAACCTAGCAGACCTATTTACTAAACCCCTACCCGAAGCCGAATTTAGTCTATTAAGACGAAAATTGGGCATGTGCGTAATAGAATAAGAACTTGCAAACTATATTTTCTTACTACTATTTCTTATTTTTCATTTTGATGGAACTAGCATAGGACATACCTTAGATATCATGCACCTATAGATTTAAGGAGCCAGTACATCTCACAACACATAGGACTAATGTGTTTGTGTACTTAGCCACGTAGATGGGCGTGAGATGTTAGGACCCTACTCCAGGTTCCAAGATGTAGATCAAGTGCGTCAATATGAACCTCGGAGTATAAATATGCAACTAATATTAACCAACTCTAATCAGTACTTGTTGATAATATCATTTCAATCAAGTCAAACTAGAGTTGAACATTTAGATGAATTATTTTCACATACTATTTTTAAAATCATCATGCTTGGACTTAGGGTTTTCTTAAACCCCCCCCCCCCCACTTTTTCCTTGATTTATGTCAAAAGGGGGAGAAAAGGCCAAAGTTAAGGTTCAAGAAAAAGCCAAAGGTTCAAGAAAAAGCCAAAGTTCAATTTCAAATTTTTGAAATTGATAACTTAACTTAAAACTTTGATTCTGGCCTAAGTTAAGGGGGAGTAAGGTTTAGGTTTCAACTCTTCGGAATTGAAAACTTTAAAGGCCCAAGTTAAGAAATCAAAAGTTAAACCTTTTGAATAATTAACCTTTTGACTTAACTTTTGATTACTTAACTTGCACTTATTTTTGACTCTAAGAAGCCTAACTTAACTTTTGTGTTTGGAGAACTAAAAGTCTTTTTCAAGTACTCACCCTCGGTCAAGGGGGAGGGTTCCTCTAAGGGGAGAACTTGAGAAATATTTTTAGTTCTCCTACTTTTGCTTCTTGTCTTTACTATTTCATGCACTTAATTTCCTTAACTTTGTGTGTTTTTGCCATATATCAAAAAGGGGGAGATTGTTGGTGCAGTGAGGCACCGAAATCGAACCTGTGTTTTGATTATAGCAAAGACACAAAAGTTAAGTCTATTTTGTTTTCTCACGAGCTGAATCGAGTGTGCAGAAGATTGATATAGCTGGAGCTGAAGGCTAGCGACACCCGGAGGAAGCCGCGGTGGTCGGGCGATACTCGAGGTACTTCGGAGGGAGCCGAAGGAATCGAGTGGAAGGCCGGAAGCAAAAGCGACACGTAAGTATCGAGGTAAGCTCGTGTGTGCGAGAGTAAGTAAGGTCGTATCCTCTTTACGGGGATGATCTTAAGCGTAGATCCGACCAAAGACATCTTATAGATGGTCTAGGTCGAGATCGGATGGTCGATGACCATCGAAATTATATTTTATTGAGCTAACTTTGACTTGCGGCAAGCATCGGATCGCCGGCTTGGAGGACTCATTGCCGTGTATCGATCGATCGGCTAGAAGGTCATCAATCGATCGATGTCGCTGCCATCGATCGCGATGATGGCCATCGGTCGTGATGGTCAATGATCGGTCAAGAGTCAAGGCTTATCACTCCACCTCAAAGCGGTTTGGTGTCCATTTGTGATTGGTTGAAGACCCACTCGAAAAGGGGCTCAAAGGCTATAAAAGGAGGGCCAAACCTAGGGTTTTAACAACAATTCTAAGCTTCCAAAAAGTCTCCGCAAAGCTACCGACAACAACGTGCTTCTTCTTCTCCGACGTCTAGGTTTCATTTCCTTTATTTTTGTACGTCGGCTTTAATTCTAGTGTCGTTGCTCATTTACATTCTTCGAAGCTTTTTTTATCGTAACGAGGAGAGGGGGAGTGTCCCTCTACCTCAAGTTTTTTTGTATCGATTAACTCCTACCTCCAACGAGGAGGAGTTTGTTTAGTAATTTGCCCTCCATGCGTGGTCAAGGACCACTAGGGCCTTGGAGTAGTAGCCTTCGGCTACGAACCAAGTAAATCTCTTGTGTCTATTGTCTCATTTACTTTTTGTTTTGCTTATCTTTCCGCTGCATATAAGTTTTCTTTTAAAACGAGTTCGTACGAGAAAAATTTTCTTTCGCTATTCACCCCCCCTCTAGCGAACCGCATCGATCCAACAATTAGTAAGTACATGTGGTTAGGGTTATTTTTATGACCTCAGATTGGGTTACTGGGTTGCATCACTAGGTTAGGTGATGAGTCCAAATTATGAGGTCAGTCGTTGTATCGTATACATATCAGTGTGTTAGCTTGACGGATCTATTTATCTATACATAGGTAAATAGGTTGTGATTACGGATTTGTCGTCCTTGCATGGTTGACTAGGTCTCCCCGTGAGTTAGGGAGTATTGTGAGGATTTGTGTGTGAGCTATGCATCATTACATTTCATGCATGCCGGATGGTCCCTTGTGGTTGAGACGTCGTCGTCATCCCGCCTCCCGCCACTCGGGGTAGTGGTTTGCAGGTTGAGGGCGAGAGCATTATCGCGTGCGCTCGCCACTATGGATGGTGGTAGCTGGAGATGTGCACTTGGCCACTGTGTGGAGTGGTAGTTAGCGCACTCACCCACTATAGACAGTGGTCGTGTGATGTGTAGTTGTCCTGGGTGCGGTGCTCGTCACCTCATGGGTAGAGACGGAGCGGCTAGCAGCAGGGACCCCCGTGTGGGTAGCATATAGCTCTATGGCGGGCTAGCTACTGTTTCATACTACCCAACTCGGTCACTCGAGAGTGGTGGCGGCTGGAGGCGGGATAATTGTCATGTCGTGCCACCTAGGCCACCGTCGTCGTAGTTGAGTTGGGTGTGCAGGCATGACCATGCATATGCATTGCAGATATATATATATGTATGCATGTATTTGATATATGTTTTACATATGCCTGTGAGATGCTGCATTTGATTGAGCTATGATTGTTGCACATGCTTGTTCATCATGATACATGTCATTTGCATTTTATTTACTGCTATGTGTTAAGCATGATACATGCGTTGATTCAGACTGTTATATGCCTTTGATTAGCATCATGTCATTGCGGGTGATCGGTTGTTATTACAGTGATCATATATTGTTCATATGTTGGAGTATTAGTCGGGTATGGGATTGATTTAGTCGTTATATGAGTTATGTTATTGTAAATCTCAGATGATCTAGCATCCGTGTTACATTACCTTATGTTTAGTTGATTAGTTTAGTATATACACTGAGTATGACTTTACTGTAGTTACTTGTTATTAGAGTTGGATAGAACTGTATGTCTATTGGATTCATGCTGTATACCTGTAGATCTTCACATGTATACTTGTAGATCTATCCTTATATGTTATTCATGAACTTTCTATATATTACCCCTGAGTTTATACTCACCACCCCTGGACCCTGGGCTTCCTGTCGCCCAGATAACAGGTAGAAGATTCCTTGGACGTTCGGAGCTCCGCCAGCTGATCCCATCTCACACCGGACCAATGGATATGGTTTCCGTGTTGTTGTATCCTTACGGATTGTTGGTTTGGGTTTTTCCCTGTATTGTTTCCGTATTTGTGATATACGGACATATTGTATGTATTTGGTCTTTGATTCGATTACGGTTATGATTCTTGTCGTGTCAAGTCACTCCGGAGTGCACAGTTGGTCTTTGTATCTTGTTGATCTATTTGTATTGTTTCCGCTGTGTTTAGTATGTTTGATATGTTGATATCTGTGTATATCATATTGTTATTGTGGGCCTACGGGCCTTGTATTAACCCGATATGTTGCCACGTACAGGGGAGATGCCGTCCGTTTGCTTTTCGGCACGGCATACTCCCGGGGCTTGACAAAATCCTACTATTTTTACCTGTTTTGCGACAAACACATCTAACAATATAAACTAATTCACATATCAAACTTCATAATTATCTAATCAATGAAAATAATTCAATACCAAGTCAATACACATATAACAAACATAAACGTAACTTATAATACAAGGATATTGAATGTGACAAGTCAAGTAATATTTAGATATAACAATTCAAACATCACCATCATCATCAAGAAATATATCTTCATCGTCATTATTACATACATCAGCAGGAGGACCATATCGAGAAAGAGAAAGTTGACTTTAACTAGAAAATAATTGAAGATGCTACATAATTAACATCTATTGCCTCCGAAATTCGTTCATCTGTTCATTTAATTCCTTTACTTCTTGATCTCTTTGTGTCGATTCATTTTTCTTTTGTACTAGTAACTCCTTCAAATGACTAACCTCTTCGACCAATTGATTTATTTCTTCTTTTACTACCGATGAGGATGAAGAAGAAGCACCAGAGACTTTATATGTTCGACTCAAAGAACCATGTTCAATTATTCTTCCACCTTTTACCCCTCCAATTGCTTCGAGCCATAAATTCATATTGCCAAAAGAAGGCTCAGATTCAACTGCATCATCATTTGCACCTGAATTTATTTGTGCAAGTTCATCGTATTTCTCTTGTTTTGAAAAAAAGCTAAATAATAACAAAAGACTTTAGAATTTTAAAATCACAAACCTTCATTATTCTAGCTCGCTTTTCACTCCACGTCTTATCTTTCTTTTGAAATGTACAGGCGAGTGCCTATGAATAATGATTCGGTCCTCGTTTTTTGGGCCTAAACAAACATCGTTATGAATACTAAAATAGTGAGTATTAGATAAAAAAAAAAGGATTTGAAAAAACTCATCAATCGATATCTATATTCATTGATATTGATTGATCCTCCCGCATATGTGGCAGACATAGCGCCAGAATTATAATTTTGATTTTTCTTATTTTATTCATTACTTTGCTTGCTATCCTCAGATCCTCAACATGCAACAATCTTATTCCAGTTCTCTTCGGTTATGCAATGTGGCTTTTTTACTTCTGGTTTTCGCATGACTTAGTATGTTTCTAATATGATCATCATATTTTTTCTTGAAAATTCTCCTTATCTCTAGTGTTTCACTCTCTCCCAAGTAAATACCCGCTACAGTAGAGAAAAAAATGAAATGATTATATTAACTATAATTTTATATACAAATTAATTTAAATAACTTACCTTGAACTCATTCCATCACAGATTTTTTATTTCTTCTAGCATGCTCGTATAAGTCATCGAAGCTCCGCCCCAATAGTTATTCACTATTTTATTCACTTCGTCAATAACATGTACAGAATTTGTAAATCTATCATAAAATAAAAATAAATCATATTAGATATTTATAAAAAACATATCTTATTAAAAACATACATAATTTAAAACTTGAATACGTACGAATCTCTGCGCGACGATATCAACTCTTACATAGCTTCCCTTTCAACGAATGATTGTTGTACTGGGGAAAATACATTAATAAGGGTTTGTTGAGAACCAGAAGATCCTGCAACTGGAGAAGGGGCCAAAGGCACATTTTTTGCAAGAGAATCAGACTGTGCAGGAGCTGAAACAGAGGAAGAGTGTGATCTTTCATCACTACTCCATCTATAACTGCCACGTCGAAACTATCAATAATAATAATAATTAGAATAATTAAGTAAAAAAAGATTACATCTTCATATCAAATGTATAATATTGACAATATGATAAAAAATTACCATATTTGAAGCAACTGGATAACTTATAGAAAAAGATAGTTCATTAATATATGAAATTTAGAATAAGACAGTAAATAGAAACATAATTGATACTGAATAAAATTTATTGATATTCATAAATCGAAGTCCTCATTGTCATTTTCATCATCATGTGTCTCTTCAATTTCATCATCCTCATTGTCATCGTCATCGTCATCGTCATCGTCATCGTCATCCTCTAAATCAAAGTCCTCATCTTCATATTCATTTATTTCACTTGTATCAACGTCTATTACTACGCCACTGGGATCTCATAATGTTGAAATATTATATTCTTCTTTCTGAAGTGTATTGACAATTTCATCTTGTTGATATGTTGTCTTCCCAACGTTCCTCGATTTTGTTCCATGCTTTTGTTTTACAAATAGCCCACCAATCAATTTTGTCACATCTTAAGCTATGATATGAAGCATAAAATATTTGAATCGCTTGCGTGCTAAGTCAAATGGTTTATACATCTTGTATAATTTTTTGTGATTTATTTCAACCAAATTAAACTGTGGATACACCTTCATGCCTTTGATAGGGTCAAACCAACGACACATAAATAAAACAATTGGCAAATCTGAGCCAGGGTACTCTACCTCTAAAATTTTATCCAGCAAACCATAAAAATCATTCGTTGCACCTCCATCATTTGATGACTAAACACGAACCCCACTATTCATTGTAGTTTTTCCTATCCCATATTTTTTAGTATGAAAATTATATCCATTTATGAAATATGTCGGCCAAGTTTTCACCATTGATTTTGGACCCCATGACAGATGGCTTATCAATTCTTGATCAATGTGAGATTGATTATCATGAATCTAAAGTCAAATAAATGTGTGTTAAAGCCAATATTTAACCAATTGATTATTACAGAATACTTACATATTTTTTGAACCATGGTGCAAATTCGTCATCACAGAAACGATCGAACTCATGCTCCAGAAGCTCCAAATATAGGGTTTGAAAATTCCTACCATAAAAATAAATATAACACAAACAAGAATTTTTTATATATGAAATATAAAATATAACATATATATACTGACTTGAAATACGGCATTACTTCTGAACAGTTCAGTAAAATATATGTGTGGGGTGCTCACCATTCTTAACCAGTTAAGTATTTACGTATACAAGATCCACTTGGTCGATCAAGATAGTTAAAAATTAAGAATGAATTCAAATTTGAATCAATAGGACCCTCATCATTTCTTCCTACTCTCCATCATTTGCATTGAACGTAAGGTTCAAAATAATATGATGCAAAAGTTGTAACTTCCTCCATAATATATGCATTAACAAAAAAAGCCTCAACGTGTGCCATATTTTTCACCTTTTTCTTCAAGTGATAGAGGAATCTAATAGTAATAAAATAAAATATATTAGAAATTAACTTATACTAAAAATAATCAATTGCACTAACAACGATCAAAGAAAATGAAAAGTTCACCTTTCAAATGGATACATCCATCGAAATTGAACAGGACCTCCAACTTTGGCCTTGTATGGTAAGTGAATCAAAATATGTTCCATGAAATCGAAAAATGACGTTGGAAATATTCTTTCTAAGTTGCACAAAATTATTGGAATATCTCTCTCTAATGTCTCCATGTTTGAATGACTCAATACTGTCGAGTAAATATCATGAAGAAAAATTCTTAATTCCGTAATTATGCCCCATACAAAATTTGGCAACATTTCCTTAAATGCAATAGGGATTAGTCTTTCCATTAATATATGACAGTCATGACTTTTCAAACCAATCAATTTGCATTCCTTCAAATTGACACATCTTCCAAGATTAGAGACATAACCATCAAAAAATCTCAATGATTTCAACCATTCATAAACAATCCGTCTCTAATCCTTATTCAATGTATAAACTGCTTTTTGTTGGTGCAACAATGCCCCAAGCATTCATGTGTTTTGATGTTTGGATAATCATCTAAGTTAGGCAATGCTTTGTGATCTAATTGTGAACATGTTTAAGTGACAGGGAAATCCAAGGATGAAGACTTGGTAAAAGGAAGTCCAAGTATGATCTTGGCAAAGGAAGTCCAAGGGATGGACTTGGCAGCGTAAGACCAAGCTTGTAGTCTTGGCAGCGTAAAGTCCAAGTGAACCTTGGCAAAGGAAGTCCAAGGGATGGACTTGGCAGGGTAAGACCAAGCTTGTAGTCTTGGCAGCGTAAAGTCCAAGTGAACCTTTGCAAAGGAAGTCCAAGTATGATCTTGGCAAAGGAAGTCCAAGGGATGGACTTGGAAGCGTAAGACCAAGCTTGTAGTCTTGGCAGCATAAAGTCCAAGTGAACCTTGGCAAAAGAAGTCCAAAGTAAAGTCTTGGCAGCATAAGTCCAAGCTTGTAGTCTTGGCGGCGCAAAGTCCAAGCTTTTGGCAACCCAAGACATGTAGGCCAAGGAAACTCTTTAAAGCAGCGCAAGGTCGAAGGAAGAGTTAGAAGGTCAAGTCTAGGTCTAGGAGTCAATTCAAGTATGAATTATTCATACTTGACTAGTATCAGTCGACTGATATGATGTAGCGATCGGCGATAAGGTACTCGGCCGAGTCGGTGGCCGACTATCGGATCGGTACCGAAGCGACGGTCGGTGATAAGCAATCAATCGATCGCCAATTCAGCGTCGGTGATCAAGTCAAAAATGAGCACAGAATGGAGTCTCACTCAACTCCTCACGACGATCACTCGACTGATCGCTTCATCAGTCGACTGATGAAGTGATCAGTCGATTGATAGGCCTCCCGTTGAAAATGGCGGCTACGAATCCCCGCGGATCCGCTCTGTCAAAAGCCGTTAGCTTCGACGGCAGTCGACTGATGGTGAGCATCAGTCGACTGATCAAAGCTCAAAGGGAAAAATAGCCCTTCTTCTATAAGAAGAGGCCTTGGGGAGCTTGGTGAAACTAGTGCTCTCATTCCTATCTACACCCTCGTGCTCACCAAGTTTTCTCCAAGTGTTTTTGTGATTCTAAACCTCCTCTTCTCTAGTCTTCATCTTCCATCATTGTAAAGAAGAGGAGTGCATTGTAAGACAAGGTTTCTCCACCTTGGTTCATCCAAAGGAGGATTTAGTGAAGCTTGGCTAGGGCTAATCCACCTTACGGATTACCGTGGAGTAGGAGCGTCATCTCCGAACCACGTACATCAGGTGTTAGCATTGTATTCTTGTTTCTCATTCTTATTTGTATTTGTATTTGTATTGCTTCCGCTAACATACTTTGTAGAAACAAAGAAAGGCTAATCACCCCCCCTCTAGCCATTACAAAGCTCTAACAAGTGGTATCAGAGCCCGGATAGCTTGGAAGATTTCACCATCAACCAAGGCATCAATGGCTCTTCAAGAGGGATATAGCACCGCCAAGCCACCGCTCTTCGATGGGAGTCACTTTGCGTATTGGAAAGGTAGGATGAAGTATTATCTAATGAGTAATATTGAGATTTGGCATAGCATTGTAGATGGCTTTGAGGAACCGGTGGATGAACATGGAAACCCTATTCCAAGCAAGGATTAGACAAGGGAAATGAATAGGAGGTTCGAATCAAATGCAAAGGCGGTACTCACCATCCAATGAGGTATTACAATGGAGCAACTCAACAAGGTGGGACCTTTCGAATCCGCCAAGGAGTTATGGGAAAAGCTCATTGAGCTAAATGAAGGAGTCAAAGAGGGCCAAGAAGGACTTGCTAATTGGACAACTTCAAGCCTTCCAAATGAAGATGCATGAAACCGTAAGCCAAATGCATGGAAGGTTTAAGGAGATTGTGAATGGACTCCACATCATAGGTGAACGAGTTGACAACCGGGATTTGGTAAGGTACATTCTTCAAGCATTTCCTAGAACTTCTCTATGGACTTCTATAGTTGATGCTATTAAGGTAACTAGGGATCTTTCTCAAATTAAAATTGATGAATTATTTTGTGAGTTTGAATTGCATGAGCAAACTAACATGTCCTCTAAGGAAAAGGGTTTAACTCTATTTGTTGAAAAGAAGGAAAAGAAGAAGAAAGAAAGGAAAGAAGTGTCATCATCATCCGAGTCGGAGCATGATTCAAGTAGTGATGGAGACTCATCTAGTGAGATGACCCACTTTGTCAAGAAGCTCTATAGAAAATCAAAGGAGTTCAAGAATAGAGAGGCAAGGAAGGGGTCCCATTCTTCAAGAGGTAAGTTTAGTGGTAATTCAAATTTTAACAATAATGTGATTTTCCATGCTTGCAATAAGAAGAGGCACATAAAGCCAAATTGCCCGGAGTTAAAGAAGAAGGAAGAAAAAGAAACGAAAAAGAAGGATAAGAAGGAGGAGAAGAAGAAGGAGGCCATGATGGCTCAAACCACATGGGACACACCAAGTGTTAAAGATTCCTCCTCTGATTATGAGCTTTGCCACGTCACACGCCATGTGACACTCATGGCCCAAGGAGATGACTCCGGTACATCAAGCCAAGAAGAAGACTCTTCAAGTGATGAATCGTCATCTAGTGACGATGAGGTAATAAACTCTCCTAAAGTTAAGCTTCTTTATAAATCAATTGCTTATCTTAAAGAGGCTCTAGATAAGTCTAAATCTAAGGTTAGAAGCATGAAGGTAGAACTAAAGGCCATTAGGAATGAAAAACCTTCACATGTTGATTCTTGCATACTTAAGGAAGAGAATGACAAACTTAAGGATGAGGTTAGTAACTTAAAGGCATGCTTAGAAAAATTTACGAATGACTCAAAATATCTTGACATGATCCTTAGCCGACAAAGAGCCGTTTACAACAAGGCCGGTATAGGATATAAGTCAAAAGAAAAAGAAGTTGCTTATATCTCATTGATTAATAGAAAAGCAACCATTAAGGGTAAGGTTAAGAAAGCATGGGTACCTAAGAAGTTTTTACTTAATGTTACCGGTCCTAATGTTTGGGTACCAAAAGATTATGTTTTTCATGTGATTTAGGTAGGAGAGCAAGGTATGTGGATTGTGGATAGCGGTTGCTCAACACACATGACCGGGGATGTGAGCAAGTTCTCCACAATTAAGTATGTGAAGAAGGGAGCGGTGTCTTTTGGAAATAGTGGAAAACTCAAGATATTAGGTAGAGGTACAATTGAGGTATCCCCCAAAATTGTCATTCACAAAGTTTTACTAGTTGAAAATATGAAATTCAATTTATTAAGTGTTAGTCAACTTTGTGATGCAAGCTACCATGTGTCTTTTGAATCTTCTAAATGCATGATTAGACACAAGGAATTAAATGATTGTATGTTAGTTGGATATAGGAAATCAAATATTTATTATGTTGATCTTTCATATGCTTCTAACATTTCTACTAAGTGTCTTATTGCAAAAGAAGAAGAAAGTTGACTATGGTATAAGAGATTGGGGCACATCAACATGAAAAACATAGCCAAGGTAGCCAAGTTGGAATTGGTCAAAGGGCTACCAAAGATCAAGTATGTCAAGAACAAAATGTGTGATGCATGCCAAGAAGGAAAATAAACAAAGACATCACACAAAGGTAAAACCTTAACGAATACATCTTTACCGTTAGAACTATTGCATCTTGACTTATTTGATTGCCATAGTACTGCTTCTTTAAATGGTAGCAAATATTGTTTAGTTATAGTAGATGGTTTTTCTAGGTATACTTGGGTCTATTTTATGAAACATAAGGTTGATACTTTAAAAATAATCATAGGATTTAGTAAAAGGGTTGAAAATGAAAAGAGTCTCAAAATCAACTGGATCCGTAGTGATCATGGCGGTGAATTTGAGAATTCTAAATTTTCACAATTTTGTTTAGAGCAAGGGTACAAGCATGAGTTCTCTTGTCCTAGAACCCCCCAATAAAATGGGGTGGTGGAAAGGAGAAATCGTGCCCTACAAGAGGCGGCTAGGACTATGCTTAATGCATATTCTCTACCTAGCTACTTGTGGGCGGAAGCGGTTAATACCGCTTGCTATATCCAAAATAGGGTTCAAATCCATAGGTTTTTTAGGAAAGACACCATTTGAATTATGGAATGGGACTATTCTCACAATTCATTATTTCAAAGTCTTTGGATGTAAAGTTTATATTTTAAACACCAAAGATAACTTAGGAAAATTTGAATCCAAAGTGGATGAGGGAATCCTAGTTGGATACTCATCTACGAGTAGAAGATATAGAGTCTACAATAAGAGAACCCAAGGGATTGAGGAGTCCTCCAATGTTCAATTTGATGAAACCACTAGTACCTACCCTAGAAAGTCCTCCATTGATAAGGATATTAATGACAATAATCAAAACATTACCCAAAAGCTTCAAAATTTGACCATAAGGGGTAATGATCAAGGGGGAGGAAGAGGAGATTCCGAGGATGAAAGGAGGGTAGAAGATAACAATGATCAATTTGAAACCCCTTCTAGAACCCTAAGAATTCATCAAGATCATCCACTTGACCAAGTAGTAGGAGATCTATCTCAAGGAGTAAGAACTAGGTCATTTCATAGAGCTCCTACTAGTCAAGTTGCTCTTATTTCACAAATTGAGCCCAAATCAATCAATGATGCATTACATGATCCGGATTGGATTTTGGCAATGCAAGATGAATTGGCTCAATTTGAGAGGAGTCAAGTATGGGAGTTAGTTCCTAGACCCAATGTTAGCACCATAATTACTACAAGATGGGTCTTTAGGAATAAGCTAGATGACCAAGGAAATATCACTAAAAATAAGGCTAGGTTGGTTGCTAGGGGATTCAATCAAGTTGAGGGGCTTGACTATGATGAGACTTATGCCCCGGTTGCTAGGTTCTCTATTAGAATTCTCTTAGGGTATGCTTCCTATATGGGATTTAAACTTTATCAAATGGATATTAAATCGACATTCCTAAATGGTTATATTAAGGAAGAAGTATATGTAGAACAACCACCCGGGTTTGAGAACATAGATTATCCAAACCACGTATATAAGCTTAATAAAGCATTATATGGGTTAAAACAAGCTCCCCGGGCATGGTATGAAAGATTGTCATCTTTCTTAATTTCTAAGGATTTTAGAAGGGGCCAAGTAGATCAAACCTTGTTTATAAAGTCAACATTAAAGGATATTTTTATAGCCCAAATATATGTTGATGATATTATTTTTGGGTCAACAAACGATGATCTTCTTCAAGACTTTATAAAAAACATGGAGAATGAATTTGAAATGAGTTTAGTTGGAGAGCTTAACTTTTTCCTAGGGTTACAAGTCAAGCAAACCAATGAAGAGATTCATATTTATCAAACCAAATATATAAATGAAATTATCAAGAAATTTGGTTTGAAAAATGCCCAAATTGTAACCACTCCTATGGCCACTAGCACTAGAATAGATAGTGATCATGATGGTAAATCAATTGATCTTAAACTTTATAGGAGTATGATTGGTAGCCTACTATACCTAACTGCTAGTAGACCCGATATCTTATTTGCGGTAGGTATGTGTGCAAGATACCAATCTCGTGCCAAAGAATCACATTTAGTAGCCGTTAAGAGAATTTTAAGATATATTAAAGGCACCCTAAATGTAGGACTTTGGTATCCTAGGACTAAATCCTTTGAGTTGCTTGGCTATACCGATTTCGATTATGCCGGTTGCAAATTGGATAAGAAGAGTACTAGTGGTGGATGCCAATTTCTTGGGTCCTTCCTAGTTAGTTGGAGTAGTAGGAAGCAACATTGTGTTGCTTTATCAACCACCGAAGCCGAATATGTGGCTATAGGTGGTTGTGTAGCTCAATTACTTTGGATGAGACATACTCTTGAGGACTATGAGCTACACTACTCTAACATTAAAGTTTATTGTGACAATGTGAGTACCATCAACTTGACCAAAAATCCGGTACATCACTTTAGGATCAAGCACATTGAAGTGAAACATCACTTCATAAGAGATCATGTAGCAAGAGGGGACATTGAACTTAATTATGTAGAATCTAAGTCCAACCTTGCCGATATCTTCACCAAAGCTCTTCCCGAAACAAAATTTTCATCATTAAGGAGAGAGCTTGGTATGTGCTTTGTAGAGTAAAATTCTAGGTTTGCATGATCCCATATTCATATGTTAGCCTTATACCTTGATGCATCTCACAAAAGCCTTAAGAAACCTTGATTCTTGTATTAAGACACTTAGGAACATGTGAGATGATAGGGAAGGTGTGTTTGGTTCATCATGCTTGTTATGATGCATTACTATGAGCCAATGACACACCTAGAGACATAAATACTTCATGGACCAATCATTGGGAAGGCTTGTATTCAAGTAATGAATACATAGTTCCAAGAACATGATTGGAAATATCAAATAAAATATATTTTAAACTATGTTTATCATATTTTGAAAAACAGTTTTCAAGTGGAACACAAAAGTGATACAAAGTTTGCAAAATTTTTAGAACTTTTGTTAGTTTCCAAGTTTGTATTAATCTTGAAATCTAGAAAACATATATTTTTCAAAATATTTTTCCTTAATAAAGTATGATCTCAGAAATGTGTACACAAAATTTCGTGATTTTTTGAGGTTTCTAGAATTTCTAACGCATTTCTGAAGTTGGACTGAAAAGGCTGAAATTCGAATTTGGCTCCATTTTCTATTATTTAGTGTGTCTTTGATGTCCTAAAACTATAGCATGATAATATTGGGTATAAACAAATTTTTAGGACTGTTTAATGCGGTGTTTTAGGGGGAGTTTCATAATATATATCTTTTCATCCCCAAACTTACATTGTTGGTGCAAAGTTAGGACTTAGCTTTCAAAATTTTGTTATGCTTTGCTTCAAATGTTACTCACACATCATGAAGCATATCTTGGATTAAGGGGGAGCTTAATATCAATCTTATAACTTAGTCCAAGATACAACAACTTTAATTCTTTCATGAAATTTATGAATCCTTCTCTTTTTGATGTATGTCAAAGGGGGGGAAGGAATGTTTAAGTTAGAATTCATATTAAAAATATGATTATATGCATATGGTAAAGACCTAACTTAAATGATTGCCAAACATCAAAAAGGGGGAGATTGTTGGTGCAACAATGCCCCAAGCATTCATGTGTTTTGATGTTTGGATAATCATCTAAGTTAGGCAATGCTTTGTGATCTAATTGTGAATATGTTTAAGTGACAGGGAAATCCAAGGATGAAGACTTGGTAAAAGGAAGTCCAAGTATGATCTTAGCAAAGGAAGTCCAAGGGATGGACTTGGCAGTGTAAGACCAAGCTTGTAGTCTTGGCAGCGTAAAGTCCAAGTAAACCTTGGCAAAGGAAGTCCAAGGGATGGACTTGGCAGCGTAAGACCAATCTTGTAGTCTTGGCAGCGTAAAGTCCAAGTGAACCTTGGCAAAGGAAGTCCAAGTGATGGACTTGGCAGCGTAAGACCAAGCTTGTAGTCTTGGCAACATAAAGTCCAAGTGAATCTTGGCAAAAGAAGTCCAAAGTAAAGTCTTGGCAGCATAAGTCCAAGCTTATAGTCTTGGCGGCGTAAAGTCCAAGCTTTGGAAACCCAAGACATGACGAGGCCGAAGGAAACTCTTTAAGGCAGGCGCAAGGCTGAAGGAAGAGTTAGAAGGTCAAGTCTAGGTCTAGGAAGTCAATTCAAGTATGAATTATTCATACTTGACTAGTATCGATCGATATGATGTATCGTGATAAGGTGCTCGGAGTCGGAGGACTATCGATTATCACGACCGGTCAGAACCGAAATCGATCGATAGGATTGAGCACGCCTTCAGCAATGATCGATCAAGTGGAAAATGGGCACAGAATAGAGTCTCACTCGACTCCTCGCGGCGATCACTTGACTGATCGCTTCATCAGTCGACTGATGAAGTGATCAATCGACTGATAGGCCTCCCGTTGAAAATGGCGTCTACGAATCCCCGCGGATTCGCTCTGTCAGAAGCCGTTAGCTTCGACGACAGTCGACTGATAGTGAGCATCAGTCGACTGATCAAAGCTCAACGGGAAAAACAGGCCTTGGGGAGCTTGGTGAAACTAGTGCTCTCATTCCTAGCTACACCCTCGTACTCACCAAGTTTTCTCCAAGTGTTTTTGTGATTCTAAACCTCCTCTTCTCTAGTCTTCATCTTCCATCATTGTAAAGAAGAGGAGTGCATTGTAAGACAAGGTTTCTCCACCTTGGTTCATCCAAAGGAGGATTTAGTGAAGCTTGGCTAGGGCTAATCCACCTTACGGATTACCGTGGAGTAGGAGCGTCATCTCTGAACCACGTACATCGGGTGTTAGCATTGTATTCTTGTTTCTCATTCTTATTTGTATTACTTCCACTAACATACTTTATAGAAACAAAGAAAGGCTAATCACCCCCCCTCTAGCCATTACAAAGGTCTAACACTTTTGGCTTTGGTCCCCTACTATTTTCATCGACATCAAGATTCGGTTGTTTACAGATGAGACACATATCTTTTCTTGCATTCAGATTGTATTTTGTTTTTTCAGTAATATCCATCACTATATTTATCAGTTTATCAAAAATATTTTTCTCAATACGCATTACATCGAAATTGTGATGAATTAAATTACTCTACCAATACGATAAATCCCAAAAAATACTCTGTTTAGTCCATTTATGCATACTTCCATAGCCATATATTATAACATTTGATTCTTCAACAATATATGGAAAGTTAAGCACTCTATGTCATAAGCATTCACCGTTTAATCTCAATGCTAGAGGTGTTCTTTCAATTATATTCTTAGTGAATTCTTCTTTATTTCTTTTGAATTTATGATTTGGTGGTAAAAATTATCTATGACAATCAAAATAACTAGGCTTCTTTTCATGTTTCAATCTGAATGACTTTGATCTCTCCATACATATTGGACATCCTAAAATCCCAGCGGTACTCCATCCCGATAACATACCATAAGCCAAAAAATTATTTACGGTCCAAAGAAGTGCAACTCTCATTATAAACATCTGATTAGTATGAATATCATATGTGGAAACACCCTCATCCCATAGTCGTTTCAACTCTGCAATTAATGGTTGCATGTAAACATCTATTAACTTTTTGGGATTATGAGGGTCAGGAACAATCAATGTTAAAAATATATATGGTGTTTTCATACACATACCGGGTGGAAGATTATACAGAGTTAAGATAATTGGCCAACAAGAATAAGTTCTTCCTGATTTTCTAAATGGAGCAAATCCATCAGCACATAGACTCAACCTAATATTTCGAGTCTCATTCGCAAACTCAGGATATGTTCTATCAAATTTTGTCCATGCATCTGCATCTGATGAATGACACATTATCCCTACATTTGTTTCATGATTTGCATGCCAAGTCATGTGTTCAGCAGTGACCTTTGATGCATAAAACTTTTGCAATCTAGGAGTTAAAGGCAAATAGAACATTTGTATGTATGATTTACGTTGCTTATTACGATTCAATTTCATGGTACTCTTGTACCTACATTGATTATAGAATTTACAAATCTCTACATCTGCATTATCTCTCCAATATAGCATGTAACCATATTTGCAAACATCAATTCTTTTCACCGGAAGACCTAATTCTTTCACAAGTTTTTTTATACTGTAAAAATCATTAGGCATTATTGTAGGATCATTGGCATCACTAGAAGGGGGGATGAATAGCGTCGATCATCATCACTTGAAGTTTCACAAAGAAAAGAGCTCGTTCAACAATAAGCAATGGAAGCAAAAGAAAAGAAGACAGTACACACAAAAACACTCAATTTTTTTACTTGGTTCACAGTTCTCCCACAAACTGCTATGTCCAAGGCCTACCTCTACTCTTTCTCCTTCTTAGAAAAGTTCTGAAGGTAGAGAAACCTCTTAATACAAAATTTCAAGAGTTACAGCAAAACTTACAACAGAAACTGTTTGAGAAGAGCAAGATTACAATGTGCATTTAATAGCTAGGGCTTCTTCTCTTTACTCCCTTTATTGCCTTTGAAGATGATTGGAGCTTGAAGGATGAAGGCAAAGCACAGGAGAATCACTTTAGAGGGTTTTGTGAACAATAATGTAGGTAAGTGATGAAGTGAACTGGAGAAAACCCTTATAACGAACACGATTAGAGCTTTTTTCGCCCATGCAGTCAAGTTACCTCGACTGGCGCCTTAACTATAGTTTGATTACCGTTGCTAATGGTAAGTTTCTGTTAGTAATATATGAGAGATGTCCTAAGGCAATCGCCTTATGTATGAACCATTTATATGATAAATGAAGATTCACTATTTGAGTATACATGTTTTATGTATTTGATTGGATCTTAAACTCATTTCTTGAATGTCCACGATACGATTCACGGCATGAGAGAATTTGTGATTGGATCACAACTAGTGAGTATCTCTACATGTGTAATTGTGATGTATCGGAATTATCCTAGTCGATGAATTGATGGATTTGGACACCATCATTATGAGAGACTAACCGCAGGTATACTCCTTGGTGTATCCAAGCGGTGATTCTCACTTGGTGGGTGATGTCAGTTAATCGTGGATGCTAGTTATGGTAACTAGTTCATTGGAGTGACCAGGTAAGACTTCATATGGTTCTCTGCATATATAGATATGTCAATGAAGTTCTTCTTGTGGCTTAAGTGCGATGTTCCTTTGACTTGCGGTATTCAAGTCATCTTGATCATGAAGACTTATGCTTTGACATCTTAAGCAAGCATCTCTAAGGAGATGTGGACCCGGGATGATTGGGTATAAGTCGAAGTGATCGAAGGTGTTTGAATAGCCTATAAAGGATTCACCACTCCTTGCGAGGATATGTATACCCATGGCCTCTCGTCGGATTGTTACTAAAGTCTTTGGCCAAAGCATTACATGTTTAGAGTAAAGTACTCTTCGATACATGTGGAGTAACTAGAATCCGTAGGACGAGGAAAAGATACTTGGGCTAGGTGTGACGTAGTCAGCCTAGTGGGGACTGACACAATAGACCATGTCCTGAACCAAGTGGGTATAAGATGAGTGAAGGGAATGGGGCACGATTCATTTGAGCTACTGAAGGGTTTCAGAAATAGTTCTGGATCAACCGTTGATCTTTTCGGTTAATTGGGGATCATGATGTACTACTAGGTGCCACTCATGATCGTTCTATAATTAATGGTTAATTATAGACGGCCAACATAAACCGAGAACCTATTTGGTCACACGCACAACGAGTGTAATCCAAAGGATTTAAAACGAGCTTGAGAATGGGATTCTCAGAACGAGAGAAACTATGTTTGGTTGGACCAAACATAAAGCGAGCATGAAATTGTTTCAGTCGCAATGGAAGCGTGGATGGGCCGTGTCTTATGAAGACATAATGGATGGACCAAAATGGTTTGGTTCTAATTCAATGGATAAGAATAAACCAAAGGGTTTGGTTTATTTTAAACGAATGAACCAAAAGTTGGTTCGGTTCGTTTTAACTTAAAATAAACCATCAGGGTTTGGTTTATTTTAACTTATCTTAATGGAGCGGGTTAACGGGCTTT
Organism: Wurfbainia villosa; assembly: GCA_025175895.1. Taxonomy (NCBI): domain Eukaryota; kingdom Viridiplantae; phylum Streptophyta; class Magnoliopsida; order Zingiberales; family Zingiberaceae; genus Wurfbainia; species Wurfbainia villosa. The sequence continues at coordinate 7,826,978 of CM045995.1, read as the reverse complement.
ATGGATATGATCCATTAACCATTAAGAGAATTAGTTCTCTATAAAATGGGCTTAATTGTTAAACCCTAATTAATCCAAAACCCTAGCCTCTTAGAGTTGCCGCCCACCCCTTGTTGGAATTTTTTCAACCCAAGAGCGTGCCGCCCAGCTTTGTGCCGCCGTCCAAGACCCTTGGGCGTCAAGCTCCAGCCGGTGAACCTCGGCGACCCTCCGTGATCTCCTATAGGTTCGGCATCAAGGTGAGCCTTTTCTCTCCTTGTTTTGGCGGCGCCTACTCCTCCACCAAGCTGTCCAGTTTTCTGGACAGCTTCTTCTCCTCTCGTCGGGCGTCGTTTGGGCGGCGGTTAGTGCTCCGACAGCGGCTAACTTACGAGGATTTGATCTCGGTAATCCTCTGAGGTGGAGGGGCGAAGGATTAAAATCAAGCGGTTGTTACCTCTCCGGAGAAGCGAGTTTTGAGAACTCGTTTTGGATCCGAATTTGGATTCGGATCGTGATCATCTCTCGATCACGTCGTCTTCAACACGAGGCTAGTAACCCGTACGAAGACGAAGCTCGTGACTTAGCGAAGTCATCCCGAGGAGCTCGGCGTGGATACGGATAGAGACGATTCTTACGAGGATCGTTCCGGTTGATGCCGTTCCCGCTACACGTCATACGGAAGGTATAACGTAGTTTAATTTCCTTTTATTGCAAATTTTAATTTACGGTTATGTCTACACTTGTTGTAATAGCATGCGTGTGTTGTGTGTGTTGTAATAAATATAGATTTATTATTTTTAATTGCTTCCGCTGTGCTCATGTTTACGAAACATGATCGAACACACCTGCCTTGGCGGTCGAAACCCATGATGGTATCAGAGCCCAGGTTGTGTTTCTACATAATCGTAAAATGGTTTTGCGATAGTCATAATGTATTTCTGGAAATTTTCTAATTTTGGAAATTTAGAAGTATTTATGGAAATTTTTCAATTTTGGAAAGTCTAGAAGTATTTATGGAAATCTTCCACTTTTGGAAAGTTGGAAGTATTTATGGAAATTGATATTTTCCATAAATAAAATATTTGATTAGATTAAAATTTGTTTCCTAATTTAATCATGATTTGATTTAAATCAAATCTTAAAATATTTTATTTCCATAAGTAGTTTTAATGATTTAGGAAATTGGTTTCCTAAATAGATTTTCCTTAATCAAATAATTCCATGAATAAAATATGTGATTAGATTTGGAAATTTGTTTCCTAATTTAATTATGATTTGATTTGGAGAATCAAATCTTAAACATATTTTATTTCCATAAATAGTTATGACATATAAGGAAATTATATACATGACATAATTGTATGCCATGTAATTATGCAAAGAGGATGAGACATAAAAATCCTTAATCAATATTAAAGCCTACACCTTCCATTAATATGGTTAGAACCAGAGTTCTGTTTCTTGTTTGGGTTGTTGGACTCTCCAAGCCCTCAACTCGAATATGTTCAAACCATGGAATAGTTTAATACTAATATGGTAAGAGTCGAGGTCAATCGTTAGCTTTGGTTGTTGGACTCTCTCAAGCTGGGCTAATTGGTTGAATGCGCTCTAACCATATTAAAACTATGTCTGATTAATGGGTTGGCTTTAACTCGGAGCATCGGTTGTTGGACTCTCTCCAAGGTCGATGTAAAGGAGGTGAAGTTGGGTGCTATGCATATGATGCATACTTGTTAATGTGTTAACAACCCGATGTATGTGTGAACATTCAATTAGTTGATAGCACATTGTGATAGTTGCATATACGGATATGCAATCGGTATAGATGATACCTACCGTCGTAGTTATGAATGGCTTGTTGGACTCTCTCCAAGGTTGTTCATAACTATGATGGATATCAGCCCATTCGGAGATGGACCTACAATCTCCCGAAGTGATTTTGGGGTTTTTGAAATTCGAAAAATGAATGGGATTTATAAATGTATATTGATGCATTTTAAAATCATTTTCTCATATATGCTCGTTTTGTATTTCTAGGTCAATAAATTGATCATGACGTCTTTGAATTGCGTTCCATTTTGGATTCGAATAAATTGACTGGGCCGAACTTCTTGGACTGGCTTAGAAACTTGAGAATTGTTCTCAAGGTGGAAAAGCTTGCAAATGTCCTCGAAGCGCCTCTTCCCGCCCGTCCTAGTGACGATGCAACTCTGGACCAATTGTTGGCCTATCAGAAACATGTGAGTGATTCTGAACAAATGAGTTGCATCATGTTAGCCGCGATGGAACCCAAGCTACGAAAGCAGCATGAGCATATGGATGCTCATATCGTAGTCCTTCATCTTTGTGAGTTGGTTGATGAGCAAGTGAGATTCGAAAGGTTCGAAGTCTCAAAGCTCCTCTTCACCTCTGAGATGCTAGGAGGTTCATCTGTGGTACTGCTCAATATGCTGAAGACTGTTGAGTCTTCTGAGAAGCATGAGCAGGGGACGGTGCTATTAGTTGATTCCTCGAAGAAAGGTTCTAAGAGGAAGTCAAAGGAACAGCAGAAGGGAAAGAAGAGAAGGGCTAAGAAGGTAGAAATAGCACAAAAGGAAACTTGCCATCATTATGGCAAGGAGAGCCATTTGCGAAGAAAGTGCAAGATTTATCTTGAGTCCGTGAAGAAGAATAAGGCATCGGATGCCCCATCTTCTTCAGATATCTTCGTTATTGATTGTCATTCTATTTCCTCAAACACTTGGGTATTGGATACTGGGTGTGGCTGACATATATGTAATGACATACATGGGCTAAGGAATAGAAGAAGACTCGTCAAGGGAGAGTCAAATTTACGTGTTGGGAATGGAGCAACGGTTGCTGCACTCGCCATCGGAACGTATTTGTTGGAACTCCCTATAGGACTTGTCTTAGAACTGGACAATTGCTTTTATGTTCCTTCGTTGATAAAGAACATCATTTCTATTTCTTGTCTAAATAGAAATGGGTTCCATTTGATTTTTAGTAACAATTGTTGTTACATAACTTTGAATGGAGTTCTTTATGGGATTGGAACTTTAAGCAATGATGTTTATACGTTGGACGTATCCAGTGACATTTTCAATATCAAAGCGAGCAACACGCGTGCTCGAAAGGATAATCACATAGACTCCTATATGTGGCATTGTCGTCTTGGCCATATAAGCAAGAAACGCATGTCCGAATTACACCAATGTGGAATTCTGGAATCGTTTGAATTGGATTCATACGATACATGCGAATCATGCTTAAAAGGCAAGATGACTAAGTTACCTTTTACTGGAAAAGGTGAACGAGTGGGAGAGTTACTAGGTCTAGTACATACTGATGTATGTGGACCTATGTCAACTCAAGCTTTAGGAGGCTATAGCTACTTCATTACCTTCACCGATGAACACTCACGGTTTGGGTATGTGTTCTTGATGAAACACAAGTCTGAAGCCTTTGAAAGGTTCAAAGAATTCAGAAATGAAGTAGAGAAACAATATGACAAAAGTATTAAAATACTTCGATCGGATCGAGGTGGTGAATACTTAACTCAAGAGTTTCTTGATTATCTAAGAGACAATGGCATATTGTCTCAATGGACTCCGCCCTATACACCACAAAGATAATGGTGTATCTGAGAGGCGTAACCGGACCTTGTTGGACATGGTCAGGTCAATGATGAATCATGCGACTCTTCCCAAGTCCTTTTGGGGTTATGCACTTCAGACAGCTGTTTACTTGTTAAACAGAATGTCTACCAAGGTAGTCTCTACTACTCCATATGAGATATGGGCTAGTAAGAAACCTCATGTATCTTACTTGAAGATATGGGGTTGTCCTGCTTATGTGAAGCTGATCGCATCGACATAAATCGGATGCTAAGTCCGATAAATGTCTATTTATTGGATACCCTAAGGAAACAAGGGGTTACCAATTCTATCATCCTGTGGAACAAAAGGTGTTTGTTTCAAGGCATGCTGTGTTTCTAGAGAAAGAGTTTCTCTTGCAAGAAAACAGTGGGAGTGTCGCCGAGCTTGAGGAGGCTCGAGAGACTCAAATAGACATTGATGAGATACCTGGTGAAGCACAACAGCCGACAACTCATAGTGATGAGCAATCGGCTGGACCTATTGTAACACCACATCTTCGTAGATCTGATAGAACACGCAATATTCCTGAGAGATATGGATTTTTCGTAAGTGAATCGAACGACGTGTTACTCATTGATGATGAGGAGCCTACCAGTTATGAAGAAGTGCTGACAAGTTCAGAAAGGGATAAGTGGCTTGGTGCCATGAAGTCGGAAATGGATTCCATGTACGAAAACCAAGTTTGGAACTTGGTTGACCCACCTGAAGGCATAAAGCCTATAGGGTGCAAGTGGGTTTTCAAGAAGAAAACCGACATGGATGGTAATGTGATTACCTATAAGGCTAGATTGGTGGCGAAAGGATATCGTCAAAAACAAGGTGTTGATTATGACGAAACCTATTCGCCTGTAGCTATGCTTAAATCCATTCGATGCTCCCGCCATAGCGGCTCATTATGATTATGAGATATGAGATGGATGTGAAAATCTTTCCTTAATGGAAACTTGCTCGAGGACGTGTATATGATACAGCCTGAGGGTTTCACATCGGTTGATAAAACCAAGGTATGCAAGTTGCGACGATCCATTTATGGATTGAAGCAAGCATCCAGGAGCTGGAATATCCGTTTTGATGAGACGATCAAAAAGTTTGATTTCTCACAAAATCCAGACGAACCTTGTGTGTACAAGAAGGTTAGTGGGAGTGCAGTCGTGTTCCTAGTATTGTATGTCGATGACATATTACTTATAGGAAACGATGTGTCAATCTTACAGTCAGTTAAGGTTTGGTTATCCAAGACATTCTCCATGAAAGACCTGGGAGAAGCAACCTACATCCTTGGGATTAAGATCTATAGAGATAGATCGAAACGGTTGCTTGGTCTTTCGCAGTCTACATATATAGACCGAGTGCTAAAGAGGTTTAGCATGTCGGAATCCAAGAAAGGTTATCTGCCCATCAGGCATGGGGTACACCTTTCGAAGTCTATGTGTCCGCGCACAGAAGACGAGAGGATTTGCATGAGTAAGATTCCCTATGCATCCGCAATAGGATCTATCATGTATGCTATGTTATGTACGAGGCCCGATGTATCGTGATGCTCGAGTGTCACGAGCAGATACTCACGATCCAGAATGGATCATTGGGCGGCTGTTAAGACGATCCTTAAGTACTTGAGAAGAACTAAGGATGTGTTCCTAATATATGGAGAAGGGGACATGGTGATACGCGGGTATACGGATGCCAGCTTCTAGACAGACAAGGATGATTCTAGGTCTCAGTCTGGATACGTGTTCACCTTGAATGGGGGCGCAGTGAGTTGGAAAAGTTCCAAACAAGAGACTGTAGCGGATTCTACCACTGAGGCAGAATATATTGCAGCCTGAAGCAAAGAAGGAAGGTTTGGATCAAGAAGTTCGCTCATGAACTTGGTGTGATTCCGGCCATTGTTGAAGCAATACCGGTCTACTGCGACAACAATGGAGCAATTGCACAGGCGAAAGAGCCAAGGTCTCATCAACGATCCAAACATGTGCTTCACGCTATCATCTTATCAGAGAGATCATCGTGAGGGAACGAAATACAAATCGAGAAAATTTCCACGAAAGGAACTTAGCGGATCCTTTGACTAAAGCATTACCTCAAAGTAAGTTTGAGGGTCATGTTGGTGCTTATGGTATTGGATACCGTAGCGATTGGCATTAGGCCAAGTGGGAGTCTGTTAGTAATATATGAGAGATGTCCTAAGGCAATCTCCTTATGTATGAACCATTTATATGATAAATGAAGATTCACTATTCGAGTATACATGTTTTATGTATTTGATTGGATCTTAAACTCATTTACTGAATGTCCACGATACGATTCACAGCATGAGAGAATTTGTGATTGGATCACAACTAGTGAGTATCTCTACATGTGTAATTGTGATGTATCGGAATTATCCTAGTCGATGAATTGATGGATCCGACACCATCAATTCGCTTGAGACTAGCACGAGGTATACTCCTTGGTGTATCCAAGCGGTGATTCTCACCGGGCCGGAGACATAGTGATGTCCGAGGAGTTAATCGTGGATGCTAGTTATGGTAACTAGTTCATTGGAGTGACCAGGTAGTAAGACTTCATATGGTTCTCTGCATATATAGATATGTCAATGAAGTTCTTACTGTGGCTTAAGTGCGATGTTCCTTTGACTTGCGGTATTCAAGTCATCTTGATCATGGAGACTTATGCTTTGACATCTTAAGCAAACATCTCTAAGGAGATGTGGACCCGGATGATTGGGTATAAGTCAAGTGATCGAAGGTGTTTGAATAGCCTATAAAGGATTCACCACTCCTTGCGAGGAGATGTATACCCATGGCCTCTCGTCGGATTGTTACTAAAGTCTTTGGCCAAAGCATTACATGTTTAGAGTAAAGTACTCTTCGATACATGTGGAGTAACTAGAATCCGTAGGACGAGGAAAAGATACTTGGGCTAGGTGTGACGTAGTCAGCCTAGTGGGGACTGACACAATAGACCATGTCCTGAACCAAGTGGGTATAAGATGAGTGAAGGGAATGGGGCACGATTCATTTGAGCTACTGAAGGGTTTCAGAAATAGTTCTGGATCAACCGTTGATCTTTTCGGTTAATTGGGGATCATGATGTACTACTAGGTGCCACTCATGATCGTTCTATAATTAATGGTTAATTATAGACGGACAACATAAACCGAGAACCTATTTGGTCACACGCACAACGAGTGTAATCCAAAGGATTTAAAACGAGCTTGAGAATGAGATTCTCAGACCGAGAGAAACTATGTTTGGTTGGACCAAACATAAAGCGAGCATGAAATCGTTTCAGTCGCAATGGAAGCGTGGATGGGCTGCGTCTTATGAAGACGTAATGGATGGACCAAAATGGTTTGGTTCTAATCCAATGGATAAGAATAAACCAAAGGGTTTGGTTTATTTTAAACGAATGAACCAAAAGTTGGTTCGGTTCGTTTTAACTTAAAATAAACCATCATGGTTTGGTTTATTTTAACTTATCTTAATGGAGCGGGTTAACGGGCTTTATGGATATGATCCATTAACCATTAAGAGAATTAGTTCTCTATAAAAGTGGGCTTAAGGGATTGTTAAACCCTAATTAATCCAAAACCCTAGCCTCTTAGAGTTGCCGCCCACCCCAATTGTTGGAATTTTTCGGCGCCAACCCAAGAGCAGCCGCCGCCCAGTCTTGTGCCGCCGTCCAAGACCCTTGCCGGCGTCCAAGCTCCAGCCGGTGAACCTCCGGCGACCCTCCGGTGATCTCCTATAGGTTCGGCATCAAGGTGAGCCTTTTCTCTCCTTGTTTTGGCTGGTGCCTACTCCTCCACCAAGCTGTCCAGTTTTCTGGACAGCTTCTTCTCCTCTCGTCGGAGCGTCGTTTGGACGACGGTTAGTGCTCCGACAGCGGCTAACATACCGGGGATTTGATCTCCGGTAATCCTCTGAGGTGGAGGACGAAGGATTCGTCAAACGGTTGACGAATACCTCTCCGGAGAAGCGAGTTTTTGAGAACTCGTTTTGGATCCGAATTTGGATTCGGAACGTGATCATCTCTCGATCACGTCGTCTTCAACACGAGGCTAGTAACCCGTACGAAGACGAAGCTCGTGACTTAGCGAAGTCATCCTGAGGAGCTCGGCGTGGATACGGATAGAGACGATTCTTACGAGGATCGTTCCGGTTGATGCCGTTCCCGCTACACGTCATACGAAAGGTATAACGTAGTTAATTTCCTTTTATTGCAAATTTTAATTTACGGTTATGTCTACACTTGTTGTAATAGCATGCGTGTGTTGTGTGTGTTGTAATAAATAGGAGTATTTATTATTTTTAATTGCTTCCGCTGTGCTCATGTTTACGAAACATGATCGAACACACACACGCCGCGGTGCCGGAAACCCAACAGTTTCCCCCCTCAATTTTGACTTATCGCCTGTTGTAACATAGGTCCAGTCGAGGTGATGGTTCATCGCCTCGACTGGTAACCTCAATCGAGCTCAAAGTCAAGCTCACCTCGCTTCTGTTCAACTGAACAAAACATCAGTCGAGGTGACGCCTCGACTGCGATGGGTTTCTGCTCAAATTATGTCATTTCAGTCGAGGTGGTAATCGACTTTGCCTTGCTTCTATTCAATTGAACAAAGCAACAGTCGAGGTGCCACCTCGACTGACATCGCTTTCTAAGCACTCGCGAGGCCAGTCGAGCTACATCCCGAACTCTACTAACCACATCTAGTTGAGGTGCCGCCTCAACTGGGAAAAGCTTTGATGAGTCCTGAGCTTTGAGCTCAGCGACTCATCCAGGGTACCAGGTAGCAGTCGAGACACTGTCTCGACTGATAAGGTAATCAGTCGAGGTACCACCTTGACCACTGCCTTGAACCTTGTTCGTTTCAACCTGTCTAAATTTAAAACTATACTTACGAAGGGGTCTACCCTATACCCCTTACTTGATTCCTGTGAACCCTTGTTCATAGGTCTTCCATGCCAAGAATTTCTTCCGAGACTTCGTTTGCCAAGACTCCTTGTCCGGGACTTCATTTGCTAAGACTCCTCGTCCAGGACTTCATTTGCCAAGACTCCCCGTCCGGGACTTCATTTGCCAAGACTCCTCGTCCGGGACTTATTTGCCAAGACTCCTCATCCGAGACTTCATTTTCAAGACTCCTCATCTGGGACTTCATTTCCTTGCATCTGGTCCTCGACCTACAAGGAATTTCCTGAAAATATATTTCAACCAACCGCAAGAGATAACACATAATTATCACCTTGACTTAAACCCTTGTCAAACATGAAAACATCATTTGGATATGATTGCACTAACAATCTCTCCCTTTTTGATGTTAATAATACGGTTTAAGTTTAGGTGATACAATTGTAGCACAATATAATATTCTTAGAATTTGTACAGAAATTGCAGTAGAAGATAATGCATAGACAATTTCAAGTTGATTAAATATTTTCAACAAGATTTGCATGTTAAGTCATATTCAAGCAAGATCAGCATAAGTTATAAACTAAGGGATTTAAGGATCTAAACGGAGTGTCTTAAGCCATAATCAAAGATTATTCATCACTTTATCTTCAAAACTTAAACCCCAGTTATCTCTCCCCCTTTATAAAACACACAAAAGGATCATTGAGAGAAGAATACATTGATCTAAAACCCCTAAAAATAATTTTATGTTTGAGGAAAAATGTCACGCTCCGAGAGTATGCTGAGTCAAAAAAAATGGACAACATCTCCCCTGTACGTGGCACAATATCCTATTTATACAAGCCTTTCGGTCACAACCACAATAACATATACAAATGTAAATATAACAAAGCACAGCAGAAACTAACACAACGACATAACAACCTGCACACAAATGCATACCGGTATGACTAACACAACATAAAGAAAGTATCGTCAAAATCCGAATCAACAAGTGTGTATATCAACAATGTCTAACACCACATCCACCATATAAATCCGGATCGATATAAGAAACATCCGAAAATAAAAGGAAACACAAATCCAAAGCCGGGACCCTCGGAAGTGAGATGAGAGGTTGCCAGCCAGTGATGCTCCAAGCCCATCATGAAGTCAAGTATCTGTTATCTGGACGACAAGAAAACCCAGGGTCTGTGGTGGTGAGTACAAAACTCAGCGGTAATAAGAATAGAAGTACATACCAATATATATATATATATTGGTGAGTACAAAACTCAACAATATGTTGTCTAAAGGTATAACAGGTATACACCAGCATGATACAACAACTGTATAACTAAACTGATCAACAATAACAACATAAGGTACTAACATACTTGAAGATCGACAACGATGTAACTCACACAACTTGAGTATAAGTATCATAATACAACACCTACAACATGGTAGAGTAATGCTAATTCTATAATCAACAAAACTGTCGTACTAACATTTTATGGCAAATACAACCATGAACCGGGTCCATCCCGTATCACCTCAAGGTACTGGTCAAAGGTATACAACAGTTTGACCAACTCAACTCTGGTAATCCACACACGACCATATAAGAATATACAAGTGGAATGCAAGATGATGTACAATCAAATGCAGCAAGCATAACTCAAACAAATACAACATCCAACGATCATATATATAGACTCTAGCTATATATATTCTCATCACACTCAGCTATATATATATATATATGCAAATGCCATCTACCATGGCAATGCAAATGCATGGTCATGCCTGCGCATCCTACTGCTACCACAACCCCAGTGTGGCCTAAGTGACACGACATGACAACTGTCCCAACTCAACAACAACCACTGCTCTTGAGTGGCCAAGTGGGTAGTATGAAGTAGCATATAAGCGTAAAGAGCTAGCTACACAACGGGGGTCCCTATTGCTGGCCACTCCGACTGACACTACCCATGAGTGGTCGAGTGTCACGCTCCCAGGATAACTGCACGCAACTCCAACAACCACTGTCAATAGTGGGGTGAGTGTGGCACAACAAATGCTCTGCCCTCACACCAGTTACTCCTCCACGAGTAACCTGGGAGGTAGGATGACTGACGGCCCTCTCAACCACAAGGGAGACTAAGTCGTCAGCATGCATGTAAATGAAATGAATATACAACAGTACATATATATGTCCATAACACACTCTCTATTCTATAGAGAGGCATATACAGCTGACAACAACCAAGCTAGGACCTCCAATCCGTAGCGACGTTGTATCGACAAATCACACGTCCATACACGACTACATGATCCATAGTAGATATATACACAACATCAAGATATGATATGATAACTCAACTTTACTTCTAGAATATCACCCACCTCCGGATGATTTATCTAAATTGCACAATTCAGTTTTACAACCGAATTTAGCTACGTACACATAGATAAACCACTACAGGTCCACTTACCATAACATCTATAATTCATAACAAAGATGAATGAATAGATAACAACAATGACAGGGTATTTAAGTGCAAAGGCAAGTATCAAGCATCAGAAAAACTAGAGTGGAGTCAAGGACAAAGTGACAATAATATGAAGTCATATACTTTAGGGTTTAGCTACTACCTGACCAGGGTAGAAAATATTACCCACCTTCTAAGAAGCTCGTGACAATAAAATCTTCACGGTCGCGGTCCTGTCTCGTATCCACGCCCTGTAATATTGCAAATATAATCAGATTATATTGCCAACTCTAGTATCAAGATCAAAACCTAATGGATTAAGCTATCCACTTAATCGATCACTCACAACCGTATCAAAATTTAATTCTATTAGAATTTTCATACCAACTCACATTCCAGATTTACAACTCTCCAATTCATACACCACCTCATTCTAACTCAGATCCGAACACTGTAGCACATGGCAAAACAACAATCAAAATGGATCTAAAGAGTAATACAACATTAACAAGGGTTCAACCATATGGCACCACCCAAGCTTCAACCCACAACTCAAATCCCCCAATTCAACTTCAATTGAACTTACCTTACCATCCACAACTCCCTTCACCAGAACTGAGCTTCCCCAGCTCGTTCCTAGCCCATACACAAAACACCCACTACCCTGCACAACCTTCACAACCACAACAACTCACACTCACAGTGTCATTCACAACCCCTTTTCACCACCACGATAAAGTCATTCCTAGAGCATCACAAATAGGTTTTCAATCACACTATACATGTAGCATAAAGCTAATTGAACTCACCCTGAAAGCCCTCGGTCACCAAACAACTTAGATCCACGCCCACAGCTTCAAGAATCGACGATAACCTGCTGCCAAAAATAGAACATCCTAGTCACAGTTGTGAACCGAGGCATCTCAGCACCACTTCACAAATTGGATGATCTTACCGAGGACTTTATCTCCCAATGCAACAACCATAAATTTCCAGTGCGTGGACAACCCCCTTCTCTCTCAACCACAGCCGAGCAACACCAACACCAGCCCACAACCATGCCTCCGATCCCACTGCTGCCACTGCCCATGACTTGCAAATCGATACCAACGCACATCGCTGGATGATACCGATCCATTGGTCACACTAGATAGAAGAGGGAAAATAGAAATGAGAGTTATACCGGAATTTTGTGACTTCACCGGCTGCACTTCTCCAATATGTTTGGTTAATTGAAAAACCCAACGCCAACGCCGCTGCCCTAACTTCTACGGTAATCCCCTTGCTCTAGCTTCGTCCGCGAAGATCGTCGAGGTTGTTGGCTGCCACTTGCCACAAGGTAGACGCCAAGAGGAAGTAGAAGAAAGCTTGATAGTCGTGGGTTTCGGAAGAGCAGAGAAGAAGCGCAGTGAGGAAGATGTGTTGTTGCGTGTGAGGAATAAGAGAAACCAAAGAAACCCCCGGGCGGCAAGGAACGACAGAACACTCGACCATTAAGGGGAGGCGCTTGAGAAAATGCACTGGAGAAGCAGCTCACGGTGCGATGATGAAGAGAAAGAGGAGATCGCGCAAGGAATCGCGATTGGGCTTGGGCTTTAAGGGAAGAAGCAGATCGGGTTTGCTAACGGATGGGTTTAAAACCCTATAAGACAAACCTAGATCCACTTAAACCCCTTTATCAATTAAGCCAAGGTTTGGTTCTATTAAATCCCTCACCATGATAAAAATAAATCCCTAACTATGGTTTAATTAATCGATAGAATCAACTCTCTAATTAACAAATAATAGAGATCTTAATCTGTCGCAAATTTATTCGTGGTATTTTATAAAAAATTTACCAAAATACATTCTTGTATCTAGAATTAGGTGAAGCAGTTAATAGGGTCCTCCTCCTTAATCCTTACACCTCTTTATCCAATGAACCAACAATGTATTTGGATCCTAAAAATAGATTTCGATCTCGATTTTAGAATGATACATACGGAAAAGCATGGAATATGCCACCAAGTAGAAAAAAATTTAACAGAGTTTCCCCTTAAATTAGTGTGAAAAAGTTGCTAACAACATACAAGCACATAGAGAAAACGGAAACATTTCAAACTCATATTCATAATCTAGAGAAGGCTGTAAACAATCAGCATTCACAATATCATTACACAAAATACACTATAATCCATTTAAGTTGTCCATTTCACAGAATTCCTAAACTTTCTACATGTTTTCAAAATTCTAAAATTCAAATACACAGAATAGATTTTGCTACATGGTAGGTGAAAAAGGACCCGAAGAGTCAGTCGCCAAGGAGCATAGGAGATTGAGAATTTCCATTTGTTGGTCCAAAATCTACATCTGTGTGGTAGATACTTCCGATAGACATGTATCCATAGTCTTTTGAAGCCTCTCAAATATGGTATTGATAGTCATCTGGAGCTCCTCAAACCAAGTATCGACAGTCTCCGTGAACTCGACATAATCTCGGTGTATGCTATCTAGCTGCTTAGATATGGAAGAATATGGTTTGTCAGCTAGAGCTAGAGGTTCTTCTTCTTCTGTTGTGCCCATGCCCCATCGCTCATTGGCTTGGTGTCCATCTACCCATTCAACACTCCTATGGACTTGGGACATGTTGATCAAGGAAAAGTTACACCACTTTATTATATCAAAGTCGGACATTTGCTTGACTTTGCCCCTACTTGTATTAATGCCTATGGACTCTAACCAAAATGTAATGATATGTTCAAAGGGCATATAGATTTCTTTTGGACTGGGACAGTGACATGAACAATGCATAGGAAAATATTTAATACAATGTTGAAATCCAAACAATTTTTTAGAAGACGGAGGGTGAGTAGATGATGGGGTCTTACCTTAGCTTGCTCCTGTGTGATAATGGGTAGAATGCAATCTACAATGATCTTGTATAGGACATTCTCAGGGGCAGCTAATGCCATCGTAGGAAATAGATTAAGACTAGGTTGACGTGGTCTTTTAAAAAAGTACTCATGAATGACATTAATGGAAAAGCCTTCAAGAGGTTCTTGAATTCCTGGATAGCATTCAAGAGTTGAATGTGACTCTCTACAATCTAAGAATGCCCTAAGAATGTCAGGAGTGAAAGAAATGTCTCTCTTGGCTACCCTACTTTTATAGATAAGTCTATCTCCAGTGGGTTGCAGATTATTATAGAACTCAAAAACTAAGTCTATATTGATATCGTGTTCACAATATACTAGTTTACTAAGTCTATAAAAATTGATTGTTCCCATGACATTTGGAGCATGCATGGAGAAAAACTCTCTATCTAGGGATCGAGTGGGCATCAATTGAGATTTATGATTTATAATGTATGTTGATGAAATTCTAAAGGAGATCGGGAGTCAGTAGAAAGTTTCTCCCTAGAGGTTTCTTTCCTACTACCCTCCATTTCTTTCCATTTTTGCCTAGAGATGCAAAATTATGCCCAAAGTGTAAGATGAATGCAACATGATGTGAGATGATGAATGACATAGATAGAAGATGATTAGTGATTAAAACCTAACTGAGAAATGTGAAAACGAAAGAAAAAGGGAAGGGATTATACTCGGGTGTCATTGGTGTTGTTCGAATCTACTCAAGAAGATTATACTCAGAGAGACCTCAGTTAAGGATCGGAGATGGATTTCACATGTGAGGATGGAAGGTCTGGCAAACCCTAATGGTGGAGAGAGGCATACTCGATTCTGTGCCTCCATCAAAACGACCAGTCGAGGCACTAGTTGAGGGTAACTAACTTCTATTTGTTGGCAGCTACTAGCGATAGGTGCCAGTCGAGGCGTCAATCAAGTACACCTCGATTTTGTTTGCCTGCAATAGCTAGTAGTCAAGGCGCTAGTCGAGGGCTCCTCGATTCTGTTCGCATGTCGCTGCTATCAATCGAGGCGATTACTGAAGTGTCTTGACTATTAATCTGATATTTCATTTTCCTGGGTATTTTGAGCCCCAAATTTGTTGCACTTAAGTCTCTAAACCATTTTACAAGTGTCAATACACTTGATAGGCAATTTCTAACATATTTTTGAAGTTTTTCTTGAGTTTTGTTGCTGTTTAGGACCAACCAATTTGACTTGGTTAGAATTTCCAATCCTGATCTTAGAACCAAATACACATAAATTATGTATCGGTCTTCCCCATAATTGGTCAACTTAATGATTCGTTTAGTTTCCAACCTCATTACTCAAGTTGATGCATCATAACAAGCATTTTGAGTAAAATGGTTGTTCTTAACATCTCACCCCTATCTAGCATTACACAAACATGGTTATCCCTAAAGTTTGTGTGAGATGTTCTCCCAAGGTATCCCAATACATTTTCCTATTTCTCTTGTATTTATGGATTAGTTCTTAAGATCATGGGGAGTTTTTACTCAACAACACACATTCCCAATTCTCTTCTTAAATAGTTGAATTCACTTTTTAGAAGAGGTTTTGTGAAAATATCAGCAAGATTAGCCTTTGACTCAACATAATTGAGTATGATGTCTCCTCTTGCTACATGATCACTAATGAAGTGATGTCTTACTTCAATGTGTTTCATCTTGGAATGATGGACTGTGTTTTTAGTCAAATTTATCGTGCTAATGTTATCACAAAGCAATTACATATTTTTATACGAAAACCCATAATCTTCTAGGGTATGAGTCATCCATAACAATTGTGATACACTCTCTCTCATCGCTATATACTCAGCCTCAGTCGTGGAGAGAGCGACACAATGTTGCTTTCGACTCAACCAACTAACTAATGTTGAACCTAAAAATTGACAATCCCCGCTAGTGCTTTTCCTATCTAGTTTGCATCCTGCATAATTGGAATCGGTATAGCCTACTAAATCAAAATATTCAGTTTGAGGGTACCACAATCCAACTATTATGGTTGCTTTAAGATATCTCATAATTCTTTTAACCGCAATCCAATGAGACTCTTTCGCACACGATTGATATCATGCACACATACCCACAGCAAATACTATATCATACACACATACTCACTGTAAGGTATAAAAGACTACCTATGGCATTCCTATAAAGTTTCAAATCAATTGATTTTCCATCTATATCACTGTCTAAGTGAGTATTTTGTGCCATTAGGGTGAAAACCTCCTTCACATTTTTCATGTTAAATCTTTTTAGCAATTCCATGGCATATTTTGATTGATAGATATGAATTCCTTCTTTGGTTTGTTTGATTTATAATCCAAGGAAAAATGTCAATTCTCCTACTAGACTCATCTCAAACTCACTCTCCTTATGTTCTATGAATTCATTGAGGTAATCCCTATTGTTTGAGCCACAAATTATGTCATCAACATAAATCTGAGCTACAAATATACTTTCACCATTTCTTTTCAGAAATAGTGTGGGATCAATCTGACCTCTTCTAAAACCTCTTTCAACTAGGAAAGTTGACAACCTCTCGTACCAAGCACGAGGAGCTTGTTTCATCCCGTAAAGGGCTTTCTTGAGCTTATACACGTGATTTGAAAATTTAAAATTTTCAAACCCTGACGGTTGATCAACATAAACTTCCTCCTTAATAAGACCATTCAAAAATACAGACTTCACATCCATTTGGTATAACTTGAAGCCTTTATATGCTGCAAATGCTAGCATAAGTCTTATGGATTCTAATATAGCTACGGGTGCATAAGTTTCATCATAATCTAGTCCCTCAACTTGATTGTAACCTTTAGCAACCAACCTAGCCTTGTTTCTAACAATTTCTCACTTATCATTCATTTTATTTTTAAATACCCATTTTGTGTCGATTATGGTAGCTTGATCAAGTCTTGGGACTAAATCTCAAACTTGACTTCTCTCAAATTGTCCTAATTCATCTTGCATTGCTATGATCCAATCCGGATCGAGCAAGGCTTCATCAATTACTTTTGGCTCAATTTCAGAGACTAATGCTACTTGATTCACTTCATTCCTAAGAATGATATAGCCCTCACCCCATGATGGATGTCTCCAACAACTTGGTCTAAGGAATGACTAGAGGCAATCCTAGTGGATCTTGATACTCGAGATGTTTCTTGTACCTCACTATTTAGCACAAGCTCAAGTGATGACCCTTCTGACCTAGGTCTTTTATTATCGGAGTCAAATCTAGCTCCCCCTACATTGGTAATCTCATTTAAACTCAATCTCTTGAGTTCAAACACGACTTCATCGCTCTCTTCCTTAGAATCGATTTGTGCTTTACTTTCTTCAAAAACTACATTTGACGATTCCTCCGCTAAATTTATTCTTTTGTTATAAACTCGATAAGCCTTACTTGTGAGGGAATATCCTACAAGGATACCTTCATTCTCTTTAGCAGGGAATTTCCCTAGATGATCCTTAGTGTTTAAAATGAACACCTTGTAACCAAATACCCTAAGGTGTTTGATTGTTGGTGGCTTTCCAAACCATAGTTTGTGAGGTATTTTTCTTAAGAATCTATGTATCAAAACTCTATTTTACATAGCATGCAGTATTTATATCCTCAACCCACAAATAGCTAGGAAGAGCATACTCGTTTAGCATGCTCCTCGCAGCTTCTTGTAAGACTCGATTCTTCCTCACTACCACACCATTTTGTTGTGGTGTCCTAGGAGTGGAGAATTCATGTTTGTACCCTTTTCTAGACAAAAATCCTTAAACCTCATGTTTTTAAATTCTCCTCCATGATCGCTTCTAATTGTTTTAATTGTTGCATTTATCTCATTCTCAATTCTTCTACAAAAAGGGATAAAAATTTCTAGTGTTTGATCCTTATGTTTGAGAAAGAAAGTCCATGTATATCTAGTATAATCATCTTCTACCACCAAGCAATATCTACTACCATTCAGAAATTTAGTTGAGCTACTATCAAACAAATCCATGTGTAAAAAATCTAAAGCACTTGACATACTTTCAACGTCTTTGCTTTTGTGTGATGCTTTTACTTGTTTACCTTTTTGACATGCATCACATAGTTTGTCCTTCTCGAACTTGAGAAATGGTAGTCCTCACACAAGTTCTTTCTCAGCCAACCTCTTAATGTTCTTCATGTTGACGTGTGTGAGTCTTCGATGTCACAACCATGATTCATCTTCTTTAGACAAAAGACACTTCACATGCATGTTAGTAGCACTACAAAACTGAACTTGATAGATATTCTCCTTCCTAGTTTCAACTAACATGGTAGTGTTGGATTCATTATGTTTAATTAGACATTGAGTTGAATAAAATTCAACTCTATACCCTTCATCACATAATTGACTAACACTCAAAAGATTAAAAGTCATTCCTTTAACTAACAGGATATCCTTAATCCTAAATTTTTCATGAAAATGTCTCCTACTCTAATGACTTTTAGTTTACCACTATTACCAAAAAAAAATAGTACCTCTATTTTTGTTTTTAATTGTAGCAAACTTTGATGGGTCCCCAATCATATGCTTGGAGCATCTACTATCCATAAACCATATCATCGGACACTCCCCCTTAATCGGTACCTATTCAAGCACGAAACGCAAGATCTTTTGGAACCCAGATTTTAGGCCCATTAGCATTCACAACATATTGTTTTAGTATCCATGCTTTAGTTACTTTAGCTTTAACATTATGAGTTCTATTAACTAAAGACATGAAGCTAAATTCCTTTTGTTTCGGCTTGTATCCTATTCCAACTTTATTGTAGACTACCCTTTGAGCATCTAGAATCATATTAAGGGTTTTAGAGCTCGTTGTGAACTTCTCAAGTGTGCACTTGAGATCGTCAACCTACGCTCTCAAAGAGTTGTTCTCTTCTCTAAGTTCCTCAATATGTGATGTATTAGCCCTATTTTCTTCAGAAACTGAATTAAGTTTTCTAAGTTCCTCCACCTCAGATTTCAAAACCTTAACCTTATTCTTGGATCTATTTAAGGCATTAGTTAAACATGTTATCATTTCATATAACTTATCAAGTTCAGGAGAAGTTACCTCATCATCATTAGATGATGATGTGTCTTCCGGTGATGTTCCGGTCTTACTCTCATCTTCCTCTGAATCTGAATTGTTAAGAGCCATTAGAGCATCATTCTTGGTTCCTTTTTCTTCAACTTCCTTCTTTGAGGAGCTAGAAGATTCGCCCCACATCGCCTTCAATGCCTTCTTCCTTCTCGACTTGTCCTCTTTCTTTGTGAGTTCAGGACACTCACTTTTGATGTGCACCTTCCTGTTACATTCAAAGCATACAACATCAGTTTTTCCTTTGAATTTAGTTGATGTCTTACCTCTCTTCTTGTCCGTGAAAATTTTATTCACATCCTTCTTGTTGTATTTCCTACTTCTCTTCATCATTCTTCTCACAAAATTAGCTATATCACTGGAGAAGGATTCATCGTCACCATCGCTGCTTGACTCAGATGAGGATGAAGATGACTCCCTCTTCTTCTCCTTTTTCTTGTCCTCCTTGTATATGTAAGATACCGAAAAAAAAATCTTGCTAATTAAGAAATTAGCTTGTGGAATTTTTCAGGAGTTTTAAGAAATTTTTCAGGATTTAAAATGAGTTTAAATCCTAGTCTAGGGGTTAATTGGGTTTATTAATCTAACCCTAAGATTAATAGGTTAATAGGTGTCGGGTTAATCTCGAACCTGATCCGCGATCCACAAACCTGTTTCCTTTTCGATTCGTCCGTTATCTGTGGTTTCTCCTTCGATTTAATCCCACTCGCGACACCTCCTCTTCATCTTCTTGCCGCGACTCTTCCTCCCCTGTCATATTTCCAGCGCCGATCTCTCCTTCGATCGTTGTCTCCCTTCCACTGTCGTCGGCGTCAATCGAGCATTCTCCAGGAGCTCGTTGCCGGTGCCCATGGCTGCCTCCCCGAGCCGCGTCGCAACCTTGTCGCCGCTGTCATGTGGCTAGACGCCACCGCCGAATTTGGTCGCTGCTCCACCATCGTCGGCCACTTTGTCTGCTGTGTATTCCCTCTCAATGCCACCCTCCGTCGATCCAAGCCGCAGCAAGCTCAGATCGGCAAGATCTGTGTCTTCTTGTTGTGTTCCCCAATCATGCGCAACCATTGAACCATTGATCTCTGGTTCGTGAGCCAGTTCACCGTCTCTCTTCTTGATCTCTCCGATCTCGATGGTTAGGGCTGGACCTCCGCTGCCCGATGGACAGCGCCGACGCCAATTCAGATCCTTCCTCTCGTGAGTTCAAGGATCGCCGTCGGAGTCAGGTGAGTAGGTGTTGTTTTCTTCGATCTTGGACGAGATGTTCGGAATTTCTGTGGATTTTCCTTGGTTGAATGATCTGTGAAATTGGGCAGGGATAGTGTGCGCCGATCGCAGCAGTGAACATGACTCCTAGTTTTAGGGAAAGAAGCAACACCGGTGGATCCCAGGTGTTGGTAAGTCCCGATCTATTTTTCCCTTGCTGTTTGTGCTGAATATTGTTGTAAATTCGTAGTGTTTCTGTTCGATGTCGATGATTGGTTGTGTTTGTCGGTGAATTTCGTATAGAAACTGTGGTTGGAGTATTCTGATTGTTTTGGGGGTTGCTGTGTCGGATTGTGGTAGGAAGAAGGGGCAACAGTAGGTCCGGTGAACAGAACTCTACAGGTGATAGGATTGGCCATTGAAGTCCAATTTAGGTATAACTCTGTTCTTCTTTTCTTTCTGGTCTTGTTTATTGGATTTCAGATCTGTGATGTTGGGAGAATGGCAGTGGAGATGTGTATGGGGTTGATTCGAGTGTAATAGATAATGATTTGTGTCTGGTAAGATGTGTGTATGGGATGTTTCTGATTGTTGTTGTTAAGAAGATGGGGATGTCGAGTAAACAACTTGATGGACAGGATATGCTCAAATGGTTGCATTGTTGTGTGTAGTTGACACAGTGAAGAGTAAGTTGTGTGTTTCCTTGACTCGATCAGATCTAGAGGTTCCTCGATGATGAGCTGTTGGTAGCAAGTTGATTTAGATATTGAGGTAAGCTTGGATTGTTTCTGAGTGTTGATGTTGTCTCATGGAGAGTTTAGTTGGGTGTATCGGCCGAGTATGAATGTAGATTTGGGGTTACGAGAGGTGTGTGCTCGTAGTGCTAGCTCACGTTCGATAAAGGGACGGGAGTATAGAGACGACGTAGTAGTTATATATTTATTGGATACTTGTACTTAATCATAGTTTGCTATTATGTATAGGTTTGGGATACGAAGCGGGTTCACAGCTGTGAGGACTATTTCGAGCTTCGTATCAGGTGGGTAATTCCTACCCTGGTCAGGTAGTTTAATGCATACAGATTTAAATGCATGTTCATCTTATATGATCATGTTACCTTGACCCTGCTCTTATTATCGTATGCTAGATACTTTACCGTTGGCTATTAACTACATTGCTGCTATCATGTTTATTTTACCATGATTAGGAGTTATACATATAGGTGATGTAAGTAACTTAGAATTTGTTTAAGTTAAGTACAAATAGTAAAGTCCGGATGACAACCTGATTGTACATTGGGCAAAAAGGTCATCCGTAGGTAGATAATGTCTTGAACCTAGGGTTAGTTCTAGTACCCTTAGGTTGCATGTTAACACCGACCATGTATTGTGTAAATGGTCAGGGGAATGATACTTAGTGTGTCACTACGGACCGGTGGTCCTAGCTTATTATAATCAGATGAGTATGACTCTCTACAGGATAGAGAGTGCGTCCATCAGTTGAGTACGACTCTCTACAGGATAGAGAGTGCGTCGATTAGATTGGTATGACTCTTTACAGGATAGAGAGTATTATGATCAGTTGAGTACGACTCTCTACATAATAGAGAGTGTGTCGATTAGATTGGTATGACTCTCTACAGGATAGAGAGTATTATGATCAGTTGAGTACGACTCTCTATAGGATAGAGAGTGCGTCGATTAGATTGGTATGAATCTCTACAAGATAGAGAGTATTATGATCAGTTGAGTACGACTCTCTGCAGGATAGAGAGTGCATGGATTTGGTTAGTATGATTCTCTGTAGAATAGAGAGTCTATGGTGGATGTCTGTATATGAGACATTGCATTCATGTCATTTGCATGCACGCTGGCGACGAGGTCTCCCTTGTGGTTGAGAGTGCCGCCAGCCATCCTGCCTCCACGGTTACTCAAAGGAGGAGTAACCGGTGTGAGGGCAAAGCATTGTGGTGCCGCACTCTACCATTATAGACGGTGGTAGTTGGATTTGCGTGTCGTAGTCCTGCGTGTGTGGCACTCGACCACTCATGGGTAGTGACTATCGGAGTGGCCAACAGCAGGGACCCCCATCATGTAGCTTGCTCTTTACGCTTATATGCTACTCGATCATACTGCCCACTCGACCACTCGAGAGTAGTGGTTGGTGTTGAGTTGGGACAATTGTCATGCTCGAGCCACCGAGGCCACACTGGGGTCGTGGTAGCTTTAGGGTGAGCCGACATGACCATGCATGTTGCATTGCTGACTTATGACATTTTTGCATATATACATATATGCATGTATATATATATATATATATGGATGATTGTGATTAGTATACATATATAGATGCAGTCTATATATATATGCTTATTGTGATGATGCATTTGATTGTATTATGCTTGTTGTACTTGTTTGTACATCATATTCATGCATGCTTCGGTTGTGTCGGATACTAGTATATGTGTTGGACAGACCATTAGATATCTTGACCTGTAGCATGAGTAGATTATGAGTTGGTATTACTCTTCCTGTTATATATATGTTGGATATATGTTCAGGTTGGATCAGAGTAGCGTAGCATACTTCAGGTATGTCTGCATTTTACGTTGTTCATTTGGTTAGACGGTATATGCTTGTATTTATATACTATGCTGATATACCTATTGTACCTTCAGATTATGTTATTGAAATACATGCGATATTACATATATACATGTTTTTCTATTACCTGCTGAGTTTTACTCACCACCCCCAAAGACCCTGGGTTTTTCTGTCGCCCAGGTAATAGGTATAAGTCTTCGTGACGGCTTGGAGCACCGCTGGCTGACATCTCATCTCACCTCCGAGGCTCCCGTGTTTGTTTTGGGCTTTCCGTACATGGTGTTATATATTTGGAGTTTTTTTGATGTACTATGTTGTAGATTCAGATTTTGTCAAGTTTTCGTATTATTGTGATGTGTTAGTCATATCGGTATGCATGTGTGTAGCTTGTTGTGTTATATTTCCGTTGTGCTTTGAGTAGTTGTTGTATTTACTCTATATGTTATGTTGTTATTGTGGGCCTACGGGCCTTGTATTAACCCGAAATGTTGTCACATACAGGGGAGATGCTGTCCGTTTGATTTTTGGCTCATCATGCTCTCAGGGCTTGACAACTTTAGTGGTATCAGAGCCCTAGGTTCTGCGATGTCATACAATGTTGTTTTTGTGTCGAGTCTTAGATTCTCGAGAGTCGATTTATTCGGTTTTGGTTTTCTGAGATGAGATGGACAGCAGCCTGAGCTCCAAGCAGCACGAGGTAAGAATTCCTGATAACTTATGGTTAAGTATGTATTTATCTAAACTTGATCAGTAGGTGTATACAATAGAGTTATGACACCTGTGTAGACTTGTAGTAGGGGTCGTCCACCGGGGCGACCAACCGGAGTGACCTTTAGGGTTTATACTCCAGGTTTTAGTTGACTATGCTTTTAATGTTAATAATAGGGAATAACCTGTAGTATACTGGTTATTATTCGTAATCATGGTATTAGTTGACCATGGGAACGACCTGTTAAGTCTGTGAGTCTTGAACCTGTGTCGAAAAGGTGATTTACCTTTGAGAGTCGACTGATACTGAGTCAGAAAACAGGGGTCAAGTCGTCACTTTTCTTATGAAAAATCAGAGACTGCAGTCTTAGAGATTTTGACTAATTATGCTAGTCAGATGATTACCTGTTGGGTAATGGACAAGACAAATTGGCTATTGTTGATGCAGATAGCGGAAGGCTAGGTTACGGTGTTTGATAGGGATTCTATCCCTGAGTTGTATAACTTTGAGAGTACTTTTGAGTACTTAACTAATGCTATACCGAGAAAGAAGAGTTGTTTGCATACCATTATCGGGATCAAGCCGGTATTTGGTGATAAATACAGAAAATAATCTTCGGGAAATAATATATCACTTGATAATGGTTTAGTGATGTTGAAAGAGAGTATTTCCTCGTGTCACTTTTAGTGACACATTGTAAGGAATTCTTGAGCTTCAAGAAAGGGTGATCGGTTAGTAAAAGTGTACTGTGCAGAGTCGTGAGACTTGCAAAGGTTACGACCATCTAATAGCTCAAGAAGATGAATGGATGATTTAAGCCACCCAGAGTTATTGGCTGATAGTTGGATTAGGATGCCGTGATCTTCTACCAGATCCTACCAGAAGACGTTGGATTGAGACAGGAGTTTAGAAATGACTCCGTACAAGGGTTTAAGAGTTGGAGACCGGTAAGCAAATATTGCAGGTCAACTTAATAGAGTCAGAAGTCTCCGACTGTGGGATAAAGGAGCAAGATCAGAGTCATAGACTTTGAGCTATTTTCTGATTATAGAAGATCAACCGCAGATCATCAGGATGTTCTCGTGGATATCAGCAAAATCAGAACAAAGACTTCGAAGGGATTATGTGCGTGCAGTGCAGATCACGAAGGCACGTGAAGTCAGATTGTCCATTGGATCAGTTCATCTGTTGTTATTGTAAGCAACCAGTACATTTGAGGAGGTATACTTTGAAGACTCAGTTGAAGACTACCAATGGTGTCCCAGGAGGAAGATGCATCGTCTCGACAGTAGAGATCAGCACATAGGATTGAGTTATCTCATCAGCAGCGACCTACTACCTCAGGCATGGGTGGAGTTCCGTAATACTTCCCTTCAAGGGAAGTGATTTACACAGCAGTATCAGTAGAAGACATCGTAGAAGATTCAGCAGACAATAACAGTTACCTCAAGATGTGATTTGCTTAGTACAGAGGAGAGAGTATACGACGATGGTCGTATCCATTTTATATTCTACAGTTGTAGCTCGTAGGATTAAGTGGTGTGATCAGATAATCTAGCAAGATCCTCGGGTCATTCGTCACAGAAATGTGACCGCTTTATCGCGAACTGTTGGATCTGATCTGGTTCTCTACGGAGAAAGGCCGAGACCTGCAGGGAGCCTTTTTGGATCGGATCAACAGATATTTGATCGTTTAGGGTATTATTCTAGTTTACCCTCTGAGTTAATATAATGAGAGATACTTGTAGTTTACAGGTATCTTTGTCTAGAACATTCTTAGTTGATTAGAAGGTTCTTATACATCGACTTATGGGTCGGTGGTATCTCTACTGTCAGGTGAGATGTGGACCAATAGTTAAGAAGTTAAGGGATGCCCTTAGACTTGGATAGATATATCTTTACTATAAACATATCCTTACGGATGGTCAAATTGTTGCAAGTATGGTATGATATGTCTCTTGGATGTGCGTATAATCTGAGAGCCTTCGGATGTAGTTCGGATGAACTCCTAGCCTTGCCGTTGCATAGGCAAGTGGAGTAGGCGATTGAAATGATTGCGGAAATAGTTTCGGTATCGAAGATCCTATACCGGGTGATAATTTGACTGGTATAAGTGTTATTAAACACTATAGAAATTGGAAGAATGTAAGTTGTAATTATAGGAGAAGTTGGAAGGGATATTTATCTATCCCAGTATTCCTCCTTGAGAGATCTGGAACTTTTTGTAAAAGAGGGATGAACCTTTGAGAAGTATGCATCGATTATCGATGATGGAATACAGTAGTGGTTGTGAAGAATATCCTTCGTTGTGGATAGATGCTCTATTTAGATCAGTTAAAGACACTTATGTATACTCTAGGGTTGGTTTACGACTAGAGTGTTGATATTATACTGACATGGTGTCATACAATTATCATAGTCATTGTGATGATTGATATATCATCAACTTAGAGTAAGCAGGATGCAAGTGTATGGAGGACGACAATTTCATACTTAGTATGAATTTTATGAGTTTTGATTAAGTTGTTAGACTAATTAACGATTTAGTCGCCACTAGATTTGAGAATCGTGTATCCTGAACACGATTTGATCAGTTCGTGGTTGTTGGAGTTGCGTAACCTGGCCACTGTTGATTGTGGTAGATGGAGTTGCGCACTCGACCACCATAGATGGTGGTTTTCCTTGTATGGTCTGGATATTACTGTAGATGTGGATAGAATGTTTTAGCATTTCTATACCACGGACTTGTTTGACTTAGGTGATGATGGAAATCATTTAGTCGGAAGCTGGTGAAACCAGTTTACAGGACCTAGATGGTGATTAACTTTTACACGAGTATTAGTTAATCCTTTCGGAGTGGATAAAAGGATGTTATACGCAAATGCATCGTTTCAGGGATCGGAACGATTCCGATGCAGTGAATGAGGCATATCGTATGCCTATGTCAGTTAAGAAACTACGAGATAGTTTGTCATATACATGACGTGACTTTAGTAGTTATTATCTGGATTTGTAGTTGTATGGAGCAGAAGTGCTCATTGAATTTAACAAGCTACTGGGTAGCTACAATGGAGTTGCAGTGTTTAAGGAAGAGTTTCTACATAAAGCACATCATTCGATATGGGTTATATACCTTGGTAGTACTCGGAGGTACTGAGATTGGAAACGTTTATACTGTGGAACGGTATAAAGAGAGATATAGCAGATTTTGCTACTCGATGTTAGTATGTCAGTGGGTGAAGGCTGGACATCAAAAACCTGCTGGATTGCTCCGGGAAATATCAATTTCCGGAATGGAAGTGGGAGAATATCACTATTGATTTCATACAGGATTGCCTAGAACCCGAAAAAGACATGATGCGATTTGGGTGATCGTGGATCGACTAACCGAATCAGCTCACTTCTTTCCTATTTGTGGATCGTACCCATTGGATCGTTCGACAGAGTTGTATTGCCGAAAGATTATCAGATTGCGTGGAGTACTTTTAAGTACCATATCGGATAGAGATTCGCAATTTACCTTGTGATTTTGACAGAGTCTGCACCAGACTATGGGCACAGAGTTTCGGCTTAGTGCAACGTTTCATCCGCAAACAGATGAACAGTCTGAGTGTATCATTTAGACGTTGGAGGATCTATTCAGATATTGTGTCGTGGATTATGGAGGTGTTGCTTATCGGTTGGCTTTACCTCCGACACTTGTGGGTATTCACAATGTATTCCATGTATGGATGCTGAGGAAATACGTGTCGAAATCGGGCCATATTCTGAAAGAGGTTCCGATACCACTCTAGGAAAATACAACTTATACGGAGATTCCGGTGCGGATTCTGGGTCGCAAGGAGCGACAGTTGCGGAACTAAATCATCCGACTCATAAAGGTTGGATGACAACATCATACCGATGAGGAGGCTACATGAGAGCTGGAAGATACTATTTCGAGCTCGATATCCTCATCCTTTCACTTGAGGTATGTGATGGTTCTGGAAATTTCTTGAGTTGGTTCTCGTATGTTAGTATGAAACTTGGGGATCAAATTTTATTAAGTGGGGGAGAATGTAAGATACCGAAAAAAAAAATCTTGCTAATTAAGAAATTAGCTTGTGGAATTTTTCAGGAGTTTTTAGAAATTTTTCAGAATTTAAAATGAGTTTAAATCCTAGTCTAGGGGTTAATTGGGTTTATTAATCTAACCCTAAGATTAATAGGTTAATAGGTGTCGGGTTAATCTCGAACCTGATTCGCGATCCACAAACCCGTTTCCTCTTCGATTCGTCCATTATATGCGGTTTCTCCTTCGATTTAATCCCACTCGCGACACCTCCTCTTCATCTTCTCGCCGCGACTCTTCCTCCCCTGTCATATTTCCAGCGTCGATCTCTCCTTCGATCGCTGTCTCCCTTCCACTGCCGCCGGCATCAATCGAGCATTCTCCAGGAGCTCATTGTTGGTGCCCATGGCCGCCTCCCTAAGCCGCGCCGCAGCCCTGTCACCGCTGTCATGTGGCCAGACGCCGCCGCTGAATTTGGTCGCTGCTCCACCGCCATCGTCCACTTTGTCTGTTGTGTATTCCCTCTCAGTGCCACCCTCCGTCGATCCAAGCTGCAGCAAGCTCAGATCGGCAAGATCTGTGTCTTCTTGTTGTGTTCCCCGATCATGCACAACTATTGATCTCTGGTTCGTGAGCCAGTTCACCATCTCTCTTCTTGATCTCTCCGGTCTCGATGGTTAGGGTTGGACCTCCGATGCCCGATGGACAACATCGATGCCAATTCAGATCCTCCGTCTCGTGAGTTCAAGGATCGCCGTCAGAGTCGGGTGAGTAGGTGTTGTTTTCTTCGATCTTGGATGAGATGTTCAGAATTTCTGTGGATTTTCCTTGGTTGAACGATCTGTGAAATTGGGCAGTGATAGTGTGCATCGATCGCAGCAGTGAACATGACTCCCAGTTTTAGGGAAAGAAGCAACGCCGGTGGATCCCAGGTGTTGGTAAGTCCCGATCTATTTTCCCCTTGCTGTTTGTGCTGAATATTGTTGTAAATTCGTGGTGTTTCTGTTCGATGTCGATGATTGGTTGTGTTTGTTGGTGAATTTCGTATAGAAACTATGGTTGGAGTATTCTGATTGTTTTGGGGGTTGCTGTGTCAGATTGTTGTAGGAAGAAGGGGCAACAGTAGGCCCGGTGAACAGAACTCTATAGGTGATAGGATTGGCCATTGAAGTCCAATTTAGGTATAACTCTGTTCTTGTTTTCTTTCTGGTCTTGTTTATTGGATTTCAGATCTGTGATGTTGGGAGAATGGCAGTGGAGATGTGTATGGGGTTGATTCGAGTGTAATAGATAATGATTTGTGTCTGGTAAGATGTGTGTATGGGATGTTTTTGATTGTTGTTGTTAAGAAGATGGGGATGTCGAGCAAACAACTTGATGGACAGGATATGCTTAAATGGTTGCATTGTTGTGTGTAGTTGACACAACGAAGAGTAAGCTGTGTGTTTCCTTGACTCGGTCAGATCTAGAGGTTCCTCGATGATGAGCTATTGGTAGCAAGTTGATTTAGATATTGAGGTAAGCTTGGATTGTTTCTGAGTGTTGATGTTGTCTTATGGAGAGTTTGGTTGGGTGTATCGGCCGAGTATGAATGTAGATTTGGGGTTACGAGAGGTGTGTGCTCGTAGTGCTAGCTCACGTTCGATAAAGGGACGGGAGTATAGAGACGACGTAGTAGTTATGTATTTATCGGATACTTGTACTTAATCATAGTTTGCTATTATGTACAGGTTTGGGATACGAAGCGGGTTCACAGCTGTGAGGACTATTTCGAGCTTCGTATCAGGTGGGTAATTCCTACTCTGGTCAGGTAGTTTAATGCATACAGATTTTGATGCATGTTCATCTTATATGATCATGTTACCTTGACCCTGCTCTTATTATCGTATGCTTGATACTTTACCGTTGGCTATTAACTCCATTGCTGCTATCATGTTTATTTTACCATGATTTGGAGTTATACATATAGGTGATGTAAGTAACTTAGAATTTGTTTAAGTTAAGTGCAAATAGTAAAGTCCGGATGACAACCTGATTGTACATTGGGCAAAAAGGTCATCCGTAGGTAGATAATGTCTTGAACCTAGGGTTAGTTCTAGTACCCTTAGGTTGCATATTAACACCGACCATGTATTGTGTAAATGGTCAGGGGAATGATACTTAGTGTGTCACTACAGACCGGTGGTCCTAGCTTAATTGGTATGACTCTCTACAGAATAGAGAGTATTATGATCAGTTGAGTACGACTCTCTATAGGATAGAGAGTGCGTCGATTAGATTGGTATGAATCTCTACAAGATAGAGAGTATTATGATAAGTTGAGTACGACTCTCTGCAGGATAGAGAGTGCATGGATTTGGTTAGTATGATTCTCTGTAGAATAGAGAGTCTATGGTGGATGTCTGTATATGAGACATTGCATTCATGTCATTTGCATGCACGCTGGCGACGAGGTCTCCCTTGTGGTTGAGAGTGCCGCCAGCCATCCTGCCTCCACGGTTACTCATAGGAGGAGTAACCGGTGTGAGGGCAGAGCATTGTGGTGCCGCACTCTACCACTATAGACGGTGGTAGTTGGATTTGCGTGTCGTAGTCCTGCGTGTGTGGCACTCGACCACTCATGGATAGTGACTATCGGAGTGGCCAACAGCAAGGACCCCCATCATGTAGCTTGCTCTTTACGCTTATATGCTACTCGATCATACTGCCCACTCGACCACTCGAGAGTAGTGGTTGGTGTTGAGTTGGGACAATTGTCATGCTCGAGCCACCGAGGCCACACTGGGGTCATGGTAGCTTTAGGGTAAGCCGACATGACCATGCATGCTGCATTGCCGACTTATGACATTTTTGCATATTGCCATATATATACATATATGCATGTATATATATATATATATGGATGATTGTGATTAATATACATATATAGATGCAGTCTATATATATATGCTTATTGTGATGATGCATTTGATTGTATTATGCTTGCTGCACTTGTTTGTACATCATATTCATGCATGTTTCTTGCATATGTTATACGGTTGTGTCGGATACTGGTATATGTGTTGGAAAGACCATTAGATATCTTAACCTGTAGCATGAGTAGATTATGAGTTGGTATTACTCTTCCTGTTATATATATGTTGGATATATGTTCAGGTTGGATCAGAGTAGCGTAGCAGACTTCAGGTATGTCTGCATTTTACGTTGTTCATTTGGTTATATGGTATATGCTTCTATTTATATACTATGCTGATATACCTATTGTACCTTTAGATTATGTTATTGAAATACATGTGATATTTCATATATACATATTTTTTTATTACCTGCTGAGTTTTACTCACCACCCCCACGGACCCTGGGTTTTTCTGTCACCCAGGTAACAGGTATAAGTCTTCGTGACGGCTTGGAGCACCGCTGGCTAACATCTCATCTCACCTCCGAGGCTCCTGTGTTTGTTTTGGGCTTTCCGTACATGGTGTTATGTATTTGGAGTTTTCCTGATGTACTATGTTGTAGATTCGGATTTTGTCGAGGTTTCGTATTGTTGTGATGTGTTAGTCATACCGGTATGCATGTGTGTAGCTTGTTGTGTTATGTTTCTATTGTACTTTGAGTAGTTATTGTATTTACTCTATATGTTATGTTATTATTGTGGGCATACGACTCTTGTATTAATCCGAAATGTTGCCACGTACAGGGGAGATGTTGTCCGTTTGATTTTCGGCTCGGCATGCTCTCGGGGCGTGACAGTATTGCTCACCTACAATAAAAGCAATACCCTTCTCTTTTGAACCCTTATTAGCTTGTTCATGCAACTCCATTTCACATAATAACTCATCTAGTTTTACTGTTGATAGATCCCTTGACACTTTGTAGGCATCTACCATAGATGACTACAAAGCATTTCGAGGAAAAGATTTCAGAACATACCTTATAATATCTCGGTTTTCTAGACTTTCTCTAACCGAATGAAGACCATTTAGCAGTTCCTTGAACCTCCTGTGCAGTTCACCAACAGTTTCACCATCCCTCATAGCAAAGTTTTGCAGCTGGTTCATATAAAGATCTTGTTTCGCTATTCTCGAGTCTCTTGTGTCTTCATTTAGCTCTATCATCTTGTTCCAGAGATCTTGAGCGCTGATGAACAGGACAATTTTGTTGAGTTGGTCCTTCGCTAAGCCACATTGCAGAGTTACAGTGGCCTTGGCATTTGCTTGTGCCTTGTGTATTTGTTCAACGGTCCATTATGTAGATTCAAGGACCCTTCCTTCTGCGTCCATGAGTGGTGTGAAGCCTTTCATCATGGATAACCATATATGTATCTCAGTCATGAGATAGTACTCCATTCAGCTTCGCCAGTACTGAAAGTTGGTTCCCTCGAAGAAGGGAGGTCGATTTGTGTTGTAGCCCTCTTGCATTACCATTTGAGCTTGCTCTTGCGGTTGTGAATCCGGAGAGGAGCACCAAGTTATGATACCACTTGTAGGACTGTTGGCGTCACTAGAAGGGGAGAATGAATAGCGTCGATCATCGTCACTTGAAGTTTCACAGAGAAAAGAGCTCGTTCAATGATAAGTAGCAGAAACAAAAGAAAAGAAGACCACACAAATAAACACTCAGTTTTTTACTTGGTTCACAGTTCCCTCACAAACTGCTACGTCCAAGGCCTACCTCTACTCTTTCTCCTTCTCAAAAAAACTCTGAATGTGGAGAAACCTCTTAATACAAACTTTCAAGAGTTACAATAGAAACTGTTTGAGAAGAGCAAGATTATAATGTGCAGTTAATAGCTAGGGCTTCTTCTCTTCACTCCCTTGATTACCTTTGAAGATGATTGGAGCTTGGAGGATGAAGGCAAAGTACAAGAGAATCACTTAAGAGGGTTTCGTGAAAAGTAATGTAGGTAAGTGACGAAGTGAGCCAGAGAAAACCCTTATAACGAACACGATTAGGGATTTTTCCGTCCACACAGTTGAGTCGCCTCGACTGACACCTCGACTGTAGTTTGATTACCGTTGTTGATGGTGAGTTTCCCCCCTTAATTTTGACTTATCGCTCATTGTAGCATAGGTCCAGTCGAGGTGATGTTTCATCGCCTCGACTGGTAACCTCGGTCGGGCTCAAAGTCGAGCTCACCTTGCTTTTTTTTTCAACTGAACAAAACATCAGTCGAGGTGCCACCTCGATTGCGATGGGTTTCTGCTCAAAATATGTCTTTTCAGTCGAGGTGTGATGCTCAATGCCCGCTCAATGCTCACGCTCAATGCCCGCAAGTGCATGGGCATTGTCAAGTAATAAAAGATTATTGATCCCACAGAGACTGAGATTCGAATACCGTCTGTCCAGTGGATGTTGTTGTTCAGAATAAATCTCCTAAGAGTATAGGTTGCGAGGTTGACGGTAGTCCTAACTCTAGTATGGTGTCAATCGGAGGAAGGGAAGGTTGGTTCGAAGTTCTCAAAAAGGATTCTAGGACTTAGGTTTCACTTGTACATCGTGGAACATGCTATCCATTAGGTGCGTTGAGATCTCTAATTATGATCTTGAGGGAGGATCAATATGTAATTGCCCAATGAACTTTTGCTTCTACCGGGAGCTACCCAATCCTAATCAAGTTTACCTTTCGAATCATCAAAGCTCAGGGGGTTGATACCGTTGGGAGCCCTCTGTCACTAAGGTCCCTCAACCATTCTAGAGTAAATTTCTCCTACTTTGGCCCTTCTACTAAGATAGGTAATTGGGTACCAAGACATCCTAACAATCCCTATGTAGAGGTGGATTTTATTTCATATCCTGTCCTATCATATTCTATCTTCTACGATTACGGGAGGTTAGATGACCGCAAGACTCATCCTTGATTCTCCTAGGTTTTTGATACTAAGGTTGTCACCCTTTGTATTGGCTACGCACGATAGAATTAGAATCAAAACACAATCTTCATAAATCTCAACACACAAAACTGCAAATAGAATCAAAGGAGATAAATGACTATTTGCACTAACATGTCCACAAATACAAGTTACTCCCTAATCCTAGAATCGAAGTATCTACTCCATAAACAAGGAAGAATAAATACAAGACAACTTAGAAAACATCATTACACTGAAAATAGAACAAGAGGATAAAGAAGATACTCTCTGTCCTAACCAATATGTCTGTCTTGGTTGTTCTCCACAATGCCGAAGCATCGGGATGGATCTCCTAGTCGCTTCCCTCCTCCCCATTATGAGTCTCTGATTCTTTTTAGGGCACTGTTTGTCATTCTAGTCATCGGGGCCTTCTCCCTAAGGTTTGGGTGTGCCTTCCTTTTTATAGACGTGAAGCAAACTCTTTATAAATCCCATGAAAACCCTAGTCACATCAAAACTGCCCAACGCCACATGACTGACCATGTGGAGCACTGGGATGGCTGGCCTTGGGGGTTTGGACATGGCCGTGTGGAATCCACACAGTCGGTCGTGTGGAATCCACACAGTCGATCGTGTCCGCCTCTGTTCCACTCGGTGAACGCCTTCCTTTTTCTCCAAAAGTGTGTTGTTTCACCTATAAAATGTCGTCATTCACACAAAAGCAACAATAGCAGATCACCGAACTAGAAAATAAGAAATGCATGCAAAACAAAGTAGAATATGCACAAAACAAATATAAAATGCAATGAGATGTGTA
Organism: Wurfbainia villosa; assembly: GCA_025175895.1. Taxonomy (NCBI): domain Eukaryota; kingdom Viridiplantae; phylum Streptophyta; class Magnoliopsida; order Zingiberales; family Zingiberaceae; genus Wurfbainia; species Wurfbainia villosa. Next base: position 7,792,703 of record CM045995.1, on the reverse strand, counting down.
CTAAAACTGCTCCTAAAACCCTATATATTTTGCTCACATCAATTCTCCTAGACTTAAATCTTTGCTTGTCCTCAAGCAAACATCAGTACCATGATATTTTAAAAAGTATTGTTCCATACTTAGCGTGCTAACTGGATTTATCAAGTGGTATTTTCAATCAAAGCAAAATAGATATGTTCTAAAAGTTCACTAAGTTAGCTTTTCATGCATGTGCTAAGCGAATTTTCCTAAGGGATACTCGTTCCACAGTGAGTCAAGTTGTCTCCGACTTTTAGGCACTTACCTGTCCTAAGTGAGGGGCATTCCCTAGATCTAGCACAAAGTCTCAAAGGCGTGCTCGATATTGAGAGAAATTAATAGGTGTTTCCTCAGTAACTTAACTCAGTCTTAAAGGGGCACCTAACCATTTCCATCCACGACAACTATTTTTAACTCTCTTTCTCTCTCTCTCTCTCTCTCTCTTTCTATCTTTTTATTTATTTTTATTTTTATTTTTCTTTCCTCAAGGAACTTTGTTCCTCTCTAGCTCACTGGTATTTTGATTTTTCCAAATGAGCTTACACAATCCGAGCATCTCTAGTAACTAAAATACTAAATCTAGAGTCACCTATGGATTCCAAAGTACTAAACTATTGGGATGAATCATAATTATGTATGTAATAGATTCTCCCTTTCGAAATTTTCATCAAGTGTGAGTGAAAGATAAAAGCTAACCAGTGCAAGTCTAGAACATTTATTAAAGCAACTAAAAATAAAATACCAAAAGATAAATGAAGTTAAGCTATCTATGGAAGTAATTCGTGAAGAGATTCTAAAAAATATTACTGAGGTAGCTTAAAGATGGCAAAAACTAATTGCGGAAAGGAAACTAAACACTCTATGCATGACAAATGAATGCAAACTAAAACTAAACCATAAATTTTAAGAAAGAAACTACTGCTAAAAGAAACACATATCAAAATTTGGGGCTTCCCCCCAAACTTAAGTGAAACAATACCTCTAATATGGCAGCCGAGGTGGGATGTCTGGTAGTCTCGACATGTCGGGCTCCTGGAAAAATCTGGTGCTCAGTCATTGATGTCACATGTACATGTGGTCGATCTAAGAACTGGTGGATGCAGCAGCTGCTCTGTGCTTCTCCTCCCTGGCCCACTATGCCTGTATGGCACACATATACTGTTGAACCTCTTGGCGGTAGGCAGCCTTCTCCTGGAAATAGACACGGGCCTCACTGTAGAACTCCTCGGCTCGCTAGAAGTTCCTATAGGCCCTGAAACTCTACCTGCGTGTAGGTCCTCTGCTCCTATCACTGCCTCTGTGTCTGTTGCTCGGCGTATATGTCATCGAGGCATGATCAGAACTCAAAAAAATCATAGGCAGACATACCTACATCATGCTCAAAAGTAGAAAAAGAAAGAGGTGTAGGTGTAGGCTCTTGGTGTGGACTAGGGGGACTCCTATACATATGTGGACTCGTGGGAGTGATGGGTAGGGGGTGAGAGGGGTGTATGAGTGGAAGGCCCTGCGCGTGGTGGGGACTCCACCATGAGATCCAAATGCTAATTGGCACGGTTGGTGATGGTGGTATGATCAGTGTCAAGGAGCCTAAGGGGTCCCAGGTTCTTCCTTACAAAGCAAAAAATAGTGCCCCTCTCTCACTATCATTTTCATGGTCATGCACACCCCTAGGTCGATACTAGGGCTCCCCTCCACTCTATCCAATGCGGTATAATCGTACCCCATCCTATAAAAAATGTGGGTGATCAATCCCCCCAAAATAATCTCTCACCTTGCCGCCTTGCTCATGTTCACTAGATGCCTAATGAAGTGGGATCCTACATCATTGTTATTCCTCTTTTGAAGCATGTCCCACAAGCAAAGAAGCTCACTCATCCTCACTACTCCATCGCTCTCTCCTCTCCCAAAGATGGTACTCACCATAACCCAGTAAATGTACTGGAAAATAGGGTTTTGTAATCAGGATGCCTTAGCTCTAGAGGGACCATAGGAAGTTTCTCCCATTAGCTTCGTCTAAAATAATCTTGCATTGAACTCGTTAGGGGTTCTCCTCTCTCCTCCACTAGGTAACCCAAAATACGAGTTCCATTGGTGCAAGGTCCACTCATGTTCAATGTTAAAAAACCTAAAAGTGATCCTACCTTCTTCACTATCTCTCCCTATCAAGATCTCCGTCTCTAATGAACTTAAGAATTCTAAAACTATCCTAGGGTAGGTTGGCCATCTTACCCCCATGATCTCTCCCCACCCATTTTTGCCAAAAGACCTTGTACATCCCTAAGCAAACCTAGGGTTTCTAAAAGAGCTTTATCCAAATACCTAGTAGCAGTGATTTTATAGTTGGAAAGCATGTTAAATCTATCCCTATGCTCATTATTACGAAATAAGATGCTTGGGGGATTATTACCTTCCTCCGGAACTTGACGAGCACCTCTTCCCCTTGACCTTGACCTTGAAGGGGCAGCCCTAGTTGCCACATGCTTAGTCCTCCTCATTTTCACTTCTTGGATGCTTTTGAAAGGTTGGAGAGGGTCCTTGTGGGTTGGAGAAGGTGATTTCCCATGGCTAGGGAAAGAGGGGTTGAAGTGCACGACGGATTTGGGGAAAACACAGGGTGTTTCACCTTTTAAAACCATGCGACACGGTCGTGTGGAATGCACACGGTCGGCCATGTGCGACACTGGGAGAGAGATTGAAATTTGGCACGACCGTGTGAATTTCACACAGTCGGCAGTGTGAGACTCTGATTTTCTCCCAGAGTGCAACATGGTCTGAATCTTTCACACGCCCCGCCGTGTGCGCTTTTGATCATCGGGCACGGCCGTGTGGGATCCACACGACCACCCATGCTTTTTTTCCTGAGGGTTTAAAAAGGAATATCGTTTATACCTAGAAATTTCTTTCTGACCCTAAACTATTTGCAAAAACATTATGACCATAAACTAAAGTTTAAACTATACACATGAATGCGATAAAATTAAAAACATATAAAATTAAACTTGGGTTGCTTCCCAAGAAGTGCTTTGTTTAAGGTCTTTTAACTCGACCATACTCCATCGCTTTAGCTCGACTCTAGTGGTTCTGTGAACCTCCATTCATCCATCTTAGCATCTTCACTTTCTCGGGGGGTACTTGTTATCTTGCAGGAAGTATATCCATCTGTGAATGGAGCCTTACACTCTGAAAAGTTGAATATGATGATTTCACCATTCACTTCCAACGAGACTTTGTGCTCCCTCACGTCTATGCATGCTCTCGTAGTTGCCAGGAAGGGTCACCCTAAGATGCTTGGATTCTGAGGATTTGGTCATGTGTCCAATACAATTGTCAGTGGGTATCACAAAACTTTCAACTACCATAGGTACATTCTCCAACATGCCAATGGGTTCCTTGATCGAATCATCCGCCATGTGAATAGCTAGGCTCGTTGGTCATATACCACTCAGTCCCATCTCCTTGTAGAATGTGTAGGGCATCACGCTAACAGATGACCCTAGGTTGCACAGTGCTTCATCGAAACTCTCACCATGGATCATGCAGGGTATAACAAATTCACCAGGGTCCTCTAGCTTGGGTGGAATCTTATCTTCAATCTCTTCTTGGTTTGGCAAAGTTGAAATCATGGTTGCACACCCCCTAGTGACTTTGTTTTTCTGACCTACTCCCTTACTGTACACTCTCTCCCTTAACCTGGTTTTGCTCGGATGGTAGGGGAGAGCTATCTGTGGTTTGTGATATGATCTTAGCTATTTGGGTCACTTGCGTTTCCAGCATCTTAGTGTCTCTTGTGAGCCCATCGATCGAGGCCTTCAACTCCCTAAGTGCCTCTTCGGCTCTTTGATGTTGCCGCTGGAATTCTGCATTGACCTTTGTTTGGGTAGCAATGAAGCCTTCAATCATTGATTCCAGTCTAGATTTAGGCGGTTATTATTGCCCGCTATCCTGTTGTTTCCCATATCTTCTCGATTGTTGGAAATTCCTAAAATTATTCCTATAGGAAAAGTTCAGGTGGTTCCTCCATCCGGGATTGTAGGTGTTAGAATATAGGTTGTTGGGCCTCTGATTGTGGTCGCTAACCACATCGACATGCTCAATCTGCTCCTCAGAGCCACTTTGCCCTCCATAGTAGCCCTCCTGATATGTTGCCACTCCTCCCTAGGAATTGGCCGCACACACAGAAGTAGGGGTTATATAGTCAAACAATCTACTTAGTGCATCCGTTCTTGCCGCTAAATGATCGATGGAGTTAATAACATATCTACCAGCTGCAAGTGTTGGGTGACTATGCTCGAAAGCCTATTGGTGGTGGTTCTGAGCCACCTCCTCGATCAGCTCTTCCGCCTCCTCGATGGTCTTATTCATTAACGCTCCTCCTGTAGCAGAATCGAGGGAAATCTTAGTGGCATATGTGATCCCATTATAGAATATGTGGATCACCAGCCACCTCTCTAGACCATGATGGGGGAATTGATAGAGTAGCCCTTTGTAGCGATCCCAGGCTTCAAACAGGGACTCCCCTTCCTTCTGATAGAAGCTAGTAATCAAATGGCGCATGTGGGCAGTCTTACTTGGTGGGAAGAATTTATTCATAAATTGCTGCTCACACTGCTCCCATGTGGTGATGCTTCCTGAGGGAAGGGAGTGTAGCCATGTCTTCGCCTTGTCCCGCAATGAGAACGGGAATAAGCTCAAACGGATTGCATTGGTGGGCACTCCATTTAACTTCAATGTCGAGCATATCTCTAAAAATGTCTCTAGATGCCGGTTCGGGTCTTCAGTTGCAGCTCCTCCGAATTGTCTCTGCTGGACCATATGCATGAGTGCAGGTTTTAATTCAAAGTTATTAGATAAGATGGATGGTCCAGCTATACTCGGCCTATACCCTCTAGCACTCGGGGGTTGCATAGTCCCATAGAGGTCAGCTACCTAGGTTCACCAAAGGGGTTTCTTGGTCCTTCATGCTTATCTGCTAGCTCTCCTATGATGGTAGGTTCGTTTTATTTCTGGGTCTATCGGAAGAAGATTTTCTGATCCTAATCGTCGATGCATACAACGAACTAAGCTGCGTAATTGGGAGTATATCTACTACTTATTAACAGGAAATAAAATAACTCTGACGCCATGAACAAAGTGAAGAAGACCTAAGAACTAAACTAAAGAAAAATGTAATGTGACTACTAAAATTAAGCTAAACTGAATTTAAATAGAAAAAGTCTAAAACTGAATAAGTTGTAATGAAATAAAACAAGAAAGAAAATCTGACCTAAGTCCGATCCAAGCTATCCACTTTTGATTCGATATCGAATCAATAGTCCCTGGCAATGGCGCCAAAAACTTGATGCACGCGAGCACGACTCTCAAATCTCCGACGAGACTCGTAGCGTGCACTCACGCTCAACGCCCGCAAGTGCATGAGTGTCATCAAGTAATAAAAGATTATCGATCCCATAGAGACTGAGATTCGAATATCGTTTGTCCAGTGGATGTTGTTGCTCGGAATAAATCTCCTAAGATTATAGGTTGTGAGGTTTATGGTAGTCCTAACTCTAGTACGGTGTCACTCAGAGGAAGGGAAGGTTGGTTTGAAGTTCTCAAAAAAGATTCTAGGACTTCAGTTTCACTTATGCATCACGGAACATGATATCCATTAGGTGCGTTGAGATCTCTAATTATGATCTAGAGGGAGGATCAATAAGTAATTGTTTGATAAACTTTTGCTTCTACCGGGAGCTATCTATTCCTAACTAAGTTTACCTTTCGGATCATCAGAGCTCAAGGGGTTGATACCATTGGGAGCCCTCTGTCACTAAGGTCCCTCAACCCTTCTAGAGTTAATTTTTCCTACTTTGGCCCTTCTGCTAAAATAGGTAATTGGGTACCAAGACGTCCTAACAATCCCTATATAGAGGTGGATCTTATTTCATATCCTGTCCAATCATATTCTTTCTACGATTACAGGAGGTAGGATTACCGCAAGGCTCATCCTTGATTCTCCTAGTTTTTGATATGAAGGTTGTCACTCTTTATATCAGCTACGCACAGTAGAATTAGAATCAAAACACAATCTTCATAAATCTCAACACACAAAACTGCAAATACAATCAAAGGAGATAAATGACTATTTGCACTAACATGTCCACAAACACAAGTTACTCCCTAATCCTAGAATTGAAGTATCTACTCCATAAACAAGGAAGAATAAACACAAGACAACTTAGAAAACATCATTACACTGAAAATAGAACAAGAGGATAAAGAAGATGCTCTCTGTCCTAACCAATATGCGTGTCTTGGTTATTCTCCACAATGTCGGAGCGTCAGGATGGATCTCCTAACCGCTTTCCTCTTCCCCGTTGCGAATCTCTGGTGCTTTTTAGGGCACCATTTGTCATTCTAGCCGTCGGGGCCTTTCCCCTAGGGTTTGGGTGTGCCTTCCTTTTTATAGACGTGAAGCCAACTCTTCACAAATCCCACGAAAACCCTAGTTATGTCAAAACTGCCCAGCGCCACACGACCATGTGGAATCCACACAGCCGACCATGTGGAGCGCTGAGATGGCTGGCCTCGGGGGTTTAGACATGGTCGTGTGGAATCCACATGGCCGACCATGTTCCACTCGGTGAATGCCTTCATTTTGCTCCAAAAGTGTGTCGTTTCACCTATACAATGTCGTCCTGCACACAAAAGCAACATGAGTAGATCTCTGAACCAGAAAATAGGAAATGCATGCAAAACAAAGTATAATATGCATGAAACAAGTATAAAATGTAATGAGATGTGTACTAAAATTACTCCTAAAACCCTATATATTTTGCTCACATCAAGATGGCAGTCGACTTCACCTTGCTTCTGTTCAATTGAACAAAGTAACAATCGAGGTGTTGCCTCGACTGACGTCGCTTCCTGAGCACCCGCGAGGCCAGTCGAGCTACATCTCGAACTCTACTAACCACATCTAGTCGAGGTGTCGCCTCGATTGGGAAAAGCTTTGATGAGTCTTGTGCTCTGAGCTCAGCGACTCACCCAGGGTACAGGTAGCAGTCGAGATGCTACCTAAACTAATAAGGTAATTAGTCAAGGTGCCGCCTCGACCACTGCCTTGAACCTCATTTATTTCAACCCTTTTAAAGTTGAAACTACGCCTACGAAGGGGTCTACCCTGTACCCTTTACTTGATGCCCGTGAACCCCTGTTCATAGGTCTTCTATGCCAAGAATTTCTTTCGGGACTTCGTTAGCCAAGACTCCTCGTCCGGGACTTCATTTGCCAAGACTCCTCGTTCGGGGATTCATTTTCCAAGACTCCCCGTCCAAGACTTCATTTTCCAAGACTCCTCGTCCGGGATTTCATTAAGACTCCTCATCAAGTACTTCATTTGTCAAGACTCCTCATCTGGGACTTTATTTCCTTGCATTTGGTCCTCGACCTACAAGGAATTTCTGGAAAATATATCTCAACCAACCACGTGAGATAACACATAATTATCACCTTGACTTAGACCCTTGTCAAACATCAAAACATCATTTGGGCCTGATTGCTCCAACAATTATGTTATCATGCGACAATACTTCTCCAATAACTTGAACGAAATCATTAAAATAGTCTTTAGACACATTTTGCTCAACTTTAACATTCAATAATCTTGCAGTTATAGATAATTTGGTGTGACTGACACAACCAGACCATACAGGTTCATCTGCAACTCTCAACACTTCTTAAAATTTGAGATATGGTTCATTGTTTACATTTTCATGAACACCTATTACTTCTACCTCCTCCAATGGCGATGAATAACTGGTATACGTGTGTTCAAATGTTTTAGGATAACTAAAACTTGCAGTGTTCAGTTCAATATTCAAATTATGACCAACTGCATCAACTATCATCCTCTGATATAGATTGAATTGATCATAATATCTTTGATCTCAACTAACTGCTCTTTGTATGTTTCTTCCAACCTCTTCATCGGATATAAATGGTTCACCATGACATGTCCAATTATAATAATTTAGAGTAAAATAAAATCTAGAAAGATGTTCTCGAACTTTATCACACTAAATAAATTTACCATTGTGACACTTTTTGCACGAACACCTTAATTTATTCCCATCCATAAACTCAGCATTACTACCAGCAAAATTCAAAAATTATTTCAACTCAATAATAAATTCATCGGTTAAACCCCGATGTTCTAGTAAGTTCTTTTTATACATCCAACTGCTTTATCTCTCTATTTCTTCTATTTCCAAATTTATATCAAGGAATAATTATATTCTCATCATTTTCATCGATATTAATTGAACAATCAATTTATACTTAAAAAAATTTCTTCTAGTACTTATTTATTTTGGGTATGATATTGAATTACAAACTAGAACATATCGAACTAATAATAAATTTTTACAGTAAAAGAAATACATAAAATCAAACATTATATATATATTATAGAATGATAATGGTAAAAATTTTGAAATATAAAATATATCTTCCCTGGTAGAAGCAACGGATGAGCTGACAATAGAAGACTTTACGAATACGCAGATCACCTAAAGTACAAACACCTGTACGACAAACCTAAGAAAAATAAAACATTAAATTTGTGTTTTATTACACATTACAAATTTTAAAGGCTTTTATTTAAATAACATGTTAATTTGACAAATCACATTAATTAGCCACTCGGGTCGTGCAGCTCGGCTGCCCAAGGTCAACACGCGTTGTAGGGGGTCACGAGTTTTTGCAAGCAACGATCACGACCATGCAGGCGAATTGAAGCTCACGAGATGTGTTGGCATTGAAGGGGGCCTAATTAAATCATGTAGATGGAGTCGATGGGTCAATGATTTTGGTGTGGGGCGAACACGTGTTGCGGAGGCCTGGGTTCGACACGACAGTTGTGCACGAGCCAGGGGCGAAGACCCACCCAAGCACGAACCCTGGGACGACGCCCCTATCACGCAAACGACGTAGAAGGGGCATCGGTGTGGCAAGACCCTCGATCGGCCCTGTCGTGCAACCGATGCAGAAGAGGGATCAGTAGGGATGATGACTCGGCAGAATGCTCGACTGATGCACACGAGAGGAGTGTCGCCCCTGCCACACGACGGGTGCACGCATCAACGACCTGCCATATGACCCACGCATGCGGCAGGGGCATCGCCCCTGTGGCGAGCACGACGCATGCCTACGGCGAGCACGACGCGTGCCTGCAGTGAGCACGACGCATGCCTGCGGTGAGCATGACGCGTGCTTGCGGAAACTACTTGGGGGCAGTATAAGAAAGCTCTGTTTTACAATAGAGAGAATTGTAATTAGTTTCAGCCTTCTTTCTTCTTCTAGTCCGTTGTTCACTCGCCAGTGGGGAGCTAGTTCTTTCTACTTTTCTTCTTTAAGCATTCGGTTGATGACACACGAGATAACTCTCCTTCCTCTACATTATTTTTATTGTGCTTAATATATTTTTTATTTCATCAATGTCCTATCTAACTTAAGCATCAGAGGGTTGTCGTCGGAATCTCGGTACGTCTTTGACGTATGTTGATTTTGATAGGACTTACTGTTGCGATCATGAATGACACACCCTTCTCTGACGCTCTGTGGAAGAGACTACAAAATGTGACCACATCAAAAAATAACATTCAGAATATTATATAAATAAAATTTAGAGTATAAATTTAAATGACCTACCAGTCTAGCAGTGGCGAGCTGCTTGTGGGGCGACAGTGCGGGGTCAACCGAGTTGTCACATATTTATCTCCAAAACTTTGGTCTATACAATCATATTTACCAGAATGTGCCTAACGAATATGAAATCAATAATAATACTATAAATCAGTTCAAACAAAAATAAAATTGTTTGACGCATCAATTAAACATTTACTCCAAGAATGCTCTAACCATTCCTCTATTTACACAACAACATGTAAACCATTGATATTCCATACTATTACAAACAAAACCATGTAACTAACATAGAAATGGTTTTTTTTATTCTCCAATGAAACTCAACTTGTCAATGCATTAAAGACTTATACTATTTAGAATTGTGAAACTCATTTAAATCCAAAATGATTAAATTACTTAATTAGGGGGTGGGCATATATGTTACATGTGAGCAGACTAAAATTTTTCTATATGGTCCTCATCTTGTCACTTGGCTTGGATACCATATCGAGACTTGCGATATCTCATTTCAATCTATAGAGATTAACTACTTGGGGGTGTATAAGCAAGCTCTGTTTTACAATAGAGAGAATTGTAATTAGTTTAGGGAGAGCAAAGAGGAACAAGGGCAAAATAGGTTTTTTTTAAAAAGGAGAGCAAGCAAACAACAGAAAAGGGCGAAAGCTCTCTTACTGGAACCTCTGCCGAGAAAGCTTCTAGGAGATTCTAGAGTAGCAAACGAATGAACGTCGCAGTGGTAAATTCCGAGCCTTGCAAGCCACCTGTTTGGCGGTGATACCAGAGGAGGAGCTTGTCATGACCGCATGATGAGGGAATACTTCGAGCCCATCATGAAGGGCCTTTGCAAGGAGCTACATGCATGGCTTCGACGTGGAGCTTGTCGCGACGACAGGGGCGAGGGGTTGCACATTCCCATCACGAAGGCGCTTCAACGAGGTGCTGCTTGTGACCGTGCAGCAAGGAGCTTGCGGCGAGGGGAAGATCACGTGTGGGCAGAAGAAGAAGATGCAAGGAGTTTATGGCGAGAGGCAGATCATGGAGCTTGTGGCGAGGGGCGGCTCATGTGCGTCGAGTGGCAGACCGCTATGAGAAGAAGACACAAGGAGCTTGCGACGAGCGGAGGTCTGCGACGAAAGAAGAAACCTAGATCTTTGAACCTAGGGGATCAGACGGTGGATAATGGAGATGTTTGTTGGTGCAATCGACCCAGGTCATGATTGACCAGACTCGAGTAGGGTTTTGATGTTTGATAATAGGCTTTGACAATGGTTTAACAATATGGTTTGACCATATGTTGAAGATATGACTAGCAGATGATTTGTGTTAGGGCAATCAACCCATGTATGGTTTGGTTTTGATGTGTGTGGCAAAGGGTTTAAGTTAGGTTGTTATGGATTTGATAGGTATGTTTAAGTTGAGTAGGACTTAGTAAATCGCACGTGGTTAGCTTGATGTTAGCATTGGTGGGTTCACCATCTCATGACTCGAGTCCTTGAGTCGGTGAAGGATGACATTGCGGAAGTCATGCGCTTGGTGCATCCGAGGGACCGTCGAACGAGAAGCATTGGAGTGAAGCTAAAGGAAGCAGCCTTCAGGGCGAGATGCGAAGGATGACATTCGGAAGCTGTGCGCTTGGTGCATTCAAGGGACATGGCCGGACGAAGAGAGATTCGAGGCGAGCGACTCCAAGGGAGATGAGAGTGAGCAATTGTAACTCGGGACGGGGTAGCTCATAGGTGAACTTGGCTGAATGGCTAAGTCAAGTGTCGGATGCTCAAACTTAGGTTTGTGGTTTTACCTGACAAGTCGGATGCCCAAACTTATGTTTGAGGTTTTACCCGATGTTTGGACAAGTCGGAAACTCAACATGAGTTTGATGTTTCTACCTGACGATTGGAAGTGTCGGATGCTCAAACAGATAGTTTGAGGTTTACCCGACCGTCAGAGGCTCAAAAAAGTATTTTGTTTGAGGTTTTATCCGATACCAATCGACTAATATAGATATCAGTCGACTTCTCTGGGTCGATGGCACTCGACTGGTGCTCGATCGGTGTTCGACTGATGAACCTCTGGCCAATAGTCAACTGCTAGGGCTTGTCAGTCGACTGATGCACCATCAGTTGACTTCCAAGGATGACGATCGGCACGAAGGTGGTCACGACGCGAGAGGTTTGAGAGTTGCCGATCGCTGGATAACTCGGTGATGTCTCTATCACCGGATCGATAGGGCTGATCGATCGATGAGGAGCGTTGGTGGACACCAACATGGATGAAGTTGTTGCGAAGCAATGACTACAGTAGCAGTCGACTAATGGTTGCATCAGTCGACTGCTTATTGCCCAACGGAAAGAATGACCTCTTCTCTATAAGAAGAGGCATTGGGTGCTCTTGGGAGGTTAATGCTTAACTCCTAAACTTCTTCCAAGTACCCAACACGTTTTTCGCTCCTCTTCTTGTGTTTATTTCAATCTTATTGTAAGAGGGAGTGTTTCTTGTAAGAAAGGTTTACCTCCGCCTTGAAGGAGAGACTAGTGGATTGTTGAGGGAGTGATTCGCCATACGAATCGTCCGTGGACTAGCGACAAGGGTCGTGAACCACGTTACATCTCGACGTTAGCGTTTACTTCTTCTTTACATTTGCATTTGCTTAATTGTCTTTATTATTAGTATTTTCGTTGTGCTAATCTTAAGTGTAGACGATTAAGAAGCGATCGATTTCCATCGTACATATCGGGGCTATTCAACCCCCCTTCTAGCCGGGCCACGATCCTCCAACAAGTGGTATCAGAGCGAGGAGCTTGTCGACGGACTCATCACCAAAACAAGCACGACAAGAAATGGTCGGCTCCAACATTCATTCACCAAAGTTCGAAGGGGACTTCTCTTGGTGGAAGAAGAGAATGGAGGTATTCTTCGAAATGGACTTTGATATAATGCTAATCATGGATAGTGGTTTCGAGATACCTAGGGATGAAGAAGGGAGAATGCTAGAAAAATCGAGATGGACCAAGAAGCAAAGAGAGGAGTACCTTGCAAATTCAAAGGCCAAACATCACCTATACAACGTGCTCCCTCAACAAGAAATCAATAGGATTGGGGAGTGCTCTAGCGCCAAGGAAATGTGGGAAAAGATTGTAGAGCTCCATGAAGGCACTTCCGAGGCAAAGCTTGCAAGACGGGACCTCCTTCGCTCTCAATTAAGCAATATCAAATTAGATAAGGGGGAAAAGGTATTATCACTACACTATAGATTTAAAGAGATAATAAATGGTTTATCAAGTGTAGGTGAAAAGATCTCCAACCGGGACATGATAATGAAGGCAATAGAGGCATTCCCCCGGTCATCCAAATGGAGTTCTATGGTGGATTCGTTCTACATCTCCAAAAATCTAGAGGTAAGTACTCTAGAAGAATTTTTCTCCACTATGGAATTGCATGAAACTAGGCTTGAAGGAATAGTAGAAGATCCAATCAAGCCATCAAGGGGATTAGCACTAATGGCCGACAAAGGAAAGAAGAAGAAGGAAACTCCACCCTCCTCATCCGATAAATCTGTTGGTGCAGGGGCACCTAAGTCAAACCTGTATTTTGATTATGGCAAAAGACGCAAAGTTAAGGATATATCATTATCTCACGAGATGAATCGAGTGTGCAGAAAAGTGTTAAAGCTGGAGCTAAAGGCTAGCGACACCCGGAGGGAGCCGCGGTGGTCGGGCGACACTCGAGTGATTTCGGAGGAAGCCGAAGGAATCGAGTGGAAGGCCGGAAGCGAAAGCGACACAGTAAGTATCGAGGTAAAGATCATGTGTGTGAGAGTAAGAGAGGTCGTATCCTCCTTACGGGGATGATCTTAAGCGTATATCCGACCAAAGACATCCTATAGATAGTCTAGGTCGAGATCAGATGGTCGGCGACCGTTGAAATAATATTTTTATTAAGCTAACTTTGCCCTGCAGCTAGCATCACTCGACTGCTAACTTGGAGGGCTCACCGCGATCAATCGATCGGTATCTGCGATCGGCATTCGATCGATGTCGCCATCATCGATCGATGATGGCCATCATCACCAATTGATGGTCAATGATCAGCCTCGAGGAGTCAAGCTTTATCACCATTTTTCAAGGAGTCTTGTGCCCAATTCCTATTGGTTGAAGACCCATTCGATGAGGGGCTCAAAGGCTATAAAAGGAGGGCTTGTCTTAGGGTTTTCATCAATTCAAAAGCTTCCAAGTGCTTCTGGTACGCTACGAGTCTCCGACATTCCTACGACGAAGCACTGCAGACACAACGATTAGGGTTTCATCTTTCCATCTATAAGTCGTCGGTATAGGCTCAGTTTAATTCCATTCTTACATTGAGTTTTTCTTTATTGTGGTTTTATCATAACGAGAAGAGGGGGAGTGTCCCTCTATCTCGAATCTCTTTCGTGGTTTTTGTATCCGATTTACTCCTACCTCCAACGAGGAGGAGCTCATTAGTGATTTGCCCTCCGTGCGTGATCAAGGATCACTAGGGCCTTGGAGTAGTAGCCGAAGGCTACGAACCAAGTAAAAAATATTATTGTGCTTTATTTTTATTGTGTTTTTCCGCTGCATTTACTCGTGCCTCAATGAACGATTTCGAACGAAAAGTTTCTATCGCTATTCATCCCCCCTCTAGTGATCCGCTTCGATCCAACAGAATCATCTTCCTCATCAATGGATAGCAATGAGGAGGCCTACATGGTAAGAAAGGTGAGATGTACTCTTAAGAGTTTTAGATTTAACAAGTCTCATGACAGGAGAAGGCCAAGGAGAAAAATCATATGCAATAATTGCCAAGGAGAGGAACACATGAGAGATGAATGCCCTCTCTTGAACAAGAGCAAGGATGAAAGGAAGAAGAATGACAAGAAGAAGGAAGGGAAGAAGAAGGAAGAGAAGAAATCAAAAGAAAAGGGGAAGACAAAAGCTCATAACTTGAAGGCCACATGGGATGATTCATCCTCATCGGAGGAAGAAGAATCATTCACAAGCCTTGCACTTATGGCGATAGAAGATGTAGCCTCCACCTCATCCGAACAAGAAGAAACAAGCTCAAGTGAGGAGGAGAGCTCAAGTGTAGGGGGAGCATCATCCTCATCGGATTTGGAACAAAAATATTGGGTAAGTGAGGTAACAAATCTCCCTCCCAAAAAGATTATTTCCATGATTTCTAGTTTAACTAGGGATTTATTTAGGACAAAAAAGAAAAACAAATGCATGCTTGATCAAATTAAGACTCTAGAAGAAAAGTTAGCAAATGCATGCTCGCATGATGATAATGCTATTTCTTCTAGTACTAATGATGCATGTGTAGAAGAGAATAAGGCCTTAAGGGAAAAGGTAGATTTTTTAACTAAGGCCCTAGAAAAATTTACCATTGGCTCCAATACCCTAAATATGATCATTGGGAGCCAAAGGGCTAGTTTCAACAAGAATGGCCTAGGATATAAGGGAGCCAAAAATGAAAAAGTTTACCATTGCTTAATTGTTAGAGGACAATCAAAGACAACAATGATAGCTAGGAAATGGATCCCAAATGAGTACTTGGTGAACCCCCTTGGAAAGAACTTATATTGGGTTCCCAAGTCCATCCATAGAGGTTAGAGAAACCTAGGATAGTCAATCATAAGTGAATTTATTTTATATCATGCTAAATAGTTGACTTATGTTGAAGTTGGGGAGTATTTAAGTTATTATGAGCATGGTGGATGATTTGGCTATAATGTTTAAATCATGATTTGTACTTGATTTTATACTTGATGAATGATCATGATTTATGAATTGAATGTTATACTTGTATTATGATCATAATATGCAATTATAGATAATCCGTGTTTTATGATCATGATGGGGTTTTTAGGATGATACTTAACCATTAGGTATAATTGTATGAAATTTATGGTTAAGTATAAATACCTTTAGCTACATCTTACAACCCACCATAAGGCTAACTTGATTGAAAATATAGCAATGGGTGAAATGTTAGGATGATACAATTGATTCACTAATGCTTATGGCATTTAGATGGGTGATCGGCGAAGCCCAACAATTTAGTTACCAAACCCTCTCTATGCCAAAATAACACAGGGAATGGCCTGGATCGTCTCCCACGGAAGGTAATGGTGTAAGTCAATGCTAGAGTTAAGGTTTTTTTTTAATAAGATGGGGGTTTGGCTTTGAAGATTACGTAACTACACAAATAACAGGAATTAAAGAGATAAAGTATAACAATGAAGATAAATTCTGCATTCAACAATTAAATGTTGAAAGTAAAAACTATTCTAAACAACAATTCATCAAACACTAGGAATGCAAGTTAAACAAACAACCACACAACTAACAATTCATCCAATATCAAGTAGAAGAAACTGACAACTATCAAATAAATGCACGAAATAGTAAATAACAATCCTCCCAACAATATATGCCCGAATAATGAGCAGAAAAACTCTAACGAATTCAACGGAGCTCAATCGAGTCTTCGGAGCGAACGGATGGTGCGGATGGTGTAGACTCTCAAATCTGGAAATCTAGTAGTGTCTCCTTGCTCACTCGAATCCGATGCATCTAGGAGACTGTCGTCGAGGCGGAACTCCTCCGTGAATCCACAGAAGGAGGGGACAACCGGCTGGAATGTGAAGAACTCATCGGAGATTTCAGATGGAACGATTCT
Source organism: Wurfbainia villosa (assembly GCA_025175895.1). Classification (NCBI taxonomy): domain Eukaryota; kingdom Viridiplantae; phylum Streptophyta; class Magnoliopsida; order Zingiberales; family Zingiberaceae; genus Wurfbainia; species Wurfbainia villosa. The sequence continues at coordinate 7,776,305 of CM045995.1, read as the reverse complement.
TCGTCGGATCCGATGAAGAAGATGGTTGTGGAAGGCTGTGACAACGTGTGCGTGAGCTCTTAATGGGGAGATGACCGACGATGACTAACTTCAGCCGAGCAGCAACTGAGATCACCCAGCTCTCCTTTTCTCCGCTCGCGCGAGGAAGAAGGCGAATCTGCAGCCGACCCGTCTCTGTGTGTGTCGCGCGATGGCGACGAAGAGTGAAAATGTTAGAATTTAAGCCTCTTTTCCTTGGCCATCTGATTGAAGCCTCATCTGATCTCAGTCATCCATTAGAGCTAGGGTTTAATTGCCTTGATTAATTGATTAAGCTGGTTGTGCATCCAATGGCTCAGATTCCTCCGATTTTGAATGAACGGATTTGATCAATCTGAAGGGATAATCACGATCGGTCGAATCTGGATGAAGGACTCAGATGTCCAGATCTAAATGTATGGACTGGATCTCTCCGGATCTGGATAGATGGCTCAAAATCATTTACTTTTATCGGACGGTCCATATTGCTCAGATCTGATCCCTTGATTGACTTGCCTTTGATCTTGATGAATGATTCATATTAAATTAGCTTGAAATGCCCAATATGGTCTGTTGGTGCAATCGGCCTAGGTCACGATTGACCAGGACTCGAGTTTGACTCGAGTGATGTTTTGATGTTCGACAAAAACATATGACAATGTAATTGTCATGGGAAAGTCCAAGTCTTGTGTACTTGACATGGAAAGTCCAAGTGGAACACTTGGCATTTGGTAAAGTCCAAGTCTTGAGTACTTGGCATGAAAAGTCCAAGTGGGACACTTGGCACATGAAAAGTCCAAGCATGGGTCTTGGCAATGTAAAAGTCCAACATGGGTTGGCAAGGGAAAGTCCAAGCATGGTCTTGGCATTTGAGAAGTCCAACATGGGTTGGCAAGGGAAAAGTCCAAGCATGGGTCTTGGCAATGTAAAAGTCCAACATGGGTTGGCAAGGGAAAGTCCAAGCTTGAGTCTTGGCATGAGAAGTCCAAGGGGTTTGATATTGGTTGCGTAAAGTCCAAGCGGGAAACTTGGCAGCATAAGTCCAATGGTTGGCAGCGTAAAGTCAAAGCGGAGTCTTGGCGGCGTAAGTCCAATGTGCCTTGGCGGTGTAGACACCGTTAGCATGACATAGCTGACGGAAGCACCTAGAGGCTAGCGCGATGGATGAACAAGTCATGGATGACTTGGAGGGATCCGAGAGGCGTGAGGCTGATGTAGGTGGCTAGAAGGCTTAGGTCTAGGCTAAGGGTGGTCTAGCAAGTATGGGGGCACCATACTTGGGTTAAAATCTCATTTTTGAGGTTGGCAGTCGACTGGCATTATGGCTGGTTCGACTACCGTGAGTCGACTTGAGTTCGACCGCCGGCTTAGAGCCGAAATGCTCAGCGCGCAATGACCGCTTATCGGGCAGCCGATCATGGCCCAATGATCGGCGATCGCCAATGTCGAGTAGACGCCCGTAGCCGACATCGGGCGTCGATTACGGGCGCTGGCAGCGATCGCCAATGTTGGCGGTCGATCGCAAGAGATCCGTTGGAGTTTTTCCAGCGTGGATCGAGTCGTTGTCTCACAACAACAGTGACATCAGTCGACTGGTGACTTATGGCAGTCGACTGATAGGCGGAAATCCAGCCTGATGCAGGTTAAAAGCAGCTATTCGTGGAGGATTGAAGCAAGCGATTTCTTGGATGTTTTTAAGGCGATTTGCTGCTGCAAATCAGGGTCTTCAACCATGGTTCAAGCGATCAACAAGCAAGCAATCAAAAGGCATTTGTAAAGCTTTTTCTTTACTTATATTGCATTGTATCTCATTGTATTTACTTGTATCTACTTAGATTATTGTTGTAATCTTTTGTACGAGGTTTCTCCACCTCCGACTTGTTGTCGAGGAGTATTTGTGATTAGTGATTGCATTGGCATCGCTAGAGCTCTTTAGAGCTCGATCCGTGGAGTAGGAACCGGTTCGGTTCCAAACCACGTTATATCCTTGCGTTTGTGTGTTTGTGTTTTCGTTATTGCTTTATTATCTTTGTTTCCGCTGCGCTAACAAAAATTGTAGACAAGCACGTGAACGTTTTCCATCTACGCAAGAGTAAACGCTATTCACCCCCCCTCTAGCAGCGTCAAATTTCCTACAATTGGTATCAGAGCCTGGTGGCTCTTCAACGGATTAACAACCGGGAGCAAGATGCTAGAGGGTGAAGATGGAATTCCAAGACAAGCTTGGATGGGATATCAACACACCTATCCCTTATACCTTCTATGGACAAGAAGGATTCAATCAATGGAAGGTGAGGATTGAAGAATTCTTGATGATGAAGGACTTTGAAGAGTGGGGCATTTTGATGGAGGGATTTCAATATCCAAAAGGGCCCAAGGGAGGAATTCTCAAGATGAAGAAGTGGACCGAGGAACAAATCCAAGAGTTCGAAAAGAATACAAAGGTAATTAAATTCTTGGTTGATTTGATTCCTAATAAAATTATGTGTGAGCTAGGTGAGTACAAGGATGCCAAAGAGCTTTGGAGTCAAGTGGCAAAATATCATGAAGGCTCACAACCGGTCCAAGAGGAAGAGACCGAAGAGGCTAATGCATCATCCTCACAAGGAAGTGAGGATTCGGAGGTTGATAGGGAATCAACATCCGGATCAGAAGAGGTGGAGGAAGTGGAAGAAGCATCCACCTCAAGGATTGAGGGGGAGGAGATAACTTCCACACCGGAACATCAAGAAGAAGCTTCGACATCCGGTCAAGATGAAGAAGCCCAAAGTCCAATTCCGGTCTCCATTAACCTAGGTAACTCAAACATAAGTGTTAATAATAAAATGCATATAATATGTTTTGAGTGTAGGGAAACCGGGCACTATAAGAGCAAGTGCCCAAAGAAGAATAGGAAAGCTCCACCGGTTCCAAAGGTCAAGGATGTCGGTCCTTCAACGCAAAAGAGCAAAGAACAAGTAATTTGCTTCAAGTGCCGACAATCGGGACATTTCCGGAGTCAATGCAAGAAGGGGGATAAGAAGACTCAAAATGGAGCATCATATGTAGGGGGAGCTAAGGCAAACCCTAGGGTAACTTCTAATTTTGCTCCTTCTTCAATTTACAAGCAAAAGCATGCTAGGGATTTCAATTCGCTTGCAATTTATGAAAAGCATGCTAATAGGAACAAGTATTTTTGCTTAGGAGCTAAGAATGTCTACTTAGATAATAGGGAGAAATTTGGGACTAATGTCCCTAAAAATGTTTTACCTAGGGAATCTATCAAGAAAATAGGAGAACACCTAGGTTTCAATCCTAAATGGACTAGGCAAATGCCTAGGAAGTCCAATGCCCAAGATTTAAATCAAAATTCTAAAATTGGGCAATTAAAAAAGGAAAATCAAGTTTTGAGGTCAAGGCTTGAAAAACTTGAAAAGACCCTAAATAAGATACAAAATCAATTTAAAGGGTCTAGTGGTCAAAATCAAGGGTCCAAAAGTCAAAGTCAACACCTAGGACCTAAGAGTCAAAAGTCAACCAAGGGCAAGCAAGGTTTGGGTCACAAACCTAAGCCTAAAGTGGTTTATCATAGTGTTCCATTTGACTATGGAACATAAACTAGGTCTAGGAAGACCAAGGTCAATAGGGAAGTCATCCCTAGAATTGACCAAAGGGTGTGCCTAGTGGCTAGGGTTTCAAGGAAACCTAGGGTGGTCACTAAGAAGGTTGCAAGGGAAGTTACCCCTAGAGTCAATCTAGGTAAGACCAAAATGACCAAGGCTAACAAGCCTAGGAGGGTCATTAGGAAGGTATCTAGGGAGGTTATCCCTAAGGAATACCTAATTAACCCTAGGAGCTCAAATCGGTTTTGGGTTCCTAAGAGCGTGATTGATTCATGCTAGATGGGTTTAGGGTGTGTCAACCTTGATTGGATGGGTAGTTAACTCAACCATGATAAAGGTGGCATTTTAGGTCATTTTCAAGGTTATGGTTATCTTGGGAATGTGGTTTGATTTGAATCCTAAAGGTTTTTAGGATGTGCCAATATTAATTAAGAAGTTTGATAATTTGATCAAATTGGCACAATTTAGTTTTAGAGGTTTAGAGGTTAGTGTGCCATTTTGGGTTTTTGGCACACTAGGGAGATTAGTGATAATATGGCAAAATATATTTAATTATATCAAATGGAAATTAATATTAAATTTTAGGTATACTTATACCTATACTTTTTACTTGCCATGATTTGTTTGCCATATGCCATGACATGACATCATGTTTATGTTATATCATTTATATGTCATGAGTATGCTTAGGGATTAAGGACCAATGTCATGTGTTTTTAGATTTTATCATATGCCATGACATCATGATCATTGGTCATGCTTAATTATTGCTATCTTTATGCCATGATCATTTCATGCATTTAATTGATTAAAATTGAACTAAGGACAATGACATGACTTGGAGTCTCATTTATAAGAGAATCAAGTAGGGTTGCCTAGAAAAATGCATGAAATCCTAGTATTAGGAAGAACAAAACCCACATCTCACATCCAATTGATATGTATGTGTATTTATACACCTTAGATACATGTGAGATGCTAGGATATGAGTTAAGTTCAAGGTGCATAGTTTTTGCATCTAGTTGAACCCAAACTCATCTTAACTAAACATGTGGATCATTAGGAAAGCTTATGTACAAGTCATGTACTTAGAGCCCAAGGAATATGATCCAAAATAGGGTTTTGAAAATATTTTAAAATCATTTTGAAAAACCTTGGTGAAGTCTATCTTTTGATAGCAATCACCATTGATGAGATTGATACAAAGTGAGCTTAAACTTTAAAGTTTTTAGTCACTTTTGGATTTTGTATCAATTTCGGTATTTTATGAGTAAAATAATTTTCAAATATTTTTCACCCATTGTATTGACTATAAGTAATGTACGTATGAATTTTTATGATTTTTCAAATTACGTAGAATTACTTATGCTTTTTCAAATCTCGATTCTGATAAATTTGAAATTCAGAAATTTACTATCACCGACCCTTAGTGGCGGATCGATATTGTATGACATCAGTCGATCCTTGTTTAGCCCATTTTCAGCCATGATAAAGGTCCCTAACCACTTCTAACCCTAGGATATGCTTTGGGAAGCATTATAAAGGGTGAAAATCCATTGGATATGGATTAAGAGAAGTGTTAGGTCAAAGTATCAAATTTAGGGTATGGAAAGTTCAAGTTTGAACTTAGAACCTTAATTTTGATGGTTTAGAGTTTCTATTGGCTTAGGGACTTCCCAAGGACATTGTTTGGTGCAATGGTCAAGGGGGAGCAAGCCTTTAGGGGGAGTTATCCATCTTGGGATGATGGATGTGTTTCTCTTCTTGAAGGGGGAGAAGTTATTGGGAGAGTATCATCAATTGGGAAAATTGATGATACTTTGAGAGACCCAATTTGGAAATTGGGAGAGAGTATAGGATTGCCTCTCTTGAGTGATATGGAACTTATCACTAGGAAGATGGTAGGCATCCTAGGTATTTTTGGATCAAGGGGGAGATTGTAAGATCTCATTGGGACATGAGACATTGACCTCCTTGGAGAGAAAACCTTTTTGATGTTAGTCAAAAAGGGGGAGAATGTTTGGGGGAGAACATTTGGAGAGTGATTATCAATTTGGGATAATTAGTAAGGGATTTGAGTTAGTGTTCTAACTCAATGATTTGTTTGGTTTTTGTCAAACATCAAAAAGGGGGAGATTGTTGGTGCAATCGCCCCAGGTCACGATTGACCAGGACTCGAGTTTGACTCGAGTGATGTTTTGATGTTCGAAAAAAACATATGACAATGTAATTGTCATGGGAAAGTCCAAGTCTTGTGTACTTGGCATGGAAAGTCCAAGTGGAACACTTGACATTTGGTAAAGTCCAAGTCTTGAGTACTTGGCATGAAAAGTCCAAGTGGGACACTTGGCACATGAAAAGTCCAAGCATGGGTCTTGGCAATGTAAAAGTCCAACATAGGTTGGCAAGGGAAAGTCCAAGCATGGTCTTGGCATTTGAGAAGTCTAACATGGGTTGGCAAGGGAAAAGTCCAAGCATGGGTCTTGGCAATGTAAAAGTCCAACATGGGTTGGCAAGGGAAAGTCCAAGCTTGAGTCTTGGCATGAGAAGTCCAAGGGGTTTGATATTGGCGCAGAAAGTCCAAGCGGAAACTTGGCAGATAAGTCCAATGGTTGGCGGCGTAAAGTCCAAGCGAGTCTTGGCCAATGTGCCTTGGCGGTGTAGACACCGTTAGCATGACATAGCCGAGGAAGCACCTAGAGGCTAGCGCGATGGATGAACAAGTCATGGATGACTTGAGAGATCCGAGAGGCGTGAGGTGATGTAGGTGGCTAGAAGGCTTAGGTCTAGGCTAAGGGTGGTCTAGCAAGTATGGGGCACCATACTTGGGTTAAAACCTCATTTTGAGGTTGGCGATCGTCGGGCATTATGGCCGATTCGGCTGGAGTCGACTTGAGTTCGATTTGCCCGGTTTAGAGCCGAAATGCTCTCGCGATCGACTTCTCGATGGAGCAATCGGCGGGATCGATGTGATCTTGCCAGTCGGCGATCCATGCGCAATCAAGCCAGAATGCTCGTCGGTAGGCGATCGACTCGGTATTGCGATCGGCGCAAGAATCGTTGGCGGAGTTTTCGGAGTTTTTCGTGGATCGAGCCGTTGTCTCTCACAACACTGGCATCGGTGTGACTTTATGGCGTTAAAAGCAACTATTCGTGGAGGATTGTAGCAAGCGATTTCTTGGATGTTTTTGAGGCAATTTGCTGCTGCAAATCAGGGTCTTCAACCACGGTTCAAGCGATCAACAAGCAAGCAATCAAAAGGCATTTGTAAAGCTTTTTCTTTACTTATATTGCATTGTATCTCATTGTATTTGCTTGTATCTACTTAGATTATTGTTGTAATCTTTTGTACGAGGTTTCTTCACCTCCGACTTGTTGTCGAGAAGGAGTATTTATGATTAGCGATTGCATTGGCATCGCTAGAGCTCTTTAGAGCTCGATCCGTGGAGTAGGAACCGGTTCGGTTCCGAACCACGTTATATCCTTGCATTTGTGTGTTTGTGTTTTCGTTATTGCTTTATTATCTTTGTTTCCGCTGCGCTAACGAAAATTGTAGACAAGCACGCGAACGTTTTCCATCTACGCAAGATTAAACACTATTCACCCCCCCCCTCTAGCGGCGTCAAATTTCCTACAATATGGTCCTATATGAAGCCATATTTGATCCAACTTGAGTCTAGTCCGGTGGCCCATCTCGATCTCCTATAATTAAGATGTAAAATTTGCATATAAGTCCAAAATTTTAGGAGAATTTACAATAAGGTCCAAAAGATGATCCAACTCATAAAACATGCGAATAATTAACAATTAAACACACGAGAGGATTAAAACAGTGATACTAAGGACCAAAATAATACGACAAATTGATAGTTATCAATTCTCCCACACTTATTCTTGCACGTCTCGGGCAAGTATCAAAAACGACGAATAATCAAATCCATTTTCCCCAAGCAATTCCTCCTAATATCATGAAAATCGAAAAAAAATAGTTACTTAGGGTTGTCAATTCACAAAAATCACGACGTTCATGCACTTAGTTCTTGCATTAGTTAACAAGTATGGTGGCTTCAATAAATCCTAAATAGACCAAGAATGTTAAACCTTTCTGGATCAATAAAGGTGGCTCTCATTCTCATAAGCATTGCAAAGGTAGAGCTCACTCAAAGCTACTCAAGATGTTACACTACTATATACTTGCTTATTTCCTACTCTCCACCACTTCAACCACATGAATGCATGATTTAGAAGGACTTCAAGAACTGCAATGAAGAACAAGCACAAGATATAAGAATGACACACATATAGGAATAGAAAAAAATGAAGACAAGAGAATTGAAATACTATCATGTTGCATTCAATGAAACAATGCCCATGCGCATCTCCTTCTATTCTCAAAACTAACAACCATTATCGTTCTCCACATCCATGTTCGTCCACAAGAAACACACACTTGTACATCTCATGCAAGAAATAAATAAAGCTCATCAACAAGAAGCATTCTCCATTCAAGAAAATAGCACATCATCTAAAAATATCCACTTTTTTTTCAAGTCAGTTTTTTTTATTATTATTACTATTATTATGGGCGCCCAAACATCAAGATTTTTTTTATGACGTGCTCTTTTCTTAATGGTCTATCAATGCAAATACACACTCATAGGCAAATAAAACATGGCTAAACCATGGTGATCAATCATGGTTCACTCATGTACCATTTAAATCTAGCTTTTTCACAATAATTCCTGAACTATGACTCTCCCAATCATTTCCTCCCCCACACTTAAATTTGACCGTCTCGGGCAATAGATTCAACATGATAAAGTTCAAATGTCTCAACAACAAAAGAATAACAAGACATGTCATAGAAGAAGGAGAAATGAAAAAGGACAAGCAATGTCTATCTACATGGAAGAGTATATTCATTAAGAGCACATGTATCAACAAGAGTATCAAAAAGGACTAACAAGGTGGCCTTCATCATAATCATGCAACATATGGTAATGTGGTATCAATAAGAAGCAAAGCAAGTTCTAAAGTGTTAACAAGCATGAGTGCTACCCACATACAAGGAGAATAATAATCATGAAGGCTCAAATCCTCATTGGGTATATGAAATAATCAAGCTTAGTCTATCACAATTAAATTCAACACCACACAAGTAACCAAATGCAATCACTACAATCAATCATGTCCAATCGATCTCCAAGTCCGACAACTAAACCTAACTAGCTTTTACGACATCCAAGACTCGGGTAAGAATGCTTACGAAATTAAACTTGATATCCGATAAAACCCAAGAATCGATTATTCAAAACTCACGAAAGAAACAAAACTGCATAATAGAACTACCAAAGGAAAGTGTGTATGTACAAAAAGAAAGAAATGAAGAGGAACAAACTCCCCTCATGTCGGGTAAATGTCAATCCACCAGGGAAGGGCAATCTTGCTGAAATTTCTAACGAATCGCCTATAGAATCCTACATGTCCAAGAAAAGAATGCACTTCCTGCAAGCATGCGGGGTAAGATAACAAAGAAATAGTATCTATTTTTGCAAGTTCTACTTCAATACCCTTCCTAGAGACTATATGACATAAAACTATGCCCTGTGTAACCATGAAATGACATTTTTCAAAATTTAATACCAGGTCAATCTTTATGCACCTATGTAAGACTCGTGACAAACTATCCAAATATGTATCAAATGAGGTGCCATATACAATAAAATCATCCACGAATACTTCCATGCAATGTTCTAATAGATCAGAAAAGATGCTTGCCATACACTGTTGGAAGGTACCTGGAGCATTGTAGAGCCCAAATGGCATACGTCGGTATGCGAAAGTTTCGAACGAGCATGTGAAGGTAGTCTTTTCCTGATCCTCCAGCGCTATGGGAATATGAAAATAGCCTATGAAACCATCCAAGAAGCAATAGAGAGACTTCCCTGCCAGCCTCTCCAGCATCTAATCAATAAATGGTAGGGGTAGTGATCTTTCCTGGTGGCCTGGTTCAGCTTGCGATAATCAATACAGACTCTCCATGCATTCTGCAGTCGTGGGGATCATCTCATCATGACGGTTTGCTACCATGGTGATACCGAACTTCTTTGGCACCACATGCACGAGACTGACACACTGACTGTCGGAAATGGGGTATATGATACTAGCCTGAAGAAGCTTGGTTGTCTCTGTCTTGACAACCTCTGATATAAGTGGGTTTAGTCTACGCTGTGGTTGCCTCACTGTCTTCATTCCGTCCTCCAAGAAAATCTGGTGCATACACAAAGTGGGACTAATACCGGGTATATCATCAATTGTCCACCTGATAGCCTTCTAATAGTGCCTGAGAAGGTCTAACAAACGTTGCTCTTGCCCTAGCTCAAGATCTCTAGCAATAATGACCGGTCTCTACTCGTCTTCACCTAAGTAGGCATACTTAAGGTGCTCAAGCAATGCTTTCAATTCCATTCTCGGTGGCAGAACAGTCCTTGGAAGTGATTTTTCGAAATCTGCTTCCTCTGTAGATACCTCTGTTTCCCTAGCAAAAATAGCCTCACAGAGTAAACCTACGCCACCAACATCATGTCTCCCAATGAAATATTTGCACCATCAAACCTGCTCACCCAATCTGTGTCAAAATGCTCAGCCTCCTCGCAATCTAACTCATCCAGCACGTCTATGCTCAAAAGTGAATGATCCTCAGTGGGATATTTCATTGCATCTAGAATACTGAACTGAACAACTGTGTCGCCAAACTCCATGGTAAGTGTTCCTGCATGTACATCGATTTTTGTCGTTGTTGTCTTCAGGAACGGTCGTCCAAGAATCAGTGGAGGTCAGCCTGAAGCTGCATCTCCCTCCATATCCAAAATATAGAAATCTGCTAGAAAAATTAACTCCTTTACCCTGACTAATACATCCTCTATCACTCCTGTTGGGTGCGCGAAACTATGGTTGGCCAACTGTATAACAACTCCGGTGGACTAAAGTGGGCCAATACCGAGCGCCTGAAAAATAGACTTAGGCATAACATTAATGGAAGCTCCTAGGTCTAGCATAGCATCTCCAAAAGTGTTGTCTCCAATAACACATGGGACGGTAAATACACCAGGATCCTTGCACTTCTGAGGCATCGGCTGAATCATACTTGATACATTCTTCCCCATGCTGACTAACTCATTCCACTTAAGCCTCCTCTTATGAATGCACAGATCCTTTAGAAAATTGGCATATTTTGGGATGTGCTTAATGACTCTCAACAATGGAATGTTCACTTCCACTTTGCTAAATGTGTCCACAAGCTCCTGAAGTTACTCTGCCTTTTCTGCATCAATGTTTCTTCTTGAAGGTACTGGCCTCTGAGGAAAGGGTAAAGACACTGGGGTATCCGGTATGGTCCGTGAAGCATCTCTTTGCTCCTCACATACCGGATCTAGAATTGCCACTAGTGCAGATGCTGCTGAGTCAGAAGTAGTCTTACCACTCCGCAATGTGATAGCATTGACATTCCCTCTGGGGTTCGGAATGGTTTGCGAAGGTAACTGACTGGACCCCTGTGACTGAGACTGCGTAATGCTAGATACTATCTAACTAAGTTGTCTCTCCAGATTCTGCATGGATGCATCCGTCCTCTGTTGCATCTGCTACTGTATCTGCTGCACAAGCTCCTCTAACTGTTTCACTAAAGACTCTAGTCTAGTAGGTTGAGACTGCTATGTTTTAACTGGAGTTGCATTCTGATGAACAACAAATGATCTCTGAAATGCTGGAGGTGGCTGATGTGACTGCTGCTGTTGCTGATGCACATTCCCATACCTCAAATTTGGGTGATCTCTCCATCTTGGGTTGTAAGTGGAAGACATGGGATCATACCGCTTGTACCCAGGTTGCGACTGATAAAATTGAGACCTTGGTTGAAAAACATTTGTTGCAGCTGCCTAATCCGTAAAGTTAGAACTCCCTTCTTGTTGTAACATGGGGCATACATCGATCAAATGAGTGGAACCAGAACAAATCCCACAGGTGCTCACCAGCTGAATAGACTGCATCAATGGTTGTTGAGCCTGCTTCAGAGCTATCTGTCTAACCATAGAAGTTAGCTCCTGCAATTCAGTCTTAAGCTTCTGGTTATCTACTCTGGGCATTAGAATCTCATTCACCCCTCTGGTAAGCAACTGTCTGCTCCTAAACTGTTGTGCATTGGCTACCATAATTGAGATGAGCTCCCTTGCTGCTTCAGGTGTCTTGTTTACCAGTGCTCCCCCACTAGTTTTGTCAATCATACATTGATCCATAGGAAGTAGTCCCTCATAGAATGACTGAATGAGTATTTGCTCACTGAGCTAGTGATGAGGACAACTGGTACATAGCTCTTCAAAACGCTCCCAATACACATGCAATGTCTCTCTTGTTAGTTGTTAAATTGCACAGATACTTCTTCTAATAGTTGCAGATCGTGAAGCTGGAAAAAATTTCTCTAGGAATGATCTCTTCATCTCAGCTCAACATGTGATAGATCCGGGTGGTAAAGCATAAAGCCAATCCTTTTCTCCTCCTGCTAATGAAAATGGAAAAGCTCTTAAGCTAATATCCTCCTCACTGATGCCATGCGGTTTCATAGTGGAACAAACCGCATGGAACTCCTGTAAGTGTCGAGTAGGATCTTCTCCAGCCGATCCGTTGAATTTAAGCAGAAGATGAATAATCCCAGATCATAGCTCAAAGTCTACATCAAGGTCTGGATACTGAATGCACAATGAATGATAGGAAACATCTGGCGTTGCGAGCTTCCTAAGTGTTCGATTGGTTGTCATATTCGAATCAAGTCCCACAAGACTAGCACTCTCGCTTGTAGTTGAAATCCGATGTGCTCGCTGTAGTGCGTGAAAAGTCCGATCAATTTCTGGGTCAAGCTCAAGTAAATCCTCGCTGGATGATCTTGTCATGCATTGCACAAAAGTAAAAGATTAGAAAGCTCAAACAAGCAAGAATATCTAAAAGAAATTATTGCAACTCTAACAACTAACTAACACCCCTAACAACTTCCCCAGCAACGATGCCAAAAATTGATCAGCGAAGCCCAACAATTTAGTTACCAAACCCTCTCTATGCCAAAATAACACAGGGAATGGCCTGGATTGTCTCCCATGAAAGGTAACGGTGTAAGTCAATGCTAGAGTTAAGGTTTTTCTTAATAAGATGGGGGTTTGGCTTTGAAGATTACGCAACTACACAGATAACAGGAATTAAAGAGATAAAGTATAACAATGAAGATAAATTCTGCATTCAACAATTAAATGCTGAAAGTAAAAACTATTCTAAACAGTAATTCATCAAACACTAGGAATGCAAGTTAAACAAACAACTACACAACTAACAATTCATCCAATATCAAGTAGAAGAAACTGATGACTATCAAATAAATGCACGAAACAGTAAATAACAATCCTTCCAACGATGTATGCTCAAATAATGAGCAGAAAAACTCCAACGAATTCAACAGAGCTCAATCGAGTCTCCGGAGCGAACGGATGGTGTGGATGGCATAAACTCTCAAATCTAGAAATCTAGTGGTGTCTCTTGCTCTCTCGAATCCGATGCAGCTATGAGACTGTCAACGAGGTGGAACTCCTCTGTGAATCCACAGAAGGAGGGGACAACCAGCTGGAATGTGAAGAACTCATCGGAGATTTCGGATGGAATAGTTCTTCGTCAGATATAATGAAGAAGATGGCTATGGAAGGTTGTGACAACATGTGCATGAGCTCTTGATGGGGAGATGATCAGTGACGACTAACTCCGGCCGAGCAACAGCTGAGATCCCCCATCTCTCCTTTTCTCCGCTCACGCGAGGAAGAAGGCGAATCTGCAGCCGGCCCGTCTCTATGTGTGTCGCACGATGGTGAGGAAGAGTGAAAATGTTGGAATTTAAGCCTCTTTTCCTTGGCCATCCGATTGAAGCCTCATCTGATCTCAGTCGTCCATTAGAGTTAGGGTTTAATTCCCTTGATTAATCGATTAAGCTGGTTGTGCATCCAACGACTCAGATTCCTCTGATTTTGAATGAACGAATCTGATCAATTTGAAGGAATAATCATGATCGATTGAATCTGGATGAAGGACTCAGATGTCCAGATCTAAATGTATGGACTAGATCTCTCCGGATTTGGATAAATGGCTCAGAATCAGCTACTTTCATTAGACGGTCTATATTGCTCAAATTTGATCCCTTGATTGACTTGCCTCTGATCTTAATGAAGGGCTCAGATTAAATCAACTTGAAATGCCCAATATGGTCCTAGATGAAGCCATATTCGATCCAACTTGAGTCTAGTTCAGTGGCCCATCTCGATCTTCTACAATTAAGATGTAAAATTTACATATAAGTCCAAAATTTTAGGACAATTTACAATAAGGTCCAAAAGATGATCCAACTCATAAAACATATGAATAATCAACAATTAAACACACGAGAGGATTAAAATAGTGATACTAAGGACTAAAATAATACGATAAATTGACAGTTATCAATGGGTCATTCAACGTATCAAAATAGAGCAATCATAGACCAACTATGGGGAAAGCAAATGTTTAATCAATAGACATATTGCCCATAGATCATAGTTAGATATTTTAAATGATTTAAAACCATTTCATGTTTTGAAAACTAAGAGTTCATGTTTTGAAAAGTTTCCCAGGCAAAACTAGCTTTCAAGTTGATACAAAATTGAGACATTTTACACCTTTTGAGTTTTTACCTAATTTTTGAAAATAGAATAAATTTTCATGAAAAATTATTTTTCACTGATAGAGGGACTCATAAGAAATATGTTTCCCAAATTTCATGATTTTTCAAATTTTTTAGAATTTTTAATGCATTTCTGAACTTGGGTTCAGAAATCAGAAAAGGCTGAATTACAGGTGTCAGACGACTGATGGAACTGTGCACGAGCACAACGGCCTAATTTCTAGGTTTTCAGGCATGAATTGGTATTTTTCTTCCATTAGATTTTGATGTCATATTATATGACTTATGTTTAATATTTTTGATGGTGTCAAAGGGGGAGAAATGTGAGAGTTTAAGTTAATCATGCTAGGGGAGAATTAACATGTGTTAAGGCGGAGTTGCATGTATTAAGGGGGAGTGTTTGATACTCATATTTGTTTTACATGCTTTCTTGCCTTATGTATTTTGTTAATGTTTTACCTAACTTAAACGGATTGCCACACATCAAAAAGGGGGAGATTGTTAGGGCAATCAACCCATGTATGGTTTTATTTTGATGTGTATGACAAAGGGTTTAAGTTAGGTTGTTATGAATTTAATATGTGTGTTTAAGTTGTGCAGGACTTAGTAAATCTCACATGGTTAGCTTGATGTTAGCTTTGGTGGGTTCACCATTTCATGGCTTGAGTTCTTGAGTCGGTGAAGGATGACATTGCGGAAGTCGTGCGCTTGGTGCATTCGAGGGACCGCCGGATGAGGAGCATTGGAGTGAAACCAAAGGAAGCAGACTTCAGGGCGAGATGCGAAGGATGGCATTGCGGAAGTCATGCGCTTGGTGCATCCGAGGGACGTGGCCGGACGAAGAGAGCTTAGAGGCGAGGGACTCCAAGGGAGATGAGAGTGAGCGATTGTAACCCAGGATGGGGTAGCTCATAGGTGAACTTGGTCGAATGGCTAAGTCAAGTGTCGGATGCTTAAAAATAGGTTTGAGGTTTTACCCAACAAGTTGGACGCTCAAACTTATGTTTGAGGTTTTACCCAACGTTTGGACAAGTCGGATGCTCAAACATGAGTTTGAGGTTTCTACCCGACGAATGGAAGTGTTGGATACTCAAATAGATGGTTTGAGGTTTACCCGACCGTCGGAGGCTCAAACAAGTGTTTTGTTTGAGATTTTACCCGACATTAGTCGACTGATATAGATATCAGTCGACTGCTCTGGGTCGATGGCACTCGACTAGTGCTCGATCGGTGTTCGACTGATGAACCTCTGGCCAACAGTCAACTGCTAGGGCTTGTCAATCGACTGATGCACCATCAGTCGACTGCCAAGGGACGACAATCGACTGCTGAAGGTGGTCGCAAGCGCAGAGGGTTTGAGAGTCGACTGATCGCCTAGATCACTCGATTGATGTCTCTATCAGTCGACTGATAGGGCTAATCAGTCGACTGATGAGGGAGCTATTGGCTAGACGCCAATGTAGATGAAGCCGTTGCGAAGCAACAACTACAGCAATAGTCGACTGATGGTTGTATCAGTCGACTGCTTGCTGCCCAACAGGAAGAATGTCCTCTTCTCTATAAGAAGAGGCCTTGGGTTCTCTTGGGAGGCAAATGTTTAACTCCTAAACTTCTCCCAAGTTCCCAACATGTTTTTCACTCCTCTTCTTGTGTTTATTTCAATCTTATTATAAGAGGGAGTGTTTCTTGTAAGAAAGGTTTACCTCCACCTTGAAGGAGAGACTAGTGGATTGTTGAGGGAGTGATTCGTCATACGAATCATCCGTGGACTAGCGGCAAGGGTCATGAACCACGCTACATCTTGGCGTTAGCATTTGCTTCTTCTTTACATTTGCATTTGCTTAATTGTCTTTTTTATTAGTATTTCCACTGTGCTAATCTTAAGTGTAGACGATTAAGAAGCGATCAATTTCCATCGTACACATCGGGGCTATTCAACCCCCTTCTAGCCAGGCCACGATCCTCTAACAGATTGGGATATCCAAGGTCATATGAGGGAGATTATTACGAGGAGATTGTTGAAGCAATCAGCCTCAACTCAAGTGAGACTCGAGTAGAAGTCCAAGTATGGATTCTTGGCAAGGGAAGTCCAAGATTGGATTCTTGGCAATGGAGAAGTCCAAGTTTGGATACTTGGCAAGAAAAAGTCGAAGAATGGATTCTTGAAAAAAGAGAAGTTCAAGTATGGATATATACTTGGCAAAGGAAAAGTCCAATGGTGTTGTCTTGGTCGTGTAAGTTCAAGTGTATAGTCTTGGCGATGAAAGTCCAAGCATTGAGGCTTGACAATGGAGAAGTCTCGGAGGTGAGACCTCTTGGCAAAGGTAGATTTGTTAGCATGACAAGGCCAACAGAAGCATTTAAAGGCTAGGACCAAGGGTGAGGAGTCGTGGATTCGAACCAGGGCTTGAAGCCGATGGAAGTAGCTTGAAGACTTAGGTCTGGGAAAAGGGTACTGATAACTACCATTTTATTGTTTTATTTTGGTCCTTAATATTAATGTTTTTATCCTCTTGAGTTATTTATTGTTGACTATTAACATGTTTTATGAGTTTGGATTCATTTTGGACCTTATTGCAAATTCTCCTAAATTTTAGACTTATATACAAATTTGATCTTTGTTTGTAGGAGATCGAGATGAGCCAATAGACTAGACTCAAGCTGGATTAAAGATGGTTTCATCTAGGATCACAATGGGCATCTCAAGCTAATTTAATTTGAGCCCTTCATTAAGATCAAAGATAATTCAATCAAAGAAATCAGATCTGAGCGATATGGACCGTCCGATGAAAGCGACTTGATTCTGAGCCATCTATCTAGTCTGGAGAGATCCAGTCCGTAAATTTAAATCTAGACATCTTAGCCCTTCATCCGGATTTGGCCGATCGTGATTATCCCTTCAGTTTGATCAGATCCTTCCATTCAAAATCAGAGAAATCTGAGTCGTTGGATGCATAGCCTCCTTAAAAGATTAATCAGATTAATTAGCCCTAGCTTTAATGGATGGCTGTGATTTGATGAGGCTTTGATCGGACAGTCATTGAAAATCACCTTAAAAACCCAACATTTCCTCACCGCACAAAAAAAATCGCGACAAGGCCTTCTCATCGTGCGACACAAACCGAACGGTGATCTTCCTTGATGGTCGCAGCGACAACTTCGGCAGTAGACTCCGATGACCCTTCCTTCCATCTCTGGCGTCGATCCCTTTTCCATCCAGCCGGCCGATTGAGATGCAATGGTTTGGTAGCTTGGTCGACAGTGAACAGAGGTAGGGATTCTGGTCTATCCTCTTCACCGATGAACTGTCCATCGCCAGCGACTAGAGCTGAGATGCCTCAACTGGATGTCGTTCGAAAGGCTGAGAGCAACTTCATATTACGGTGGTTTGGCAGAATTATTTCCAGCTTCGGCAGCGAGTTTGACATCCAATTTTGGTAGCAAAACTCTAATCCAGCACCGGTGAAGAGCCCTAGATAGCACTATTTCGATTTCGTTCCTTCCCATGGTCGTGGTTCGGCCACTTCGCCTCCGAGATTCATCCCTTTGCTGCGATGGTTCGGCAGCTCCGTAATCCATCGCCGGAGTAGTGGCAGTCATCAACCCTTTCATCCCTTGACGGAGAAATTCTCTAACAAGGAGATTCGCTTCACCACTGTCGGAGGCAGTTGTTCGGGTCATCATCGTCAAAGAGGGAGGTCCCTTCTCCGGATGTGTGGATTGTCGATTTACTTATTTTTGGAATTATTATCATCATGATGAATTGCACTTGTTATAAACCCCCAATTGTTATTGTTGTAGATTTAATCGTAGTTTAAGTTATTGACTCATAGCTTAATTTGTAGTTAGTTGTAGTTTGACTTATAGCTTAATTTGTAGTTAGTTGTAGTTTGACTTACACTTTAATTTGTAGATAGTTTGTAGCTTGTCTTATAGTTTACATTGTAGTTAATTCATAGTTGTCTTAGAGTTTAATTAGTAGTTTCATTTGGATGTTTAGTTTGTAGTTTAAGTAGGATGTTTAGTTTTGAGTTTAATTTGTAGTTAATGAGTTTAATTGGTTAATTGCAAAGCTTAGCATACTTGTTGTTAGTTGATTTCTTACATGTTTAAGTGTTATTTCCTTTAGTTAGGAGTGTTTGATAATAGGTTAGATTTACTCTCTATTTTTCTTTACACTCATGTTATTTTGTGTTGTTTAATTTCCTGCACTGTCTTTGGGTTTTGAATACTCTTCTTTTAATGCTTAGTTTATATCTTCTTTAATTTCATTGTCATCATTAGTTTAGTTAGATTATGCTTTGATTACTTGCATTGTCTTTCATTCAGTATGATTAGTATTGTAAATTCCAAACCCCCATTTGAAATAGAAAAACCAAGGCAATAATTCGAAATCCTAAGTTTACTATTCTATTGATTACACTCGTTGGGAAATGATCCGGGCCGTTCACTATGCTATATTAGTGTAGAGGGGGTTCGGTAATTAATTTGAAGCGGTACCACGATAAAAGATTGCTTATCAAATTTTAGCGTCGTTGTCGGGGACTGTAATGGTGCTTAGTAGATTTAGGATTGTTTGCCCATTTTTCTATAAAAAAAATAAAAAATTGTTTAGGGCTTCATTATGTCATTTTCTGTATATCCATGTATTTTGTTATGTCTACTTCCTATGTCTTTTGATTTGTTTGTTGGTATTTCAAGAAAGACCAGGAATTATCTTTTTGAGAAACATGGATCCATATTATCAGCAGTACGGAGACTACAATGGATCAAATTGCAACATCCATCAGCCAGATGCAAGCACAAGAGTTCATTCAGTCTCCGTCGGAGACCATTTCTATGGATACCGACGTGCTTAGGGAGATAGATTATGGAGTGGGTGATAGGCATACTACTCCACAGGACTCCTATGAACCATTGTGCTATGATGTGATTTCGGACACTGATGGATGTGAATTCATTAATGAAGTTGTTGTTGTGTCAGATGTTGAGGATGATGACACAGGAGTGGTGGATAGTTGGACACCCCTAGACTGGACACTCCTATTTGAGATCGAGTCTCCAAGAATGTTGCTGATGGAAGCCCTAACAATAAATGCAGTAATCCAACCTCAAGGTTGGATACTTTTGCTGAAATGCCTATGACCTCCATAGATTATATATGATGAGGCGATGATCATTTCGGAGGGAGCAGCATGGAACTACCCTGATCACATCAAAAAAACACTCATTCCATTCAATCCATCCCACTCCCAGCCTGGATATTTTCACTGAACTGCCTCTAATCGCCAAGACCTCAGGGGAGTTTCCTCCATCTCATTTTCTTTTCTTTTCTTTGTATATATGTTTATTTTACTTTATTTGTTTTTACTTTAGTTGTTAAGTTTTGTTTAGTCGATTTTTCAAATAAATTTCCTATGCATTCCTTTATATCATCTTAGAAGTTGTGAAAGCTAGTTAAATTTGATTGTCGAGTTTAGGGGATTTATTGTCATGAATGGATTATTTGATTGCATATGGTTACTATTTGGTGATGGATTCTGTGTTAATAGATTTAGATGATTGTTTTCATTCCTAGTGAGGATTGTGCCTATTTTTATTGCTTGTGTATGGTGCACTTGTGGTTATTGTAACTCTAGAACTTGCTTTAATTCTTTCGAGACCACACAACCATAGTTTTGCATGATTATTATGAAAGCATTCTCATATATTTCCCTTTACTTCTTTTATCGCCACATGCTTACTGAATAATATTGTAGTTGTTCATCATATCATTTTTCTTTCCTTCCATTACTTCCTTCTTTGTTACTCTTCTAGATGTGAAATACTTGAATGTTCTATGATGAGTATTTTGTTCGGGATGGACAAAAGTTTAAGTGTGGGGGAGTAGCTCAAAAGAATTCAGTGTAAGCATAGGCATGTCGTGCTTGATCACCATGGACAAGCCGTGTTTTTATTTTTATAGTTGAGCTTGATATATTTTTTAGAACATAGGGAAGAGCACCGCATGTCAAGAAAAAAAAATTGAAAAAAATGAAAAAAAAAAGAGTTGAAAAAAAAAACATTTGGCCAAAACAATAAAGGTAATACAAAAAAATCTTTAACATATTGTGTAGTTTTTTATGTGTGTGATAGTATGTTTGTGATAAACATCCCTTATTGCAACTATTGAGAGATTTATTGTATATCATATATGGATTTGTATTGTGGAAGTGATAGGGGTTGTTTACATGTTTAGGGAATTATGAAAAGCTAGCATGGGTGAAAATTTTTGGGGTATCGCTTTCTTGTACTCATCTATGTAGCATTCCAGTATTTTCATAACTTCTTGCATTTCTATAGCTATTTCATTTCTTACCTTTCTTTCCTTACACACATACAATCAATTTCTTGCATTCATGTTTCCTTTACATTCCTAATAAGCCCTCAATGATTGTGCATTCTTATGTGTATATAGTGGTGAAGGTAGAAGAAAAGCAAGCATATGGTAGCGCATAAACCATGAGTAGCTTGAGTGAACTCCACTATTATATGCGTATGAGAGCGAGAGAAACCACCACTTATCTTGTAAGGCTTAACCATTCATAGTCTATTCAGGATAGATTGAAGTCACCATGTTTGTTAACCTATGTAAAATTTGAGTCCTTGATTACTTGAGTCTTTGAGATTTGACAATCCTAAGTAACTTTCTTTCATGATTTTCTATGTATGCTTGAGAATTGCTAGGGAAATATATCTTTAGCTTACTTTTAGTTTTCTTTCCTTGCTCGGGACATGCAAGAATAAGTGTGGAGGAATTGATAACTATCATTTTATCATATTATTTTGGTCCTTAATATTAATGTTTTTGTCCTCTCAAGTGATTTATTGTTGATTATTAAAATATTTTATGAGTTTGGATTCATTTTGGACCTTATTATAAATTCTCCTAATTTTTGGACTTATATACAAATTTGATCTTTATTTGTACGAGATCGAGATGAGCCAATGGACTAGACTCAAGCTGGATCAAAGATGGCTTCATCTAGGATCACAATGGGCATCTCAAGCTGATTTAATCTGAGTCATTCATCAAGATCGAAGACAATTCAATCAAAGAAATCAGATCTGAGTGATATGGACCATTCGATGAAAGAGGCTTGATTCTGAGCCATCTATCTAGATCTGGAGAGATCCAGTCCGTAAATTTAGATTTGGACATCTTAGCCCTTCATCCAGATTCGGTTGATCATGATTATCCCTTCAATTTGATCAGATCCTTCCATTCAAAATCGGAGAAATCAGAGCTGTTGGATGCATAGCCTCCTTAAAAGATTAATCGGAATAATTAGCCCTAGATTTAATGGACGGTTGGGATTTGATGAGGCTTTGATTGGACAATCACTGAAAATCACCTTAAAAAACCAACATCTCCTCTCCGCATAAAAAAAATCGCAACAAGGCCTTCTCATCGCGCGACACAGAGCGAGCGGCGATCTTCCTTGATGGTGACAACTTCGACAGCAGACTCCAACGACCCTTCCTTCCATCTATGGCGTTGATCGCTTTTCCATTGAGTCAGCCGATTGAGATGCGGTGGTTCGGCAACTTGGTCGGCAGCGAACGGAGGTAGGGATTCCGGTCCATCCTCTTCACCGGTGAACTGTCCATCGCCAATGATCGGAGCTGAGATGCCTCGGATGGACATGGTTCGAAAGGATGAGAGAAACTTCATACTGCAGTGGTTTGACATAATTATTTCCATCTCCGACAGTAAGTTTAACATCCAATTTTGGTAGCAAAGCTCTAATCCAGCGCCGGTGAAGAGCCCTAGACAGCACTATTCCGGTTCCGTTCCTTCCCGCGATCGTGGTTTGACTACTCCACCTCCAAGATCTATCCCTTGGTTGTGGTGGTTCGGCAACTCCGTAATCCATCGTTGGAGTAGTGGTAGTCGTCAACCCTTTCAGCCCTTGTCGGAGAAATTCTCTGACAAGGAGATTCGCTTCATCCACCATCGGAGGCAGCTGTTCAAGTCGTCGTCGTCGGAGAGGGAGGTCCCTTCTCCGGATGTGTGGATCGTCGATTTACTTATTTTTGGAATTATTATCATTATTATGAATTGCACTTGTTATAAACCCCCAATTGTTATTGTTGTAGATTTAATCGTAGTTTAAGTTATTGACTCATAGCTTAATTTGTAGTTAGTTGTAGTTTGACTTATAGCTTAATTTGTAGTTAGTTGTAGTTTGACTTGCACTTTAATTTGTAGATAGTTTGTAGCTTGTCTTATAGTTTACATTGTAGTTAATTCGTAGTTGTCTTAGAGTTTAATTAGTAGTTTCATTTGGATGTTTAGTTTGTAGTTTAAGTAGGATATTTAGTTTTGAGTTTAATTTGTAGTTAATGAGTTTAATTGGTTAATTGCAAAGCTTAGCGTACTTGTTGTTAGTTGATTTCTTACATGTTTAAGTGTTATTTCCTTTAGTTAGGAGTGTTTGATAATAGGTTAGATTTACTCTCTGTTTTTCTTTACACTCATGTTATTTTGCATTGTTTAATTTCCTACACTGTTTTTGTGTTTTTGTATACTCTTCTTTTAATGCTTAGTTTATATCTTCTTTAATTTGATTGACATCATTAGTTTAGTTAGATTAATGCTTTAATTACTTAATTGTCTTTCATTCATTATGATTAGTCTTGTAAATTCCAAACCCCCATTTGAAATGGAAAATCCAAAGCAATAATTAGAAATCCTAAGTTTACTATTCTATCGATTACACTCGTTGGGAAATGATCTGGGTCATTCACTATGCTATATTAGTGTAGAGGGGAGGGGGTTCGGTAATTAATTTGAAACGATACCATGACAAAAGACCGCTTATCAGGTACCCCGATGACACCTGAAGGCTAACGTGAAGGATGAAAGAGTCGTGGAGAATTCAGATGGACCCTAAGGGCGTGAGACTGATGGAGGTGGCTAGAAGTCTTAGGTCTAGACCAAGGGTGAGTATCAAGTATGAGGGGATCATACTTGGATTAAACCTCATATTTGAGGTTTACCAATCAACTGGTGGTATTTGTTGGTGCAACAAAACCCGGTTCAATGTTGACCAAACTCGAGTGGGACTCGAGTAGTATTTTGATGTTTGACAATGGGTTGCAAATGAATTAACCATTATTCAACTATATGGTTTGACCATATATTAACTATATGATTAGTGGATGATTAAGATATTCAAAGTCATTGGGGGAGATTGTTGGAGCAATCAACCTCGGAAGTCCAAGTTTAGATACTTGGCAAGGAAAGTCCAAATATGGATATTTGGCAGGAGAAGTTCAAAGGTATAGTCTTGGCAACATAAGTCCAAGCATGTAGTCTTGGCGGTGTAAAGTCTAAGTGAACTTTGGCAATTGGAAAGTCCAACATGGAGTTGGCAAGGAAAGTCCAAGCATGGTCTTGGCATGGAAAGTCCAAGTATAGTCCTGGCAATTGGAAAGTCCAAGTCATGGGTACTTAGCAAAGTGAAAGTTCAAGGGTGTAGGTTTGGCAACATAATATCCTAGCATGGGTCTTGGCAGTGTAAGACAAATGGATATTGACAAGGAAGTCCAAGGGTGAGGCTTTGGCAGCATAAAGTCCAAGCATGGGTCTTAGCGACGTAAGTTCAAATGAACCTTAGCAAAGGACCTGGTTAGCATAACATAGCCAATGGAAGCACTTGAAGGCTAATGCGAAGGATGAAGAGTCACATACTCGAGGGATCCGAGAGGCATGAGGCTGATGGAGGTGGCTAGAATGCTTAGGTCTAGGCTAAAGGTGGTCAATCAAGTATGAGGGGATCATACTTGGGTTAAACATCATGTTTGAGATTTACCAATCGACTGGGATATGGACCAGTCGACTGGCCGAGTGTTTGACACTCGGGAGCCTAGTTGACTTGTATCAGTCAGCTGGGATTATGATCAGTCGACTACAACTTCAACTGCTCAACTTGTGTTCGGACAGTCGATTCCCAGTTGTGGGCAGTCGACTGGTCCACAATAGTCGACTACAAATGATGGGAAGTCGACTGGTGTTGGTGGACATGGAAACGGAATGTCCCATAGTCGACTAGCCAATCGACTCGGGTTAGCGATTGATCGCTAGCAAAGCGATCAACATATATTAAGTTCGTTGTGAGACAACGACACTGTGGACAATCAACTGATGCCTTTTAGCAGTCGATCGCTAGGCAAAAATTCAGCCTGAGGTGTGCTTTAAAAGGAGCTTGATGGGAGAAGGAGAAGATGCCAATTCTTGGACGAATTTGAAGGGGAACAGTTGCTGCTTTTCAGAAAGTCATTCAAAACAACCAAAAGATCAAGCATCCAAAAGTTCACTTGTAAAGTATTGTAATCTCATTTCTTTCATTTGCTTGTATTTTTGTTGTTCTTATTGTTGTAAGAATTTTGTACGAGGTTTCTCCGCCTCCGAATTGTTCTGAGAAGGAGAATTTTGATAGTGGTGGTGTGCATCACTAGAGCTCGACTAGAGCTCTGCCGTGAAGTAGGAACCCTAGTGTCAAACCATGTAAAATCTATGTGTTCATGTTTATCGTGTATTTGTCTTTATTATTCTTATATATTCCATTGCACTAACATATTGTAGACAAGCACGCGATCGATCGAGATAGAAATCGCAAAAAATGCTAGCCACCCCGTCTAGTGCGATCACTAATTCCTCTACAATTGGTATTAAAGCGAGGGTGCTCTTCAGAGTACTAACTGCTAAGAGAGTAAAATGCTAGAGGAAGATAGAGCTACCCAATGATGGATTGGGCTATGACATTATCGTTCCACCTATCTTCGACGGCGAAGACTTCACTTACTGGAAAGGTAGGATGACATATTTTTTAATGAATGATTTTAACAATTGGCTTTTAATTGTGCATGGATTTGATCCCCCCAAGGACAAGAAAGGAAAAGTTCTCAAGAAGAAGAAGTGGACCAAAGAGCAAAATCAGAAACACAAATTTAACAAAAAGGTAATGTTAATGTTTGCTAAATTAATTCCTAAGAAATTATTGTATAACCTAGGAGAATTCTACGATACTAAGGAGCTATGGGACAAGTTGGTTGAGCTCCAGAAAAACCCTCACTGACACAAGATAAGGAGCAAGCTGAGGAAAGCTCATCTGTGGCTCAAGTAGAGGAGGAATACTTATCCTCTCAAGCTCATGAAGATTCGAAGGTTGATAGGTATTCAACATCCGAAGAAGAAATTGAGGAAGCTTCTACCTCTAGGATTGAGGGGGAGGAGAGACCATTGGCACCGGAGCAAAATCAAGATGAACTATCTACCTCTGGGAGAAATGAAGAAGAAATTCAAAATTCTCCTACCATTCAAGAAGGTAACTCAAGTGCATTGGTTAAAAATAAAAATCATATCATATGCTTTGAGTGTAGGGAAGTAGGGAATTATAATAGCAAATGTCCAAAAAGAGTCAAGAAGATTCAACTAACACCAAAGGCTAAGGAGAAGACCAAGGAAGTTAGAGCCCCAATTAGGAAGAGCAAGGAGCACATTATGTGCTTCAAATATCAACAAAAGGGGCATTATAGGAGTCAATTTCTGAAGGGGAGAAACCCAAAGAAGGACAAGGTAGAGAGCTCGAGTGTAGGGGGAGCTCCAAAGGCAAAGCCTAAGGTAACTTTCAATAATAAAATTTCAATTATTAATGACAAGAAGCATGCTAGGAATGTGTTTAACTCACTTGCAATTGTTTATGATAACAAGCATGCTAGAAATAATTATAAATATTATTTCTTAGGTGCTAAATATGTTAGTTTGTCTAAGGACAATTCTAGGTCAATCTCACCTAAGAATGATAAGAAACTAGGCATTAATCTGAAAAAAAAACTAGACATATGCCTAGGAAGAGAAATTCCCAAAAGGTTAATGAAAAATCAAAAATTAGAAAATTAGAAATGGAAAATCAAGCCTTGAGGTCAAAGCTTAAGAAAATGAAAAAGACCATTAGAAAGATGAAAAATATGATTTTAGGGTCTAATGGACAAACCTTAGGTGTTATGAGGCAGCAACTATCCAAGGATAGGAAAGATTTGGGTCACAAACCTAAGTCGAAGATAGTCATGCCTACCTACCATTAGGGGTGTGAATTCGGTTAAAACCAAACCGACTGAACTGATTAAGACCGAAACTGAATAAATCGAATTTTTTTTTAACCAAACCAAACCGACCGAAATTTTTCACTAAACCAAACCGATTTTGCCAAAAAAATCAATTTTTTCAGTTAAAAATAAAAAAAAATGATTTTTTATGGCTAGTCGACTGATGGATCAAATCAGTCGACTGATGTTATACATTAGTCGACTGTATCCAATGAACAGAGCACTGCAGAGCATAGAATATTTCTTAGTCGACTGATAGCTCAAATCAGTCGACTAATGGTCCAATCAGTCGACTAGATCCAGTGGACAAGAACATAGAATATTTTTTAGTCGACTGATGGCTTAAATCAATCGACTGAACATAGCGTTAGTCAACTGTTAAATAGTCTAATCGTTGTCCAAGTGAATTTTACTATAAACAGTCGACTGATTACTAAAATAGTTGACTGTTTGCTGTAAAATTCTATTGTGAAATACTAATTTGATGTCATTTCATGCATTTAATGAATATATACTATTAGATGTTATACCTATTATGTGGAACCTTAAATTTACATGATTTATTAGAATTTAAAAAATAAAATAAAATACCTCCCCTATATTTATATAAGTTGTTTTACTGTACATTCTTAAATTTCAGCGTTAAAAGTTAAAACATTCAATATTACACAATAACATAATTAACTATTTAAATTAAATACATTATACATGTCAACAATGTAGGATATTTGAGGCTGCTAGAGGGGGGTGAATAGCGTCGCGCTCGTTCGATAACGGAATTCGTTCGCGTTCGTCTCTACAAAACTCGTTATGCGCAGCGAAATAATAATAGTAATAACGAAAAGCAAGACAAACACGCAAACACAATTGTTTAACATGGTTCAGAACCTCAAGGTTCCTACTCCACGGATCGAGCTCTACGAGCTCTAGTGATGCACATGCAACGAACAATCCGGAGGCGGTGAAACCTCGTACAATATGATTACAATAATAATCAAAATGCTACAAGCAAATACAATGAAATACAAAGCAATACAAGTAAAGAAAACACTTTACAAATGCTCTTGAATGCTTGATCGCTTGGTTGCTTGATATCAACTTGGAGACCCTGATTTGCAGTAGCAAATCGCCCCAAAAGCCCTCAAGAAATCATATCTTTTTCCTCCATCACGAGCTCCTTATAAAGCTTCAACCTGTGCTGGAAAAGTCGATCAGTCGACTGATACCACTGTTGTCGTGAGACAACGGCTAGATCCACATTGGATAAGTTCAACAGATCCATCATCAGTCGACTGATCATACCCATCAGTCGACTGATGGAGCCTTCACTCGACCAGTCGAGTGTCGACTCCATTCTGTGGTCGATTTCTCGAGCACCAGTCGACTGATCACACGATCAATCGACTGCTCGATCCATTAGTCGACTGCCCACCTCTGGCAGTCGACTGTTAGGCCACTTCCCGCAGTCAAACCCTAGTTGACTACGCCAGTCGACTGCCACATGACACCAGTCGACTGGCACACCTCAAACATAAGGTTTTAGCCCAAGTATGGTGCCCCCCCATACTTGCTAGACCACCCTTAGCCTAGACCTAAGGCTTCTAGCCACCTCCATCAGCCTCACGCCTCTCGGATCCCTCCAAGTCATCCATGACTTGTTCATCCATCGCGCTAGCCTCCAGGTGCTTCCATCGGCTATGTCATGCTAATGGTGTCTACACCGCCAAGGCACATTGGACTTACGCCGCCAAGCCTCCGCTTGGACTTTACGCCGCTAAACATTGGACTTATGCTGCCAAGACTCCCGCTTGGACTTTACGCCACCAATATCAAACCCCTTGAACTTCTCAAATGCCAAGACTCAAGCTTGGACTTTCCCTTGCCAACCCATGTTGGACTTTCCATGCCAAGACCCATGCTTGGACTTTCCCAAATGTCAAGTGTCTCACTTGGACTTTCCATGCCAAGTACCCATGACTTGGACTTTCCATAATCACATGGTCAACTCTAGTCAACCATCAAAGTCTCCCTCGAGTCAAACTCGAGTCCAGTTAAACATAACCCGGGTTGATTGTATAAACAATCTCCCTAAAACATCAACAGACATTAATGTCAAACATCAATGTCAACTTACTTTGTCAAACATCAAAACATCTCTCGAGTCAAACTCGAGTCTGGTCAATCGTGACCTGGGTCGATTGCACCAACAATCTCCCACTTTTTGATGTTTGACAAAACAAACCTTGAGTTAGACCCCTAACTCAAATTCCCTTACCAATTTTCTAAATTGGTAATTTAATGTTCTCCCCCTTTTTGACATACATCAAAAAGGTTATCCCTCCAAGGAGGTCAATGTCTCATGCCCCAATGAGATCTTACAATCTCCCCCTTGGTCCAAAAATACCTAGGATGCCTACCATCATCCTAGTGATAAGTCCCATATCACTCAAGAGAGGCAATCCTATGCTTTCCCCCAATTTCCATATTGGGTATGTGAAAATCTCATTTGTCCTTCCCATGAGGAAAAAATATCATCCATCATCCCATGATGGATACCTCCCTCTAAAGGCTTGCTCTCCCTTAACCATTGCACCAACAATGTCTTTGGAAAGTCCCTAAGCCAATAGAAACTCTAAACCATCAAAGATGAGGTTAGAAATTCAATATTGAACTTTCCAACACCTTAAATTTGATACAAACCCTAAACATCTCTCCAAATCCACATCCAATGGATTTTCACCCTTTATAATGCTTCTCAAAGCATATCCTAGGGTTAGAAGTGATTAGGGACCTTAACCGTAGCTAAAACCGGGCTAAACAAACCTAGTTTTCCCGAAATCAGCGCGTTGAAGTTACCGATCACATCACATCACGATCGCCACACATCGACTGATAACTGAAAAATCTGATTTTCAGTTATCAGAAATGAGTTTCAGAAAATCATAAGTAATTCTACGTATATCAAAAAATTACGAAATTTGATACGTATATTACTTATAGTCAATACAATGAGTGAAAAATATTTGAAAATTATTTTACCCATAAAATACTGAAATTGATACAAAATCCAAAAGTGACTAAAAAACTTTAAAGTTTAAGCTCACTTTGTATCAACTTCATCAATGGTGATTGCTATCAAAAGATAGACTTCACTAAGGTTTTCTAAAATGATTTAAAAATATTTTCAAAACCTTATTTTGGATCATATTCCTTGGGCTCAATGTACGTGACTTATACACAAGCTTTCCCAATGATCCACATGTTGGTTAAAGATGAGTTTTAGTTCATCTAGATGCAAAAACTATGCACCTTGAACTTAACTCATATCCTGACATCTCACATGTATCTAGGGTGTATAAATACACATACATGTCAATTGGATATGAGATGTGGGTTTTGTTCTCCCTAATCTAGGGTGTCATGCATTTTTCTAAGGCAACTCTACTTGATTCCCTTATAAATGGGACTCCAAGTTATATCATTGTCCTTAAATCAATTTTAACCAAATTATCTTAAATGCATGAATGATTATGGCATTAGAGATGATATAAATAAACACATGCTTATAATCAGGATGCCATGGCATAAGATTTAATCTAAAAACACATGACATTTTATCCTTAATCCTAAACATGATCATGACATTTTATATGATTAAAACTAAGCATGATGTCATGGCATATTATATGACAAACAAATCATGGCAAGTAAAAATTATAGGTATAAGTATACCTAAATTTTAATATTAGTTGTCATTTCATATAATTAATTATATTTTGCCATATTTCTACTTTTCTCCCAAGTGTGCCAAAAACCCAAAATGACACACTAACCTCTAAACCTAAATTGTGCCAATTTGATCATTTTATCAAACTTCTCAAATAATATTAGCACATCCTAAAACCTTTTAGGATTAACGCTTAAATGTATTTCCAAGGTAACCATAACCTTGAAAATAACCTAAAGTGCCACCTTTGCCATGGTTGAGTTAACTATCCATCCAATCAAGGTTGGCACACCCTAAACCCATCTAGCGTGAATCTATCACGCTCCTAGGAACCCAAAACCTATTTGAGCTCCTTGGGTTAATTAGGTATTTCTTAGGGATAACCTCCCTAGATACCCTCCTAATGACCCTCCTAGGCTTATTAGCCTTGGTCATTTTGGTCTTACCTAGGTTGACTCTAGGGGTAACTCCCCTTGTAACCTTCTTAGTGGCTACCCTAGGTTTCCTAGAAACCCTAGCCACTAGGTACACACCTTAGTCAACTCTAGGGATGACTTCCCTATTGACCTTGGTCTTCCTAGACCTAGTTTGTGTTCCATAATCAAATGGAATACTATGGTAAACCACCTTAGGCTTAGGTTTGTGACCCAAACCTTGCTTGCCCTTGGTTGACTTTGACTTTGAGGTCCTAGGTGTTGACTTTGAGTCCTAGACCTTTGACTTTGACCATTAGACCCTTGAAATTGATTTTGGATCTTATTGAGAGTCTTTTCTAATTTTTCAAGCCTTGACCTCAAGGCTTGATTTTCCTTTTCTAATTGCCCAATTTTAGAATTTTGATTTGGTCTTTGGGCATGGTTCTTTCTAGGCATATGCCTAGTCCATTTAGAATTAAAACCTAGGTGCTCTTGCACCTTTCTAATCGTCTCCCTAGGTAAAATTGATCTTGAGTTATTTGACCTAGGTTTGTCCTTAGGTAAATTGTTTTTAGGGACATTAGTCCCAAATTTCTTCTTATTATCTACGTGGACATTCTTAGCTCCTAAACAAAAATATTTATCTCTAGCATGCTTTTCATGGTAAATTGCAAGAGAATTAAAATTCCTAGCATGCTTTTGACTTTTAAATTTAGAAGATGCATTATTGAAATATACCTTAGGGTTTGCCTTGGAGGCTCCCCCTACATGTATAGCTCTCTCTTTGATTTTCTTGCTCCCCCTAGGGCATGAACTCCTAAAATGCCCCGGTTGTTGGCACTTGAAGTAAATGACGTGCTCTTTGCTTCTTCTAGTGGGGGCACCGGCATCTTTTGATCTTTCTTGAGGTTTTGGTGCCGGAGGAGTCTTCCTTACTCTCTTTGGACATTTGCTCTTGTAATGTCTATTTTCCCTACACTCAAAGCAAATTATATGTTTTTTTATTTAAAACCAAATTGCTTGAGTTACCTAGTTCGGTGGTGAGGGTCTCTTGAGCTTGTTCTTCCTCTCAACCGGATGTAGATGGTACTTCTTGTTGCTCCGGTGTTGAGGATGCTCTAATCTCCTCTCCCTCAATCCTTGAGGTGGAGGTCTCCTCTTCTTCCACCGATCCGGAAGTTGATTCCTTCTCAACTTCCGAATCCTCACTCGCTTGTGAGGATGATGATTCATCTTTGGCCTCCTCTTCTTGAGCCGGTGATGGATCTTCATGGAGCTTGGTCAATTCCCTCCAAAGCTCCTTGGCATTCATACAATCACCTAGGCTACACAAGAAATCATTAGGAATTAAATCAAAAATAAATTCGATTATCTTCTTATTTTTCTTGAATTGTTGGATTTGCTCCTCACTCCATCTCTTCTTCTTGAGGAAGCCACCCTTTGGTCCTTTTGGATAATCAAATCCTTCCATCAATATGGATCACTCCTCAAAATCCTTTATCATCAAGAAATCTTCAATCCTTCTCTTCCAAGAATTGAAGTCTTCTCGTCCATAGAAAGAATAGGGAATTGGGGTGTTGATATCCCATCCCAATTGTTCTTCCATCTTCACCCTCTAGCTTCTTTGTCTTAGCTCCTGGCGGTTAGTCCGTAGAAGAGCCCCGGGCTAAGATACCAATTGTAGGATATTTAAGGCCGCTAGAGGGGGGTGAATAGCATCGCGCTCGTTCGATAATGGAATTCGTTCGCGTTCATCTCTACAAAACTCGTTATGCGTAGCGGAATAATAATAGTAATAACAAAAGCAAGACAAACACGCAAACACAATTGTTTAACGTGGTTCGGAACCTCAAGGTTCCTACTCTACGGATCGAGCTCTACGAGCTCTAGTGATGCACACGCAACCACTAATAAACACTCCTTCTCAAAACAATCCGAAGGCGGAGAAACCTCGTACAATATGATTACAACAATAATCAAAATGCTATAAGCAAATACAATGAAATACAAAGCAATACAAGTAAAGAAAATACTTTACAAATGCTCTTGAATGTTTGATCTCTTGGTTGCTTGATATCAACTTGGAGACCC
Organism: Wurfbainia villosa; assembly: GCA_025175895.1. Lineage (NCBI taxonomy): Eukaryota > Viridiplantae > Streptophyta > Magnoliopsida > Zingiberales > Zingiberaceae > Wurfbainia > Wurfbainia villosa. The sequence goes on along the minus strand of CM045995.1, from coordinate 7,743,551 downwards.
TGATTTGCAGCAGCAAATCGCCCCAAAAGCCCTCAAGAAACCATATCTTTTTCCTCCATCACGAGCTCCTTATAAAGCTTCAACCTGTGCTAGAAAAAGTCGATCAGTCAACTGATCGGGACCATCAGTCGACTGATGCCACTATTGTCGTGAGACAACGGCTAGATCCATGCTGGATAAGTCCAACGGATCCATCATCAGTCGACTGATCATACCCATCAGTCGACTGATGGAGCCTTCACTCGACCAGTCGAGTGTCGACTCCGATACGTGGCCGATTTCGAGCACCACCGATCGATCACATGATCGATCGATCGCTGAGCCATCACGACCGCCCACCTCGCATGATCGCTAGGTCACTTCCCGCAGTCAAACTCTAGTTGACTACGCCAGTCGACTGTTATATGGCACCAGTCGACTGGCACACCTCAAACATGAGGTTTTAGCCCAAGTATGGTGCCCCCCATACTTGCTAGACCACCCTTAGCCTAGACCTAAGGCTTCTAGCCACCTCCATCAGCCTCACGCCTCTCGGATCCCTCCAAGTCATCCATGACTTGTTCATCCATCGCGCTAGCCTCCAGGTGCTTCCATCGGCTATGTCACGCTAACGGTGTCTATACCGCCAAGGCACATTGGACTTATGCCGCCAAGACTCCGCTTGGACTTTACGCCGCCAAACATTGGACTTATGCTGCCAAGACTCCCGCTTGGACTTTACGCTGTCAATATCAAACCCCTTGGACTTCTCAAATGCCAAGACTCAAGCTTGGACTTTCCCTTGCCAACCCATGTTGGACTTTCCATGCCAAGACTCATGCTTAGACTTTCCCAAATGTCAAGTGTCTCACTTGGACTTTCCATGCCAAGTACCCATGACTTGGACTTTCCATAATCACATGGTCAACCCTAGTCAACCATCAAAGTCTCCCTCGAGTCAAACTCGAGTCTTGTTAAACATAACCCGGGTTGATTGTATAAACAATTTCCCCAAAACATCAACAGACATTAATGTCAAACATCAATGTCAACTTACTTTGTCAAACATCAAAATATCTCTCGAGTCAAACTCGAGTCTGGTCAATCGTGACCTGAGCCGATTGCACCAACAAATAAGAGCACAACTATATAAGACACAATTTAATAAATGTCAACACATCAAAATATATAAAAATATCTCTTTAAAATTAAAACATTCAAGCAATTAAGCTGCTAACATAGCAATGAAGCATATAATTTTAACTTTTTTACACTTTAGTTATGGGCTTATAGAACATGTCAAATATCAAAATGAATACAATATATCCTTAGATATTGAGAGTTGACACTTGAGACTTGAGAGTTGACTTGAGTCCTTGGTCCTTCCTTCACTCCTTGACTCTTTGTAAGTTGTGACTTGACTTCAAAGTTCAAAGTTTAAACTTGTCTGCTTCACCACTTGTGTTTATCCTAATAAATAATGATCAAGAAGTACAAATTTGTTAGTACCATTTTAACAAGATAATTAAAAAGTAAATACACTTGTAACTAGATTATAATAATTGAAGCATACCATGAAGTAGTTAATTACACCTCAATTGGTGTTGTCAAAGAAGATGAATCCAATATTACTTTTGAGAACTCTGACAAAAAAGTATAACATGATGCAAGTCAAACAAATTAATACTCTATATATTTTTAATTGTAAACAAACAACTAACTATAAATTTTTTTAAAATAAAACGTACCGCTTTCAAGTTTTTCTACATCTTCTAAAATTTCTTCGACATTAATTGGCACCAAACTTAATCGAAGCTAATCTTGAGTACAAATTAGACTTTCTACCACTCTAGGAGTCAATAAACTCCTGAAACAATCAAGTACCCGACCACTAGTACTGAAAGCGGATTCTGAAGCAACTGTTGATATTGGAATGACTAACACATCATGAGCAATTTAAGCAAGTATAGGAAATCTATGACAATTTTGCTTCCACCATCCCAAAATGTCAAAAGTCTCATAATATTCTTCAACTATTTCATTCAGATACTTGTCTAATTCTAACATGTTGTCGTCACCAAAAATTTATGCCTTCTATTTCTTATACTTTGCAAAGATTGATTGTCTTTTCAAATCTATTTGACTTATATTTGTAGACACGATGTCGCTATCACCTGATTCTAAATTAACTGAAATTTTTGAGGTGTTACTTTGAGGCTCCATTTTCTTCTTATAATTTTTGTACAAAGCAAACAAAGTTTCGTTTATATTCTTTCCTACTATTGCACCTTTTTCATCTCCATATAACTCAATCAATATAAATTTTAAAAAATCTAATTTATGTCTTGGATCAAATACCACTGCAATATAAATCAATTTATTCATTTTCTCTGGATCTTCCCAATATTCATCAAATTTAATTTTCATTCTCAATCCCATTGAATACACATCAGGTTCATCACTTTCTTGCCACTCCTTTAATATGGAATGAATAGAACTGATTTCATGTGCAAAAGTGTAACGACCTGACCCCTATTGGCGGAATTCGGCGACCCCTATTGGTCGACGACCGTCACCCCTGTTGGCCCGTCGTTACTCACCTGGTCTTCCCACCCCTGGAAGTGGGTTTTTGCCTTCCCCAGGATTCGAACTCTAGACCTCTAAAATTGTCACACCCCGAGAGTATACCGTGTCGAAAAGCAAACGGACAACATCTCCCCTGTACGTGGCAACATATCGGGTTAATACAAGGCCCGTAGGCCCACAACAACAATATGATATAAAGATATCAACATACCAATTATACTAAACACAACGGAAAGATTACAAACAAATAAACAAGATACAAAGACCAACTATGCATTCCGGAGTGACTTGACACGACAAGAATCATAACAGAAATCGAATCAAAGACCAAATACATACAATACGTCCGTATATCATAAATACGGAAATAATACAGGGTAAAAACCCAAACCAACAATCCGTAAGGATACAACAACATGGAAAACATATCCATTCGTCCGGTGTGAGATGGGATCATCGGTGGCGAGCTCGAGCGTCAAGGAATCTTCTACATTATCAGGCGACGAAACCCGAAGTCGAGGGTGGTGAGTATAAACTCGGGGTAATATATAGAAAGTGCATGAACAACATATAAGGATAGATCTACAAGTATACATGTGGAGATCTACGGTATCTGACATGAGTCCAATAGACATACGTCTATCAACTCTAATAACAAATAACTACTGATGAAAGTCATACTCGGTGTATATACTAAAGTGATCAATCAACATGAAGTAATGTACCAGCGTACTGACGATCTGTAACACGGATGCTAGATCATCTGAGCAGTTTACAATAACATAACTCATATAACGTACCAAGTCAATCCCATACCTGACCAATACTCCAACATATGAACAGTATATGATCACCTGTAATAACAATCCGGTCCGTACCACACAATGACATGATGCTAATCAAATGCATACAACAGTCTGAATCAACGCATGTATCATGCTCAACACATAGCAGTATATAAAATGCAAATGACATGTATCATGATGTACAAGCATGTGCAACAATCATAGCTCAATCAAATGCAGCATCTCACAGGCATATGTAAAACATATATCAAATACATACATACATATATATCAGCAATGTATATGCATGGTCACTGTCTGCGGACCCGTCCAACCACGACCCCAAAGTGTTGGGAGATTGTTGGTACAATCATCCCAGGTTGACTCGAGTTTGATTCGAGCAGTACCCTGATAGTATTTTGATGATAGACAAAACTCATGACATGGGATTGTCATGGGAAAGACCAACATGGAGTTGGCATGGAAAATCCAAGCATGGAGCTTGGTGTGGGAAAGTCCAACATGGGGTTGGCATGGAAAGTCCAAAGCATTGCGAAGCCGTGCGCTTGGTGCTTGGCATGGGAAATCCAAAGCATTGCGAAGCCGTGCGCTTGGTGCATATGGGAAGTCTTGAGGACTTGGTAAGTTCACTAGGCTCGGGGTCCTTGAGTCGGTGAAGGATGGCATTACGAAGCCGTGCGCTTGGTGCATCCGAGGGACCGCCGGACGGGGAGCGAATGGAGTGAGCCCAAAGGGAAGCATACTTCTAGGGCATGAGACGCGAAGGATGCATCTCACACTCACTATAGGCTAACTTGATTGCAAACTTAGCATGGGTGAGATGTTAGGATGATACAAATGTCCACTAGTGCCTATGGCATTTAGATGGTCATTTAAAGTATCAAAATAGCAATAATAGACCAATCATGGGGAAGGCATATGTTTAATTCATAGACATATTGCCCAAAGATCATGGTTGGATATTTCATAAGTTTTCAAAACAATTTCTTACCTTAAAATACATGTATTCATGTTTTGAAACAATTGGAACCAAAACTAGGTGTTAAACTTGATACTATCATGATCAAAAACCTAGTAGTTTTTAAAGCTTTTGGATTTTTGGCAAAAACATGAAAATATAATGATTTTTCATGAAAAACTATTTTTCCCTGATAGATACACTTAAATGAAATGTGTTCCCCAAATTTCATGATTTTTCAAATTTTCTGGAATTTTTTATGCATTTAAAATTGGCGGAAAAATCGAAATTCGAAAATCACGTGCGATCGTGAGTATCTGAACGATCGTGATGGCCTGGATTTGAGCGATGTGGCTGAATTCAAATTTTTTTATCAACTTGTGGTATTTTCTTTCTATTAGACTTGATGTCATATGCTTCTAACTTAGTATTCATATTTTTGATGGTGTCAAAGGGGGAGAAATGAATATGTTTAAGTTAATTCTGATATGGGGAGAGATTAAGGGAGCTATTGGAGGGGAATTGCTGCTGCATTCCAGTCCTTCAAGAGCCAACCAAAGCAAGCAACAAACAAGTGATCAAAAGCAATCGGTGAAAAGAGTTTCTTTTGTATTGTATTTGTATTCTTGTTTGTATTTCTATATTACTTTGTAATTGCTTGTGAGAGGTTTCTCCACCTCCGACGTGTTGTCGAGAAGGAGTTTGAGTTAGTGCCGTGAGCATAACTAGAGCTTGAGGAGCTCGCCCGTGGAGTAGGAACCATTCGGTTCCGAACCACGTATATCGTTTGTATTGCATGTTCTTGTGTTGTTGTTAGTATTATTATTGTTTCTATTATTTCCGCTGCGCTAACAACAATCGTAGACAAGCAACGCAACGAAAACGAGCAAAGTCCGACATCCAACGAACGAGGGCTATTCACCCCCCTCTAGCCGGCCATTCGTACCGATTCGATCCCCAACACAAAGTGGCCAGGGTGGCACGACAAATGACAACTAGCCCGACTCTAGCTGCCACCACTCTCGAGTGACCAAGTTGGGTAGTATGACTGAGTAGCGTATAAGCGTAAAAAGCTAACTACTCCTAGGGGCCCCTGCTGCAAGCCACGCTATCCCTACCCATGAGTAGACAAACGTCGCTGCGGGACTGCCCGTCACACAACCACCGTCATGGTGGGCGAGTGCTAACACCACTGCCTGCGGTGGCGGTGCGCGTCTCGGCTACCACCATCCATAGTGGTAGGCGCGACACATCAATGCTTTCTGCGCTCAACCTGCTACCCTTCACAGAGTGGCGGGAAGCGGGATATTGACGACCCATCATCCATAAGGGAGACCCGATCGATGCAAATGTAATTATGCATAGATCCACACAAGTATCCTCGCAACACTCCCTATCTCACGGGGAGTCCTGGTCAACCAAAAGTCAACTATGCAAGGACTACAATCCACAAGACTCTCTCTATCGTATAAAGAGTCATACTCATCTGACAGTCAACCACGCTAAGACCTCTAGTCAGTAGCGAGATACTATCGATCGTCTATATAACCATACACAGATATACGATCCATAATGGATATACAATCATGCTAGGACCTCTAGTCCGTAACCACATACTGACAACCACACACATTTATCTATGCACAAACAACTAAATCCACCATAGATGCACAACTAATATGTGTACGATACAACGATCGACTCCATAACCTAATTCATCACCTAACCCTAGTGATGTAACACAGTAACCCAATCTGAGGTCACAAAGGTAACCCTAACCACCTGTACTTACTGAACATCCATTAGCTAATACATAATAGGGTTTATAGTTCCTATCCGAGCTAGATAATCAATGAAGTACCAGAGTTTATATCTCAAAGGTCAAGGCAGTACAAGCATATGATTAAATAAGAGTGGATTTAAGGTAAACAGGTATAAACATATATCCAAATTCATGCACTAGAATTTGATCAAAACTACCGGACCAGGTAGATATTACCCATCTGATACGAAGCTCGAATAATCCTCACGATCGTGGACCTGCTTCGTATCCCAAATCAAGATCCTGTACATAACACAGAATATAACCAAACACGAATATAAACAACCGGTAGGTATCTAACTTAATCTTAATCTCTGATTTGATTAACCAAATTCCATAGTAGTGTAAACTCATACACTTCCTCACCATCCATTATCTTCACATGATTGCCCAGATTAAGTCTAGACAATTATCATAGATTCACACTAATTAAACAATCACATAGGTAACTCTTCTATGGTACAATTAGCTGAATCCAAATTGAAACTTACCTAGTTTCCAAATCGATGACACCAGCCTGTAGTTGCTTCCCATCCTGTCCTCTGTATATAGAAACCAGTTTATGAGCTATCACAAGCTCATATTTGCCTTTGAACCTTTCAGTTCCTAACAAGCTGGACTGATGGCATCCTTCCCAATTACATATAGATCACAACACAACCATCATACAAGATCGAACCAGGAAACAACAGGCTGATACCTCCCACAATGCCTCCATTCTGATGTAGACACGACTATCGTCGGAATCCAAAATAGCAGCAGCTCGTGATCAAGGGAAAACGAAGACAACCAACCACTGAGAGTCCAATAATCGATCTGAGTTGTATTTCGGCGATGACCTGAGCTCGTGCGACGGCGACGACCTGAGCTCAAGCGACAACGAGACTGCACACGGGGAAGAGAACACCACAGAAAAATAGATTCCGTCCAAGATCGGAAAATCGATTCAACAACTTACCTTGCTCCGATGGCGACGGCAGATTGCTCCCAAATCCAACAGCGAAAACCTGTTGTCGATCCCTAGCTCCCAACGCAATCCTCACCCGTGATTGGCGTGGAAACAAAGTGAAGATCGCCAATCGCGCGAGTGATCGAGGCGAGGGGCTTGAGCTGCGCGTGCATGATGATGACCCGAAGTTCTCGCGTGAAGCAGCCGGCGAATGGCAGCTCGAAGAAGACCACGCGATCGTGAAATCAAAGAGGGGAAAATCGCGATCAGGGAAGAAAATGCGACGGAGAAGGAGAGGAAACTGCGGCAACCAGATCGGATCGGATTCGTTCAGCATCTTTTAAAAACCGTTTCCAGGTGACCTGGTCCAAGCCACTTCAAGCCCAACTCAAATCTAATCCAAACGGATTTAGCCCATTTATAGCCCAAGCCTAATACCAGCCCAAGCCCATTGCAGCTCAAGCCCATTACAGATTCTAACCCAATTAATCCACTTATTGAGCCCAATTTAATCCACTCATTAAACTCAATTAACCCACTAATTAAATTCAATTAATTAAAGGGTTAATCCATATAAAAAATTTTTTTCCGTATTTTACAAAAAGTGTTAGAAGTGGCATATAATGATCTTGAGACTATTAATGTTAACTCATAAAAAAAACTTGTAATAGAGATGCAAAGAGTCTAATATTATTCCAATCAGTACTTGTTGGATTCCCATAAATAGTCTATAATTCTGTTTGGGCATTCCCATCTAGTCCAAATATCATATCTCCATTGTCATTCACAACAACACCCCAATCTGTATGTTGAAGATATAGTCTAAAGCATGGGTCTTGTTCATCAAACCTATCAAAAGCTCTTTCAAATTTTTCTGCTACATTCAATATCAAATAAGTTGAATTCCATCTGGTTGGTACATCCAAACACAATGATTTTTTACTTTCAATTTCTACATATTCGTTGAACTTGCTTAATCTAGAGGGGGATTGCAAAACATATTTAATAGCATTCCTGACTCTCATCACAGATGGATTTATATCTTTCAAGCCATCAACAACAATCAAATTGATTATATGAGCTACATATCTCATATGAATGAATTCACCTTTTAAAATAGTAGAATCCCAGTTAACCATCTTTTTCTTGAAACTATTGATAGCTACATCATTTGAACTTTCATTATCAACAATAATAGTGAAAATTCTATTAATTTCCCAACCTCTCAAACAATTTTCAATAGCTAAACTGATGGTCTCGCCTTTATGACTTGTAATTGGACAAAAATTCAAAATTATTTTATGCAGCTTCCAATCTTTATCGATAAAATAAGCGGTCAAACACATATAGTTAATTTTTTGAATCGATGTTCATGTATCAGTAGTCAAACAAACTCTTTGTGTTAATCATGCAACAGACTTTTCAATTTTTCCCTTTCAATTTTGTATAATTTAAGACAATCACGTGCAACTGTCCATCTCGAAGGAATTATAAACTTTGGACATACCATAGCCATAAATGCTTTAAACCCTTCTCCTTCTACAAATTTAAAAGGAAATTCATCCATGATAATCATTCTAGCTAATGTTTTTCTAGATGCATCATGATCAAATTTCCAAGAAATAAGAGATCCCTCACCCTGTTTTGCACCCACTTGAAAACTCAATTGTGTTTGATTTGTTTCAATAGCATGAGGATGTTTCTTGCATGAGGTCATATGAGATTTCAAACTTGTTTTTTCATTATTGTATGGATCGCAAAAAAACTCCTTATCACAATAATTGCATTTGGCTTTGATCTCATTAGCAACATTAGTAAATTTCGTAAAATGCTCCCATACCTCACTTCTTGGCTTTATTGTTTTCCGTTTGCTTACTTTTCCTATCATAGGTGGTCTTGTACCAACTGAAGATCCAGATTGTGGTATTGAACAACTATTATCAATATCCATATTTGAAAGATTTCCTTACATTGACATCTAAAAAAGCATACAATTCATTGAAAAAATTATATATAACTATTTTACTAGATTAACAATTTAGAATTATAAACAAACTATGCCCCTAAACCTAAAATTTTTACTATTCATGAATCATGATCATCGTCGATCGTCAAAGATTGAATCCTAAAAATAAGTATAGTAAAACAACTAAATAAGTATAGTAAACTAATCGTCGATCATCGAAAATTGAAAGTCAAATCCAAGGGGTATGGGAAGCACTGTAGTCGTCGACGTGCGAGTGGAACCTGGCTACCTAGGAGAGGAGACGAGACGAGATGGAGACGGAGACGGAGACGGAGACAGAGATGGAGACAGAGATGGAGGCGGAGAGAATTAGGGTTTAGGATGGACAGAGACGAAGAGTGGATTGACGGAGGCTGGAGAGAGGGCTTAGGAGAGTTGACGAGAGGCTGAGAGTGAAAGGTTAGAGTTTAGGGAAGAAAATCATAATTTCGTGATTTCACGAATTGTGATTTTAGACCAAATCATGATAAGCAGTCGACTATTTATTTATATCAATCGACTGATTTGACCATCAATTGACTGATTTGAGCCATCAGTCGACGAAGAAACATTCTGTGCTTGGAGTGCTCTGTCCATTAGATACAGTCGACTGATGTATAACATCAGTCGACTGATTAAACCATCAGTCCACTGATTTGAGCCATCAGTCGACTGCTCGTAAAAAATTGATCGGTTCGATTAAATCAAATTTTTTCGGTTCAAACCCAAAACTGAATCGAAAAAACCAAATAAACCAATATTTTTTTAATAAAAAACCAAATTTCCGATTGGATCGAACCAAACTTGAAAGTTCGGTCGGTTCGGTCGATTTTTCGGTTTAACCGACCGATTGCACACCCCTACCTACCATGATGTTCTATTTAACTATGAAACCACTCCTAGGTCCAGGAAAATCACGGTCACAAGGGAAGTCATCCCTAGAGTTGACCATGGTTGATGTCTAGTGGCAAAAGTTTCCAAGAAACCAAAGAACACCACTAAGAAGGTCACAAGGGAAGTCATCCCTAGAATTGACCTAGACAAGACCAAAATGAACAAGGCTTCCAAGGCTAGAAGGGTCATTAGGAGGGTAGCTAGGAAAGTTATCCCTAGCGAATACCTAGAAAATCCAAGGAGCTCCAATAGGCATTGGGTTCCTAGGAGCGTGATTCCGTCATGCTAAATGGGTTTAGGGTGTGTCAATCTTAAATGGATAGATAGTAAACCTAACCATGGTAAAGATAGCACTTTAGGGTATTTTCAAAGTATTGTAATACTTTGAAAATGAAATGAGATTTATATCCTAAAAGATTTTAGGATGTGCCAATAAAGTTTAAGAAGTTTAAAAAATCAATCATAATTGACACAATTAGGTTTAAAGTCAATGGTGTGTCATTTTGGATTTTTGACACACTTGGAAATCTGATTTATTATGGAAAATTGGTATAAATCCTAGGAAATTGCAATTAGAATTAAAACTTAGGTATTCTTATGTCTTTATATTTTATCTGTCATGCTTTGTTTGTCTTGTCATGTCATGACATCATGCTTCATATGATTATTTAAATGTCATGATCATGCTTAAGGTAATATGTCATGTTTATGTTTAGGTTTATTTTATGTCATGACATTATGATTATTGACAAATACTTTAATTTAAGTTATCATTTATGACACGATCATCATTCATACATTTAGGATAATTAAAATTAAATTAAGAACAATGACATAATTTGAAGTCTCATTATAAGGGAATCAAATAGAGTTGCCTAGATGAAATGCATGAGACCCTAGATTAGGAAGAACAAAAATGCACATCTCACAAAAATATTAAATTGACTTGTGTGTGTATTGATACACCCTAGACGCATATGAGATGTTAGGAAAATGAGTTAAGTTCAAGGTACATAGTTCTTACATCTAGATGAACTCAAACTCATAATATGACATGGATGAATCATGAGGAAAACTAATGTACATTGAGCTCATAGACCATTGTTCAGTATAAGGTTTTAAAATCATTTTTAAAATATTTTAGAAAACCTTGGTGAAATCTATCTTTTGATAGCAATCACAATTGAACAAGTCGATACAAGTTAGGCCAAAAACATTGAAGTTATCAATGCTTTTGAACTTTGTATCAATACTTCAAATTAATGGGTATTTTATTATAAAATTATTTTTCACCCATTGTATTTTATGTAAGTAATGTACATATGAATTTTCATGAATTTTCAAAATATGTATAATTACTTATCATTTTTTAAAATTCATTTGAAAACTCCGGTTTCTGAAAAATCAGAGTTTAGTCAACTGTTATTAGAGAGCAATCGACAAGTAGCTGAAACCAGTCAACTGATGTGTCTGATATGGACTGAATAAGGATTGTTTAGTCATTTATCAGCACCCTATTGTACCCTAACGTCTCCTAACCCTAGGATATTTAGGAAAGCATGGGAAGGGTGAAATACCATTGAAAATGATTAGGAGAGATGTTCAGGATAGAGTATCGATTTTTAAGGGTTGTGAAAGTTCAACACACTTATTTTCAATGGTTTAAGTTTCTTATAGGCTTAGGAACTCTCCAAGGACATTGTTGGTGCAATGGTCAAGGGGGAGTAAGTCTTTAGGGGAAGGTTATTCATCAAGGGATGATGGATGATTATTCCTCAAAGGGGGAGAAATTAAAGGGTTTAAAACCCTCATTGTGCTCACCAAAGGGGGAGAATTGGAGAAGTGAGGATTGCCTCTTATTTAGTGATATGGAACTTATCACTAGGAAGAGTGAAGGCATCCAAGATATTTTTTAACTAAGGGAGAGAATGTAGAATATGTTTGAGAGATGAGGCATTAAAAACCTTGGTAGTCTTTTTGATGTATATCAAAGAAGGAGAAGTGAGGTTTAAGTTAGGTAAACCATCACTATACTTTGACATTGGAAGAGTTAAGTTTGGATTATTGTTAGCCTAACTTAAAGGTATTTTAAAACATCAAAAAGGGGAAGATTGTTAGTGCAATAAAACCCGGGTCAATGTTGACCAAACTCGAATGGGACTTGAGTATTGTTTTGATGTTTGACAATGGATTGACCATTGTTCAACTATATGGTTTGACCATATGTTGACCATATGACTAGTGGATGATTGGGATATCCAAAGTCATATGGGAGAGATTATTTGGGAGAGATTGTTGGAGAAATCAACCTCGGAAGTCCAAGTTTGGATACTTGGCAAAGAAAGTTCAAATATGGATATTTGGCAAGGGAAGCCCAAAGGTATAGTCTTGACAGCATAAGCTCAAGTATGTAGTCTTGGCGGCGCAAAGTCCATGTAAACTTTGGCAATTGGAAAGTCCAATATGGAGTTGACAAGGAAAGTCCAAGCATGGTCTTAGCATGAGAAGTCCAAGCATGGTCTTGGCAATTGAAAAGTCCAAGTTATAGGTACTTAACAAAGTAAAAGTCCAAGGGTATAGGTTTGACGGTGTAAAGTCCAAGCATGGATTTTGGCAGCGTAAGTCCAAATGGATCTTCGCAAGGAAGTCCAAGGGTGAGGTTTTGGCGGCGTAAAGTCCAAGCATGGGTCTTGGTGGTGTAAGTCCAAATGAACCTTGACAAAGGACCCAGCTAGTATGATATAGCTGATGGAAGCACCTGAAGGCTAACGCAAAGGATAAAGAGTGGCGGGCTCGAGGGATCCGAGAGGCATGAGGCTGATGGATATGACTAGAAGGTTTAGGTCTAAGCTAAGAATGGTCAATCAAATATAAGGTAATCATACTTGGATTCAATCTCATGTTTGAGGTTTACTAGTCGATTGGAGTTATGGACCAGTCGATTGGCTAAGTGTTTAACACTCGGGAGCCTAGTTGACTCGTATTAGCCAACTAAGATTATGAGTAGTTGCGATTTTGATTTGCTCGACTTGTGTTGAACGATCCGCCAATTATGGCGTCGATTGGTCCATGACGATTATCCAATGATGGGTAGTCGATTGGTGGTGATGGACATGGGCACAAAATGTCCCTTAGTCAATTGGTCAGTCGACTACTGGGTTGGCAGTCAACTGCTAATAAGGGAAGTCGACTGCTAAGGTATTCGTTGGGCGATTCCAACGTGGATTAAGTCTGTTGTGAGACAACGATACTGTGGGCAGTCGACTACTGGTGCCTTTTGACAATCGACTGTTAGATGAAAATCTAGCTCGAGGAGTGCTTTACAAGGAGCTCGATGGGAGAAGAAGCTGTCGGTTCTTGGGGGATTTGAAGGGGAATAGTTGTTGTTTTCGAGACCTTCAAAGTCATTCAAAGCAACCAAAAGATCAAACATCTAAAATCTCACTTGTAAAGTGTTGTAATCTCATTTCTTTCATTTGCTTGTATTTTTATTGCCTTTTATTATTGTAAGAACTTTGTACCGAGAAGGAGAAGTTTGATAGTAGTAGTGTACATCACTAGAGCTCGACTAAAGCTCGGTCGTGGAGTAAAAACCCTAGTTTCGAACCATGTAAAATATGTGTGTTTGTGTTTGTCATGTATTTGTCTTTTTTATTCTTATATATTCTGTTGCACTAATGTATTATAGACAAGCACATGATCGATCAAGATAGAAATCACAAAAAATGCTATTCGGCCCCCCTTTTAGTGCGGTCATAGATTCCTTGATCAACCAACTGGTCAAGTGCACAACTCTCAGAAGCCTAGTTGACTCAGGCAGTCGACTGGGATTATGACCCAGTAAACTGGTCGAGTAGTTGATTGAGCCTCCTATTGACCTATGGGTCTAGCAGTTGACTGTAGGGTTAAGCAGTCGATCGATCACTAGCAGTCAATTGCCCGTAAGTGGATAAGGCATCGATCGGAGTGGTCATAATGATCATCGCTAGGTAAGGGCAGTTGACTGATTGGGCAGAATTCGACGTGGATTAGTCCATTGTGAGACAACGAATAAGTGGGCAATCGACTGGTGGATATGGTCAGTCGACTGTCAGGCGGAAATTCAACCCGTGAGGAGCTTTAAATGGAGGACATGAGGAGCTTCTTCAACAATAGTTCTTGGACGATTTTGAGACAAAGTACTGATGCACTTCAGGTCTTCAATGGCATCTAAAGCAACCAAGGCATCAAGCAATCAAAAATATTCTCTTGTAAAATGTTCTTTACATTTCTTTCATTTTCTTCTTGTATTTGGTTGTGTTTTGTTGTTTATTGTTATAAACATTCATTGTAAGAGGTTTTTCCACCTCCAATGTCATACTAAGAAGGAGAAATTTATAATAAGGGCATATTACTAAAGAACCGTCGTGGAGTGGAACTAGGGTTCCGAACCATATAAAATATTGTGGAGTACTTGTAAAATACCAGAGAAAAAAAAATAATAATAAAATAAAATAATGCTTGTTAATTAGGGAAAATACCCTATGGAATTTTCCAGAAATTTTTAGAAATTTTTCTGGATTTAAACGGAAGTTTTATGAATATATGGTTTAGGTGGATTTAGATTTAGCTAATAGGGTTTTAAACCCGATCCGCTTCAATGCCGAACCCAACCCGTTTAGCCGAGCGTTTTCGTTCGTTTCGCATCGCGATTTCAGTTTCCTTTTTTTCCTCTCCCCGATCGCGTTTCTTCTCCGGAATTTCTACCGTCGCACGCCCATTTCTCTCAATCCATCTCCCGTGCCCTAGCTTCCCTTCTGTCGCCACCATCTTGTTTCCTCTCCCGATCTCAAATCCTCACACGAGACATCCCCGAGTTCCTCCACCCTCCACCGTTTTCTTCCTGGCAATTTCCGGCAGATGGCCACCACATCTCTACAAGTCATCGATCGTCCAATTGGCGGCGTCGTTCTTCGCTGGGATGATTTCAGATCGGATCTCTGTCGTGTGCTCACCGCCTGCCCATTCATCGCCTGCTCTCTCGCCGGTCCATCTCTTCGATCGTCGGCCTCCGTTTTGCACATCGCGGTCGATCCCCTTTGACTTTTTTGCTCTGCTCGTCGACGGCTTGCCTCCAAACATGGGAGTCGCCTGCCGGTGACATTGTTGAGTATGTGAACTCAGCCTGGCGAGATCTGCATCGTCGCCAGTCTCACGGCTCGGATCATCACCGATTAGTCGCTGATCAACACCTCTGCCCCGAGTAATGAAACAGTCGTCATCGGATCCCCTTGTGCAAGGTAAGTCCAACTTGGATGTTGGCTTCGATTTGTTGTAAGATTTGGAACCAAGAGGTTGCTGTGATTCAGCTGTGATGGGCTATTGACATGGAATGTATCTACAGATAGTTGTTTGAGTTGTGATATGCGAGTTGTGGAGGAACTTATCTTTGCCATTGTGATCGGGAAGCCGCGACGACACGGTACGTAACTGCGATGGACTAAATGTTGATGCGACGAGGAGGAAATTTGTGGTTGTAGCTCCAATTTGTTGGATTTCTTCTTGTTGATAATTTGCGAGCTTGGAAGCTTAGGTTGATGAGTTAATGTCGGTTTAGCTATACACTGCTGTGGATGGTTGGAACCACGACTAGGTAAGCTTGGATTTGAATAAATGATGGATGTGTGCTATGTTCTCTGATTAATTGTTAGCTCGATAAGTAATTGTTAATGAATTGTATAGGTGTAGCTTGTTATGTGATCGAGTTCAACTGGTATGGACGACGAGGTTAATTGATTGATTGGGTGCTAATAGGTGGACAAGGAGGTTGTGCGATTGAGCGTAACGGTGAGTCCGAATCTTAATGCTTATGAACATATGTTAATGTAGATTGAGATGTTATTTAGTTAGCTTGATTAGCTATGATTAAATTGACAGTTGGTATAGTGATTAAACGATAATGGAAGAAACTATTCAATTAGTTGATCGAGATGCGAAGTCAATGTAGGACTCGAATCGATCATTCGTGGTATGCTTGCACTTAACTATAAATGTTGTGATGTGTGCAGGACATGATACGAGGCAGATATTCATGAACGTGAAGACAATTGGTGTCTATAAAGCAGGTGGGTAATTTCCTACCTGGTCCGGGTAGTTGTATTTCATTCAGATTTAGTCTTTGATATGAGCATGTTAGGTGTTCATATTACCTTGACCCTGTTCTTTTTATCGTATGCTTGATCCTTTACCGTTGGCTATTAACTCTATTGCAGATATCATGTTTATTTTATCATGATTAGGAGTTATACATATAGGTGATGCAAGTAACTTAGAATTTGTTTAAGTTAAGTGCAAATGGTAAAGTCCGGATGACAACCTGATTGTACATTGGGCAAAAAGGTCATCCGTAGGTAGATAATGACTTTAACCTAGGGTTAGTTCTAGTACCCTTAGGTTGTATGTTACCACCGAACATGTGTTGTGTAAATGGTCAGAGGAATGATACTTAGGGTATCGCTACAGACCGGTGGTCCTAGCTTGTTATAATCAGATGAGTACGACTCTCTACAGGATGGAGAGTGCGTCGAGTAGATTAGTATGACTCTCTACAGGATAGAGAGTATTATGATCGATTAGTACGACTCTCTACAAGATAGAGAGTGCGTCAGTAGATTGGTATGACTCTACTGATAGAGAGTCTATGGTGAATGTTTGTATGTGAGACATTGCATTCATGGATTTACATGCACGCTGGCGACAGGTCTCCCTTGTGGTTGAGAGGGTCGCCAATCATCTCACCTCTCCACTTACTCATAGGAGGAGTAACCGGCGTGAGGCGAGAGGATAGGCGGTGGTAGTTGGATTTGCGTCGTAGTCCTGCGTATGTATGGTACTCGACCACTCATGGGTAGTAGTATCGGGAGTGACCAGGAGGACCCCATCGTGTAGCTTGCTCTTTACGCTTATATGCTACTCGATCATACTGCCCACTCGGCCACTCGAGAGTAGTGGTTGGTGTTGAGTTAGGACAGTTGTCATGCTCGAGCCAGAGGCCACACTGGGTCGTGGTAGCTTTAGGGTGAGCCGACATGACCATGCATGCCCGCATTCTTAGTATCGATGGCGCTTTGCATATTACCATATATATATATACATATATGCATGTATATATATATATATATATGGATGGTTGAGATTAATATATATATGGATACAGTCTATATATATATGATTATTGTGATGTTGCATTTGTTTGTACTATGTTTGCTGCATTTGGGTGGACATCATATTCATGCATGTCTCTTACATTTGTTATACGATTGAGTCGGATATTGGTATGTGTTGGACAGACCACTAGGTACCTTGACCTGTAGCTAGAGTATATTTTGAGTTGATTTACTCTTCCTGTTATATATATATATATGTTGGATATATATTCAGGTTGGATCAGAGTAGCATAGCAGACTTCAGGTATGTCTGCATTTTATGTTATTCATTTTAGTTAGACGGTATATGCTTGTATTTATATACTATGCTGATATAACTGTTGTACATCTAGATTATGTTGTCGAAATGCATGTGATATTACATATATACATGTTTTCTATTACCTGCTGAGTTTTACTCACCACCCCGCGGACCACAGGTTTTCATCGCCTGTGTAATGTGTGAAGATTTCGTGATACTTGGAGCACCGGTGACGACGTCATCTCATCTCACGAGGCTCCCATGTTTTATTTTGGGCCTGTTGTCCGCCGTGTATTGTATTTGGAGTTTTCTTGATGTACATATTGTATATTCGGATTTTGTCGAGGTTCTGTGTTGTTGTATTGTGTTAGTCATACCGGTATGCATGTGTGGGATTGATATCCTATTGTTGTAGTATGTTTCCGCTGTGTCTTGTGTAGTTTTTGTTTTCAGACATATATATTATTGTTATTGCGGGCCTACGGGCCATGTATTAACCCGAAATGTTGCCACGTACAGGGGAGGTGCCGTCCATTTAATTTTTGGCTCGGTATGCTCTCGGGGCATGACAACTTTAGTGGTATCAGAGCCCAAGGTTCTGCGATGCCATACTATGTTATTTTTGAGTTGAGTCTTGGATTCTCGGGAGTCGATTTATTCGGTTTTGGTTTTCTGAGATGAGATGGACAGCGGCCTGAGCTCCAAGCAGCACGAGGTAAGAATTCCTAATAACTTATGGTTTAGTAGATATTTATCTAAACTTGATCAGTAGGTGTATACAATAGAGTTATGACACCTGTGTAGACTTTTAGTAGTTAGTCAGAGACGACCAGCAAGTTACCTTAGTGTTTATACTCCCAGTTTATTGCCTATGCATTTAGATGCTTATAACAGGAATAACACTGTAGTTTGTTGGTTATTGTTCGTAAGTGGTATGTATTGACCGAGGAAAGCGACTGTTAAGTTGTGAGTCTTGAACCAGTCGAAAAGGTGATTTACCTTTGAGGCCGTGATCTGAGTCAAAGCGAGCCAAGTCGTCACATTTATTATGGAAATCGAGACTACAGTCTTAGAGATTTCCACTAAGCATGCTAGTCGGATCATTACATGGGTAATGAGCGGACTTATGTAGACTATTATTGATGCGATAGCGGAAGGCTAGGTTATGGAGTTTCATAGGATTTTATCCGAGTTGTTAAATCTTGAGTTGTATAACTTTGAGAGTACTTTTAAGTACTTACTCATGTTATACCGAGAAAGTAGAGTTATTTGCATACCATTATCGGGGTTAAGCTGGTATTTGGTGATAAATGCAGAAAAATAATCTTCGGGAAATAATATATCACTTGATCATGGATTAGTGATGTTGAAAGAGTGTATTTCCCCGTGTCACTTTTAGTGACACATTGTAAGGAATTCTTGAGCTTCAAGAAAGGGTGATCGGTCAGTAATAGTGTACTGTGCAGAGTCGTGAGACTTGCAGAGGTTACGACCACCTAATAGCTCAAGGAGATGAATGAATGATTTAAGCCGCCCAGAGTTATTGGCTTATAGTTGGGTTAGGATGCCGGGATCTTCTACCAGATCCTGCTGGAAGACATTGGATTGAGACAGGAGTTTAGGAATGACTCCGTATAAGTGTTTAGGAGATGAAGATCGATAAGCAGATATTGCAAGTCAGATATTGGAGTAAGAAGCCTTCGAATGTTGGACAAAAGGAGCAAGATCGGAGTCAGAGGCCTTGGGGCTACTTTCCGATTATAGAAGACCAATTGCAGATCATCAGAAGGTTCTTGTGGATATCAGTAAAATCAGAACAAAGACTCTGAAGGAATTGTGTGCGTGCAGTGCAGATCACGAAGACACGCGAAGTCAGATATCCGTTGGGGCAGTTCAGCTGTTGTTATTGTGAGCAACCAGTACAATGGAGGAGGTGTACTTTGAAGACTCAGTTGAAGACTACCAATGGTGTTCCGGGAGGATGATGCACCATCTCAATAGCAGAGATCAGCACAGAAGATTGGGTTATCTCAACAACAACAACCTACTACCTCAGGCGTGGTTGGAGTTCCTTGATACTCCCCTCCAGCAGAGATCAACACAGAAGCAGCATCAGCAGAAGACATCATAGAAGATTTAGCAAACAACAACAATTACCTCAGATGTGGATTGGCTTGGTACAGAGGAGAGAGTATACGACGATGGTCGTATCTATTCGGTAATTTTCAGTTGTAGCTCATAGATTTAAGTGATAGGATCAGATGATCTAGGAAAAAATCCTTGGATCATTCATCGCAGAAATGCGACCGTTTTATCGTGGACAGTTGGATCTGATCTTATTCTCTTCGGAGAAAGGCCGAGACCTGCGTGGAGCCTTTGGGATCGGATCGACAGATATTTTATCGTTCAGGGTATTACTCTAGTTTTACCCTTTAGATTAATATATTGAGAGATGCTTGTAGTTACAGGTATCTGTATCTAGAACATTCTCAGTTGGATTAGAAGGTTCCTATACATCGACTTGTGGGTCGGTGGTATCTCTACTGTCAGGTGAGAGGTGGACCAATAATTAAGAAGTCAAGGGATACCCTTAGACTTTGATAGACATACTTTTGCTGTAGACATATCCTTACATATGGTCAAATTGTTGGAAGTATGGTACGATATGCTCTCGGATGTGCATATAATCTGAGAGTATTTGGATGTAGTTTCGGATGAACTCCAAGGTTTGTCGTTGCATAGGCAAGTGGAGTAGGCGATCGAAATGATTGTGGAAATAGTTCTGATATCGAAGATCCTATACCGGGTAATAACTTAACTGGTATAAGTGTTACTAAACACTATAGAAATTGGAAGAATGTAAGTTGTGATTATAGGAGATGTTGGAGGGAATATTTATCTATCCCAGTGTTCCTCCTTGAAAAGATCCGGAACTCTTTGTTGAAAGAGAGATGGACCTTTGAAAGTATGCATCGATTCTCGATGATTGAATACAGTAGTTGTTTTAAATGAATATCCTTCGTTGTGGATAAATGATCTATTTAGATCAGTTAAAGACACCTGTGTATACTCTAGGATTAGTTTACGACTGGAGTGTTGATATTGTAGTGACATGGTGTCATACAATTATCATAGTCGTTGTGATGATTGATATATCATCAACTTAAAGTAAGCAGGATGCAGGTGCATGGAGGACGACAATTTCATACTTAGTATGAATTCTATGAGTTGTGATTAAGTTGTTAGACTAATTAACAATTTAGTCATCACGGGATTTGAGAATCGTGTATCCTGAACACGATAGGATCCTTTTGTAGTTGTTGGAGTTGCGTAACTTGGCCACTGTTGATTGTGGTAGTTGGAGTTGCGCACTCGACCACCGTAGATGGTGGTTTGCCTTGTATGATTTGGTTAATTCGGTAGATGTGGATAGAATGTCTTAGCATTACTATACCACAGACTTGTTTGACAAAGGTGATGTTGGAAATTATTTGGTCGGAAGCTGGTGAAACCAGTTTACAGGACCTAGATGGCGGTTAACTTTTACGCAAGTATTAGTTAATCCTTTCGGAGTGGATAAAAAGGAGGTTGTATGCGGATGCATCGTTTCAAGGATCTGAGATTCGATGCGCGATTGAATGAGGCGCGTATGCTTATGCTTGACGATTAAGAAACTACGAGATAGGCTGTCATATACATGACGTGGCTTTAGTAGTTATTATCTGGATTTGTAGTTGTATGGAGCAGAAGTGCTCATTGAATTTAACAAGCTACTGGGTAGCTACAATGGAGTTGGTGGAGCACGAACAGTTGCAACAATTGCAACAAGGGAGATTGATCGCTATAGTCTCCCATGCACTTACCGAGTGCGTGGTGGAGTGGAATTTTTGGACGACAGATGAACTTCTCTTTCAAGAAGACAATTCCCCATCTCTGGTAGGGATAGCGTGTTCCGGACACGCATCCAGTTAAGGAAGAGTTGCTACAGAGAGCACATCATTCGCGATGGGCTATATACCTTAGTGGTACTCAGATGTACCAAGAGTTGAAACATTTATACTGGTGAAATGGTATAAAGAGAGTTATAGCAGATTTTGCTGCTCGATGTTTAGTATGCCAGTAGGTGAAAGCTGAACATCAGAAATCCGCTGGATTTCTCTAGAAAATTCTGATTCCAGAATGGAAGTAGGAGCATATCACGATTGATTGTGTTACGGGATTGCCTAGGACCCGTAAAGGGCATGATGCGATTTGGGTGAGTGTGGATCGACTGACCAAATCAGCTCATTTCCTTTCTATTCGTGGGTCGTACTTGTTGGATCATTCGGCAGAGTTGTATTGTCGAAAGATTATGAGATCGCGTGGGGTACTTTTAAGTACCATATCGGATAGTTATTCGCGATTTACCTCGCGATTTTTTTGGCAGAGTCGGTACCAGACTATGGGCACAGAGCTTCGACTTAGTGCAACGTTTCATCCGCAGGCAGATGAACAGTCTGAGTGTATCAGTTAGACATTGGAGGATCTATTCAGATCTTGTGTCATGGATTATGGAGGTGTAGCTTATCGGTTGGCTTTACCTCCGACACTAGCGGGTGTACACAACGTATTTCATGTTTATATGCTGAGGAAATACGTGTCGCGATCTAATCATGTTTTGAAAGAGGTTCGATTCTACCTCCGTCTATGCGACTTATGAGGAGATTTCAGTGCGTATTCCTGGTCGCAACGAGCGTCAGTTGCAGAACAAAACCATCCGACTCATAAAGGTTGGATGACAACATCATATTGATGAGGAGGCTATGTGGGAGCTGGAAGATACTATCCGAGTTCGATAGTCTCATCTGGTCACTTGAGGAAGGTAGGTGGTCCCTTCGGAAACTTGCTTGAAGTAAAGTTTTGCTTGTTAGTACAAAATTTGGGGACCAAATTTTTATTAGTGGGGGAGAATGTAAAATACCAGAGAAAAAAAAATAATAATAATAAAATAAAATAATGCTTGTTAATTAGGGAAAATACCCTATGGAATTTTCCAGAAATTTTTAGAAATTTTTCTGGATTTAAACGGAAGTTTTATGAATATATGGTTTAGGTGGATTTAGATTTAGCTAATAGGGTTTTAAACCCGATCCGCTTCAATGCCGAACCCAACCCGTTTAGCCGAGCGTTTTCGTTCGTTTTGCATCGCGATTTCAGTTTCCTTTTTTTCCTCTCCCCGATCGCGTTTCTTCTCCGGAATTTCTACCGTCGCACGCCCATTTCTCTCAGTCCATCTCCCGTGCCCTAGCTTCCCTTCTGTCGCCACCATCTTGTTTCCTCTCCCGATCTCAAATCCTCACACGAGACATCCCCGAGTTCCTCCACCCTCCACCATTTTCTTCCTGGCAATTTTCGGCAGATGGCCACCACATCTCTACAAGTCACCGATCGTCCAATTGGCGGCGTCGTTCTTCGCTGGGATGATTTCAGATCGAATCTCTGTCGTGTGCTCACCGCCTGCCCATTCGTCGCCTGCTCTCTCGCCGGTCCATCTCTTCGATCGTCGGCCTCCGTTTTGCACATCGCGGCCGATCCCCTTTGACTTTTTTGCTCTGCTTGTCGACGGCTTGCCTCCAAACATGGGAGTCGCCTGCCGGTGACATTGTTGAGTATGTGAACTCAGCCTGGCGAGATCTACATCGTCGCCAGTCTCACGGCTCGGATCATCACCGATTAGTCGCTGATCAACACCTCTGCCCCGAGTAATGACACTGTCGTCATCGAATCCCCTTGTGCAAGTTAAGTCCAACTTGGATGTTGGCTTCGATTTGTTGTAAGATTTGGAACCAAGAGGTTGCTGTGATTCAGCTGTGATGGGCTATTGACATGGAATGTATCTACAGATAGTTGTTTGAGTTGTGATATGCGAGTTGTGGAGGAGCAACTGTGCTGCCATTGTGATCGGGAAGCACGACACGGCTGTAGCTTTGCGATGGTCTAAATGTTGATGCGACGAGGAGGAAATTTGTGGTTGTAGCTCCAATTTGTTGGATTTCTTCTTGTTGATAAGCTGCGAGCTTGGAAGCTTGGGTTGATGAGTTGGTAATCGGTTTTAGCTATACACCTGCTGTGGATGGTTGGAACACGACTAGGTAAGCTTGGATTTGAATAAATGATGGATGTGTGCTATGTTCTACAGTTAATTGTTAGCTCAGTAAGTAATTGTTAATGAATTGTATAGGTGTAGCTTGTTATGTGATCGAGTTCACTGGTATGGACGAACGAGGTTAATTGATTCAGATTGGGTGCTAATAGGTGGACAAGGAGGTTGTGCGATTGAAGCGTAACTAGGTGAGTCTGAATCTTAATGCTTATGAACATATGTTAACTGTAGATTGAGATGTTATTTAGTTAGCTTGATTAGCTATGATTAAATTGACAGTTGGTATAGTGATTAAACGATAATGGAAGAAACTATTCAATTAGTTGATCGAGATGCGAAGTCAATGTAGGACTCGAATCGATCATTCGTGGTATGCTTGCACTTAACTATAAATGTTGTGATGTGTGCAGGACATGATACGAGGCAGATATTCATGAACGTGAAGACAATTGGTGTCTACAAAGCAGGTGGGTAATTTCCTACCTGGTCCGGGTAGTTGTATTTCATTCAGATTTAGTCTTTGATATGAGCATGTTAGGTGTTCATATTACCTTGACCCTGTTCTTTTTATCGTATGCTTGATCCTTTACCGTTGGCTATTAACTCTATTGCCGATATCATGTTTATTTTATCATGATTAGGAGTTATACATATAGGTGATGCAAGTAACTTAGAATTTGTTTAAGTTAAGTGCAAATGGTAAAGTCCGGAGACAACCTGATTGTACATTGGGCAAAAAGGTCATCCGTAGGTAGATAATGACTTTAACCTAGGGTTAGTTCTAGTACCCTTAGGTTGTATGTTAGCACCGAACATGTGTTGTGTAAATGGTCAGAGGAATGATACTTTGTAACACCCCCTAGTCTTTCCACTCTTTAGCAGGGAAGATGTCACTACTTTACTGTCTTTATTTTTAATTCATGTAATATACTAATGTAATATGCTAACAACTAAAAAAATCATAAGGACCTTTACATCACTTAAACAATATCAAACATGACATAAGAAACTAAAAATCTGATTTAGACATCTGCACTTAGGATCTTTTACTTCCACTGTTCTGTCGCCACACACACCCAGCACTTCATCCGCCATGCCACCTTACTGAAGCTTTTCTTTACCTTTATCTGCAGTATAAGGAAATGCAAACTATAAGCAATAACGCTTAGTAAGTACTTTCTATGCTCACAAAAACATGCACTGTATGAAATCATGCAACTAGTTCTCTTGCCCTGGATATATTGATACACATGCAAACATAACTGAAAATCATAACTCTGATTACTTGTCTCTTGTATAAATCATGCTCTTAAGTATTTTAAAACTTGTAAACAGATTCGAATCGAATGATTAACTTTGAAAACTTTTACTTATACTTATACTGATACTTCAAAATAATAATCATCCTGGATATGGGCCCGGCATAGTATTAATGCGCGCATTCCTAATAGGCCGAGGTGGCCAACCACCGAACCTACTAGGTAATCAAACCAGGGGCCTCTCGATGCAGTGACATGCCCAAAAAGTAAAATACTTCCTTTATACTTATATTCTTATACATCAAGGAAATGCTCTTAATCCCTAAATCACAAATGGGAGCACCATAAAGATCATTATGCTCTTCAAAATGAAATGGGAGCATCAAGATCGTTGTGCTCTTAATCCCCAATTCGAACGGGGAGCATCTTTAAATTTTCTTTATAAAGGAAATATTTTTACATCTTACTCTACATCATGCATATAATTGTAAGCTACAACTCATCTACAACATACATATCATAAATCACATTCTTATCTTGGATCTCAACATGATGCTAAATTACCCATAATATAACGGTAAAATCACGTAACTGAAAACATCATGTATAACTGGAAATAACATGCATATAAACTGCTCAACCATGTAACTGGAAATAACAAGCACAGAAAAATATATCAATGACATACGATAACTACTTATACTGCAGGTGAGCAATACTTACCTCTTACGCTTTTCACCAATTTATACTGTTAGATTTCGTAAAGAGAAGACCTCCTACGTGTTTCTTTACTTTAGCATGATACTCTATCAAGTCCTTGCGAAGATCTCTCTTGAAAATCTCCTCTTGAATTATCTAAAGAAAAGACAACCTTCTCCGACGGCTGGAGCACGAGAGAGATCGAGAGAGAGAAAGAGGGATGAGAGTTGGGCGGTTGGAAAAAAAAACTGAAGGGAGAGAAGAGAGAAGGCATTGAGAGAAGAGGAGAGAGAGAGAGAGCGTCAAGCGTCGTTGGAAATAAAATGAGAGGAGAGAGAGATTGGCGTGAGATTTATAGAGAGAAAGAAATAAAAATTTATATAAATTAAGGTTTTTTCTTAACCTAATTATCCCCTTTAAATAATTAGTCAAATTAATCAATTTCTCTTTTTTTTCTACCAATAGATATATTCTGTTATATCCTACTCATTGGTAATCTTATGACTTAGTGATAGGAAGCCTATTCCCCCAAACCAACGGTTCATGGTTCAAGCCTCGACTAACGAACCAATTATTTCTATTCTTTTATTATTTTTATTATTATTATTATTATATTCCTATTTTTATTATTTCTATTCTTATTCTTATTCTTATTTCTATTTTCCTCTAATAAAAATAGGAATTAAAATTTGGGATGTTACAATCCCTTATACCTTATAAAAGTTTCATCCTCGAAACTCAGAACAGCTCGGGATACTTTTGCTTCATGTTATCCTCACGTTCCCAGGTTGCTTCTTCAACCCTTTGACTTTGCCATAAGACTTTTACTAACGGTATTTCTTTATTTCTTAGTTTCATGACTGCTCGATCTATTATCTGAATAGGTCGACTTTCATAACTTAGATCTATCTGAATCTATACCGTCTGTGGCTTAATCACTTGGTTGGTGTTTGGGACGTGCTTCTTAAGCATTGAAACATGAAATATATTGTGGATAGCTGACATTTCCTATGGTAGCTCTAGCTCATAAGCTACCTTATCAACTCTCTTGGTGATCAGGTAGGGGCCTACATATCTAGGACTTAACTTGCCTTTCTTCCCAAATCTCATTACCCCTTTCATAGGAGCTACCTTAATGAATACTGAATCTACGACTTGGAACTCTAGGGGTCTGCGTCGGACATCGACGTAACTCTTTTGCCGACTTTGGGCAGTCTCTATCCTTTGGCGTATGTTCTTTATAGCTTTAGTGGCGTCATCTGTAAAATCAGTCTTGAGTCCCATTTCTTTCTTCTCGACACCCTCATACCAACAGATGAGTGATCTACATCTCTTTCCATACAAGGCTTCATAAGGTGTCATTCCAATTGTGGTTTGATAACTGTTATTATAGGCAAACTCTGCCAAACACAAATATTTGCACCAACTTCCTTTAAAATCCAAGGCACAAGCTCTGAGCATGTCCTCCAAAATCTGATTCACTCTTTCTGTTTGCCCATCTGTTTGAGGATGAAATCGATCTTGAATCGTAACTTAGTCTTAGAGGCTTTAGACACACCTCGAAGTGTGAAGTGAAGCGACTGTCTCTATCTGAGATAATGGTCTTAGGTACTCCATGCAGTCTAATCACTTCCTTGACGTATAACTGGGCTAACTGCTCCATGGAGTATGATATTCTGATAGGCATGAAGTGAGCAGACTTTATCAATCTATCGACAACTACCCAAATAGAATCGTAGTCATTGGTTGTTTTGGGCAGTCATACTATGAAATCCATGGATAGTTTCTCCACTTCCATTCGGAATCTGGATAAATGTAGAAATCCTCCTGGTCTCTGGTGTTCGGCTTTCATTCTCTGACATGTCAAACAAGTGCTAACATACTTAGCCACGTGCCTCTTCATACCAAGCCACCAGAATTTCCCTTTCATATCTTGATACATCTTGGTGGATCCAGGATGCATCGAATATGGGGTCCCATGAGCTTCTTCTAGGATCTTCTTTCTTAAGTCTGGGTCGTTGGGGATACATAGGCGTTCACCCAAATATAATACCCCACTATCAGAGACACGAAATCCTTCATCCTTCCCTTCTTGGATCTCTTGCTTGATCCTTTGGATGCTAGGATCTTTGTCCTGTCTCGCTAATATATCCCCGAACAATATAGGTACTATGGTCAAGGCAGAGAACTATCCAGAAATAATTTCAACCCCAAAATTCATTATCTCTTTCTCCAGTGGTTGGGATAGTGTTGCTAGGGACATCAAAGTGGCGCATGATTTTCTACTCAGCGCGTCTGCTACTTTGTTTGCCTTTCCAGGATGGTAGTGGATTTCACAGTCATAGTCCTTTACTAGCTCAAGTCATCTGCGCTGTCGCATATTCAGATCCTTCTGAGTGAAGAAATACTTCAGACTTTGATGATCTGTGTAAATCTTGCATTGGACTCCATATAAGTAATGTCTCCAAACTTTTAGAGCAAAGACCACTGCTGCCAACTCAAGGTCATGGGTGGGGTAATTCTTTTCGTAATCCTTGAGTTGTTTAGATGCATAAACAATGACTTTACCCTTCTGCATAAGTACTGCTCCGAGTCCCATCTTGGATGCATCACTATACAAGTCAAATCCCTCATTACTTTCTGGAAGGGTAAGCACTGGAGCACTTGTGAGTCTCCTCTTTAATTCAAGAAAGCTCTTTTCACAATCTTCGGTCCATTCGAACTTCTTATTCTTTCTAGTAAGAACCATCAACTGTGAAGCTATCCTTGAGAAGCTTTCCACAAACTTCCGGTAGTACCCTGCTAATCCGAGGAAACTTCTGACTTCACTGGCATTCTTTGGTTGACCCCAATTACTGACTGCTTCTATCTTTGTCGGGTCTACCATAACTCCATCTTTTGAAATAACATGACCCAGAAATGATATTCGATCAAGCCAAAACTCACACTTGGAGAACTTTGCATATAACTGTCTTTGCTGAAGGGTCTGCAAGACTGTCTTTAAGTGTTCGACATGTTCTTCCTGGGTTCTCGAGTAGATAAGGATGTCGTCAATGAAAACGACCACAAACTTATCAAGGTACTCCTTAAATATCCGATTCATCAAGTCCATAAACATAGCAGGTGCATTTTTCACTCCGAAGGGCATGACCACGAACTCATAGTGTCCATACCTCGTTCGGAAAGCTATTTTCGGTATATCATCCTCTTTAACTCTTACTTAATGATAACCTGACCGCAAGTCAATCTTGGAGAAGACTATGGCTCCCCTCAATTGATCAAATAAATCCTCTATCCTTGGCAGAGGATATCTGTTCTTGATCATCACTTGATTCAATGCTTGGTAGTCTATGCACATCCTCATAGGCCCATCTTTCTTTTTCACGAACAACACCGGAGCTCCCCACGGGGAATGACTAGGGCGGATGAATCCCTTGTCTAGTAACTTCCGTAATTGTTCCTGAATCTCTTTCAATTCAGCTAGAGCCATGCGATAGGGTGCTTTTGAGATTGGGTGGGTACTAGAAATAAGCTCAATCTCAATCTCAACTTCCCTTCTAGGTGCTAGTCCTGGTAGCTCTTCAGGAAAATACTCCCGGGTAGTCACATACAATTGGGACGTCTTCCAACTTTTGGCTTCTTTCTTGCTTAGTATCAACTATATGTGCTAAATACCTAGTGCATCCACCAGCTAACATCTTCTGAGCTTCCTTGGCAGACAAGAACTTCTTAGTCTTCTTCCTTGGTTCTCTAATAAACTCAAAGTTGGCCTCGGTCTCGGGTTAGAATACTACTCTTCGCCATTTACACTCAATGGAGGCACCGTACTTGCTAAGAAAGTTCATTCCAAAGATGACATCATAGTCATGCATGTCTAACAAGATTAAATCATTATAAAGCTCTCTGTCAAATTCTAACAGACGCAGACGCAACCAAAGGTGTATATGTCATTATTTCACCCAAAGG
Source organism: Wurfbainia villosa (assembly GCA_025175895.1). Taxonomy (NCBI): domain Eukaryota; kingdom Viridiplantae; phylum Streptophyta; class Magnoliopsida; order Zingiberales; family Zingiberaceae; genus Wurfbainia; species Wurfbainia villosa. The sequence continues at coordinate 7,714,040 of CM045995.1, read as the reverse complement.
TAGGGCCGTTAAAAACTGAATATCTAAGGTATCCGGAGTTATATCTATCTTCTTAGCAAATGTCATAGACATGAAAGAATGGGTTGCCCAGATTCAAAAAGATTCGTGCATCTTCGACTAAGGATAGGTATCTGACCTGTAACCACCGTAGAAGCATTTGCTACCTCTTCCTTGGTGAGGGAGAAGATCCGGCCATTAGGTGTAACTGATGGAGCCTCTAATCTTCCTTGGCTGATGTAAGGACCCTCCAGTGCTCCCTGCATCTGATGTAGCTGGGCTGGTCTACCTCCATACTGAATAGACGGTGGCAGAGACAGATTGGTCTTAGTGGGGCACTGTTTGGTGAAGTGTCCCTCGACACCACATATATAACACCCGCTCACGCCCTAGTGGCAAACTCCTGGATGCTTCCTCCCACACTTAGAACATGGATCGAGGTCGCCATCGTGAATCTCCCTTTGCATTATTCCATTGTTGTTTCGCTTCCAGTTCGAATTACTGCTCTGAGGTTTCTGACCCCCTGAACTTCCCTGGCTTTTGTTTTTTATCGAGGCTAGCTTCTGGCGCTTGATACTATTCATGTAATGCTCCGTGATTAGCACACTACTGACTAGCTCTTCAGTGGTCTGTGGTCTATTAATTCTACCACATTCGTGAGCTATCTCCTGTCTCAACATCTTTAGCATCAACCAAACTCTTTCCTTCTCAAGATCGATCGCCCACATAAAGTAGTCAACCTATCAATCTCTTTACCACTTTGTCTACTGATAAATTCTCTTGTCGGAACTCCGTGAACTCATCATAAGATGATCAAGTGAAACCACTATAAGGCTATTATCACTACTTTTTATCATCTTCACATACATATCTAGATATGCTCTATTACTTACTGTCTATCATCTTCATATATATATATATATATATATATATATATATATATATATATATGCAAGCATATTTAACTCAAAGAGAACATTCTAAGTGAGCATGTATAACTTAAAAGAAGCATTCCTTACTACTTATAAAGTAAATAAAGGAGATAAATACTTGTTTACTTGGAGGCGGCAGGACTGATGCACGATGTGTGTGTGACGGAAGGGCGGAAACTCGCTCTGATACCATCTTGTAACACCCCTTAGTCTTTCCACTCTTTAGCAGGGAAGATGTCACTACTTTACTGTCTTTATTTTTAATTCATGCAATATACTAATGTAATATGCTAACAACTAAAATAATCATAAGGACCTTTACATCACTTAAACAATATCAAACATGACATAAGAAACTAAAAATCTGATTTAGACATCTGCACTTAGGATCTTTTACTTCCAATGCTACGCCACACACACACCCAAAGACTTCATCCGCCATGCCACCTTACTGAAGCTTTTCTTTACCTTTATCTGCAGTATAAGGAAATGCAAACTATAAGAAATAACGCTTAGTAAGTACTTTCTATGCTCACAAAAACATGCACTGTATGAAATCATGCAACTAGTTCTCTTGCCCTGGATATATTGATACACATGCAAACATAACTGAAAATCATAACTCTGATTACTTGTCTCTTGTATAAATCATGCTCTTAAGTATTTTAAAACTTGTAAACAGTGTATCTGAACTGGAATGATTAACTTTGAAAACTTTTACTTATACTTATACTGATACTTCAAAATAATAATCATCCTGGATATGGGTCCGGCATAGTATTAATGCGCGCATTCCTAATAGGCCGAGGTGGCCAACCATCGAACCTACTAGGTAATCCGAGGGCCTCGCAGGAAATCGATGTCGTACATGCCCTGTCAAAAAGTAAAATACTTCCTTTATACTTATATTCTTATACATACTGAAGGAAATGCTCTTAATCCCCTAAATCACAAATGGGGAGCACCATAAAGATCATTATGCTCTTGACAAACTGAAATGGGAGCATCAAGATCGTTGTGCTCTTAATCCCCAATTCGAATGGGGAGAATCTTTAAATTTTCTTTATAAAGGAAATATTTTTACATCTTACTCTACATCATGCATATAATTGTAAGCTACAACTCATCTACAACATGCATATCATAAATCACATTCTTATCTTGGATCTCAACATGATGCTGAATTACCCATAATATAACGGTAAAATCACGTAACTGAAAACATCATGTATAACTGGAAATAACATGCATATAAACTGCTCAACCATGTAACTGGAAATAACAAGCACAGAAAAATATATCAATGACATACGATAATTACTTATACTGCAGGTGAGCAATGCTTACCTCTTACGCTTTTCACCAATTTATACTGTTAGATTTCGTAAAGAGAAGACCTCCTACGTGTTTCTTTACTTTAGCATGATACTCTATCAAGTCCTTGCGAAGATCTCTCTTGAAAATCTCCTCTTGAATTATCTAAAGAAAAGACAACCTTCTCCGACGGCTGGAGCACGAGAGAGATCGAGAGAGAGAAAGAGGGATGAGAGTTGGGCGGTTGGAAAAAAAAACTGAAGGGAGAGAAGAGAGAGAGAGGCGGCGTTGGAGAGAAGAGGGAGAGAGAGAGAGAGCGGCGGCGTTGGCATTGGAAATAAAACGAGAGGAGAGAGAGAGATTGGCGTGAGATTTATAGAGAGAAAGAAATAAAAATTTATATAAATTAAGGTTTTTTCTTAACCTAATTATCCCCTTTAAATAATTAGTCAAATTAATCAATTTCTCTTTTTTTTCTACCAATAAATATATTCTGTTATATCCTACTCATTGGTAATCTTATAACTTAGTGATAGGAAGTCTATTCCTCCAAATCAACGGTTCATGGTTCAAGCCTCGACTAACGAACCAATTATTTCTATTCTTTTATTATTATTATTATTTTTATTATTATTATTATTATTATATTCCTATTTTTATTATTTCTATTCTTATTCTTATTCTTATTTCTATTTTCCTCTAATAAAAATAGAAATTAAAATTTGAAATGTTACATACTTAGGGTATCGCTATGGACCGATGGTCCTAGCTTGTTATAATCAGATGAGTACAACTCTCTACAGGATGGAGAGTGCGTCGAGTAAATTAGTATGACTCTCTACATGATAGAGAGTATTATGATCAGTTGAGTACGACTCTCTACAGGATAGAGAGTGCGTCGAGTAGATTGGTATGACTCTCTACAGGATAGAGAGTCTATGGTGGATGTCTGTATGTGAGACATTGCATTCATGCATTTACATGCACGCTGGCGACGAGGTCTCCCTTGTGGTTGAGAGGGTCGCCAGTCATCCTGCCTCCACGGTTACTCATAGGAGGAGTAACCGGTGTGAGGGCAGAGCATTGAGGTGCCGCACTCTACCACTATAGACGGTGGTAGTTGGATTTGCGTGTCGTAGTCCTGCGTGTGTGGTACTCGACCACTCATGGGTAGTGATTTGTCGGGTGACCAGCACGGGGACCCCCATCGTGTAGCTTGCTCTTTACGCTTATATGCTACTCGATCATACTGCCTACTCGGCCACTCGAGAGTAGTGGTTGGTGTTGAGTTGGGACAGTTGTCATGCTCGAGCCACCGAGGCCACACTGGGGTCGTGGTAGCTTTAGGGTGAGCCGACATGACCATGCATGCCGCATTGCCGTATCTGATGGCGCTTTGCATATTACCATATATATATATACATATATGCATGTATATATATATATATATATATGGATGGTTGAGATTAATATATATATGGATACAGTCTATATATATATGATTATTGTGATGTTGCATTTGTTTGTACTATGTTTGCTGCATTTGGGTGGACATCATATTCATGCATGTCTCTTACATTTGTTATACGATTGAGTCGGATATTGGTATGTGTTGGACAGACCACTAGGTACCTTGACCTGTAGCTAGAGTATATTTTGAGTTGATTTACTCTTCTTGTTATATATATATATGTTGGATATATATTCAGGTTGGATCAGAGTAGCATAGCAGACTTCAGGTATGTCTGCATTTTATGTTATTCATTTCAGTTAGACGGTATATGCTTGTATTTATATACTATGCTGATATACCTGTTGTACATCTAGATTATGTTGTCGAAATACATGTGATATTACATATATACATGTTTTCTATTACCTGCTGAGTTTTACTCACCACCCCGGACCACAGGTTTTGTCGCTCGTGTAATGTAGAAGATTTTGTGTGACTTGGAGCATCTCACCTCACGAGGCTCCCATGTTTTATTTTGGGCCTGCTGTCCGCCGTGTATTGTATTTGGAGTTTTCTTGATGTACATATTGTATATTCGGATTTTGTCGAGGTTCTGTGTTGTTGTATTGTGTTAGTCATACCGGTATGCATGTGTGGGATTGATATCCTATTGTTGTAGTATGTTTCCGCTGTGTCTTGTGTAGTTTTTGTTTTCAGACATATATATTGTTGTTATTGCGGGCCTACGGGCCATGTATTAACCCGAAATGTTGCCACGTACAGGGGAGGTGCTGTCCGTTTGATTTTCGGCTCGGTATGCTCTCGGGGCGTGACAGTACTTGTGTTTGTTTTGTATTGTTTCGTATTTTATATATTCGGTTGCACGCTAACATTGGGGTAGACAAACACGAACATGATCGAGTGAGATCGAAGAGAAAAATCGATCAACATTATTCACTCCCCTCTAGCGCACCAAACGGTCCCCAACAGTGCTCATGGATGAGTTGTGTAGGAGATCATTCCTCTCTCTATATATAGAGGAATGATCCCCTACATAATTCATCCGTAAATATCTGTGGGATCGAACGATGAATAATAGAAAATATATATATATATATATATATATATATATATAATGAAGAGAATCATATGCATTTTTTTTTGAGAAGTCAATCAAAATGTGAATAACTGAAACTTGAGCAAATATGCATGCGTAGATAGCTAAAGTTCAATGTGAATTCAAACAACACTGGTTTGACTATTAGAACAAAGACTGATTGAATTTGCAAGGCAGATTTAATTATGTGGATCTTATATTAGGGGAACATTCAATTTGAAATCTATAAAATAAAAATTTAAACGATTTAATTTGAAGGAGACTTTTTCTACGTTATTGTTATTGTTATTGTTATTGTTATTAGAAGAATGAACGTAGAATATTACAAAAATACAAAGTTAGGAACTTTTCAACTTACTATAAACTTTAGAGAGAATTACAACTTATTTAAAAAAATTCAATCTGTAAAATCAAAAGAACATTCCACATTTAATAAAAAAAAAATATAGTACCGTTATATTAATGATTTTTCTATAATTATTTTATATTTTTAGAAAGAAAGTAAATCAGGAATCTATATTGAAAAGTACATAGACAAGGAGAGTCGAACCTAGAATGATGAAAATTTTAATAGACTTTGGACGAAATAATAAAAGAGTTTTTTAATGGTGATTTTTTTATTATAAAAATTAGATCCTTTTGCATGTATTTTTTTAAGACTAAATTTTAGGTCCCGAGTGAAGGCTCAACAATCCTTCTTAGGGCCGACTCTATTCGTTGGGTTCGAACATTAGACCTTTACTTAGATTTTTTTTCATTTAAAAATAATAGTGTTTTAAATTCTAAACAAATACAAACTCTTCAACCCTTCAAAACTAGAAGAGATGAATTAGAAAAGTAACGTGGGAGATTGTTTGAGAGAGTCGATCTGGATTTTAAAATTTTAACTCAAGATCCTGGGCGAAATTTAGAAATTGGGCTCTATTTTTTATTAAATTTTTTGAAAATTGGGCTCTTTTTGTGAAAAAATTTTTTTTGGCCCTGGACGAGGGCTCCAACAGCCCTCCCCCAGTGCCGACTCTGTTTGAGACTAGAGTCGTATCTAAAATTTAAAGAGTCCGAAGCAACTTTTAAAAAAATATATTAATGAATTATTTTTGAATTTTTTATATATTTTTTTTGAAGTTTTTTTAAAAAGAAATTTAATCTATTTTAAAAATGAATCCGAAGCAATTGCCTCTACCTTATATTAGATACGGGCTTGGTCCGAGTTACTTGAAGTTGCATGAATGGGAATGGAAAAAGAGAAAATATATTCGACAAACTTAAAAGAAAGTCCTTTTTTTTTTTTATTAACATGTGATGTCGGGCTTGTGTCCACTAATCCACAGGGTCAATCGGCTCCGCTCCAAGGCCTTCAATGAGAGTTTCCACTAATTGATGAGAGTAAATCAGGATGATGAATTGCCCATGACGTACGAGCTTGTGAATGCCTGATGGACCGACCACAAGTCCATTTTTAATTGAATGTGACACTGCATTTTGATTTATCATAAAAAGAGTAGCACAATTCACGAAATCTATCATAAACATAGTTTTAAACTCATTTAAACTATTGCACCCTTGTTTACTTGTTTAACTTTTTTTTTTAGTAGAACTAGTTTTTATTTATTATTATTGTTATTATGATTTTCTGCTAGAACTAATTGCTTTTGATTTGACTGCTGCATGTTTTTTTTAAACTCAAATTTAAAAACTATCGAACCCGCCCAAAATACCAAACGACTCAAAATGGTTATTTAATAAATTTGATCTAAAATTACCACATAATTATTTTTTGTTTAGAATTTGAGTCTAAATATATAATTGCATTGTAGAAGATCATTGAATTTTACCCCTGTTTTTAAAATGATCGAATAATTCAAAGATAGTTATAACCATTTTCTATCCAAATTTTGAGTAAGTACCGAAGAAGGTTCTAAATTTAATATTGGATTTTTAAAGACGGTATAAATTCAAAAAGATTCATGCACGAGATTTAGTTATATCGAAATTTAAAGTATAAATAAAATTAAAATGAATGATGATAACCAAATATATCTGAACTAAATTTAATTGATTTGTCATCATCTTAGTGCGGTCCATGAAATCAATAAATTCTGAAAAGAAATAATCGAAAGGATTGAAATGATGATGCATTAGTCTCCTTAATAATAATTATCTAATTTTATAAGAATCATGTCTTATATATATCCTCCGCATTAATAATAATAATAATAAGATCTAATAATATAAATTTAATTTTAACTTTAATTAGATCGCTTAATGAATTTATTTCGCAATGACATATATATGTTTTACAAAATAATATATAAACCAACTAAATAGCTAGATAAAATCCAACAAATATATCTATACTAGTTTTAGTAAAATTATTATGTGTCTTTTCTATTTAAAATTTAAATTTGAATATATAATTGCATTGTAAAAGATCATTAGAATCTCACATTCACACTTTTAAAATAATCAAACAATTTAAAAATGATCATATTTTAATTTTGAGCAAAATTGCTAAACGTTCTATACAACTAAATGACTTGAAAGAGTTATAAACCTCATCTCGGTTTTTATGCGCTAAAAAAAACTTGTATCTTGCTGATTAGGACAAAAATCGCTTGCTTTTTCATCACTTATATATCATTCTTTTTATTCTGTTCTCTTGTCCTTTAATATATCACATGGTATTTATTTACATTTTTTTTCTCCATTTTTATCATAATAGAACTAATATAAACACCACTCGCTCATTAATCCATTCATCTACCCTACAAGTAAACAATCTCTTAAAAATAACATCCAAATAAAGAAAAAAAACTACTAATTTACTTGTTTTCTATTAACACAAAAAAACCCACAAATAAATTAATGCTGAACTTCAAAACATTTGGAGACACAATCTTGAGAAAAACATATTCTTCTAACAAAACAAAGATTTGAGTTATCAAGTTGACTCAAGAAAATTATTGGTACAGGAACACCAGATAATCGAATCTGAAATTTGATAATAATAAAAATTCAAAGTTAAGTCATATTGTGATATGATATCGTGTTAAGTTTACATGATTTGACATGTAAAAGTCTTAGCTAAGTTCAAAGATATTATGTGAAGGATTCATAATGGGTCGATGTGATCTGGACATCATAAAGAAGTCGTAGGTGTCGAAGGATCGAAGGGTAAGCGGGAAAGTCCAAACAAATCAGAGGACCAAGGGTTTGACAAAGGTAAGAAATATAATCTTGTGTGGAGTGGTTCTTCTAGACAGAAGAACTAATGAGGTTGCGTCTTTAGATACGGGGACAATCTTAGGTGTTGATCTGGCTTAGGATTTTGAGGGAATGCCAAAGTCAAAATCAGACAATTGGAAAATTGTCAATACTCTATAGTGTTACTGTGCTAATTTTGTGATGTGTAAGAAATTAACTATAATCACTATACCAAAATAATTCAGGCGATTGGTTGGACACCAATCGATCAGTAGTCTAGGCGACTGGACCAAGTCCAGTCGACTGGAACTGAGATAAATCTGTTGGATCGAGAAGCGTCGCTAGAGGGGGGTGAATAGCAATCGTAAATCTTTCGTTCGAATTTGTTCGTTGATACACAAGTAAACGAGTAAGCACAACGGAAAATAAATGAACACGTTTATTTTACTTGGTTCACAACCCAGCGGTTGCTACTCGAAGGCCCTATCGGTCCTAGACCGCGTACGGAGGGCAAAACACTATAACGTCTCCTCCTCATTGGAGGTAGGAGACAACGATCACAAAACCGAATATACAAGGATGAGGCAACAAGCCTACCTCACCTCGTCATGAAGAAAAACAAAGAATACAATATCAAAAATATTACTTGATTCTGCTGCCGATGAAGAAGATCGAAACTTGGCGTCGCGTCGGCGTTATGACGATGTTGGAGCATTGGCGTTGTAGGAGAACTTGATGAATAAACTTGATGTAATTTGGAGTTGGAATCCTCCCCTCCTTTTATAGATTTTGGCCTCTGAATTTGTCTCCTCATCTTTAGGAACGGATTACAAAATTGTCCAAATTTTATCGCGAAGTGGCCGCGTCAAACGTTATCTTTTTTGACCTAGCGCAAAGGCTGATTCGTCGCCATCAGTCGACTGATGACTCCCATCACCGACCGATGATGAGCATCGATCATCTCAATGGCTGATGGCCAGATCACACCACTTCCTACAGTGAGAGGTTAGCTCGGAAAATGATAAATACGATGGTTTCTAACCATCCGATCTCGACCTAGACCTTCCACAAGAAGTCTTAGTCGGATCGCCGCCTACGGTCGTCCCCGTACAGAGGACACGACCTTACCATCTCTCACTCACACGAGCTTACCTCGATTCTTACTGTGTCGCTTTCGCTTCCAGCCTTCCACTTGATTCCTTCGGCTCCCTCCGAAGTCACTCGAGTGTCGCCCGACCACCGCGGCTTCCTCCGGGTGTCGCTAGCCTTCAGATCTAGCTTTAGTACTTTTCTGCACACTCGATTTAGCTCGTGAGATAACGATGTAAACTTAACTTTGTGTCTTTGCCATAATCAAAACACAGGTTCGATTATCTAGTACCCCTGCACCAACAATCTCCCCCTTTTTGATCTATGGCAAACCAACACAAAGTTAAGGGAAATTAAAGCATAAAACAAGTATAGTAAATGATGAATGTCATTTTCAAAAACTCCCCCTTAACCAAAACTCCCCCTTAACCCTAGTTGAGTTTTGAAAGAGATACTTTAGTTCAAAATTAAATAAATTTTGTGGTACTCCCCCTTAACTTTCGATCTTCTCCCCCTTTTGCCATAAATCAAAACAAATATTGGGGTTGTTATGTAAAATAGGGGTTTAAAGACAATATGGTATATGCATGCATTAAGATAAATCAACTATGAGTCCAAACATGCGTCTAGCAATAGTTAGATAGATTGGTTCGAGGTGTGTCCCTCTGCACCAATAATCTAAAGGTTTATAATATAACCCTTAGGGTTAGTTTGCTTTCCCCCTTAGTCAAATATATGAAGTATAAGAGATGTAGGGGGCGCTAAACTTTGGCCTATAGAGTCATTAAGTACAATAGTTGAGAAAATAAGTAGTATTTTGAAGATTGTTTTAAGTATATTTCAATTATCCTTAACATCTCACCCATTTTATGTGTCTCAGAATTTGTTCACCTTATATGTTTTGTGAGATGATTTTAAATTGATTAAAGATAGTCAACCTTGGGTTAGATTCGGATTTAACCTTTAGATCGTTAAGTAACTTTTCGAAACCGGCTTCAGTCGTGGCGAGGCCAGGGCCTTCTTTGATCGGAACAACGACCACTTCCTTAGACAAAGTCAAATTCAAGAAAATATCACTTAAGTCACTTAGGGTTACTTCTGGTCTAACTAGTTTAGGATCTGACGAGGTAGCTTACTAGTTCCACTCGGTCAAGTGCACCAAGCTAGATACGCCTTATCTAGCTCGAATACACGAGGCTTTGTTTCCCTAATGTACTATCATCTCGCCACGTCCTGATACTATGTTGTCAAGAGTTGACTAACCATTTACCCTATCTAGCCATTCTAAAAATTAAAGTAAAATATGCAATGGTTTTGCTAAGTAAGTGGGTATACTATTTTAGTGTTAGCTCCCCCTGGACCATTGAACCAATATGGTCTATTCAAATAATGAACTTGATCCTGGGGAATCCAAACCTTATTAGTCCTTATATGTGAGTTCAATAAAACCTTTGGGACCCATGCTTGGACTCTTTGATGACTACAATTTACGATAGACATATAAGACTTATTCGTAGTCTTTGACTTAAATCCGAGTCCAGCTTTGTTGTACACGACTCTTTGGGTTCCAAGTAGTCGATTAAGGTTCTTAGATCCCAATGTGAACTTTTCCAACCTAGCCTCAACCTCTTGAACTCGGTCTTTCAAGAGAGAATTCTCCTCCTCAAGTTTTTCAATTTGGGTTGAGTTTCCCTCTTGAACTTAACTAGTTGAAGAGGTTAGGGTAGCCTCTTGCTTGAGGGTTTCAACCTCCTCAAGTAACGACTCAACCCTAGACTCGGACTTAGTTAATTTCCTATTAAGCATTTTAATTGTATTGTAAAGCGTATGAATTAGTGAGCGGCTAACCTTAATTTTCTCTTTTGGTCCGGCTTTGAGTTGCTTCTCGAAGTAGTCCTCGAGTTCGGAGTCGGTGTTATAGTTGGACTCGGCTTCGGATTCTGACTCGGACTCCTCCGATCTTGCCATGTAAGCTATGTCTTCTTTGTTGTCCCAAGTTGCATGGAAGGCTTTCCTTGCTCCCTTTTTCTTTTGGTTCTCGTACTTCAATTTCCTTCTTTCTTTTCGAACTATTCTCCGCACAACGTTCACTATTGCTTCCACCTCTTCTGATTCGGACTCTAATTCGTCTTCGGGTTCAAGTTCATCTACTTGCCTAGTAGGTGGCTTGCTTCTTTGTCCTGCAAGTAGAGCAATACCTCTCTCGGCCCGGACCATGTTAGTTTGCTCGTGAAGTTCAAACTCGGAAAATAATTCGTCTAACCTAAGCTTTGAAAGGTCCTTAGAGACCTTGTAGACATCGACAATGGATGCCCACAAGGTAGTCCTAGGGAAAGCATTTAAAGCGTACCTTATAAGGTCCCGGTTCTCTACGGCTTGCCCGATCGAGTGAAGACCATTGACGATGTCTTGGATCCGCGCATGTAATTGGGTGGCGGTCTCACGATCCTGCATCTTTAGATTGTACAGTTTATTTAAAAGTAAATCTCTTTTACATACCTTAGCATCGGGCGTCCCTTCGTGTAGATCAATCAATTTGTTTCAGAGGTCTTTGGCGCTAATGAATGGACCAATGCGGTTGAGCTCCTCCTTGGACAAGCCACATTATATGTAAAATACGGGGAAAAAAATTATTATTTGGATTAACCCCTTTAATTAATTGGGTTTAATTAGTAGATTAATTGGGCTTAATTAGTGGGCTAATGGGGTTGATTACCTAGTTGGACTGAGTCCATTGGGCTGGTTTCGGATTGGGCTCGAATCTGTGGGCTGGAATTGGGCTTGGGCTTGAACCGGATTAGGCCAAATCAGATTGGATTAGTCTTGGGTTGGGCTAGCCAAATCACTCGAATGACTTTTAAAAGTCGTCGAACAAATCGAGCAACCCATTTCCAATTGCGATTTCTCCACTCTGTTCTTCATCCTCATCGCCGATTTTTTTTTCCGCCGCAATGCCTATCCCGATCGCTGCCCATCCGCGGCCAGCCTCCACCCGACGTCGTTGATCTCGGTTGGGAGCAAGCAGCACCGGTCGGTCGCCACTTCATCGTCGGGGATCACCTGGAGAGGAAGGCCATCGATCGCGTCCTTCTCCCTCCGTGAGCCGCTACCTCCGATGGTGGAAGATTCGGTCGGTGGGAGAGACGTTGTTTCCGATCTGCTCCTCATGGCCGCTGTCAGATCTTTCCATCGGTGAGATCTCCTCTTGCGTCGTCGCTCTCCTTGTTTCTCCCGATCTCACGGTCGGATGCCGCAAGCACCAGCCCTTGTCGGTCGTTTCTTCCTCCCCGCAGCTTGATGGGTTCCGGTGAACCATCCCAAGCCATCTCAGCAACTCCACAGCTTGGATTGCTCCGCGTCTTCTCCGTTCCTCCCGAATAGCCAGCGTTTCCAGCCAATCACGTCGTCGACAGCTTCACAGCAACCTCCAGCATCATCCGGACAGTTCCCTATATCCCTGTTTTGTGAGCTTGATCTAGCAATGGTCGTCGATCCATCAAATCCAAGCATTTCCCCATCACAGCTGCTTGGATTCGAGTCGCTTGTATTAGTCGGCAGCTGCATTTGCGGAGTGTATGCCCTTTATTCAACTCAATTTCTGGTAATCTCATTCATACTTCGGTTGCTGTGAGTTGGAATGAAGTTAAGAGGTTCATTGATTTAAATTTAGTAGTATGTTGTAGGATTGGTGTGCTTGATTCATTTCTAGATCAGGGGAGTTGATTGGGACCTTGATGTTAGCTGTGTTGGGCAGTAGATGAATCTTCATCAGCCGTATTGGTGATGATTCAATCGGATCAAGGAGGGAGAGGTAAGGATATGGATGCTTATGGTATTTATAGTTGATGTTGTAATCGATTGTTGATTATTAGATTGTTCGATTAATTGATCGAGATATAAGGTTGATGTGGGAGTTGATTCGATCATTAGATATGTGATGGTACTTAATTGTATCCTATTGTTACAGGACTTTGATGGTGATGGATATATGAATGTGGAGATGGATAGCACGGATTATGTATCAGGTGGGTAATATCTACCTGGTCCGGTAGTTTTGATCAAATTCTAGTGCATGATCTTGGATTTATGTTTATACCTGTTTACCTTAAATCCACTCTTATTTAATCATATGCTTGTACTGCCTTGACCTTTGAGATATAAACTCTGGTACTTCATTGATTATCTAGCTCGGATAGGAACTATAAACCCTATTATGTATTAGCTGATGGATGTTCAGTAAGTACAGGTGGTTAGGGTTATCTTTGTGACCTCAGATTGGGTTACTGTGTTACATCACTAGGGTTAGGTGATGAATTGGGTTATGGAGTCGATCGTTGTATCGTACACATATTAGTTGTGCATCTATGGTGGATTTAGTTGTCTGTGCATAGATAAATGTGTGTGGTTGTCAGTATGTGGTTACGGACTAGAGGTCCTAGCATGATTGTATATCCATTATGGATCGTATATCTGTGTATGGTTATATGGATGGTCGATAGTATCTCGCTACTGACTAGAGGTCTTAGCGTAGTTGGTATCGTCGATGAGTATGACTCTTTATACGATAGAGAGAGTCTTGTGGATTGTAGTCTTTGCATAGTTGACTTTTGGTTGACCAGGACTCCCCGTGAGATAGGGAGTGTTGCGAGGATACTTGTGTGGATCTATGCATCATTACATTTACATGCATGCTGACGACTGGGTCTCCCTTATGGATGAGACGGGTCGTCAGTCATCCTGCCTCCCCGACCACTCGGGGTAGTGGTAGCAGGGTTGAGGGCAGAGCATTGGATGTGCCGCGCTCGACCACTATGGATGGTGGTAGCTGGAGATGCGCACCTGGCCACTGTGCAAAGTGGTGTTAGCACTCACCCACTATAGACGGTGGTTGTGTGACGTCACGGTTGTCTGTGTCTGCGGCGTTTGTCTACTCATGGGTAGGGACAGCGTGGCGGCGAGGCCCCTAGGAGTAGTTAGCTTTTTACGCTTATATGCTACTCAGTCATACTACCTAACTCGGTCACTCGAGAGTGGTGGCAGCTGGAGTCGGGCTAGTTGTCATTTGTCGTGCCACCTTGGCCACTCTAGGGTCGTGGTTGGACGGGTCCGCAGACAGTGACCATGCATATGCATTGCTAGTATATATGTATGCATGTATTTGATATATGTTTTACATATGCCTGTGAGATGCTGCATTTGATTGAGCTATGATTGCTGCATATGGTTGTTCATCATGATACATGTCATCTGCATTTTATATACTGCTATGTGTTGAGCATGATACATGCGTTGATTCAGACTGTTATATGCATTTGATTAGCATCATGTCATTGTGTGGTACGGACCGGGTTGTTATTATAGGTGATCATATATTGTTCATATGTTGGAGTATTAGTCAGGTATGGGATTGACTTGGTACGTTATATGAGTTATGTTATTGTAAATCTGTTCAGGATGATCTAGCATATGGTGTTACAGACCGTCAGGTACATTGGTATATTACTTCATGTTCAGTTGAGTAGTTTAGTATATACACTGAGTATGACTTTACTGTAGTTACTTGTTATTAGATTTGGATATGACTGTATGTCTATTGGACTCATGTTGTATACCTGTAGATCTTCACATGTATACTTGTAGATCTATCCTTATATGTTGTTCATGCACCTTCTATATATTACCCCTGAGTTTATACTCACCACCCCTGGACCCTGGGTTTCATGTCGCCCAGATAACAGGTAGAAGATTCCTTGGACGTTCGGAGCTCCGCCAACTGATCCCATCTCATACCGGACGGATGGATATGTTTTTCATATTGTTGTATCACTATGGATTGTTGTTTTGGGGTATTTACCCTGTATGGTTTCCGTAGTTGTGATATACGGATGTGTTGTATGTATTTGGTCTTTGATTCGATTTCTGTTATGATTCTTGTCGTGTCAAGTCACTCCGGAGTGCACAGTTGGGTCCTTATATTTTGTTTTATCTGTAGTATGTTTCCACTGTGTTTGATATATTGTTATCATTATGTTATATTGTTGTTGTGGGCCTACGGGTCTTGTATTAACCTGATATGTTGCCACGTACAGGGGAGATATCGTCCGTTTGCTTTTCGGTACGGCATACTCTCGGGGCGTGACATTGTAATATTTGAGTTGCTCTTGCATCGACTTCGATTTGCCTCTTGGTTGCATTTGTCCACTTGTTGAAATCCAAGGGCTCTCCTTGATCATTGGTGGGTAGAGCAAAGCCGGTTTGGATTATTATCCAAGTCTCGACTTGTGTTTTCAAGAAACACTCCATCCGACCTTTCCAATAACGAAAATCATTTCCGTTAAAGAACGGAGGTTGGGTGGTGCTATACCCCTCAACGTGAGCCATTAAGTATCTTGCAAAATACGAATAAAAATCAAAGGGAATTCCAAGACTTGGTCTTGGATTAGTAATGCGGGAAATAAATAGGAAATAAACAAAATTAAATGAGAAAAAGAAGAAACTAACAACTTACGACCTTCGATGTCCCCGAAAGGGTACTAGACGTTGGATTTTGGGGTTGTAAATAGCTTGTTACGAGAGTAAACTTGTATTTTATCGTCGGCTACTCCAAGAGAGAAAACTTGCAAGCACACAACCAAAAGAAACGTACCAAGACTTCGTCTTGGATTAGTAGTGCGGAAGGAATAAAAACCTAAGAAAGATACGAATCGAAAAATACGAAAAGAAAACCAAAACGTGCTAGATTGGTGGTTTTCACCAAATCTTAGCGCCCCCGCTCTGATACCAATTGTTGGATCGAGAAGCGTCGCTAGAGGGGGGTGAATAGCGATCGTAAATCTTTCGTTCGAATTCGTTCGTTGATACACAAGTAAACGAGTAAGCACAGCGGAAAATAAATAAACACGTTTATTTTACTTGGTTCACAACCCAGCGGTTGCTACTCCAAGGCCCTATCGGTCCTAGACCGCGTACGGAGGGCAAAACACTATAACGTCTCCTCCTTGTTGGAGGTAGGAGACAACGATCACAAAACCGAATATACAAGGATGAGGCAACAAGCCTACCTCACCTCGTTATGAAGAAAAACAAAGAATACAATATCAAAAATATTACTTGATTCTGCTGCCGATGAAGAAGATCGGAACTTGGCGTCGCGTCGACGTTATGACGATGTTGGAGCTTTGGCGTTGTAGGAGCACTTGATGAATAAACTTGATGTAATTTGGAGTTGGAATCCTCCCCTCCTTTTATAGATTTTGGCCTCTGAATTTGTCTCCTCATCTTTAGGAACGGATTACAAAATTGTCCAAATTTTATCACGAAGTGGCCGCGTCAAACGTTATCTGTTTTGACCTAAGCGTCGTCGATTGATCGCCATCGCTGATTGTTGATGACTCCCATTAGTTGATTGATGAGCATCGATCGCTTCCATGGCCATAATGATCACGCGCCGGCTGGCCACTTCCCTGCAGTGAGAAGTTAGCTCGGAAAATGATAAATACGACAGTTTCTAACCGTCCGATCTCGACCTAGACTTTCCACAAGAAGTCTTAGTCGGATCGCCGCCTACGGTCGTCCCCGTACAGAGGACACGACCTTACCATCTCTCACTCACACGAGCTTACCTCGATTCTTACTGTGTCGCTTTCGCTTTCAACCTTCCACTTGATTCCTTCGGCTCCCTCTGAAGTCACTCGAGTGTCGCCCGACCACTGCGGCTTCCTCCGGGTGTCGCTAGCCTTCAGCTCTAGCTTTAGTACTTTTCTGCACACTCGATTTAGCTCATGAGATAACGATGTAAACTTAACTTTATATCTTTGCCATAATCAAAACACAGGTTCGATTATCTAGTGCCCCTGCACCAACAAAATCTCGTCGACTGAAACATATCTAAATTAAACAGAGGAAACCACATCAGCATTCCTAGCGACTGAACCCAGTCTAGGCAACTCGAGCAGAGATGAATTTCATCGGTCGAAGCAGGACTAGAGTTGAACCAGAGGAAGCCACGTCAACCTTCCAAGCGATTGGACTAGGTCTAGGTGTCTGGAACTCGATAAAATCCAATCGACTCAAATCAAATCTGGATAGAGATGGAGGCCCTTGGACCTGGTCTAGGCACTTGGAAAAATCTATAAAAGAACTCTTGAATAGAGAGCCCCATCATTGAATTCCAAGTGCTTGTGTTCTCATATTTTGTGTTCGATGATCAACCTCAGTGGCGTAATGCTACAATTCTGACCACGTGCTCTTTCTTCATCATCTCAACATTGGTATATTTAATTGTATTTAGTCTCATTTCTTTTTTACTTAACTTCTAAAGGGATGGTAAAGTTGTTACCATTTCTTATCCTTTATAAGAAACGAATCTCTTATCTCCAATGAGAAAGAGATATTTAGTACGTACTTACCCATCGATAGCGATCTCGGATCACTGGCCTTGGACTAGCAGCCTTATGACTATGAACCAAGTAAAAATTATTGGGTCTATTATGTCTTTATTATTTCCGCTGCTACTAACAACTCTGATAGAAAGAATACAAAAAGGTTTTATGTTATTTACCCCCTCTAGCATTCTATTCGGTCTTACAATTAGTATTAGAGCAGGAGAATCTTCAACTAGATTAATCGTCAAGGGAGTAGCTAGAGATAAAATGGTCATAACTTTTGATTCAGATAGAGCCATGAAACACATGATCTACCCAATCGAAGCTTGTTCATAGATCTACAATTCGTACGAATGATTTTTCTTCAAAAAACTTCATCTAATACTTATTTGAGGGGGCACCGAAGTGTGGGGAGAGTTCACATCAGGGTTCACAAGGTAAAAAGTCAAATTCAAAAATTTAAATTTCATATAATATGTTTTAAGTGCATGGAGAGAGGACATTATAAGTATCAGTGTCCTACTCACAAGGCTCGGATAACACAATGGACGAAAAAAGAGAAATCGATGCCAAGCGTCCAGAGGAACAAAGAGCACATTATGTGTTTTAGGTATAGACAGTTCGGTCATTACAAAAAGCAGTGCTCAGATAGAAAGAAAAAGCTTATTGAATTAAGGGAAGGGACAAGGTTAGTAAATTTAAAATTTTTGAAATGCTTGACAATGTAGATCATTACAATATATTAGATGTCAATTCTAGTTTTGTTAATGAGGTTCAATTAAATTTAGCTAAGTCTAGTTCAACTAATAAGGATTTAGATATTAACTAAATTTATAATAAATTAAATAATTCACATTTAATTACTGTAAATAATAAAAATATTATTAAAAAATGACCAAGTTAATTTGACTATCGATCAAATTAATCAAAAATTTGATCAAATTTTTGGCCTAGTCAATATAAACCTAGATAAAATCAAGATTAAAACTAAACTAGGACTTAATCAAATTGATCAAGATCTCGTTTAGAATTATCAAACACTATATCTAATTAATTTAGATAATACCAATTTGAAAAAAATTCTAAATCTACTTAAAAAAATCTTATTTTGAAAAATTCTAAATCTGTTTTAAATTTTATTTTGAAAAATTCTAATTCTATTTTTTTAAATCTATTTTGAAAAAAATTCTAATCCTCTTTTTTAAAAAAAACTATTTTGAAAAATTCTAAATCTAGTATAACAAATCCTATCTCAAAAAATTCTAAAACTATTTTTAAAAATTTAGAATCTATTTTGAAAAGTTCAAATTTAAAAAATTCTAAATCTATATTGAAAGATTCAAAATCGAATTTAATTAAGATTTCAAATATTAGAAAAACAAATGAATTATAATAAAGTACCATTTTATTATAAAAGAGTAAGTTGAAAGTTAAACCTTCTAATCTTAAAGAGTCAACTAATATTTTTAAAAATAAAATTACTAACTATATAGACTTGAGTTACATGGCTAAGTCAAACTTAACAAAAAAAAAAACTAAAATTCATGAACTTGATTATCATAATTTACCTTATGATTATAGAACAAATTCAAATCATACTCAAGAAAAGAATAAACCTAATAAAACTCAAAATGTGTCAAGTGGATTGACACATTCGCAGGTTAATACCAAATATATCAAATTGAATTTTTGATAAATTATTAGAAGCTAATTATTTTAAGTTGAATAACTTGAATTGCTTGAATATGCTATGTTTATTCATATACTCATGCCATTGTAACTTATCATGTCAATATTAGTCTTAAATTAATTATCTACCATACAATGACTAGATAGGACAAAACATTGATTGACACTTGACAATATAATATTAGAACGCAATGATATGAGAGTATGTTAGAAAAATTCTGTTGGTACAAGAATGCCCCAAGTATTAATGTATTTTGTTGTTTGGATAATCATTTGTAGTTAGATAATATTTGTGATCTAACATAGATGGTTGAGTTGTAGAAAAAGCCAAGTTGTTGGACTGTCCGAGCCGCAAAAACCACTTTTTGTGTTGCGAAAACCTCGGAAGCCCGGCCACGGATCCGTGCGAAGATATATAAAAATAAATTCATGTACGTGTTATGGAAACCTAGATCTACATGATGAGAGCGTTACCCTCGTAGCGACACTCTTCGCTTATCCCACTTATCCAAACGCTTTGTCGGATCTCGAAGAGTGTCAAGTGTACACTCCTCTACAAGTATCCACACGAACAAATGGTGGAGAAGACACCTTAGAGTGTGCTAGCACCCTTGAGGAATCTCGGAAAGAAGAGGATGAGGGAGAGAGGTTGCGAGGAGCAACCAAGGAAGAAGATGATGTTAATTCCAATAACTTCACACACTAATGCAAAGTGGTCGGCCACTTCTATTTGGGGGGTTACATGCATGCATGTAACTCCAAGAGCCAATGACTCTTGGTCTCCCTCATGAGGTGACACCCCATGATAAGTCCATGATGATGTGGAACATCATCATTGGCGAACCCCCATGCAAAGTCACCATGACATGACAATTGGTCAAGTCAAAATTGACCATTCATCTTCCTTCTCAAGTCAAGTCAAACTTGACCTATTATCTCCCATGGTTGATCAAATCTAACCACTTGATTTAATGAATTTCTATTCATTAATTTAAATTGACTCAATGAATCAAATCTAAATTAGACTCATTCAACACTTGAATCAAATTGAGTCTTACTCAATTAGTCTAATTTGAATTACTCTTAATCCAATTTGGTTCATCCCTTGAACCTAATCCTCATGGTTCATCATATGAATCTAATCTCCATCTAATTGCCCTTTGTGTGTGACCCTATAGGTTCTTGTAACGTTGGCAATGCTCCTAAACCGATTTAGGAACATAAGCAATGAGCGGTATCTAGCAACACATCATTGCTACCCAAGTTACAAGAATGTTGAGATCCAACATCACCTTTGTGACTACTAATTGTGACTCTCACAATATGTGACAATGTCCCTCTATCCTTGACATCTAGATTGACCAATTGAGGTAGACCGTGTCATCCTTGGCACAATCTATATCTTGAACTCCAAGTAGACTCACTCTAATCAAATGAGCTGAATATCTCATATTGACTCATTTGGGCATGGTCATGCACTTCGTGGTCTCACTCTATCAAGAAAAATGATGTTACTCTCATCATATAGGAGGGATAGATCCCATCTATATCACTCACATTCCTCTGCATAATTTGTTACATACCCAGTAATCGCCTTTATAGTCCACCCATTTACGAGTGACGTTTGACGAAGCCAAAGTATACAACTCCTTATGTAGGGAACCATGGTGACTTCAGGTCTAAGATTAATAGTCATACTAATAGTCACATAAGAAAGTATTTGACACTCATATAACGATCCATGATACTTTCTCATGGTGGGTCATTCAGTATACATTCTCCAATGCATACCCATGTGTCAACTTGATATCTCATATCCATGACTTGTGAGATCAAGTTATCGAGTTGACCTACATGCTAGTCTCTACGCATTAACATTGTCCCTGAATGTTAATACTTGACTTGGAATGATTAAGAGTAGTGTTCTCTATATCATCTCATTATCGATTCAACCAATCGATTGATATAGATAAGAACCTTCTACTCAAGGATGTTATTACATTTAGTTATTTGGCACCAATACAAGTAAATATAATAACCATGCCTTTATAAATAGGAATATGATACAATGAAGTCCATACAATAATCATCACATGATTAGCTCTAGGGCTTTCACTAACAATCTTCCACTAGCACTAGTGTCAATCACCGTAGTATCTAATACCCAATGACTTAGTGTGACTATCATGCTTTTTCTGTGCCAAAGCCTTGGTCAAGGGATCTGTGATGTTAGCCTCTGTGGGTACTCTGCAAATCTTCACATCTCCTATATCGATAATCTCTCGAATGAGATGAAAGTGTCGTAGTATGTGTTTGGTCCACTGGTGTGAGCGAGGTTCCTTAGCCTGCGCAATCACTCCATTGTTGTCACAATAGATCTCTATAGGATCTGCTATGCTAGGAACCATCCCAAGCTCAGTAATGAACTTGCGGATTCAAACTACCTCCTTCGCTGCTTTTGATGCAGCGATATACTTGGCCTCTATTGTAGAATCAACAACTGTGTTCTGCTTCGAACTCTTCCAGCTCACAGTGCCACCATTCAAGCAAAACATGAACTCCGACTGTGATCTATAATCATCCTGGTCAGTTTGGAAGCTGGCATCGCTGTAACCCTTTACCGCTAGCTCCTCATCGCCTCCAAATATAAAGAAATATTCTTTAATCCTTCTCAAGTACTTAAGAATATTCTTGACTACTATCTAGTGATGCTCACCTGGATCTGACTGGTATCTACTCGTCATGTTCAAAGCATACGAGACATCAGGACGAGTACATAGCATGACGTACATGATAGATCCTATAACAGATGCATAAGGGATCTTATCCATGTGGTATATCTCCTCTCTAGACCTCTCTAGAAGAGGGACTTTGAGTCTTCGAAAAACTCACACCATGTGACATCGGCAGAAGTCCCTTCTTGGAATTCTGCATGGCAAATCGTAGTAATACCGTGTCAATATATGTACTCTGACTTAGGCCAAGCAATCTCTTAGATCTATCTCTATAGATCTTGATGCCTAGAATACAGACTGCTTCACCTAAGTCCTTCATTGAGAAGCACATCCCCAGCCAAGTCTTCACAGACTGTAGCGAAGGGATGTCATTCCCAACGAGTAGTATGTCATCTACATACAATACAAGGAAGACAACTGTGTTCCCATTAACCCTCTTGTAGACACAGGGTTCATCTTCATTCTTGATGAAACCAAACTGTTTGATCGCATCATCGAATCGAAGATTCCAGCTCCGAGAAGCTTGCTTCAGCCCATAAATGGACCTTTGCAGCTTGCATACTTTCCCAGTATGCTGTGGATCCACAAAACCCTCAGGCTATGTCATGTACACATCATCGAGCAAGTTTCCATTCAGAAACGCGGTTTTGACATCCATCTGCCAGATCTCATAATCGTAGTATGCTACAATAGCAAGCATGATCCGAATGGACTTAAACATCGTCACTGGAGAAAAGGTTTCATCATAATCAATACAATGAATTTGCTTGAAACCTTTAGCCACCAATCAACCCTTATAGATATGCGTAAGTCCATCCATGTCAGTCTTTCTCTTAAAGACCCACTTACACCCAATGGATTTGACGCCCTCAGGTGGATCAACCAAAGTCCATACTTGGTTGGTGTACATGGATTCCATCTCAAATCTCATGGTCTCTAGCCATTTCTCATAATCTGGGTTCATCACAGCTTCCTGATAGAAGGTAAGCTCATTCTCAATGAGCATAACGTCATAATGGTCAGACAAGAGAAATGAGTTTCTCTCAGGCTGACGACGTACCCTATTAGACCTGCGAAGAGGTAGGTCTACTTGAACAGGTGCTTGTTCCACAACTCTTTGTGCAACAATCTCATCACCCACAACACTTTATAGTTCCTATTCAACCTCCATCAAGGCCTCAGTGCTATGGTCCTTCTCTTGAATTTCTTCAAGATCGAATGTACTCCCACTAGTTTTTCTAGAAATAAAATCTCTTTCTAGAAAAACCCCAGTCTTTACCACAAACACTTTGTGCTGACTGGGAATGTAGAAGTAATATCCCTTGGTCTCCTTGGGATATCCAACAAAATAACACTTATCGGATTTGGGTCCCAGTTTGTCTGAGACTTAACGTCGAACGTAAGCCTCACAACCCCAAATCTTCATGAAAGATATCTTGGGATTTCTCCCTGTCTATATCGTATATGGTGTCTTTATCACAGCCTTGGATGGTACACGGTTAAGTGTGAAGGCTGCTGTGTCTAGAGCATATCCCCAAAAGGATATAGGAAGATCTGTGTGACTCATCATAAATCGTACCATATCTAATAGGGTATGATTTCTCCTTTCGGATGCACCATTCTACTGTGGTGTTTCAGAAGGAGTGAGTTGGGATAGAATCCCACACTCAGCTATATAGTCACGAAACTCATGGCTAAGGTATTCACCACCTCGAGCTGATCGAAGTATCTTAATACTCTTGCCAAGTTGATTTTGTACTTCATTCTTGAATTCTTTGAACTTTTCAAAGGATTCAGATTTATGTGTCATGAGATACACATAACCATATCTACTAAAGTCATCAGTAAATGTAATGAAGTACCTGTAACCACCTCTAGCAGCAACATTGAAAGGGCCACATACATCACTATGTATAAGTCCTAATAAGTCTGTCTCTCTTTCGCTGTGTCCACTAAAGGGAGTCTTGGTCATCTTGCCTAAAAGGCAAGACTCGCATGTCTCATATGATTCAAAATCAAATGAGTCCAGCAACCCATCCTTATGGAGCTGAGATAAGCGACTCTCATTTATGTGACCTAAGCGATAATGCCAGAGATAGGTTTGGTTCAACTCATTTGACTTGAACCTTATGGTACTTATGTTATAGATGGGGCTCTCTAAGTCTAGAAAGTAGAGTCTGTTCATTAGAGGTGCACTACAATAGAACATATCATTTAAATAAACTGAACAATATTTATTCTTTATTATAAATATAAATCCTTTCTTGTCCAAACAAGAAATTGAAATTATGTTCTTAGTTAAAGCAGACACATAATAACATTCTTCTAGTTCTAGTACAAGCCCAGAGGGCAGAGATAGATCATAAGTTCCTACAACAACGGCAGCAACTCTTGCTCCATTGCCTACTCGTAGGTCCACCTCGCCCTTTGTCAATGCCCTGCTATTTCTCAGCGCCTACACATTGGTACAAATGTGCGATGAACATCCGGTATCTAATACCCATGATGAAGAAATAGATAGATTGACTTCTATAACATTTATACCTGAAGTAGAAGTCTCACTTCTCTTCTTCTTAAGATCTTCCAGGTATGCTTTGCAGTTACACTTCCAGTGTCCAGCTTCCTTGCAGTGGAAGCAAGTCCCTTCTTTGGCCACCCCTCCTTTGGGTTTCAGTTCTTTGCCTTTGCCCTTGGCTTGGGACTTTCCCTTACCTTTAGGCTTGCCCTTGCCTTTCTTCTTTTGCACCATCAAAATGGAGTCAGATTTTTCCTTCTTAAGGTTGAGCTCAGCAGTTCTTAACATGCTGAGCATCTCAGGCAGTGACTTATCAATTTCATTCATGTTGTAATTCATGACAAATTGATTGTAGGTTTGTGGCATCGATTGCAAGATCAAGTCAGTGGCTAGCTCTTGGTCAAGTGGGAATCTCAACCTCTGTAGGTTCTCGATGTACCCAATCATCTTGAGTACATATGAACCTACGAGAGTCCCTTCTTGCATCTTGGACTGAAATAGTGTCTTAGAGATCTCATATCTCTCGTGTTTTGCTTGTCCTTGATATAGTTGACGAAGATGTTCAATCATATCATGAGTATTCATGAACTTGTGTTGCTTCTGAAGCTCAGAGTTCATGGTCGCGAGCATGAGGCATGATACATCTATTGCATCATCTTGATGCTTCTTGTAAGCATCTTTGTCAGTTCGCGAGACAGTGGCAGGAGGTGCCTCCGGAATAGGCTGTTCCAGGACGTACAATTTCCTTTCTTGGGTGAGAACGATTCTCATGTTTCTGTACCAGTCCAAGAAATTAGCTCCATTGAGCTTGTCCTTCTCAAGGACAGAACGCAGGGAGAGAGTGTTCGTGTTTGTCGACATGGTAATCTACAACATACACAATGCAGAAAATTAATATCATATTCCATTTATCATTTAATTAGACATTTAATCAAATGATGCTCCCACTGAATTATAGGACTTTTGTAGAATTGAGTTATGGATGTGGTCAAACCACATTACTAGATTCATACAAACATGCTATAATCCTTGCAGGACAAGATCCACATCATACTAGGCCTTGAGTTAGCTTTGGCTAAATCGCTCAAGTTTTAGTATGATCGGTAGGTAACACATTACCGATTACATCTCTATGCAACTCTTGTTTATAGGATCAAGACCCACATTTATAAAAGACCTTGAGTTAGCTTTGGCTAAATCGCCCAAGATTTAGTGTAAATGCGATCTTATCCTATCTTTCCAACGGTTGGAATATGCCTATAGTTCTACTCGATCCAATTGAGTTAACTAGTTTTTACTCAATCTAATTGAGCTCACTCTAACCCAAGCCGTGATAGGCGGGACCAAGATTGTCCCTCTGCACCCTACCAAGATAATATGCGTTGCTCTGCTTTGGCAGATTCAACAACTACAAATGATCGAGGTAGTGATGGGTATTAAGACTTGGTAGGCATTTTCGAGTTGATTCGATTAAGATCTAATCTAATCGTAATGTGTATCATATACGCATTAAGGCCTTTATTACCCTATACTAGCATGCATCACATACATACAAGCATTATTCTAGCATGCATCATATACATACAAGCAAAATTTACTAGCATGCATCACATATATACAAGCAAAAACAAATATATATATATATAAATTAATTGTGATGTGGTCATGGCCCTACTACGATCTTCTCAAGCCAATGAGAAGATCGGACGGTCAACCTAGGGTTAGCAGCTTCTCCAAATGCCTCCTTTGACCGCCATGTGTCGTCGACACTATTCTCGTAACTCTGTCTACTAGTGGACCTTCCACCGCTCTATTTTGTACATTACAAACATGAAACTCGAGTTACATTCGAGTCTAAAACTATTTACAACTAGAATTTTAAAAGAAGAGGCACGATGCGCAGGTCGCATACCCTATATAACATGCATAACCATAAAAACGGCACGCAAGCCGTATTATGAATTACAACACATTTATCATCTTATCATATTAGGGTTCTTGGGCCATGACCATTACAGAATTATACATAATTCTAAATTATGTATTTTACAAAAAATTTCTATAATTTTTCCTATTTTTTTCAATTTTATGAGTCACATCTCAGTAACGGTCCCGCTAAGCAGTTTCCGGGCGCAATCTCGGGACAATACCCCTTTCGGGGTTAGGGGCAGCACCCCTACTCGCAAAATAAACTTTTCGAGTGTCATATCTAGATCTTACAGCGATATAAGTCACTTTCCCAAAAACCTAAAGTGAGATTTCGCCGTTCTAGAGAGTTTTTCTCAGTGGTTGAAGCCTACAAGTGTCCCAACACTTGTTGCTTCGACTCTTCGAGAAAAATACCCAAAAATCTATAAAAATTGGAAATTTACAGAAACTTAAAAATCTGTAATATTTATATCTAATACAAAAACTACAAATTTAAAATACATACATGCTTCGCACGTAGCTCTGATACCACTATTGGACTGTCCGAGCCACAAAAATCACTTTTTGTGTTGCGGAAACCTCGGAAGCCCGGCCACGGATTCGTGCGAAGATATATAAAAATAAATTCATGTACATGTTATGGAAACCTAGATCTACCTTAGATCTACATGATGAGATCTACCTTAGATCTAAATGATGAGAGCGTTACCCTCGTAACGACGCCCTTCGCTTATCCCATTTATCCAAACGCTTTGCCAAATCGCGAAGAGTGTCAAGTGTACACTCCTCTACAAGTATCCATATGGATAAATGGTGGAGAAGACACCTTAGAGTGTGCTAGCACCCTTGAGGAATCTCGGCAAGAAGAGGATGAGGGAGAGAGCTTGAGAGGAGCAACCAAGGAAGAAGATGATGTTAATTCCAATAACTTCACACACTAATGCAAAGTGGTCGGCCACTTCTATTTGGGGGGTTATATGCATGCATGTAACTCCAAGAGCCAATGGCTCTTGGTCTCCCTCATGAGGTGACACCCAATGATAAGTCCATGATAATGTGGAACATCATCATTGGTCGGCCCCCATGCCAAGTCACCATGACATGACAATTGGTCAAGTCAAAATTGATCATTCATCTTCCCTCTCAAGTCAAGTCAAACTTGACCTATTATCTCCCATGATTGATCAAATCTAATCACTTGATTTAAGTCAATTTGATTTAATGAATCTCTATTCATTAATTTAAATTGACTCAATAAATTAAATCTAAATTAGACTCATTTAACACTTGAATCAAATTGAGTCTAACTCAATTAGTCTAATTTGAATTACTCTTAATCCAATTTGGTTCATCCCATGAACCTAATCCTCATGGTTCATCATATGAACCTAATTTCCATCTAATTGCCCTTTGTGTGTGACCCTATAGGTTCTTGTAACGTTGGCAATGTCCCTAAACCGATTTAGGAACATAAGCAATGAGCGGTATCTAGCAACACATCATACATCATTGCTACCCAAGTTACAAGAATGTTGAGATCCAACATCGCCTTTGTGACTACTAATTGTGACTCTCACAATATGTGACAATGTCCCTCTATCCTTGACATCTAGATTGACCAATTGAGGCATAAACCGTGTCATCCTCGGCACAATCTATATCTTGAACTCCAAGTAGACTCACTCTAATCAAATGAGCTCAATATCTCATATTGACTCATTTGGGCATAGTCATGTACTTCGTGGTCTCACTCTATCAAGAAAAACGATGTCACTCCCATCATATAAGAGGGATAGATCTCATCTACATCACTTACATCCCTTCGCATAATTTGTTACATACCCAGTAATCGCCTTTATAGTCCACCCATTTACGGGTGACATTTGACGAAGCCAAAGTATGCAACTCCTTATGTAGGGAACCATGGTGACTTCAGGTCCAAGAACTAATAGTCATATTAATAGTCACATGAGAAAGTATATGACACTCATATAATAATCCATGATACTTTCTCATGGTGGGTCATTCAGTATACATTCTCCAATGCATACCCATGTGTCAACTTGATATCTCATATTCATGACTTGTGAGATCAAGTTATCGAGTTGACCTACATGCTAGTCTCTACGCATTAACATTGTCCCTGAATGTTAATACTTGACTAGGAATGATTAAGAGTAGTGCTCTCTATATCATCTCATTATCGATTCAACCAATCGATTGATATAGATAAGAACCTTCTACTCAAGGACGTTATTACATTTAGTTATTTGGCACCAATACAAGTAAATATAATATCCATGCCTTTATAAATAGGAATATGATACAATAAAGTTCATACAACAATCATCACATGATTGACTCTAGGGCTTTCACTAACACAAGTGTGAATCTTGGCAAGGAAAGTCCAAGTGTGAAGACTTGGAAAGGAAAGTCTACGGGTGAAGCCTTGGCAAGAGAAGTCCAAGAATGTGGACTTGGCAACATAAGTCCAAACATGTAGTTTTAGCGACATAAGTCCAAGTGGATCTTGGCAAGGAAGTCTAAAGGTGTGTTTTGGCAACATAAGTTCAAGCATGTAGTCTTGGCGGCGTAAAATCCAAGCGGACCTTGGCAAAGGAGGAACCCAAAGCACGACAAAACCGAAAGAAGATTTTAAAGGCAAGCGCAAGGATGAAAGAGTCGCAGACTCGGAGGGATCTTATAGGCGCAAGGCTAACGGAGAAGCTAGAAGGTTTAGGTCTAGACTAATGGTGGTTGATCAAATATAAGGGGATCATACTTGGGTTAAACCTCATGTTTGACATTTACTAGTAGACTGGGGTTATGGACCAGTCGACTGACCAAGTGCATGACACTTGAGAGCCTAGTTTGACTCGAGCAGTTAACTTGGATTATAACCAATTGATTGGTCGTGTAATCGACTGAGGCTTGATTGCTTCACTGTGGCTCTGGCAGTCGACTGCTAGGGTTTAGTAGCCAATTGGATACTAAGCAGTCGACTAGAATTAAGTGGTCAAGGCATAGAATGTTAGGTAGTCGACTGCTAACTCAGAGCAGTCGACTGATGGGTAACTTTCTGACGTGGATTAAGTCATTGTGAGGCAACGGCTAAGTGACCAGTCGACTGCTGAGTAAGAACAATAAATTGAAAGTCAAAAATCAACCCAAGTTATAGCTTTATAAGAATCTAGAGAGGGAGGAGATAGATGTCGGTTTTTGGTGATCTTGAAAGGGAATCGCTTCTGTGTTCTAGACCGTCTAAGCTCGTCTAAAGCAACCAAAGTGCAAGCAATTAAAAGCGCAATCTTGTAAAGTATTTTCACTTGCTAGTGTATTTGGTTGTATCTTGTTGTTTATTATTATAAACACTTATTGTTAGAGGTTTCTCCACCTCCGGATTGTTTCCGAGAATGAGAAGTTGATAGTGACGGTGTGCATAACTAGAGCTCAACTAGAGCTTGTCCCATGGAGTAGGAACTCTAGTTCCGAACCACATAAAATCTCCTTATTGTGATTGTGTTGTTTGTCCTTGTATCTATTCATATTTGTATTTGTATATCGTTGTGCTAATCATTTTGTAGACGAGCTAATTACGAACATGATCGAGAGCAAAATCGAAAATCGTTATTCACGCCCCTCTTGTATCTATTAAGGTATTTTGATGTTTGGATAATCATTTATAGTTAGACAATATATGTGATCTAACATGGATGGTTAAGTTGCAGGAAAGTCAAAGTGTGAATCTTGACAAGGAAAGTCCAAGTGTGAAGACTTGGCAAGGAAAACCCAAGGGCGAAGCCTTAGCAAGAGAAGTCCAAGAATGTGGACTTGGCGGCTTAAGTCCAAGCATGTAGTCTTAGCGACATAAGTCCAAGTGGATCTTGGCAAGGAAGTCCAAGGGTGAGTCTCGGTAGCATAAGTCCAAAAATGTTTGACGGCGTAAAGTCCAAGTGGACCTTGACAAATGAGGAACCCAAAGCATGACAAAACTAAAGGAAGTTTTGAAGGTAAGCACAAGGATGAAGAAGTCGCAAACTCGGAGGAATCATGTAGGCACAAGGCTGATGGAGAAGCTAAAAGGTTTAGTTTAGACTTAGGGTGTATTTTCAAGTATTTTCATACTTGAAAATACTAGTCTAATGATCTCGGGTGTTTAGCACTCGAGAACTCAAATTAACTCGAACAGTCGACTGAGGTTATAACCCAGTCGACTGACCGAGTAGCTGATTGCGGATCGATTGTTGAACATAAGCTCTGGCAGTCGACTGATGTTTTAAACCAGTTGATTGGTCCATGTTAGTCAACTGGACTTAAGCGGCTAGGGCACAGATTGTTTGACAGTCGATTGGTCAATCGACTAGGCTTCACCAGTCGACTGCTGGTATAATCAATTGATTGATCAGGTGTCCATTGAGTGGTGGTGATCATGATCAGGCTTCGTCAAAAGTCATTGGATCTGGTCAACAATAACACCAGTCGACTAGAGTTGAGCTCAATGGGCAGAATTGCCCATACTCTATAAAGAGAGGCTTGGGGAGTTTAGAGATGACTAGTGCTCTAATTTTAAACGTCCATACCAAGCTCTCCAAGCCTTTCTCTTAGTTTTCTAAGTGCTCTAACCTCTTCTTTCTAATCTCATTTCAAATCTTATAAGAAGAAGAGTGTGCTTATAAAGAAGTCTTCTACACCTTGGCATGTTCATCAAAAGGAGATCTTAGTGAAGGCTTGAAAGGGTTGATCCACCTTAAGGTTTGTCATTGAGTAGGAGCATCATCTCCGAACCATGTTAAACAATCATATTAGTTTTGTTTGTGTTGATTTCAATTTTAGTTTGTGTTTTTATTTTAGCTTTCGCTAACGACTTTGTATAGAAATTGATGAAAAAGACTATTCACCCCCCTCTAGCCATCCAATCGATAATCAACAAGTAGTATTAAAGTCTGGATCACATTGGAAGATCTAATTGTAGGGTGATCAGTGACCGCTAGAGGGGGGGTGAATAGTGATTCCTTCGATTTTGTGGATCGATCGTGTCATGCTTGTCTACAAAACTTGTAATACACAGCGGAATACAATACAAATAGAAATAAAGATAAAATATATGCATAACACAATATTTTACATGGTTCAGAATTAGAGTTCCTACTCCACGGTGACGTTCTAGTGATCTACCCTCACTATGAACTCTCTCCTTCTCGATATAACACCGGAGGTGGAGAAACCTTATAAAATAACTTTACAATACAAAGCTAACTACAACCAAAATACAAGTATACAAAGCAAATGAAACAAGGAAGTGAAAACACTTTTACAAGATTACAATGTTGCTTGCTTGCTTCTTAGTTGCTTTAGATGACTTTTGAAAAATCTAAAATGTAACAACACTTCGCCTCAAAATTGCCCAAAAACCGCTGTGGAAAACCTCCCCATCGAGCTCCTTTTAAGTCCTTGCATCGGGCCGATTTTTGCTTGGTAGTCGACTGACCTTACTCATTAGTCGACTGCCCACACATCTATTATCTCACAATAGACTAATCCATGTGAGATTCATCTCAACAGACAGTTGACCAGTCAACTGTCAAGCCAATAGTCGACTACTACCTAGTCGACTACCGAAGTTTCTGTGCTCGTGTCCACTTTGACCAATCGACTGCTTAAGGGCAATCGACTGCCCCTAACATGGTAATCTACTTCCCGAGCATAAAACTCGATTTCCCGAGTCACACAACGCGACTTGGCTAACCCACTCGGCCAGTCGACTGGGTCATAACCCCAGTCGACTGCCCAAGTCAACTAGGCCTCCTGAGTGTCCAGTACTTGATCAGTATGATCCTTTCATACTTGATAACCACCCATAGCCTAGACCTCAACCTTCTAGTCACTTTCATCAGCCTCATGCCTCTTAGATCTCTCGAATCCATGACTCTTCATCATCGCGGTAGTCTTTAAGTGCTTCCGTCAGTCTAGTCATGCTAACTGGGTTTACCTTTGTTAAAATTCATTTGGATTTTACGGTGTCAAGTCTACACACTTAGACTTACGCTGTCAAGATTTCATCTTTGGACTTTTTCCCTTGTCAAGTATCTATACTTGAACTTTCCTTGCTAACTCTATATTGAACTTTCATACCAAGACCCATACTCGAACTTTCCATGCCAAGACTACTCTTGACTTTCCATGCTAAATATTCATGATATTGTGCCTTTATTATTTCTGTTTTTGCTAACAACTTTGATATAAAAAATATAAAAAAGATTTTATAGTATTTATCCCCCTTGGTTGTTCTTTTCATCCTACAAAAAAAATTGTCTTTTTAAGGAATTTTTTTTTTTTAAAAACTTTTTTAAAAATATATTGGGTATCATTATCATTTTATCTCTATTTTTATAAGTGTAAACCATAACAATTATAAATTATAAAATAAAGAAAAATAGTGAAACCATAGGGAACATTTGAAAGTTAATTAAAGTATGGACTAAAAACTAAATTTTCTCTTAAGGAGAGGGCAGTAGGCCCATGATTTCAGGGTTTCAGCCCATTAAGCCGTTGCGCCGTGACGATCCAATCTCCCACGCAATGCCACCTCATCACTTCCCACGATCTAGTTTTCTTTAACAAATTCCTGATTGACCTTCGAGACGCATCCGCGTTCGGGCACCACCTAACGATAAGGGATACGTTTCCGGGTCCCATTACTACGATGCCAATGAAAATTCATCGCGTAACTTTTGCGCGTGCAAGGATGAGCGTGGCGGGATGGCTCCTTTTTCCTCTCCCAGCGCCGCGTCGGATCCAATCCTCGCTGGTAATAAAACCCTAGCGCTCAGATCTCTCTCCGTGGCCAAATCGATCCAGTTCCGCTTGCCATCTCATTCTCGCCCTCTCCACCTCCTCCTCCCGTGTCCTACGCCGCTGCTTCCACCTGTGGCGAAATTGGATGGGTTCCCACAAGGAGAAGACCGTCACCGCCAAATTGTCGCCGGAAGCCCCCTCCAAGGGCCCACTAGAACCGCAACCGACGCCATTGACCACCGTCCACCCCATGCACGCCTTCTACGGGCACGGAGTCCCGGCCGTGATGCCTCAGGCGTTCTATTCCCCTACCCCAATCGCCGCAGGGCAGCCGGTGGTTTGGGGACCTCAGGTTTGTAAAATTCCTTCTGGCGGGGTTTGAAAAAGCTTGCATCAGAGTTAAAAACTGCATCTTTTCACCCCGTTTTTGGTTTCCTTTGATGGCTTTTTCGTAATTGAATCTACCAGCAAGTGATGCCGGCACCCTTCGGAAGCCCGATCCCTTACGCTTCGTTCTACCCCCACGGAGGATTTTATGCTCAACCGCAGATGAACGCGGTAGATAAATATTATATGCATCCTTATAGTTTTCCTTTGCTTCCATTTTTTTTTTTAAAAAAACTTTAGCTTCAGTTTGGGGTTTTGATTGGGGACAAATAATGTTTTTGAGTGGGTAATTGCCTAGGGCGTGGCTTACCGTACGACTGAAACTGAAGGGAGACCATCGGAGCAGGACCACCGTCCAGCGAGCAAGGAAGCTTCTGGAAGGGAATCTCTGAGGAAAATAGAGAATAACAGTAAAGGAGCCTCCAGTATCGAGAAGGATGCCTCGCACAGGTTAGCTTTGCGGAATGGATTAATGGAAGTTGTTGGTTTTTGTATAAGTTATTGTTGGATTGTTCTTGCGCAGTGATCATACTGAAACAGAGGGGTCGTCTGATACTGTAGGAGACGATGGCCAACCAAAGGTAACCGGGGGCATTTTCCCTTGCTTCTCAGGTTTTGTTAGGTGATTTGTTGCAGTTCTTTCTGCCATTTGCACTTCTTTGTAAGCCTTAAGAGAAATCAAATCCTTTCATTTATGGTTAGATGACGGGGGCTATTTTTTTTTTTTTTTTTTTTTCTTTTTGACATTCGTCTATGCTGCATCTACCTTTGTGTTGTTGAAACAGTTGAATTCTGGGACCAGTATTGGTACTGTTACTGCTCAGGCTCTTGTCTATTAAAAAACACAAGAATATCTTTTCAAATTTAGTTAACACAGTATTCTTGGTTATTTAGGCACAGTACTCAACTGGAAAGAGAGATCATGAAATTGTAGCTGCAAAAGGTAAATCTTTTATATGCAAAATGATTAATCTCTTAGTCAATTTGAAATTTTCTGGTGATATTCATTCTACTGTTTTGCTCAGGAGGAACCTCTCGTTCCCTTAGCAATGATGAACATAATGGTGCTAGCGGTCAATCATCTTATAGTGGAAGGGTGCGAACTGCCAAAAAACTTCCAGTCTCTGCCCCAGGAAGAGCAGCACTTCCTGGTTCTCAAAATAATATGAATACTGAGATGGACTTGTTGGGTTCTTCCCTTGCTGGATCTGTCCCCATGTATGCTAGGCCTAATGGGACAAATTCAGGAGCAATAATGGTAGGATGCGAGAAGAACATAAATGATGAGCCATGATCTAAGTTTCTCATTTCTTTCTTTTCTTTTTAAAATAATAATTATTAATATTTTTGCAGGATGAACGTGAACAGAGGAGAGAGAAACGAAAACAATCTAACAGAGAATCAGCTAGAAGATCAAGGATGAGGAAGCAGGTATTTTTTAATTTTAGATTACTGAAATGTTGGCTTTGTTACATTAAGGCGTGAGGCACTTCTCACTTTTCTTCTTTCTAGTTCATTTTCTTCACCTTATCAATTATCTGAAATGTCAGGGTTTGTAAAAATCTGTTCACTGTTATATCTTGCTTTAAATTTGTGCTAAAAAGGAATGGAGGTTTGTAGAATTGACTTGCTTAATCAGAATTTATTACTAATGCCCAATTAACTAGCCTTTTAGGTATTGTTAAATTTGAAAATATAAAATGATGCATCACTTAATTTGATATTATGTGCATAATTAGACTTGAAAATACAATGGTCTGGATTGCCTTAATGTGCTCTCAGCAGCTAAAGGTGATGATCAACTGAGAGAATGATATCTTTGTGCAAATATAGTTTAATAATCTAAACTGGTTCGTTATATTAAACTACTTTGTTGCAGTTTGTTTTTAAGTTTTATAAGGGTTCCTTGCTTCTTAAAATCATAAGAAAAAATAGTTATATGACTAATATTGCTATCATGGAGATTGAAATAATTGCCTGCACACATTATAAAGCATCAGTACAGTATCTGTTGTTTACAGCTTTATTGATGCATCGCTTCTCACATCTTGCGTTCAGATGTTGTGATGTTGTTTTAACATGTCAGTCTCATGCTTTCAAGCTTATTTATAGTTGCCACCAGATCACAGTTCCAGACAATCTATGGGGTCTTTTTGTTATTTTCTTGTTCCAGAACTGTCTATGAAACTACCTTTCATCTGTTATTCACCTTTCATTTATTCTATATAAATGCTATTGTACTTGTAGGACTTTATCTGTTCACAGTTTCTTTTTCAATGTGAAAGTATTATTTTTATACGTGTAGAAACTAAAATTCCAGATACAAACTTTATAATTTCTGAACTAGATATTATGATCATTATGTTGTGTTTATTTCAACTTTTTGGGATCAGCTACATGAGGCTTACCCCTACATTGATCTTACTATATCACTAATGATATTCATAAAAGATAAGTCAATAACTTCAGAACTTAATCTTTTACATTACAAATTGAAGAAAATTAAGGTGGTATTTGTGCCATATTAAATGTTCAGATATGGGACAAAAAAAATAGACAATTCGGTGCACGAACCTCTTGCTAGTGCAGAGTTCTGAGGAAGAGTCGGATCACATGGGTCTTTGTATGCAACTTTACTTTGCATTACAAGATGTTGTGTCCGTGACTCCAACCCGTGACCTCCAGGTTGCACAACAACAATTTCACGATTGTGCTAAGGCTACACTTCAAATGTTCAGATATGGGACTATTCATGGGAAATTAACTACCATATAGACGATCTTATATGCTTAAATCATAAATTGATTTCCTGTCTCAACTTTCTAGTTTAAACCTTACACATTCCTATTCTGTTCATTTGATTCATTCTTATAGAGTGCAACTATGGATTTGCAATCTACTTTAATGCCTAGTTGTCCATATCGTTTGGAACTTGCTTTTTTGTTGGAAAAGAATCTACCTAAATGGCCTAGTTAGTGTATTATTAACTGAAATTATTTGGTATTCTATTTGTGATTTTCTTCTATCCTATCACTTGTGTTAAAAGAAAAAAAATCCTATGGACATGCATGACAAACTATTCTTTCCAATTGCTAAAAAGTAAAGAAATATGGTATATATAACATAAAAAAGAAATAGTAACTAAAACATTAATCTATCCATCATAAAAATGGAAATGCATGTTAAGTTACAACAAGAAAAAAAAATATGAAAAGTTGGGGAACCATGAGGTGAAATCCTGGCTTATGTTTAAATGATAAAAAAAAAATGTTCAAAGATGGCCATCAAACGTCCTAGGGATAATGGAGAGAATGGAAAATATCGACCACATTGGCTACTTCAACTAGTTGCTACTGTTGGCTTCTTTTTGTTGCAAATTTGTTCCATGACAATAATCATTAACAATCATTTTAGGCTCTGATTATGTTCTATTCTTCTTTCAAAGTATCATTAACAACAGGATATTGCATACCCTCAACTATTTGATAGCTCTCAAATTTAACAGCTTCTTTTAGGTGATCATTAGCTTGCATAGTGGTATGCTTAACATTTTTGGTAGACAAAATGCATACACTTGTTTTTCTTATCTTATTTTTATGTTTAATATTCAGCTGGAGTAGTTTTATTGAAAAATATCGACAACCAAATGGAGAGTACTTATTTTGTCTGTTGTCTTTTACCAGCAAGAATGTGAAGAATTGGCAAGGAAAGTGTCTGATTTGAGCAAGGAGAACAGTGCCCTCAGATTAGAACTTCAAAATCTCAAGAAGTTGTGCGAGGAAATGGAAACTGAGAACAGAACAATCATAGTTAGTTTCGGTTCTTATTTTTTATCCTATTGGGGGGCACATGCATCTCCTTCTGAGATTTTGTTCCTATTTCTTGGAACAGGAGGACCTAAAACAAACTCAAGGATCAGACACTTTGTCTGAGCTTTGCATCAGCATGAACTGACCAAAGGTGCAGCCGGGCAATGCGTGAAGTTAACTTTTTCAAAACCCAATCAAATTCTAATTGATCTAATGGTACTGCTTGGTACCTTTGTTCTACGTCCAATCCCCTGGCGTTGGACTCTTGACTCATTTTTTGTTGATCAAGAGGGTCTTTCTTATAGCTGGCTATATATGTTGGGAAATCAAATGGCACACTTAACCTTTTTATTTAAAAAGAGTTGCAGTTTTTTTGTGCCAAACTGTGTTACTTGATGTGTGGAAGTTAATTCCGCGTGAAAAATTCAGAGGGAAGTGTGCGTTAGAATTTTAATTTTACTTCAACATCTCGTGTAATCTGACTGTTGAAATATAATTCTCGATATAAAATGGTTGATGGTTTTACCCTATTTGTTTATGCATTGTTTGATTATATTCAGAGGAAGTAATGTTTTTTATGAACATGAGGCTGAATTTTGAACCCCAATTGTCTTTATGAATTAGAAAATAAAGTCTAATGGGTGATGCGAAGCGTTTGAAAGAGAACAGGGAATTTATAATTCTATAGCAACTCAAATTTTGTTGTTTTAGTTTGGGCCAACTCAGTGCTGGCGGCCATGGAGTGGCTTTGTCTGTATGGATGCGCACTTAGATGTCGCTTGTGTAGAAAAGAGGACGGAGAAGATGACCTAATCTGATGGTATCCCATGTCTCTATTTGGATGCTGACTCATCTTTCGTTTTTTTTTATAATTTTTTATCAAGTGAGCAAGTGCAACGTTGGCTTCAAAGGCGAACGCAAGGCCAACATGTGCGAGTCATGGTAGAGAGCAGCAACGTTGGCATGTGCAAACAAGTGCGAGGTCACTCACTTGTGAGGGTATGGCCCGTATGGCGGTGTTGACAAGCACAAACTGGGGCTAAGCTATTTTGGTGCAAAGGCAATTGGTTCGTTTCAATGTCTTTGTCAGTTGATCTCGTAAACAATACGGAGGAGATAAATTATAAAGAATATATTGGTCAATCCAAAATTAGCACGGTAGAAGGATAGATATTCTGAAAAATTTAAAATTCTTCGGAGATTGATCTTTATTCATTGATACAATTCTACTATCGCACTAGTCACAAAGCCTCCGACGAGTCGCTCACCCTCAGCTATGTTGAGGTGAAGGGATGTGAGCGACAGCAATGATTGACATGCATAATTGAGAGGGTCAGACTTGGCGAGTGGGCTTATTGTTGGTGGTTATTATGAGCCAAATATAAGTTGTGTTGCATAGAGAGTGGAGTGCTAAGGACCTAATAGTGAACTGATATGCACAAGTGAAATCATAGACAACAACTGGTGTACTTAGGCAAGTTGTATTTTTTTTCTATCATCTCCTCTCCATGAATAATGATTTTTTTCCCTTTTCCTCACCTCACCTCTCCTCTCCGAGGGGTAAAGTACAACTGGGGGCTCTGTTAATTCTATTTTTTTTAAACAATAAATCAAGAATAAATTAAGCCTGGATGTTATTTATCTATTATTCTTGATCTTATTTTCTTCTGTGATCTATGATATAATCCAATGACCCACTTACACGAGTCTTTTTTTTTCATGAGAGTCTTTTCTAGTCTTTGAACACATGCGTCCTTATCTTTTCACGTTTATAAAAATGTATAGTGTATATCTTTACAATTCTTCATATAGTTTTGTTAAAAAAGAAATTCTAGCAAAAGAGCCTATACTGTCAAATATTACACCGTATAATATATATAACTCCTCCCATGTTCATATATGTCAACGTTAAATAGAAAATTTAACACCACAAACTATAACATTTTATCATGAGAGAGAAATAAAATCATTCTATTTATTGGTTTTAGTCATTGTAAACTCCTTGTAAATGATGGTTTCGTGAATTATTAGATATAGCTGCTTCACTTTCAACTTAAAAACATATAAGGAGCCATATGTATATTTCTTCAACTAGTTATTTGTATAAACTTATAAATAATTAAAATTATACATCATATTTGGCTAACAATGCCTCCTAGTTGTCTAGTGTTGAAATCGTTGATGTCGTTAGAGGAGAATTGAATGACAATCATATTTGACTTTGATCGTTGTTTGTTCGTACTAGTTTATAAATAATTAATGCACAAAAACACAAAAGAGAGAATATAAAATCAACACAATACAACAAATCAATTTTTTTGCATAGTTTAAAAATTCTAGTTCTTCATAGCTTAACTTTCTAATGTGAATATCATTACTCTTTCTCCTTCTCAGATATCTTCTGGAGGTAGAAAAATATTTTACAATCTATTTTTTACAAGTAACACAAACCAAATACAAGAATGAAAGTAAAAATAGAATACAATATAAATAAACTATTTACACAAGTGCATGCCTCTTTACTCGTTTTGGATTGCTCTTTGAAGATCTAGAATGCACCTCAAAGTCTTCAAGAATTGACTACTTTAAATTTCTTTAAAATCCTTTTTTATAGGATTGTTGTCAAGTTGATTTTCACTGATTAGTCGACTACTTCACTGTAGATTCGAATGTTTTTCTAACCTATTAGCTCAATGGCTCCGTCCACCTCAACGTCAGTTAACTATATGTTACCATCAATTGATTGTTTTCTAATTAGTCAAATCTCGCAGTCGAATTCTAAATTTTATGTTCGCTTGAACAGTGACATCAGTTGACTACACTCTATCAGTACGATCATTCAACTTAGATAATCGAGTTATAAACTTTCTGTTCACTTGAATAATAATATTACTCGAGTGTACCCACTCAATTGATAAAGCAGTTAATACATCACAATCGTTTGCTAACATCAAAAACCCCTTTAAACTCTCTTAGACTCTCAAACTCATGATTTATGATTTATTAGTCGATTACTATACCATATCAATCGATTGATATCTCAGTTTCAGTCCTAACCGACACTAAAGTCTCACTTCATCAGGTATTCAAGTGACCTTAGTTTATTAGGACTTTTCTAGTCTATCATTCAATCATTTTTGACTTATAGTACTTCACCCGCCTAGCATTAGTCACTCTTAATATGTCAGGACTTCATCCACTTAGCAATAGGTCGCCTTTAACCTGTTAAGACTTCATCGACATAAACATCCGATCCTCTCTAATTTGTTTTGATTTTTCACTCTTGCCTAATGTCCGATCAATCTTGACTTGAGAAGACTTCTCCTATATTAAACATCCGATTTTTCTTATTTGAACTTTCACACTCACCTATTATCCACATATCAAGTGTTCGATTCTCCATGATCCACTTAGACTTCATCCATCTCACACTAAGTGCTCATTTCTCTATGACTCAGTTACACCACTTTTTGTCAACCCCTATTAGACTTTTGACCGCTAAGTATTCGATCAATCTTGATCTACTTGACTTTTAATTCAATTATCATCTATCGAAAGCTATATCCATCATGATTAACCTGATCCAAAGTCGATTTCTCCAATAATCTTCCTATCTAACACTCTTCATTTACGATTAACCCGAGCTTGATCACTCTTAACCAACAATCTCACTTTTGAAAAGCATCGGTTGATCACATATTGTTCAAACACCAAGACTCAATTCAAGCTTGACTAACCTTGATCAGAGGTTGATTGCACCAATACCTAATTCTTCCCTATTAATAATTATTTCATTTGCATTGCATTCTTCCCTTGATATTTCATAAGGCATTATTGTTGTGTGCACGAGATCACCAATCAATAAGAGCAAAGAACGTCGAAGGAAGAAAGAACCAAACGAGAGAGAAGAACAAGAGGAATTTAATATGGTTGGGCAAAGATTGTCTTACTCAACAAAAATGACTAAGAGAAAAACCATGAAAAACATCAATTTAGAGTTACAATTATCCTATATATACATCTCTAGACAAATATGATATTTTAGACCTAATTAAAATACCTTAAATTTATTAACATTCCCGAACTCCCCGCCTCGAGGATCGACACGGTGAGGCCTGCTCGCCGCACGACCGTCTGCGAGGCCGTGTCATTCCTTCTGATGTACATGGCATGGCGACCATGGTGCACAGCGCCATTTCATCCAGAGCACAACACGACCCGACTGTGCTACCTGGCATCATGTCATGGTCGTGTCATTTCATCTAGAGCACAACATAACTCGACCGTGCTATTTGGCATGACCTTGTCGCGGTCGTGTCGTTTCATCCTCCATATGAGCCATCTTCAATAATCTCCACCTTGGCGAATATCCACCCCTTTGGAGAAATCTGAAGATAACACCTCCTAAAACGACTAAGTTCAGGCTTCAACCCCCTAGCAATTAGAGAAATTGATCAAGTTCAAGCACTTGAACCTCTCCGTGGCAATTGACTTTGTCAACATATCTGCAATATTTTTCACATTGTGAACCTTTTCAAGTTGAATTTCACCGGAAGAAATTAGCTCTCTGATCTTGTGAAATCTCACATCTATGTATTTGGTTATCGCATGATAAACCTGATTCTTCGCCAAATAAATATTGTCCTGACTATTGCGATATAACTTGACTCTACCCAGTTCTCTGATCAGTCATGTAACCCACAATGCTTCCTTTACTGTCACGGTAACCACCATGTATTTTGACTCAGTAGTGGATAATGCAACTATGGATTATATCATGGACTTCCAACAAATAGGCCTCCACTGCAATAAACACATCCTATAGTAGACCTTCTGTCATTCAAATCTCTTACATAATCTGCATCCACATATCCTATAACTGAAGGATCATCCTGTTGTCTGCTGAACATGTTGTTATAATTTGTAGTACCTCTCAAGTATCGAAAAATCTACTTGAATGCATCCCAATGTTATCTAACTGGATTTGAGAGAAACTTGTTCTCCGTACTAACAACATATGCCAAATCTGGCCTTGTGCAAACCATGACATATATCAGACAATCAACTACACTAACATATGGAATACTTGCATATTATGAATCTCATCATCAGTCTTTGGGCATTGCGTAATGGATAATTTACAGTGTTGCGCTAGTGGTGTGCTTAAAGATTTCGCATTACTCATATTGAATCTGTTCAACACCTTCTCAGCGTAACTGCACTAAGATAACCATAATCTTCTTATGTATCTCCATTCCAAGAATCTTCTTGTCGCACCCAAATCTTTCATGTCAAACTCTATACTTAATAACTTTTTCAACTTGTTGACCTCAGTCACTCTTCTTGCAATAATTATCATATCATCCACATAAAATAGCAAAAAAAAAGAGAATCATCA
This sequence comes from Wurfbainia villosa, assembly GCA_025175895.1. Taxonomy (NCBI): domain Eukaryota; kingdom Viridiplantae; phylum Streptophyta; class Magnoliopsida; order Zingiberales; family Zingiberaceae; genus Wurfbainia; species Wurfbainia villosa. The sequence goes on along the minus strand of CM045995.1, from coordinate 7,671,293 downwards.
TCAAGACTCTTCACATATATGTAGCAGTCATACTCACATCTCATGTACCAATTTTGAATCATGTATGAATCAAAATACTTGTACTATTATCTTGGAGATTGCTTTAATCCATAAAATGACTTCTTCAATTTACAGACTAAATGCTCCTATCTAGGTTGACTAAAATCTTCTGGTCGTGACATATAAATCTACTCTTCCAAATTACCATGAAGAAACACAGTCTTCACATCCAGTTGCTCCAACTACAGATCATGATGAGCTATCAAAGCTAACACTACTTTGATAGATGTATGTCTGACCACCGAAGAAAATATCTCATCATAATCAATCCCCTTTTTCTGTGAGTAACCCTTTGCTACTAATCAAGCCTTGAACTTTCCTTATACACCTTCTGAAATTGTTTCTTTCTTCATGTATACCCATTTGCATCCTACAACCTTCCTTCCTTTAGGAAGTTCCACCAGGTCCCATGTTTGATTCTTATGCAAAGACTCTATCTCTTTCGTCATATCACCCATCCATTTGTCCTTTTTAGAGCTATGAACTGCTTCCTGAAAGTAGTAGGATCTTCGCTAGTAGTGATAAGTGCATAAGAAATTAAATCTTCAAAACCATATCTAACAGGTGATTTTATGGTGCGCTTGGGTCTGTCAGTGGATATAGTTCGATACTCCATGTGCTCTAAGCTATCATCCTTAATCCCATGAGTTTCTAGCTCTACTTGCACGACATCTTTGCTTCTGTTACTATTCGATAGTGTTTGTTTCTCATTTTCTTGAGTATGCTGCAACATAGCCTTCTCATCAAATACTACATCCCGATTGATCACCACCTTGTTTGCCTTAGGATCTCAAAGCTTGAAGCCTTTCACTCCTTTATGATATCCTAGAAAAATACACTGAGTAGAGTTTGCATCAAGCTTTGACCTATCTTCACTAGACACATGAGCATAGGCTGGACATCTAAAAACTCTCAAACTAGAGTAATCAATTGGGTTGCCTATCTATACCTCCTCTGATACTGACCCATCTAGTGTTGTTCTTAGTGATCGATTTATTAGAAAACATGCCATATTTACTGTCTCTACCCAGAAGTTCTTTGTAAGTTCAACATTTAATTTGAGGCATCGAGCTTTCCCAATTAGAGACCTATTCTGCGTACTGTGTAATGTCTTTTGATACCATGTTTCTCACAAAATTCCTAGAATTGTGAATCTGTGTATTCAATATCATTGTTCGATCTAAGACACTTCAATTTTCTCTCGGTCTGATTTTCTACTTCAGCTTTTCACAATTTGAACTTGGAAAAAATTTCTGACTTGTGCCACAAAAGATGCCCAGACCATCCATGAGTAATCATTGATGAAACTTATAAAATATGTATGCCCCCCCAGTTGATGCTACACTGGCTGGCCCCAGAGATCGGTATGAACATAATCCAGAATCATTTCTGTCTTGTGGGTTGCTGTCTTGAATTGCACTCTACTTTATTTTCCAAGAACACAAAATTTGTAGAAGCTAAGTTTGCATATCTTGATGTCCTTCAATAAATTCCTTTTGTGAAGCTCCATCATTCCATGCTTACCCATATGATCTAGCTGCATGTGCCACAATATCGTATCATCGGATTTTAATTCTATAGCAGCAACTCCACCTACAATTATCATCCCTAGCAGCTTATAAATGTTCCTTGCTATTTTCTGTCCTTTCATTACCGTCAAAGCACCCTTATTGACTTTCATAGTTCTACTCACAAGCTTATAACTACAGCCATTACCATCCAAAGTCCCCAAGGAAATTAGATTATTTCTCAGATCCGGTACATGTATGACATCACATAATGTTCTAACTACACCATCAAATATCTTGAACCTGACATTCCCTATCCTAATGACTTTGCAACATGCATCGTTACCCATTAGAACAGAACTAGAATTAACATGTTTATATGTATCAAATAAATCTTTGTTAGGTGTCATGTGATATGAGCATGCTGAGTCTAGGATCCATGAATCTGTCAATTGCTCTGAGCTTGATAAGACGGAATGCATGTCGCCATCGCCGCTCTTTGAATTTTCTTCTTCTACTATGTTCGCAGACTTCGATGAACCATCTTTCTCCATGTCAGTCTTCTTTCTCTCTGAGCAATCTCTCTTGATATGCCCCTTTACTCAGCATTTGTAGCATGTAATATCCTTCTTCTTTCTCAATTTAGATCAGGCCATATTATTTCTCGACCCATGTCGTGACTGCTCCTTTTGTAGGATTGAGATTTCCGAGAGCGGGGGTGAATCTGGAGTTATAACTTTTTTTTAAACTTTTTAAAACTTATCTTTTGTTTTGAAATACAAGAGTATTTGCAGTGGAAAAATAAGTAAATGAAGATAATTGTTTTTACTTAGTTCACAACCTGATTTGGGTTGCTACTCTAAGGCCCATAGCTCTCCGAGAGCTACCTCGATGGACAATCCACTAAAAAGCGCTCCGATTCAAAACTCTCAAATTCGAAGGGTATTCACCTTTTACAAATGCTAAGGGTAAGGTAACAAGCTACCTTCCCTTTACAAATATAAGCACACAAGTGAAATGAAAATTACAAGAATTTAAAGCTTATACTGACACTTGAAATGTTGCTCGAAGAGTAGTGTCGGCGTGTTGAGACTAGTTGCAGAAGACGAATGAAGGCAACAACAATTGAACGTATTAGCGATTCATAATTCGGAGTTGGTACTCCAATTCTTTTAAAAACACTTTTTAGTCGATTAGAACACCCTCCAGTCGACTCCAAATTAGCCCGTCAATTTGGTACTTCTGTCCTTCCCAATCGATTGGACTTGGTCGATTGACTCCAGTCACCCGCTCCGCTCTTACGATTGAAATTACCTATCCCGATCGATTGGACCTCTCGATCCGAGTTCTTGCCATCTCAGTAAGCCGATCTGTAGTCGATCGCCAGCTCAAATTGCCAACTAGGTGTTTCAGTTAACTTGACCATATCCAATCGACTAAACCTCAGTCAACTGTAATCCTTTCAGTCGACTGAAGCCCTACAAAACAAGATTAGCAATGCACACAATATGAAATGTAATGACAGTAGTAATATTGTCCGATCTCGACTTTTTAGTCCTATGCAGACTATCTGTCGAATCGACGCCTACCTTGTCTTCCTACAAAGGACTCGACCTCACCTCTTCTCTTGAGGCTTACCTGCTAGACTTACCTTGCTTGACATCCGATCTGACCCACCAGAGCTTCCCGCCAGCTATCCGGTTTCCTTGACCCAGCTGGACTTCATGTCGATTGTCCGGTCTCTTGACCCAACCAGTCTTCATGCCAGATGTCCAATCTCGTGACCCATCTGGACTTCTTGCTTGGTGTTCGGTCCTCCTAATTTGTCAAGTCTTCTGCCTAGTATTCTGTCAGCAAGACTTACCAAGACTTCCTTCTCATTGCCTAGTATTCGATTTGCCCGACCTACTAGAACTTTCATATTAAGCCTGCACACTTAACACACATATTAAAACACAAGTAATTCCTAATTTTAACTTTGGTTCATACATCAAAACTAAAGAGTGATGCTCCCTGCATCAATAATCTCTTCCTTTTTGATGTATGACAACACATCAGCTAAAATTAGGAGAATCAATTTGCAATGTAACAAGTTCAACACATATTCATATGCATCAAGTTTAAGTATATCAAGTTTAAGTTCATATGCAATGAATGATGTCATGAAATACAATCTTGATATTAAGTAGATGTTCTAACTTTAAACCTCTCTCTCTCCCTTTGGCATACATCAAAATACTATTATCTTTCAAATGCTAAAAATTCAAGATTTGAGAATTTCACAAAAATAAGTTTGGTTTAGGTTAAAAGCTAAGTTTATGAAATAGTGCTTAAGCATTTAAGCTTTTCAAAAAGACTCAATATTTTCAAAGTAAATGTACCTAAGAACATTTCTAAGTACTTAAGCTCTTAACATACTTATATTTTTCAATGTGCATTTCAAAGCAATTAAGCTTTTCAAAAGATATATATATATATATATATATATATCGTAATAAAGCAAAATAATAATAATAATAGCAGTATTATATAAATTTTAGTTATTTAACAGAAATTTTCAGGATGAATTTTGTTAGGCTTGGTCCAATGAGATAACCAATTATAAGTTAGGGATTGATTAATTCAATCAAACTAAAGATATAAATAAACCTAGGTTTAACTTAAAGGGGGCACATGGTTCTTCATTATTTTCTCCCGTCCCCTCTTGCGCTTAGTATCCCCTACAGAGGACTCAGCCTCACCTCTTCACTCGAGACTTATCTACCAGACTTACCTTTCTTGACATCCGATCTGACCCACCAGGGCTTCCCATCAGCTATCCGGTTTCCTTGACCTAGTTGAACTTCATGCCGATTGTCCGGTCTCCTGACTCAATCGGTCTTCATGCTAGATGTCCGATCTCCTGACCCATCAACACTTTTTGTCTAGTGTCTGATCCTTCTGGTCTGTCAAGTCTTCTACCTATTATCCGATCAACACGATCTACTAGGACTTCCTTCTCATTGCCTAGTATCCGGTCTGCCTGACCTACTAGGACTTTCCTGTTAAGCTTGCACACTTAACACACATATTAAAATACAAGTAATTCCTAACTTTAATTATGGTTCATATATCAAAACTAAGGAGTGATGCTCTCTTTATCAATAACTTTCACGTTCTTGGTTATTTTTCACCACAAGTCCTTGACCTTGTAAAGTCTCATCGTTGGCTTTCTTCCGCTGATGAAAATCTAATAGAACACTTGTGACTGTTGGGGATCGGTTGTCGTGCTAGAGGGGAGGGGGTGAATAGTGATTTTGATTTTGCTTTGATTTGATCGCGTGATTTTCTACAAAATATTAGTGCACAGCGGAATATACAAAATAAAATGCACAAACTAAAATACAACAGAAGCACAACACAATATTTATGTGTTTCGGTACTTGGGTTCCTACTCCACAAGGCGAGCTTTAGTTGAGCTCTAGTGATGCACACCACCACTACAAACTTCTCCTTCTTGGTATGATACCGGAGGTGGAGAAACCTCTTACAAGTGTATACAACACAAATATAACAACCAAAACAAGCAATTACAATAAGAATGAATACAAGTAAAGAAAACTTTACATAGAAATGCTTTTGCTTGAATTCTCTTTGGTTGCTTTGTATTGCTCTTGAATGCAACAACACTACCCCTTCAAAATCGGCAAAAAAATAACTTGCAAAATTCTCCCTTTGCTACTCCTTTTATAACCTGTATTAGGCTGATTTAGTACCCAACAGTCGACTGTCAAAAGGCACCAGTCGACTGCATACCTATCCGTTGTCTCACAACGAACCAATCCATGTTTGATTCTGTCTAATGTATACCACAATAGTTGACTTCTATTATCAGCAGTCGACTACTGGCCTGTAGTCGACTGGCCAGTGAACTATGTAATAATCTATGTACTGCTACAGTGCCATTAGTCGACTACCCATATATGACAGTCGACTCCCCAAGGCCAGTCGACTGTTCTAACACCCAGTCGACTGCTAGAGCATAGACAGTAGTCGAGCCTCAATTGACTGAGTCATAATCCCAGTCGACTACTCGAGTCAACTAGGCCTTCTGAGTGTAAAACCCTCGACTAGTCGATTGGTCCATAACCTCAGTCGATTGGTAAACCTCAAACATGAGATTTAACCCAAGTATGATCTCCTTATACTTGATACTCACCCATAGCCTAAACCTAAGCCTTCTAGTCACCTCCATCAACCTCACACCTCTCAGATCCCTCGAGTCTGTGACTCTTCATCCTTCGGGTTAGCCTTCAGGTGCTTCCATCGACTATGTCATGCTAACTGGGTCATTGACAAGGTTCATTTGGACTTATGCTGCCAAGACTATATGTTTGGACTTTACGCTGCCAAAACCTCACCCTTAGACTTTCCCATTGCCAAAGTTCACTTGAAATTTACGCTGCCAAGATAACACACTTAGGCTTATGCTTCCAAGACTTCACTTTTAGACTTTCCAATTGTTAATTACCCATGACTTAGACTTTTAATTGCGAAATACTCATGACTTGGACTTTCTTTGCCAAGACCATTCTTGGACTTTCCAATTGTCAAGTATCCATGACTTGGACTTTCCTTGACAAGACAAATCTTGGACTTTCCAATTGCCAAGACCATGCTTGGACTTCCGAGGTTGATTGCTCCAACAATCTCCCCCATATGACTTTGGATATCCTAATCATCCACTAGTCATATGGTCAACATATGGTCAAAACCATATAGTTAACCAATGGTTAAACCCATTGTCAAACATCAAAATCCTACTCAAGTTCCACTCAAGTTTAGTCAATATTGACCCGGAGCCTATTGCACCAATAGTGACTTCCTCCAGATTTAGAGATTCCTTTTCCCACATTAGAGTTGTACCTAAATTCTCGTACATATGAGATGAGGGTAGAGAGTTTAGCAACATTAGTGCTTTATCTTCATCATCGATCTTCACATCAATCTGCTTTAAATAACTAACAATTTGATCGAAAATATTGATGAGCAGAACCAAATTGGTACCCTCTGTCATCTTAAGCCCAAATAATTTCTGCTAAAGATAGAGATTGTTTGTCAGTGACTTAGATATATATTGTCTTTCCAATTTTATTGCCACAGGTGATTCCTCATCCATGACGTGATATATCACATCATCTATTAGGCAAAGCCTTATTGCCACCACCCTTGCCTATAATTCTTCCCAGTCCACCTTCTCCATGCTATCTAATTTCTCTTCTCCTAATGCCTTCATCATACCTTGTTGCACCAGCAAATCCTTAACCCTCCTCTGCCACAATTCGAAATTTCCAGTTCCATCGAGATTCACCAAGGCGAATTTCACAGAAGAGATACCCACCATGATGAACCTTGACTCTGATACCACTTGTTGTGAGCACGAGATCACCAATCAACAAGAACGAAGAACGTCGAAGGAAGAAATAACCAAATGAGAGAGAAGAACAACATGAATTTAATGTGGTCAGGTAAAGATTTCCTTAAACCACAAAAATTGTTGGTGCAGGGGTACCAGATAATCGAACCTAGATTTTGATTATGGAAAAGGTTCAAAATTAAGCTATTATTGTTATCTCATGAGGTGTGTCAAGTGTGCAGGAAATGATTAAGCTAAGCTGAAGGTCAGCGACACCCAGATAATCTCAGAATGAGAAATCGAGGTGGTCAGGCGACAACAGGAGAACCTCATTGGAGTCGAGGAACCTTGGTGCAACCGGAAGCCAAGCAACAGGTCAGGAGGACCAGAGATAAGCACCGAGTGCAGAGTAATTGAGAGGCTGTGTCCTCCATACGGGGACAAACAAGGGCGGCGATCCGACTAAGACTTCCTGGGGAGGTCTAGTTTGAGATTGGACGATAAGGAACTGTTGTAATGTCTATTACTCGACATTTCTGTGCTAAGTCTATACTACAGGTGAGTGACCAAGCCAACAGTCGACTGAAGGCTATTGGCAGTCGGATGATGCTACCATTAGTCGACTCATATTCAAACTTGTCAGCATGAAGAAAGTCAAGATAATTTCCACCAAAAGTGGGGGGATGAAAAGACTAGATCTCAACAAGCTAGGGTTTGAAGGGCTATAAAAGAAGAGGCTTTTCACCTCTTTGTATAATATATTCTTGCTCCCAAAGTGCTCCAATGACACCAAGCTTCAACGACAATGCTACGCCACTGTAACGCCGACACTACGACAAGTTTCTATTCCTTCATCGGTACTTCAAGTTAAAGTTGTCATTTGTTTTGTTTTAATTTCTTGTACTCGAGCTTTCAATCGAAAAGAGGAGAGGTAGGCTTGTTGCCTCTTCCTCTATCTTATTTTTATTGTAACTGTCATCTCCTACCTCTAACGAGGAGGAGACTTTTAGTGAATTGCCCCATTATACGCGGTCAAGGATCGCGGGACCTTGGAGTAGCAACCTTTCGATTGTGAACTAAGTAAAAATAAAGGTGTTCATCTTACTTTTGTTTTACTCTTATTTCCGCTGCAATACTCGAGTTTTTGACGAACAAAATGAAAAGTTTTACGATCACTATTCACCCCCTCTAGCGATTCTTCAATCCAACAATTGCTATCAGAGCGGGGGCACTCAGATTTGGTGCAACCACCGATCGAACAAGTTTTATTTCTTTTTGTACTTTTTGTTTAATTTAAGTTTTTGTTATCCCGCACTACTAATCCAAGACAAAGTCTTGGCAATTTGTGTGTTTATCGTGTTTTTTTGTAAGCTTTTATTGAATGGCCCATCTCTAGGGATTTAACACCACCCAACCTCCATTTTACAGTAGAGATGACTTCCATTATTGGAAGGGTTGGATGGAGTGTTATCTCAAAACCCAAGTCGAGATGTGGATAGTCATCCAGACTGGGTTCACCCTTCCAAACAATGAAGACGGTGAATACTTCGACTGTGACAAGTGGACGAATGCCATGAAGTGTCAAGTGGAGGCCAATGCAAGGGCTACACAAATTCTTCAATACGGTCTCTCCAAGGAAGAGCTCAACCACGTCGACCCATTCATCAGTGCGAAGGACCTATGGAACAAGCTCATCGAGCTACATGAAGGAACGACCGACACAAAGGTATGCAAACGGGACCTCCTTCTAAATAAATTATTTAATTTAAAAATGCAGGACCACGAGTCAGCGACTCAACTCCATGCAAGGATTCAAAACATCATTAACGGATTACACTCAATCGGAGAAAAGGTGGAGAATCGGGATGTAATAAGGTATGCCTTGAATGCATTTCCTAGGACCACTTTATGGGCATATATGGTTGATGGCTACAAAGTATCTAGAGACTTATCTAAAATTAGACTAGATGAGCTATTTTCTGAATTTGAATTGCACGAACAATCTAACTCGGCCCCGGTTGAGAAAGGTATTGCCTTGGTTGCAGGTCAAAGAAAGAAGGTAAAGAGCAAACAACCTCACGAAGAAGAAGAGGAGTACGAATCGAAGGTGAAGGATAAGATGGAGACTGAGCTAGTGAATCTAGTTCGGAAGATGATCAAGAGCAGAAGATGACTTATCAAGCAATCCAAGGAGAAGAGACCCGAGCAAGGTTCAAATTACAAATGCTATGAATGCAACAAAAGGGGTCACATAAAATCCGATTGTCCAAAGATAAAGAACAAGCAACCACAAACAAAGAAAGCCTTCAACGCAACTTGGGAAGAGTCGTCGAAGGAAGAAGACGAACTCAACAACCTAGCATTCATGGCCAAACCAACCGAGCCCGAAGATGAATCGAAACTCGAAACAAACTATGAGTCTGGGATCGAGTCCGACTCCAGAACCGACAACGAACATAATCCAGAATCATTTCTGTCTTGTGGGTTGCTGTCTTGAATTGCACTCTACTTTGCTTTGCAAGAACACAAAATTTGTAGAAGCTAAGTTTGCATATCTTGATGCCCTTCAATAAATTCCTTTTATGAAGCTCTATCATTCCATGCTTACCCATATGATCTAGCCGCATGTGCCACAATATCGTATCATCGGATTTTAATTCTATAGCAACAACTCCACCTACAATTGTCATCCCTAGCAGCTTATAAATGTTCCTTGCTATTTTCTGTCCTTTCATTACCGTCAAAGCACCCTTATTGACTTTCATAGTTCTACTCACAAGCTTATAACTACAACCATTACCATCCAAAGTCCCCAAGGAAATTAGATTATTTCTCAGATCCGGTACATGTATGACATCACATAATGTTCTAACTACACCATCAAATATCTTGAACCTGACATTCCCTATCCTAATGACTTTGCAACATGCATCGTTACCAATTAGAACAGAACCAGAATTAACCTATTTATATATATCAAACAAATCTTTGTTAGGTGTCATGTGATATGAGCATGCTGAGTCTAGGATCCATGAATCTGTTAATTGTTGTGAGCTTGATAAGACGGAATGCATGTCGCCATCGTCGCTCTTTGAATTTTCTTCTTCTACTATGTTCACAGACTTCAATAAACCATCTTTCTCTATGTCAGTCTTCTTTCTCTCTGGGAAATCTCTCTTGATATGCCCCTTTACTCAACATTTTTAGCATGTAATATCCTTCTTCTTTCTCAATTTAGATCAGGCCTTATTATTTCTCGACCCATGTCGTGTATTGCTCCTTTTGTAGGATTGAGATTTTCGAGAGCGGGGGTGAATCTGGAGTTATAACTTTTTTTTAAACTTTTTAAAACTTATCTTTTGTTTTGAAATACAAGAGTATTTGCAGTGGAAAAATAAGTAAATGAAGATAATTGTTTTTACTTGGTTCACAACCTGATTTGGGTTGCTACTCTAAGGCCCATAGCTCTCCGAGAGCTACCTCGATGGACAATCCATTAAAAAGCCCTCCAATTTGAAACTCTCAAATTCGGAGGGTATTCGCCTTTTACAAATTCTAAGGGTAAGGTAACAAGCTACCTTCCCTTTACAAATATAAGCACACAAGTGAAATGAAAATTACAAGAATTTAAAGCTTATATCGACACTTGAAATGTTGCTCGAAGAGTAGTGTTGGCGTGTTGAGACTAGTTGCAGAAGACGAATGAAGGCAACAACAATTGGACGTATTAGCGATTCATAATTCGGAGATGGTCCTCCAATTCTTTTAAAAACACTTTTTAGTCGATTAGAACACCCTCCAGTCGACTCCAAATTAGCCCGTCAATTTGGTACTTCTGTCCTTCCCAATCGATTGGACTTGGTCCAGTTGACTCCAGGTCACCTGGCTCCGCTCTTGCATAGTTTGGGAAATTACCTATCCCAGTTAGTTGGACCTCTCCAGTCGACTGGAGTTCTTGCCATCTCAGTAAGCCGATCTGCAGTCGATCACCAGCTCAAACTGCCAACTAGGTGTTTCATTTAACTTGACCATATCCAATCGACTGAACCTTAGTCAACTGTAATCCTTTCAGTCGACTGGAGCCCTGCAAAACAAGATTAGCAATGCACACAATATGAAATGTAATGACAGTAGTAATATTGTCCGATCTCGACTTCTTTGTCCCATGCAGACTATCCGTCGGATCGACACCTACCTTGTCTTCCTACAAAGGACTCGACCTCACCTCTTCTCTTGAGGCTTACCTACCAGACTTACCTTGCTTGACATCCGATCTGACCCACCAGGGCTTTCCACCAGCTATCCAGTCTCCTTAACCCAGCTGGACTTCATGCCGATTGTCCGGTCTCCTGACCCAACCAATCTTCATTCCAGATGTCCGATCTCGTGACCCATCTGGACTTCTTGCTTGGTGTTCGGTCCTCCTAATCTGTCAAGTCTTCTGCCTAGTATTCTGTCAGCAAGACCTACCAAGACTTCCTTCTCATTGCCTAGTATCCGATTTGCCCGACCTACTAGAACTTTCCTGTTAAGCCTGCACACTTAACACGTATATTAAAACACAAGTAATTCCTAATTTTAACTATGATACATACATCAAAACTAAAGAGTGATGCTCCCTGCATCAATAATCTCTCCCTTTTTGATGTATGATAACACATCAACTAAAGTTAGGAGAATAAATTTGCAATGTATCAAGTTCAACACATATTCATATGCATCAAGTTTAAGTATATCAAGTTTAAGTTCATATGCAATGAATGATGTCGTGAAATACAATCTTGATATTAAGTAGATGTTCTAACTTTAAACCTCTCTCTCCCCCTTTGGCATACATCAAAATACTATTATCTTTCAAATGCTAAAAATTCAAGATTTGAGAATTTCACAAAAATAAGTTTGGTTTTGGTTAAAAGCTAAGTTTATGAAATAGTGCTTAAGCATTTAAGCTTTTCAAAAAGACTCAAGATTTTCAAAGTAAATGTACCTAAGAACATTTCTAAGTACTTAAGCTTTTAACATACTTATATTTTTCAACGTGCATTTCAAAGCAATTAAGCTTTTTAAAAGATATATATATATATATATATATATATATATATATATATATATATATATATATATATATATATATATATATATATATATATATATATATAATAATAGCAGTATTATATAAATTTTAGTTATTTAACAGAAATTTTCGGGATAAATTTTGTTAGGCTTGGTCCAATGAGATAACCAATTATAAGTTAGGGATTGATTAATTCAATCAAACTAAAGATATAAATAAACGTAGGTTTAACTTAAAGGGGGCACATAGTTCTTCATTCTTTTCTCCCGTCCCCTCTTGCGCTTAGTATCCCCTACAGAGGACTCGGCCTCACCTCTTCACTCGAGGCTTATCTACCGAACTTACCTTTCTTGACATCCGATCTGACCCGCCAGGGCTTCCCATCAGCTATCTGGTCTCCTTGACCCAGTTGAACTTCATGTCGATTGTCCAGTCTCCTAACTCAATCAATCTTCATGTCAGATGTCCGGTCTCTTGACCCATCAACACTTTCTGTCTAGTGTCTGATCCTCCTGGTCTGTCAAGTCTTCTACCTATTATCCGATCAACACGATCTACTAGGACTTCCTTCTCATTGCCTAGTATCCGATCTGTCTGACCTACTAGGACTTTCCTGTTAAGCTTGCACACTTAACAAACATATTAAAACACAAGTAATTCCTAACTTTAATTATGGTTCATATTTCAAAACTAAGGAGTGATGCTCTCTGTATCAATAACTTTCACGTTCTTGGTTATTTTTCACCACAAGTCCTTGACCTTGTAAAGTCTCATCGTTGGCTTTCTCCCGCTGATGAAAATCTAATAGAACACTTGTGACTGTTGAGGATCGGTTGTCGTACTAGAGGGGAGAGGGTGAATAGCGATTTTGATTTCGCTTTGATTCGATCGCGTGATTGTCTACAAAATATTAGTGCACAGCGGAATATACAAAATAAAATGCACAAACTAAAATACAACAGAAGCATAACACAATATTTATGTGATTCAGTACTTGGGTTTCTACTCCACAGGGCGAGCTTTAGTTGAGCTCTAGTGATGCACACCACCACTATAAACTTCTTCTTCTCGGTATGATACCGGAGGTGGAGAAACCTCTTACAAGTGTATACAACACAAATATAACAACCAAAACAAGCAATTACAATAAGAATGAATACAAGTAAAGAAAACTTTACATAGAAATGCTTTTGCTTGAATTCTCTTTGGTTGCTTTGTATTGCTCTTGAATGCAACAACACTACCCCTTCAAAATCGACAAAAAAATAACTTGCAAAATTCTCCCTTTGCTACTCCTTTTATAACCTGCATTAGGTTGATTTAGTACCCAACATTCGACTGTCAAAAGGCACCAGTCGACTGCACACCTATCCGTTGTCTCACAACGGACCAATCCATGTTTGATTCTGTCCAACGTATACCACAACAGTTGACTGCTATTATCAGCAGTCGACTACCGGCCTGTAGTCGACTGGCCAGTGAACTATGCAATAATCTATGTACTGTTACAGTGCCATCAGTCGACTACCCATATATGACAGTCGACTCCCCAAGCCCAGTCGACTGGTCTAACTCCCAATCGACTGCTAGAGCACAGACAGTAGTCGAGCCTCAATTGACTGAGTCATAATCCCAGTCAACTACTCGAGTCAACTAGGCCTTCTGAGTGTAAAACCCTCGACTAGTCGATTAATCCATAATCTCAGTCGACTGGTAAACCTCAAACATGAGACTTAACCCAAGTATGATCCCCTTATACTTGATACTCACCCATAGCCTAAACCTAAGCCTTCTAGTCACCTCCATCAACCTCACACCTCTCAGATCCCTCGAGTCTGTGACTCTTCATCCTTCGGGTTAGCCTTTAGGTGCTTCCATCGGCTATGTCATGCTAACCGGGTCATTGACAAGGTTCATTTGGTCTTATGCTACCAAGACTATATGTTTGGACTTTACGTTGCCAAAACCTCACCCTTGGGCTTTCCCATTGCCAAAGTTCACTTGGAATTTATGCCGCCAAGACAACACACTTGGGCTTATGCTGCCAAGACTTCACTTTTAGACTTTCCAATTGTTAAGTACTAATGACTTAGACTTTTAATTGCGAAATACTCATGACTTGGACTTTCTTTGCCAAGACCATTCTTGGACTTTCCAATTGTCAAGTATCCACGACTTGGACTTTTCTTTCCAAGACCATTCTTGGACTTTCCAATTGCCAAGACCATGCTTGGACTTCCGAGGTTGATTGCTTCAACAATCTCCCCCATATGACTTTGGATATCCTAATCATCCTCTAGTCATATGGTCAACATATGGTCAAAACCATATAGTTAACCAATGGTTAAACCCATTCTCAACCCATTGTTAAACATTAAAATCCTACTCAAGTCCTACTCGAGTTTAGTCAACATTGACCTGGTGCCTATTGCACCAATAGTGACTTCCTCCAGATTTAGAGATTCCTTTTCCCACATTAGAGTTGTACCTAAATTCTCGTACATATGAGATGAAGGTAGAGAGTTTAGCAACATTAGCGCTTTATCTTCATCATCGATCTTCACATCAATCCGCTTTAAATAACTAACAATTTGATCGAAAATATTGATGAGCATAACCAGATTGGTACCCTCTGTCATCTTAAGCCCAAATAATTTCTGCTAAAGATAGAGCTTGTTTGTCAGTGACTTAGATATATATTGTCTTTCCAATTTCTACCAAATTGCCACAGTTGATTCCTCATCCATGATGTGATATATCACATCATCTGTTAGGCAAAGCCTTATTGCCACCACCCTTGCCTATAATTCTTCCCAGTCCACCTTCTCCATGCTATCCAATTTCTCTTCTCCTAATGCCTTCATCATACCTTGTTGCACCAGCAAATCCTTAACCCTCCTCTGCCACAATTCGAAATTTCCAGTTCCATCGAGATTCACTAGGGCGAATTTCACAGAAGAGATACCCACCATGATGAACCTTGACTCTGATACCACTTGTTGTGAGCATGAGATCACCAATCAACAAGAATGAAGAACGTCGAAGGAAGAAATAACCAAATGAGAGAGAAGAACAACATGAATTTAATGTGGTCGGGTAAAGATTGCCTTACTCCACAAAAATTGTTGGTGCAGGAGGATCAGATAATCGAACCTAAATTTTGGTTATGGCAAAGGTTCAAAGTTAAGCTATTATTGTTTTCTCATGAGGTGTGTTAAGTGTGTAGGAAATGATTAAGCTAAGATGAAGGTCAGCGACGCCCAAATATTCTCGGAATGAGAAATTGAGGTGGTCAGGCGACACCAGGAGAACCTCATTGGAGTCGAGGAACCTTGGTGGCAACCGAAAGCCAATCAACAGGTCAGGAGGACCAGAGATAAGCACTTAGTGTAGAGTAATGGAGCGGCCATGTCCTCCATACGGGGACAAACTAGGGAGGCGATCTGACTAAGACTTTCGGGGGAGGTCTAGGTTGAGATCGGACGGTAAGGAACTGTTGTAATGTCTATTACTCGACATTTCTATGCTAAGTCTATGCTACAGGTGAGTGACCAAGCCAACAGTCGACTGAAGGCTATTGGTAGTCGGCTGATGCTACCATCAGTCGACTCCTATTCAAACTTGTCAGCTCGAAGAAAGTCAAGATAATTTCCACCAAAAGTGGGGGGATGAAAAGTCTAGATATCAACAAGCTAGGGTTTGAAGGGCTATAAAAGAATAGGCTTTTCACCTCTTTGTATAATCTATTCTTGCTCCCAAAGTGCTCCAATGACACCAAGCTTCAACGACAATGCTATGCCACTGTAATGCCGACGCTACGACAAGTTTCTATTCCTTCATCGGTACTTCAAGTTAAAGTTGTCATTTGTTTTGTTTTAATTTCTTGTACTCGAGCTTTCAATCGAAAAGAGGAGAGGTAGGCTTGTTTCCTCTTCCTCTATCTTATTTTTATTGTAACCGTCATCTCCTACCTCCAACGAGGAGGAGACTTATAGTGAATTGCCCCATTATACGCAGTCAAGGATCGCGGGACCTTGGAGTAGCAACTTTTCGGTTGTGAACTAAGTAAAAACAAAGGTGTTCATCTTACTTTTGTTTTACTCTTATTTCCGCTGCAATACTCGAGTTTTTGATGATCAAAATGAAAAGTTTTACGATCGCTATTCATCCCCTCTAGCGATTCTCCGATCCAACAATTGCTATCAAAGTGGGGGCACTCAGATTTGGTGCAACCACCGATCGAGCAAGTTTTATTTCTTTCTGTAGTTTTCGTTTAATTTAAGTTTTTGTTATCCCACACTACTAATCCAAGACAAAGTCTTGGCAATTCGTGTGTTTATCGTGTTTTTGTGCAAGCTTTTATTGAATGACCCATCTCTAGGGGTTTAACACCGCCTGACCTCCATTTTACAACAGAGATGACTTCCATTATTGGAAGGGTTGGATGGAGTGTTATCGCAAAACCCAAGTCGAGATGTGGATAGTCATCCAGACTGGGTTCACCCTTCCAACCAATGAAGACGGTGAATACTTCAACTGCGACAAGTGGACGAACGCCATGAAGTGTCAAGTGGAGGCCAATGCAAGGGCTACACAAATTCTTCAATATGGTCTCTCCAAGGAAGAGCTCAACCACGTCGGCCCGTTTATCAGTGTGAAGGACCTATGGAACAAGCTCATCGAGCTACATGAAGGAACGATCGACACAAAGGTATGCAAACGGGACCTCCTCCTAAATAAATTATTTAATTTAAAAATGCAGGACCACAAGTCAGCGACTCAACTCCACGCAAGGATTCAGAACATCATTAACGGATTACACTCAATCAGACAAAAGGTGGAGAATTGGGATGTAATAAGGTATGCCTTGAATGCATTTCCTAGGACCACTTTGTGGGCATATATGATTGATGCCTACAAAGTGTCTAGAGACTTATCTAAAATTAGACTAGACGAGCTATTTTCTGAATTTGAATTGCATGAACAATCTAACTCGACCCCGGTTGAGAAAGGTATTGCCTTGGTTGCAGGTCAAAGAAAGAAGGTAAAGAGCAAACCACCTCACGAAGAAGAAGAGGAGTACAAATCGGAGGTGAAGGATGAGATGGAGACTGAGCTAGTGAATCTAGTTCGGAAGATGATTAAGAGCAGAAGACGAACTATCAAGCAATCCAAGGAGAAGAGACCCGAGCAAGGTTCAAATTACAAATGCTATGAATGCAACAAAAGGGGCTACATAAAATCCGATTGTCCAAGGATAAAGAACAAGCAACCACAAACAAAGAAAGCCTTCAACGCAACTTGGGAAGAGTCGTCGAAGGAAGAAGACGAACTCAATAACCTAGCATTCATGGCCAAACCAACCGAGCCCGAAGATGAATCGGA
This sequence comes from Wurfbainia villosa, assembly GCA_025175895.1. Lineage (NCBI taxonomy): Eukaryota > Viridiplantae > Streptophyta > Magnoliopsida > Zingiberales > Zingiberaceae > Wurfbainia > Wurfbainia villosa. The sequence continues at coordinate 7,653,871 of CM045995.1, read as the reverse complement.
ACCCGAAACGAACTATCAGTCTGAGATCGAGTCTGACTCCGGAACCGACAATGAACTTCAATTCAAGACAAGCCATGGATCCACATCCGGTTCAAAAGATTCGATAAAGGTAAGTCTATCTCTAATTGATACTTTGTATAGTACAATTAAATACTTAACTAAAAAGTTAGCTAAGTCCGAGTCCAAGTCGAGACCTTGGTTAAGGAGGTCAAACTCCTTAAGCATAAGGTCTCCCTAACCGCTTTGACTAGTCAAGTTCACGAGGGAAACTCAACTCAAGTTGAAAAACTTGAGGAAGAGAATTCTCTCTTGAAAGGACAAGTTCAAGAGCTTAGGAAAACATTGGAAAGGCTTACTTTGGGTCCAAGGGTCTTGATCTACTACTTGGATCACAAAGGGCCGTGTACAATAAGGCTGAACTCAGATTTATATCAACCATAATGAACAAATAGTATATATGTCTATTGTTAGTCGAAACAAACAAAAAGTCCAAACATGGGCCCCTAAGACCTTTTTGAATTAACAATTAGGATCAACCAAGTATTGGGTTTCCAAGGACCAAATCCACAACGTGGAAAGACCGCATCGGTTCAATGGTCCAGGGAGAGCTAATACTAAAATTGTATGCTCTACTTCTTGATTTAGCTTTGCATGCTTAGTTACTTTTTGTTTTAATTTTTAGAACATCTAGATAGGATCAATAGTTAGTCAACCTTGATAATATAGTATCAGGACGTGGTGAGATGATAGTACGTTAGGGAAACGAGGTCCTGTGCACTCGAGCTAGATAAGGAGAATCTAGCTTGATGCACTTGGCTAAGTTGAATTAGCTGAAGCTACCTCGCCACATCCTAAACTAGTTAGACAAGGAAGTAACCCTAAGTGACTTAAGTGAACATTTTCTTAAAATTGGCTTTGTCACAGGAAGTGGTCGTTGTTTTGATCAAATAAGGCCTTAGTGCCTCGCCACGATCTGGAAGCCATTTTTTCGAAAAGTTTACTTAATGATCTAAAGGTTAAATCCAAATCTAACCCAGGGTTAATTATCTTCAAATCACTAAATTTAATCAAGTTAAAACTGAAGTCATCTCACAAAACATATAAGGTTAACATGTTTGATCATGTAGAAAGGGTGAGATGATTCATAGGCTAAAATTTTCAAACAACTTTAAAATTCCAATATCCGATCCAACTACTATATGTGTAGGATCAATGAATGTTGGATAGTGCGTGTTCCCGACATATGACTGGAGATCGACTAAAGTTTTCGAAGCTCAGATTCAAAAACCAAGGATCGGTAGCATTCAGAAACAACGGGAAGTTCAAAATCATCAGATCAGGTAATATTGAGCTAAACTCGAACTTCATAATTCATCAAGCACTTTTAGTTGAACATTTTGAATTTAATCTCCTTAGTGTAAGTCAATTGTGTGACAATAATTATAAGGTCATTTTCCTACCGAATGAATGCTTAATTAAAAATAGTGATTCTTCAAAAACTATACTTAAGGGAACTAGGAATAGTAACATTTACGTAATCAACTTACCCAACTCCTCAACCAAGTGTCTAATGACACAACAAGAAGAATCTTGGTTGTGACATCGATGACTCGGCCACTATCATCCAAGACTCATGCACAAAATGAGTTAGAGTGGTTTAGTTAGAGGTCTAACCAACCTAAATAACCTAGAAAACAAAATATGTCATGCTTGTCAATAAGGTAAACAAACTAGGACTTCACATCAACTAACTAATCAAGAAAAAACTAATAGTGTACTTGAGCTCCTACACTTAGACCTTTTTGACTCTCATGGAGCCAAGTCACTAAACGGAAGTCATTACTATTGATGCAGTGAGCATCACTCCTTAGTTTTGATGTATGAACCACAGTTAAATGTTAGGATTCACTTGTGTTCTAATATAAGTGTTAAGTGTGCAGGCTTAATAGGAAGTCCTAGTAGGTTGTGTTGACCGAATACTAGGCACGTATCTTGGTAGATCAAGAGGATCAGACACCAAGCATGAAGTCCAGATGGGTCGCGTGGATCGGACATTTGGTATGAAGACCGATTGAGTTAGCAGATCGGACAATCGACAAAAAGTTTAGCTAGGTCAGGCAGACTGGACAGCTGGTGGAAGCCCTGGTGGGTGAGATCGGATATCAAGAATGGAAAGTCCGACAGGTAGCCGACAGGTAAGCCTCGAGTGAAGAGGTGCGGCCGAGTCCTCTGTAGGGGGACAAAGCTAGGCGTCGATCCGATAAAAAGTGCGCATGAGACTTAGTAGTCGAGATCGGGCAGTATTAATATTGCCAATTCATATTATATTGTATATTGTGATAATCTGGTTTTGCAGGTTTTCAGTCGACTGGAATCTAGTTGACTGGAATACCCAGTTAGAAGTTTTGAGCTGGTGCTTGATCGGATATCAAGAAGCACAGATGGAAAGAGTTCCAGTCGACTGGGAGAGTTCCAGTCGACTGAAATGGGAAATTTCCCGATGCGGAGCCGAGTGACGTGGAGTCGACTGGAGAGGTTCCAGTCGACTGCACACCTATCTGTTGTCTCACAACGAATCAATCCACATTTGATTCTATCCAACGTATACCACAACAGTCGACTGCTATTACCAACAGTCGACTACTGGCCTGTAGTCGACTGGCCAATGAACTATGCAATAATCTATGTACTGCTACAGTGCCATCAGTCGACTGCCCAAGGCTAGTCGACTGATCTAACCCCTAGTCGATTGCTAGAGCATAGACAGTAGTCGAGCCTCAGTTGACTGGGTCATAATCCCAGTCGACTGCTCGAGTCAACTAGGCCTTCCGAGTGTAAGCCCTCGACTAGTCGATTGGTCCATAACCCCAGTCGACTGGTCCATAATCTCAGTCGACTGGTAAACCTCAAACATGAGATTTAACCCAAGTATGATCCTCGTATACTTGATACTCACCCATAGCCTAAACCTAAGCCTTCTAGTTACCTCCATCAACCTCACACCCCTCAGATCCCTCAAGTTTGTGACGCTTCATCCTTTGTGTTAGCCTTCAGGTGCTTCCATCGGCTATGTCATGCTAACTAGGTCTTTGCCAAGGTTCATTTGGACTCATGCTGCCAAGAATATATGCTTGGACTTTACGCTGCCAAAACCTCACCCTTAGACTTTTCCATTGCCAAAGTTCAATTGGAATTTACGCCGCCAAGACTACACACTTAGGCTTATCCTGCTAAGACTTCACTTTTACACTTTCCAATTGTTAATTACCCATGACTTGGACTTTCAATTGCCAAATACCCATAACTTGGACTTTCTTTGTCAAGACCATTCTTAGACTTTCAAATTGTCAAGTATCCATGACTTGGACTTTTCTTGCCAAGACCATTCTTGGACTTTCCAATTGCCAAGACCATGCTTGGACTTTCACATGCCAAGACCATGCTTGGACTTCCGAGGTTGATTGCTCCAACAATCTCCCCCAAATAATCTCCCCCATATGACTTTGGATATTTTAATTATCCACTAGTCATATAGTCAACATATGGTCAAAACCATATAGTTAACCAATGGTCAAATCCATTGTCAAACATCAAAATCCTACTAAAGTCCCACTCGAGTTTAGTCAACATTGACCCGGAGCCTATTGCACCAATAGTGACTTCCTCCAGATTTAGAGATTCCTTTTCCCACATTTGAGTTGTACCTAAATTCTCGTACAAAGAAGATGAAGGTAGAGAGTTTAGCAACATTAGCGTTTTATCTTCATCATCGATCTTCACATCAATCTTCTTCAAATCACTAACAATTTGATCGAAAATATTGATGAGCAAAGCCAGATTGGTACCCTCTGTCATCTTAAGCCCAAATAATTTCTGCTAAAGATAGAGCTTGTTTGTCAGTGACTTGGATATATATTATCTTTCCAATTTCTACCAAATTTCCACAGGTGATTCCTCATCCATGACGTGATATATCACATCATCTGTTAGGCAAAGCCTTATTGCCACCACCCTTGCCTATAATTCTTCCCAGTCCAGCTTTTCCATTCTATCCAATTTCTCTCCTCCTAATGCCTTCATCATACCTTGTTGCACCAGGAAATCCTTAACCCTCGTCTGCCACAATTCGAAATTTCCAATTCCATTGAGATTCACTAGGGCAAATTTCACAGAAGAGATACCCACCATGATGAACCTTGACTCTGATACCACTTGTTATGAGTACGAGATCACCAATCAACAGGAGCGAAGAACGTTGAAGGAAGAAATAACCAAATGAGAGAGAAGAACAACATGAATTTAATGTGGTCGGGTAAATATTGCCTTACTCCACAAAAATTGTTGGTGCAGGGGCACCAGATAATCGAACCTAGATTTTTGTTATGGCAAATGTTCAAAGTTAAGCTATTATTGTTATCTCACGAGCTGTGTTAAGTGTGCAGGAAATGATTAAGCTAAGTTGAAGGTCAGCGACACCCAGAAAATCTTGGAATGAGAAATCGAGGTGGTCAGGCGACACCAGGAGAACCTCGTTGGAGTTGAGGAACCTCGGTGGCAACCGGAAGCCAAGCAACAGATCAGGAGGAACAGATGTAAGCACTGAGTGCAGAGTAATGGAGCGGATGTGTCCTCCTTACGGGGACAAACTTAGGCGGCAATCCAACTAAGACTTCCGGGGGAAGGTCTAGGTTGAGATCGAAAGGTAAGGAACTGTTGTAATGTCTATTACTCGACATTTCTGTGCTAAGTCTATGCTGCAGGTGAGTGACCAAAACAACAGTCGACTGAAGGATATTGGCAGTCGACTGATGCTACCATCAGTCGACTGCTATTCAAACTTGTCAGCTGGAAGAAAGTCAAGATAATTTCCACCAAAAGTGGGGGGATGAAGAGCTTTCACTAAGATCTAGATCTCAACAAGCTAGGGTTTGAAGGGCTATAAAAGAAGAGGCTTTTCACCTCTTTGTATAATCTATTCTTGCTCCCAAAGTGCTCCAATGACACCAAGCTTCAACGACAATGCTACACCACTGTAACGCCGATGCTACGACAAGTTTCTATACCTTCATTGGTCCTTCAAGTTAAAGTTGTCATTTGTTTTGTTTTAATTTCTTGTACTCGAGCTTTCAATCGAAAAGAGGAGAGGTAGGCTTGTTTCCTCTTCCTCTATCTTATTTTTATTGTAACCGTCGTCTCTTACCACCAATGAGGAGGAGACTTTTAGTGAATTGCTCCATCATACGCGGTCAAGGATCGCGGGGCTTTAGAGTAGCAACCTTTCGGTTGTGAACTAAGTAAAAACAAAGGTGTTCATCTTACTTTTGTTTTACTCTTATTTTCGCTACAATACTCGAGTTTTCGATGAACAAAATGAAAAGTCTTACGATCGCTATTCACCCCCTCTAGCGATTCTCCGATCCAACAATTGCTATCAGAGCGGGAGCGCTCAGATTTGGTGTAACCACCGATCGAGCAAATTTTATTTCTTTTTGTACTTTTCGTTTAATTTAAGTTTTAGTTATCCCGCACTACTAATCCAAGACAAAGTCTTGGCAATTCGTGTGTTTATCATGTTTTGTGCAAGGTTTTATCGAATAGCCCATCTCGAGGGGTTTAACACCGCCTGACCTCATTTTACAACAGAGATGACTTTCATTATTGGAAGGGTTGGATGGAGTGTTATCTCAAAACCCAAGTCGAGATGTTGATAGTCATCCAGACTGGGTTCACCCTTCCAACCAATGAAGACGGTGAATACTTCGACTGCGACAAGTGGACGAACGCCATGAAGTGTCAAGTGGAGGCCAATGCAAGGGCTACACAAATTCTTCAATATGGTCTCTCCAAGGAAGAGCTCAACCACATCAACTTGTTCATCAGTGCGAAGAACCTTTGGAACAAGCTCATCAAGCTACATGAAGGAACGACCGACACAAAGGTATGCAAACGGGACCTCCTCCTAAATAAATTATTTAAATTAAAAATGCAGGACCACGAGTCGGCGACTCAACTCCACGCAAGGATTCAGGACATCATGAATGGACTACACTCAATCGGACAAAAGGTGGAGAATCGAGATGTAATAAGGTATGCCTTGAATTCATTTCCTAGGACCACTTTGTGGGCATCTATGGTTGATGGCTACAAAGTATCTAGAGACTTATCTAAAATTAGACTAGATGAGCTATTCTCTGAATTTGAATTACACGAGAAATCTAACTCGGCCCCAGTTGAGAAAGGTATTACCTTGGTTGCAGGTCAAAGGAAGATGGTAAAAAGCAAACCACCTCTCGAAGAAGAAGAGGAGTACGAATCGGAGGTGAACGATGAGATGGAGACTGAGCTAGTGAATCTAGTTCGGAAGATGATCAAGAGCAGAAGATGACCTATCAAGCAATCCAAGGAGAAGAGACCTGAGCAAGGTTCAAATTACAAATGCAATAAATGCAACAAATGGGGTCACATTAAATTCGATTGTCCAAGGATAAAGAATAAGCAACCACAAACAAAGAAAGCCTTCAACGCAATTTAGGAAGAGTCGTCGAAGGAAGAAGACAAACTCAACAACCTAGCATTCATGGCCAAACCAACCGAACCCAAAGGTGAATCGGAACCCAAAATGAAATATGAGTCCGAGATTGAGTCCGACTCCGGATCCGACAACGAACTTCAATTCAAGACAAGCCATGGATCCGCATCTGGTTCAAAAGATTCGATCAAGGTAAGTCGATATCTAATTGATACTTTATATAGTGCAATTAAATACTTAACTAAGAAGTTAACTAAGTCCAAGTCCAAGGTCGAGACCTTGGTTAAGGAGGTTAAACTCCTTAAGCATAAGGTCTCTTTAACCTCTTCGACTAGTCAAGTTCAAGAGGGAAACTCGACTCAAGTTGAAAAACTTGAGGAAGAGAATTCTCTCTTGAAAGGACAAGTTCAAGAGCTTAGGAAAACATTGGAAAGGCTTACTTTGGGTCCAAGGGTCTTAACCTACTACTTGGATTGCAAAGGGCCGTGTACAATAAGACTGGACTCGGATTTAGATCAACCATAATGAACAAATAGTATATATGTCGATTGTTAGTCGAAACAAAAAAAAAGTCCAAGCATGGGTCCCTAAGACCTTTTTGAATTCACAATTAGGATCAGCCAAGTATTGGGTTCCCAAGGACCAAATCCACTACGTGGAATGATCACATCGGTTCAATGGTCCAGGGGGAGCTAATACTAAAATTGTATGCTCTACTTCTTGATTTAGCTTTGCATGCTTAGTGGCTTTTTGTTTTAATTTTTAGAACGGCTAGATAGGATCAATAGTTAGCAAACCTAGATAATATAGTATCAGGACGCGGTGAGATGATAGTACGTTAGGGAAACGAGGTCCTGTGCACCCGAGCTAGATAAGGAGAATCTAGCTTGATGCACTTGGCTAAGTTGAATTAGCTGAAGCTACCTCGCCACATCCTAAACTAGTTAGACCAAGAAGTAACCCTAAGTGACTTAAGTGAACATTTTCTTAAAATTGTCTTTGTCTAAGGAAGTGGTCATTGTTCCGATCAAAGAAAGCCTTAGTGCCTCGCCACGACCTAGAAGCTATTTTCTCGAAAAGTTTACTTAATGATCTAAAGGTTAAATTCGAATCTAACCCAGGGTTAATTATCTTCAAATCACTAAATTTAATCAAGTTAAAACTGAAGTCATCTCACAAAACATATAAGGTTAACATGTTTGATCATGTAGAAAGGGTGAGATGATTCATAGGCTAAAATTTTCAAACAACTTTAAAATTCCAATATCCAATCCAACTACTATATGTGTAGGATCAATGGATATTGAACAGTGCTGTTGGAAATTTGACGCCGCTAGAGGGGGGGTGAATAGCGTTTGACCGTTCGTAGATGGAATTCGATCGCGTGTTCATGTCTACAAGTTTCGTTAGCACAACGGAATATATATATGATAACAATAATGAAACACAATCACAAACACAATAACACGAAGATTTAACGTGGTTCAGAACCACACGGTTCCTACTCTACGGATCGAGCTCTAACGAGCTCTAGCGACGCCAATGCAATCACTAATCAATAAACTCCTTCTCGACAACAAGTCGGAGGCGGAGAAACCTCGTACAAACGTTTACAACAATAAATGAAAGAAATACAAGCAAATACAAGTGAAAATGTAAAGAACACTTTACAAACTAGGGTTTTGAGCGCTTGCTTGTCGGTTGCTTGGATGAGCTTGAAGGAACCTGAAATGCACCTGCAAATCGCCTGCAAATCGCCTCACCAAAGCCCCCAAAGAACTGATGATGAAATCCTCCACGAGCTCCCCTTTTTATCTTGCGTCGGGCTGGATTTCCGCCTATCAGTCGACTGCCATAAGTCCCCAGTCGACTGATGCCACTGTTGTCGTGAGACAACGACTCAATCCACGTCGGACAAGTTCCAACGGGACTCTTGGCGATGCCCGCTCAGCCGATCGCTGGGCGATCGGCTATGGAGCGCTTCTGCTCGACATTGGGTAGCGATCATTGCCGACCTGGCGCGATCGCCGTCGATCGCCGATCGCTCTAATGAGCGATCTCGCGAGAAAATTTCGGCTCGTGGCGGTCAACTCAAGTTGACTCACGGCAGTCGAACCGGCCATAATTCCAGTCGACTGCCAACCTCAAAAATGAGGTTTTAACCTAAGTATGGTGCCCCCATACTTGCTAGACCACCCTTAGCCTAGACCTAAGCCTTCTAGCCACCTCCATCAGCCTCACGCCTCTCGGATCCCTCCAAGTCATCCATGACTTGTTCATCCATCGCACTAGCCTCTGTTGGATCAATGCGGTTCGCTAGAGGGGGGGGGTGAATAGCGAAAGAAAATTTTTCTCGTACGAACTCGTTTTAAAAGAAAACTTATATGCAGCGGAAAGATAAGAAAAACAAAAAGTAAAGGAGACAATAGACACAAGAGATTTACTTGGTTCGTAGCCGAAGGCTACTACTCCAAGGCCCTAGTGGTCCTTGACCACGTACGGAGGGCAAAAGCACTAAAGGAACTCCTCCTCGTTAGAGGTAGGAGTTAATCGATACAAGAAGAAACCACAAACACTTGAGGTAGAGGGACACTCCTCTCCTCGTATATGATAAAAGCTCTAAATATAAATGACAAAGATAACAAAAACTAAGACCGACGTAGAATAATAAAGAAAGTTAAACCTAGACGTCGGAATGGAAGGACTTCCGTTGTCGAGAGTTGCGGTAACGGAGGCTTTTGAGCACTTAGAATTGTTGATGAAACCCTAGGTTTGGCCCTCCTTTATAGCCTTTGAGCCCCTTTCGAGTGGGTCTTCAACCAATCACAAATGGACACCAAACCGCTTTGAGGTGGAGTGATAAGCCTTGACTCCTCGAATCGATCATTGACCATCGACCGATGGCCATCATCGATCGATGGCGCAAGATCGATCGATTGATAACCTTCGATGACGATCGATAGGCAATGAGTCCTCCAAGCGGCAATGATCGATGCTTGCCGCAAGTCAAAGTTAGCTCAATAAAAACATAATTTCGATGGTCGCGACCATCCGATCTCGACCTAGACCATCTATAAGATGTCTTTGGTCGGATCTACGCTAAGATCATCCGTAAAGAGGATACGACCTTACTTACTCGCACACGAGCTTACCTCGATACTTACGTGTCGCTTTTTGCTTCGGCCTTCCACTCGATTCCTTGGCTCCCTCCGAAGTCACTCGAGTATCGCCTCGACCACCGCGGCTTCCTCCGGTGTCGCTAGCCTTCACTCCAGCTATATTAATCTTACGCACACTCGATTCAGCTCGTGAGAAAACAAAATAGACTTAACTTTTGTGTCTTTTGCTATAATCAAAACAGGTTCGATTTGGTGCCTCATGCACCAACAATCTTCTCCTTTTGATATATGGCAAAAACACACAAAGTTAAGGAAATTAAGTGCATGAAACAAGAAAGACAAGAAGCAAAAGTAGGAGTAGTAAAAATATTTCTCAAGTTCTCCCTTAGAGGAACCCTCCTTGACCGAGGGTGAGTACTTGAAAAAGACTTTTAGCTCTCCAAACACAAAAGATAATGAGTTAAGTAAATGGCATTACTTAACTTAGGCTTCTTAGAGTCAAAAATAAGTGCAAGTTAAGTAATCAAAAGTTAAGTCAAAAGGTTAATTATTCAAAAGGTTTAACTTTTGATTTCTTAACTTGGGCCTTTAAAATTTTCAATTCCGAAGAGTTGAAACCTAAACCTTACTCCCCCTTAACTTAGGCCAGAATCAAAGTTTTAAGTTAAGTTATCAATTTCAAAAATTTGAACCTTAACTTTGGCCTTTTCTCCCCCTTTTGACATAAATCAAGGAAAAAGTGGGGGGGTTTTAAGAAAACCCTAAGTCCAAGCATGATGATTTTAAAAATAGTATGTGAAAATAATTCATCTAAATGTTCAACTCTAGTTTGACTTGATTGAAATGATATTATCAACAAGTCCTGATTAGAGTTGGTTAATATTAGTTGCATATTTATACTCCGAGGTTCATATTGATGCACTTGATCTACATCTTGGAACCTGGAGTAGGGTCCTAACATCTCACGCCCATCTACGTGGCTAAGTACACAAACACATTAGTCCTATGTGTTGTGAGATGTACTGGCTCCTTAAATCTATAGGTGCATGTTATCTAAGGTATGTCCTATGCTAGTTCCATCAAAATGAAAAATAAGAAATAGTAGTAAGAAAATATAGTTTGCAAGTTCTTATTCTATTACGCACATGCCCAATTTTCGTCTTAATAGACTAAATTCGGCTTCGGGTAGGGGTTTAGTAAATAGGTCCTAAGGTTAGATTTCGATTCGACGTGACTCGAGTTGTATGGCTCTGCTGGCCACATGTTCTCGAATGAAATGGTGTTTGACTTCTATATGTTTGGTCCTAGAGTGACATATTGGATTCTTTGTAAGATTAATTGAACTAATGTTATCTACGTGAAGTTTAGTATTCGTAGAAGTCTAACTTAAAGTCGCGGAGAGTGTGCTTCATCCAAAGAAGCCGAGTGACACACTCACCCATCGCGATGTATTCGCCGGTGGTAGATAAGGCAACACAATGTTGCTTCCTACTGCACCAACTCACTAGACTCGAGCCGAGTAGTTGACAACAACCACTCGTGCTCTTTCTATCGAGTTTACTACCGGCATAATCCGAATCGGAGTAGCCGATTAGTTCAAACTCGGTAGATCTAGGATACCAAATACCGACATTAAGTGTACCCTTTAGATATCTAAGGATACGCTTAACTAGGGTTAGGTGAGACTCCTTAGCACAGGTTTGAAACCTGGCGCACATACTTACTGCGAATAGGATGTCGGGTCGACTCGCAGTTAAGTATAGAAGACTTCCTATTGCGCTCCTATAGTACTTTAAGTCAATGGACTTACTTTCTAGGTCTTCTCCTATGTTAACATTTATCGCTATTGGGGTGTTTATTACCTTAGCGTCTTGCATTCCAAATCTTTTAATTAACTCCTTAGTGTATTTTTGTTGATATAGGTATATACCATCCTTAGTTTGTTTAATTTGTAGACCTAAAAAGAAACTTAACTCGCCTACCAAGTTCATTTCGAACTCACTTTCCATGAGTGAAACGAACTCGTTTAGTAAGGCTGAGTTAGAGGTTCCAAAAATTATATCATCTACGTAAATTTGAGCTATGAATATTTCTTTACCTAAGGTTTTTACAAAGAGAGTTGGGTCAACTAAGCCTTGGTTAAACCCTTTTGACTTAAGATGGATTGAAAGTCTCTCGCCAAGCTCGAGGAGCTTGTTTAAGTCCATAGAGAGCTTTCTTAAGTTTTAGAACATGGTCGGGTTTATCTAGATTTTCGAATCCGGGGGGTTGGCTAACATAAACTTCTTCTTTAATGTATCCATTTAGGAATGCCGACTTAACATCCATTTGAAACAGCTTAAATCCTCGATGTGTGGCATAAGCTAGCAACATTCGAATGGATTCGAGTCTAGCTCTTGGGGCATAGGTTTCGCCGTAATCTAAGCCTTCGACTTGGCTAAACCTTTGGCGACTAACCCTAGCCTTATTTCTAACTACTTCACCTTTATCATCAAGTTTATTTCAAACACCCACCTTGTTCCAATTATCGCTTTGTCTTTAGGTGGTGGTACTAATTCCCACACTTCATTCCTAGTAAATTGAGCTAGCTCTTCTTGCATTGCAATAATCCAATCGGGATCAAGAAGAGCTTGTTCAATTGATTTGGGTTCTATCTTTGAAATTAAGGAAATTTGACTAAGGTTCCTATAGGATGCTCTAGTTCGAACTCCTAGATTAGGATCTCCTATCACTTGATCGATAGGGTGGTTAGTCCGAGTCCTAGATTGGGTTGGGTTTGTGTCACCTAATGCTTGATCAATGGGGTGACTTGGTTGAACACTAGTTTGGTTGGAGTCATCTATCACTTGATCAATAGAGTGACTAGGTTGACTTAGGTTAGGATTAACACTAGACGATCTCCTGATCGAGTAAGGTCTAGTATGAATCGGCTCGCTAATTGGGGCTAGGGGTTTTGTAGGTTCATGTCCTTCATCGAATACTACATTGATAGTCTCCTCGACTCTAAGGGTGTCGTGGTTATATACTCTATAAGCTCTACTTGTAGAGTATCCTAGAAAGATTAGGTCATGGTTTTGGATGTAAATTTCCTAGGTAATCCTTAGTGTTTAGGATATGTACCTTACACCCAAATACCCTAAAGTACTTGATGTTAGGTATTTTATCGTGATAAATCTCAGACGAGGTCTTAAGGTGCCTCTTTACCATAAGGATCCTATTTTGGACATAGCATTCACGCCAAAACCTATCGGGTAGGTCGTATTCGCTCAACATGGTCCTAGCGGCTTCTTGTAGAGTTCGGTTTTTCCGCTCCACTAGGCCATTTTGGCGAGGGTCCTAGGGCAAGAGAATTCATGGTGGTATCCGCTTAGGTTACGTAAGTCGGTGAACCTTTGATTTTCGAATTCACCACCATGATCGCTTCTAAGTCTTTTAACCTTAAGGTCTTTTGATTCTCGATTAATTTGAATAGATTGATTAATTGATCTAGGGTATCATTTTTATGTTTGATGAACCTAACCCAGGTAAACCTGGAGTAGTCGTCAATTATGACTAAGCAATATTGACTTCTATTGAGTGACTTGGCTCCATGTGAATCAAATAGATCCATATGCAGGAGCTCAAGTACACTTGAGGTTCGTTCTTGGTTAGTTAACTTGTGTTGTGTCCTAGGTTGTTTTCCTTGTTGACAAGCATTACAGATTTTATTAACCAAGTTGTTGAGGTTGGGTAAGCCTCTCGACTAAGCCATCACTCGACTCATCTTGTGGACGAGTCTTGTGAGTGACTGAGTCGTCGGTGCCACAACCATGATTCCTCTTGCCGTGTCATAAGACACTTAGTTGAGGAGTTGGTTAAATTGATCGTATAAATGTTGTTATTTCTAGTTCCTTTAAGAATTATTTCAGAGGTTTCGTTGGTATTAATTACGCATTCATTTTCTAGAAATATAACCTTATAGTTATTATCACACAATTGGCTTACACTAAGTAAGTTATATTCAAAATTCTCTACAAGTAATACATTTTTAATAACAAAATAATTGTTAAGCTCGATATCACCTGATCCGATGATTTTGAGCTTGCCGTTATTCCCAAAGGCTACCGATCCTTGTCGTTTGAATCGAAGCTTTGCGAATTTGAGTTGATCCCCGATCATGTGTCGGGAGCAACCGCTGTCCAACATCCATTGATCCTACACACAAGGTGGTTGGATTGGATGTTAGATTTTTATTAAGAAAATTGGTTGTAAGTTGTTAACCCTAGGTCATCTTCCAGTCTATATGATCAAGCATGTTATACTTATGTGTTTATTTTGAGATGACTTCTAATTAAGTTGATTAAGTGGATTTAGGTTCAAGTAATTTTATGTTAGATTTGGATTTAACCATAGGCTTGTCAAGTTTACCTTTTCAAGATCATGGCTTCCAGGTCGTGGCGAGGCACAGGGGCCTTCTTTTATCGGATCATCGACCACTTCCTTAGACAAAGCCATTTTCAAGAAAATGATGACTTGACTCACCTAAAGTCTAACTAGTTATTTTTGAAAAGAGGCTCCCGAGGCTCAATCTTTCAAGAATTTTAGTTGGTTTATTTTTGAAAAGAGGCTCCCGAGGCTCAATCTTTCAAAAATTTTAGTTGGTTATGTATTTGAAAAGAGGCTCTGAGGCTCAATTTTCAAAAATTTTAGTTGGTTATGTTTTTGTTCTAAGTGAGTTCACAAGTTTTAAAGTACAAACTTTCTAAGTTAAAGCATGCAATTTCTAAGTTAAAGCATAAACATTCTAAGTTAAAACATGCAATTTCTAAGTTAAAGCACAAACATGTTTTGTACTGGCTCCCCCTAGACCGTTGAATCGGTTCGGTCTATCCACATAGTGGATTTGGTCCTTGGGAACCCAGTACGGGTTGGATCCTAGAGTTGAAATCAAAAAGTTCTTAGTGACCCATGCTTGGACATGTTTCTTATGTCGACTTACAATCCATATATATGACCTATTAGTCGTGTTTGAGTTAAACCCTAGTCCAGCCTTGTTGTACACGGCCCTTTGAGATCCAAGTAGGAGGTCAAGTCCTTTGGATCCCAAAGTGAACCTTTCCAACGTGTTCCTAAGATCTTCGACTTGACTTTTCAAGAGAGAGTTCTCAACTTCGAGCTTTTCAACCCGAGTTGAGTCCTTCTCTGAACTCGACTAGTCGAAGAGGTTAGGAGACCTCGTGTTTGAGGAGTTTAACCTCCTCAACAAGGGTCTCGACCTTGGACTCGACTTAGCTAACTTCCTAGACAAAAACCTAACCGTATTATGTAAAGTATTAAATAAAGCCGACTCACCTTAAGGGTATCTTTTGAACCGGATGCGTATCCGTGGTTTGACTTGAAGGTAGCTTCATAGTCCGAGTCATCCTCGTGTTCCGACTCAAGTTCGTGGCCTCCGTGTCGACTAATTGATTTCGCCATGAAGACGTGGTCTTCGCCTCTTCTTGGATGACGCTTCTTCCCATGTCGCGCTGAGGGCCTTCTTGTGCTTAGGTGCTTGGTGGTTGAGCTTGGGGCACTCGGACTTGATATGTCCAAACCTCGTTGCACTCATAACACCTAATGTTAGAACTTTTAGGCTTACCTTGGTTGGGTCGAGTCGTGGTTCGCGTCCCTTGGCTATCCTTCGAGCTAGGTTCATTAGTTCGGCACAACTCCGGGTCAACTTCTTCTTCGACTCCATCTTCCTCCTCGGTTGGTGGTGGCTTGCTTGCGATTTTCTTCTTCTTTGAACCTGCAAACAAGGCTATACCTCTCGTTCCGAGTTGGATTGTTCATGTAATTCAAATCGGAAAAGAGTTCATCTAACCTAATTTTAGAAAGATCCTTGAGACCTTATAGGCATCGACCATGGATGCCGACAAGGTAGTCCTCGGAAAAGAGTTTAGGACATACCTTATAAGGTCGCGGTTTTCGACCTTTTGCCCGATCGTGTAGGTTGTTGACTATGTCTTGGACACGGGCGTGGAGTTGCGTCGCGGACTCGTGTTCCTGCATTTTTAGTGTGTACAATTTATTGAATAACAAATCACGCTTGCAAACCTTAGCTTGATCCGATCCTTCGTAACTCGATTAGTTTTGTCCAAAGATCCTTTGGCGCTTATGAAGGGGCCGACGCGATTTAGCTCCTCCTTGATAGGCCATTGAGGATTTGTGTCGCCTTGGCATCGGCTGACTTGTCGTTTTGTTGCAACGGTCCATTGATCATAATCCAAGGAGTCACCCACTTCATTGGTCGGAAGTGTGAAACCCGTTTGAATTATGATCCACATCTCAATTTGGGTTTTGAGAAAGCATTCCATCCGACCTTTCCAGTAACGGAAATCATCTCCGTTGTAAAACGGAGGTCGGACGGTGCTAAAACCTCTAGATGGGCCATTAGAACAAAAAGACAAGGAGACTAAAATGAAAACCTAGCAACAACAAAACACATTTAAAGTACCAAGACTTGGCCTTGGATTAGTAGTGCGGGAAATAAAAAGAAATAAACGAAAAATAGAAAGTTAAGCAAAGAAATAAGAAACTAAATAAAAAGTAAGTACTCACAACCTTCGATGTCCCCGAAAGGCTACTAAACGTCGTTTTTTGAGGATGAAAACAGCTTGTTACGGGGGTAAACCCTAGTAAGAAGTGTAGATCTCTGCGAGGGCTTCGATTTGGTAGGTAGACCGTGTCGTGGGTCAACTTGTACGAAAAGTTATGCCCGTTTGACCGTCGGCTACTCCAAAAGCGAATACTTGCAAAACAAAATCAAACGAAGAGTACCAAGACTTCGTCTTGGATTAGTAGTGCGGGAGAAAAATTTAAACGAGCGAAAAACAAATCTGTAAAAAAAATGTTAGATTGGTGGTTTCACCAAATCTAAGCGCCCCCGGCTCTGATACCAATTGTTGGATCAATGCGGTTCGCTAGAGGGGGGGGTGAATAGCGAAAGAAAATTTTTCTCGTACGAACTCGTTTTAAAAGAAAACTTATATGCAGCGGAAAGATAAGCAAAACAAAAAGTAAAGGAGACAATAGACACAAGAGATTTACTTGGTTCGTAGCCGAAGGCTACTACTCCAAGGCCCTAGTGGTCCTTGACCACGTACGGAGGGCAAAAGCACTAAAGGAACTCCTCCTCGTTAGAGGTAGGAGTTAATCGATACAAGAAGAAACCACAAAAACTTGAGGTAGAGGGACACTCCTCTCCTCGATTATATGATAAAAGCTCGGAAATATAAATGACAAACTGATAACAAAAACTAAGACCGACGTAGAATAATAAAGAAAGTTAAACCTAGACGTCGGAATGGAAGGACTTCGTTGTCGTAGAGTTGCAGCGTAACGGAGGCTTTTGAGCACTTAGAATTGTTGATGAAACCCTAGGTTTGACCCTCCTTTTATAGCCTTTGAGCCCCTTTTCGAGTGGGTCTTCAACCAATCACAAATGGACACCAAACCGCTTTGAGGTGGAGTGATAAGCCTTGACTCCTCGAATCTGATCATTGACCATCAGTCGATGGCCATCATCGATCGATCGATGGCGACATCGATCGATTGATAACCTTAGCGATCGGATGCAGCGTCGAGTCCTCAGTGCGATCGGCGATGCTTGCCGCAAGTCAAAGTTAGCTCAATAAAAACATAATTTCGATGGTCGACCATCGATCTCGACCTAGACCATCTATAAGATGTCTTTGGTCGGATCTACGCTTAAGATCATCCCCGTAAAGAGGATACGACCTTACTTACTCTCGCACACACGAGCTTACCTCGATACTTACGTGTCGCTTTTGCTTCCGGCCTTCCACTCGATTCCTTCGGCTCCCTCCGAAGTAACTCGAGTATCGCCCGACCACCGCGGCTTCCTCCGGGTGTCGCTAGCCTTCAGCTCCAGCTATATTAATCTTCTGCACACTCGATTCAGCTCGTGAGAAAACAAAATAGACTTAACTTTTGTGTCTTTGCTATAATCAAAACACAGGTTCGATTTCGGTGCCTCACTGCACCAACAGCCTCTAGGTGCTTCCGTCGGCTATGTCATGCTAACGGTGTCTACACCGCCAAGGCACATTGGACTTACGCCGCCAAGACTCCGTTTGGACTTTACGCCGCCAACCATTGGACTTATGCTGCCAAGACTCCCGCTTGGACTTTACGCAGCCAATATCAAACCCCTTGGACTTCTTATGCCAAGACTCAAGCTTGAACTTTCCCTTGCCAACCCATGTTGGACTTTTACATTGCCAAGACCCATGCTTGGACTTTTCATGTGCCAAGTGTCCCACTTGGACTTTCCATGCCAAGTACACAAGACTTAGACTTTCCCATGACAATTACATTGTCATATGTTTTTGTCGAAACATCAAAACATCACTCGAGTCACACTCGAGTCCTGGTCAATCGTGACCTGGGCCGATTGCACCAACAATCTCCCCCTTTTTGATGTTTGACAAAAACCAAACAAATCATTGAGTTAGAACACTAACTCAAATCACTTACCAATTATTCCAAATTGGTAATCTTAAATGTTCTCCCCCAAACATTCTCCCCCTTTTTGACTAACATCAAAAGGTCTTCTCTCCAAGGAGGTCAATGTCTCATGTCCTAATGAGATCTTACAATCTCCCCCTTGATCCAAAAATAAATACCTAGGATGCCTACCATCTTCCTAGTGATAAGTCACATATCACTCAAGAGAGGCAATCCTATACTCTCTCCCAATTTCCAAATTGGGTATCAAAAACCCATCAATTTTCCCAATTGATGATACTCTCCCAATAACTTCTCTCTTCAAGGAGAAAAACACATCCATCATCCCGAGATGGATACCTCCCCCTAAAGGCTTGCTCCCCCTTGACCATTGCTCCAACAATGTCCTTGGGAAGCCCCTAAGCCAATAGGAACTCTAAATCATCAAAATTAAGGTTCTAAGTTCAACATAGAACTTTCACTCACCCTAAATTTGATATTCTGACCTAACACCTCTCCTAATCTATATCCAATGGATTTTCACCCTTTATAATGCTTCCCAAAGCATATCCTAGGGTTATGAGTGATTAGGAATCTTTTTCATAGCTGAACACGGGCTAAACAAACCTTGTTAACCTGAAATCAGACCTGGCAATGACTCGACAAGAATCGCCGATCACCATACATACGATTGCCACAAACTATATGACTGATAGCTGAAATTTTTGAATTTCAGCTATCAGAATCGAGATTTGGAAAAGCATAAGTAATTCTACATAATTTGAAAAATCATAAAATTTGATACGTATATTACTTATAGTCATTACAATGGGTGAAAAATATTTGAAAATTATTTTAACCATAAAATAGTGAGTTTGATACAAAACTCAAAACCATTGAAATTTTCAATGTTTTGGCCCTATTTTGTATCAACTTCATCAATGGTGATTGCTATCAAAAGATAGACTTCACCAAGGTTTTCTAAATTGATTTTAAAATGTTTTCAAAACCTTATTTTGGATCATATTCCTTGGGCTCTATGTATATGACTTGTACACAAGCTTTCCCAATGATCCATAATTGAAATTAGATGAGTTTTAGTTCATCTAGATGCAAAAACTATGCACCTTGAACTTAACTCATATCCTAGCATCTCACATGTATCTAGGGTGTATAAATACACATACATGTCAATTGGATGTGAGATGTGGGTTTTGGTTCATTTAAACTAGAGTTTCATGCATTCTCTAAGGCAACCCTACTTGATTCCCTTATAAATAGGACTTCAAGTCATGCCATAGTCCTTAATTCAATTTCAACCAAATTGTCTTAAATGCATGAATGATTATGACATTAAAAATGATATAAATAAGCATATGCTCATAATCATGATGTCATGGCATAAGATGAAATCTATAAACACATGACATTTAAAACCTTAATCCTAAAACATGAACATGACATATAAAATGATTAAAAGTAAGCATGATGTCATGGCATGTTATATGGCAAACAAAGCATGACATATAAAATATATAGGTATAGTAATACCTAAATTTTAATATTAATTTCCATTTGTTGGGATTAATCATATTTTTCCATATTAACCTAATCTCCCTAGTGTGCCAAAAACCCAAAATGACACACTAACCTCTAAACCTAAATTGTGCCAATTTAATTGATTTTTCTTAATTTCAAAAGTGCATTGGCACATCCTAAAATCTTTTAGGATATTGATTCAAATCTATTTCCAATGTAACCATAAACTTGAAAATATCCTAAAGTGCCACCTTTACCATGGTTGAGTTAACTACCCATCCAATCAAGGTTGGCACACCCTAAACCCATCTTAGCGTGAATCAATCACGCTCTTAGGAACCCAAAACCGATTTGAGCTCCTAGGGTTAATTAGGTATTCCTTAGGGATAACCTCCCTAGATACCTTCCTAATGACCCTCCTAGGCTTGTTAGCCTTGGTCATTTGGGTTTTACCTAGGTTGACTCTAGGGGTAACTCCCCTTGCAACCTTCTTAGTGGCCACCCTAGGTTTCCTAGAAACCCTAGCCACTAGGCACAACCTTTGGTCAACCTTAGGGATGACTTCCCTATTGACCTTGGTCTTCCTTGACCTATTTTGTGTCCCATAATCAAATGGAACACTATGGTAAGCTACCTTAGGCTTAGGTTTGTGACCCAAACCTTGCTTGCCCTTGGTTGACTTTTGACTCTTAGGTCCTTGGTGTTGACTTTGACTTTTGGACCTTTGACTTTGACCATTAGACCCTTTAAATTGGTTTTGTATATTCCTAAGAGTCTTTTCTAGTTTCTCAAGCCTTGACCTCAAGGCTTGGTTTTCTAATTCCAATTGCCCAATTGATTTTTGATTAAATTCTTGGGCATGGGACTTTCTAGGCATATGCCTAGTCCATTTAGAGTTTAGACCTAGGTGCTCTTGCACCTTTCTAATTGTCTCTCTAGGTAAAATTGATCTTGAGTTATTTGACCTAGGTTTGTCCTTAGGTAAATTGTTTTTAGGGACATTAGTCCCAAATTTCTCCCTATTATCTAAGTAGACACTCTTAGCACCTAAACAAATATATCTATTATTTTTAGCATGCTTTTCATGTACAATAGCAAGGGAATTAAAACTCCTAGCATGCTTTTGACTTTGAAATTTTGAAGGTGCAAGATTAGAGGTTACCCTAGGGTTTGCCTTGGAGGCTTCCCTTACATGTATAGCTCCTCTTCTTGGTCTTCTTCTCCCCTAGGACATTGACTCATAATGTCCCTTTGAGTTGCACTTGAAGCATATGATATGCTCCTTGATCTTTTGACTTGGGGAACCGCATCCTTTGACTTTTGTTGACTTTGACGTGAGGAGCTTTCTTAATCTTCTTTGGGCACTTTGCTCTTGTAATAGTGCCTTTCCCTACACTCAAAGCAAGTTATGTGATTTTTATTTAAAACTAAATTGCTTGAGTTACCTAGGTTTGTGGTGGGTGCCGGAGTGGATTCTTCATTCCTCCGGAGATTGAGGCTTCTTCTTGAATTGGTTGCTCGTGTGGATGGTCTCTCCCCTTCAAACCTAGAGGTGGATGCCTCCTCCACTTCTTCCACTGCTTATACCTCTTCAGATCCAGATGTTGATTCCCTATCAACCTCCGAATCCTCTAGCTCTTTGGATGTTTCTTCTTGAGTTTGAAAGGGTGAGCACTCCTCTTCTTCTTCTTCTTCTTGGACCGATGATGAGTTTTCATGGAGCTTTGCCACTTGGCTCCATAACTCTTTAGCATCTACATAATTACCTAACATACACAAGATATTGTTAGGCATTAAATCAATTAAAAATTTTATCACCTTATCATTTTTCTCGGATGCTTGAACTTGCTCTTCGGTCCATCTCTTCTTTTTGAGGAATCCACCTCTTGGTCCTCTTGGATATTCAAATCCATCCATCAAAATGGACCATTCCTCAAAGTCTCTCATCATAAAAAAATCCTCAATTCTTCCCTTCCAAGAATTGAATCCTTCTCGTCCATAGAAGTAGGGCACGGTGTGTTGATGTCCCAACCTAATTGATCTTGGACTTCCATCTTTTACCCTCTAGCCTTCTTGCTCGGTTGTTAATCCGTTGAAGAGCAACCTTGCTCGATACCACTTGCCGCCAGAGGGGGTGAATAGCGCTTGAGACGTAGATGGAATTCGATCGCTTGATCGTCTACAATCTAGTTAGCACAAATATATAATAAACAAATAACAATAACAAACACAATCACAACACGAAGATATAACGTGGTTCGAACCACACGGTTCCTACTCCACTGATCGAGCTCTAACGAGCTCTAGCGACGCCAATGCAATCACTAATCAATAAACTCCTTCGACAACAAGTCGGAGGCGGAGAAACCTCGCATAAATGTTTACAACAATAAACGAAAAGAAATACAAGCAAATACAAGTGAAATGTAAAGAACACTTTACAAACTAGGTTTTGAGCGCTTGCTTGTTGGTTGCTTGGATGAGCTTGAAGGACCTCAAATGCACTCGCAAATCGCTTCAAATCGCCTCACCAAAGCTCCAAAGAACTGATGATGAAATCCTTCCACGAGCCTCTTTATCCTCCATCGGCCGATTTCACCATCAATGATCGCCATAAGTCCTCAATGATCGATGCCATCAGCTGTGGAGACAACGACTCAATCCACGTCGGACAAGTTCCAACGGGACTCTTGGCAGTCGACTATGGAGCGTTCTATGCTCGACATTGATGCGGCAATGATCCGACATTTGGCGATCGGATTGCCGACACCCGATCATTGCTCCAATGAGCGATCTTGAGAGCATTTCCAGATCTAAACTGGCAGTCAAACTCAAGTCGACTCACGGCAGTCGAACCGGCCATAATGCCAGTCGACTGCCAACCTCAAAAATGAGGTTTTAACCCAAGTATGGTGCCCCCATACTTGCTAGACCACCCTTAGCCTAGACCTAAGCCTTCTAGCCACCTCCATCAGCCTCACGCCTCTCGGATCCCTCCAAGTCATCCATGACTTATTCATCCATCGCGTTAGCCTCTAGGTGCTTCCGTCGGCTATGTCATGCTAACGGTGTCTACACCGCAAAGGCACATTGGACTTACGCCGCCAAGACTCCGCTTGGACTTTACGCCGCCAACCATTGGACTTATGCTGCCAATGTTAGTAATATATGAGAGATGTCCTAAGGCAATCGCCTTATGTATGAACCATTTATATGATAAATGAAGATTCACTATTTGAGTATACATGTTTAATGTATTTGATTGGATCTTAAACTCATTTACTGAATGTCCACGATACGATTCACAGCATGAGAGAATTTGTGATTGGATCACAACTAGTGAGTATCTCTACATGTGTAATTGTGATGTATCGGAATTATCCCTAGTTGATGAATTGATGGATTTGGACACCATCAATTCTGTCGAGACTAGCACGAGGTATACTCCTTGGTGTATCCAAGCAGCTGATTCTCACCGGGCCGAGAACATTGTGATGTCCGGAGTTAATCGTGGATGCTAGTTATGGTAACTAGTTCATTGGAGTGACCAGCCGTAAGACTTCATATGGTTCTCTGCATATATAGATATGCCAATGAAGTTCTTACTGCAGCTTAAGTGCGATGTTCCTTTGACTTGCGGTATTCAAGTCATCTTGATCATGGAGACTTATGCTTTGACATCTTAAGCAAACATCTCTAAGGAGATGTGGACCCGGGATGATTGGGTATAAGTCGAAATGATCGAAGGTGTTTGAATAGCCTATATAGGATTTACCACTCCTTGCGAGGAGATGTATACTCATGGCCTCTCGCCGGATTGTTACTAAAGTCTTTGGCCAAAGCACTACATGTTTAGAGTAAGGTACTCTTTGATACATGTGGAGTAATCAGAACTGTAGGACGAGGAAATGATACTTGGGCTAGGTGTGACGTAGTAACCTAGTGGGACCGGCACAATAGACCATGTCCCAACCAAGTGGGTATAAGATGAGTGAAGGGAATGGGGCACGATTCATTCGAGCTCGAAGGGTTTCGTAAATAGTTACGGATCAACCGTTGATCTTTTCGGTTAATTGGGGATCATGATGTACTACTAGGTGCCACTCATGATCGATTCTATAATTAATGGTTAATTATAGACGGCCAACATAAACCGAGAACCTATTTGGTCACACGACAACGAGTGTAATCCAAAGGATTTAAACGAGCTTGAGAATGGGATTCTCGCATCGAGAGAAACTATGTTTGGTTGGACCAAACATAAAGCGAGCATGAAATTGTTTCGATCGCAATGGAAGCGTGGATGGGCCGTGTCTTATGAAGACATAATGGATGAACCAAAATGGTTTGGTTCTAATCCAATGGATGAGAATAAACCAAAGGGTTTGGTTTATTTTAAACGAATGAACCAAAAGTTGGTTCGGTTCGTTTTAACTTAAAATAAACCATCATGGTTTGGTTTATTTTGACTTATCCTAATGGAGCGGGTTAACGGGCTTTATGGATATGATCCATTAACCATTAAGAGAATTAGTTCTTTACAAATAGGGCTTAAACCCTAAACCAAACCCTAAGGAAGTGGTTGCCGCCCAACATAGAGTTGCCGCCCACCCTTGTTGGTGAATTCGGCGCCCAACCCTAAGTGCCGCCGCCCATCCTTTGTGCCACCGTCCAAGTCATTGCCGGCGACCAAGCTTCAGCCGGTGAACACTCCGGCGACCCTCCGGTGATCCCCTATAGGTTTGGCATCGAGGTGAGGATTTTCTTTCCTTGGTTGGCCGACGCCTACTCCTCCACCAAGCTGTCCAGTTTTCTGGACAGCTTCTCCTCCTCTCGTCGGAGCGTCGTTTGGACGACGGTTAGTGCTCCGACAGTGGCTAACTTACCGGGGATTTGATCTCCGGTAATCCTCTAAGGTGGAGGACGAAGGATTCGTCAAACGGTTGACGAACACCTCTCCGGAGAAGCGAGTTTTGAGAACTCGTTTTGGATCCGAATTTGGATTCGGATCGTGATCATCTCTCGATCACGTCGTCTTCAACACGAGGCTAGTAACCCGTACGAAGACGAAGCTCGTGACTTAGCGAAGTCATCCCGAGGAGCTCGGCGTGGATACGGATAGAGACGATTCTTACGAGGATCGTTCCGGTTGATGCCGTTCCCGCTACACGTCATACGAAAGGTATAACGTAGATAATTTTCTTTATTGCAAATTTTAATTTACGGTTATGTCTACACTTGTTGTAATAGCATGCGTGTGTTGTGTGTGTTGTAATAAATATAGATTTATTATTTTTAATTGCTTCCGCTGTGCTCATGTTTACGAAACATGATCGAACACACACACGCCATGGCAAAAACCCAACAAAGGGTATCGAGCCCAGTTGTGTTTGACATAATCGTAAATGGTTTTGCGATAGTCATAATGTATTTCTGAAATTTTCTAATTTTGGAAATTTAGAAGTATTTATGGAAATTTTTCAATTTTGGAAAGTCTAGAAGTATTTATGGAAATCTTCCACTTTTGGAAAGTTGGAAGTATTTATGGAAATTGATATTTTCCATAAATAAAATATTTGATTAGATTCTGGACATTTGTTTCCTAATTTAATCATGATTTGATTTGGGAAATCAAATCTTAAAATATTTTATTTCCATAAGTAGTTTTAATGATTTAGGAAATTGGTTTCCTAAATAGATTTTCCTTAATCAAATAATTCCATGAATAAAATATGTGATTAGATTTGGAAATTTGTTTCCTAATTTAATTATGATTTGATTTGGAGAATCAAATCTTAAACATATTTTATTTCCATAAATAGTTATGACATATAAGGAAATTATATACATGACATAATTGTATGTCATGTAATTGCATTAGATGCATAACATTATGCCATGCGTGTCGTGACATGTAGATGTATGCCATGTATGCCATGCCATGTAGATAATAGTTATTTGCATGCAAAGAGGATGAGACATAAAAACCCTTAAACAATATTAAAGCCTGCACCTTCCATTAATATGGTTAGAACCAAAGTTTCGTTTCTTGTTTGGGTTGTTGGACTTTCTCCAAGCCCGGCTCGAACCCGAACATGTTCAAACCATGGAATAGTTTAATACTAATATGGTAAGAGTCAGAGGTCAATCGTTAGCTTTGGTTGTTGGACTCTCTCCAAGCTGGGCTAATTGGTTGAATGCGCTCTAACCATATTAAAACTATTTCCCGATTAATGGGTTGGCTTTAACCTGGAGCATCGATTTGTTGGACTCTCTCCAAGGTCGATGTAAAGGGAGGTGAAGTTGGGTGCTATGCATATGATGCATACTTGTTAATGTGTTAACAACCCGATGTATGTGTGAACATTCAATTAGTTGATAACACATTCTGATAGTTGCATATACGTGATATGCAATCGGTATAGTTGATACCTACCGTCGTAGTTATGAATGGCTTGTTGGACTCTCTCCAAGGTTGTTCATAACTATGATGGATATCAGCCCATTCGGAGATGGACCTACGATCTCTCGAAGTGATTTTGGGGTTTTTGAAATTCGAAAAATGAATGGGATTTATAAATGTATATTGATGCATTTTAAAATCATCTTTCTCATATATGCTCGTTTTGTATTTCTAAGTTAATATATTGATCATGATGTGTTTGAATTTGCGTTCCATTTTGGATTCAAATAAATTGACTGGGCCAAACTTCTTGGACTGGCTTAGAAACTTGAGAATTGTTCTCAAGGTGAAAAGCTTGTAAATGTCCTCGAAGCGCCTCTTCCCGCCCGTCCTAGTGACGATGCAACTCTGGACCAATTGTTGGCCTATCAGAAACATGTGAGTGATTCTGAACAAATGAGTTGCATCATGCTAGCCGCGATGGAACCCAAGCTACGAAAGCAGCATGAGCATATGGATGCTCATATCGTAGTCCTTCATCTTTGTGAGTTGGTTGATGAGCAAGTGAGATTCGAAAGGTTCGAAGTCTCAAAGCTCCTCTTCACCTCTTAGATGCTAGGAGGTTCATCTGTGGTACTGCTCAATATGCTGAAGACTGTGGAGTCTTCTGAGAAGCATGAGCAGGGGACGGTGCTGTTAGTTGATTCCTTGAAGAAAGGTTCTAAGAGGAAGTCAAAGGAACAGCAGAAGGGAAAGAAGAGAAGGGCTAAGAAGGTAGAACTAGCACAAAAGGAAACTTGCCATCATTATGGCAAGGAGATCCATTTGAAGAAAGTGCAAGATTTATCTTGAGTCCGTGAAGAAGGATAAGGCATGATGCCCCATCTTCTTCGTAAATCTTCTTTATTGATTGTCATTCTATTTCCTCAGACACTTGGGTATTTGATAATCGGGTGTGGCTCACATATATGTAATGACATACATGGGCTAAGGAATAGAAGAAGACTCAAGGGAGAGTCAAATTTACGTGTTGGGAATGGAGCAAAGGCTGTGACTCGCCATCGGAACGTATTTGTTGAACTCCTCGTAGGACTTGTCTTAGAATCGACAATTGCTTTTATGTTCCTTCGCTGATAAAGAACATCATTTCTATTTCTTGTTTAAATAGAAATGGGTTCCATTTGACTTTTAGTAACAATTGTTGTTACATAACTTTGAATGGAGTTCTTTATGGGACCGGAACTTTAAGCAATGGTGTTTATACGCTGGACGATCCAAAGGACATTTCAATATCGGGCGAGCAACAAGCGTGCTCAAAGGATAATCAAATAGACTCTATATGTGGCATTGTCGCCTTGGCCATATAAGCAAGAAACGCATGTCCGAATTACACCGATGTGGAATTCGAATCGCTTGAATTGGATTCATACGATACATGTAATCATGCTTAAAAGGCAAGATGACTAAGTTACCTTTACCGAAAAGGTGAACGAGTGGGAGAGTTACTAGGTCTAATACATACCGATGTATGTGGACCTATGTCAACTCAAGCTTTAGGAGGCTATAGCTACTTCATTACCTTCACCGATGATCACTCACGGTTTGGGTATGTGTTCTTGATGAAACACAAGTCCAAGCCTTTGAAAGGTTCAAAGAATTCAGAATGAAGTAGAGAAACAACATGACAAGAGTATTAAAATACTGATCGGATCGAGGTGGTGAATACTTAAGTCAAGAGTTTCGATTATCTAAGAGACAATGGCATATTGTCTCAATGGACTCGCCTATACACCACAAAGATAATGGTGTATCCGAGAGGCGAATCGACCTTGTTGGACATGGTCAGTCAATGATGAATCATGCAACTCTTCCCAAGTCCTTTTGGGGCTTATGCACTCGCATAAATTGTTTACTTGTTAAATGTAATGCCTACTAAGGTAGTCTCAACTACTCCATATGAGATATGGAATAGTAAGAAACCTCATGTATCTTACTTGAAGATATGGGGTTGTCCTCGCTTATGTGAAGCTGGATCAGACGTACAAATTGGATGCTAAGTCCGATAAATGTCTATTTATTGATACCCTAAGGAAACAAGGGGTTACCAATTCTATCATCCTGTGGGAACAAAAGGTGTTTGTTTCAAGGCATGCCGTGGTTTCTAGAGAAAGAGTTTCTCTTGCAAGAAAACAAAGGGGAGGTCGCTGAGCTTGAGGAGGCCCAGAGACTCAAATAGACATTGAAGGAGATACGGTGAAAGCCTGCGGTAACAACTCATAGTGATGAGCAATCAATTTGGACCTATTGTAACACCACATCTTCGTAGATCACGGTAGAACACGCAATATTCTTGAGAGATATGGATTTCTCGTAAGTGAATCGAACGACGTGTTACTCATTGATGATGAGGAGCCTACCAGTTATGAAGAAGTGCTGACAAGTTGAGAAAGGGATAAGTGGCTTGGTGCCATGAAGTCGGAAATGGATTCCATGTATGAAAACCAAGTTTGGAACTTGGTTGACCCACTGAAGGCATAAAGCCTATAGGGTGCAAGTGGGTTTTCAAGAAGAAAACCGACATGGATGGTAATGTGATTACCTATAAGGCTAGATTGGTGGCGAAGGATATCGTCAAAGCAAGGTGTTGATTATGGCGAAACCTATTACGTAGCTATGCTTAAATCCATTCGGATGCTCCTGGCCATAGCGGCTCATTATGATTATGAGATATGGCAGATGGATGTGAAAACAGCTTTCCTTAATGGAAACCTGCTCGAGGGCGTGTATATGATACAGCCTGAGGGTTTCACATCGGTTGACAAAACCAAGGTATGCAATTTGCGACGATCCATTTATGGATTGAAGCAAGCATCCAGGAGCTGGAATATCCGTTTTGATGAGACAATCAAAAAGTTTGATTTCTCACAAAATCCAGACGAACCTTGTGTGTACAAGAAGGTTAGTGGGAGTGCAGTCGTGTTCCTAGTATTGTATGTCGATGACATATTACTTATAGGAAATGATGTGTCAATCTTCTGATCGATTAAGGTTTGGTTATCCAAGACATTCTCCATGAAAGACACAGGAGAAGCAACCTACATCCTTGGGATTAAGATCTATAGAGATAGATCGAAGCAGTTGCTTGGTCTTTCGCGATCTACATATATAGGCCGAGTGCTAAAGAGGTTTAGCATGTCGGAATCCAAGAAAGGTTATCTACCCATCGGGCATGGGGAACACCTTTGAAGTCTATGTGTCGCGCCGCGAAGGCGAGAGGATTTGCATGAGTAAGATTCCTATGCATCATGATAGGATCTATCATGTATGCTATGTTATGTCTGAGGCCCGATGTATCGTATGCTCACGAGTGTCACGGCGGATGCGGTCCGATCGAGGAATGGATCATTGGGTATTAAGACGATCCTTAAGTACTTGAAGAACTAAGGATGTGTTCCTAATATATGGAGAAGGGTACATGGTGATACGTGGGTATACGGATGCGACTCGAGACGACAAGGATGATTCCATGTCTCGATGTCAGGTATGTATTCACCTAGAATGGGCGCAATAAGTTGGAAAGGTTCCAAGCTTGACACTATAGCGGATTACGCCACTAAGCGAGAATACATTGCGGCTTTAGGCGACAAAGAGGCGGTTTGGATCAAAGTTCATCTCTGAACTTGATGTGGTCTCATCGATGATCCAAACATGTGTAGCCGCCTCTATCATCTTATCGGAGAGATCATCAGGAAGCGAAATACAAATCGAGAAAATTCCCTTTGAAAGGAACTTAGCGGATCCTTTGACTAAAGCATTACCTCAAAGTAAGTTTGAGGTCATGTTAGAGCTTATGGTATTGGATCTGTAGCGATTGGCATTAGGCCAAGTGGGAGTCTGTTAGTAATATATGAGAGATGTCCTAAGGCAATGCGCCTTATGTATGAACCATTTATATGATAAATGAAGATTCACTATTTGAGTATACATGTTTAATGTATTTGATTGGATCTTAAACTCATTTCTTGAATGTCACGTCGATTCACGGCATGAGAGAATTTGTGATTGGATCACAACTAGTGAGTATCTCTACATGTGTAATTGTGATGTATCGGAATTATCCTAGTCGATGAATTGATGGATTTGGACACCATCAATTACATCGAGACTAGGTATACTCCTTGGTGTATCCAAGCGGTGATTCTCCTTTGGTGGAGACATTGTGATGTCGGAGTTAATCGTGGATGCTAGTTATGGTAACTAGTTCATTGGAGTGACCGGTAGTAAGACTTCATATGGTTCTCTGCATATATAGATATGTCAATGAAGTTCTTCTTGTGGCTTAAGTGCGATGTTCCTTTGACTTGCGGTATTCAAGTCATCTTGATCATGGAGACTTATGCTTTGACATCTTAAGCAAACATCTCTAAGGAGATGTGGACCCGGGATGATTGGGTATAAGTCGAAGTGATCGAAGGTGTTTGAATAGCCTATAAAGTTCACCACTCCTTGCGAGGAGATGTATACCCATGGCCTCTCGTCGGATTGTTACTAAAGTCTTTGGCCAAAGCATTACATGTTTAGAGTAAAGTACTCTTGATACATGTGGAGTAACTAGAATCCGTAGGGCGAGAAATGATACTTGGGCTAGGTGTGACGTAGTCAGCCTAGTGGGGACTGACACAATAGACCATGTCCTGAACCAAGTGGGTATAAGATGAGTGAAGGGAATGGGGGCACGATTCATTCGAGCTACTGAAGGGTTTCAGAAATAGTTCTGGATCAACCGTTGATCTTTTCGGTTAATTGGGGATCATGATGTACTACTAGGTGCCACTCATGATCGTTCTATAATTAATGGTTAATTATAGGCGGCCAACATAAACCGAGAACCTATTTGGTCACCACCTTTAGTGTAATCAAAGGATTTAAAGCGAGCTTGAGAATGGGATTCTCGGCCAAGAGAAACTATGTTTGGTTGGACCAAACATAAGCGAGCATGAAATTGTTTGATGCAATGGAGCGTGGATGGGCGTGTCTTATGAAGACATAATGGATGGACCAAAATGGTTTGGTTCTAATCAATGGATGAGAATAAACCAAAGGGTTTGGTTTATTTTAAGCGAATGAACCAAAAGTTGGTTGGTTCGTTTTAACTTAAAATAAACCATCATGGTTTGGTTTATTTTAACTTATCTTAATGGAGCGGGTTAACGGGCTTTATGGATATGATCCATTAACCATTAAGAGAATTAGTTCTCTATAAAAGAGGCTTAAAAATAAACCTAAACTAATCCAAACCTAGCAACATAGTTGCCGCCCACCCTTGTTGGTATTGGCGCCCAACCCTAAGTGCCGCCCATCCTTTGTGCCGTCAAGTCATTGCGGCGACCAAGCTTCAGCGGTGAACCTCCGGCGACCCTCGTGATCTCCTATAGGTTTTGGCATCAAGGTGAGCTTTTCTCCTTGTTGGCGGCGCCTACTCCTCCACCAAGCTGTCCAGTTTTCTGGACAGCTTCTCCTCTCGTCGGGCGTCGTTTGGGCGGCGGTTAGTGCTCCGACAGCGGCTAACTTACCGGGATTTGATCTCCGGTAATCCTCTGAGTGGAGGGCGAAGGATTCGTCAAGCGGTTGTGAATACCTCTCGGAGAAGCGAGTTTTGAGAACTTCGTTTTGGATCGAATTTGGATTGGATCGTGATCATCTCTCGATCACGTCGTCTTCAACACGAGGCTAGTAACCCGTCACGAAGGCCGAAGCTCGTGACTTAGCGAAGTCATCGAGGAGCTCGGCGTGGATACGGATAGAGGCGATTCTTACGAGGATCGTTCCGGTTGATGCCGTTCCCGCTACACGTCATACGAAAGGTATAACGTAGATAATTTCTTTTTATTGCAAATTTTAATTTACGGTTATGTCTACACTTGTTGTAATAGCATGCGTGTGTTGTGTGTGTTGTAATAAATATAGATTTATTATTTTTAATTGCTTCATTTGTGCTCATGTTTACTGAAACATGATCGAAACACACTGCCTTGCGGTCGGAAACCCATGATGGTATCGAGCCGGGTTGTGTTTACATAATCGTAAAATGGTTTTGCGATAGTCATAATGTATTTCTGGAAATTTTCTAATTTTGGAAATTTAGAAGTATTTATGGAAATTTTCAATTTTGGAAAGTCTAGAAGTATTTATAAATCTTCCACTTTTGGAAAGTTGGAAGTATTTATGAAATTGATATTTTCCATAAATAAAATATTTGATTAGATTAAAAATTTGTTTCCTAATTTAATCATGATTTGATTTGAAATCAAATCTTAAAATATTTTATTTCCATAAGTAGTTTTAATGATTTAGGAAATTGGTTTCCTAAATAGATTTTCCTTAATCAAATAATTCCATGAATAAAATATGTGATTAGATTTGGAAATTTGTTTCCTAATTTAATTATGATTTGATTTGGAGAATCAAATCTTAAACATATTTTATTTCCATAAATAGTTATGACATATAAGGAAATATATACATGACATAATTGTATGCCATGTAATTGCATTAGATGCATAACATTATGCCATGCGTGTCGTGACATGTAGATGTATGCCATGTATGCCATGCCATGTAGATAATAGTTATTTGCATGCAAGAGGATGAGACATAAAACCCTAACTCAATATTAAAGCCTACACCTTCCATTAATATGGTTAGAACCCGAGTTACATTTCTTGTTTGGGTTGTTGGACTCACTCCAAGCCCGGCTCGAACACGAACATGTTCAAATCATTGGAATAGTTTAACTCTAATATGGTAAGTCAGAGGTCAATCGTTAGTTTGGGTTGTTGGACTCACTCCAAGCTGGCTAATTGGTTGAATGCGCTCTAACCATATTAAAACTATTCGCGATTAATGGGTCGGCTTTAACTTGGAGCATCGATTTGTTGGACTCACTCCAAGGTCGATGTGAAGAGAGGTGAAGTTGGGTGCTATGCATATGATGCATACTTGTTAATGTGTTAACAACCCAATGTATGTGTAAACATTCAATTAGTTGATAGCACATTGTGATAGTTACATATACATGATATGTAATCGGTATACTTGATACCCACCATCATAGCTAAGAATGGCTTGTTGGACTCACTCGAGTTGTTCTTATCTATAGTGGATATCATTCATTCGGAGATGGACTACGATCTCCAAGTGATTTTGGGGTTTTGAAATTCAAAAATGAATGGGATTTATAAATGTATATTGATGCATTTTAAAATCATCTTTCTCATATATGCTCATTTCTAAGTTAATATATTGATCATGATGTGTTTGAATTTTGCTCCATTTTGATTCAAATAAATTGATCGGGCTAAACTTCGGATCGCTTAGAAACTTGAGAATTGTTCTCAAGGTGAAAAGCTTGTAATGTCCTCGGCCTCTTCCCGCTTCCTAGTGACGATGCAACTCGACCAATTGTTGGCCTATCGTAAACATGTGAGTGATTCTCAACAAATGAGTTGCATCATGCTAGCCACGATGGAACCTGGCTGAGCAAAGATGAGCATATGGATGCTCATATCGTAGTCCTTCATCTTTGTGAGTTGGTTGATGAGCAAGTGAGATTCAAAGGTTCAAGTCTCAAAGCTCCTCTTCACCTCGAGATGCTAGGAGGTTCATCCGTGGTATCGCAATATGTCAAGACCGTGGAGTCTTCGAGAAGCATGAGCAGGACGGTAGTTGATTCCTCAAGAAAGGTTCTAAGAGGAAGTCAAAGGAACAATGTAAGAAAGAAGGCTAAGAAGGTAGAACTAAAAGGAAACTTGCCATCATTATGGCAAGGAGCCATTCAAGAAAGTGCAAGATTTATCTTGAGTCCTGAAGAAGGATAAGGCATCGATGCCCCATCTTCGTAAAACTTCTTTATTG
This sequence comes from Wurfbainia villosa, assembly GCA_025175895.1. NCBI lineage: Eukaryota > Viridiplantae > Streptophyta > Magnoliopsida > Zingiberales > Zingiberaceae > Wurfbainia > Wurfbainia villosa. The sequence continues at coordinate 7,619,877 of CM045995.1, read as the reverse complement.
ATTGTCATTCTATTTCCTCGACACTTGGGTATTTGATCGGGTGGCTCACATATATGTAATGACATACATGGGCTAAGGAATAGAAGAAGACTCGCCAAGGGAGAGTCAAATTTACGGGGGAATGGAGCAAAGCGACTCGCCATCGAACGTATTTGTTGAACTCGTAGGACTTGTCTTAGAATCGACAATTGCTTTTATGTTCCTTCGCTGATAAAGAATATCATTTCTATTTCTTTAAATAGAAATGGGTTCCATTTGACTTAGTAACAATTGTTGTTACATAACTTTGAATGGAGTTCTTTATGGATCGAACTTTAAGCAATGGTGTTTATACGCTGGACGATCCAAAGGATATTTCAATATCGGCGAGCAACACGCTGCTCGAAAGGATAATCACATAGACTTATATGTGGCATTGTCGTCTTGGCCATATAAGCAAGAAACGCATGTCCGAATTACACCGATGTGGAATTCGAATCGCTTGAATTGATTCATACGATACATGTGAATCATGCTTAAAAGGCAAGATGACTAAGTTACCTTTATCGGAAAAGGTGAACGAGTGGGAGAGTTACTAGGTCTAGTACATATGTATGTGGACCTATGTCAACTCAAGCTTTAGGAGGCTATAGCTACTTCATTACCTTCACCGATGATCACTACTTTGGGTATGTGTTCTTGATGAAACACAAGTCCAAGCCTTTGAAAGGTTCAAAGAATTCAGAAATGAAGTAGAGAAACAACATGACAAAAGTATTAAAATACTGATCGGATCGAGGTGGTGAATACTTAAGTCAAGAGTTTCTTGATTATCTAAGAGACAATGGCATATTGTCTCAATGGATTCCGCCCTATACACCACAAAGATAATGGTGTATCCGAGAGGCGAATCGACCTTGTGACATGGACAGTCAATGATGAATCATGCAACTCTTCCCAAGTCCTTTTGGGGCTATGCACTTGCAAATTGCTTACTTGTTAAATGTAATGCCTACCAAGGTAGTCTCAACTACTCCATATGAGATATGGAATGGTAAGAAACCTCATGTATCTTACTTGAAGATATGGGGTTGTCCTGCTTATGTGAAGCGGACTGTATCAGACAAATTGGATGCTAAGTCTGATAAATGTCTATTTGTTGGATACCCTAAGGAAACAAGGGGTTACTAATTCTATCATCCTGTGGAACAAAAGGTGTTTGTTTCAAGGCATGCTGTGTTTCTAGAGAAAGAGTTTCTCTTGCAAGAAAATAAAGGGAGTGTCCGAGCTTGAGGAGGCTCGAGAGACTCAAATAGACATTGATGAGATACCGGTGAAGCACATGACAACTCATAGTGATGAGCAATCGACCTATCAGTAACACCACATCTTCAGATCCGTAACACGCAATATTCCCGAGATATGGATTTCGTAAGTGAATCGAACGACGTGTTACTCATTGATGATGAGGAGCCTACCAGTTATGAAGAAGTGCTGACAAGTTCAGAAAGGGATAAGTGGCTTGGTGCCATGAAGTCGAAAATGGATTCCATGTATGAAAACCAAGTTTGGAACTTGGTTGACCCACCTGAAGGCATAAAGCCTATAGGGCGCAAGTGGGTTTCAAGAAGAAAACCGACATGGATGGTAATGTGATTACCTATAAGGCTAGATTGGTAAAAGGATATCGCCAAAAGCAAGGTGTTGATTAGAAACCTATTCGTCAGAGCTATGCTTAAATCCATTCGATGCTCGCCATAGCGCTCATTATGATTATGAGATATGGCGATGGATGTGAAAAGCCTTTCCTTAATGGAAACCTGAGGACGTGTATATGATACTGAGGGTTTCACATCGGTTGATAAAACCAAGGTATGCAAATCATGACGATCCATTTATGGATTGAAGCAAGCATCCAGAGTCGAATATCCGTTTTGATGAGACAATCAAAAAGTTTGATTTCTCACAAAATCCAGACGAACCTTGTGTGTACAAGAAGGTTAGTGGGAGTGCAGTCGTGTTCCTAGTATTGTATGTCGATGACATATTACTTATATGAAACGATGTGTCAATCTTACAGTCAGTTAAGGTTTGGTTATCCAAGACATTCTCCATGAAAGACCTGGGAGAAGCAACCTACATCCTCGGGATTAAGATCTATAGAGATAGATCGAAACGGTTGCTTGGTCTTTCGCAGTCTACATATATAGACCGAGTGCTAAAGAGGTTTAGCATGTCGGACTCCAAGAAAGGTTATCTACCCATCAGGCATGGGGTACACCTTTCGAAGTCTATGTGTCCGCGCACAGAAGACGAGAGGATTTGCATGAGTAAGATTCCCTATGCATCCGCAATAGGATCTATCATGTATGCTATGTTATGTACAAGGCCCGATGTATCGTACGCTCTGAGTGTCAGCAGATACAACCGATCCAGAATGGATCATTGGCTAAGACAATCCTAAGTACTTGAGAAGAACTAAGGATGTGTTCCTAATATACGGAGAAGGGTACATGGTGATACGTGGGTATACGGATGCCGCATGCATAGGATGATTCCATGTCTCACCGTATGTATTCACCTAGAATGGAGGCGCAATAAGTTGGAAAGGTTCCAAGCTTGACACTATAGCGGATTCTCGCCACTAAGGAATACATTGCTTTGAAGCAAAGGAAGCGGTTTGGATCAAGAAGTTCATCTCTGAACTTGATGTGGTCTCATCAATGATCCAAACATGTGCTTCGCCGCTATCATCTTATCAGAGAGATCATAAGTAGGAACGAAATACAAATCGAGAAAATTCCCACTGAAAGGAACTTAGCGGATCCTTTGACTAAAGCATTACCTCAAAGTAAGTTTCGAGGGTCATGTTAGAGCTTATGGTATCGATACTGAGCGATTGGCATTAGCCGGGGAGTCTGTTAGTAATATATGAGAGATGTCCTAAGGCAATCGCCTTATGTATGAACCATTTATATGATAAATGAAGATTCACTATTCGAGTATACATGTTTAATGTATTTGATTGGATCTTAAACTCATTTATCAATGTCCACGATATCGATTCAAAAGATGAGAGAATTTGTGATTGGATCACAACTAGTGAGTATCTCTACATGTGTAATTGTGATGTATCGGAATTATCCCTAGTCGATGAATTGATGGATTTGGACACCATCAATTCTGTCGAGACTAGCACGAGGTATACTCGGTGTATCCAAGCACCGATTCTCAGGAGACATGTGATGTCCGAGTTAATCGTGGATGCTAGTTATGGTAACTAGTTCATTGAGTGACCACCGTAAGACTTCATATGGTTCTCTGCATATATAGATATGTCAATGAAGTTCTTATCGGGCTTAAGTGCGATGTTCCTTTGACTTGCGGTATTCAAGTCATCTTGATCATGGAGACTTATGCTTTGACATCTTAAGCAAACATCTCTAAGGAGATGTTGGCCCGGGATGATTGGGTATAAGTCGAAGGGATCGAAGGTGTTTGAATAGCCTATAAAGGATTCACCACTCCTTGCGAGGAGATGCATACCCATGGCCTCTCGTCGGATTGTTACTAAAGTCTTTGGCCAAAGCATTACATGTTTAGAGTAAGGTACTCTTCGATACATGTGGAGTAACTAGAACTGTGAGGACGAGGAAATGATACTTGGGCTAGGTGTGACGAGTTACTTAGTGGGGATCGACACAGACCATGTCCCGAACCAAGTGGGTATAAGATGAGTGAAGGGAATGGGGCACGATTCATTCGAGCCATCAAGGGTTTCGTAAATAGTTCGATCAACCGCTGATCTTTTCGTTAATTGGGGATCATGATGTACTACTAGGTGCCACTCATGATCGCTCTATAATTAATGGTTAATTATAGACGGCCAACATAAACCGAGAACCTATTTGGTCACACGCACAACGAGTGTAATCCAAAGGATTTAAAACGAGCTTGAGAATGGGATTCTCGCATCGAGAGAAACTATGTTTGGTTGGACCAAAACATAAAGCGAGCATGAAATTGTTTCAGCAATGGAAGCGTGATGGGCCGTGTCTTATGAAGACATAATGGATGAACCAAAATGGTTTGGTTCTAATCCAATGGATGAGAATAAACCAAAGGGTTTGGTTTATTTTAAACGAATGAACCAAAAGTTGGTTCGGTTCATTTTAACTTAAAATAAACCATCATGGTTTGGTTTATTTTAACTTATCTTAATGGAGCGGGTTAACGGGCTTTATGGATATGATCCATTAACCATTAAGAGAATTAGTTCTCTATAAAATAGGCTTAAACCCTAAACCAAACCCTAAAAGTGGTTGCCGCCAACATAGAGTTGCCGCCCACCCTTGTTGGTGAATTCGGCGCCCAACCCTAAGTGCCGCCATCCTTTTGTGCCGCCCAAGTCATTGCCGCGACAAGCTTCAGCCGGTGAACACTCCGCGACCTCCGTGATCCCCTATAGGTTCGAGGTGAGGCTTTTTCCTTGGCCGGGCGCGCCTTTTCCACCAAGCTGTCCAGTTTTCTGACAGCTTCTCCTCGCCGGAGCGCTTTGGACGACGGTTAGTGCTCCGACAGCGCTAACTTACGGGATTTGATCTCCGTAATCCTCTGAGGTGGAGGACGGCGATTCGGCCAAACGGTTGACGAATACCTCCGGAGAAGCGAGTTTTGAGAACTCGCTTTGGATCCGAATTTGGATTCGGATCGTGATCATCTCTCGATCACGCCGCCTTCAACACGAGGCTAGTAACCCGCATTTAAGACGGCTCGTGACTTAAGTCATCCCGAGGAGCTCGGCGTGATACGGATAGAGACGATTCTACGAGGATCGCTCCGTTGATGCCGTTTCCGCTACACGTCATACGAAAGGTATAACGTAGATAATTTTCTTTATTGCAAATTTTAATTTACGGTTATGTCTACACTTGTTGTAATAGCATGCGTGTGTTGTGTGTGTTGTAATAAATATAGATTTATTATTTTTAATTGCTTCCGCTGTGCTCATGTTTACGAAACATGATCGAACACACACACGCCGCGGTGCCGGAAACCCAACAGCCAAGACTCCCGCTTGGACTTTACGCAGCCAATATCAAACCCCTTGGACTTCTCATGCCAAGACTCAAGCTTGGACTTTCCCTTTCCAACCCATGTTGAACTTTTACATTGCCAAGACCCATGCTTGGACTTTTCATGTGCCAAGTGTCCCACTTGGACTTTCCATGCCAAGTACACAAGACTTGGACTTTCCCATGACAATTACATTGTCATATGTTTTTGTCGAAACATCAAAACATCACTCGAGTCACACTCGAGTCCTGGTCAATCGTGACCTGGGCCGATTGCACCAACAAGTGCGTGCTCCCTGTTAGTGCCTATAAGATTCACATATCTCCACAATAGCATGATATTATCCACTTTGGGCCTAAGCCCTCATGGTTTTGTTTTTGGGCTTTACCCAAAAGGCCTCATACTAATGAAGATATCTTTTCATCTTATAAACACATGATACATGCTTACCAATTTTAATTTAGCAATATGCAACTGGAACGAAGCACAAACACTCCCGACATATGACTGGAGACCGACTAAAGTTTTCGAAGCTCAGATTCAAAAACCAAGGATCGGTAGCATTCAGAAACAACGGGAAGTTCAAAATCATCGGATCAGGTAATATTGAGCTAAACTCGAACTTTATAATTCGTCAAGCACTTTTAGTTGAACATTTTGAATTTAATCTCCTTAGTGTCAGTCAATTGTGTGAAAATAATTATAAGGTTATTTTCCTACCAAATGAATGCTTAATTAAAAATAGTGATTCTTTAAAAACTATACTTAAGGAAACTAGGAATAGCAACATTTACGCAATCAACTTACCCAACTCCTCAACCAAGTGTCTAATGACACCACAAGAGGAATCTTGGTTGTGACATCAGTGACTTGACCACTCTCATCCAAGACTCATGCACAAAATGAGTCAGAGTGGTTTAGTTAGAGGTCTAACCAACCTAAATAACATAGAAAACAAAATATGTAATGCTTGTCAACATGGTAAACAAACTAGGACTTCACATCAACTAACTAATCAAGAAAGAACTAATAGTGTACTTGAGCTCCTACACTTAGACCTTTTCGACTCTCATGGAACCAAGTCACTAAACGGAAGCCATTACTATTGATGCAGTGAGCATCCCTCTTTAGTTTTGATGTATGAACCACAGTTAAATGTTAGGATTCACTTGTGTTATAATATAAGTGTTAAGTGTGCAGGCTTAACAGGAAGTCTTAGTAGGTCGTGTTGATTGAATACTAGGCACGTATCTTGATAGATCAGGAGATCAGACAATCGACAAAAAGTCCAGCTGGGTCAGGCAGACCGGATAGCTGGTGGAAGCCCTGTTGAGTCAGATCGGATGTCAAGAATGGTAAGTCCGGTGGGTATCCGGCAGGTAAGCCTCGAGTGAAGAGGTGAGGCCGAGTCCTCTGTAGGGGGACAAAGCTAGGAATCGATCCGATGAAAAGTCCGCATGGGAATTAGTAGTCGAAATCGGATAGTATTACTACTGCCAATTCATATTATATTGTATATTGTGATAATCTGGTTTTGCAGGTTTTTAGTCGACTGGAATACCCAGTTGGCAGTTTTGAGCTGGTGCTCGATCGGAGATCTGGCAGCGCAGATGGAAAGAGTTCTAGTCGACTGGGGGAATTTTAGTCGACTGAAATTGGAAATTTCCCGATGCGGAGCCGAGTGACGTGGAGTTGACTGGAGAGGTTTCAGTCGACTGGAAGACCACAAATTCTATATCGACGGGCTGATGTGGAGTCGACTGGAAAAAGTTTATAAAAGTTATGCTCGACCAGATCCAAAAATAAATTTAATCAACGTCGAAGTGCTGTCAAAATTTCCTCACGATCACATGGGCTTCAACTATTCAAAAGGACTCCTTTCTGACACTTCGTGCTTGCATCCTATACTATATATTGTGTCGGTATAAAGTAGTCTTTAATCTCTTTTTATTTCTCTTGTATATTTAATTTCAAGAGAGAGTAGGTTGTTACTCTTCTCTTGTATTTGTAAAAAGCGAACTCCCTCCGAAGTCGAGAGTTTTCGAATCGGAGGGTATCATAGTGATTGCCCAATGAGGTAGCTCTCGGGAGAGCTACGAGCATTGAAGTAGCAACCCAGTCTAGGTTGTGAATCAAGTAAATTGCCTTTGTCTTTGACTGTATTTAATTTCCGCTGCGTACTCATATTAAAATTAACCAAAATTATTAAACACCGAGATTCATCCCCTCTCTCGACTTACTCGATCCTACAATTGGTATCAGAGCCATTACTGCCTAGTTAAGATACTTTCAAATATCTATTTTTTTTAAAAAAAATTTATAATTCTAGGCGGAGTATTGAAAATTTAAAACTTAAATTAAGGGGGAGAAAAACTTACTTTGAAAAGCACACGTAACTGGAACGGTAAAGATTTTAAAAGCAATAATGTAACTGAACTGTATGGGAATTAAACATTATAAAGCTTAATTCTAGGGAGAGTTTTGAAAAACTTTAAAGAGTTTACAATTTTTTGAAAAAGCTTGAAAAATTTTATTCAGGGGGAGTTTTGAAAATTTTAAAAATTTATAAGTTTGAAAATTCTTTAATAAATTTTGAAAATAAGTTTTTATTCAGGGGGAGTTTTAAAAAATTTAAAAAGTTTGAAAATTCTTTAGTTTTAAAAAGTTTGAATTTTTTTGAAAAGTTAGAAATATTGTTTGAAATTAAAAAGCTTAAATTAAGTTTTTGAATTCAAATTTGAAGGTGAATATTTTAAAACTTTATTTTTGAGGTTGAAAATTTCTTATCTCCACTATATTTTGTTGGCATTTTAAATTTAATCTTTATTTTGATGTATGCCAAAGGGGGAGAAAGAGATATAAAGTTAGAGATTTAAAAAAAAATTATTCATTAAAAGAAAGATGCAAAAATTTAATAAGGACTTATGCATCTCATACATGATTTAATTTATGCATCTATTGTACATGTCTATATTTGGAGATTGGTGGTATTTGATTCTCCTAACTTTAACTGATGTGTTGTCATACATCAAAAAGGGGGAGATTGTTGATACAGTGAGCATCACTCCTTAGTTTTGATGTATGAACCACAGTTAAATGTTAGGATTCACTTATGTTCTAATATAAGTGTACAAGCTTAACAAGAAGTCCTAGTAGATCGTATTAACTGGATACTAGGCACATATCTTGAAAGATCAGGAGGATCGAACACCAGACATGAAGTCCAGATGGGTCCCGTGGACCGAACATTTGGCATGAAGACCGGTTGGGTCAGGAGACCAGACAATCGACAAAAAGTCCATCTGGGTCAGGTAGATCGGACAGCTGGTGGAAGCCCTAGTGGGTCAGATCGGATGTCAAGAATGGTAAGTCCGGTAGGTAGCCGACAGGTAAGCCTCGAGTGAAGAGGTGAGGCCGAGTCCTCTGTAGGGGGACAAAGTTAGGCGTCGATCCGATGAAAAGTCCGCGTGGGACTTAGTAGTCGAGATCGGGCAGTATTACTATTGCCAATTCATATTATATTGTATATTGTGATAATCTAGTTTTGCAGGTTTTGATCGACGATCGATTGGAATACCCAGCTGGCGCTCGAAGAATGCTCGATCGGATCCGGCAAAGAAAGAGTTCAATCGAAATGGAAAATTTCCCGATGTGGAGCCGAGTGACATGGAGTCGACTGGAAGACCACGAATTCCATATCGATGGGCTGATGTGGAGTTGATTGGAAGGTATTCTAGTCGATTGGAAAAAATTTATAAAAGTTGTGCTTGACCAGATCCAAGAATAAATTTAATCAACGTCGAAGTGCTATTAAAATTTCCTCACGATCACAAGAGCTTCAACTATTCAAAAGGACTCCTTTCCGACACTTCGTGCTTGCATCCTATACTACATATTGTGTCAATATAAAGTAGTCTTTAATCTCTTTTTATTTCGCTTGTATATTTAATTTGAAGAGAGAGTAGGTTGTTACTCTTCTCTTATATTTGTAAAAAGTGAATTTCCTCCGAAGTCGAGAGTTCTCGAATCGGAGGGTATTATAGTGGTTGCCCAACGAGGTAGCTCTCGGGAGAGCTACGAGCCTTGGAGTAGCAACCTAGTATGGATTGTGAACCAAGTAAATTGCCTGTGTATTTAACTGCATTTAATTTTCGCTGCATACTCATATTAAAATTAATCAAAAATTATTAAACACCGAGATTCACCCCCTCTCTCGGTTTACTCGGTCCTACAATTGGTATCAGAGCCATTACTGTCTAGTCATAATTGATGACTACTCTAGGTTCACATGGGTTAAGTTTTTAAAACATAAGAGTGAAACCTTAGATCAACCCATCAATTTATGCAAACTAATAGAAAATGAAAAGAATCTTAAGATTAAAAGAATTAGAAGTGATCATGGTAAAAATAGAACCTTACAAGAAACCACTAGAACCATGTTAAATGAATACAACCTACCTATTAGGTTTTCAGTAGAAGCGGTCAATACTATTTGCTATGTCCAAAATAGGATTTTACTAGTTAGACGACATCAAAAAATGTCATACGAAATCTATTACGAAAAACTCCCAAACATTAAGTACTTTAGGGTTTTTGGATGTAGGGTACACATATTAAACACTAAATACTACTTAGAAAAATTCACCTCTAAAACTAGTACCGGAACTTTTCTAGGATACTCAACCACTAGTAAAGCATATAGGGTATATAACAATGAAACCCTAAAAATAGAAGAAACAATCAATGTAGTATTTGATGAAGAAAACAAAATTACAAAATCCAAAGTAGAATTGATTAATGAACCAATTGAAAATAGACTTGAACCTAACTCACAAAACGAATATAGTATAGATCCTAACCCAAATCAATCTAGGTTACAAGCAAACCATCCTATTGATCAAGTAATAGGTGATTCTAATTTAGGAGTTCGAACTAGGGCATCCTATAGAAACCTAAGCCAAATTTCACTCATCTCAAAAATTGAACCCAAAACAATTGAACAAACTCTTCTTGACCCCGATTGGATTATAACTATGCAAGAAGAGTTAGCTCAATTTACTAGGAGTCAAGTTTGGAAATTAGTACCCCCACCTAAGGGAAAAACAATAATTGGGACAAGGTAGGTATTTCGAAACAAACTTGATGATAAAGGAGAAGTTGTTAGAAATAAAGCTAGGTTAGTTGCTAAAGGATTTAGCCAAGTAGAGGGGTTAGACTATGATGAGACATATGCACCCGTAGCTAGACTAGAATCAATTAGTATGTTATTAGCCTACGCTGCGCATCGAGGTTTCAAATTATTCCAAATGGATGTAAAGTCAATGTTTTTGAATGGATTTATTAAGGAAGAGGTTTATGTTAGCCAACCACGTGGATTTGAAAGTTTAGACAAACCTGACAATGTCTTCAAACTTAGAAAAACCTTATATGGATGAAAGCAAGATCCTAGAGCTTGATACGAAAGGCTTTCAATCTACCTTAAGTCTAAGGAATTTAATCAAGGTTTAGTTGACCCAACCCTTTTTGTAAAATCCATAGGAAAAGAAATCTTCATTGCACAAATTTATGTAGATGACATAATCTTTGGAACAACCAACACACAATTATTAAATGAGTTCATTTCACTAATGGAAAGTGAATTCGAAATGAACTTAGTAGGTGAGCTTACTTTCTTCTTAGGGTTGCAAATAAAACAAACTAGAGAAGGAATTTACTTACACTAACATAAATATGCTAAGGAATTAATTAATAGATTTGGAATGTAAAATGCTAAGGAAATTAATACACCAATGGATACCAATGTAAACATAGGAGAAGACTTAGAAGGAAAATCAATTGATTTAAAATACTATAGGAGCGCAATAGGTAGCCTTCTATACTTAACTGTGATTCGACCAGACATACTCTTTGCAGTGAGTATATGTACGAGATTTCAATCTTGCGCAAAGGAATCACACCTAATGCTAGTCAAATGAATTTTTAGATGCCTAAAAGGAACACTAAACGTAGGAATTTGATACCCTAGATCGAGCGAGTTCGAACTAATCGGCTACTCTGATTCGGATTATGCTGGTAGTAAACTTGATAGGAAGAGCACGAGTGGATGTTGCCAACTCCTAGGCTCGAGTCTAGTCAGCTTGTATAGTAGAAAGCAACATTTTGTTGCCTTGTCTACCACTGAAGTCGAATACGTAGCCATGGGTGAGTGTATAGCTCAACTTCTTTGGATGAAGCACACTCTCCAAGACTTTCAATTAAACTTTAGTAATACCAAAATTTTAATTGATAACACTAGTTCTATTAACCTAACTAAGAACCCGATTTGTCACTCTAGAACCAAACACATAGAAGTTAAACACCATTTCATACGAGAACATGTAGCAAATGGAACTATAAAACTCAAATATTTTGAGTCGAAATTGAACCTAGCGGATATTTTCACGAAACCCTTATCCGAAGTAGAGTTTAGTATGCTTAGATGAAGGTTAGGAATGTGCACAGTAGAGTAGGAATCAACTCTCACTTATAATCTATTTTCTTTTATGCTACATGGAACTAGCTTAGGGTTTACCTTAGAAGGCATGCACCTGTAGATTTAAGGAGCCAACACATCTCACAACACATAGGCTCAATGTGTTTGTGTACTGAGCCACGTAGATGGGCATGAGATGTTAGGACCTTACTCCTAATTCTAGATGTAGATCAAGTGCATCGATATGAATCATGGAGTTTAATTATTTAAAATAATCAACTCTCATCAAGACTTATTGATCATTTTATATCAATTAAGTTAAAAAGAGTTGAACATGATATTAGTTGAATTTATATTGAAACTATTATTTTCAAAATTAAAAGGGACATGTTTCAAACATATGTTAATCCTAAATAAGGGTTTCTAAAGTTTTTTTTATAAATCCCCAAGTATTTTCTATATATGGCAAAAGGGGGAGAAGAGAGGCCAAAGTCCAAAGTTAAGGAATCAAAAGTTTTTAACCTTCTTTAAGTGGACAAACGTTAAGGGGAAGAGATAAGTTTCTTTTTCAAAAACTCACCTAAGGTTAAGGGGGAGGTAACCTTGAGGGGGAGGATTTGAAAAAGAACTTATTATTCATACTTACTTAATCACACTCACTATTTTACTCATACTAACTTACTCATGTTTACACACTTTCATATTTCTTTCATGCGTACTTATGCTTAGTACTACATGCTTGGTCATGCTTAATTTTTCGTTAACTTTGAATCGGTTTGCTATAGATCAAAAAGGGGGAGATTGTTGGTGCAGGGGCACCAGATAATCGAACCTAGATTTTGGTTATGGCAAAGGTTCAAAGTTAAGCTATTATTATTATTATTTCACGAGCTATGTTAAGTGTGTAGGAAATGATTAAGCTAAGATGAAGATCAGCGACACCCAGAGAATCTCGGACCGAGGTGGTCGGGCGACACCAGGAGAACCTCATTGGAGTCGAGGAACCTCGGTGGTGACCGGAAGCTAAGCAATAGGTCAGGAGGACCAGAGGCAAGCACCGAGTGTAGAGTAATGGTGAGGTTGTGTCCTCCGTATGGGGACGAACTTAGGTGGCGATTCGACTAAGACTTCCGGGGGAAGGTCTAGGTCAAGATTGGACGGTAACGAACCGTCATAATGTCTATTACTCGACATTTCTATGCTAACTCTGTGCTGTAGGTGAGTGACCAAGCCAACAGTCGACTGAAGGCTATTGGTAGTCGACTGATGCTACCATCAGTCGACTACTGAGGGTCATCAGTCAACTGCTATTCAAACTGGTCAACTCGAAGAAAGTCAAGATACGCTCCACTAAAAGTGGGGGGATGAGGAGCTTTGACCCAGATCTAGATCGCAATGAGCTAGGGTTTGAAGGGATATAAAAGAAGAGGCTTTTCACCTCTTTGTATCATCTATTCTTGCTCCCAAAGTGCTCCAACGACGGCAAGCTTCAACGACAATGCTGTGTTGCCGTAATGCCGACGCTATGACAAGTTTCTATTCCTTCGTCGGTACTTCAAGTTAAAGTTGTCATTTGTTTTGTTTTAATTTCTTATACTTGAGATTTCAATCGAAAAGAGGAGAAGTAGGCTTGTTGCCTCTTCCTCTATCTTATTTTTATTGTAACTGTCATCTCCTGCCTCCAACGTGGAGGGGACTTTTAGTGAATTGCCCCATCATACGCGGTCAAGGATCGCGGGGCCTTGGAGTAGCACCTTTTGATTGTGAACCAAGTAAAAACAAAGGTGTACATCTTACTTTTGTTTTACTCTTATTTCTGCTGCAATACTCGAGTTTTCGACGAATGAAACGGAAAGTTTTACAATCGCTATTCACCCCCTTATAGCGATTCTCCGATCCAACAAAAATGGATAAGAGAAAAACCATGAAAAATATCAGTTTAGGATTACAATAATCCTATATATACATCTCTAGCCAAATATAGTATTTTAGACCTAAAATATTATAAATTTCTCAACATTTTTGAATTCCCCGCCGCCTCCAGGACACGACATGGCCAAGTCGTGTCGTTCCTTACAGCACACACTACAGCCTGACTGTGCTACCTTACAAGCCATGTCATGGGCATGCCATTCATCCAGAGCGCAGCACAGTCCGATCGTGTTGCCTGGCACGGTCGTGTTATGGTTGTGCCATTTCATCCATAGTGCAACACAACTGTGTCGCGACCATGCCATTTCATCCAGAGTGCAGCACGACTCGACAATGCTGTTTGATATTGTCACGTCCCAAGAGTATGCCGAGCCGAAAATCAAACGGACGACATCTCCCCTGTACGTGGCAACATTTCGGGTTAATACAAGGCCCGTAGGCCCACAACAACAACATAATATAACATACTAATAGCAGCGGAAAATGAAAACCACATACCCACAACATAGATAACAAAACATACAGGTGTACACCACCTGACAAGTCCACAGTTATAAAACCGTAAATAAAACAACGACATCACGACAAAGTCCATAACAAAACAAGGGTCCATGACATAGGACCAAAATCCATAACACATAAACAAGTCCAAGCCATAAGAGAGAAAAACAAAATGAACTCCTCGGGAGACATCGGAAAATGGAGATGGGATGGATCGGTCGGCGCAGCTCCAAGTCGTCACAAAGGCGTCTACCTGTTACCTGGGCGACAGAAAAACCCAGGGTCGGAGGTGGTGAGTAAAACTCAGCAGGTAATCAGAGAAAACATGTAAATATATGTATCAATATTACATGTCATTCAACAGTCTAAATCTACTCGAACAACGGGTATACATCAGCATAAAAGGTATATATGCATGCATACTCTAAATAAACTGAACAACAACGATGCTGACATACCTGACCGTCAGCTACTCTATCCTGATCCAACCTGGGCATATAACCACATCATAGGGTATAAAAAATAATACTAACTCACACAATATCCTGAATATGATCCAAGGGTATCACCGTGAATAACCAACAGGTATACAAGTACCAGCCTACTACCATACAAGAAATGCAGTATCATGTATGAATATGTACAAACAAATGCAACAAGCATAGTACATACAAATGCATCATCAAAGTGAGTATACATATAGACTGTATCTGTATGTATACTAATCACCATCATCCATATATATATATATACAAGCAGGTATGTATATATATATAATCATATGCAAAACACCGTATGATACGGCAATGCAGCATGCATGGTCATGCCTGCTCACCCCTACTCGCTACCACGACCCCAGTGTGGCCTAGGTGGCACGACATGACAACTGTCCCAACTCACACCAACCACTGCTATAGAGTGGCCGAGTGGGCAGTATGATCAAGTAGCATGTGAGCGTAAAGAGCTCGCTACGCAACGGGGGTCCCTGCTGCTGGCTACTCCGACTGACACTACCAATGAGCGGTCGAGTGCCACGCACCCAGGACAACTGCACGCAACTCCAACAACCATCGTCAATAATGGTAGAGTGCGGCACAACAAATGCTATGCCCTCACACCAGTTACTCCTCTGGAAGTAACCTGGGAGGCAGGATGACTGACGACTCTCTCTCAACCCCAAGGGGAGACGATGTATCGTCGATGCATCATGACATGACATGAGAATCTTGTCTCACATACAGACATCTACCATAGACTCTCTGCTCAACCGAGAGTCACACCCAATTGATCAGTACACTCTCTATCCTGTAGAGAGTCATACTCATCTGATCCTGACAAGCTAGGACCATCGGTCCGTAGCGACACACTGTCTACGACTCACCTGACCATTTACACAACCCGTGGTTGGTAAATAAAGGTGCAACATACAGGTATGGAATGAGTCCTACATTTAGGGTCATACTTATCCACAGAGGACATTTTTGCCAAATTTACAATTTAGGTCATCCTCCGTACTCTAACATCTACACCCTACTAAACAGTTAAACCTACTTACATCACATCTCCAACTCCTAGATCATAATAGGGAATATGTGATTTCAATAATCGAGCACACATATATATCAATGATAAGTTCAAGCATACGATAAACAGAGTATGATCAAGGTAATATGAACACCTAACATGTTCATATCTATGTCTAAATCTGGAAATCATTACATCTACCCGACCGGTAGGTAATTACCTACCTACTGTCAATGCTCGTACTAATAAACTCCTCACGACCGCGGACCCGTCTCGTATCCACGTCATGCAAATATCATCAATTATCGTTTAGTGAAAGCATACAACAATAATATGAATTAGCTACTACGTTATCCACATATCCGTATCCCTTATCGAATACGATTTAGAAACCCCAATTAGCCAGACTTGACCATTTAACACCATAATTAACCAAGTTCACAAATCCACTCGCAACATAAATATGGCTTCACCCAGCACTATCACGGATATAAAATCGGCTGACCCTACATGATCGAGCCTCAACTCACCAGTGCGATCATACCTATGAGCACAACCATAGACCCGTTTACGGCTCACTCACAGTCGGTCAAAACCTCACCTCACAACCCCCTTTTTAGACCCAAAATTAACCTTATTCACAACACATTACAGCCAATAGCCCTCGTATGTCGTTCAACACTTCACAGAACAAAACAAAGGAAATTTCTCTTCCTTACCAGATGCTGAACCCCGCCGGCAGCCAACCTTCACTATCCCCAAATTTCCCTTACAGAACACCCACACACTCATGCTCACAGCCGCACAGAATGGAGGGCAACTATCGAATCCTGATAACTAAAAATCCAATCAACAGCGGATTAATAGAAGGAGACGGATCAACTATACCAATGATTTGAACCTCCACTGGCATCAACTCCACAAAACCGGCAGCCACATTCATCGGCTGAAATCGGCACTCATGATCCCTACCCATACACCCAAAATCCCGTTCAACCAAGGAAATCAAAGCAAACCCTAAAATCTTGTCCAAGATCAGGAAAAGAGCAATGCTTACCCATCTCTGGTGACCATCGGCAGTGAAGTCCACTGAACCGGCAGCGACCTTCTTGTCTCCCCTGTTCACAGCCACAGCAAACCACCACATAGCCCACCATCCGACTTGCTCCACCACTCGATTCACAGCAATTTGGAGCGATGCCGGCGATACTCCTCCCCCATATGCTCTATTCGCCGGAGAACTCAGCGCCGACAACTCTGTCGTTCACCACAGATCGCAACCAATGAAGGAACACAACTACACATTCGATCTTCGTGCAAGGTAAGGAAATGTTCAGCTCTTACCTAGCACCGACGACGATTGGCAGAAAACCCCCAAATCGGCTGCTCACCGTCGAAGCGTCGCCGATTCAAGCTCCCCCCGCCACTCGCTTGCTCTCTGCTCCCGCTCGCTCTCTGCCCTCACTCGCTCGCAGAGCCCACCGTGGATGGTCCCATCGCCGCTGCTCGCCGCGAGGAAGGGAAGATCGCTACTTGTCCTGGATATCGACGAGCAGTAGTCGGTCGCTGCTTACAGAGAAGGAGGTTCGCGCGAAGAAGGCAGATGAGTGAGAGGAAGAGGGCTCCGGAAAGGTCAGCGTCGGCGGCGGTTTATTCTGCTGCGCGAAACGCCCGCGCGAGGAGACAGCGTCGGCGAAAAAATGGAAGAAGGAAGCGGCGGTCGTTTAATGGGTTAACGGGTCGGGGATGGTTAAATGGGTTGGGCTTTAAACCCAATAACCCATTAACCCTAGATTTAATTAAATCTAGGTTAATTGAACTAATAAAATTTCTTAAGTTAGGTTAAATGTAATTAACTCCTAACCATACTATTTTATTTTTCCGTGGTATTTTACAAATATGATTGTGTCACGGTCATGTCGTTTCATTCTCCATATAAGCTATCTTTAACAATTATGTTATAGTATTGCATGCCTTTTTATCTTGAGTTTTAACCCACATACGAGTAGAACACTCTATCACCATAACCATGCTAGTCAAATCAAAGAAATGCAAATTGTAGGCAGTTGTGCTCGTTTTACCCCACTAGTCAAACCCTTTTCATTTACACACCACACATTCACTACAAAAAAAAAATGATTTAGTGATGAATTTTAGCGACGAAATTAATTCATTGTAAATCTAGAATAGAATATGTGGTGAATTATTAAATCGTCACAAATCAGGAACAACATTTACAATAAAAAATATTTTATAGCAAAATTAGCAATAAACTATTTATTCGTTGTAGATTTTGCAACAAAATAATTTTTGTCGCCAAATCCATCGCAAAATTTGTGACGAATATAACTTTCGTCACCAAATCTACATGAAAAATCAAAATCATTGCAAAATTTGCGATAAAATTAGAATTCATTGCAAACTTTGCGACGAAAATGAAATTTGCCACAAATTAATTTTCCATCAAACACTACAATAAAAATTCAAAAAGACAATGGTGAAAAACCATTATCTATCATCCAAAAAATCCATGGTAATCGACGCATTGAGAAAGATGGGGCGCTCAAAGACAACGGTGAAAAAACATTGTTGATTTAAGGAAAAGACAACGGTTTTTAACCGTTGTCTTTGAGTGACATATCTTTCTCAACGTATCAATTTACCATGGATTTTTTGGGTCATAGACAATGGTTTTTCACTGTTGTGTTTCAACTGAAATTACAATGTATTATAACCGTTGTCTTTGAACGCCCTATCTTTCTCAACACGTAGATTCACTATGATTTTTTGAGTCATAGACAACGGTTATTAACCATTGTCATTTGTATTGTCATTGTTATTTTAACCGTTATATTTTTAGCCGTTGTCATTTCTCAACACACACTAGAGAACAATAAATCATTGTCGATTTATAGTGTTGTGTTTTTAATATACATCATACAACAATATTAAAAAGAATTGTAGAATATATATATACACTCACACTTATAACAATGTGAAGTACAAGCTCATATCATCCCATTTTAAATGATCACCCTTAAAAACATATATAAAAAATACTTGTAGCAAAACAACTATACATCATATGCTTAGTACTACACCAAAAGAATTATGCATAACCAAAACACTTATATATTACAACATCTAACCAAAAGAGGTATGTATATTTAAATTTTCTACTTATCAAATATATGATCTTGTACGCATTTAGCTCACTCCGAACGTACTTTATCAATTTCCTTTGTAGCTATCACAGATTTTGTGAATTGCATGTGAATAAATGAATGAAAATGTAAACTACTGAACACTTTGAGTACTATGTGATAATTAATTGCACAAATCATTTTACAAACATGTTTCAATAAAAATACTTGAAAATATATCTAATATTACTATTGGCCATAGGGAAGCCTTGTTAATGGATGTGACACCTTAAATTATATCTCTCATATATCGCAAAACGAAATAATCACATTGGGCTCCATCCGATTGAAGGGGAGCCTGTGATGAAAAAAAGAATAGTAGCAAATTAATAACTTAATTGTAACAACAATACAAATAAGGAGAAGACTATAGTCCTGAATGAAGGTTTTCTAGAAGTATAAGAGCATTAGTTGCAGGCTTTCAACTAACATTGGTCCAAGTTAACTGATTCTCTCAAAGAATACAAAATATTTTCTAAACTCAACTAACTGTATTATGTGATAAAAAATCCATAATAAGCATCAAACTACAACAGGTTTTTGAGCAAAAGAAATGTATAGTATCAAGGTATTTTAGTTACTAAAATATACCTTGACTATTTCCCACAAAGGTTATTTTTTTTCCGTGCTTGTCAATCTCTATGTTGAACAGTTTCAAGGCCCTTTATATAATTATAAAAAATTATACACTTTTAGTGCATCTAAACGATGAAACATCAATATATTTTACTGAATCGAAAAACTTACAATATTGATTATTTTCTGAAGACGATGAACTCTACAACCTAGAAACCCAAGTTATGAGTAAAGAAGATACAGAAGGAAGCAACAAATGGATAGGTAATATATAAAAAAAAATTAATCTGGAATCAACTAATTAAGCAACACAGAGATACTAGTAAAACTTTGCAGTTTTTACCACTATATAATAAGAATCTAGGGCGAACTTCAATATGAAGTATTTGCATATATGTTGTTCTGGTCACTGCAAACACACTGTTGCATTTGTCTTTCAGATCCCACCTTCATCAAATGTTTAGTGGCTCTTCCTCACTGTCTCTTTCGTTAACGGAAGTCCAATCTGGAAATTCTGCACAGAATATTAGTGATGATTTGAATGAAGGAAAACATATTACTAAAATAACATCTCAAATATTATTCTCCAATATGGGGGGTCGATGTTACTATTCTCCAATGCATGAGATTGATAGGGTGAAGTTCATAAGATAAGAACACAATAGAAAGGTAATTAACAGTAAGTGAATTAGTTCTTCGAAGGTGGAGGTCACAAATGTGTTAAAAAAATTGTGGCAATCTGCTCGTGTCGTCAGTTAGTAATGTTTATCAATCATTTAGGTGAATCCGCACTAGGAATAATTAGCCATGTTGCTTTTCTATACACACACACAGAGATAAGAGAGTTGATAATCCTGATTTGTTGTATATTTGATCCCACTGTTTTGCTAAAAACTTAAAATCTTAGAAATATGGTATCTAGTTGTGGTCAATGTCGAGAACATTAGTTATATTTGAAGATTATGCTGAAAATTCAAATGTTTACAAATCCAGTTCATTAAGAAAGGACAACTTGGAGATGTTTCATCTTACTTGATTTGTGGGCTTTAGCAACCTTCATCAACCTCCTTTGTAGAATTGAGGCGAGGAAAAGGAAAGCAGTGCACATGCCAAACATGATAGTCATAGGGAATGCGCTAATCTGTAAATTGGCGCTTCATATAGTAAAAATGTAGCATCTCGCAAACAAGTACCTGTAAATGGCTCTTGACATGGTATATTGTCAATCCTTGTACACCCATATTCTAAGAACTCCTTTAGGAGTTGCTCCTGTCAAGAATCCAATTTTTCAATGGAATGAATATCATATCGCAAAAAGTTACTAAACAGTTACTTTGATAAGAGATAAATCCTATCATCAATAGGATCAAATCCTAGATCGGTTTAATCCACTGATAATCCATTAGTTAAACTAGTTATTTATCCATTAGATCTAATTATCCTCTGAGCTTAATCCTTTGTTCACATAAATCGTTATACTATAATTCAACCGAGTGACTGGCCCTATTCATTAGCTGTTAATCCTTAAATCAACAACAAAGCTATCTGCAAACATATTATAGGGTACCCGATCTTGACTTACCCAACTCAGCTTCAATTGTGAAACTTCTTGATTCAAGGTTCGAGTTACAGATCTAACTCAACTGCTAAATTAGAAACAAAGAAAACCCAATATAATAACCTCCCCTATAAACTGCAACCACAAAAGATATAAGTTCTCTCTAATCCACTCCTAAAGTCCTTAATACAAAATAGCAGGAAGATAACGAGGTTATGAAACTGGATGTATAGGCTATCGAAGGATCTGTCCGGCAACTGACAGTGTAGTTGATGGTGTAATCAAGCTCAAGGTGATTCACACAGCAGCAAATCACGATAGGGATGCCGATGAATCCGTCGCTCACGATGAACACGGAAACGATCGGTTGTGAATGGCTGCCCACCCAGCCAGAACACCCGGAGAACCCTCGACCGAGGAGATCAACAGTAGCCTATAGCAGAGGTGACACCGACTCCCGGCTGCGACGTGCGAGCAGAAGGGAAAAACGATGATCCGGATGCGGATGGTTGCGAATACATGGGGATCAATGAAGATTGCTATTGGCGACGAAGTATTTGGCTACGACGAAGAGGGAAGCGACCTCGATCGAGGAAGAAGGGGCGGCAGAGATAAGTGCTCACGACAAAGGCCGACAGTGGCAGTGTCATTGCCCACGGCAGAGGCGGTCGACCATAGAGCTGCTCTCAGTGAGGACGTGAAGAGGGCTGAGACGATGAGTATGTTGGGAATCGGTACGTCGCTAGAGGGGGGATGAATGACACGTACATTGCGTATATGGAAATCGATCGCATGCTTGCTACAAGTGTTAGTGTACGCAGCGGAATATATAGTGATAAAAATAAATACACAACACCTGTTGGACTTTTCGAGCCGCAAAAACTGCTTTTTGCGTTGCGGAAACCTCGGAAGCCCGGCCACGGATCCGTGTGAAGATATATAAAGCTAAAACATGTATGTGTTTAAAGAAACCTAGATTTACCTTAGATCTATAAGATGAGAGCATTACCCTCGTAGCGACGCCCTTCGTTTATCCCGCTCATCCAAACGCTTTGTCGGAACTCAAGAGTGTCAAGTGTACACTCCTCTATTGGTATCCACACGGACAAATGGTGGAGAAAAATAACCTAGAGTGTGCTAGTACTCATGGAAGTTTCGGCCAAGGAGGTTGGGAGAGCATGAGAGGAAGAACCAAGGAAGAAGAAGATTGAGTTACCACCAAAATCAATCCCTTATCTAATGAAAGTGGCCGACCACTTAACTCTTGGGGGGGTACATGTATGTATGTAACTCTAAGAGCCAATGACTCTTGGTCTTCCTCATGAGGTGACACCCCATGATAAGTCCATGATGATGTGGACCACCATCATTGGCCGGCCCCCATGCCAAGTCACCATGACATGGCAATTAGTCAAGTCAAAATTGACCATTCATCTTCCCTCTCAAGTCAAGTCAAACTTGACCTCTTATCTCCCATGGTTGATCAAATCTAACCACTTGATTCAAGTCAATTTGATTTAATGAATCTCTATTCATTAATTTAAATTGACTCAATGAATCAAATATAAATTAGACTCATTCAACACTTGAATCAAATTGAGTCTAACTCAATTAGTCTAATTTGGATTCCTTTTAATCCAATTTGGTTCATCCCATGAACCTAATCCTCATGGTTCATCATATGAACATGATCTCCATCTAATTGCCCTTTGTGTGTGACCCTATAGGTTCTTGTAACGTTGGCAATGCTCCTAAACCGATTTAGGAACATAAGCAATGAGCGGTATCTAGCAGCACATCATTGCTACCCAAGTTACAAGAATGTTGAGCTCCAACATCACCTTTGTGACTACTAATTGTGACTCTCACAATATGTGACAATGTCCCTCTATCCTTGACATCTAGATTGACCAATCGAGGCATAGACTGTCATCCTCGGTACAATCTATATCTTGAACTCCAAGTAGACTCACTCTAATCAAATGAGCTCAATATCTCATATTGACTCATTTGGGCATGGCCATGCACTCTGTGGTCTCACTCTATCAAGAATAACGATGTCACTCCCGTCATATAGGAGGGATAGATCCCATCTACATCACTCACATCCCTCCGCATAATTTGTTACATACCCAGTAATCGCCTTTATAGTCCACCCATTTACGGGTGACGTTTAACGAAGCCAAAGTATGCAACTCCTTATGTAGGGAACCATGGTGACTTCAGGTCCAAGAACTAATAGTCATACTAATAGTCACATGAGAAAGTATATGACGCTCATATAACAATCCATGATACTTTCTCATGGCGGGTCATTCAGTATACATTCTTCAATGCATATCCATGTGTCAACTTGATATCTCATATCCATGACTTGTGAGATCAAGTCATCGAGTTGACCTACATGCTAGTCTCTACGCATTAACATTGTCCCTGAATGTTAATACTTGACTAGGAATGATTAAGAGTAGTGTTCTCTATATCATCTCATTATCGATTCAACCAATCGATTGATATAGATAAGAACCTTCTACTCAAGGACGTTATTATACTTAGTTTATTTGGCACCAATACAAGTAAATATAATAACCATGCCTTTATGAATAGGAATATGATGCAATAAAGTCTATACAACAATCATCACATGATTGACTCTAGGACCTTTACTAACAATCTCCCACTAGCACTAGTGCCAATCACCGTAGTATCTAATACCCAATGACCTAGTGTGACCATCATGCTTTTTCTGTGCCAAAGCCTTAGTCAAGGGATCTGCGATGTTAGCCTCTGTGTGTACTCACAGCGCCACCATTCAAACAAAACACGAACCCTGACTGCGATCTATAATCATCTTGGTCAGTTTGGAAGCTGGCATCGCTGTAACCCTTTACAGCTAGCTCCTCATCGCCTCCAAATATCAAGAAATATTCTTGACAGCTATCCAATGACGCTCACCTGGATCTGACTGGTATCTACTCGTCATGCTCAAAGCATACGATACATCAGGATGAGTACATAGCATAACGTACATGATAGATCCTATATCAGAAGCGTAAGGAATCTTATCCATGCGGTCTCTCTCCTCTCTAGAAGAGGGACTTTGAGTCTTCGAAAGACTCACACCATGTGACATCAGCAGAAGTCCCTTCTTGGAATTCTACATGGCAAACCGTAGTAATACTGTGTCAATATATGTACTATGACTTAGGCCAAGCAATCTCTTAGATCTATCTCTATAGATCTTGATGCCTAGAATACAGGCTGCTTCACCTAAGTCCTTCATTGAGAAGCACGTCCCCAGCCTAGTCTTCACAGACTGTAGCGAAGAGATGTCATTCTCAATGAGTAGTATGTCATCCACATACAATACAAGGAAGACAACTGTATTTCCACTAACCCTCTTGTAGACACAGGGTTCATCTTCATTCTTGATGAAACCAAACTATTTGATCGCATCATCAAATCGAAGATTCCAGCTCCGAGAAGCTTGCTTTAGCCCATAAATGGACCTTTGCAGCTTGCAAACTTTTCCAGTATGCTGTGGATCTACAAAACCCTCAGGTTGTGTCATGTACACATCCTTGAGTAAGTTTCCATTCAGAAATGCAGCTTTGACATCCATCTGCCAGATCTCATAATCGTGGTATGCTGTAATATCAAGCATGATCCGAATGGACTTAAACATCGCCACTGGAGAAAAGGTTTAATCATAGTCAATACCATGAATTTGCTTGAAACCTTTAGCCACCAATCAGCCCTTATAGGTATGCGTAAGTCCATCCATGTCAGTCTTTCTCTTAAAGACCCACTTACACCCCAATGAGTTTGACCCCTTTAGGTGGATCAACTAAAGTTCATACTTGGTTGGTGTACATGGATTCCATCTCAGATCTCATAGCCTCTAGTCATTTCTCAGAATCTGAGCTTATCACAGCTTCCTGATAGGAGGTAGGCTCATTCTCAATGAGAAAAACATCATCATGGTCAGACAAGAGAAATGAGTATCTCTCAGGCTGACGATGTACCCTATCAGACCTGCGAAGAGGAAGGTCTACCTGAACAGGTGGTTGTTCCACAACTCTTTATGCAACAATCTCATCACCCACAATACTTTCTGGTTCCTGTTCAACCTCCATCAAGGCCTCAGTGCTATGGTCCTTATCTTGAATTTCTTCAAGAGCATACTCCCACTAGTTTTTCTAGAAATAAAATTCTTTTCTAGAAAAACCCCAGTCTTTGCCACAAACACTTTGTGCTGACTGAGAATGTAGAAGTAATATCCCTTTGTATCCTTGGGATATCCAACAAAATAGCACTTATCGGATTTGGGTCCCAGTTTGTCTGAGACTTGACATCGAACGTAAGCCTCACAACTGTTAGGGCAATCTCTTGCCGTAATATGGTTTTGATGGTGTGGCAAAGGGTTTAAGTTAGTGTGTTATGTTGATTTGATATGTGCGTTGAAGTCGTGCAGGACTTAGTAATTCGCACATGGAGCCGTGGCGAGTTTCACATCTCATGACTCGTGCCTTGAGTCGGTGAAGGATAGCTTTGCGGAAGCCGTGCGCTTGGAGCATCCGAGGGACTGCCGGACGAGAAGCTTGGAGTGAAGCCGGAGGAAGTAGACTTCGAGGCAAGAGACGCGAAGGAGCATTGCAGAGCCGTGCGCCTGATGCTGCCGAGGGACGTGGCCGAGAACGAAGAGACTTCGAAAGGCGAGGGACTCCGAGAGATGAGAGTGAGCGATTGTAACCCGGGGAGGGGTAGCTCTTAGGTGAAACTTGGCCATTTGGCCAAGTGTCGGATGGGTTTTCCCGACACCAATCGACTGCCATGTCATGGCGCCTGATCGCTTCGAGTCGAAAGTGAGTTCGACGGTATACGATCGATTGATGGCCAGCGATCAGTCATACGTGGCGCTGATCGCCAAGACATCGATCACTGGCGCGCAGCTAATCGCCGTAGTCAATAGGGTTTTGGCTAGAACCATTCGTAGCCGATCGGGCCGATTACGAGGGAATGATCGTGATGAGGTCCATCACCGACCGCCAAGAGTTCCATTGACTACAACGGTCGGATCCGACGTGTTCGGAGGCCGCTAGAGGATGCAATGATCGCCAAGGGCGGCAATGATCTGGCGGCCAACGGGAAGAAATCAGCCCTCTCTATAAAAAGAGAGGGTGTAAGCCTTTGAGAGGTTAATGCTTATTCTCCAAGTGATCTTCCTAGTGCCCCACAAGCTCTAAACTCTTCTTACTTGTTTTTACTCCATTCTTATTGTAAGAAGAGTGATCTTGATTGTAAAGGTTACCTCCACCTAGCTTGGTGCAAAGGAGAGACCAATAGTGATTGGCTTTGGAGGAGTGATTCACCTCGGACGAATCGGGATCGTGGATTAGCGGCGTAGCCGTGAACCACGTTACATTCTTTGTTAGCGTTTGTTTTCTCATATTTCTATTTGCTTGTCTTTATTAGTCTTCCGCTTGCGCTAATTAGTTTTGTAGACGAGCAAATACCGGCATCCAAACGAAAAGAGCTATTCACCCCCCTCTAGCCGGCCGTACCGATCCCCTTCAAGTGGTATCAGAGCTGAGGAAAGCTTGTCGAGGACTAACCGCCACAACAAGAAAATTTTCGAAATGGCCGGCTCCAACATCCATCCTTCGAAGTTCGACGGCGAATTCTCTTGGTGGAAAAAGAGAATGGAGGTATTCTCCGAGACCGATTTTGATATTATGCTTATAATGGAAAATGGTTTCGAGTTGCCTAGGGATGAAAGGGGTGACCCAATTGAAAAATCACGTTGGACTAAGAAGCAAAGAGAGGAGCACCTTGCAAACTCAAAGGCAAAACATCATCTTCTCAATGTGCTCCCTCAACAAGAGATCAACTGGATCGGAGAGTGTGCTAGCGCCAAAGAGATGTGGGAAAAGCTTGTAGAACTCCATGAAGGCACATCCGAGGCCAAGCTAGCTAGGAGAGACCTCCTCCGCTCCCAACTATCAAACATCAAATTAGAAAAGGGAGAAAAGGTAACTTCATTGCATTCTAGGTTTAAAGAAATATTAATTGGGCTAACAAGTGTAGGTGAGAAGCTATCAAACCGGGATATGGTAATGAAGGTCATAGATGCCTTTCCCCGGTCCTCAAAATGGAGCTCCATGGTGGACTCATTTTACATCTCCAAGAACTTGGAAGTAAGTACCTTGGAGGAATTTTTCTCAACAATAGAGCTTCACGAAACTAGGCTTGAAGGAGTACAAGAAGAGCCTAGAATTCAACCCTCAAGAGGAGTAGCTTTGATAGCGAACAAGGGGAAGAAGAAGATGGAAATTCCCTCCTCCTCCGATGACGAAGCATCTTCCTCCTCCTCCTTGGATAGCACCGAAGAAGCCTATATGGTAAGAAAGGTAAGACGTGCATTTAAGAATTTTAGATTTAATAAATCTAATGATAGGAATAGAAGACCAAGGGGGAAGGTCATATGCTACAATTGCCAAGGAGAGGGGCACATAAGGGATAATTGTCCCCTCCTAAACAAAAGCAAAGAAGAAAAGAAAAAGAAGGAAGAAAAGAAGAAGAAAAAGGGGAGCAAGAAGAAAAAGGAAGAGGAGAAGAAGACAAAGGAAAAAGGAAAGGCCAAAGCTCTCAAGGCAAGGACTTGGGATGACCCATCCTCATCCTCCTCATCATCATCGGATGAGGAAAATGCCTTTGTCACCAATTTGGCCTTGATGGCCTTTGATGACTTGGATTGCTCTTCATCCGAAAATGAAAGATCAAGCTCAAGTGGGGAGAGCTCAAATGAAGAAGGAGCTTCTACATCCTCATCATCCGAAGAAGAAGAAGAAGACATGGAAACTATGGTAACGAATGCTTCTCCTAAGAAAATAGTTTCCATAATTTCTAGTTTAAGTAAGGAGTTATTTGGCATGAAAAATAAAAATAAAAGCATGCTTAATCAAATTAAGGATTTAGAATAAAAACTAGAAAAAGCATGCTTAAATGATAATGTTTCTTTTTGCCATGATGATGCATGCTCACATGACTATATGCCTTTGGATGTTAATGATGCATGCATAGAGGAAAATAGGGCATTAAGGGAAAAGGTAGATTATTTAACCAAAGCCCTAGAGAAATTCACAATTGGCTCCAACACATTAAATATGATTATTGGGAGCCAAAGAGCTAGCTTCAACAAAAAGGGCCTAGGATATAAGGAAAAGAAAAATGAAAAGGCCTATAAATGCCTAATTGCTAGGGGACAAGATAAAAAGAAAGTAATTGCTAGGAAATGGATCCCCAAGGAGTACTTAGTGAACCCAATAGGAAAGAACTTATTTTGGGTTCCAAAATCCATCCTTAAGGGTTAGAATAACCCTAGGGTAGTCAACCACATGGACCTAGCCTATATCATATTTTGGTTAACTTAGGATGACGGGACAACATTTTTTAGATAGTGTTGGGTGATGATAACGTGCCCATAAATAGATAATATTGCTTAAATCATGATGATTAATGTAATTGCTATGTATATTTGCAATCATGATTTATGTTTTTTTTGAAATTTAGCACGTTATCATGAGAAATAGGTTTGAATCATGCTTTAGGTAATACTTTGTTTATTATCATCATATAATACCTAATGCATGACTATTATTTGATGAATTCATGAGTTTCATGATCATAATGTGAAATTAATTCATATATGTCATTATGATCATGTAGGTTGTTAGGTTGATACTTAACCATGATAGAATTGCATGAATATATTGGTTAAGTATATACAAATACCCCCTAGGATGCATCTCACACTCACCATAGGCTACCTTGATTGAAAACTTAGCATGAGTGAGATGTTAGGATGATACAAATGTCCACTAATGCCTATGGCATTTAGATGGTCATTTAAAGTATCAACATAACAATAATAGACCAATCATGGGGAAGGCTTATGTTTAATTCATAGACATATTGCCCAAAGATCATGGTTGGATATTTCATATATTTTCAAAACAATTTCTTACTTTAAAATCTATGTATTCATGTTTTGAAACAATTGGATGCAAGACTAGGTGTTAAAATGGATACTCTTATGATCAAAAACCTAGTAGTTTTTAAAGCTTTTGGATTTTTGGAAAATATGTGGAAATATAATGATTTTTCACGAAAACATATTTTTCACTGATAGATATACTTAAAAGAAATATGTTCCCCAAATTTCATGATTTTTCGAATTTTCTAGAATTAATAATGCATTTCTGAAATTCATCCAGAAAAATAGAAATTCGGATTCCTTTGTGCCAGTCGACTGCCATACTGATAGCAGTCGACTGATGGACTGTGAACAAGTACAGTAACCTGATTTTATCAGGTTTTGACTGATTTTAATGTATGTTTCTCTTTATACTTGATGCCATGTGCCTTTAACTTAGTGTTAGTCTTTTTGATGGTGTCAAAGGGGGAGAAATAATTATGTTTAAGTTAATTATTTTAGGGGGAGAAATATATGATAGGGGGAGAAAATTTGCATAAAGAGTTTCATGAATTAAGGGGGAGTTGCATGTTGCTATATCATGTTTATCTTTACATGCTTTCTTACCTTAGAATTTATATCAAATGTTTTTACCTAACTTAAACGGATTGTCACACATCAAAAAGGGGGAGATTGTTAGGGCAATCTCTTGCCGTAATATGGTTTTGATGGTGTGGCAAAGGGTTTAAGTTAGTGTGTTATGTTGATTTGATATGTGCGTTGAAGTCGTGCAGGACTTAGTAATTCGCACATGGAGCCGTGGCAAGTTTCACATCTCATGACTCGTGCCTTGAGTCGGTGAAGGATAGCTTTGCGGAAGTCGTGCGCTTGGAGCA
Source organism: Wurfbainia villosa (assembly GCA_025175895.1). Classification (NCBI taxonomy): domain Eukaryota; kingdom Viridiplantae; phylum Streptophyta; class Magnoliopsida; order Zingiberales; family Zingiberaceae; genus Wurfbainia; species Wurfbainia villosa. The sequence continues at coordinate 7,590,185 of CM045995.1, read as the reverse complement.
TCCGAGGGACCGCCGGACGAGAAGCTTGGAGTGAAGCCGGAGGAAGTAGACTTCGAGGCAACAGACGTGAAGGTGCATTGCAGAGCCGTCGCTACGATCGCCGAGGGACGTGGCCGAGCGAAGAGACAGGCGAGGACTCGAGAGATGAGTGAGCGATTGTAACCCGGGAGGGGTAGCTCTTAGGTGAAACTAGCCATTTGGCCAAGTGTCGGATGGGTTTTCGACACCGCCGATCGCCATGTCATGGCGATCGCCGCTAATCGAGTGAGTTCGGTATCGGTATACGATCGGGATTGTAGCCGATCGATGCCATCGTGGGCGCTGCCAAGACCATCGATCTGAAGCGCGCGATCGGTCGTCAATAGGGTTTTGCCATAGAACCATTCGTAGCCGAAGGCGTCGACTACGGAGGCGTGATCGACGATGAGTCCATCGATCGACGCCAAGAGTTCCGATTAGACTACAACGGTCGATCCGAGCATGTTCGAGGCCGTTGTGTAGTGACGATGATCGACCGCCAAGGCGTGATCGTGGTGGCCAAGAGGAGAAATCAGCCCTCTCTATAAAAAGAGAGGGTGTAAGCCTTTGAGAGGTTAATGCTTATTCTCCAAGTGATCTTCCTAGTGCCCCACAAGCTCTAAACTCTTCTTACTTGTTTTTACTCCATTCTTATTGTAAGAAGAGTGATCTTGATTGTAAAGGTTACCTCCACCTAGCTTGGTGCAAAGGAGAGACCAATAGTGATTGGCTTTGGAGGAGTGATTCACCTCGGATGAATCAGGATCGTGGATTAGCGGCGTAGCCGTGAACCACGTTACATTCTTTGTTAGCGTTTGTTTTCTCGTATTTCTATTTGCTTGTCTTTATTAGTCTTCCGCTTGCGCTAATTAGTTTTGTAGACGAGCAAATACCGGCATCCAAACGAAAAGGGCTATTCACCCCCCTCTAGCCGGCCGTACCGATCCCCTTCAACAACCCCAAATCCTCATGAAAGACATCTTGGAATTTCTCCCTTTCCATATCGTATATGGTGTCTTTTTCACAGCCTTGGATGATACACGGTTAAGTGTGAAGGCTGCTGTGTCTAGAGCATATCCCCAAAAGGATATAGGAAGATCTGTGTGACTCATCATAGATCATACCATATCTAATAGGGTACGATTCCTTCTTTCGGATACACCATTCCATTGTGGTGTTCCAGGAGGAGTGAGTTGGGATAGAATCCCACACTCAGCTAGATAGTCACAAAACTCATGGCTAAGGTATTCACCATCTCGATTTGATCGAAGTATTTTAATACTCTTGCCAAGCTGGTTTTGTACTTCATTCTTGAATTCTTTGAACTTTTCAAAGGATTCTGATTTATGTGTCATGAGATACACATAACCATATCTACTGAAGTCATCAGTAAATGTAATGAAGTACCTGTAACCACCTCTAGCAGCAACATTGAAAGGGCCACATACATCACTATGTATAAATCCTAACAAATCTGTTGCTCTTTCGCCGTGTCCACTAAAGGGAGTCTTGGTCATCTTGCCTAAAAGGCAAGACTCACATGTCTTATATGATTCAAAATCAAATGAGTCTAGCAACCCATCCTTATGGAGCTGAGATAAGCGACTCTCATTTATGTGACCTAAGCGACAATGCCAGAGATAGGTTTGGTTCAACTCATTTGACTTGAACCTTTTGGTACTTATGTTATAGATGGGGCTCTCTAAGTCTATAAAGTAGAGTCTGTTCATTAGAGGTGCACTACAATAGAACATATCATTTAAATAAACTGAACAACATTTGTACTTTATTATAAATGTAAATCTTTTCTTGTCCAAACAAGAAACTGAAATTATGTTCTTAGTCAAAGCAAGCACATAACAACATTCATCTAGTTCTAGTACAAGCCCAGAGGGCAGAGATAGATCATACGTTCCTACAGCAACAGTATCAACTCTTGCTCCATTGCCTACTTGTAGGTCCACCTCGCCCTTTGTCAATGCCCTGCTATTTCTCAGCGCCTACACATTGATACAAATGTAAGATGCACATCCGGTATCTAATACCCATGATGAAGAAATAGATAGATTGACTTCTATAACATTTATACCTGAAGTAGAAGTCTCACTTCTCTTCTTCTTAAGATCTTCCAGGTATGCTTTGCAATTACGCTTCCAGTGTCTAGCTTCCTTGCAGTGGAAGCAAGCCCCTTCTGTGGCCACCCCTTCTTTGGGATTCAGTTCTTTGCCTTTGCCCTTGGCTTGGGACTTTCCCTTACCTTTAGGCTTGCCCTTGCCTTTCTTCTTTTGCACCATCAAAATGGAGTCAGATTTTCCCTTCTTAAGGTTGAGCTCAGCAGTTCTCAACATGCTGAGCATCTCAGACAGTGGCTTATCAATTTCATTCATGTTGTAATTCATGACAAATTGATTATAACTTTGTGGCAAAGACTGCAAGATCAAGTCTCTATAGATTTTCTACGTACCCAATCATCTTGAGTACATATGGACCTATGGGAGTCCCATCTTGCATTTTGGACCAAAACAATGCCTTAGAGACTTCATATCTCTCGTTCCTTGCTTGTCCTTGATATAGTTGATGAAGATGTTCAACTATATCATAAGCATTCATGAACTCGTGTTGCTTCTGAAGCTCAGAGTTCATGGTCGCGAGCATTAGACATGACACATCTAATACATCATCTTGATGCTTCTTATAAGCATCTTTGTCAGCTCACGAGGCAGTGGCAGGAGGAGCCTCCGGAATGGGCTACTCCAGGACGTACAGTTTCCTTTCTTGGGTGAGAACGATTCTCAGGTTCCTATACCAGTCCAGGAAATTTGCTCCATTGAGCTTGTCCTTCTCAAGGACAGAACGCAGGGAGAGAGTGTTCGTGTTTGTCGACATAGTTATCTACAACATACACAATGCAGAAAATTAATATCATATTCCTTTTATCATTTAATTAGGCCTTTAATCAAATGATGCTCCCACTGAATTATAGGAATTTTGTAGAATCGAGTTATGGATGTGGTCAAACCACATTACTAGATTCATACAAACTAGCTATAATTCCTGCGGGACAAGATCCACATCATACTAAGCCTTGAGTTAGCTTTGGCTAAATCACCCAAGACTTAGTATGATCGGTGGGTAACACATTACCGATTACATCTCTATGCAACTCTTGTTTATAGGATCAAGACCCACATTTACAAAAGACCTTGAGTTAGCTTTGGCTAAATCGCCCAAGATTTAGTGTAAATGCAATCTTATCCTATCTTTCCAACGATTGGAATATGCCTATAGTTCTACTCGATCCAATTGAGTTAACTAGTTTTACTCAATCTAATTGAGCTTACTCTAACCCAAGCCGTGATAGGCGGGACCAAGATTGTCCCTCTGCACCCTACCAAGATAATATACATTGCTCTGCTTTGGCAGATTCAACAACTACAAATGATCGAGGTAGTGATGGGTATCAAGGACTTGGTAGCCATTTTCGAGTTGATTCAATTAAGATATAATCTAATCGTAATGTGTATCATATACGCATTAAGGCCTTTATTATCCTACACTAGCATGCATCACATACATACAAGCATTATTCTAGCATGCATCATATACATACAAGTATTATTCTACTAGCATGCATCATATATATATATATATATATATATATATATATATAAATTAATTGTGATTAGGTCATGGCCCTACTATGATCTTCTCAAGCCAATGAGGAGATCGGACGGTCAACCTAGGGTTAGCGGCTTCTCCAAGCGCCTCCTTTGACCGCCATGTGTCGTCGACACCCTTCTCGTAACTCCGTCTAGAAGTGGACCTTCCACCGCTCCATTTTGTACATTACAAATATAAAACTCGAGTTACATTCGAGTCTAAAACTATTTACAACTAGAATTTTAAAAAGAAGAGGCACGACACGCAGGTCGCATACCCTATACAACAAGCACAATCACAAAAACGGCATGCAGGTCGTATTATGAATTACAACACATTAACATCCAATCATATTGGGGTTCTTAGGCCATGACCATCACAGAATTATACATAATACTAAATTATGTATTTTACAAAAAATTTCTATAATTTTTGCTATTTTTTTTCAATTTTATGAGTCACCTCTCAGTAACGGTCCCGCTAAGTGGTTTCCAGGCGCGATCGCGGGACAAGGCCCTTTTCGGGGATAGGGGCAGCGCCCCTACTCGCAAAAATAAACTTTGCAAGTGTCCCTACTAGATCTTATAGCGACTTAAGTCTCTGTCCCAAAAACCTAAAGCGAGAACTCGCCATTTCAGAGAGTTTTTCTCGGTGGTTGAAGCCTACAAATGTCCCAACACTCATTGCTTCGACTATTCGAGAAAAATACCCAAAAATTCTATAAAAATAGGAAATTTACAGAAACGTAAAAATCTATAATTTTTATATATAATACAAAAACTATAAATATGAAACACATACATACTTTGCACATGACTCTGATACCACTGTTGGACTTTCCGAGTCGTAAAAATCGCTTTTTGCGTTGCGGAAACCTCGAAAGCCTGGCCACGGATCTGTGCGAAGATATATAAAGCTAAAACATGTATGTGTTTAAAGAAACCTAGATCTACCTTAGATCTATAAGATGAGAGCATTACCCTCGTAGCGACGCTCTTCACTTATCCCGCTCGTCCAAACGCTTTGTCGGAACTCAAGATTGTCAAGTGTACACTCCTTTATTGGTATCAACACAGACAAATGGTTGAGAAAAACAACCTAGAGTGTGCTAGCACTCATGGAAGTTTCGGCCAAGGAGGTTGGGAGAGCTTGAGAGGAAGAACCAAGGAAGAAGAAGATTGAGTTACCACCAAAATCAATCCCTCATCTAATGAAAGTGGTCGGCCACTTAACTCTTGGGGGGTTACATGCATGCATGTAACTCCAAGATCCAATGACTCTTGGTCTTCCTCATGAGGTGGCACCCCATGATAAGCCCATGATGATGTGGAACACCATCATTGGCTAGCCCCCATGCCAAGTCACCATGACATGGCAATTGGTCAAGTAAAAATTGTTAGTGATCGTTTGGAAGCTAGAGGGAGGGGGTGAATAACGCTTTGCCCGTACGTAGATGGAAATCATTCGTGATCATCTCTACAAAACTCGTTATGCACGGTGGAATAGTAATAATAAAAGCAATAAAGAATTGAAATAACCACGAACACAGAGATATAACGTGGTTCGGAACCGAACGGTTCCTACTCCACGGATCGAGCTCTAGCGATGCCAATGCAATCACTAATCAATAAACTCCTTCTCGACAACACGTCGGAGGCAGAGAAATCTCGTACAAACATTTACAACAATAAACGAAAGAAATACAAGAAAATACAAAGGAAATGTAAAGAACACTTTACAAAACTAGGGTTTGAGCACTTTGCTTGTTGGTTGCTTGGATGAGGTTGAAGCGCCCTGAAATGCACTTGCAAATCGCCTTCAAATCGCCTCAAGAAAGCTCCCCAAGAACTGATGATGAAATCCTCCACGAGCTCCCCTTTTTATCTTGCGTTGGATTTCCGGGCGATCGCCATAAGTCCCACCGATTGCCGCTAACACTGTAGCTGTGAGACCGGCTCAATCCACGTTGGACAAGTTCCAACGGGACTCTTAGCGATCGCGCCAACATTGCAATCGACTCGCTATCCATGGCCGATCATTGCGCCGTCGACATCGATCGCTTCTCAATGAGCATTGCGCAGAGCAATTTCAGCTCTTAAACGACAGTCGAACTCAAGTCGACTCACGACAGTCGAACCGGCCATAATGTCAGTCGACTGTCAACCTCAAAGATGAGGTTTTAACCCAAGTATGGTGCCCCCATACTTGCTAGACCACCTTTAGCCTAGACCTAAGCCTTCTAGTCACCTTCATCAGCCTCACGCCTCTCGAATCCCTCCAAGTCATCCATGACTTATTCATCCATCGCGCTAGCCTCCAGGTGCTTCCCTCGACTATGTCATGCTAACGGTGTCTACACCGCCAAGGCACATTGGACTTACGCCGCCAAGACTCCTCAAATGCCAAGACTCATGCTTGGACTTTTCCTTGCCAACCCATGTTGGACTTTCCATTTGCCAAGACCCATGCTTGGACTTTCCTTGTGCCAAGTACTCAAGACTTGGACTTTCCCAAATGCCAAGTGTCCCACTTGGACTTTCCATGCCAAGTACCCATGACTTGGACTTTACCTTGCCAAGACCCATGCTTGGACTTTCCCATAATCACATGGTCAATTCCTAGTCAACCATCAAAGACTCCCTCGAGTCAAACTCGAGTCTGGTCAATTATAACCTGAGTCGATTGTATAAACATTCTCCCCAAAATATTAACCGACATCAAAGTCAAACATCAATGTCAAACATACTATGTCAAACATCAAAACATCACTCGAGTCAAACTCGAGTCTGGTCAATCGTGACCTGGGCCGATTGCACCAACAATCTCCCCCTTTTTGATGTTTGACAAAACAAACTTTGAGTTAGGCCCCTAACTCAAATTCCCTTACCAATTTTCCAAATTGGTAATTTTACTCTCCCCCTTTTTGACATACATCAAAAAGGTTCTCTCTCCAAGGAGGTCAATATCTTATGTCCCAAAGAGATCTTACAATCTCTCCCTTGATCCAAAAATACCTAGGATGCCTACACTCTTCCTAGTGATAAGTCTCATATCACTCAAGAGAGGCAATCCTATACTCTCTCTCCCAATTTCCAAATCCCATCAATTTTCCCAATTGATGATACTCTCCCAATAACTTATCCAATACATCCATCATCCCAAGATGGATAACTCCCCCTAAAGGCTTGCTCCCCCTTGACAATTGCACCAACAATGTCCTTAGGAAGTCCCTAAGACAATAGAAACTCTAAACCATTAAAATTAAGGCTCAAAGTTCAAACATGAACTCACCCCACCTTAAATTTGATACATTACCCTAACACCTCTCCTAATCCATATCCAATGGATTTTCACCCTTTCTAATGCTTCCCAAAGCATATCCTAGGGTTAGGAGTGGTTAGGGACCTTAACCGCAGCTGAACACGAGCTAACCAAACCTAGTTTTCCCGAAATCAGCTTGGCAGTCGACTATTTACAGTAATCAGTCGACTGCCATTCACATCGATCATTGCCATCGGTGAAGTCCGATCGATAACGAATTCTCGAATTTCAGCTATCAGAATCGAGTTTTGAAAAGTCATAAGTAATTCTACATATTTTGAAAAATCATGAAAATTCATACGTATATTAATTATAGTCAATACAATGGGTGAAAAATATTTAAAAATTATTTTACCCATAAAATATCGAAATTGATACAAAATTCAAAAGTGAAGAAAAACTTCAATGTTTTAGCTCACTTTGTATCAATCTCATTAATGGTGATTGCTATCCAAAAGATAGGCTTCACCAAGGTTTTCTAAAATGATTTTAAAAAGTTTTCAAAACCTTATTTTGGATCATATTCCTTGGTCTCTATGTACATGACTTGTACACAAGCTTTCCCAATGATCCACTAATGAAATTTGATGAGTTATAGTCCATCTAGAAGCAAAAACTATGCACCTTGAACTCAACTCATATCCTAGCATCTCACATGTATCTAGGGTGTATAAATACACATACATGTCAATTGGATGTAAGATGTGGGTTTTGGATCATTTAATATAGGGTTTCATGCATTTTCTAAGGCAACCCTACTTGATTCCCTTATAAATGAGACTTCAAGTCATGTCATAGTCCTTAAATCAATTTTTAATCAAGTTAAAGCATGAATGTATGATCATGGCATAAATAATAGCATTATTAAAACATGACCAATAATCATGATGTCATGACATATGATAAAATCTAAAACACATGACATTTACAACCTTAATCTTAAACATGAACATGACATATAAAATGATTAAAAATAAGCATGAAGTCATGACATGTTATATGACAAACAAGGCATGACAAATAAAATATAAAGGTATATAATACCTAAATTTTCAATATTAGTTGTCATTTGATATAATTAAGTATATTTTGCCATATTACCTAAATTCTTCCTAGTGTGCCAAAAACCCAAAATGACACCCTATAACCTCTAAATCAAAAATGTGCCAATTTGATCATTTTATCAAACTTCATAATTAATATTGGCACATCCTAAAATCTTTTAGGATTAAAGCTCAAATGTATTTCCAAGGTAACCATAACCTTGAAAATGACCTAAAATGACACATTTACCATGGTTGAGTTAACTACCCATCCAATCAAGGTTGGCACACCCTAAATCCACCTAACGTGAATCAATCACGCTCTTAGGAACCCAAAATCTATTTGAGCTCCTAGGGTTAATTAGGTATTTCTTAGGGATAACCTCCCTAGATACCTTCCTAATGACCCTCCTAGGCTTAGAAGCCTTGGTCATTGTGGTCTTGCCATGATTAACCTTAGGGATTGCCTCCCTAATAACCTTCTTAGTGGCCACCCTAGGTTTCCTAGAAACCCTAGCCACTAGGCACACCCTTTGGTCAACCTTAGGGATAACTTCCCTATTGACCTTGGTCTTCCTAGACCTAGTTTGTGTTCCATAGTCAAATGAAACACTATGATAAGCCACCTTAGGCTTAGGTTTGTGACCCAAACCTTGTTTGTCCTTGGTTGACTTTTGACTCTTAGGTCCTAGGTGTTAACTTTGACTTTTGGACCTAGACTTTTGATCACTTGACCCTTTAAATTGATTTTGTATTCTATTTAGGGTCTTTTCAAGTATCTCAAGCCTTGATCTCAAGGCTTGATTCTCTAATTCTAATTGCCCAATTTTAGAATTTTGATTTAAATCTTGGGCATTGGACTTCCTAGGCATATTCCTAGTCCATTTAGAATTGAAACTTAGGTGCTCTTGCACATTTCTAATGGTCTCCCTAGGTAAAATTTTTCTAGAGTTATTTGACCTAGGTTTGTCCTTAGATAAGTTGTTTTTAGGGACATTAGTCCCAAATTTCTCCTTATTTCCTACATGGACTCTTTTAGGTCCTAAACAAAAATACTTGTTCCTATTAGCATGCTTTTCATAAATTGCAAGAGAATTAAAACTCCTAGCATGCTTTTGTCTATTATCTAAGGAAAGAGCATTATTATTATTGAAATGATATACCTTAGGGTTTGCCTTAGTGGCTTCCCCTACTTGTGAAACTCCCTCTTGGGTCTTCTTCCTCCCCCTAGGACATTGATTCCTATAATGTCCTTTTGAATTACACTTGAAGCATATAACATGCTCCTTGCTCTTTTGACTTGGGGAACTGGCATCCTTGACTCTTGGTGCCGGAGGAGCTTTCCTAATCTTCTTTGGGTACTTGCTCTTGTAGTGCCCGGCTTCCCTACACTCAAAACATATGATATGATTTTTATTGCAAATTGATATGTTTGAGTTACCTATGGTGGTGGTAGGTGTTGGAATTGAAACTTCTTCATCTTGACCAGATGTGGAAGCTTCTTCTTGTTGCTCCGGAGTGGAAATTCTTTCCTCCCCCTCAATCCTAGAGGTGGAGGTTTCTTCTACTTCTTCCATCTCCTCTTCCACCGATCCAGAAGTTGACTCCCTATCAACCTTCGAATCCTCACTTTCTTGTGAGGATGATCTTTCTCCTTCTTGGGCCATGGATGGTTCTTCATGGAGCTTGGCTAATTTTTCCCATAGCTCCTTGGCATCTAGAACTTCACCTATCTTGGACAATAACTCGTTAGGTATTAAATTAACTATCATATCGATTACCTTGTCATTGATTTCGGATTTTTTAAGTTGGTCTTGAGTCCATCTTTTCTTCTTGAGATATCCTCCTCTTGGCCCTCTTGGCAATTCAAAGCCTTGCATTAAAATGACCCATTCCTCAATGTCCTTCATCAACAAAAAATTTTCAATTCTTCTCTTCCAAGAATCGAAGCCTTCTTGTCCATATAATGAGTACGGGACCGGCGTGTTGATGTCCCAACCTAATTGTTCTTGGACTTCCATCTTTTACCCTCTAGCTTGCTCCCTTCATTGTTAGACTTAAAAGAGCGGCCTCGCTCTGATACCACTTGTTAGTGATCGTTTGGAAGCTAGAGGGGGGGGGGGTGAATAGCGCATTGCCCATACGTAGATGGAAATCGTTCGTAATCGTCTCTACAAAACTCATTATGCGCAGCAGAATAGTAATAATAAAAGTAATAACGAATTGAAATAACCACGAATACAAAGATATAATGTGGTTCGGAACCGAACGGTTTCTACTCCACGGATCGAGCTCTAACGAGCTCTAGCGACGCCAATGCAATCACTAATCAATAAACTCCTTCTCGACAACACGTCGGAGGCGGAGAAACCTCGTACAAACATTTACAACAATAAACGAAAGAAATACAAGCAAATACAAAGGAAATATAAAGAATACTTTACAAAACTAGGGTTTGAGCACTTTGCTTGTTGGTTGCTTGGATGAGGTTGAAGGGCCCTAAAATGCACTTGCAAATCGCCTTCAAATCACCTCAAGAAAGCTCCCCAAGAACTGATGATGAAATCCTCCATGAGCTCCTTTCGCCATAAGTCCCCGATCTAACACAGGTGAGACAACGACTCAATCCACATTGGACAAGTTCCAACGGGACTCTTGGATCGGCCAACATTGGCGATCGCTAACGCCGTGCTGATCGCCCGATCGGCCACGGAGTGTTCTGAGGCTCGCAACTCAATCGGCGTTGATTTGCCATCCCATGGCAGTCGACTGTCGTCGACATCAGTCGACTGCTCCAATGAGCAGCCGACTGCCAGAGCAATTTCAGCTCTTAAACGGCAATCGAACTCAAGTCGACTCACGGCAGTCGAACCGACCATAATATCAGTCGACTGCCAACCTCAAAGATGAGATTTTAACCCAAGTATGGTGCCCCCATACTTGCTAGATCACCTTTAGCCTAGACCTAAGCCTTCTAGCCATCTCTATCAGCCTCACGCCTCTCGGATCCCTCCAAGTCATCCATGACTTGTTCATCCATCGCGCTAGCCTCCATGTGCTTCCCTCGGCTATGTCATGCTAACGGTGTCTACACTGCCAAGGCACATTGGACTTACGCCGTCAAGACTCCGCTTGGACTTTACGCCGCCAAGACTCCTCAAATGCCAAGACTCATGCTTGGACTTTTCCTTGCCAACCCATGTTGGACTTTCCATTTGCCAAGACCCATGCTTGGACTTTCCTTGTGCCAAGTACTCAAGACTTGAACTTTCCCAAATGCCAAGTGTCCCACTTGGACTTTCCATGCCAAGTACCCATGACTTGGACTTTACCTTGCCAAGACCCATGCTTGGACTTTCCCATAATCACATGGTCAATTCCTAGTCAACCATCAAAGACTCCCTCGAGTCAAACTCGAGTTTGGTCAATTATAACCTGAGTCGATTGTATAAACATTCTCCCCAAAATATTAACCGACATCAAAGTCAAACATCAATGTCAAACATACTATGTCAAACATCAAAACATCACTCGAATCAAACTCGAGTCTGGTCAATCGTGATCTAGGCCGATTGCAACAACAAAAATTGACCATTCATCTTCCCTCTCAAGTCAAGTCAAACTTGACCTCTTATCTCCCATGGTTGATCAAATCTAACCACTTGATTCAAGTCAATTTGATTTAATGAATCTCTATTCATTAATTTAAATTGACTCAATGAATCAAATATAAATTAGACTCATTCAACACTTGAATCAAATTGAGTCTAACTCAATTAGTCTAATTTGGATTACTTTTAATCCAATTTGGTTCATCCCATGAACCTGATCCTCATGGTTCATCATATGAACCTAATCTCCATGTAATTGTCCTTTGTGTGTGACCCTATAGGTTCTTGTAACGTTGGCAATGCTCCTAAACCGATTTAGGAACATAAGCAATGAGCGGTATCTAGCAACACATCATTGCTACCCAAGTTACAAGAATGTTGAGCTCCAACATCACCTTTGTGACTACTAATTGTGACTCTCACAATATGTGACAATGTCCCTCTATCCTTGACATCTAGATTGACCAATCGAGGCATAGACTGTGTCATCCTCGGTACAATCTATATCTTGAACTCCAAGTAGACTCACTCTAATCAAATGAGCTCAATATCTCATATTGACTCATTTGGGCATGGCCATGCACTTCGTGGTCTCACTCTATCAAGAATAACGATGTCATTCCCGTCATATAGGAGGGATAGATCTCATCTACATCACTCACATCCCTCCACATAATTTGTTACATACCCAGTAATCGCCTTTATAGTCCACCCATTTACGGGTGATATTTAACGAAGCCAAAGTATGCAACTCCTTATGTAGGGAACCATGGTGACTTCAGGTCCAAGAACTAATAGTCATACTAATAGTCACATGAGAAAGTATATGAAACTCATATAATGATCCATGATACTTTCTCATGGCGGGTCATTCAGTATACATTCTCCAATGCATACTCATGTGTCAACTTGATATCTCATTTCCATGACTTGTGAGATCAAGTCATCGAGTTGACCTACATGCTAGTCTCTACGCATTAACATTGTTCCTGAATGTTAATACTTGACTAGGAATGATTAAGAGTAGTGTTCTCTATATCATCTCATTATCGATTCAACCAATCGATTGATATAGATAAGAACCACTCAAGGACGTTATTATACTTAGTTTATTTGGCACCGATACAAGTAAATATAATAACCATGCCTTTATGAATAGGAATATGATGCAATAAAATCTATACAACAATCATCACATGATTGGCTCTAGGGCTTTCACTAACAACACAAGCACACAATACCAAATATAACGTGCTTCGAAATCTTAGGGTTTCTACTCCACGGGTTGGGCTCGAATGAGCCCTAGCACAAACATTCCTTCTCGACAACAAGTCGGAGGTGGAGAAACCTCTTACAATGATTACAAAAGTAATACACAACAAATACAAGCAAATACAATAAAATGCAAGTAAAGAAAACTTTACAAAGAACTTTGGAATGCTTGCTTGTTGATTGCCTTGGACTAGCCTTGAAGGATTGGAAAACACCAACTATTCCCCTTCAAATCACCCAAGAAAATCCTGCAAAAATCCCTCTCAATGAGTTGCTTTTATAACCTAGATTCGGGCTGGATTTCGCCTAGCAGTCGACTGATCACGACCATCGGTCGACTTTTCCTGTAGCCGTTGTCTCACAATGACTCGATCCACATTGGATAAGTTCCAACGGATAGATAGAGAGTCGAGTCGGTCGAGCCCGCTCGCATCTCGTAACGTTCCCTCACCATCACCGACTACCACTTCATGGCGATACGATCATTGCTCATCATCGATCGTCTAATGCCGATTGGCTTGATCGCCAAGGTCTTTCTAAATCAAACCCTAGTCGACTCATGACAGTCGATTAATCATAATCTCAGTCGACTGCTACAAGTCGACTCGGCTGCCAAGTGTCAAAATGCTTGACCAATCGACTGGTCCAAAGCCCCAGTCGACTGATAATCTCGACCATGAGGTTTAACCCCAAGTATGATGCCCTCATACTTGCTAGACCACCCTTAGCCTAGACCTAAGCCTTCTAGTCACCTCCATAGCCTCACACCTATTGGATCCCTCCAAGTCATTCATGACTTGTTCATCCATATGTTAGCCTTCAGGTGCTTCCATCGGCTATTGTCATGCTAAGCTGGTTTATACCGCCAAGGCATATTTGGGCTTACGCTGCCAAGACTTCCGCTTGGACTTTACGCCGCCAAACCATTGGACTTATGCTACCAAGACTCCCGCTTGGAGTTTACGCCACCAATATCAAACCTTGGACTTCCCAATTGCCAAGTACCCATGACTTGGACTTTTTCAATTGCTAAGACTCAAGCTTGGACTTTTCCTGCCAAGACCCATACTTGGACTTTCCATGCCAACCCATGTTGGACTTTCCATGTCAAGTACACAAGACTTGGACTTTCCATTGCCAAGACTCATACTTGGACTTTCCATGTCAAGTACACATGACTTGGACTTTCCATTGCCAAGATCCATGCTTGGACTTTCTATGCCAACCCATGTTGGACTTTCCATGCCAAGTACACAAGACTTGGACTTTCCATTGCCAAGTGTCCCACTTGGACTTCTCCATCATATGGTCAACCCATGTTAACCATATAGTCAATCCATTGTCAAGCAATGGTCAACTCCTTGTCAAACATCAATGTCAAACATCAAAACACTAACATCAACCACTACTCGAGTCAAACTCGAGTCTGGTCAATTATGACCTGGGATGATTGCACTAACAATCTCTCCCTTTTTGATGTTTGACAAAAACCAATACTTTTGAGTTAGAACACTAACTCAATCCAATCCTCCCAATTTTCCAAATTGGGAGTTCCCAATTTCTCTTAATTCTCCCCCTTTTTGACATACATCAAAAAGGCTCTCTCCAAGGGTGTCAATGTTTCATATCTCAATGAGATCTTACAATCTCCCCCTTGGTCTAAAAACATCTAGGATGCCTTCACTCTTCCTAGTGATAAGTCACATATCACTAAAGAGAGGCAATCCTACAAACTCTCCAAATTCTCTCCCTCGTGAGGAAGAATACAACCATCATCCCATGATGGATAATTCCCCCTAAAGGCTTGCTTCCCCTTGACCATTGCATCAACAATGTCCTTGGAGAGTCTCTATGCCTATAGAACACTAAACCATCAAAATTAAGATTAAAAGTTCAAACTTAAACTTTCACACACCTTAAAATTGATACATCACCCAAACAACTCTCTTAATCCATATCCAATGGATTTTCACCATTTATAATGCTTTCCAAAGCATATCCTAGGGTTAAGAGCAGTTAGGGTAGCCTAACACAGCTGAAACATGGACCAAATATCTTTGTTTACCCGAAATTAGCATTGGCAGTCGACTCTTACATTCACCAGTGGACTGATTTCTGCAAATGCAGAAATTCAGTTTCAGAAATTGATTTTTGAAAAATCATAAATAATTATATATAATGCAAAAAATTATGAAATTTCATATGTATAATACTTATAACAATAATTATGGGTGAAAAATATTGGAAAAATAAAATATCTATAAAATAATGAGATTGACACAAAGTTCAAAACTATTGAAAAGTTCAATGTTTTGACCCTACTTTGTGTCAACTCTATCAATGATGATTGCTATCAAAAGATAGACTTCACTAAGGTTTTCTAAAATGATTTAAAAATGTTTTTAAAACCTATATTGGATCATGATCAATGGGCTCAATGCACATCACTTGCACATTAGCTTTCCTCATGATCCACCCATGGTATAAGATGAGTTTAAGTTCATTTAGATGCAAAAACTATGCACCTTGAACTTAACTCATTTCCTAGCATCTCACAAATGTCTAGGGTATTTGAAAACACACACATATCAATTTGATGTGAAATGTAGGTTTTGTTCATCCTAATCTAAGGTCTCATGCATTTTCTAAGACAACTCTACTTGCTTCCCTTATACATGAGACTTCAAGATATGCCAATTGTCCTTAAATCAATTTTCATAAATCCTAAATGCATGAATGATGATTATGATATATAATTATAGCATAAATAAGCATGTATCAAAAATCATGATGTCATGGCATATAAATAAAAACTAAACATACATGACACAAAACTAAACCCTAGAAATTAATCATGACATTTTACATGATTTAAAATAAACATGATGTCATAATGTGGTATGTGGAAAATCAATCATGACAAATAAAATGTAAAGGTATAACAATACCTAAGTTTTAATATTAATTTCCATTTATTATTTTTAAGTTCATTTTTCCATATTACCAAAAGTGTGCCAAAAACCCAAAATGGCACACTAAGACCTCTAGACCTAATTTGTGCTAATTTGATTAATTTATCAAACTTCTCAAAATATATTGGCACATCCTAAAACCTTTTAGGATAAAAATCAAACCACATTTCCAAAGTGTCACAATACCTTGGAAATGACCTAAGGTGTCAACTTTGCTATGGTTAGGTTAACTACCCATCCAATCAAGGTTGACACATCCTAACCCATTTAGCGTGAATTGATCACACTCCTAGGAACCCAATACCTATTGGAGATCCTTGGGTTTACTAGGTATTCCTTAGGGATGACCTCCCTAGTACCCTCCTAATGACCCTCCTAGGCTTGGTAGCCTTAGTCATTGTGGCCTTGCTTAGGTTAACTCTAGGGGTGACTCCCATTGTAACCTTCTTAGTGGCTTCCCTAGGTTTCTTCGAAACCTTAGCCACTAGGCACATGTCATGGTCAGCCTTAGGGATAACTTCCCTAGTGACCTTGGCTCTCCTAGACCTAGGTTGTGTTCCATAATTGAATGGAACACTACAATAGGTCTCCTTGGGCTTAGATTTGTGACCCAAACATTTCTTGGCCTTGGGTGGACCTTGCTTCATAGACCCTAGGTTTTGACAATTTGACCCTTTAATTAAATTTTGCATCTTTCTAAGGGTCTTTTTAAGTTTCTCAAGCCTTGACCTCAAAACTTGGTTCTCTAATTCTAATTTTCCCAATTTTGATTTTTCATTAACCCTTTGGGAAAGATTCTTCCTAGGCATATGTTTACCCTTCTTAGGGTTGATGCCTAGGTGTTCTTCTACCTTCTTAATAGACTCCCTAGGTAGAATGGGTCTAGAGTTGTTGTTTCTAGATTTGTCCTTAGATAAGGTAGGTCTAGTATGATCCTTAGACCTAAAATTACAACTCTTAGCACCTAAGCAATAAAGTCTATTATTTCTAGCATGCTCCTTATGATTGTGCACAATTGCAAGAGTATTAAAAGCATGCTTTTTAACATTGAAATTTGAAGGTGCATTATTGAAATATACCTTAGGGTTTGCCTTAGAGACTCCCCCTACATGTGATGCTCCTTCTTGCCCTTTCTTCCTCCCCCTAGGGCATTGACTCCTATAATGCCCTTTTTGTTGATATTTGAAGCAAATGATGTGCTCCTTGTTTTTAATTGTTGGGAGACCGATTTCCTTGGTCTTTGGCACGACTTGTGCCATCATCTTGACCTTCTTCAGACACTTCCTCTTATAGTGTCCAACTTCCCTACACTCAAAATATATTATATGAATTTTATTATTAACACATGTGTTTGAGTTACCTAGGTCAATGATGGTGGCCGGAGTGAGTTCTTCATCTCTCCCGGAGATAGAAGCTACTCCTTGATTTTGCTCCGGCTCCAGTGATCTAATGTCCTCCCCCTCAACTTTAGAGGTGGAGGCTTCTTCTACTTCTTCCTCTCACTTTCTTGTGAGGATGAGCTTTCTTCTTCGGCCTCCTCCGATTGAGCTGATGAGCATTCCTCTTCTTCCTCTTCTTCTTGGACCGGTTGCGGGTTCTCATGGAATCATGCCACTTGGATCCATAGCTCTTTGACATCCATGTAATCACCTAAACTACACAAGATGTTATTAGGAATTAAATCAACCAAGAATTTAATTACCTTCTTATTTTTTTCGAATTCTTCGATTTGTTCCTCGATCCACTTCTTCATCTTGAGGAATCCTCCCTTTGGGCCACTTGGAAAATTGAATCCTTCCATCAAGATGGTCCATTCATCAAAGTCCCTCATCATGATGAAGTCTTCAATCCTTGCCTTTCATTGATTGAAGCTTTCTCGTCCATAGAGCGCATATGGGACCGGAGTGTTGATGTTCCATCCCAATTTCTCTTCAAACTTCATCTTCTTCCCTCTAGCGTGCTCCCTTGGAGGTTAGTCCAAATGAAGAGTGGCCTTACTCTGATACCACTTGTTGAGAATCGGTACGTCTCTAGAGGGGGGGGGGTGAATGGCGTGTACATTGCATAGATGGAAATTGATCGTATGCTTGCTACAAGTGTTAGTGTACGCAGCGGAATATATAATGATAAAAACAAATACACAACACAAGAACACAATACCAAATATAATATGGTTTGGAAACTTAGGGTTCCTACTCCACGAGTTGGGCTCTAATGAGCCTTAGCGATGCAAACACCACCGCTAATCACAAACACTCCTTCTCGACAACAAGTCGGAGGTGGAGAAACCTCTTACAATGATTACAAAAGTAATACACAAAAAATGCAAGCAAATACAATAAAATGCAAGTAAAGAAAACTTTACAAAGAGCTTTGGAATGCTTGCTTGTTGATCGCCTTGGACTAGCCTTGAAGGGATGGAAAGCACCAACTATTCCCCTTCAAATCGCCCAAGAAAATCGTGCAAAAATTCCTCTCCACGAGCTGCTTTTATAACCTATATTCGGGCTGGATTCCAACTAGTAGTCGACTGCTCCTGTAGCCGTTGTCTAACAACGACTCGATCCATGCTGGATAAGTTCCAACAGATAGACCATCAGTCGATTGATCACACCCATCAGTCGATTGATGCATAGACAATTGAGTCGCTGGTCGAGCCTGCCTCGCATCTATGACGTTCCCTCACCATCAGTCGACTGCCACTCCATGGCAGTCGATTGCTCAAGCCATCAGTCGACTGCCCATTGCTAGCAGCCGACTGCCAAGGCCTTTTTTCGTTGTCAAACCCTAGTCGACTCATGACAGTCGACTGGTTATAATCCCAGTTGACTACTACAAGTCGACTCGGCTGCCAAGTGTCAAAATACTTGACCAATCGACTGATCCAAAGCCCCAGTCGACTGATAACCTCAACCATGAGATTTAACTCCAAGTATGATGCCCTCATACTTGCTAGACCATTCTTAGCCTAAACCTAAGCCTTCTAGCCACCTCCGTCTTCCTCACACCTATCGGATCCCTCAAAGTCATCCATGACTTGTTCATCCATACGCTAGCCATCAAGTGCTTCCATCGTCTATTGTTATGTTAAGCTGGTCTATACCGCCAAGACATATTTGACCTTACACTGCCAAGACTACCGCTTGGATTTTACGCCGCCAAACCATTGGACTTATGCCGTCAAGACTCCCGCTTGAACTTTATGCCACCAATATCAATCCTTGGACTTCCCAATTGCCAAGTACTCATGACTTGGACATTCCAATTGCCAAGAATCAAGCTTGGACTTTTCTTTGTCAAGACCCATGCTTGGACTTTCCATGCCAATCCATGTTGGACTTTCCATGCCAAGTACACAAGACTTGGACTTTCCATTGTCAAGACCCATGCTTGGACTTTCGATGCCAACCCATGTTGGACTTTCCATGCCAAGTATACAAGACTTGGACTTTCCATTGTCATGACCCATACTTGAACTTTCCATGCCAAGTACACAAGACTTGGACTTTCCATTGTCAAGTGTCCCACTTGGACTTCTCCATCATATGATCAACCCTATGTCAACCATATAGTCAATTTGTTGTCAAACAACGGTCAACTCCTTGTCAAACATCAATGTCAAATATCAAAACACTAACATCAACCACTACTTGAGTTTGGTCAATCGTGACCTAGGCCGATTGCACCAATAGAGGAGAAGCGTGCGATCGAGAGAAGAGGAAGAGAAAGGGGGAGGCGACGATGGAAGAGAGGTGTCGGGATACAATTAGGGAGAAACCTTGTATTTGATATTTAAATATAGATTAATTGAACACATTAACTCCTAATCTAAACATACCCTATAAAAACCTATTCACTTTATCCCTATAAAATATCATAGAAATTCATTTAAATTAAAAAAATCCTATTTTTTTTTTAAAATCTATAAGATAATTTTTTTCATTAACAAGTATTATTGATTAAATAATTTTATTTTATTTTTGAAATCTTATATATTTATACATTTAAAAAACTTAGTTTCAATAATTTTAAAAGAATTAGTATTAATAATAATAATAAATTATTTGTATTAAAAATATTTTAGAATTAATAATTAGTATAAATGAACTATATAAGTTATGATCTTTCGGAGTCTCCTATATCACTTCATAATATTCAATTATAAAATTGAACAAGATTAGTGCAACACTGTCACAAGAAAATGCATTAAAATATATTATTATTATTCAATTATATATATATATATTATTATTATTATTATTAATTTTTTTTAATACATTAAAATTTATTTAAATTATTATTGGTTAAATAATTTTATTTTATTTTTGTAATCTTATATATTTATAAATTTTTAAAAAAAACTTATTTTCAATAATTTAAAAAAAAATAGTATTAATAATAAATAAAATAATTTTTATTTGTATAAAAAAATATTTTAAAATTATTTATTATTATTATTAACGAATTATATTGTACTTCTCCTAATTCAATTACACTATTATAATTTCATTGACAATGATTTATAACTGTTGTATTAGTATTACAACGATAACAATTTTTTATCATTGTACCAAACATTTTGAAAAATTTCTCGTTGACAACAGTTCATTGCACCGTTGTCTCAACTATTGTTAAGATAAAAATAAAAAATATTAAAGACAACAATTTTGAAAAACCGTTGTAAATTGTGTTGTTGATTAAAAAAATACACTCAACAATAATGAATAATATTAAATCGTTGTCTTTTGTATTATATGGGCACTCAAAGACAACGATTTTGTCAAAAACCATTGTCTTTTATCAAAATCACAACGGTTGCTTCAAAAACCGTTGTCTTTGTGATGTTGTCTTTTTGTATTTTTGTTGTAGTGGAAAATCAAATTCGTCGCAATTTTTCCAATGAAATATTTTTGTTGCTCATTTTTAATTATTTTTTAAAAATGAAATGATTGTCGTAAAAAAAATAGCACCATCCTACTGCAAATTTTTTGTGATGAATATAAAATTCATCCATACTTTTCGGACGAACGAAGAATTTCATATTCGTCGCAAAATTTGCAATGAATTTCATATTCATTGCAAATTTTTATGAAGATTTTCAAATTAGTCACAAATTTTACAATGAAATATTGTCGTCGCTCATTTTTAATTATTTTTTAAACACACGGTGATTGTCGTAAAAGAAAAAAGAGCCATCGTACCGTAAAATTTTGTGACGAATATGAAATTCGTCATAGATTTTATGAAAAAAATGAAAATTGTCACAGATTTTGCAATGAATTTATATTTTTGTCCTAAAATTTCAATGAATTTTACAATGAAAAAAGTTTCCTCGCCAACTCCCATTGAATTATAGACTCCTTTCCTTTCCCTTCTCACGCTTGCGATCCCCGTTCTTTGGTACGCCCCTCCTCCATCTATCTCTCTCAAATTTCGGCAATCCATCATCAGGTTTGCGTAGATCTGATGGTGGATCACTGAATTTGCATGGCAAGGTCGGCGACCTTGCCGCGGGGTGTCGCCCCTGCCATTGGCATCACCCCTATTCGAGGTGTCACCCCTGCCCGGTGTGTCATCCCTGCTGCAGGGTGATGCCACCACAGGGCATCACCCGATACCCCTGCGGTGCATCACCCCTAACGTTGCGTGTCACCACTGTCGTGGGGGTGACACCCCTGTGACATGCGCAACATGGCCGTCAGCCATGTCGCAGGGCGATGGCCCTCCCACGGGTCATTGGCCATGTTGCAGGGTGACCCCCTCCCGTGGGTCATGTCCCCTATCGGGGGTTGCTGCCCCCACGACGTGCACTGTAGGGGCTCCCCTACCGCAGGGTGTCACCCTCGATCCCGCATGACATGCCCATGTGGCGCGAGTGTTGCTCTTGACCCCAAGTGACTCCCTTGTGGTACATCCACTAGCACGACTGTAACCCCTGCATGGCACTCCCTAGCTCTGACCTCTGCCTATTGATGTGCGTGTTTTATATAAGATTTTAGTTATCATTTTTGTGCACATCTTATCTCGTTTTTATGAAATTCATTGTATATTATCTTTATTTACTTCTTTTTTGCTATTAACTTTGTTCGGATATCTGCTTTTGTGTATTTGTCTTGATAGGGTGAAGATTTGAAGTGAAATGAAGCATTAAGCGGAGTACTAACTTAGAGGACATGCTCTAGTCGTGTCCAAGACAGGGGCATGTTACCGGATGAAAGAAAAGACTTCTAGGAATTTCCAAAGAGAAACACAATAGACTGTGTGAAATTCACATGGTCGTGCCCCATTCTGCCGCGAAGACAGCCGACTGTGGGTTCTCAGTACGATGGGCCTTTTTCTTTTGAGGGACACATGGCCAGCTGTGTGTTTTACACACAACTGTGCCATTTTCCAGATGAGTTTCTAGAGTCACACATGACCCGACTGTGTGAAATTCACATGACTGTATGGCGGCGACGCAATTTCAAGGAATTAGGTATTTCATGCATTTATAGAAAGCCAAAGCCGCCTCTAAATAAAGGAATCTCATCCAAGAGGTTAAGGATCATGAGCGGAGCCACCCTAGGGTTCCCAAGCCACGAAAGGGCGCGGTCTAATATTGGATCGAAGCGGATCGCTAGAGGGGGGGGTGAATAGCGATAAAACCTTTTCTTTTTGTTCGTTCGTTAAAACTCGAGTAGATAATTAATTTGCAGCAGAAAGATAAGCAATAAATAAAAGGAGACAAATATTTTTACTTGGTTCGTAGCCTTCGGCTACTACTCCAAGGCCCTAGCGGTCCTTGACCACGTACGGAGGGCAAAAACACTAAAGAACTCCTCCTCGTTAGAGGTAGGAGTTTAATCGATACAAGTGAAGCACAAAGCTTGAGGTAGAGGGGCACTCCCCCTCTCCTTGTTACGATAAAAGCTCCGAGAATTGAAAGTACTAAACTGAAATAAAAACTTTAACCGACGTAATAAAATGAAAATAAATAAACCTAGATGTCGGAGAAGAAGCACTTCGTTGTCGGAAGGTTGTAGCTTGGCGGAGGCTTTTGGAAGCTTAGAATTGATGAAGAAACCCTAGGATAGGCCCTCCTTTTATAGTCTTTGAGCCCCTTTTCGAGAGGAACCCTAGCCAATCACATTTGAGCACCACTCCCCTTGAAATGAGGTGATAAGTCTTGACTCCTCGAGGCTGATCCTTGACCATTAGTCGACTGATGGTCATCATCACGATCGATAGCAAGAGCGATCAATCGAATCTTGACCTCGAGCGATCGTTGGGACGATAGTCGAGTCCTCCAAGCCGCAATGATCGATACTAGGTTAGCTTAACAAAATCATTAAATCGACGGCCTCCGACTGTCTGATCTTGACCTAGACCACCTATAGGATGTCTTTGGTCGGATCTACGCCTAAGATCATCCCCGTAAAGAGGATACGACCTCACTTACTCTCGCACACACACGAGCTTACCTCGATACTTACTGTGTTGCTTTCGCTTCCGGCCTTCCACTCGATTCCTTCGGCTCCCTCCGAAGTCACTTGAGTGTCGCCCGACCACCGCGGCTTCCTCCGGGTGTCGCTAGCCTTCATCTCCATCTATAGCAATTTTCTGCACACTCGATTTAGCTCGTGAGATAACGACATGAGCTTAACTTTGTATCATTTGTTATAATCAAGACTCAGGTTCGACTTAGGTGCCTACTACACCAACAATCTCCCCCTTTTTGATTTATGGCAAACCCACATACAAAGTTAAGAAAAATAAATTAAGTGCATTAAGCAAAATGAGTATGAGATATGCATGAATGAGAAGGAGTATATAAAAACTCTTTTTCAAGTGCTCCCCCTTGAGGAATCCTCCCCCTTGACCGAGGGTGAGTACTTGAGAAAGAGTTTTAACTCTCCCCCTTGATGTTTGCTACTAAAAAAGAATTAATTAAGCGAAATTACTTAATATTGGCCATAGTGTTTAAAATAAGTTTTAAGTTAAGAAATCAAAAAATTGATTTCTTAACCGTGGCCTTTACCTTCGTTTTGTTAACAAAAACAAGTTAACTTAAAGTTAAGTAAATGTGTTTAAGTTAGCCTTTACTTCCATTTTGTTACCAAAAATAAGTTAACTTAAAGTTAAGTAAATTTACTTTTGTTAAAAAACAAGTTAACTTAAAGTTAAGTAAACATTTACTTACCCAGTAAACATTTACTTTTGTTAACAAACAAGTTAACTTAAAGTTAAGTAAACATTTACGTAACCAGTAATCATTTACTTTTGTTAACCAACAAGTTAACTTAA
Source organism: Wurfbainia villosa (assembly GCA_025175895.1). Classification (NCBI taxonomy): domain Eukaryota; kingdom Viridiplantae; phylum Streptophyta; class Magnoliopsida; order Zingiberales; family Zingiberaceae; genus Wurfbainia; species Wurfbainia villosa. The sequence goes on along the minus strand of CM045995.1, from coordinate 7,566,005 downwards.
AGTTAAGTAAACATTTACTTAACCTTTGGCCATATGAAAAAAAATGATCCCTTAACTTTGGCCTCTTTCTCCCCCTTTTGCCATATATCAAAAAGAGTGAGGGTGTGTGGAATAAAAAAAATAAGTATTAAATTTTAAAGTCCAAGCATGTTCCACATTATTTTGAAAATAATATACTGAAAATAAGCTCATCTATAAAATGTTCGACTCATATTTGGCTTGATTGATATGAAAGATCAACCAGTCCTGGTCAGAGTCGGTTAGTGTATATGATTATACTCGATGGTTCATGGTGATGCACTAGCTCTACATCTGGAACCAGGAGTAAGGTCCTAACATCTCACGCCCATCTACGTGGCTAAGTACACAAACACATTAGTCCTATGTGTTGTGAGATGTATTGACTCCTTAAATCTATAGGTGCATGATATCTAAGGTATGTCCTATACTAGTTCCATGAAAAATGAAAAGAAGCAATATTAGGAATATAATTTGCAAAGTCCTATTCTACTATGCACATGCCCAATTTTTGTCTTAATAAACTAAATTCGACTTTGAGTAGGGGTTTAGTAAATAGGTCTGCCAAGTTAGACTTCGATTCGACGTATTCGAGTTGTATGGCTCCGTTGGCCACATGTTCTCGAATGAAATGGTGTTTGACCTCTATATGTTTGGTCCTAGAGTGACATACCGGATTCTTAGTAAGATTAATTGAACTAATGTTATCTACGTGAAGTTTAGTATTTGTAAAGTCTAACTTAAAGTCACGGAGAGTGTGCTTCATCCAAAGAAGCTGAGTGACACACTCACCCATTGCGATGTATTCGGCTTCGATGGTAGATAAGGCAACACAGTGTTACTTCCTACTGCACCAACTCACTAGACTCGAGCCGAGAAGTTGACAACAATCACTCATACTCTTTCTATCGAGCTTACTACCGGCATAGTCCGAATCGGAGTAGCCGGTTAGTTCAAACTCGGTAGATCTAGGGTACCAAATACCGATATTAAGTGTACCCTTTAGATATCTAAGGATACGCTTGACTAGAGTTAGGTGAGACTTCTTGGCACATGTTTGGAACCTTGCGCACATACTTACTGCAAATAGAATATCAGGTCGGCTCGCAGTTAAGTAAAGGAGACTCCCTATTATGCTCCTATAGTATTTTAAATCAATTGAGTTTCCGATTAAATCTTCTTCTATATTCACATTAGTTGCCATTGGGGTATTCATAATTTTAGCGTCTTGCATTCCAAAGCGTTTGATTAATTCCCTAGTATATTTGCGTTGATGTAGGTATATTCCATCTTTAGTTTGTTTAATTTGTAGACCTAAGAAGAAACTTAACTCGCCTACTAAATGTTAGGGATCGATTGGTCGGCTAGAGGGGGGTGAATAGCCCTCGTTCGTTGGATGTTGTAATTTTCTCGTCTACAAAATGTTAGCGCAAGCGGAATATGCAAATACAAATAAATAAAGACAAGCAAATAAACAATGAAAACAAACAATACAAACACCGAGATGTAACGTGGTTCACGGCTACGCCGCTAATCCACGGTGAATCACTCCGCAATCTATCCACTAGATCTCTCCTTTGCACAAAGCTAGGTGGAGGTAACCTCTTTACAATCTCTCTTCTTACAATAGAATGGAAATAAAGCAAGTAAGAAGAGTGGGGAATCGTGTATGGTACTTTGGGAGAAGTTTAGAGCTCAAGCATTAGCCTCCCAAAGCCCCATCCCCTTCCTTTTTATAGAGGAAGAGGGTTTCTTCCCGTTGACACAGGAGCAGTCGACTGATGCCCTCGATCAGTCGACTAGTCATGTAGTCGTTGCCCAATAACGGCCGCTTTCCACGTTGGACTTCATCCAATGGTACTGACATCAGTCGAATGATCCTACCATCAGTCGACTAATGCTCGATCAGTTGAGTGCTCAATGGAGTCGACTCCATTCTCGTACCGTGCCGCAGTGCCATCGATCATTGCCATTCCTGGCGATCGACTACATCATCGATCGCTGCCGATCCATGGCGATCATTGCGATCCATGGCGATGCGCCAAGCACTAAACTTGTCTTATACCAGTCGATCGAACCATCGACTCAGAGCAGTCGACTGCCATGACATGGCAGTCGACTGGTGTCGAGAAAACTCATCCGACACTTGGCCAAATGGCCAAGTTTCACCTAAGAGCTACCCCTTCCCGGGTTACATTCGCTCACTCTCATCTCTCGGAGTCCCTCGTCTTCGAAGTTCTCTTCGTTCGCGGCCACGTCCCTCGGCAGCATCAGGCGCACGACTCTGCAATGCTCCTTCGCGTTTCTTGCCTCGAAGTCTACTTCCTTCGGCTTCACTCCAAGCTCCTTGTCCGGCGATCCCTCGGATGCTCCAAGCGCACGACTTCCGCAAAGCTATCCTTCACCGACTCAAGGCACGAGTCATGAGATGTGAAACTCGCCACGGCTCCATGTGCGAATTACTAAGTCCTGCACGACTTCAACGCACATATCAAATCAACATAACAAACTAACTTAAACCCTTTGCCACACACATCAAAACCTTATCACAGCAAGAGATTGCCCTAACAATCTCCCCCTTTTTAATGTGTGGCAATCCGTTTAAGTTAGGTAAAAATATTTGATAAAAATTTTAAGGTAAGAAAGCATGTAAACATAAACATGATATAGCAACATGCAACTCCCCCTTAATCCATGAAACTCCTCATACAAATTTTCTCCCCATATCACAATTTACTTAAACATAATTATTTCTCCCCCTTTGACACCATCAAAAAGATTAACACTAAGTTATAAACTCATGGCATCAAGTCTAATAGGAGAAAAATACCAAAAATTGTGTTAAAACCTGAAATCAGCCTTTACTGTTCGGAATATCAGGCCACCAGTCGACTGGTTCAGACTACCAGTCGACTGGCACAAGGTTTTCAGGAATTCCTGATTTTCGGATCGAAATTCAGAAATGCATTAAAAATTCCAGAAAATTTGAAAAATCATGAAACTTGGGGAACATATTTCTTGTAAGTATATCTATCAATGAAAAATAGTTTTTCATAAAAAATCATTATATTTTATGATATTTGCCAAAAATCCAAAAGTTTTAAAAACCACTAGGTTTTTGATCATGTGAGTATCAAGTTTAACACCTAGTTTTGGTTCCAATTGTTTCAAAACATGAATACATAGTTTTTAAAGTAAGAAATTGTTTTGAAAGCATATAAAATATCCAATCATGATCTTTGGGCAATATGTCTATGAATTAAACATAAGCCTTCCCCATGATTGGTCTATTATTGCTATTTTGATACTTCAAATGACCATCTAAATGCCATAGGCATTAGTGAACATTTGTATCATCCTAACATCTCACCCATGCTAAGTTTTCAATCAAGTTAGCCTATTGTGAGTGTGAGATGTATCCTAGAGGGTATATATATATATACTTAACCATTATATTCATGCAATTCTATCAAGGTTAAGTATCATCCTAACAATCCTCATGATCATAAAGGCATATATCAATTAATTCTACATTATGATCTTGAACCTAAAGTATTCATCAATTAATAATCATGCATTAGGTATTATATCATGATAATAAGCAAAGTATCACCTAAAGCATGATTTAACCCTATTTCTCATGATTATGTGTCAAATATCAAAATCATAAATCATGATTGCAAACATACATAGCATTAATCATCATGATTTAAGCATTATTAACTATTTATAGGCACGTTATCATCACCTAATACTATTTAAAAATGTTGTCCCGTCATCCTAAGTCAACCAAAATATGATATAAGTCAATTGCATATGGTTGACTATCCTAGGGTTTTTCTAACCCTTAAGGATGGATTTTGGAACCCAAAATAAGTTCTTGCCTATGGGGTTCACTAAAAACTCCTTAGGGATCCATTTCCTAGCAATTACTTTCTTCTTATCTTGTCCCCTAGCAATTAGGCATTTATAGGCCTTTTCATTTTTCTTTTCTTTATATCCTAGGCCCTTTTTGTTGAAGCTAGCTCTTTGGCTCCCTATGATCATGTTCAAGGTGTTGGAGCCTATAGTGAATTTTTCTAGTGCTTTTGTCAAGTAATCTACCTTTTCCCTTAGAGCCCTATTTTCATCCATGCATGCATCACTAACATTAAATGGCATATAGTTATCATGTGAGCATGCATCATTTAAGCTAGAAGAAATATTTTCATTTTCATTTAAGCATGCTTTTCTAGTTTATTCTCTAAGTCCTTAATTTGATCTAGCATGCTTTTGTTTTTCTTCTTAGCTCTAAATAAATCTCTAGTTAAGCTAGAAACCATGGAAACTATTTTCTTAGGAGTTAGATTCGTTACCATAGTTTCCATGTCCTCTTCTTCTTCTTCGGATGAGGAGGATGTGGAGGCTCCCCCTTCACTTGAGCTCTCTCCACTTGAGCTTGATTCTTCATTTTCGGTGGAGGAGCAATCCAAGTCATCGAAGGCCATCAATGCAAGGTTGGAATAGACTTGTTCCTCTTCTTCGGATGAGGAGGAAGAAGCAAGGTCATCCCATGTCTTTGCTTTGAACGCCATGACCTTTCCCTTTTCCTTTGCCTTCTTCTCCTCTTCCTTCTTTCTACTCCCCTTTTTCTTCTTCTTTTCTTCTTTCTTCTTCCTTGCTCTTGTTTAGGAGGGGACAATTATCCCTTATATGTCCCTCTCCTTGGCAATTGTAACAAATCACCTTTCCTCTTGGTCTTTTCCTCCTATCATTAGATTTATTAAAATGAAAACCTTTTAAAGCACGCCTTACCCTCCTTACCATATATGCTTCTTCTGTGCTATCCATGGAAGAGGAGGAGGATGCTTCATCATCATCGGAGGAGGGGATCTCCACCTTCTTCTTCCCCTTATTTGCCATCAATGCTACTCCCCTTGAAGGTTGGATTCTAGGCTCTTCTTGTATACCTTCAAGCCTAGATTCATGCAATTCCATAGTGGAGAAAAATTCATCTAGAGTACTTACCTCTAGATTCTTTGAAATATAAAATGAGTCCACCATTTAACTCCACTTGGATGATCGGGGAAAAACATCTATGGCTTTCATTATCATATCCCGGTTGGATAACTTCTCTCCTACACTTGTTAGCCCAATTAATATTTCTTTAAACCTAGAATGTAATGATGTTACCTTTTCTCCCTTTTCCAATTTGATGTTTGATAGTTGGGAGCGGAGGAGGTCTCTCCTTGCAAGTTTGACTTCCGAAGTGCCTTCATGAAGTTCAACCAATCTCTCCCACATCTCCTTGGCACTTGAGCATTCCCTAATTCGGTTGATCTCTTGTTGGGGGAGCACATTGAAGAGATGGTGCTTGGCTTTTGAATTAGCAAGGTGCTCTTCCCTTTGCTTTTTGGTCCACCTAGATTTCTCTATTGGCTTCTCTTCTTCATCCCTAGGCAAAACGAAACCGGATTCCATTGTAATCATGATATCAAAATCCGTTTCGAAAAATACCTCCATTCGCTTCTTCCACCAAGCGAATTCTCCTTCAAACTTTGGTGGATGGATGTTGGAGCCGGCCATTTTGATGTAGAGCTTGTTGCGATGGTTAGTCCGGTGACAAGCAACCTCGCTCTGATACCACTTGTTGGGGATCGATTGGTCGGTTAGAGGGGGGTGAATAGCCCTCGTTCGTTGGATGTCGTAATTTGCTCGTCTACAAAACGTTAGCGCAAGCGGAATATGCAAATACAAATAAATAAAGACAAGCAAATAAACAATGAAAACAAACAATACAAACACCGAGATGTAACGTGGTTCACGGCTACGCCGCTAATCCACGGTGAATCACTCCGCAATCTATCCACTAGATCTCTCCTTTGCACAAAGCTAGGTGGAGGTAACCTCTTTACAATCTCTCTTCTTACAATAGAATGGAAATAAAGCAAGTAAGAAGAGTGGGGAATCGTGTATGGCACTTTGGGAGAAGTTTAGAGCTCAAGCATTAGCCTCCCAAAGCCCCATCCCCTTCCTTTTTATAGAGGAAGAGGGTTTCTTCCCGTTGACACAGGAGCAGTCGACTGATGCCCTCGATCAGTCGACTGGTCCTGTAGCCGTTGCCCAATAACGACCGCTTTCCACGTTGGACTTCATCCAACGGTACTGGCATCAGTCGACTGATCCTACCATCAGTCGACTGATGCTCGATCAGTCGAGTGCTCAATGGAGTCGACTCCATTCTGTGCCCGTGCACAGTGCCATCAGTCGACTGCCATTCCCTGGCAGTCGACTGCTGTCGACATCAGTCGACTGCCAAGCACTAAACTGGTCTTATACCAGTCGATCGAACCATCGACTCAGAGCAGTCGACTGCCATGATATGACAGTTGACTGGTGTCGGGAAAACTCATCCGACACTTGGCCAAATGGCCAAGTTTCACCTAAGAGCTACCCCTTCCCGGGTTACATTCGCTCACTCTCATCTCTCGGAGTCCCTCGCCTTCGAAGTTCTCTTCGTTCGCGGCCACGTCCCTCGGCAGCATCAGGCGCACGACTCTGCAATGCTCCTTCGCGTTTCTTGCCTCGAAGTCTACTTCCTCCGGCTTCACTCCAAGCTCCTCGTCCGGCGGTCCCTCGGATGCTCCAAGCGCACGGCTTCCGCAAAGCTATCCTTCACCGACTCAAGGCACGAGTCATGAGATGTGAAACTCGCCATGGCTCCATGTGCGAATTACTAAGTCCTGCACGACTTCAACGCACATATCAAATCAACATAACAAACTAACTTAAACCCTTTGCCACACACATCAAAACCTTATCACGACAAGAGATTGCCCTAACACTAAATTCATTTCAAATTCACTTTCCATAAGTGAAATGAACTCATTTAGTAGAATTGAGTTGGTGGTTCTGAAAATAATATCATCTACGTAGATTTGGGCTATGAATATGTCTTTACCTAAGGTTTTTACGAAAAGGGTTGGGTCAACTACACCTTGGTTAAATCCTTTGGACTTGAGATAAATCGAAAGTCTCTCGTACCAAGCTCGAGGAGCTTGTTTAAGTACATAGAGAGCTTTCTTTAACCTAAGGACATGGTCGGGTTTGTCTAAACTTTCGAAACTGGGGGGGTTGACTAACATAAACCTCTTCTTTAATGTATCCATTCAAGAACTCATATTTCACATCCATTTGAAACAACTTAAATCCTCGATGTGCAGCATATGCTAATAGCATTCGAATGGACTCTAATCTAGCTACGGGGCATAGGTCTCGTCGTAATCTAAACCTTCAACTTGACTAAACCCTTTAGCGACTAGTCTAGCTTTATTTCTAACTACTTCACCTTTATCATCAAGTTTATTTCTAAACACCCACCTTGTTCCAACGATTGTTTTATCTTTAGGTGGTGGTACTAATTCTCATACTTCGTTCCTAGTGAATTGAGCCAGCTCTTCTTGCATTGCAATAATCCAATCGGGATCAAGAAGAGCTTGGTCAATAGTTTTGGGTTCAATTTTAGAAATCAAGGAGATTTGACTAAGGTTTCTGTATGAGGCTCTAGTTCGAACTCCTAGACTTGGATCACCTATCACTTGGTCGATAGGATGATTCGTTTGAGTCCTAGTTGGATTTGGGTTTGAGTCTACAACTTGATCCATAGGATGACTCGTTTGAGTTCTAGTTTGGTTGGAGTCATCTATCACTTGGTCGATAGAGTGACTTGGTTGACTTAGGTTAGGATTAACACTAGATATGATCTCCGGATCAGAGTTAGGTCTAGTATGAATCGGCTCGCTAATTGGGGTTGCCGGGGGTTTTGTAGGTTTGTGTCCTTCATCAAATACTACATTGATAGTCTCCTCGACTCTAAGAGTGTCATAGTTATATACTCTATAAGTTCTACTTGTAGTCGAGTATCCTAGAAAGATTCCGGTCATGGTTTTGGATGTAAATTTCTCTAGGTAATCCTTAGTGTTTAGGATATGTACCTTACACCTAAATATCCTAAAGTACTTGATGTTAGGTATTTTATCGTGATAAATCTCGATGAGGTCTTAAGGTGCCTCTTTACCATAAGGATCCTATTTTGGACATAACATGTCGTACTCACGGCTTCCGCCCAAAACCTATCGGGTAGGTTATACTCATTTAACATTGTCCTAGCGGCTTCTTGTAGGGTTCTATTTTTACATTCTACTAGGCCATTTTGTTGTGGAGTTCTAGGGCAAGAGAACTCATGGTGGTATCCATTTAGGTTACAGAATTCTGTAAACCTATGGTTCTCGAATTCACCACCATGATCAGTCCTAAGTTTTTTGATTTTAATGCTTTGTTGATTTTATATTAATTTAAATAGGTTGATTAATTGATCTAGGGTATCACTTTTGTGTTTGATGAACCTAACCCAAGTAAATCTAGAATAGTCATCAATTATGACAAAGCAGAATTTACTTCCATTAAGTGACTTAGCTCCGTGTGAATCAAATAGATCCATGTGTAGGAGCTCAAGCACACTTTTGGTTCGTTCTTGATTAGTTAGTTGATGTTGTGTCCTAGATTGTTTACCTTGTTGACACGCATTACAAATTTTATTGTTCAAGTTATTGAGGTTAGGCAAACCTCTGACTAAGTCACTCTGACTCATCTTGTGGATGAGTCTTGGATGTGAGTGACCGAGTCGTCGGTGCCACAACTATGATTCCTCTTGTCGTGTCATAAGACACTTAGTTGAGGAGTTAGTTAAGTTAATAGTGTAAATATTGTTATTTCTAGTTCCCTTAAGAATTGTTTTAGAAGTTTCATTTGTATTAATCACGCATTCATTTTCTAGAAATATGACCTTACAATTATCATCACACAATTGGCTTACACTAAGTAAATTATATTGGAAATTTTCTACTAATAAAACATTTTGAATAATAAAATTTGAGTTAAGCTCAATATCACCTGATCCGATGATTTTGAGCTTGTCGTTATTTCCGAAGGCTACCGATCCTTGTCGTTTGAATCGAAGCTTCGAAAACTTGAGTTGGTCCCCGGTCATGTGTCGGGAGCAACCACTGTCCAACATCCATTGATCCTACACGCAAGGTAGTTGGATCGGATATTGGATTTATTAAAGATTGGTTGAAAATTATTAACCTAAATCATCTCACCCATGTCTACATGATCAAACACATTAACCCTATATGTTCTTGTGAGATGACTTCCAATTTTACTTGATTTAAATTTAATGACTTAAACACTTGTCAACCTTGCGTTAGATTCGGATTTGACCTTAGGCTCATCAAGTCACCTTTTCAAGATCATGGCTTCCAGGTCGTGGCGAGGCACAGAGGCCTTCTTTGATCGGAACAATAACCACTTCCTTAGATAAAGCCATTTTCAAGAAAATAGAGACTTGACTACCCAAGACCACTTCCTGGTCTAACTAGTCTAGGATATGGTGAGGTAGCTTCAGCTAGTTCCGCTTGGTCAAGTGCACCAAACTAGATACGCCTTATCTAGCCCGAATACACAAGACTCCGCTTTCCTAGCGTACTATCATCTCGCTGCATCCTGGTACTGTGTTATCAAGTATTGACGAGTTATAGTCTTATCTAACCATTCTAAAAAGGAAAATCAAACTAAATAAAAACCTAAGCATGCAATTTCTAAGTTAAAACACAAACAAGTTTCGTACTAGCTCCCCCTGGACCGTTGAATCGATTCGGTCTCTCCACATAGTGGATTTGGTCCTTGGGAACCCAGTACTGGTTCGATCCTAATTTTGAAATTAAGGTGGTCTTAGGGACCCATGCTTGGACACATTTTTTATGTTGACTTACAATCGACATATACGACTTGTTGGTCGTATTTGAGCTAAACCCTAGTCCGACCTTGTTGTACACAACCCTTTGCGATCCAAGTAGGAGGTCAAGTCCTTTGGATCCCAAAGTAAACCTTTCCAACATGTTCCTAAGATCTTTGACTTGACTCTTCAAGAGTGAGTTCTCAACTTCGAGTTTTTCAACCCGAGTTGAGTCCTCCTCTTGAACTCGACTAGTCGAAGAGGCTAGGGAGACCTCGTGTTTGAGGAGTTTAACTTCCTCAACCAGGGTCTCGACCTTGGACTCGGACTTAGCTAATTTTCTAGTTAAAAACTTAATTGCATTATAAAGTGTACTAATAAGTGATCGACTTACCTTGAGTGTATCTTTTGAACCGGATGCATATCCGTGGCTTGTCTTGAATAGTGCTTGCGATCAGGCTTCTTGGTTTTGATTCAAGTTACGTTCGACTCTATCTCCGATTCCACCAGTTTAGCCATGAGAACACGATCATTATCTTCTTCCTCGGATGCTTCTTCCCAAGTAGCGTTGAGTGCCTTTTTGTGTTTTGGTGCTTTGCTCTTGAGTTTTGGGCATTCGGACTTGATATGTCCAAACCTGTTGCATTCGTAGCATCTAATATTTAAACTTTTAGTCTTACCTTCGTTGGGTCTAGTGACGGTTCATTTTCGGCCCTTGACTATCCTCCGAAATAGGTTGACTAGTTCGACCTCCATTTCCGAGTCGACCTTCGAATCGGATTCATCCTCTTCTTCCTTCGGAGGTGGCTTGCTTGCGGTTTTCTTCCTTGAACCTGCAAAAAGTTCTATACCCTTCTCGGGTTCCGAGTTAGACTGCTCATGAAGTTCAAAATCAAAAAATAATTCATCTAACCTAAGTTTCGAAAGATCCTTGGAGACCTTGTAGGCATCGACCATGGATGCCCACAAGGTAGTCCTCGGAAAGGAATTAAGAACATACCTTATAAGGTCGCGGTTTTCGACCTTTTGCCCGATTGAGTGTATATTATTGACTATGTCTTGAACTCGGGCGTGAAGTTGCATCGCGAACTCGTGTTCCTGCATTTTTAGATTATATAGTTTATTAAATAAAAGATCTCGCTTACATACCTTGGCTTCATCGGTCCCTTCGTGTAGCTCCACTAGCTTTGTCCAAAGGTCCTTTGTGCTGATGAAGGGGCTGACGCGATTTAGTTCCTCCTTGGACAAATCGCATTGGAGGATTTGAGTTGCCTTGGCGTCGGCTTCGACTTGTCGTTTTGTCGCAATGGTCCATTGATCATAATCCAAGGATTCACCCACTTCGTTAGTCAGAAATGTGAAACCCGTTTGGATTATGATCCACATCTCGATTTGGGTTTTGAGAAAGCATTCCATCCGACCTTTCCAGTAACGGAAATCATCTCCGTTGTAAAACGGAGGTCGAACGGTGCTAAAACCCTTGAGATGGGCCATTTGGAAGGGAAACCTTGCACAAAAATTACCAAAAAAAAACATGAAAAAGGTTCCAAGACTTCGCCTTGGATTAGTAATGTAGGAAATGAAAAGAAACAAAAGGAATAAATGAGAAATAACCAACTAAAACAAAAGATGAGCACTTACAACCTTCGATGTCCCAGAAATGGTACTAAATGATAGTTTTTGGGGATGAAGACAGCTTGTTATGAGGGTTTACCCTAGTAAGAACTGTAGATCTCTCGGAGAGCTTCGTTTTGGTAGGTAGCCCGTTTCGTGGGTCAACTTGTATGAAAAGTTATGCCCATTTTACCGTCGGCTACTCCAAAAGCGAATACTTGCAAAACAAAATCAAACGAAGAGTACCAAGACTTCGTCTTGGATTAGTAGTGCGGGAGAAAATTTAAACGAACAAAAAACAAATCTGTAAAAAAATGCTAGATTGGTGGTTTCACCAAATCTAAGCGCCCCCGGCTCTGATACCAATTGTTGGATCGAAGCGGATCGCTAGAGGAGGGGTGAATAGCGATAAAACCTTTTCTTTTTGTTCGTTCGTTAAAACTCGAGTAGATAATTAATTTGCAGCGGAAAGATAAGCAATAAATAAAAGGAGACAAATATTTTTACTTGGTTCATAGCGTTCGGCTACTACTCCAAGGCCCTAGCAGTCCTTGACCACGTACGGAGGGCAAAAACACTAAAGAACTCCTCGTTAGAGGTAGGAGTTTAATCGATACAAGTGAAGCACAAAGCTTGAGGTAGAGGGACACTCCCCCTCTCCTCGTTATGATAAAAGCTCCGAGAATTGAAGTACTAAACTGAAATAAAAACTTTAACCGACATAATAAAATGAAAACAAATAAACTTAGACGTCGGAGAAGAAGCACTTCGTTGTCGAAAGGTTGTAGCTTGGCGGAGGCTTTTGGAAGCTTAGAATTGATGAAGAAACCCTAGGATAGGCCCTCCTTTTATAGGCTTTGAGCCCCTTTTCGAGAGGAACCCTAGCCAATCACATTTGAGCACCACTCCCCTTGAAATGAGGTGATAAGTCTTGACTCCTTGAGGCTGATCCTTGACCATCAGTCGACTGATGGCCATCATCATCGATGGCGACATCGTTGAATCACGACCTCGAGCAATGATCGTTGACGACGATCGAGTCCTCCAAGCTGGCAGTCGACTGATGCTAGCTGCAAGGCAAAGTTAGCTTAACAAAAACATTAATTTGACGGCCTCCGACCGTCCAATCTCGACCTAGACCACCTATAGGATGTCTTTGGTAGGATCTATGCCTAAGATCATCCCTGTAAAGAGGATACGACCTCACTTACTCTCGCACACACACGAGCTTACCTCGATACTTACTGTGTTGCTTTCGCTTCCGACTTTCCACTCGATTCCTTTGGCTCCCTCTGAAGTCACTCGAGTGTCGTCCAACCACCGCAGCTTCCTCCGGGTGTCGCTAGCCTTCATCTCCAGCTATAGCAATTTTCTGCACACTTGATTTAGCTCGTGAGATAACGACATGAGCTTAACTTTGTATCGTTTGCTATAATCAAAACTCAAGTTCAACTTAGGTGCCTACTGTACCAACATCTAAGGGCTCTAAACCGTTGGAGGCAGCCGTTCGACGATTTCTCCACCTCTATAGATGCATCAGAAGGACTTTCTTTGCCACTGCTTTGGGTCTTAATGTGAGTTGTAGCCAGAGACTCACCTCACATTGAGACTAAGCCCTCTTTTCTTCTTTGCAAATTTCTTTGGGTTTGATCTTGTTTAAATTGATGTCTTATGTTGTATCTCCATCTTTATGGAGTATTCTGTGATTTTATAATTAGGGAGTAGCCTCTTTGATATGTAAACATTATTATGCAATGAATCCATGTTATTTTACATCATTTTCATTGTCTAAATATTTATTCTTGCTCTTTATTCTATGATATGATTGTTCATGGTTCATGTTTATTGTGTTTATCCAATTTAGATGTCAAAAGCACTAGGTCATATTTTAGAGGTGTGTGGAAGGACCGAAAGAAGAACCTAATCCTCTAACCCATAGAAAACTGAGACATGGAGGAATCGACTACAAAAAATAATTTAAGTCTAGAATTGATCCATTGGGATTATCATGATAGGTCCCCAATGTGACTAAGGTCATCTACGTATAAATATCCCGAAAGTAGATCAATTTACTGCGAGGACCCATAGGTATTATAAAACGTAATGAACTTATTCCAGCTTAAGACTACGAAGTAGGAGAAAACAACTCCAGAGGGGTTGTGGGACCCAGTGACATGGGCAACCCATTGATAGCAACCCCCTGGGCTCTATTGATCCAAAAGGAAAATTCTGGCTTGGAATAGGGTAATCAGGTGTAGTCCCAAAAGTTCACAGCAGATAAAATAGGATATCCTACTTACATCAACAACCATTGAGAATTGGAGGCAAGGCATATGTTTGCAATCATTTAGGTGAAACTGAAATCCTAGAATCATCCCTTTGATCATGACAGGGACCCAGTAACAGGGGTGTCCCTGTGAAAGTGATCTCTCAGCTCTCTTGCTCTCCCTTCTCTCTTTCAAGTCTCTATTTTCTTAGCCAACTGATTCGGTCTAGATAATCTACATTCATTTAGTAAACCAGTACTCAATTACCAGTCCCTATGGAATCGATATTTTATTACTTGACAACAACCATGCACTTGCGGGAGTTGAGCGCAAATATGATCTTTAGCCTCATAGTTGAAGACTCAATTTGCATGCTTCACCTGTATGGTCGTAGCCCCCTATAATGTTGACATGTCACGCCCCTCACTTGCATGGTTGCGGGCGCTGCTTGCATGGTCACGACCCCCTTGCACCACGTGTTGACCTTGGGCAGTCGAGCTACGCGGGTGGCTATGTCATGCGGTTTGTCAGTTAGCAGGTCATTCAATCCTTTAAAAATTTTAATGTTTAATATAAAGTGTATAAATTTAATATTTTATTTCTTTTAGGAAACATGCGGTTGTTCATTTTTCAGGTGATCAACATGTTCGTAAAGTCTTCTGTTGTCAGCTCATCCTTCAAGTGATCGACGTATTCATAAAGTCTTTTATTGTTAGCTCATTCGTTGCTTCCACCAGGGAAGGTATATTTTATATTTCAAAATTTTGACAATTATCATTCTAAAGTATAGTTTTTTAATTAATGTCTCATTCTTAATTTCATATATTTGGATCTTCCCATTTTCAACATATACTTAGTAATGTATCTTCTCCAGTGCCTCCGGTACAACAATCATTTGTTGAGAGGGGAAGATACTCGAGAATTGATAGCCCCTTATGGAGATTCATAATTACTCAATATTTAAATTATATATGCTTTTTTTTTATAAGATATTGTTTTTTCTTAATTATTTAACATTATTTATTTTTATTTTGTGATAGATTTACAAATTCTGTATATGTTATTCACGAGATTAATAAAATAGTGAATAACCTTTGGCATGGATTTTCATCACTTATACGAGCACTCTGGAAGACATAAAAAATTTATGGTGGAATGAGTTCAAGGTAAGTTATTATTCCAATCAATTTATTTATAACTTTAGTGTTAATATAATCAATTATTTATTTCCCCATTGTAGTGGCTATTTATTTAGGAGGAGAGTGAAGAATTGGATGTAAGGAGGATTTTTAAGAAAAAATATGGCGATTACATCTTAAATGTACTAAGTCATGCGAAGACCAGGGGTAAAAAATCCAACTGCATAACTGAGGAGAATTGGAGTGCGATTGTTAAATATTGGGAATATGAGAATAACAAAAGAAGGGGTGAACAGAATAAAAAGAATCAATCTGATAATTCTGACGCTATATTGGCGATGCGAGAGGCTCAATCAATATCGATAAACATAGACATCGATTAGAGAGTTTTTTAAACTATCATTTTTTGATCTAATCTACACTATTTTATTATTTATAAAGATGTATTTTAGGCCAAGGAAATGGGGTTGAACCATTATTCATAGACATTTTCACCCATACATTTCAAAAGAAAGATAAGACGTAGAGTGAGGAGAGAGCTAGAACAATGAAGATTTATAATTTCAACTCATTTTGATATGATTTAACTTTTTTTCTTTCAATATAGGAGAAATATGATGAACTAGCATAGAGAAATTTGGATGCAAGTGATAAAGTTGTCGAATCTGAGTCATATGTTGGAAATATGAATCTATGGATCAAAAAGTGAAAGAATACTTGGAATGGGTTCTTTGAGCAGAACTTATAAAGTCGCTGGTATATCTTCTTCAACCTCACCGACAGTAAGAGTAAAAATAAATCAATTGAATGAAGAGATTATCCATTTGAAGGAGTTACTAGTGCAAAAGGATAATGAACTTTAAGATATCCATACATTACAAAGGCAAAGAGATCAGGAAGTCAAGGACTTAAATGAACAGATGAACGAATTTCACAGACAACAGATGCTAATCGTGCAACATCTTCAATTATTCTCTGCTTCAAGTTAAATTCCTCCTTCTTGATCTCCTTCTGCTGATGTTTGTAATAATGACGACGATCATGAATTTTTCGATAATGGTGGTGATGATGGTGGTTATGTTTGAAATTGTTATCTCTAAATGTTACCTGACTTGTTACATTTGGTATTGTATTAAATTTCATACGTACGATGAATGATTTGTTATTTGTGTTGATTTAGTATTGAATCATTAGTTGACTAGTGAAAGATGCAAATCAACTGGTGATACTATAACAGGACATAGAATATTTTTGAGTCGACTGGTTCATTTGCAGTCGATTAATGAATCAAATTTTACAACAAATATAAGATTCGTCGCAGAATCTATTTAACAGATTATTCTTTATTTTTTTGAATTTGGTGATGAAAATCATTTTTGTGAGATATCGAAAAATAAAATACCTTTTGTTAATTAAGAAATTGACTTATAGAATTTTATAGGAATGTATAAGAATTTTTCTGTATTTAAATGGAATTTATTTGATATTTCATGGGGATAAAGTAAATTGGGGGTTAATAAGTGTTATTAACCTAAGGTTTAAATAGGAAAACCTAAGTTTATTTCTCCCGATTCCTTTCTATTTCCTCCGATCCATCTTTCCCGATCATGATTTTCTTGTTCTTCATCGTCGCTCATTCCTTCTTCTGATTTCTCTTCTTCTGCAACTGCCCAATCGTGATCTTCTTCTTTTCTCGAACCCTAGTCGTTCCGATCGCCTCGGCTGCTGCACCGCCAACGTCGCCTCCCGTTCGTGTGTCGCCGCAGTCACGGACGCGACATCGTTTCACCTCTTCATCATCGCCGCCTGAGCCCCACTCGTCGTCACCTTCCTTCTGTTGTCGATCTTTCTGTAGTCAGTCCCTCTGGCCGCCTACAACTTCTTGAGATGCTAGCTCGGACCCTCGCCCCATTATGACCTATGTCCACCAAGAGCTCTGTTTTACAGTGAGATTGGTCTCGCAATGTCGCTCTCCGTTTCTACCATTTTGTCGCTGGAGATCTCCACTCTCACAACTAGGCCGTCTCAGATTTGTCGTGAGGTCGGTGTCATTTTTCATTGTCGGGTGTTGTCAATTTTCTCGATCGAGGGATCTGTAGGTGCTCCGACGGGTGTGGGCAGCCATCGACATCCAGATTGCTTTCAAGTTTCACCCGAGTGATGGATCCATTGATGCCTTTCACGATTGCTGCCACACTGATCGTCTTGAGCTTGATCTTGTTGACAGTTGCATTGTTGGTTGTCGAACAATCTTTGAAGCATATAGCCTTACCGGCTGACCCTTCTTGTTTGCGATAGCTACATGACTTCTGGTAACCTCGATTACCCTACTATTGCTTTGAATTATTGATGTGAAGATTCTATATCAAAGGGAGAGTTGAATATCATGTGATTACAGGTACTTCAGGATTGATATACCTTTAATTCTAGAGATCGACAGTGGGAGTATGTTTGGATAAACTGAGGCTAATTGAAACTATGGGAGGTAAGTTTTGATTTGTATATGATAGTTGTGTAATAGGTTGATGCAGCAATGTTAATTGGAGAATAGATTAGTAATGGGATGGGATTATACTATGGGGTTTAATTAATTAATTAGGGATTAAGATTGGGTTGGATTCCTATTCCTACAGATTATTTATGCTAGTGTTAGTTATATTTGTATGTAAATTACAAGACATTGATTCAAGATTTTCTTTTGGACGTGGAGACTCTCAGATAAGTCTTCGTATCAGGTGGGTAATATTTTTACCCTGGTCAGGTAGTTGATAATTTTAGTGCATGACAGTTTATATTGATGACTTCATTACCTTAACTCCACTCTTATTATTCTGTTGCTTGATACTTAGTCTTTGTACTTTGAGATGCTCGGTTGTTATCTCTATATTTCAGTCATCATGGTTATGGATTATAGATGCTATGGTATGTAGCTGAGTAGGTTGTAGACTTCAATTGTGTCATCAGGATAAATCACCTGGGGGTGAGTGATGTTGTAAATGTGGAGTTGATTGTCGGATCATGTTTCTTTACGTTGTGTATCTATTATGGATCATGGATCTGTGTATGGTTGTATTGATTGTCGATAGTGGGTTGCTACAGACTGGAGGTCCTAGCATGGTTGATTGTCAATAGTGGGTTGCTACGGACTAGAGGTCCTAGCATGGTTGACAGTTAGTTGTTATAACCCTCTGTGTGATAGAGAGAGTGCTGTGGAGGTATGTATGTGTCGTTGTGCATTCATTCCATTTACATGCATGTTAGCGACCTGGTCTCCCTTGTGGTTGAGAGGGTTGTTAGTCATCCTGCCTCTATGGTTACTTGTTGTAGTAGTAGCTAGTGTGAGGGCAGTACATCTGTTGTGTCGCACTTGACCACTATTGATGGTGGTAGTTGGAGTTGCGTGTCGTTTATCCTGGGTGTGTGACACTCGATCACTCATTGATAGTGACAGTTAGAGTGGCCAACAACAGGGACCCCCGTTGTGTATCTTATCGCTACTTATTCATACTGCCCACTCGTCCACTTGAGAGTAGTGGTTGTTGTTGAGTTGGGATAGTTATCGTGTCGTGCAACCTAGGCCACACTGGGGTCATGGTAGCAAGTGGGGTGTGCAGGCATGACCATGCATTTGAATTTGCCTTATATATGTGTGTGTGTTTGTGTGTGTGTGTGTGTGTGTGTGTGATTAGTATATATAGATACAGTTTATATATGGTTGTTGTGATGTTGCATTTGTTTGAGCTATGCTTGTTGCATATGTTTGTTCATCATTGACATGCTATTTGCATATTCTATACTATTGTGTGTGGAGTACAGTATACGAGTTGGATCAGACTATTGTACGTGTTTGATCAGCGTTATATTGTGGTATAGGATGGACTAGGTTAGTAATGGATTTGTTTATATGTGGATCATATACTGTGTGTTGATTACATGTGTAGTATTGTTTATACATGTTGTACGTGTTATATTATCATATACTTGTTCAGGTTGTGTCGTTGCAGACCCTTCAGGTATGTCAGTACATTACGTTATGTACAGTTGATCAGTTTGGTATATACATTGATTTAATATTATACTGATAGTTATTCGTTGTTTCTTTTAAGATTGTAGGTCCATTGATCTCCGTATGTATACATGTAGAACTTCAGTTGTATACTTGTTGCTCTTCATATGTTATATGTTGTTCATGCACTATCTTTTATATTACCGTTGAGTCTTGTACTCACCACCACAGACCTTGGGCTTTCTTGTCGCCTAGGTAATAGGTAGAAGATTACTTGGATGCTCAGAGCACCGCCAGCTGATCCCATCTCACCTTGAGTATTTGGATTGTAATCCATATTGGCGTTGCATTACTTTGGATTGTGGGTTTTGCGATTTTATCCTATATTGTTCGGCATTTTTGGTTTATGGTTGTGTTGTATGTATTTGGCTTTTATCATGGATTTGGATGGATGTTGTTTCCGATTATGATTCCTTGTTGTGTCAAGTCGTACCGGTATGCAACTATTTGAGTCTTTGTATCTTTATTATTTGTTAGTATATTCCACTGTGATTTATGGTTTATTTGTGATAGTAGCTCTTTGGGCAGTGTATTGGTATTGTATCTTATATTGTCACAAGAGAGTACCGTCTAGTTGATGGACATATATACTCTCGGGGCGTGACAATTTTATTGGTATCAGAGCCCAGGTTGTGAGGACCACTTTCGAATTTTTATTTCAGTTGGACATCAAGTTTTGTTTTACTCGGTTTTGGGGTTTTGTGAGTTCTAGGATCTGGCAGTTGCGGAACATCTCCGAGCTTCAAGGTTTAAGGTATGCCAATTGTTATCACATATCCTGTTGTTGGCTATGCATTTAGTTGTTTGTAATAGGGAATGACATGTAGTGTGCTAGTCATTATTTGTAACCGTGGTGTGGGTTGACCACGGGAACGACAGGTTTGTTGATGCAGAGGCACCAGATAATCGAACCTAAGTTTTGATTATGACAAAGATCTAAAGTTAAGGTCATATTTTATCTCATGAGCTAAATTAAATGTGCAGGAAATGGTTAAGCTAAGCCGAAGGTTAGCGACACCCGGAGAATCCTGAGTCGGGAAACCGTGGTGGTCGGGCGACACCGGGAGAACTTCGTGGGAGTCGAAGAACCCAGGTGAAGACCGAAAGCAAAGCGACAGGTCATAAAGGACCAGAGGTAAACACAAGTGCGAAGAGGGATGGTAAGGTCGTGTCCTCTGTACGGGGACTACCGTAGGCGGCTATCCGACTAAGACTTCCAGTGGAAGGTCTAGGTCGAGATCGGACGGTAAGGAACCGTCATATTTACCATTTTCTGTGCTAACCTCTTATTGTGGGGAAGTCGCCAGGTTGGCAGTCGACTACTGCACATCATTCGACTGATGAAGGGCATCAGTCGACTGATGGTGACGAATCAACCTTTTGCACTAGGTCAAAAAGGATAATGTTTGACGCGGCCACTTCAAGATAAGATAAGGTGTCACCTCGTGATAAGTTCCAAAAGTTGAGGATCTGCATCTATACTTATTCCAAGGCACAAGTCTATAAAAGGAGAGGAGGACTCCAACCCAAATATTATCAATCTTATTCTCGAGTGCTCCAACAACACTCTAACGCCATCATAACGCCGACGCAATGCCAAGCTTACAACTTCTTTGTCAGCAGCAGCAAGTTTGTTTCTATTTTATTCTTTGTATTCGTGGTTTTAATCGTAACGAGGTGAGGTAGGCTTGTTGCCTCATCCTCGTGCTTTCGATTTTTGTGATCGTTGTCTCCTACCTCTAACGAGGAGGAGACTCTATAGTGGATTGCCCCTTCGTACACAGTCAAAGATCGCGGGGCCTTGGATTAGCAACCGTTGGGTTGTGAACCAAGCAAAAATAAACTTGTGTTATTTATTTTTTCACTGTGCATCTCTGTGTTTTAATCGAACAAACGAAAAAAATAAAAAGATTTTACGCTCGTTATTCACCCCCCCCTCTAGCGACACTTTCGATCCAACAAGGTTGAGTCTGTGTGTCTTGAACCTACTATTGAAAAGGTGAATTACATTTGAGAGTCGACTGATACCGAGTCGAAAAGCAGGGTTAGGTAGTGACATTTCTTATGGAGATCAAAGATTACAGTCTTGAAGATTTTCACTAATTATGCTAGTTAGATCATTACCTTGGGGGTAATGAACAAGGCATGTGCACTATTGCTGATGTAGACAATAAAGGATTAGTATATGGTGTTTTATAGGGATTTTGATTCCTGAGTTGGTTGTGCGGGGTTGTATAACTTTGAAGGTACTTTTGAGTACTTAACTTGTGTTATACAGAGAAAGTAGAGTTAGCTGCTTACCATTATCGGGATCAAGTCGGTACTTGGTGGAAGATGTAGGAAGTAACCTTTGGAGAATAGTATATCACTTGGTTATGGTTAAGTGATATTGTGGGAGAGTATTTTCCCAAGTCATTTTCTTTGACTTATTGTCAGCGAATTCTTGAGCTTCAAGTAGGGTGATTATTCGACAATGGAAGTACCATGCGGAGTCGTTAGACTTGCAGAGGTTACGACCACCTAATAGATCGAGAATGGGATCGGCATGTCTTAAGCCACCTAGGGTTGGTTGGCTTATATTCAGATTAGAATGTATGGACCTTCTATCAGATCTTATCGGAAAGCATTAGACCGAGTCATGTGTATGAAAATGACTCTGTGAGTGTTTTAAGAATTGGGGATCGATAAGTAGACATTGCAAGTCAAATATTGGAATCATAAGAAGGACTCCGAAGGGATTATGTGTGTGCAGTGTGGATCACGAAGACACGCAAAGTCAGATTATTCGTTGGATCAATTCATCTGTTGCTATTGTAAGCAACCAGTATATATGAGGAGAAGGTGTACTCTGAAGACTTAGTTGAAGACTATCGATGTTGTTTCGGGAGGATGATGCACAATCTTGACAACAGAGATCATCACAGAAGATTGGGTTATCACACCAGTAGAGATTTACTACCTCAGGCATAGTTGGAGCTCTTTGATACTTCCATATGGGAGAAGCGATACACTCAGCAATATCAGCAGAAGATATTTTAGAAGACTCATGCAGACAACAACTTCTATCTCCTCAGACGCATCTATAGTATTTATAGAGTAGGAGAGTTTCTATACATCAAATTTTTGGGTCGATGGTATCTTTACCGTCAGGTGAAATGTTGATCAACAACCAAGGAGTCAAGGGATTCCCTTAGACTTTGATAGACATATCTTTACTATAGACATATCCTTACAGATAGTTAAATTGTTGAAATGATGGTATAATATGCCTCTCGGATGTGCGTATAATATGAGAGTATTCAGATGTAGTTTCGGCTGAACTTTCAGGCTTATCACTGCATAGGAAAGTGGAGTATGCGATTGGAGTGGTCTCGAGAATATTTTGTATATTGAAGACCTCATACCGGATGATAATTTTATTGGACACTATGGAAATTGGAAGAACGTAAGTTGCAATTATAAGAGGTGTTGGATGAGATATTTATCTATCCCAGTATTTCTTCTTGAAAAGATCTGGAACTCTTTGTTAAAAGAGAGATGGACCTTTAAGGTTATGCATCGATTATCGATGATGGAATGTAGTAGCTGTTGAGAATGAATATCTTTCATTGTGGAAAGATGATCTATTTAGATCATCTAAAGGACACCTGTGTATATTCTAGAGTTGATCTATGATTGGAGTGTTGATATTGTAGTGACTTGGTGTCATATAATTATCATTGTCGGTGTGATAATTGCGATATCATCAGCTTAGAGTAAAAAAGGATATGGGTGTGTAGAAGACAATATGTCATACTTGGTATGAATTTTATGAGCTTTGGATAATACTATTAGACTTATTAAATGATTTAGTCGTTCATGGACTTGAGGAATCGGGTATACTGAAAGCGATTGGATCAGTTTGTGTTTACCTTCTTAGACGATATTTTTGGATATATTCACAATCTTAAGGGAAGTTTGTGGTTTCCTTGGATTGATTTGATTATTACCACATATGAGGGTAGGATGTCTTTTAGCGTTACTATACATTGACTAGTATGACCAAGAAGGTGATGGAATTCACTTTAGAAGCTTGTGAAACTAGTTTCCAGGGCCTAGAGGGTGGTTAATTTTTGCACAAGTGTTAGTAAATCCTTCTGGTGTAGATGGAAGGTACTGTACACAGATTCATCACTTCAGGGATTGGAACGATTCTGATGCAGTTGAATAAGACGTATCTTATGCTTACGTCAGCTAAGGAACTACGAGATAAGATGTCATATACATGACGTGGATTTAGCAGTTATGGTTTTGTTTTGTAGATGCAGGGAGCAGGAGTTCTCATGGAGTTTTGGCTAGTTACTGGGTAACTACTATAGAGTTGCTAGAACACGCACAGATGCAATAAGGGAGATTGACCACTATAGTCTCCCAGTCACTTGCAGTTTCTGTGTGCTAGAGTGGATTTTGGATAGTAGGTTGATTTCTCCTATGAGAAAGTAATTCTCCGTCTACGAGGAGAATAGTGGGTTACAGAGTTGTATTCAAATTAGGAAGAGTTGGTTCAGTAGACTTGTCATTCGAGATCGGTGATTTATTCAGATTGTATTCGGAAAATAGTGAGTGTTGAGACGTTCTTGTTGATGGAACGATATGTGGGACATGGCTGGTTTCATATCTCGGTGTTTGGTGTGTCAACTAGTAAAAGTGGAATACTAGTAATCAGCAAGGTTGTGTACCGAGATGGAAGTGGGAGCCTAGTACGATGGACTGTGTTGGGGAGATTATCTAGAATTCGGAATGGACTTGATGCGATTTGGGATAATCGGTGATCGATTAACCAAGTCCACTCATATTCTACCGAGCCGTAAGATGAACTTGTTGAATCGTTTGATAGATTTATATTGTGAGGAGATTTCCAGTTTCATGGAGTATCTTTGAGTATTGTATCTGATAGTGATTCAAGATTTACCTTATGATTTTGGCAAAGTCTCTAATAGGTCATAGATATAAAGCTCCACTTTGATACGTTTGTTCACCCTCAGATAGATGGTTAAAGGGAGCATACCATGCAGATATTGAAAGGTCTATTGAGAGCTAGAAATGATATACGAGCTCAATACCCCACTTATTTACGAGAGGTGTCTAACTTTTCTTAAAGTACTTGAGTGAATTAGCATGACCTTGCTTATTCATTGTACTTGGGTAGGAAATTTAGGGACCAAATTTTTATTAGTGGAGGAGAATGTGAGATATCAGAAAATAAAATACCTTTTGTTAATGAAGAAATTGACTTATAGAATTTTACATAAATGTATAGGAATTTTTCTGTATTTAAATGGAATTTATTTGATATTCATGGGGATAAAGTAAATTGGGGGTTAATAAGTGTTATTAACCTAAGGTTTAAATAGGAAAACCTAAGTTTATTTCTCCCAATTCCTTTCTATTTCCTTCGATCCATCTTTCCCGATCGTGATTTTCTTGTTCTTCATCGTCGCTCATTCCTTCTCCCGATTTCTCTTCTTCCACAGTCGCCAAATCGCGATCTTCTTCTTCTCCCGAGCCCTAGCCATTCTGATCGCCCCGGCCGCTGCTTCGACAACATTGCCTTCCGTTCGTGTCTCACCGCAGTCGCGGATGCGACATCGTTTCTCTTCTTCATCGCCGCCACCTGAGCCTTGCTCGTCATCACCTTTCTTCTGCTATCGATCTGCCTGCAGTCGGTCCCTCTAGCCGCCTACTACTGCTTGAGATGCTAGCTCGCACCCTCGTCCCATCGCCGCCTATGTCCACCACGAGCTCTGTTTTACAACGAGATTGGTCTCGCGATGTCACTCTCCGTTTCTGCCATTTCATTACCAGAGATCTCCACTCTCACAGCCAGGCCATCTCAGATATGTCGCAAGGTCAGTGTCATTTTTCGCTGTCGAGTGATGTCGATTTTCTCAATCAAGGGATCTGTGGGTGCTCCAATGAGTGTGGGAAGCCATCGACATCCAGATCGCTTTCAAGTTTCACCCGAGTGATGGATCCATTGATGCCTTTAACGATTGTTGCCACCCTGATCATCTTGAGCTTGATCTTGTCGACAGTTGCATTGTTGGTTGCTGAACAATCTTCGAAGCATATAGCCTTACCGGCTGACCCTTCTTGTTTGCGATAGCCACATGACTTCTGGTAACCTCGATTACCCTACTATTGCTTTGAATTATTGATGTGAAGATTCTATATCAAAGGGAGAGTTGAATATCATGTGATTATAGGTACTTCAGGATTGATATACCTTTATTCTGGAGATCAACAGTGGAAGTATGTTTGGATAAACTGAGGCTAATTGGAACCGGGGGAGGTAAGCTTTGATTTGTATATGATAGTTGTGCAATAGGTTGATGCATCAATGTTAATTGGAGAATAGATTAGTAATGGGATGGGATTATACTATGAGATTTGGTTAATCAATTAGGGATTAAGATTGGGTTGGATTCCTATTCCTACATATTGTTTATGCTAGTGTTAGTTATATTTGTATGTAAATTGTAGGAAATTGATTCAAGATTTTCTTTTGGAAGTGGAGACTCTCAGATAAGTCTTCGTATCAGGTGGGTAATATTTCTACCCTGGTTAGGTAGTTGATAATTTTAGTGCATGATAGTTTATATTGATGACATCATTACCTTGACTCCACTCTTATTATTCCGTTGCTTGATACTTAGTCTTTGTAATTTGAGATGCTCGGTTGTTATCTCTATATTTCGGTCATCATGGTTATGGATTATAGATGTTATGGTATGTGGACCTATGTGTATGTAGCTGAGTAGATTGTATACTTCAATTGTGTCATCAGGATAAATCACCTGGGGGTGAGTGATATTGTAAATGTAAAGTTGATTATCGGATCATGTTTCTTTATGTTGTGTGTCTATTATGGATCATGGATCTGTGTATGGTTGTATTGATTGTCGATAGTGGGTTGCTACGGATTGGAGGTCCTAGCATGGTTAATTGTGAATAGTGGGTTGCTATGGACTGGAGGTCCTAGCATGGTTGACTGTTAGTTTGTTATAACCCTCTGTGTGATAGAGAGAGTGTTATGGAGGTATGTATGTGTGGTTGTGTATTCATTCCATTTACATGCATGCTGGAGACCTGGTCTCCCTTATGGTTGAGAGGGTTGTCAGTCATCATGTTTCTATGGTTACTCATTGTAGTAGTAGCTGCTGTGAGGGCAGTGCAATTGTTGTGCCGCACTCGACCATTATTGATGGTGGTAGTTGGAGTTGCATGTAGTTTGTCCTAGGTGTGTGACACTCGATCACTCATGGGTAGTGACAGTCGGAGTGGCCAGCAGCAGGGACCTCCGTTGTGTAGCTTATAGCTCTTTAGCTTATCGCTACTTATTCATACTGCTCACTCGGCCACTCGAGAGTAGTGATTGTTGTTGAGTTGGGACAGTTGTCGTGTCGTGCCACCTAGGCCACACTAGGATCGTGGTAGCGAGTGGGGTGTACAGGCATGACCATGCATTTGTATATATATATATATATATATATACATATGTTAGTGTGATCAGTATATATAGATACAATCTATATATGTTTGTTGTGATGTTGCATTTGTTTGAGCTATTCTTGTTGCATATATTTGTTCATCATCTCCCATGCTATTTGTATATTCTATACTGTTGTGTGTGGAGTACAGTGTACGAGTTGGATCAGGCTATTGTACGCATTTGGTCAGCGTTATGTTGTGGTATAGGATAGACAACGTTAGTAATGGATTTGTTTATATGTGGATCATATACTGTGTGTTGATTACATGTGTAGTATTGTTCATACACATTGTACGTGTTATATTGGCGTATACTTGTTCAGGTTGTGTTGTTACAGACCCTTCAGTTATGTTAGTACATTACATTATGTACAGTTGATCAGTTTAGTATATGCACTGATTAGTATTATACTGATAGTTATTCGTTGTTTCCTTTAAGACTGTAGATCCGTTGATCTCCGTATGTATACATGTAGACCTTCACTTGTATACTTGTTTCTCTCCATATGTTATATGTTGTTCATGCACTATGTTTTATATTATCGCTGAGTCTTGTACTCACTATCATAGACCCTGGGTTTTCTTATCGCCCCAGTAACAGATAGAAGATTTCTTGGATGCTCGGAGTACCGCCAGCTGATCCCATCTTACCTTGAGTATTTGGATTGTAATCCATATTGGCATTGTATAACTTTGGATTGTGCAGTTTGGGATTTTATCCTATGTTGATCTGTATTTTTGGTTTATGGTTGTGTTGTATGTATTTGGATTTTTTTTATGGATTTGGATGGATGTTGTTTCCGATTATGATTCCTTGTTGTGTTAAATCGTACCGGTACGCAACTATTTGAGTCTTTATATATTTATTATTTGTCAGTATATTCCGCTATGATTTATGGGTTATTTGTGATAGCAGCTATTTGGGTAGTGTATTGGTATTGTATCTTATATTGTCACAAGAGGGTACCGTCCAGTTGATGGACATATATACTCTCGAGGCGTGACAATTTTCGTCATAGATTGGGCGACGAAATTGATATTTATTGTTAATTTAGCGACGAAACATATTTTTCGTTGTAGATTTGGCAACAAAAAATATTTTCATCTTAAATATTTATGATGAAAATTGATTTTCGTTGTAAATATTTGTGACGAATTTATATTCATTGCAAAATTAGTCGTTAATTTACAATAAAAAGTGTGACGAAATATTTATTCGTCGTAAAAATTACAATGAATTTATATTTTTCATCATAAAAATTTATGACGACTTATTTGCAATGAAAAAAATTATTGTAAAATATTTTTGTAACAAATTTATATTCAAAATTCATTGTCAAATAAATAATTTTTTATAGTGATTGTGGTGAACACACCAAAGCGTGGACAAAATATTTTCTACAATTTCATATATTTTAAAACTAATGTTTTGATAAAAAAAATTAGTAACATGGAAGGTAGAATATGTTTTTTCTCAGTAATATTTGAGGATGTGTAAAAAGGGGAATACACTATAGCCGATGACTAGAAGTTGTGAGTGCCAATGTAAAATTAAGGCCATAGAAAATTTGGGGACCAAATTTTTATTAGTGAAAGAGAATATGAGATATCGGAAAAATATAATAATAATAAAATACCCCTTGTTAATTAAAAAATTATCTTATAGAATTTTTCAGGATTTTTTTTTAATTTTTTCTAGAATTAAATAGAGTTTCTATGGTATTTTGTGGGAAAAGATTTGATAGGCTTTTATAAGATTTGTTTGAATTATTAGTTATTGGGAAGTTAATTGATTTAATTAACCAAAGTTATAATTACAAAACCTAGGTTTATATTTCGACTGTTACTTCTTTTTTCCTGATCTTTTCTCCTCCGTCGCGACCATCTCCTTTTCTCTATCCCGATTTCCTTTCGTCTTCCAAGCTCTCGATCGAGCGCCGCTCGTCATCGTCGTCGCCAGGCTCGATCGTCACCTACCTTCACTCATCGGTCGATGCCACAACCACCACGGACAATCTCGACAATTGATCTTTCATCGAGCTCCTCTGTTCTCTTGGTGGTCATCCGCGACTCGGATCATCATCGCCTCGTAAGCCGGCGGTCTACTATTTTGGGGTCATCAAGCTATTTGGTGAGTCTTTCCTCTTTGCTGCGATGACTTCGATTCTTCTTCTATGAGGTGATTCTGATCTTGATCACCACCTCTTTTCCTTACAGATGATTTAAGAGTTTGGGAGGTTGATCGGCCGCAGCCCAGCCATCTCTGGTTATTGTTATAAGCTAGCCCTTTGCTGCTGATCGAAGGGCTATATACAAGTTCAGATTGAGGCAACGGTGGGATGTTTTGGTTGTAGCTAATTTGATTTTGGTTTAATGGATAATGGTAGAATGAGTAGTGGATTGTTCTTGATTATTACAAGGTATAGGTACTATTGGAATTGGGATCGGTTGTTCAGATTGTGGTTAAGTGGTTTAGATTTGATATTACGATTTTGGATCAAAAGCTTTAATGTGGAAGCTGGGCTAGGTAAGCTCTAAATCTGGATGTGTTATGCATGTTGCAGTTTAATCATTTGTGGGCTGATTAAATAGTGTTGGAAGAGGTTGTTCTGAGTGGAGATCCATTATGTTTGAATGCTACTTATAAGACTTTGATTCAAGACTATCTTGTGGATGTGGGGATTTTCAGATATTCTACATATCAGGTAGGTAAATCCTACCATTGGTCTGGTAGATTGTGATCTTAGTACATGAATTTTATGATAGTGATAGTATCATTATCTTGATTTCACTCTTATTTACTCTTGTACTTGATACTTAGCCTTTGAACTTTGAGATGCTCTGTTTGTTATCTTTACAGTTTCGTTCATCACTATTGTTGATTACAGACTCTACATATGTCTGAGTCTTAAATGTTGTATAAGAGCATATAGTTGAGTACAATTGTGGTCCTGGTTTTGGTCATCGTGTTTTACTCCTAGTGTGGGTGATTGCATATAGCTATAGGCTTAATTGTTTTATTGCTGATGTATAGCCATGTGTGGTGGCGTATATGTACATGATACAGGATTATGATGTATTGCCATGAGTGGTGGCTTAGCCATGTGTGGTGGTGTATATGTATAGAACACATATTGCATCTGTGTAGCCATGTGCGGTGGCAAGCCATTGTTGGAGGATCGTGGCCCAGTTAGAAGGGGGGTTGAATAGCCTTTCGTGTACGATGGACTTCGTTCGTCTTAATCGTCTACAAGAATCATTAGCGCAGTGAAAAACTAATAATAAAGCTAAAACAAAGATAATTAAGCTAAGCAAGAATAAAACAAGAGAGCAATCGCAAACTCAAGGATGTAACGTGGTTCACGACCCTTGCCGCTAATCCACGGATAATTCGTAAGGCGAATCACTCCTCAACTCAATCCACTAGTCTCTCCTTTAGCTTAAACAAGGTGGAGGTAACCCTTCTTACACAATCCTCTCTCTCTTCCAATAAGATAGAAATAAGAACAAGGAAGAGGGAAGAAAATCGTTCACAACACTTGGGAGTATGATTGGAAGTTAAGTATTAACCTCCCAAAGGCACCCAAGCCCTCTTTTTTTTTTTTATAGAGAAGAGGGTTTTCTTCCCGTTGGGCATGCAACAGTCGACTGTAACATGCCATCAGTCGACTGTCACTCTAACGATCGACTCCCAACGGCTTCTGACTTGCCATCGTCATCGTCCAATGGTAAGCTTGGCAATCGACTGCCGCTATCCGCAATCGACTACTGCCTACGTAGCTGACTGATCAGTCGTCTATGAAAGGTTATGTGCCCGCAACCACCTTCAATAGTCGACTGTCGTCCCTTGGCAGTTTGATTGATGGTCAACAGTCGACTGTTGGGCCAGAAACCCTTCGGTCGAACACCAGTCGACTCAGAGCAGTCGACTGCTATCTATAGCAGTCGACTAGTGTCGGGTAAAACCTCAAACAAATACTTGTTTGAGCATCCGACGGTCGGGTAAACCTCAAACCACCTGTTTGAGCATCCGACACTTCCATTCGTCGGGTAGAAACCTCAAACTCATGTTTGAGCATCCAACTTATCCAATTGTCGGGTAAAACCTCAAACACAAGTTTGAGCGTCCGACTTATCGGGTAAAACCTCAAACCTAAGTTTGAGCATCTGACACTTGACTTAGCCATTTGGCCAAGTTCACCTAGCTGAGCTATCTCATCCCGGGTTACAATCGCTCACTCTCATCTCCCATGAAGTCCCTTGTCTCGAAGCTCTCTTCGGCCTGCGTCTCTCGGATGCACTAAGCCCTCGGCTCCTCCAGTGTCATCCTTCACATCTCGCCATGAAGTCTACTTCCTCCGGATTCACTTCATTTTCTTCTCGTCCGGCGGTCCCTTGGATGCACCAAGCACACAACTTCCGCACTGTCATCCTTCACTGACTCAAGGACCCGAGCCATGAGATGGTGAACTCGCCAATGCTTTATCAAGCTGACACATTGTGATTCACTTAAGTTTTACATAACTTAAATACACATATCAAATCACATAACAACCTAACTTAAACCCTTTTCCACACACATCAAAATCAAACCATACTGGGGTTGATTTCCGTAACAATCTCCCCCTTTTTGATGTGTGGCAACATGTTTAAGTTAGGGAAAATATTAACAAAACACTAAGGCAGGAAAGCATGTAAATAATAACATGAGTATCAAAACACTCCCCCTTAATATATGCAACTCCCCCTTAACACATGTTAATTTTTCCCCTAGCATGATTAACTTAAACTCTCACATTTCTCCCCCTTTGACACCATCAAAAATATCATACAAATGTTATACATCATGACATCAATATCTAAGGGAATAAAAACATCAAAAATCAGATTTTAAAATACAAAAACCCAGTTTTTGCACGTAGCAATCGACTGACATTCTTCATCAGTCGACTAGTAGCTAAAAGTTCGAAATTCTAATTTCTGAAGCTAACTTCAGAAATGCATTAAAAAATATAAAAAATTCAAAAAATCATGAAATTTGGGAAACAGATTTCTAATGAGTCCCTCTATAAAGGAAAAATGATTTTCATGAAAATACATTCAATTTTTGAAAATTAGGCAAAAACTCAAAAGTTGTAAAAGTGCTCAATTATGTATCAACTTTGAAACCTAGTTTTGCCTTAGAAACTTTTCAAAGCATGAACTCATAGATTTTAAAACATGAAATGGTTTTAAAACATTTAAAATATCCAACCATGATCTTTGGAAAATATGTCCATGAATTAAACATAAGCTTTTCCCATGGTTGGTCTATGATTGCTCTATTATGATACACTAAGTGACCCATCTAAATGTCATAAGCATTAGTGAAACACTTGTATCAACCTAACATCTCACCCATGCTATGTTTTCAATCAAGTTAGCCTTATGGTGAATGTGAGATGTAACTAAGGTATTTGTACTTAACCATAAATTTCACACAATTTCTACCAAGGTTAAGTATTATCCTAAAACACCCATCATGATCATAAAACAAATATTATCCATTTATCATAAATTAACCATTTATCATGATATGAAATAAATTCAAGTATGGTTGACTATCCTAGGTTTTTCTAACCTCTAAGGATTGACTTGGTAACCCAATATAAGTTCTTTCCAATAGGATTCACTAAGTACTCCTTTGGGATCTATTTCCTAGCTACCATTGTTATTTTAGATTGACCTCTAGCAATTAAATAATGGTAGGTTTTTTCATTTTTTGGATCCTTTATAACCTAGGCCCTTCTTGTTAAAGCTTGCCCTTTGGCTCCCTATGATCATATTTAAGGTGTTTGAGCTAATAGTAAATTTTTCAAGGGCCTTAGTAAGAAAATCTGTTGGTGCAATCGGCCCATGTCATGATTGACATGACTCGAGTTGGACTCGAGTAGTGTTTTGATGTTTGATAATATTTTGGAAAGATTGTTGGTGCAATCAACCCGGGTCATGATTGACCGAACTCGAGTTTGACTCGAGTGGTATTTTGATATTTGACGATGGTTTGACCATTGTTTGACTATATGGTTGACATGGGTTGACCATATGATGGAGAAGTCCAAGTGGGACACTTGGCATGGAAAGTCCAAGTCTTGTATACTTGGCATGGGAAAGTCCAATCTTGAGTCTTGGAAATGGAAAATCCAACATGGGTTGGCAAGGAAAGTCCAAGCATGAGTCTTGGCAAGGGAAAGTCCAAGCTTGAGTCTTGGCAAATGGAAAGTCCAACATAGGTTGGCAAGGGAAGTCCAAGGGGTGATATTGGTGGTGTAAAGTCCAAGGGTGGAGTCTTGGCAGTATAAGTCTAATGGTTGGCGGCATAAAGTCCAAGCGGTAGTCTTGGCAGTGTAAACCCAATATGCTTTGGCGATGTAGACCAACTTAGCATGATAATAGACGATGGAAGCACCTGAAGGCTAGCGTATGGATGAACAAGTCATGAATGACTTGGAGGGATCCAATAGGCGTAAGGTTGATGGAGGTAGCTAGAAGGCTTAGTTCTAGGCTAAGGGTGGTCTAGCAAGTATGAGGGCATCATACTTGGTGTTAAAACCTCATGGAAGAGGTTATCAGACAATTGGGAATATGAGCAGTCAATTGATGGGTGTCGATTGGAGTTCGATCGGTCGACTGACAATGGCTCGGCAAATGATCGCTATGGTCGGCGATGGATTGATGGTCGAGTTTTTGGGAACAAAAAGTTTCTGAGTCGACTATTAGGGTTTGACAATTGAGTGATGGCTCGATCAATCGACTGATGGGCATGATCAGCCGACTGATGGTCTATTCGTTGGAACTTATTCAACGTGGCTCAGGCCGTTGTGAGACAACGGCTACAGGAGCAGTCGACTGATGGTCGCGATCAGTCGACTACTAGGCGAAATCTAGCCTGAGGTGAAGCTTTAAAAGGAGCTCATGGAGAAGGATGTTGGCATAGTTCTTTGAGGCGATTTGGAGGGGATTTGCAGCTGCAATCCAAATCTTCAAGGCTACTCTGAAGCAACTAAAAGCAAGCACTCAAGTTCACATTGTGCAAAGTTTTCTTTACTTATATTTGTGTAGTTTACTTGCATTAGCTTGTATTCATTTCTTATTGTTGTAAGAACTATTGTAAGATGTTTCCTCCACCTCCAGATTGTTCTGAGAAGGAGTGTATATTGTCTAGTGGTGTTTGACATCGCTAGGGCTCATTCGAGCTCAACCCGTAGAGTAGGAACCTTGAGGTTCCGAACCACGTTATATCTTTGTGTTGTGATTGTGTAGTTGTCTCTATATTCGTATTCTAGTTTGTATTTCTACTACGCTAACCGAATTGTAGAGATGAACGCGATTGAAATCCATCAAGCAACAAAACGCTATTCACCCCTCTAGTGATGATCAATTCCCCAACAAGTGGTATCAAAGCGAGGCCGCTCTTCATTTGGACTAACCGCCAAGGGAGAACGGTAGAGGGTGAAGAAGAAGATGGATCATCAAGAGAAATTAGGATGGGACATCAACACACCTCCACCATACGACCAAGAAGATTTTCCGACATGGAGGGAGAGAATGGAGACATTCTTGATGATGGACATAGAAGATTGGTTCATCATCATGGAAGGTTTTGAACCCCCTAGGGATAAGAAGGGAGATGCCCTAAAATTGAAGAAGTGGACCCAAGAGAAACGCCTAAAGTTCAAGACCGAAGTTAAGGTAACAAATCTTTTAGAAGATTTGATACCTAATGATGTTTTGTCTAGACTAGGTGAATATCAAGATGCCAAGGAGCTTTGGAGCAAATTGACAAAGCTCTATGAAGGTCCATCACCAGCTCAATTGGAGGAAGAGGCCGAAGAAGCAAGCTCATCCTCACAAAAAAAATGGGGATTCGGAGGTCGAGGAGTGTTCGACATCCGAGGAGGAAGAGGCGGTGGAAGAGGAAGAATTGGAGGAAGCCTCCACTTCAAGGTTCGAGGGGGAGGAGAGGTCATCTACTCCGGAACAAGAGAAACCTCAAGAGGAACCATCAACCTCTGGTCGAGAAGATGAACAAGCTCAAGAGGCCTCCACCACTGACCTAGGTAACTCAAACACATATGTTAATAATAAAATTCATATAATGTGTTTTGAGTGTAGGGAATATGGGCACTACAAGAGCAAGTGCCCTAAGAAGGTTAAGAAAAGTCAACCGGCACCAAAACCTCAAGAAATCTCAAAGGATGTCAGAGTCCCCACTAGGAAGAGCAAGGAGCACGTCATTTGCTTCAAATGCCATCAAAAGGGGCACTATAGAAGCCAATGCCCTATGAGAAAGCAAACCAAGGGACAAGAAGGAGCATCATATGTAGGGGAGCTTCTAAAGCGAACCCTAAGGTATATTTCAATAATGCACCTTCAACTTATGTTAAAAAGCATGCTAGAAGTTATGTTAATAATCTTGCTATTACTCATGAACAAAAGCATGCTAGGAATAATAGGCTTTATTTCTTAGGGGCTAAGCATGTTGATTTTAGGTCTAAGGACAAGTCTAGAAATAATGACTCTAGACATATTTCAACTAAGGAGAAATTTGGGACTAATGTCCCTAGAAAAATGCTACCTAAGGCAAGTATTAGGAAAATAGAAGACCATCTAGGCTTTAATCAAAAGAATTCTAGACATATGCCTAGGAAGGGCAATAATACTCAAAGAAATAATGGGCCCACAAAAATTGAGAAATTAGAGCTAGAAAATCAAGCCTTGAGGTCAAAGCTTGAGAAAATGGAAAAGACCCTTAGGATTATGCAAAACCAAATGCAATGGTCAAATGATCAAAATCTAGGTCCTAGGAGACAAGGTTCATCCAAAGGCAAGAAAGGATTGGGTCACAAACCTAAGCCTAAGGAGACCTACTATAGTGTTCCATTTGATTATGGAACACAACCTAGGTCTAAAAAAGCCAAGGTTAATAGGGAAGTTATCCCTAAGGTTAACCAAGGCAAATGTCTAGTGGCTAGGGTTTTGAAGAAACCTAGGGAAGCCACTAAGAAGGTTACAAGGGGAGTCACCCCTAGAGGTAACCTAGGCAAGACCCAAATGACCAAGGCTACCAAGCCTAGAAGGGTCATTAGGAGGGTATCTAGGGAGGTTATCCCTAAGGAATACCTAGTTAACCCAAGGAGCTCAAATAGGTTTTGGGTTCCTAGGAATGTGATCAATTCACGTTAAATGGGTTAGGATGTGCCAATTTTAAATGGATGGGTAGTTAACCTAACCATGGTAAAGGTGGCACTTTAGGATATTTTCAAGGTTATGGGTACCTTGGAAATAAGTTTGAATGTATATCCTAAAAGATTTTAGGATGTGCCAATATTATCTTGAGAATTATGAAAAATCAATCAAATTGGCACAAACTAAGTTTAGAGGTCATAGTGTGTCATTTTGGATTTTTGGCACATTTGGGGGATTAGTAATAATATGGCAAAATGGGTTTAATTCTAACAAATGGAAATTAATACTAAAATTTAGGTATTATATACCTTTATATTTTATTTTCCATGATTAATTTGTCATATGTCATGTCATGACATCATATTTTTTTATCATATAAAATGTCATGATTATGCTTAGATTAGTTTTAATGTCATGTGTATTTAAATTTAATCATATGTCATGACATCATGATCATTGGACATGCTTATTTATGTTATCATTTATGACATGATCATTCATGCATTGATTAAAATTGATTTAAGGACAATTGACATGACTTGAAGTCCCATGTATAAGGGAATCAAGTAGTGTTGCCTTAGAAAATGCATGAGGCCTTAGACTAGGTATGAATAAAACTCACATTTCACATCAAATTGACATGTGTGTGTTTTCAAACACCCTAGACACATGTGAGATGCTAGGAAATGAGTTAAGTTCAAGGTGCATAGTTTTTGCATCTAGATGAACTCAAACTCATCTTATGTCATAGGTGGATCATGGAGAAAACTAATGTGCAAGTCATGTGCATTGAGCCCATTGATCATGATCCAATATAGGTTTTCAAAAATATTTTAGAAAACCTTAGTGTAGTCTATCTTTTGATAGAAGTCACCATTGTGGGAGTTGATACAAAGTAGGGCCAAAATATTGAACTTTTCAATGGTTTTGAACTTTGTGTCAATTTCACTATTTTGTGGGTAAATTAATTTTCAAATATTTTTCACCTATTGTATTTGGTATAAGTAGTATACGTATGAAGTTTCAAGATTTTTCAAAATATATATATTTACTTATGTATTTTCAAATTTCGATCTTGATTTTTTATTTTTGCATTTTGTAGATATCAGTCGACTGCTACTTGATGACAGTCAACTGATGCATATGGAAGTTGACTAGTGACTGTAAGAGTCGACTGCAAGAGCTGATTTTGGATAAACAAGGATGTTTAGCCCATGTTTCAGCTATGTTAGGTTACCCTAACTGCTTCTAACCTTAGGATATGATTTGGAAAGCATTAGAAAGGGTGAAAATCCATTGGAAATGGATTATGAGAGTTGTTTATGGTGTATATCAATTTTAAGGT
Source organism: Wurfbainia villosa (assembly GCA_025175895.1). Lineage (NCBI taxonomy): Eukaryota > Viridiplantae > Streptophyta > Magnoliopsida > Zingiberales > Zingiberaceae > Wurfbainia > Wurfbainia villosa. The sequence goes on along the minus strand of CM045995.1, from coordinate 7,529,023 downwards.
GTGTGAGAGTTCATGTTTGAACTTTTGCCCTTAATTCTGATTGGTTAGTGTTTCTATAGGCTTAGGGACTCTCCAAGGACATTGTTGGTGCAATGGTCAAGGGGAAGCAAGCCTTTAGACGGAGGTATCCATCATGGGATGATGGATGTGTTCTTCCACATGAGGGGGAGAATTTTGGGAATTTGATATGCCCAATTTGGAAATTGTGAGAGTTTATAAGAAGCCTCTCTTAAGTGATATGAGACTTATCACTAGGAAGAGTGAAGGCATCCTAGATGTTTTTGTACCAAAGGAGAGATTGTAAGATCTCATTAGAAAATGAGACATTGACCTCCTTGGGGAGAGAACCTTTTTGATGTATGTCAAAAATGGGGAGAATTTATGGGATTACCAATTTGGATTGATAAGGAGATTTGAGTTAGGTAGCCTAACTCAATGGCTTTGTGATTTTTATCAAACATCAAAAAGGGGGAGATTGTTGGTGTAATCGGCCCAGGTCACGATTGACGAGACTCGAGTTGGACTCAAGTAGTGTTTTGACATTTGACAATGTTTTGGGAAGATTATTAGTGCAATCGACCTGGGTCATGATTTACCGGATTCGAGTTTGACTCGAGTGGTTTGACGATGGTTTGACCATTGTTTGACTATATGGTTGCCATGGGGTTGACCGTATGATGGAGAAGTCCAAGTGGGACACTTGGCAAAGAAAGTCCAAGTCTTGTGTACTTGGCAAGGGAAAGTCCAAGCTTGAGTCTTGGCAATGGAAAGTCCAACATTGTTGGCAAGGAAAGTTCAAGCATGGGTCTTGGCAAAGGAAGTCCAAGCTTGAATCTTGGCAAATGAAAAGTCCAACATGGGTTGGAAAGGGAAGTCCAAGGGGTGATATTGGCGGCGTAAAGTTCAAGGGTGGAGTCTTGGTAGCATAAGTCCAATGGTTGGCAGCGTAAGCCCAATGTGCCTTGCCGGTGTAGACCAACTTAGCATGACAATAGACGATGGAAGCACCTAAAGGCTAGCGTATGGATGAACAAGTCATGGATGACTTGGAGGGATCCGATAGACGTGAGGTTGATGGAGGTAGCTAGAAGGCTTAGGTATAGGCTAAAGGTGGTCTAGCAAGTATGAGGGCATCATACTTGGTGTTAAAACTTAATGGATGAGGTTATCAGTCGACTGGGACTATGAGAAGTCGACTAATGGGAGTTGATTGGAGTTTGACTGCAGGAAATGGCCTGACAGTCGACTGCCAACATTGGTCAGTCGATTGATGGCCTGAGCAATCGACTGCTATGGTTGGCAGTTGACTGATGGTCGAGTTTTCAGGAACAGAAAGTTTTCGAGTCAACTGTTAGGGTTTAACAGTCGAGTGATGGCTCGATCAATCGACTGATAAGCATGATCAGTCGACTGATGGTCTATCCGTTAGAACTTATCCAATGTGGCTTGGGCCATTGTGAGACAACGGCTACCGGAGCAGTCGCCTGATGGTCGCAATCAGTCGACTGCTAGGCGAAATCTAGCCCGAGGTGAAGCTTTAAAAGGAGCTCATGGAGAAGGATTTTGGCATGGTTCTTTGAGGTGATTTGGAGGGAATTTGCAACTGCAATCTAGACCTTCAATGCTACTCTCAAGCAACCAAAAGCAAGCACTCAAGTTCATATTGTGTAAAGTTTTCTTTACTTGTATTTGTGTAGTTTACTTGTATTAGCTTGTATTCATTTCTTATTGTTGTAAGAACTATTGTAAGAGGTTTCCTCCAACTCTGGATTGTTCCGAGAAGGAGTTTTTATTGTTTAGTGGTGTTTACCATCGCTATGGCTCATTCGAGCCCAACCCGTGGAGTAGGAACCTTGAGGTTCCGAACCACATTATATCTTTATATTGTGATTGTGTAGTTGTCTCTATATTCGTAATCTAGTTTGCATTTCCGCTGTGCTAACCGAATTGTAGAGACGAACGCGATCAAAATCCATCTAGCAACGAAACGCTATTCACCCCCTCTAGTGACGATCAATTCCCCAACAAAATCTACCTTTTCCCTTAGAATCCTATTTTCTTTTAAGCATGCATCATTAACACTAGAAGAAGAATCATTAACATGTGAGCATGCATTTTTCAATTTTTCTTCTAGAGTTCTAATTTCATTAAGCATGCATTTGTTTTTCTTTTTCATTCTAAACAAGTCCTTACTCAAGCTAGTAATCATTGAAATTACATCATGGGAGGGTAGTTTATTTACCTCACTTGCCCAATCCGCTTCTTCCGATTCCGATGTGGATGAAGCTCCCCCTATACTTAAGCTCTCCTCCTCACTTGTGCTTCTTTCTTCTTGCTCAGAGAAGGTGGAAGCTACGTCATCTATTCCCATTAATGCAAAATGGGAGATGATATCTTCTTCTTCCGGTGATGATGATGGATCATCCCATATAGCTTTTAAGTTCCGGGGCTTTGACTTCTTCTCCTTCTCTTTTGACTTTTTTTCTTCTTTCTTCTTGTCCTTTTTCTTTCTTTCTTCCTTGCTCTTGTTCAATAAAGGACATTCATCCCTCATATGTCCCTCTCCTTGGCAATTATAGCAAATCACCTTCCTAATCCTCCTTCTCCTATCATGAGACTTGTTAAATTTAAAATTCTTTAAAGCACGTCTCACCTTCCTTACCATATACGCTTCTTCATTGCTATTCATTGATGAGGAAGATTCATCATCAGATGAGGAGGATGGAGTCTCCTTCTTCTTCTTTCCTTTGTCGGCCACTAATGCCACTCCCCTTGATTGCTTGATTGAATCTTCTACTATACCTTCAAGCATAGTTTCATGTAATTCCATGGTAGAAAAGAATTCTTCTAGAGTACTTACCTCTAGATTCTTTGAGATGTAGAATGAATCTACCATGGAGCTCCACTTTGATGATCGGGGGAAGGCGTCTATGACTTTCATGATCATGTCTCTATTGGAGATCTTCTCCCCTACACTTGACAACCCATTAATAATTTCTTTGAATTGAGAGTGTAGAGATAATATCTTCTCCCCTTTATCTAGCTTGATATTGTTCAATTGAGATCGGAAGAGGTCCCTTCTTGCGAGTTTTGCTTTGGAGGTGCCTTCATGAAGCTCCACTAGCTTCTCCCACATTTCTTTAGCACTTGAGACTCACCAATCCTATTAATCTCTTGTTAAGGAAGCACATTGTAGAGATGGTGCTTGACTTTCGAGTTTGCAAGGTGCTCCTCTCTTTGCTTCTTTGACCATCTTAATTTCTCCAATGGCTCCCCTTCTTCATCCTTAGGAACTCTGAAACCATTTTCTATGATTAACATTATTTCAAAATCTGTTTCAAAGAATACCTCCATCCATTTCTTCCACCAAGAGAAGTCGCCTTCAAATTTGGGTGGATGGATGTTGGAGCCGGCCATTTTGTTGATTGTTGCGGCGATGAGTCCGGTGACAATCTCCTCGCTCTGATACCACTTGTTGGAGGATCGTGGCCCGGCTAGAAGGGGGGGTTGTATAGCATTTCATGTACGATGTACTTCATTCGTCTTAATCATCTACAAGAATTGTTAGTGCAGCGGAAAACTAATAATAAACCTAAAACAAAGACAATTAAGCTAAGCAAGAATAAAACAAGAGAGCAATCGCAAACTCAAGGATGTAACATGGTTCACGACCCTTGCCACTAATCTACGGACAATTCGTAAGGCGAATCACTCCTCAACTCAATCCACTAGTCTCTCCTTTAGCTTAAACAAGGCGGAGGTAACCCTTCTTACACAATCCTCTCCCTATTCCAATAAGATAGAAATAAGAACAAGGAAGAGGGAAGAAAATCGTTCACATCACTTGGGAGTATGATTGGAAGTTAAGCATTAACCTCCCAAAGGCACCCAAGCCCTCTTTTTATAGAGAAGAGGGCTTTCTTCCCGTTGGGCATGCAACAGTCGACTGCTGCATGCCATCAGTCAACTGCCGCTCTAACAGTCAACTCTCAATGGCTTCTGACTTGCCGTTGTCACCGTCCAACAGTAGGCTTGGCAGTCGACTGCTACTTGTGTAACCAACTGATTAGTCGGCTACGAGTGATTCTGTGCCCGCGACCACCTTCAGTAGTCGACTGTCGTCCCTTGGCAGTTCGACTGATGGTCAGCAGTTGACTGCCAAACCCTAGCAGTCGACTACTGGGCCAGAAACCCTTCAGTCGAACACCAGTCGACATTCAGTCGACTCAGAGCAGTCGACTGCTATCTATAGCAGTCGACTGGTGTCGGGTAAAACCTCAAACAAATACTTGTTTGAGCATCCGACGATCATGTAAATCTCAAACCACCTGTTTGAGCATCCGACACTTCTATTTGTCGGGTAGAAACCTCAAACTCATGTTTGAGCATCTGACTTATCCAATTGTCAAGTAAAATCTCAAACACAAGTTTGAGCGTCCGACTTGTCGGGTAAAACCTCAAACCTAAGTTTGAGCGTCTGACACTTAGCCATTTGGCCAAGTTCACCTAGCTGAGCTATCCCATCCAGGGTTACAATCACTCACTCTCATCTCCCATGAAGTCCCTCGCCTCGAAGCTCTCTTCGGCCTGCGTCCCTCAGATGCACTAAGCCCTCGGCTCCTCCAGTGCCATCCTTTGCGTCTCGTCACGAAGTCTGCTTCCTCCGGCTTCACTTCATATGCTCCTCATCCGACGGTCCTTCGGATGCACCAAACGCACGACTTCCACAATGTCATCCTTCATCGACTCAAGGACCCAAGCCATGAAATGATGAACTTGCCAATGTTTTATCAAGCTAACACATGTGTGATTCACTTAAGTTCTGCATAACTTAAACACACATATCAAATCACATAACAACCTAACTTAAACCCTTATCCACACACATCAAAACTAAACCATACTTGGGTTGATTGCCTTAACAACCATGAGTGGTGGCGTGTTTGTATTGCGATACATATTGCATCAGTATTGTCATGTGCAGTGGCGTAGCCATGTGTGATGGCATATATGCATATGATACTAATTGTATCTGCATTGCCATAGGCAGTGGCATACCCATGTGTGGTGGTGTATATGCATATAATACAAATTGCATCTGCATCGCCAATTGCAGTGGTGTAGCCATGTGTGATGGTGTATATGCATATGATACTAATTGTATCTGCATAGTCATGTGCAGTGGTGTATATGTATATGATACATATTGCATCTGCATTGACATGTGTGGTGGCATTCATATATGCATGTGACACATATTGCATATATCCAGAGATGTTGCATTTGGATGAGCTATGACTGTTGCATATTGTTGTACATTGCCATACATGCCATTTGCATATTATACATTTGGTTATATGGTGCTCAAGTGATTGTGAGTTGTGCTTATGGGTAATACTACATTGGAGAGGTCAGGTTGGCATATGATATTTGATTATCATTATGATACTGTATTAGATAAATCAGGTTGGTATATGGTATTTGATTATCATTATGATACTGTGTTGGATAGATCATGTTGGTATATGGTATTTGATTATCATTGTGATACTGTGTTGGATAGATCAGGTTGGTATATAACAGTTGATTAACCTTATGATACCATATAGGATGGATTAGGTTAGTTATTTTATTTGATTATACGTTGTTCATATGATTATGAGTTGATCATAGGTGTGATGTTGATCATGCATGTTATTCGTATGTGTTACATTATTGTATATTTGCTCAGGTTGTCATGAGTTGTGTCATTGCAGACTTTTAGGTATGTCAGTACATTACATTATATCTGATGGATCAGTTTGGTATATGCATTGATTATATTTATACTGATAGTTATTTGTTATTACCTTTAAGACTGTATATTTATTGATCTCTATATGTTTATTTAGTTCATGCACTATCTTTCATATACCACTGAATCTTATACTCACCACCACTGACCCTAGATTTTACTGTCGCCCAGGTAGCAGGTAGAAGATTCTTTGGGTGCTCGGAGCTCCGCCAACTGATCTCATCTCACACCGAGTGTTTGGATGTTATTTCATATTAATGTATTATGATAGATTGTATGTTTTAGATTCTATTCTATGTTGTTTCTGCATTTTGGTATGGTTATGTATTTGACCCTTATTATGATTTGGTTTGGATGTTGGTTTTGAATATGTTTTCTTATCGTGTCAAAGTCACTCCGGAGTGCACCTTTGTCTCTATGTATTTTTTTTATTATTTGTGAGAGTTATCTCATTGTGATTTATAGCTTGTGTGTGCTAGTAGCTATTTAGGTCTTGTATCGATAGTTTATCTTATATTGTCATAAGAGGGTACCATCCGATTGACTGACAAATATACTCTTGGGGCATGACAACTTTATTAGTATCAGAGCCCAAGTTGCGAAGTCCACTTTCGGATTTTATTTCATCCAGATATCGAGTTTTATTTTACTCGATTTTGGCTTTGTGAGTTTTGGGATCTGGCAGTAGCGGGACATCTCCGAGCTATAAGGTTTAAGGTATGATAATTGTTATCACATATCTTTTTTGTTAGCTATGCATTTAGTTGTTTATAGCAGGGAATGACATGTAGTGTGTTAGTCACTATTCGTAATCGTGGGTTAGGTTGTCCATGGTAATGACTTGTTGAGTTTGTGAGTCTTGAACCTGCTGTCAAAAAGGTGATTTTCCTTTGAGAGTCGACTGATACCAAGTTGGAAAGCAGGGGTCAAGTCGTCACATTTCTTGTGGAGATCAAAGGTTACAGTCTTAGGGATTTTCACTAACTATGCTAGTCGGATCATTACCTATGGGGTAATGGACAAAGCATGTATACTATTGTTGATGCAGATAGTGTAAGATTAGTTTATGGTGTTTCATAGGGATTCAGATCCTTGAGTTGATTGTGTTAGGTTTTATGACTTTGAAGGTATTTTTGAGTACTTAACTTGTGTTATGCAGAGAAAGTAGAGTTGGTTGCATACCATTTTCAGGAACAACTCGTAACTTGGTGGAAGATGCAGGAAATAATCTTCAGGGAATAGTATATCATTTAGTCACAGTTTAGTGATGTTGTGAAGGAGTATTTCCCCATGTCATTTTCTTTGACTCGTTGTTAAGGAATTCTTGAGCTTCAAGCAGGGTCATCGTTCGGTAATGGATTACAATGCAGAGTTAGACTTGCAAAGTTTATGCCCACCTAATAGCTCAAGAATGTGATTAGGTTGTCTTAAGCCACCCAGAGTTTATTGGCTTACATTTGGATCAGGCCTGTTTGGATTACCATCAAAATCAAAAGAATGACTCCGAAGGGATTATGTGCGTGTAGTGCAGATCACGACGACGCACAAAGTTAGATTATTCGATGGATTATTTTATCTGCTTCTACTATAAGCAGCCAGTACATATGAGGAGAGGGTACTTTGAAGATGCAATTGAAGTCTATTAACGTTGCTTTCGAGAGGATGATCCACAATCTCAAAAGCAGAGATCATTACAAAAGATTAGGTTAATACACCAACAACGATCTACCGCCTCAGGCATAGTTGGAGTTCCTTGATGGTTCCATCCAGGGGAAGTGATTTACTCCGCACCATCAACAGAAGACATCTCAGAAGGCTCAAACGTCTAGACAACAACAACTGTTATCTCCCCAGGGCAGCTATACCATTTGCAGAGTATGGAGTGTGCTACGATATTGGCAGTTATTCAGTACTTCACCAACCAGCATATCCAGCACAACAGTATTTACCACCTTAATTGCAGTCGTTTTGGTTTGTATCTCAGTTTCAACAGTGGATTTCAGTTCCTCCATGGCAGTATTTTGCAATTGTAAGAACTCAGTCGCCAAGAGAAGAAGTTGGACAAGCTTACATGATTACTCAAGAGGAGGCACAGAGGGTCGAAGGATTAGTCATTCGAAATATTATGTCGGTTTATATGCTGATTGATTCGAATAGTTCACATTTGTTAAGTTTAGAGTGATTCTATATGGGATTAGGAGAGTTTCTATACATCGACTTTGGAGGTCAGAGGTATTTTTACCATCAAGTGAGATGTTAACCAACAACCAAGGAGTCAAGGGATGCCCTTAGACTTTGATAGACATACCTTTACTATAGACATATCTTTACGGATAGTTAATTGTTGAAACGATGGTATAATATGTCTCTCGGATGTTCGTATAATCCGAGAGTATTCGGATGTAGTTTCGGATGAACTCCTAGGCTTGCCACTGCATAGGCAAGTGGAGTATGCAATCAAAGTGATTTCGGGAATAGTTATGATATTGAAGACCCTTGGATTGATTTGATTATTACCGTATATGTGGATAGGATATTTTTAGCGTTGCTATACCACTGACTCGTTTGACCAAGAAAAGGATGGAATTCACTTGGTCAAAATCTTGTGAAACTAGTTTTAGAGTTCAGACGACAGTTGACTTTTGCACAAGTATTAGTTAGTCCTTCCGGTGTGGATGGAAGGGTATTGTACACAGATGCATCATTTTAGGGATTAAAGCGATTTCGATGCAGTTGAATGAGACGTATCTTGTGCATACGCCAGTTGAGGAACTGCGAGATAAGCTGTCATGTACATGATGTGAATTTAGCAGTTATTATCTTGTTTTGTAGATGCATGGAGCAGGAGTTCTCATAGAATTTTGGCTAGTTACTGGGTAGTTACTATAGAGTTGCTAGAACACGGACTGATGCAATAAGGGAGATTAGTCACTATAGTCTTCCAATCACTTTCAGTTCTATGTGGTAGAGTGAATTTTAGACAGTAGATTGATTTCTCTCATGAGAAAATAATTCTCCGTCTCTGAGGAGGATAGTGATTTGCGGAGTTGTAATAGCTTTAGGAAGAGTTGTTCCAGGAGACACATCATTCGGAATTGGTGATACATTCGGATGATACTTGAATGTATCAAGGTTTGAAACATTCTTGTTGGTGGAACATGTATGACATGGTTGATTTCGTAGTTTAGTGTTTAGTGTGTCAACAAGTAAAGACAGAATATTAGTGACCAGCAGGGTTATGTACCGAGATGGAAGTGGTAGCCTAGTATGATGGATTGCGTTGGGAGATTATCTAGAATTCGGAAAGGACTTTATACGATTTGGGTAATCGGTGATCGATTAGCCAAGTCCGCTCATTTTCTTCTGATCCGTAAGATGAATTTGTTGGATCACTTGATAGATTTATATTGCAAGGAGATTTTCAGTTTCATGGAGTATCCTTGGGTATCATTTTCAATAGTGATTCATGATTCACCTTACGGTTATGGTAAAGTCCCAATTAAGCCATGGATTTAGAGCTCCACTCGGGTACAGTTATTTATCTTTTGATAGATGGTTAATATGAAGGTACTATTCATACTTTAGAAGGGTCGTTATGATAGATTTTAGAGGCTATAAATACCCTCACTTAGTTACTTGAGATGTGTGATTTTTCTCCAAGTACTTGAGTCGAGCAGTGTGGTATTGCTTACTCATTGTACTTGAGTAGAAAATTTGAGGACAAAGTTTTATTAGTGGGAGAGAATGTGAGATATAGAAAAAATAGAATAATAATAAAATATTTCTTATTAATTAAGAAATTATCTTATGAAATTTTCATGATTTTTTAAAAAATTTCCTAGAATTAAATGGAGTTTCTATGGTATTTTGTGGGGAAAGATTTAATAGGCTTTTACAAGGTCTATTTGAATTATTAGCTATTGGGATGCTAATTGATTTAATTAACCTAAGTTATAATTACAAAACCTAGGTTTATATTTCTATCATTACTTCTTTTTTCCCGATCTTTTCTCCTCCGTCGCAACCATCTCGTTTTCTCTATCCTAATTTCCTTTCTTCTTCCAAGCTCTCGATTAAGTGTCGCTCCTCATCGTCATTGCCATGCCCGATCGTCGCCTGGCTTCACTCATCGATCGATGCCACAACCACCACAGACAATCTCGACAGTCGATCTTTCATCGAGCTCCTCTATTCTCTTGGTGGTCATCCGCGACTCGGATCATCATCGCCTCGTAAGCCGACGGTCTGCTGTTTTGGGGTCATCAAACTATTTGGTGAGTCTTTCCTCTTTGCTGCAATGACTTCGATTCTTCTGCTATAAGGTGATCCTGATCTTGATCACCACCCCTTTTCCTTACCGATGATTCAGAAGTTTGGGAGGTTGATTGGCCGCAGTTCAGCCATCTCTAGTTATTGTTGTAAGATAGCCCTTCGCTATTGATCTTCACTGCGAGCTGGGACTTGTGATCTCAGCTACCAGTCACCTCCTCACTATTAGATCAAAGAGGGGGAATACTATGGTTGTAGCTCCGATTGCTAGATCTCTTCTTGTTGACGAGCTGTGAGCTTGAGAGCTTGGGTTGATGAGTCGGCAATAGGTTTTGGCTATATACCTACTATGGATGATTGAAACAAAGTTAGGTAAGTTCAGATTGAGGCAACGGTGGGATGTTTTGGTTGTAGCTAATTTGATTTTGGTTTAATGGATAATGGTTGAATGAGTAATGGATTGTTCTTGATCATTACAAGGTATAGACACTATTGGAATTGGGATCGGTTGCTCAGATTGTGGTTAAGTGGTTTAGATTTGATATTACGATTTTGGATCAAAAGCTTTAATGTGGAAGCTGGGCTAGGTAAGCTCTAAATCTGGATGTGTTATGCATGTTACAGTTTAATCATTTGTGGGTTGATTAAATAGTGTTGGAAGAGGCTGTTCTTTGGTGGAGAGCCATTATGTTTGAATGTTACTTGCAAGACTTTGATTCAAGACTGTCTTGTGGATGTGGGGATTTTCAGATATTTTACATATCAGGTAGGTAAATCCTACTATTGGTCCGGTAGATTGTGATCTTAGTGCATGAATTTTATGATAGTGATAGTATCATTACCTTGACTCCACTCTTATTTACTCTTGTGCTTGATACTTAGCCTTTGAACTTTAAGATGCTCTGTTTGTTATCTTTATAGTTTCGTTCATCACTATTGTTGATTATAGACTCTACATATGTTTAAGTATTAGATGTTGTACAAGAGCATGTAGTTGAGTACAGTTGTGGTCTTGGTTTGGGTCATCATATTTTACTCCTAGTGTGGGTGATAGCATATAGCTATAAGCTTGATTGTTTTATTGCTGATGTATAGCCATGTGCGGTGTATATGATATAGCATTCTGATGTATTGCCATGAGTGGTGGCTTAGCTATGTGCGGTGGCATATATGAATAGAATACATATTGCATCAGTGTAGTCATGTACGGTGGCGAGCCATGAGTGGTAGTGTGTCTATATTGCTATATATATTGCATCAGTATTGTCATGTGCGACGGCGTAGCCATGTGTAATGATGTATATGCATATGATACTAATTGTATCTGAATTGTCATAGGCAGCGGCATACCCATGTGTGGTGGTGTATATGCATATAATACAAATTGCATCTGCATCGCCAAGTGCAGTGGTGTATCCATGTGTGATGGTGTATATGCATATGATACTAATTGTATCTGCATAGTCATGTGTAGTGGTGTATATGTATATGATACATATTGCATCTGCATTGTCACGTGTGGTGGCATAGCCATATGTGGTGTCGTTCATATATGCATGTGACATATTGCATATATCCGAAGATGTTGCATTTGGATGAGCTATGACTGTTGCATATTGTTGTACATTGTCATACATGTCATTTTCATATTATACATTTGGTTATATGGTGCTCAGGTGATTGTGAGTTGTGCTTATGGGTGATACTGTATTGGAGAGGTCAAGTTGGTATATGATATTTGATTATCATTATGATACTGTGTTGGATAGATTAGGTTGGTATATGGTATTTGATTGTCATTATGATACTGTGTTGGGTAGATCATATTGGTATATGGTATTTGATTATCATTGTGATACTACATTGGATAGATCAGGTTGGTATATAACAGTTGATTAACCTTATGATACCATATAGGATGGATCAGGTTGATTATTTTATTTGATTATATGTTGTTCATATGATTATGAGTTGATCACAAGTGTGATGTTGATCATGCATGTTATTTGTATGTGTTACATTATTGTATATTTTCTCAGGTTGTCATGAGTTGTGTCATTGCAGACTTTCAGGTATGTCATTACATTACATTATATCTGGTGGATCAGTTTGGTATATACATTGATTATATTTATACCGATGGTTATTTGTTATTACCTTTAAGACTGTATACCTGTTGATCTCTATATGTTTATTTAGTTTATGTACTATCTTTTATATACCACTGAGTCTTATACTCACCACTACATATCCTAGATTTTCTTTTCGCTCATGTAGCAGGTAGAAGATTCCTTAGGTGCTCAGAGCTCCGCCAGCTGATCCCATCTCACACCGAGTGTTTGGATTTTATTCCGTATTGATGTATTATGATGGATTGTATGTTTTAGAGTTTATTCTATATTGTTTCCACATTTTGGTATGGTTATGTATTTGACCCTTATTATGATTTGGTTTGGATGTTGGTTTCGATTATGTTTTCTTATCGTGTCAAAGTCACTCCGGAGTGCACCTTTATGTTTATGTATTTTTTTATTATTTGTGAGTGTTATCTCACTGTGATTTATAGCTTGTGTGTACCAGCAGTTATTTGGGCCTTGTATCGATAGTTTGTCTTATATTATTATAAGAGGGTACCGTCCAATTGACGGATAAATATACTCTCGAGGCATGACAATAAGAAAGATAAACTTCAACCAAATATGTGGTATTTAGATTCAAGCAGCAACAACCACATGCATGGAGAGAAGGAGACATTTCCTAATTTGGATGAATTCTTTTGCAATTCTATTAAATTTGGTGACAACTCCACGATTTCTGTTATAAGAAAAGAAAAGGTAACAAGCTAAGTGAAAAATAATATTTATAATGTTCTTTTTGCTAAATTTAAAGACCAATTTTTATAGTGTGGGTGAATTACAAGAAAAAGGATATGAGATTTCTATCAAAGATGGAGTTTGTCAGATTTAAAATGTAAAATTGAGTTTAATTGCTAAGTTACATAACAACAAATAGTATATTTTGACTTTATCTTTATGTTACATTTCATTTATATTTTCCAACAGAATTAGATGATGAGACATCACTCTGGCACTATTGCTATGGACATCTAAATTTTGGTGGATTAAAAACATTGCAACAGAAGAATATGATGATTTGGCTTCCTTAAATTTACAACTCCTTCTCAAGTTTGTAAAGAATGTGTTGTTTGCAAATAACATCATAATCAATTTCCACAAAAAAAATCTTAAAGAGTAAATGCAGTACTAGAGCTTGTCCATTTAGATATTTATTGGCCAATAATATCATATTCTAACATAGGTAAAAAATATATAATTCACTTCATTAATGCTTTTTTTTTTTACAAAATATGGGTTTATTTTTTTCAAGAAAAATATGATGCTTTTGAAGCTTTTAATAATTATAAAATACTCATTTAAAAAGAAATTGACAACTCAACTAAAGTTTCTCGTACAAAACATGGTGGAGAATATAACTCACTTTAATTTGTAAATTTTTATGAGAATCATAGGATCAAGAGGCAACTTATAGTAGCTTATACACTGCAATATAATGGTGTGTGTGAGAAAAAGTACTATATTATGTTGGAATCGATTTGATGTGCTAGGGGGGTTTATAGCGGTTTCTCGATTTCATTATTTCGATTGTGTTCGTATTCATCTCTAAAAAAGTTAGCATAGCTAAATACAAAAATAAACAAGAACAAAATACCATAATTATAACACAAGGATTTAACGTGGTTCAGAACCCTAGTTCCTGCTCATGGCCGAGCTTTAGTGTCAACTCCACTAAACCTCATCTCCTTCTCGATAATACGTCGGAGGTAGAGAAACCTCGTACAAAAGCTTTAAATCCAAGACAAAGCAAATACAAATGTAAAAAAAGAATGAAATACAAATAACACTTTACAAGATTGCATGATCACTTAAATGCTTTTGGTTGCTTTGAGATGCCCTTGAAGGTCTGGAATGCAACATTACTTCCCTTCCAAAATCTCCCAAAAAAATGCTGCAAAATCTTCCATCTCGGGCTCCTTTTATAACTGATATGTGGTCAATTTCTAATGCATCGATTGCCAAAAGGCTTGATGCTTTTATCCGTTGTCTCACAATGGATTAATCCACATTAGATTGATGGATACCCTAGCGATCATATATCTGTGGAATTGCTATTGATCGATCAACTCGAGGCTTTCTATCATTATGGTCTATCGACTACTTATGGAGCGATCCTTTAGACAGGTTGGTAAAAGCTAACTTTATGTTGAGCCTCATCGACTACTCGACCCGATCGGAGTCAAATCGATCATTATCCACTCCCAAGTGTCATGCACTTGACCAGTCGACTGGTCCAAAGTCCTAGTTGACTGGCAAACCTCAAACATGAGGTTTAATCCAAGTATGATCCCCTCATATTTGATACTCACCCTTAGCCTAGACCTAAGCCTTCTAGCCACCTCTATTAGCCTCACGCTCTCAGAATCCATCCAAGTCTTCTACGACTTGTTCACCCTGTTGGGATGTATACTGAAAAGTCTATCTTTTGTATAAACATCTTTATTTTTTAAAATAAGAATCACATGATCATTATTTGCATATTTATGACTATGCATATTGTCGAATACATTACATTGTAGATAACATGGTGTGTGGTGTCACACGGGAGATCATGTTATCGGCTCCTTGTAAAGTATAAGTAAAGTCTCACAACCTAGATGGCTTTAGATAAACCATTGGTATGGTTGTAATGTGATTTGGTATTGGTTTGTCTTGACCATAGAGTCACACTAGTGTACTTTGTGTGTATTGAGCAGGACCGACTTAGAGGTGATTCGATTTATTGCTGACTAAATAATCGAATTGGACCTCATATATTATTTTGTACATGCTCTTAATCTCGATATAATAACGGGCACATATACTTAGTATTCATTTCTTTGATTTACCAATGGACGAGAATTATAGATTAAATTGATAGGCTCGGTAAGTTGAGAAATGATATTATTTATATAGTGTGTCGTTGATTATAGGAGGAAACCGTGTCCTATATATTAGGATGATGATGTCCCCTTGAGGAGCTCATAAGGTTCATCATGTAAACCCTGCAGGTGGACTTGATCTGGCATGATGATAAGGTTGAGTGGTACTACTCATGGAGTTAGATGTTGATTAATTAATGGCCAGTAAATTAATTAATCGACGGACATTCGAGATCTTAAACACAAGGAGAAAATGTACAAATAATATATGGAGCACATATTAACTTATGGGGGTTGGTGAGGTAGATCAACGATAATCCTCTAGTGGAATGGATAACCATTAATGGATCGGACTTTATGTTAAATACTGGAAATTTAAAATACTAAATTAAATGGCCAAAGAATTAAGGAAAATAATTTTGGAAATTTTTTCGGGATTTTTGATTTTGAATTTTTCTGATTTAAACGAGATTACGGGGATAAAATAAATAGGTTGGGATGGTAACCTAAGTTTTTTCTATTTTCTTTCTATATTTTCCCCGCCGCGACCCCCCTTCAACAATTTCCCCTCGTGCGATCTCTTCTCCGTCGAATCCCTTTTTCTTTCCCCACGCCCCTCTTCTTCTTCTTCACGCCCATGGCCATGGGTGCCTTTTCGCCATCCTCATAGCTCTTCGCTCGATCTTTTATCTTTTAGATATAGTCAAGTTGATATGCTAGTTAGGATAGCTTGCAATAATTTTCATGTTTATATGCCTAGTATGTTTTTGGTGCCTACTTGATACATGCATGTGATAGGTTATGATTATACCTTCCCTGTTTTATTTGGATCATAGATACTTGGATTATGGATATGTACATATTGATAGTTCATATTATTCGGATAGATGTATTTAGTTGGATTTACATGCTTTAGTATCATGCACCATCTTGCATGATTGCATGCTGACTGGTCGGGGTTCTTTTATAGTTGAGCCCGCAGCCAGTTACATGGTCTGTACACACTGTCACTCATGGGTTAGTGATACATCAGGAGGGTGTGTCGCGATTGCTCTGCTCGAGTCCGCTCATTTGGTAGCGATGAGGATGAGCGTGGTAGTGGGCGAGGATCCCTCCTGCGGTCTATGACAGGAGATGAGAGCTTAGCTCCCCACTCTGTTTGGGGCGGGAGGATAGGTGTACTCGCGGCATCCTGTCCACTCGGTCACTCAGGAGCAGTGATGGCAGAGTGCACAGTTGTCATAGCCCTACCCACTCGGCTTCACCATCGCGTGTGAGGCGGCTGACTGGCGTCAGGGGTGACCATGTCATTTGCATGGCATACACTTTGCACGGATCGCATTTGTATTGTGTTTGCTGCATTATTTTATTGATGCCTTGGATGTTGCATATGATTGCCATGCATACAGGATTCATATTCGTATATGGTGATGACTTTATCTCTTATAGTAGGGCACATGCTCCTATATCAGGGTCGGAGATTGAGTGTCTGATCCTTTTGTATTTATTTCTTGCTTACCCTATATGTGAGACTGTACTGGCATGATTTTTATTGTTAGCTATATCTTACTTTGCATATCGACTATACCCGCTGAGTTCTTTGAACTTACCCCGTTGATTTATATCTATTTCAGGATGAAGCTGTTAGGAGAGTCCAGCTCTCAAACCCCACTCATCGTGAAAGTTCTATTTGTTATTTGTGTTTACGATTTTGGATATTTTGATTAGAATATATGTTTAGGACTGGAGTTGGATATTTGTACCTGTTGATGTTTTGGTACGTCCTTAGGGACCTTCGATCGGATTTATTTCGATTGGTTTTGGTTGGATATTCCTGCCCAGATGGCAGAAGGGATAAGTCTAGTTATGTAGACTATTTTACCTTTTTCTTTGATAGTTGGCCAGAGGCCTAATTTATTATCTGCATGGATTGTTTGGATTCCGGTCGTGTTGACCGCTGTATAGTGGTCGTGTAGGCCTTGTATGTAAATTGACATTGTCACCCGTATAGGGGAGATGCTACCGGATTTTCGTCTGGCGGGGACTCCATCGGGGCGTGACAATTTATTTGGTATCAGAGCACCTAGGTTTTCGAGTTCCTAGGGGTTTTTGGATTTTTTGGAGTTCGCCACGTTTGGCAGGTTTTACGAGGCAATTTGGAAAATTTTGGATTGGTATGGATTTCCGACGATTTATGACGAGGTCAATATGGGGATTTGGCGGTGATGGGACCTCTCCTGCGGCGAAATAGGTATGCTGAAAAATTTTATATATTTTTACTTCTAGTAACATCTGTTCTAGTAACATCTGTAATAATTTAACAGATATGAGACGAGGTGAGCATGCTCTTGCTTCGAGGCATGGTGCAAGGTAACCACGCAAGAGGACAGTGAGATCTCTGGCTATGGAGTTGCCAGAAGGGTTTATAGAGTTTTGACTCATGTGTAGACTCGTAGTAGGGGTCGCCCACCAAGGTGACCAGCCAGAGTTGTCGTAGTGTTTATACTCCAGGTTAGATTGGCTATGTGTTTAGTGGATAACAAGAAATAACATTTAGTGTGTTGGTCACTATTCGAAATCGTAGATGGAGTTGACCACAAATGACCTGTTTAGTCTGTGAGTCTTGAACCTGTGTCGAAAAGATGAATTTTCTTTAAGAGCTGACTGATACCGAGTCAGAAAGCAGGGGTCAAGTCGTCACATTTGTTGTGGAAATCAAGGACTACAGTGTTACAGATTTTCACTGATTATGCTAGTCAGATTATTACCCTGGTGGGGTAATGGACAAGGAATGTATACTATCGTTGATACAGACACTGGAGGCTTAAGTTTCGAAGTTCCATAGGGATTTTGATACTTGAGTGGATTGAGCTTAGATCGCTAGTGTGGGAGGTACTTTTAAGTACCTAACTTGTATGTATATAGGGGGAGTGCAGTTAGTTTCTTACTATTGGAATGATCAAGTTGTTACTTGGTGGATAATGTAGGAAAATTTTGGGGAAATAACCCATTACGAGATCATGGGTTCAGGAGGTTTTCGAGAGACAGTATTTCCCCATGTTATTTTGTATGACTCATTGTTGGAGAATTCTTGAGCCTTAAGTTGAGTGATCAATAGTTAATGGAGTTTCACTATAGAGTTTGTTAGACTTGCAGAGTTGACCCCCATTTAAGGGCTCAAGATAGTGATTGAGTTGTTTTCGATCACCTACGATTTATTGGCTTACATTTGGATTAGGATAGTTGGATCTTCCATCAGTTCCTATCGGGAGGCATTAGGGTGAGTCATATTTATGAAAATGACACTGCAGCAAGTGTCCCCAGATAATAGTGTAGTCAACCTAGTGATAATAACCTACACTTTTGATAAGGCAATCGTAGAAGTCGTGAACGTGCTTTTCTAGCAGGATTCACGTGGCATTATTTCGTTCCCATGTTGTTGCTCGATATTGATCAGGTCTGTTGCTAGAGATGGTAACTTGATGTTGATGATGGAAGTTTACAACCTCTTGAGTGATTGAGGGATTAGTTGGAATTTTAGTTTATTTTGGTGGTGATCAAAGCTCTATCCCGAGAATGAAAGATTGAGGAAACACTTCATTTCCCAGCGGAAAACAGGAATATGGATTAAAGCTTTCTCCTCAGATTGATGTGGCTATCAGAAGTGGTTTGTGCACTTGTGGAGATATGAGGCTAGTTGTATGGTTCTTGAAGAAAATGATAGGAAGAGGTGTATACACCTAGATTTATACAGTTACCGAATTCTTATTCTAGGTCACTGTGAAATAGGAAATCCATTAAGAGCAGAACTTGGATGAGTTTGCATCTTTACTCGAAAGGAATTGTAGATGGTTGAAGGATTGATCATTAAGGTATTACTATAGTTTACCTTACTTGATGATATATTGAGAGATACAGGTGTTTACAGATATCTGTGGTTAAAACATGTACAGATAGGATTAAAAGGATTTCTATATTTGGATCATGTGGATTAATAGTGTTTCCACCGACAGGTGAGATATTGAGATAATTACTGTGATGATTATCAAAGGGGTATGAAAATGATTTTTGATGTTTAGAGGATGATTGATGGAAATGTTATATTATGGTGGGAGAGTTGACTTAGTTGAGTTATAGTTAACTTCGTTGATATGATGTGGATATCTGGATATTAACTTGGAGGTTATGATTGTGACATGATGGTATAAGAATGTCTCTCGGATGCTTGTATAATTCGAGAATAATCAGATGTAGTATCGGATGAACTTCTAGGCTTGCCGCTGTATAGGCAAGTAGAGTAGGCGATCGGAATGATTTTGGAAATAGTTTCAATATCGAAGATCCCCTGCTGGGTGATAATTTATTTGGTACTGAGGTAATGATATCTTACGAGCCTAATGTTTTTACATATGGTGCGTTGGCTGAGGGCTAGTGTAAAGCGCACAAGGTTGTGGAAGCTCGTGATATACTCTAAGCAATGTTATCCAATTGGCTAAGCGCCAAATCGAGTTGCTTAGATACCGTCATCGATCGGTCTTTCAAAGTTGACAAGGTTGATGGTGCCGAGAGGTATTTGTTAGAATGACGATTTTTCCAGGGGATAAATTAGTTGGTAGCAGCGTTGCTTAACACTATGGGAATTGGAAGAATCTAAGTTCCAATTATAGGAGGTGTTGGATGGGATATTTATTTGTCCCAGTATTTTATTTCTTGAGAAGCTCTGGAACTCGTTGTTCAAAGAGAGATGAACCTTTGAGGTTATACATCGATTATCGATGATGGAATGCAATAGTGGTAGAAGGAAATGATTATCCTTCATGGTGGATCGAGGATCTATTTAGATCAACTATAGGACACCTGTGTATACTCTAGAATTGATTTATGATTGGTGTGTTGATATTGTAGTGACAGGGTGTCACACAATTATCAAAGTCGTAGGGATGATTGATATATCATCAGCTTAGAGTAAGGAGGATGTAGGTGTATAGTGGTGACAATTTCATACTTGGTATGAATTGTATGAGGTTTGATTATCTTGTTAGACTTATGACGACTTAGTCATCTAGGGATTTGAGAAATCGTGTATTCTGGACACGATTAGAGCATTTGTGATGGTGGGAGTTGGAGTTGAGCACTCGGCCACCGTAGATGGTGATTTTGCTAGTATTGATTTGATTATTACCATAGATATTGATAGGATGCTCTAGTGGTTCTACACCGCTGATTGGTGATGGAATTTACATGGTCTGAAGCTTGTGAAACTAGTTTCAGGGCTCAGACGATGGTTAACTTTTACACAGTATTGTTTGATCATTCTCGGGTGGAAGGAAGGGTGTTGTAGGCGGATGCAATGTTTCACAGAATGGAGCATTTCTGATATAGTTGATCAAGACGTATCCCATGTTTACGTCAAAGGAGGAACTACGAGATGGTTAGAGCCGGAATGCTCATGGGGTTGTTATGTTGTTTTGTATAGGTGAGGAGCCGGAATGCTCATGGTGTTTTGGCTAGCTACTAGGTAGCTGCACCGACTTGTTAGAACACGGATAGTTGCAACTGGGGAGATTGGTCAGTAAAGTTTTTCAGTCACCTTCCGTTCTGTGCGATAGAATGGATTTTTGATAGTAGGTTTCTCTTGTGAGGAAATATTTCTCCGTCTCCGAGAAGAATGGTGGGTTACATAGTTACATTCGAATTTAGGAAGAGTTACTTTTGGTTCAGGACAACAGATAGATCCCTGTTGTGATGATAGAGAGCATCTACCATAGAGTTGTACTCTTGCTCTACCGGTTTGGAATTAGTGATAGTGGAATTTGTATGTCGTCTGTGGCTAGATAGCTACCTGACATTTTGACTGGCTACGAGTCCTGGTCGTGGTAGCATGTCGTTGCCTGCAGATAGTGCCTTTTGTATTACCTCGAGAGCCACGAGGCTTTATCATGATATTTTGATAAGTATTGCTGAAGATTGCAATAGGTTCTATATGTTGCAGATATATAGGATTGTATCCGGAAAATAGTAAGTATTGAAACATTCTCCGTGATGGAACATCATGTGGAACTTAGTTGATTTGGAAGTTTGGTGTTCAGTGTGTCAACTAGTAAAGGTGGAATGCTAATAATCAGCAAGGTTCTGTACCAAGAGGGAAGTGGGAGCCTAGTATGATGGACAGTGTTGGGAGATTATTTAGAATTTTAAAAGGACTTGATGCAATTTCGGGTAATCAGTGATCGATTAGCTGAGCCCGCTCATTTTCTATTGATCCATAAGATGAGCTTGTTGGGTCGTTGGATAATTTTATATTGAGGAAATATACAGTTCATGGAGTAGTATTGTATGCGATAGCGATTCAGAATTTACTTTAGGATTATGGCATAGTCTTTAACAAGTTACGGATCTAGAGCTCCACTCCGGTACAGTTATGTACTTTTTGATAGGTGGTCGATATAAAGATACTGTTCATACTTTGGAAGGGTTGCTGGAAGCAGGTGTGATAAAATTGAGGGGATATCAGTAACCCCACTTGGTCACTTGAGGTGTGACTTGTCTCTAGATGCTTGAGATGGTTGTTGTGACATC
Source organism: Wurfbainia villosa (assembly GCA_025175895.1). Classification (NCBI taxonomy): domain Eukaryota; kingdom Viridiplantae; phylum Streptophyta; class Magnoliopsida; order Zingiberales; family Zingiberaceae; genus Wurfbainia; species Wurfbainia villosa. Next base: position 7,507,385 of record CM045995.1, on the reverse strand, counting down.
TCGTACTAATACAAGTAGGAAATTTGGGGATCAAATTTTTATTAGTGGGGGAGAATGTTAAATAATGGAAATTTAAAATACTAAATTAAATGGCCAAAGAATTAAGGAAAATAATTCTGAAATTTTTTTTGGAATTTTTCTGGATTTAAACGGAGTCTGTACGAGATTATTACGGGGATAAAATAAATAGGTTTTAGGTGGGGTCTATTTAAGGGGATTAATACGCGATGGTAACCTAAGTTTTTTCTATTTTCTTTCTCTATTTTCCCCGCCGCGACCCCCCTTCGGCAGTTTCCCCTCGTGCGATCTCTTCTTCGTTGAATCCCTTTTTCTTTCCCTCGCGCCCGAAACCACCGCAACCAGCGCCTCTCTCTCTTCTTCTTCTTCGCGTCCGCGCCGCCCGAGTCCTTGCGTCGGCCTTCCTCCGGAAGCGCCGGCGGACGTCGTCGCCTTCCCGATGCTCAGGGCGCCGCGGGTTTGTAGCAAACGTCGTGGGTGCCTTTTTCACCGCCGTCTTTGCCTCTGAGCCGCCGTCCTCGCCTTTACCGGCGTCACCCTCGCTTCAGATCAGCCACCGCTGCTATCTCTTCTTCCTCGTGTTGCCACCCACAGCATCGACTGACTGTCCCTCCGTAAGCGCCGGCAACCACCTGCCTTTTGCCGCTGCAACCTCCCTTAGTGTCGCCGGTGAGGGTGGAGTTTCGGGTAAATATCTAGATTTCCTCTTGTTTCCTTGTTGTTCAGGGATTCTGTGGGCTGAGTTTGGAGTTGTTGGCCGGTTGTGAAAGAGGAGGTGGTTATAGAAGGTGTTTTGGGTTGTTCATCGGTTGTAAATGGATGTGGGTTACGTTGGGTTCCAATTAGGGTTCATTAGATTCCTAATTTCGTGCGGTTAGGGTTGAAGGTGGTCGTGTAAAATACAAAAAAAAAAAAAAAAAAAATTATATGGATTAACCCTTTAATTAATTGGATTTAATTAGTGGATTAATTGGGATTAATTAGTGGATTAATTGGGCTGAATTAGTGGGCTAATGTGGTTGATTAGTTAGTTGGATTGAGTCCATTGGGCTGGTTTCGGATTGGGTTGGAAATGGGCTTGAAATTGGGCTGAACCCATTGGGCTGAATTCAATGGGTTAGACTTGAGTTGACTGAACCCATTCCACCGGTCTTAAAGGCTGAACCTGACTTGATCTGCGCATTTCCTCTCTTTTCTTATAGCGATTTCTCCCTTTCCTCTGTTCGGCGAAATCCTCTTCTTCACCGCGCGATCTCTACAGCCGACCATCGCCGATTCTTTCTTCGCTGTGATACCCTTTCCCGATCGTCGCCTTCTTCGTCGCAAGTGATGGCCTCGCTACTGCCACCTAGTCGTCAGAGGACGCCGGAGGTTGCACGAGTGGAAGACATCGATTATTGGTCAGCGTGTATTTCTCTTTGGTCATCGCCGTGGTCATCGTCGCCACCGAGCAAACTCGTTGAACACCATCGCCCGCCACGGATGGTGGTGGCATAGGAAGTTGTTTGGTTTCCTTCCTCCTTGCAAGCGGCGAAGATCGGATCATTCCCGATGGTCTCCACGGACGATCTGGAGTGCGAGTGGTCGGGAGCTTGAATCGACAGCGGCGTCACTCTGCTAGATCGTCACGCGACTTCAGTAATTTTCGTTGAAGTGGTGATCAGATGTCTACAAAAAGGATCTGTTATTGGGCCTCTTCTTTGCGGTGAGTTGCCGTACCATCACCTCCATGCTCTACCCGTTGATCCGATGGCGTGAGCTCATTGTTATAGCTTAGATCGTAAGCAACATTGATCTATCTATTGCTCTTCATCTGCTTTTGTTTAATCTCTGTGGATTGTCGATAAGCCAGTAGGGAAGAGACGACGACCTAACATTTTTTTCGAATAATTGTGTCTATGGAATGCAACCTGCGTTGGTATCGACGATTGGGATTTCTGTGATTTCAACGAAGCTATCATCGCAATTGGGGAGGTAAGGTTTTCCGATGTTGATTAAGTTAATGGATTGCTATGGGATGAGCATATTTGTTTTATTTGAATAAGGATGTTGGAAGTGAGGATCGGATGGAAACAGATATAAATATTGTGATTTCAGGTATTCTTGGTACTGAACTAGGGATTGTTTCTATTCGACTGAGGGCTTGATTCCAGAGCTACTGTAGACGATGGAATTGAGTTTGGTAAGCTTGATCTAGTGATGGTATAGTTGGAGAACAATCATGTTTATTCGTGATCATTAGATATGTGATGATACTTAATGGTATCCTATTGTTTCAGGACTTTGATGGTGAGGGATACATGAACGTGGAGATGGATAGCATGGATTATATATCATGTGGGTAATATCTACCTGGTCCGGTAGTTTTGATCAATTCCAGTGCATGATATTGGATATATGTATATACCTGTTTACCTTAGATCCACTCATATTTAATCATATGCTTGTACTGCCTTGACCTTTGAGATATATATACTCTGTTACTCATTGATTATCTAGCACGGATAGGAACTATAAACCCTATTATGTATTAGCTGATAGATGTTCAGTAAGTACATGTGGTTAGGGTTATCTTTGTGACTTCAGATTGGTTTACTGTATTACATCACTAGGGTTAGGTGATGGTTTGGATTATGGAGTCGATTGTTATATCATATCCGTATTAGTGGTGCATTTATGATGGATCTAGTTGTCTGTGCATAGATAATTGTATGGTTGCTCGTATGTGACCAGGGACTAGAAGTCCTAGTGTGATGGTATATCCATAGGGATTGTATGCACATGTATGGTTATATGGATGGTCGATTGTATATCGCTCTTGACTAGAGGTCTTAGCGTGGTTGTTCTGTCGATGAGTATGACTCTTTATGCGATAGAGAGTCTTATAGATTGTAGTCCTTGCATAGTTGACTTTTAGTTGACCAAGACTCGCGGGATGGGGAGTGTCGCGAGGATACATGTATGGAGCTATGCATCATCACATTGCATGCATCTTTGTTTGGTCTCCTTGTGGATTGAGACAAGTCGTCATCATCCCGCCTCCCGCCACTCGGGGTAGTGGTAGCAGGTTGAGGCGCGAGCATTGGATGTCCGCGCTCGCCACTATGGATGGTAGCCGGAGATGCGCACCGCCAGTGCAGTGGTGTTAGCACTCGCCCACTATAGACGGTGGTTGTGTGAGGTCTTTGTTGTCTGTGTCGACGCTTGTCTACTCATGGGTAGGGACACAGTGGCTTGGCGAGGGCCCCTAGAGTAGTTAGCTTTACGCTTATACACTACTCGGTTACTACTAACTCGGCCACTCGAGAGTGGTGGCATGAGTCGGGCTAGTTGAGATTTGTCGTGCCACCCTCGCCACTCTGGGGTCGTGGTTGGACGGTCCATGACAATGATGACCATGCATATGCATTCTTGATATATATGTATGCATGTATTTGATATATGTTTTACATATGCCCGTGAGATCTTTGCATTTGATTGAGCTATGTATTGCACATGCTTGTACATCATGATACATGCCATTTGCATTTTATTTCTTCTATGGGTTGAGCATGATACATGCGTTGATTGATCATTATATGCATTTGATTAGCATCATGTCATTGGGTAGTACGGACCGGGTTATTATACAGTGATCATATAACGCTTATATGTCCGAGTATTGGTCGGTATGGGTTTGACACTGTGCACGTTATATGGTTATGTTATAGTATATCCGCTCGTGATGATCTATCATATGGAGGATGACAGATCAGTGCACGTACATTACTTTATGTCATTGATCGATTGATTTATGCTATGAGTAGGACATATCTCTGTAATTACCGACATTACTATGCTTAGATTTGTATGTCTATTGGACTCATGCTGTATACCTGTAGATCTTCACATGTATACTTATAGATCTATCCTTATATGTTGTTCATGCACTTTCTATATATTACCCCTGAGTTTATACTCACCACCCCGGGACCCTGGGCTTCCTTTCGCCTGTAATGTAGAAGATTCCTTGGGACGCTTGAGCTCGCCACCGGTGATCCCATCTCACACCGGACGGATGGATATTTAATCCATCGACCGTTGTATTTGTGTGGATTGTCGTTTTGTGGTTTTAGCTTGTATTGTTTCCGTATCTGTGATATACGGACGTGTTGTATGTATTTGGCTTTCGATGTGGCTTCTATGATGTTTCTTGTTGTGTCAAGTCACTCCGGAGTGCACAGTTGAGTCATTGTATATTGTTTTATCTGTTGTATGTTTCCGCTGTGTTTAGTGTGTTTTGATATGTTGATATCTGCGTATATCATATTATTGTTGTGGGCCTACGAGCCTTGTATTAACCCGATATGTTGCCACGTACAGGGGAGGTGCCGTCCGTTTGCTTTTCGGCACGGCATACTCTCGGGGCGTGACAATTTTATTGGTATCAGAGCCCTAGGTTGCGAAGTCCATTTTCGGATTTGATTTCGTTCGGACATCGAGTTTTGCTTTACTCGGTCTTGGTTTTGTGAGTTCTGGGATCTGGCTGTTGCGGACATCTCCGAGCTACAAGGATTAAGGTATGTTAACTGTTATTACATATCCTTCTGTTGGCTATGCATTTAGTTGCTTATAACAGTGCATGACTTGTAGTATGTTAATCAGTATTCGTAACCGTGGTTTGAGATTACCACGGGAACGATATGTTGAGGTTATTAGACATGTACCTGCTATCGAAAAGGTAATTACCTTTGAGAGCCGACTGATACCGAGTCGGAAAGCAGGAGTTTGGTAGTCACATCTCTTGTGGAGATCAAGGATTACGGTCCTAAGATTTTCACTAATTATGTTAGTCAGATCATTACCTATGGGGTAATGAACTACGCGAGTATACTATTACGGATGCAGATAGTAGAAAATTAGTGGATGATATTCATGGGGATTTTGATCCTCGGACTGATCGTTCTAGGTCGTATAACATTGGGAGTACTTTTGGAGTACTTGACTCGGGTTATACGAAGATAGTAGTATTTGTTGAATACCATTATCCGGATTTAGCCGGTACTTGGTGGAAGAGATAGGAAATAACATTCGGGAAATCACACATCACTTGGCCACGGTGTAGTGATGTTGTGAGAGGGTATTTTCCATGTCATTTTTTTGACTCATCGTTAGGGAATTCTTGAGCTTCAGGTTGGGTGATCGTTTGGTAATGGAAGTACCATGCAGAGTCGTTAGACTTGCGAAAGTTACGACCATTTAATAGCCCAAGAAGGTGATTGGGTTGGTTTTGGCCACCCACGGGTTATCGGTTGACATCTTGATTAGAATGTTTGGATCTCCTACCAGATCTTACCGGAAGTCCTTAGACCGAGTCATGTGTATAGAAATGACTCCATAGTAAGTGTTTTAAAGAAATGGAGATTTGATAAGCAGATATTGCAAGTCAAATTATTGGAATTGGAAGTCTCCGAATGTTTGACAAAAGGAGCAAGATTAAAGTCGTGAGTCACGAGCGACTATTGGAGAGTTTTTCAATCATAGAAGACCGATTGCAGATTGTCAGCAGCTTCTCAGGTTTATCAGCGAACTCAGAGGAAAGACTCCGAAAGGAGATTATGTCTGTGCAGTGCGGGTTACGACGAGACACAGAGTCAGATTATTCGATGGACCATTGTATCTGTTTCTACTATAAGCAACCGATATCTACGAGGAGAGTATGTATTTTGAAGACTCAGTTGAAGACTATGGATGATGCTTTCGAGCGGATGATCCACAACCTCGAAAGCCGAGATTATTACAGAAGATTAGGTTATCACATCAGCAGCGATCTACTACCCCAGATATAGTTGGAGCTCTTTGATACTTTCATCCGGAAGAAGTAAGTTACTCAGCAGTATCAGACGAAGACATCTCAGAAGATTCAGACATTCAGACAACAACTGTTACCTTCCCAGGCGTGGTTATGCTTTATACAGAAGAGAGAGAGTATACGACAATGGTCGTGTCTATTCTGCATCCTTCAGACGCAGCTATACCTTTTACAGAGATGGAGCGTGCTATAATGTGGACAGTTCTTCAGTATTTTACAGCCGGAGGTGTATCTTTTGCCAGTACAACAGTGGTTATCATCTCACGATTATTTGTTTTGTATCTCACTGATTGATTTCCTCCTCCATGATCTTGAACCTACATGAGCTCAAATGTCAATGCATGTCAGACAAGTTTACATGATTACTCGAGAAGAAGTATAGAAGACCGAAGGATCGGTCCTTCGGGGAATTACTGTAGGTTATCCTATTTGCGGATATATCGAAAGATACTGGTAGTTTACAGGTATCTTTATCTAGAATATTCTTGGACAGGGTTCGAAGGGTTCCTATCGACTTGTGGGTTGGTGATTTTTCTCTACCGTCCGGGGAAATGTTGATCAACAACCAAGAAATCAAGGGATACCCTTAGCCTTTCCTAGACATACCTCCACTATAGATATATCCTTACGGATAGTTGGATTGTTGGAGCGTTGGTATACTAGGACTCTCGGATGTACGTATAATCCGAGAGTATGCGGATGTAGTTACGGATGAACTCTTGAGCTTGCCACTGCATGGGCAAGTAGAGTAAGCGATTGAGGTGATTTCGAGAATAGTCCTGATATTGGGGACCTCATACTGGGAGATGATTTTATGGGTATCAGTGTTGCTAAACATTATGGGAGATTTATCTGCCTCAGTGTTTCTTCTTGAGAAGACTTGTAACTCTTTGTTAGAAGAGAGACAGACCTTTGGGGTTATGGATCAATTATCGATGATTGGAACGCAGTAGTTGTGAATGAATATCCTTCGTTGTGGATAGATGATTTGTTTAGATCAGCTAAATGACACCTGTGTATATCCTAGGGTTGGCCTACGATTGGAGGTTGATATTGTAGTGACTTAGTGTCATACAATTATCATTGTCGGTGTGATGTTTGAGCTATCATTAGCATGGAGTAAAAGGATGCAGGTGTATAGAGCTGATTGATAATGTTGTTAGACTTATCGACGATTTAGTCGTTTATGGATTTGAGGAATCAAGTACTCTGGGAGTATTTGAGATCGATTGTCATCATATCTGTGGAGGATATATTTATGGATATATTCCCAATCTTGAGGGAAGTTGTGGTTTCCCTAGATTGATTTGGGATTCACCATAAATGTGGATAGGATGTTCTAGCGATACTATACCGTCGACTTGTTGGACCAAGAAGGTGATGGAAATCACCTGGTCGAAAGTTTGTGAAGCTAGGTTTCAGGGCCTAGATGGTGACTGACTCTCGTGTCAGTGTTAGTTAATCCGTCCGATATGGATGGAAGGGTATTGTACGTAGATGCATCATTTCAGGGATTAGGAGCGATCCTGATGCAGTTGAATGAGACGTATATTATGTGTATGCTGGTTGAGAAATCAGCGAGATTAGTCATTATAGTCTTCCAGTTACTTTCAGTCCTGTGTGACAGAATGAATTTTGGACATTATATTAATTTCTCTTGAGAGAATAAATCTCTGTCTCGAGGAAGGATAATGGTTCACAGAGTTGCATTCGCTTTAGGAAGAGTATTGGTCCCAAATCTCTGTCTCGAGGAAGGATAATGGTTCACCAGCAACTACAACGTTAAGTGATGATAATTAATTGAGTTGGGATCTGATTTGGGGAAAGGATTGGTTGCTGGTGGGATTCTAGGGCCGGTAAACATGATTTGATTGTGTTATTCGGTTAATTGTAGTTGTTCAATGGATATTAGATTGTTGGTTGATTTCGGATAAATTTTGATTTGTGAGATGGATCTACTTTTGGTGAGTTGGCTGTGAGGACAATAAAATGAGGTTGATGATAATATGATGAGTATTGATCATGGTGAGATTAATTGCAAGGATATGTTCTTGATTTAAGAGTTAATCACAATTTATGACCTACGGGTTGAGGGGCTACTTGGGGATACATAGTAGTAATTTAGCACGTTGTCGTGTGCTGGGATTTGATGGATTTACTTTGGATTAATTGGTTATGGAAGGAATCGATTAAGTATTCTTGGTTATAGAAGGAATCGATTAAGTATTTGATTTGTCAGTGAATGATATTTTGTGCTTAACAATAGTTATGCATTATGCAGGTTTTGGTCACGAGGCAGGTCCCCGGTCGTGACAATCTGGTTCTTTTGCGGATATATTATCAGGCGGGTATTTTGACTTATCTTTTAGATATAGTCAAGTTGATATGCTAGTTAGGATAGCTTGCAATAATTTTCATGTTTATATGCCTAGTATGTTTTTGGTGCCTACTTGATACATGCATGTGATAGGTTATGGTTATACCTTCCCTGTTTTATTTGGATCATAGATACTTGGATTATGGATATGTACATATTGATTGTGCATATTATTCGGATAGATGTATTTAGTTGGATTTACATGCTTTAGTATCATGCACCATCTTGCATGATTGCATGCTGGCTGGACGGGGTTCCTTTATAGTTGAGCCCGCAGCCAGTTACATGGCCTGCACACACTGCCACTCATGGGTTAGTGGTACATCAGGAGGGTGTGTGCAGTTGCTCTGTCAGGCTCCGCTGGTCCGCTCATGGGTAGCGATGAGGCAGCGTGGTAGCGGGCAGGGATCCCTCCTCTGGTCTATGACACCGGGAGATGAGAGTTTAGCTCCCCCACTCTGTTTGGGGCAGGAGGATAGGTGTACTCCAACAGCATCCTGTCCACTCGGTCACTCAGGAGCAGTGATGGTAGAGTGCACAGTTGTCATAGCCCTACCCACTCGGCTTCACCATCGCGTGTGAGGCGGCTGACTGGCGTCAGGGGTGACCATGTCATTTGCACGGCATGCACTTTGCACGGATCGCATTTGTATTGTGTTTGCTGCATTATTTTATTGATGCCTTGGATGTTGCATATGATTGCCATGCATACAGGATTCATATTCGTATATGGTGATGACTTTATCTCTTATAGTAGGGCACATGCTCCTATATCAGGGTAGGAGATTCAGGTGAGTACAGTCCTTTTGCATTTATTTCTTGCTTACCCTATATGTGAGATTGTACTGGCATGATTTTTATTGTTAGCTATATCTTACTTTGCATATCGACTATACCTGCTGAGTTCTTTGAACTTATCCCGTTGATTTATATCTATTTCAGAATGAAGCTGTCAGGAGAGTCCAGCTGCCAAACCCCACTCATCGTGAAAGTTCTATTTGTTATTTGTGTTTACGATTTTGGATATTTTGATTAGAATATATGTTTAGAACTGGAGTTGGATATTTGTACCTGTGGATGTTTTGGTATGTCCTTAGGGACCTTCGATCGGATTTATTTCGATTGGTTTTGGTTGGGTATTCCTGCCCAGATGGCAGAAGCGGTAAGTCTAGTTATGTAGACTGTTTTACCTTTTTATTTGATAGCTGGCCAGAGGCCTAATTTATTATCTGCATGGATTGTTTGGATTCCGGTCGTGTTGACCGATGTATAGTGGTCGTGTAGGCCTTGTATGTAAATTGGCATTATCACCCGTACAAGGGAGATCTTGCCGGATTTTCATCTAGCGGGGACTCCATCGGGGCATGACACTTTATGTGGGCTTGATCCATTGGGTGGCCAAGATCCAACTCCTCATGGTCCCTATTGTAGCCTATTAATACCTCATGAAGCTTAGATCCAATGGATGAAAACAAAACTCTAGATCCAATGGTAGAGATTAAATCTCTAGATCCGACGGTTGAGATTAAATCTCTAGATACGACGGTTGAGATTAAAAGGAGGAATGAACCTAACTCTATAAATATGGGATGATTGCTTGGGCAGCAACATAATGGATGGCATTAGGGTTTGCTTCCCTTGGGCGGCAAGCAATCCCATTAGGGTTAGGATTAGGAGTGGGCGGCTAGGGTTTTGGGGTGTTGGTTGTGGGCGGCAACAAGAGGAGAAGGCCTTTTCTTCTTCTTTCAAGGTTTGGCTGGCAACCTATCCTTCTTCCATATACTTTGGCCGGTGCTCATCCTATCCTTCTTCCCCTCTTCCTTGGACGGCAATTAGGAGAGCTAGGGTTAGGGTTTTGGGCGGCTACAAGGTGAAGATTGGTTTTCTTTTTCTTCTCCAAGTGGTGGTCGGCGCCCATGCTCTCATTGTTTCTCCTTTGGCCGGTTCCCATACTCCATGTTCTCTTCCTTGGCCGGTGGCAACATCGAGTCTATTGACTTGGTGGCCGGTTCTAGATAGGAAGACAAGTTTTGTTTTATGATCTTCCTTTGTTCGGTGTGAACAAGGAAAGGAAGATTGGTGATCTAGGAGGCTTCGACTTTTGGAAGATCGTCGCCCACACGACATCCAAAAGGAGGAAGGACATACAATAGAAGATCAAGAGGTATAACAAGAGGTATAATCTTGTTTAATTTGATTAGTGTTCTTTTGTATTATGTCTATAATTGTTTTTCAATTATATGCATGTTGTATGTGGTTGTTTACTTTATGTATGTGGCTAAATATACTTGGACCCCGAACATAAATACAAAAGTCCGCGATCCGTACATCGTCTATTCCACGGCTATTTATGGAATAGAGGTTGGTCGCTTGAACAACAAGTTTGTTCAAGTGACTACTCTAAACGAATAGCACGACGATGACAAGGTTGCTTGGGCAATCCCTCTTGTCAAGGATAAATTTTTTTATTCGGGGACGTCGAAGGGATCTCCATGAACAAGTGACTAAGTCGAGAGGGGAAGCGAAGTTTCCCCTCAATCCAACAATTGGTATCAGAGCTACGGTTTCCGATTTTGTGTGTTTAAGATTCGGTTACTCTTATGCATTTTTCATATATTAAATGTGTCGAATAATAGTAGGAAATGCGTAGGTTAACTCTTTGGTTGCAGGCATAAGATCCGACTATTATGGTCATATGTGTGTATGTGATTGTATGTGTGTAATAGTATATTTTGTTGAATCCTCGGGGTTGACGAGGCTAGTATTTAATTTTTTGTAAATTAGATACGACATTGTTTAGCCACTCTTTCTGTTTTAGTTTACTTTCGATCTAAATTTCATGTACACTCCTTCATGGAGTATAGGATCGATGGATGTAAATTAAAATAGTTTTTAGTCTCAGCTCAGATCTCCGGATGGGTCGTACATGGCGTAGGAGGAGCGGACGAGATGGCGATGCGACGGGAGACATACTGAAGACAAAAGCCATAATAGTTGGAAAATAATTTATTTTTCATATTTATTGCTTATTTATTGATATGCATGTCGTAGGCTAGAAAATTCCTCAATTTCAAATTACTAAGTGGGAGAGGGATATTTTTATAAATTCCCACGGCCTCCATTACGATTTGACATGTGATGCAAGCAATCTTGGGCGTCGGCTCTGAGTGCCTTCCTCCCCATTGGATGAGTTTGTTTATGGATCATAGGGCCGGATATGGTTATAAGAAATTATTTAGGAGTGTGTGTACTTCCCCATCGGAAGGCACATAACCCGAGATAATTTCCTTGGTATCGAGTAATGGTGAACACTTAGATGCAAATAGGAGTATCCTCCCCATCGGAGTCACTGCTTTTATTTGTAGGGACGAAGAGAAACCAACTATTAATTTTATTTGTCAAAAAGTTAGGTTGACAAGATAGTAAAATTAATGGGTAAAACCTCCTCTTACAAATGTAGAATTCGTATACGTCCACACGATCGTGGCATACGATATTCTCGATGTTTTGAGGTGTTAATTGATTTTAAAATTTTATTGTTTGAGGAATCAATAATTTTTTAAAATCTAAAGTAATGATCTATGTAATTCTTAGGATTTTCAAAAATAACTTTCAGTCCACTTGCTATAATACTAAAGGAAAATAAACTTACTGTACATAATTATGATGATTGGAAAAAGGAATCTTGACATTATCTTAACTGCTGAGGAGTACAAAAATGTACTCTTCGAAGAGTGTCCTCCTAAGCCTGCGAATGAACTGGAAGTCCTTGGAGCTGAGATCGATGGGGAAACTCAGGTCGATATCATTCTCCGGTCGACAGAAAGGCTTGCTTAGGCTCAGGCCATGGTTTCTCAAAAGCTTTCTACTTCTAAGTCGAAAGGCAAGAAGAATAAGAAACGAGGTGGAGCAAAGGTGGTGGGAGGATCTCAGGGAGGAGTGAAGAAGCCGAAAGGCAAGTACTTCACTTGCAAGCAGGATGGACATTGGAAGAAGGATTGTCCCAATCGGAAACAGAACAAAGGTATATCCTTTGGTCTAGTTGTTGAAACATGGTTAGTGGTGTTATCTACCGGCACCTGGTGTGTAGATACGGAAGCCTCTAATCATGTCTGTAATACTTTGCAGGGGTTCCAGGGAACCCGACGACGAGCTGAGGGAGAGATTACCGTTTACTTGGGCAATGCCATGAAGGTGGTGACTATTGCAGTGGGAGACGTTTTATTTATCTTTTGAGAAAAATAAAATTTTGGTTCTGAAAAATTCCCTTTATGTACCTTTATTTAGAAAGAATTTAATTTCAGTTTCTAAATTGTTTATGGATGGATATTCTATTTTTTTTAATGACAGAGTTGTTATAAAAAGGAATAGGGAGAATATTTGTTCAGGTACATTGATAGGAAATTTGTATACACTCGAACCAAAAGCTCCCACGATGCAAATATAAGTTAATAACTCATCTTCTAATTCTAATAAGAGAAAAGAACCTTCGAAAATGAACCAAACATATCTTTGGCATCTTAGGCTTGGTCATATTAACCTAAGCAGAATTCAAAAGTTGATAGCTAATGGACCTCTAGGTTCATTAGTGGTGGAAGATTTCCCAACCTGCAAATCTTGCTTGGAGGGTAAAATGACCAAGAGGCCTTTTAAGGCCAAGGGGTATAGAGCCAAAGATGTGTTAGAATTGGTTCATTCTGATTTGTGTGGTCCTATGTCTATCCAGGCTAGAGGTGGTTTTGAATATTTCATCTTTTTCATAGACGAATTATTCAAGATATGGACGACACTACGATCTGCTCGTGGTAGTGAGTACCTCTTGGGAGAGTTTAGGAATTACTTATTGTTGGTGCAATCGGCCCAGGTCACGATTGAACAGGACTCGAGTTTGACTCGAGTGATGTTTTGATGTTCGACAAAAACATATGACAATGTAATTGTTATGGGAAAGTCCAAGTCTTGGGTACTTGGCTTGGAAAGTCCAAGTGGGACACTTGGCATTTGGTAAAGTCCAAGTCTTGAGTACTTGGCATGGAAAGTCCAAGTGGGACACTTGGCACATGAAAAGTCCAAGCATGTGTCTTGGCAATGTAAAAGTCCAACATTGGTTGGCAAGGGAAAGTCCAAGCATGGTCTTGGCATTTGAGAAGTCCAACATAGGTTGGCAAGGGAAAGTCCAAGCTTGAGTCTTGGCATGAGAAGTCTAAGGGATTTGATATTGGCTGCGTAAAGTCCAAGCGGGAGTCTTGGCAGCATAAGTCCAATGGTTGGCGGTGTAAAGTCCAAGCGGAGTCTTGGCGGCGTAAGTCCAATGTGCCTTGGCGGTGTAGACACCGTTAGCATGACATAGCCGATGGAAGCACCTGAAGGCTAACACGATGGATGAACAAGTCATGGATGACTTGGAGGGATCCGAGAGGCTGATGGAGGTGGCTAGAAGGCTTAGGTCTAGGCTAAGGGTGGTCTAGCAAGTATGGGGGCACCATACTTGAGATAAAACCTCATGTTTGAGGATGGCTCGATTGCATGATCGGTCGGCCGGTGCGCTCGAATTCGGCCCGCGAGTGTAGTCTCAGGGACCATCGAGTAAGGACACCATCAGTCGACTGATGGGTTTGATTAGTCGATTGATGGTAGATCTGTTGGACTTATCCAGCGTGGATCTAGCCGTTGTCTCACGATAACAGTGGCATCAGTCGACTGATGGTCCCGAGCAGTCGACTGATCGAATTTTTCTAGCACAGGTTGAAGCTTTATAAGGAGCTCGTGATGGAGGAATTTGGCATCAATTTCTTGGATGTCTTGAGGCGATTTGCTGTTGCAAATCAGGGTCTTCAACCACGATTCAAGCGATCAACAAGCAAGCAATCCAAAGGCATTTGTAAAGTTGTTTTCTTTACTAGTTTTGCATTGTATTATTGTATATTGCTTGTGTTCATCTCTTATTGTTGTAAGGGGTTTCTCCGCCTCCGACTTGTGTCGAGAAGGAGTGTTTTATAGTGGTGTGTGATTGACATCGCTAGGGTTCGTACGAACCCGATCCGTGGAGTAGGAACCGTGCGGTTCCGAACCACGTTAAACAATTGTGTTCATGTGTGATTGTTTATTTTGTTATTGTATTATTTCTTTTTCCGCTGCGTACTAACGAAATTGTAGAGACGATCATGATCGAATTTCATCAACAAACGAACACGCGCTATTCACCCCCCCCCCTCTAGCCATTACAAAGATCCTAACAAGTGGTATCAGAGCCCGGGGCTCTTCTACGGATTAACAACCCAGAGTCAAGACACTAGAGGGAAAGATAGAAGTCCAAGAACAATTAGGATGGGACATCAACACACCGGTTCCTTATTCATTCTATGGACGAGAAGGCTTCAATTCTTGGAAGAAAAGGATTGAAGATTTTTTGATGATGAATGATTTTGAGGGGTGGTCCCTATTAATGGAAGGATTTGAGTTTCCAAGAGGACCAAAAGGTGGATTCCTCAAAAGGAAGAGATGGAGTGAAGATCAAATTTAAGCCTTCGAGAAAAACATAAAGGTAGTAAATTTTATTTTTGATTTGGTCTCTAATGATATTGTGTGTATGGTAGGGGATTTTATGGATGCTAAGGAGTTATGGAGCCAAGTGGCAAAGCTTCATGAAAACTCATCATCGGTCCAACAAGAAGAAGAAGAAGAGGTGGAAGAAGTATCCACTTCTAGGATTGAGGAGGAGAGACCATCTACACCAGAGCAACCTCAAGAGGAGCCTTCAACATCCAGTCAAGATGAGGAAGCTCAAAATTCAACTCCAGCACCTACCATCACCCTAGGTAACTCAAGCATATGTGTTAATAATAAAATGCATATAATATGGTTTGAGTGTAGGGAAACCGGGCACTACAAGAGCAAGTGCCCAAAGAAGGTTAAGAAAGCTCCTCCGGTGCCCAAAAGTCAACAAAAGTCAAAGGATGCCGGTTCCCCAAGTCAAAAGAGCAAGGAGCATATTATATGCTTCAAGTGCAATTCAAAAGGACATTATAGGAATCAATGTCCTAGGGGGAAGAAGAAGATCCAAGAGAGAGCTACACATGTAGGGGGAGCTTCCAAAGCTAACCCTAAGGTATTTTTAAATAAAGCTCTTTATTCAAATAATGTCAAAAAGCATGCTAGAAATAATTTTAGCAATCTTGCTATCTATCACAAAGAGCATGCTAGAAATAAGGAATTTTGTCTAGGAGCTAAGAAAGTCCACTTAGGAAATAAGGAGAAATTTGGGACTAATATCCCTAAAAATAATTTACCTAAGGACAAATCTAAGTCAAATAACTCAAGATCAATTTTACATAGGGAGACAATTAGAAAGGTGCAAGAGCATCTAGGTCTTAACTCTAAGTGGACTAGGCACATGCCTAGAAAGAACCATGCTCAAAGTTTAAATAAAAATTCTAAAATTGAGCAACTAGAAAAGGAAAATCAAGTCTTGAGGTCAAGGCTTGAAAAGATGGAGAAAACCCTTGCAAAAATGCAAAATCAATTTCAAGGGTCTAGAAGTCAAAGCCTAGGGTCAAATGATCAAAAGTCTAGGTCCAAAAGTCAAAGTCAACACCTAGGACCTAAGAGTCAAAAGTCAACCAAGGGCAAGCAAGGTTTGGGTCACAAACCTAAGCCTAAGGTGGCTTACCATAGTGTTCCATTTGATTATGGAACACAATCTAGGTCTAGGAAGACCAAGGTTACTAGGGAAGTTATCCCTAAGAGTAACCAAGGTTTGTGCCTAGTGGCTAAGGTAAGAAGGTTACTAGGGTGGCCACTAAGAAGGTTACTAGGGAGGCAATCCCTAAGGTTAACCATGGTAAGACCCAAATGACCAAGGCTAATAAGCCTAGAAGGGTCATTAGGAAGGTATCTAGGGAGGTTATCTCTAAGGAATACCTAATTAACCCTAGGAGCTCAAATCGGTTTTAGGTTCCTAAGAGCGTGATTGATTCACGCTAGGTGGGTTTAGGGTGTGCCAACCTTGATTGGATGAGTAGTTAACTCAACCATGGTAAAGGTGGCACTTTAGGATATTTTCAAGGTTATGGTTACCTTGAAAATACATTTGAGCTTTAATCCTAAAAGATTTTAGGATGTGCCAATATTATTTGAGAAGTTTGATAAAATGATTAAATTGACACAATTTAGTTTTAGAGATTAGTTTGCCATTTTGGGTTTTTGGCACACTAGGAAGATTAGTGATAATATGGCAAAATATAATTAATTATATCAAATGGCAATTAATATTAAAATTTAGGTATACTTATACCTATATTTTTTACTTGCCATGATTTGTTTGCCATATGCCATGACATGACACCATGTTTATGTTCTATCATTTATATGTCATGAGTATGCTTAGGGATTAAGGATAAATGTCATGTGTTTTTAGATTTCATATTATGCCATGACATCATGATCATTGGCCATGCTTAATTATTACTATTATTATGCCATGATCATTTCATGCATTTAATTGATTAAAATTGATATAAGGACTATGGCATGACCTGAAGTCCCATTTATAAGGGAATTAAGTAGGGTTACCTAGGAAATGCATGAAACCCTAGATTAAATGAACCAAAACCCACATCTCACATCCAATTGACATGTATGTGTATTTATACACCCTTGATACATGTGAGATGCTAGGATATGAGTTAAGTTCAAGGTGCTTAGTTTTTGCATCTAGTTGAACCCAAACTCATTTTAACTCAACATATGGATCATTGGGAAAGCTTGTGTACAAGTCATGTGCATAGAGCCCAAGGAATATGATCCAAAATAAGGTTTTGAAAATATTTTAAAATCATTTTGAAAAACCTTAGTGAAGTATATCTCTTGATAGCAATCACCATTGATGAGATTGATACAAAGTGAACTTAAACTTTAAAGTTTTTAGTCACTTTTGGATTTTGTATCAATTTCTCTATTTCATGGTAAAAATATTTTTTCAAAAATTTTCACCGATTGTATGTGTGATAAGTAATGTACGTATCAAGTTTCGTGATTTTTTGATTTACGTAGAATTACTTATGAATTTCCAAAAGTCGAGTCTAATATATGAAAATTCAATTATAAAATTTTTATGATCACGAT
Source organism: Wurfbainia villosa (assembly GCA_025175895.1). Taxonomy (NCBI): domain Eukaryota; kingdom Viridiplantae; phylum Streptophyta; class Magnoliopsida; order Zingiberales; family Zingiberaceae; genus Wurfbainia; species Wurfbainia villosa. The sequence goes on along the minus strand of CM045995.1, from coordinate 7,490,016 downwards.
CGACCCCGATCGATGGCATACGATCGATGTGAGTATCGATCATCATCGTTGTTTGCCGTGCGATCGATGGACACATCACGATCGATAGCCGAGTAGTCGACTGTCAATACTGATTTCGGGAAAACTAAGTTTGTTTAACCCGATTTCAGCTGCGGTTAAGGTCCCTAACCACTCCTAACCCTAGGATATGCTTTGGGAAGCATGATGAAGGGTGAAAATCCATTCGATATGAATTAGGAGAGGTGTTTAGGGTTTGTATCAATTTTAAGGTGTTGGGAAGTTCAATGTTGAATTTCTAACCTTCATTTTGATAGCTTAGAGTTCCTACTGGCTTAGGGACTTCCCAAGGACATTGTTGGTGCAATGGTCAAGGGGGAGCAAACCTTTAGGGGGAGTTATCCATCTTGGGATGATGGATGTGTTTTTCTCCTTGAAGAGGAGAGGTTATTGGGAAAGTATCATCAATTGGGAAAATTGATGGGCTCTTGATACCCAATTTGGAAATTGGGAGAGTGAATAGGATTGCCTCTCTTGAGTGATATGGGACTTATCACTAGGAAGATGGTAGGCATCCTAGATATTTTTAGACCAAGGGGGAGATTGTAAGATCTCATTGAAACATGAGACATTGACCTCCTTGGAGAGAAGACATTTTTTGATGTTAGTCAAAAAGGGGGAGAATGTTTAGGGGAGAACATTTGGAGAATGTTTAAGATTACCAATTTGGGATAATTGGTAAGGGATTTGAGTTAGTATTCTAACTCAATGATTTGTTTGGTTTTTGTCAAACATCAAAAAGGGAGAGATTGTTGGTGCAATCGGCCCAGGTCACGATTGACTAGGACTCGAGTTTGACTCGAGTGATGTTTTGATGTTCGACAAAAATATATGACAATGTAATTGTTATGGGAAAGTCCAAGTCTTGGGTACTTGGCATGGAAAGTCCAAGTGGGACACTTGGCATTTGGTAAAGTCCAAGTCTTGAGTACTTGGCATGGAAAGTCCAAGTGGGACACTTGGCACATGAAAAGTCCAAGCATGGGTCTTGGCAATGTAAAGGTCCAACATTGGTTGGCAAGGGAAAGTCCAAGCATGGTCTTGGCATTTGAGAAGTCCAACATGGGTTGGCAAGGGAAAGTCCAAGCTTGAGTCTTGGCATGAGAAGTCCAAGGGGTTTGATATTGGCTACATAAAGTCCAAACGGGAGTCTTGGCAGCATAAGTCCAATGGTTGGCGGCGTAAAGTCTAAGCGGAGTCTTGGCGGCGTAAGTCCAATGTGCCTTGGCGGTGTAAACATCGTTAGCATGACATAGCCGATGGAAGCACCTGAAGGCTAACGCGATGGATGAACAAGTCATGGATGACTTGGAGGGATCCGAGAGGCGTGAGGCTGATGGAGGTGGCTAGAAGGCTTAGGTCTAGGCTAAGGGTGGTCTAGCAAGTATGGGGGCACTATACTTGGGATAAAACCTCATGTTTGAGGTGTGCCAGTCGACTGGTGCCATGTGGCAGTCGACTGGACCGAGTCAACTAGGGTTTGATCAAGTGTCCTAGCGATCATTGCCGGAGGATGGCGATCGACTAATGGATCGTCGCGGATCGACTGATTGCATGATCAGTCGACTGGTGCTCGGGAATTCGGCCACAGAGTGTAGTCTCACTCGACCGCTGGGACCAGCAGTCGAGTGAGGACACCATTAGTCGACTGATGGGTTTGATCAGTCGACTGATGGTAGATCCGTTGGATTTATCCAGCGTGGATCTAGCCGTTGTCTCACGACAATAGTGGCATCAGTCGACTGATGGTCCCGAGCAGTCGACTGATCGACTTTTTCCAGCACAGGTTGAAGCTTTATAAGGAGCTCGTGATGGAGGAATTTGGCATCGATTTCTTGGATGTCTTGAGGCGATTTGCTGTTGCAAATCAGGGTCTTCAACCACGATTCAAGCGATCAACAAGCAAGCAATCCAAAGGCATTTGTAAAGTTGTTTTCTTTACTAGTTTTGCATTGTATTATTGTATATTGCTTGTATTCATCTCTTATTGTTGTAAGGGGTTTCTCCGCCTCCGACTTGTGTCGAGAAGGAGTGTTTTATAGTGGTGTGTGATTGGCATCGCTAGGGTTCGTACGAACCCGATCCGTGGAGTAGGAACCGTGCAGTTCCGAACCACGTTAAACAATTATGTTCATGTGTGATTGTTTATTTCGTTATTGTATTATTTCTTTTTCTGCTGCGTACTAACGAAATTGTAGAGACGATCACGATCGAATTCCATCAACAAACGAACACGCGCTATTCACCCCCTCTAGCCATTACAAAGATCCTAACACTTATCAGAGGCTAGGATTCAATTCCAATTGTCTGCACCTGGCACACCCCAGCAGAATGGTGTAGCAGAGCGAAGGAATAGGACTCTTATAGAGATGGTTAGATCGATGATGAGTTATTCTGAGTTGCTAGATTCGTTCTGGGGATATGCTCTAGATACGACGGTGTACATTCTGAACTTGGTTCCATCTAAATCACTGCCTTCTACTCCCACAGAATTGTGGACAGGGCGAAAGCCTAGTCTAAGACATATTCGGATTTGGGGGAGTCCAGCACATGTGCTGAAGGCAGATGCTGGTAAGTTGGAACCTCGTACAGAAGTATGCATATCTGTTGGCTATCCTAGAGGAACGAAGGGTGGTTTGTTTTATAGTCCTAGAGATCAGAGGGTGATCATTAGCACAAACGCCAAATTTCTAGAGGAAGACTATGTGATGAGCCACAAGCCCAAGAGTAAAATTGTTCTGGAGGAATTAAAAGGGGAAGTCACTTCTTCAGTACCACCGGTACAAGAGGATATACCACAAGTCAATAAACCACGTGTCACAGAGGATACACAGGTGATACCTCATCGTAGTGGGAGGGTTGTGAGACAGCCTGATAGATTCATATTCTTGGGAGAATCTTTTGATTTTGTCTCTGACGAACATGAACCTGATCCCTGGACATATGACGAGGCAATCCAAGATAAAGATGCAGCATCTTGGCAAAGTGCAATGAATACTGAGATTGAATCTATGGATTCAAATCAAGTTTGGGAGCTAGTAGAACCACCCGATGGTGTAAAAACCATTGGATGCAAGTGGATCTACAAAAGAAATAGAGGAATAGATGGGAAGGTTGAGACCTTCAAAGCGAGGCTTGTTGCGAAGGGATATACTCAAAAAGAGGGTATCGATTATGAGGAGACCTTTTCACCGATAGTCATGCTTAAGTCTATCTGGATTCTCTTATGCATTGCAACTCATATAGATTATGAGGTGTGGCAGATGGATGTCAAGACAGCTTTCCTTAATGGAAGTCTTGAGGAAAACATCTATATGAAGCAACCAGAGGGATTCATTGCGAAAGGAAAAGAGCATCTTGTATGTAAGCTTAATCGGTCCATTTATGGATTAAAGCAAGCTTCGAGGTCTTGGAACATTCGATTTGATGAAGTGATCCAGTCTTATGGATTTATTCAAAGTCCAAATAAGTCTTGTGTATACAAGAGATGTGACGGAAACGTAGTGGTATTTCTTGTACTATACGTAGATGACATTTTACTGATTGGCAATAATATCAAGGTGTTATCGGACATAAGGGTATGGTTGTCCAAACAGTTTGATATGAAAGACTTGGGAGAAGTGGGACACATCCTTGGGATCAAGGTTATAAGGGATCACAGGAAAAGGATGTTGTGCTTATCCCAAGCTTCATACATAGACACGATTATGGATCGTTTTAGCATGTAAAACTCCAAGAAAGGTTTTCTACCTTTCATGCATGGAGTTCCTTTATCTAAGGAGATGTGTCCTAGAACATCTGAGGAGATAAAGGAGATGAAGGTGGTTCCTTATGCTTCGGCAGTAGGAAGCCTCATGTATGCGATGTTATGTACGAGACCATATATCTGCTTTGACGTGGGCATGGTCAGCAGATATCAGAGTAATCCAGGACAGGGACATTGGACTGCGGTAAAATATATATTGAAGTACCTGAGAAGGACTAGGGATTATATGCTAGTTTACTAGGCAGACCAATTACTCCCTGTGGGTTATATGGATTCCGACTTCCAATCAGATAGGGATAACAGTAAGTCTACCTCAGGTTTTGTGTTTACTTTGGGAGGTGGAGCCATTGTATGGAGGAGTGTCAAGCAGAAATGCGTGGCGGACTCTACCATGGAAGCTGAGTATGTGGCAGCCTCTGAGACAGCCAAAGAAGTTGTGTGGCTTAGGAACTTTCTGATGGACTTGGATGTGATTCCTGGTTTGCCCAGAACTATCATAATTTATTGTGATAATAGTGGTGCAGTTGCAAACTCGAAGGAACCACGAGCCTATAAGGCATGTAAACACATAGAGCGCAAGTACCACCTGATACGAGAAATCGTAAAGGAGATAGAAGGTGTTGTCGCCTAGATTGCATCAGAGGATACCCTAGTAGATCCTTTCACGAAGGCCTTTCTAGCGAGAGCTTTTGATAGGCATATGGAAGAAATGGGAATCAGATGTATGGCAGTATGAGGACAGCATAGTCTTTTAGTATAAGTGGGAGATTGTTGGGATGTATACTGAAAAGTCTATCTTTTGTATAAACATCTTTATTTTTTAAAATAAGAATCATATGATCATTATTTGTATATTTATGGCTATGCATATTGTCTAATACATTACATTGTAGATAACATGGTGTGTGGTGTCACATGGGAGATCATGTTATCGGCTCTTTGTAAAGTATAAGTAAAGTCTCACAACCTAGATGGCTTTGGACAAACCATTGGTATGGTTGTAGTGTGATTTGGTATTGGTTTGTCTTGACCATAGAATCACACTAGTGCACTTTGTGTGTATTGAGCAGGACCGACTTAGAGGTGATTCGATTTATTGCTGACTACATAATCGAATCGGACCTCAGATATTATTTTGTACATGCTCTTAATTCCGATATAATAACGGGCACATATACTTAGTATTCATTTCTTTGATTTACCAATGGGCGAGATTTATAGATTAAATCGATAGGCTCGGTAAGTTGGGAAATGATATTATTTATATGGTGTGTCGTTGATTATAGGAGGAAACCGTGTCCTATATATTAGGATGATGATGTCCCCTTGAGGAGCTCATAAGGTTCATCATGTAAACCCTGTAGGTGGACTTGGTCTGGCATGATGATAAGGTTGAGTGGTACTACTCATGGAGTTAGATGTTGATTAATTAATGGTCAGTAAATTAATTAATCGACAGACATTCGAGATCTTAAACACGGGGAGAAAATGTACAAATAATATATGGAGCCCATATTAACTTATGGGGGTTGGTGAGGTAGATAAATTATAATCCTCTAGTGGAATGGATAATCATTAATGGATCGGACTTTATGTGAGCTTGATCCATTGAGTGGCCAAGATCCAACTCCTCCTCATGGTCCCTATTGTAGGCTATTAATACCTCATGAAGCTTAGATCCAATGGATGAAAACAAAACTCTAGATCCAATGGTAGAGATTAAATCTCTAGATCCGACGGTTGAGATTAAATCTCTAGATCCGACAGTTGAGATTAAATCCCTAGAACCAATGGTGGAGATTAAAAGGAGGGATGAACCTAACTCTATAAATATGGGATGATGGCTTGGGCGGCAACACACACTACAAAAAAAAACCCTTTAGAAGCGGTTTTAAAAAGCCTTTAGAACCACTTATCAACCACTTCTAAATAATTAGAATCGGTTTTTAACCGTTGTAGATAATGGCGATGCTAAAGACAACCGAAGCGGTAAAATAAACCGGTGGTTCAAAATAAAGAGCCACTTGTGTTGGAGACCTTTAGAATCGGTTTTTAACCGGTTCTAAAGAGTTTGCAACCGCTCCTATTGTACAAACATCACAAACACTTGTGACCGCATCTATAAACATACATTTTAAAAGCGGTTAAAACCACTCCTAATGTGTCTGTTTGTCGATGTAATAAATAGAGTTTTAGGAGCGGTTTTAACCGCTCCTAATGTGTTTGTATGGTGATCCAATAAACAAAGGTTTAGGTGCGGTTAAAAACCGCTCCTAATGTATATATATCTCAAGCATAATTTTAGAAGCTTGGTACGATTCTATAATCATATTTTTAAGAGAGATTATAAGCGCTTCTAATATCGAGTTTTAACAATGATCTCATATCATATTGATACAATACCAAATTAAATCAATTTACAATATTCACATTTCACTTCACAAAACAAATTTATTGTATTATCAAACTAACACATAATATTCATGTTTAAGTTCAAAATGTTAATACATCTCATTAACATTTTACTCCACACTACATTTTACTCCACAAAAATAAATAAATTAAGTGCACGCAAACAACAATGACATGGGATCCACAACCAAGAATGCCATGAAACCAGTGGTGCTCAAGGATAAGACATCTGCATCGATAATTAAGTGCACATGAACCTCGGCTTTCCATCCTATTCAGTTTGAGCTTCAGAAACCCGAGGAATGCGTGCAAGAAAGCGGGAGAATGTAACATGACATCGTGGCCGGATGAGGGTCGCCGTGGAACCAATGGAGATAGTATCTATACCTTCAGCGAGACCTTAGACATGCCATATTGGTTAAATGACATCAGAGAGGATGCGAACGAAAGCTCCCTATTTCAACAACACTTGGATGATTATTTCCGTGTTGATGATTACCTGCAAGATGCTACTCAAGAAAGGTGAGTGAAATCATTTTAATTCCAAAGATCTATCTAATTCGCTTTCATGGATGTAAATTAAAACGCTCGCCACACAATCTATTGAGTTTCTTTTAGACTTCAAGATCTCACAAGAGACAATACCAACAAAATTTCACAAGATTGTCAAGTACTAAACTCGTAGTAATCTCATCCAAAACTCAATTTTTGCATATGGGTTTCTTGGTTTTCCTTTGTGCCTTGGATCTGGAGAAGTAGAATATGGAGGAGAATGATAATGGCAGGGAGATAGACAATTTTTGACAAAGGGCATCTCATCACAGCTCCATCAAATTGATTTGGACTTAGAGAAACTTAAATTTGTGAAGAAATCATGTACCACATAAATTGGTTTTCTATAGTATAAAATGGCAAGCTCAAGCCACGTTGAATGTACCCAGACATTGAAATTTTAGACATTGACCTAGTTATTCTCCTAGTGTTTCCTTCCAAGATCACCTTGTCTCCAAAATTAGCAATCGCTTTGTTCCATTAAGATTCTCCTTGGTGTCCTTTTGCTCGAATGTACCACATCGATACTTACAATGTAACTGAATCTGTGAATTCTTAACAACTTCAGAGCATATGATGTCGTAATCTCTTTGATCATCTTTTTGGTGATTAGTAATTGTAGCTACATCAGCATGTTCTTTATGAAAATACTCCTTAGAAATGCAAACTTCACGTGCTGAAGGAGTGGGAAGAGGAAATGAAATTCCAGGAGCAAAATGCTTGCTTTTCAACTCTGTAATAAAACAAAATTATTATGTGAGATACTTACAAGAAGATAACTATATGCTAAAATGTCAAGAGCTCATTCAAGCTAGTGCATTATAAAACATTCAAGTTAGTGCATCACAAAACAACCATAGCAAAAAAAAACAAAATAAATCCTAGCCACTGAATCCTTATTTCAAGCAGTTAGGTATCTGGATCTAATTCCCATGTCACAAGATAAATTCCCAATGTAGACCTAGAATAAGTCTATTAGTGGATAAAAATCCATGTATAGACCTAGACATAAATTTCAATGTCTGGTCATAGTATAGAACCTTCACCTGTATAAGATTATGAAATAAATCACATCTCAATGGGCACTTTTCAGAAAAGCAATTTTCAGAACAAAAAATCTCAGATCAAATAAAATCAGAGTCAGCTTTAACAAGGGGAAAAAGGAATGCACTTCACTACTAAAAATTCATATAATATTATCGGTGTCCATATACTTGATATAATGTAATATCATCAATTCATATAATTCTGAAAATCCTATACCTGATATAATGTTTACATGAAAAATGAAACAAAGTAATTAAATAAAACACAAGAACAGGCTAATTCTATCTAGTTCGCCAAAATTGATTCAAATCCTAGTTTGTTGAACTACAATATTGTTCTTCAGAGGCAAGTTAACCCCATTTCATAGAAAACAAATTATTAGTTAAAAATCATTTCAAACATTGTGGCAGTGCAATACTGCCAAAAGGAGTTGGGTTCAGATATGGCAAGTATAGAAACATATGTATTTAAAAAATAAAAATATTAAATACTCTAATAGAAACATATGTATTTAAAAACCAACCTCAACGATTGCATTCAAAATTCTCTCTAGTCATCTGGTTCTGGTGATGGGGAGGATCTATATCTATTTTCTTCCGCAGTCGATGGAAATTATTGTTGCATAATATTTGTAAATATAGCTGCCATCTACAAAAATAAATAAATTTGATATCATGTACTTAATTATAAAAATACTTTTTTGCCTTTATTTTGTTTGTGTGAGAAATGTTATTACTTGTGCCGGTAAAAATTCAGGTCCACGAGAGCCCCCAGCACTTCCAGACATCATATTTAGCATTACTCGTGCAAAATTTTGAAACTGATTATTTTCTTGCATCTGTCTTCTCATCTCCTCTATTTCCGTCTGTCGTTGTGCTTCTCGCAACTCCATTTCTTTAATTTTCTCTCCCATTTCCCTAAATTTATCTGTTAAATCTGAATTAGAGTGATAATCTTGCCAGTACATTGAGTTGCGTTTACATTGCTCTGGGAACACTTGGCTAGGTAACGCACCAGCTCCTAAACATCTAACTCGACCAGAGTGCTCGGGTCCAAGAACCTCACTATATAAAAAACATAATTAAAGTTGAACCATATTTAACTTCTATAAAAAAATAAATTAAATTATAAGTAAATTGTTACCGAAATGCCTCCTCGTGTACTTCTATTGGTTGTGTTCCTTCAGGTTTATCTTGGAGGTGACGATCCACAGCCTCTTTAAGTAAATTCTAACAAGAAAATAAAATGTTAATAGAATGAAAAAAAAATTAAAAGCCAACTTAATGAGTAAAATATATTATTCTTACCTCAACTCGTATTGCCTCATCGTCAATAGGAGCACCTCCTTTCTTTTTACTTCTTCGACTTAATTGTTGTATTTCAATACGACTCGGTTTTCTGCCATTCTCTTGAGACTAACAGGGTAATAAATTCACATTTAACACCAAGGATAAGAGAATTAAAGTTTAAAACAATAAATGAGCAGTGAGAAACTAACTGTAAAGAAGAAAAAAAATAATTTTGATTCTTACAAACTTATATTCCAACGATGGAATACTAGTGCGTCCTTGTGCATGGGTCCCTTTCTTTTTGTTTGCATTTTCTCTATTGATTTTTGAAGTTCTCTGACACAAAAATTTATAATAAATTATAACATCTATAAACATATGTAAAAAACAATTAATACTAATTGTACCTCAGTAGACTTCCAATAGTTACATAAAACTTCTCAAGTTTAAAATGTCAACCCATGAGGAATGGGTCGTATTGCAACAAGCTCTTCTAGTGGAGTATTAGAATCATAAGATGTAGCTTTCACTTCAGTCCTCCACCGTCTCCATGCGGTTCCCATCATTTGCATTATAACTTTTCTATGGCGATTGGGGATACAGAAACGTGCCTATAAACAAAAAATTAAATATGTGCATGCTATAAATTCAAATTTGAAATTAACACTTGTCAACTTACAGAACAAGGTCCCATGCATCATTCAAGCGATTTGTCGCATTTTTCTCCAATCTAAAAGTTTAGAGGCAACACAAGTCCATTCCGTGCAATAGTCCCAATAAAATTTGCAAGTGTCTGCTTGTAAATCACCGTAAGGTTGTCCCCTTTCATTGAATTTCACTACTAGCACATGATCAGGATGTAAAGCATGAATATCTCTCATAATAGTCTTTCCACGTCTTCTTTGTTGAGCTTGGGATGAAGACATGGCCTCATTTTCCTCTGAAAAATATAATTTTCACTTGGTGTTGCAAAAACTAATCACTATTCATATCCAAAAAAAAATTTCACCATGCTCATTAACCTCATGATTTTGTGTATCATTTTGTATCTCTAATGGTGAATGGGATGTTGTGTCTTGTGATTCATTTTCATCATCAACTCTTCTATTAATTGATTCTTCTCCCTAGATCGCCTTTGACTATTTTGGAGTAAGCTTTGATTCTTTGTTTTCCATTTTCGAAAGTTACCTAAAAATAATATAGAAATCAGTTACAAACTAATAGAAAAATTATCCTATTTCCCATTGCATAGGTAGCATAAGAGTAGCATATAATATGGTAAGCTAAACAAACTAATAAGAAATCAAAGTGACAACAATTGAAAGATTGGCAAAAAGGTGAAAAGCATAATCAACCTGGTGATATTTTCATGATGAACAATTAACAAAATCTATAGTTAATAAAATGTGAGCACACACACCCACTAAGGATGAAAGTTTATACCAACAATCCAAATTTGAACTGAGCATCTCCAACAATGATAAGCAACAATCCAAATTTGAACTGAGCATCTCCAACAATGATAAGCAACAATCCAAATTTGAACTGAGCATCTCCAACAATGATATTTATCAATGTTGATTGTGTTTTCCTCCCTCATCCTTGCTTGTCTTGTATTTTTCTTAGAATCAGGCATAGAAATTTTAAGTTATAGTCCATCAAAGCTATCACCAATGATTGTTGTGAATTGGTTGAGAAACACATATTCACCAAAAATTTTCAAACATAAATGTTATTCTACCAGTCCCTCAGTTCAGTGGTAGATATAATATCTAAGAGGCATTGCATGCAAAAGTTATGCATCGTCATATTACCTATACACAATGTTTAAGTCCACTAAGCAAGGCAACAATTGTTGGATCGAAAAGCGTCGCTAGAGGGGGGGTGAATAGCGATCGAAAATCTTTCATTCGTAATCGTTCGTTAAGGCACGAGTAAGCGAGTAAGCAGCGGAAAATAAAATGACACATTTATTTTACTTGGTTCACAACCCGGCGGTTGCTACTCCAAGGCCCTATCGGTCCTAGACCGCGTACGGAGGGCAAAGCACTATAACGTCTCCTCCTCGTTGGAGGTAGGAGACAACGATCACAAAACCAAATATACGAGGATGAGGCAACAAGCCTACCTCACCTCGTTATGAAGAAAAACAAAGAATACAATATCAAAAATATTACGACGAAGAAGATTGGAACTTGTGTCGATCGGCGCTATGACGGTGTTGGAGCATTGGCGCCAGTAGAGCACTTGATGAATAAAATTGATGTTATTTGGAGATGAATCCTCCTCCTTTTATAGACTTTAGCCTCTGAATTTGTCTCCTATTTCTTTGGAATGGATCATGAATTTTTCCAAATTTTTATCGCTGGCGGCCGCTACAACGTTATCCGCTTTGACCTAGCGCAAAGTCGAATCGCCGCCATCACCGATCGATGTCCCATCACCGATCGATGGGCATCACGATCGCCCATGTCCAAATGATCACGCCTTGGCTACTTCGCAGCAAGAGGTTAGCTCGGAAAATGATAAATACGACGGTTTCTAACCGTCCGATCTCGACCTAGACCTTCCACAGGAAGTCTTAGTCGAATCGTCGCCTACGGTCGTCCCCGTACAGAGGACACGACCTTACAATCTCTCACTCACACGAGCTTACCTCGATAGTAGCTCTCGCTTCCGGCTTTCCACTGATTCCTTCGGCCCCCTCCAAGTCACTCGAGTGTCACCCGACCACCACGGGCTTCCTCCGTGTCGCTAGCCTTCACCCCACTTTAATACTTTTTCAGTACACTGATAGCTCGTGAGATAATGATATAAACTTAACTTTGTGTCTTTGCCATAATCAAAACACAGTTCGATTATCTAGTGCCCCGCACCAACAATCTCCCCTTTTGATCTATGGCAAACCAACACAAAGTTAAGGAAAATTAAAGCATAAAACCAAGATAGTAAATGATGAATGTCATTTTCAAAAACTCCTCAACCAAAACTCCCCTTAACCCTAGGTGAGTGTTGAAAGAAATAATTTAATTTTCAAAATTAAATTTTATGTTACTCCCCTTAACTTTTGCTCTTCTCCCCTTTGCCATAAATCAAAAAAATTTTTTTGGGGTTTTTGTATAAAATAGGGTTTGAAAACAATATCGTATATGCATGCATCTAGATAAATCAAATATGAGTCCAAGCATACGCCTAGCAAGAGTTAGATAGATTGGTCTGAGGTGTGCCCTCTCGCACTAATAATCTAAAGATTTATAATATAACCTTTAGGTTAGTTTGCTCTCCTTAGTCAAATATATGAAGTATAAGAGATGTAGGGGCGCTAAACTTTGGCCTAAGAGTTGTTAAGTACAATAGTTGAGAAAATAGGTAGTATTTCAAGAGATTGTTTTAAGTATATTTCAATTATCCTTAACATCTCACCCATTCTATGTGTCTTTAATTTGTTCACCCTTATATGTTTTGTGAGATGATTTTAAAATTAAGTTGATTAAGTGCATTTAGGTTCAAGTAATTTTATGTTAGATTTGGATTTGACCTAGGCTTGTCAAGTTTACCTTTTCAAGATCATGGCTTTGTCGTGGCGAGGCACAGGGGCCTTCTTTTATCGGATCATCGACCACTTCCTTAGACAAAGCCATTTTCAAGAAAATGATGACTTGACTCACCTAAGACTATTTCCTAGTCTAATCGAAAAGAGGCTCCCGAGGCTCAATCTTTCAAGGATTTTAGTTGGTTATGTACGTGTTCTAAGTAAGTTCACAAGTTAACAAAATTCTAAGCATGCAATGGTTTTGCTAAGTAAGCGGGTATACTATTTTAGTGTTAGCTCCTCTGACCATTGAACCAATATGGTCTATTCAAATAATGAACTTGATCCTGGGGAATCCAAACCTTGTTAGTCCTTATATGTGAATTTAATAAAACCTTTGGGACCCATGCTTGGACTCTTTGATGACTACGATTTACGATAGACATATAAGACCTATTCGTAGTCTTTGACTTAAATCCGAGTCCGGCTTTGTTGTACACGGCTCTTTGGGTTCCAAGTAGTCGATTAAGGTTCTTAGATCCCAATGTGAACCTTTCCAACCTAGCCTCAACCTCTTGAACTCGTTCTTTCAAGAGAGAATTCTCCTCCTCAAGTTTTTCAATTTGGGTTGAGTTTCTCTCTTGAACTTGACTAGTTGAAGAGGTTAGAGTAGCCTCTTGCTTGAGGGTTTCAACCTCCTCAAGTAACGACTCAACCCTAGACTCGGACTTAGTTAATTTCCTAGACAAAAACTTAACCGTATTATGTAAAGTATTAAATAAAGTTCGACTCACTTTAAGGGTATCTTTTGAACCGGATGCGTATTCGTGGCTTGACTTGAAGGTAGCTTCGTAGTCCGAGTCATCCTCAGGTTCTGACTCAAGTTCAGGTTCGGTCTCCGTGTCTGATTCAAACGATTTCGCCATGAAAGCTATGTCTTCTTTGTTGTCCCAAGTTGCATGGAAGGCTTTCCTTGCTCCCTTTTTCTTTTGGTTCTCATTCTTCAATTTCCTCCTTTCTTGTCAAACTATTCTCCGCACAATGTTGACTATTATGGCCTCCTCTTCGGATTCGGATTCGTCTTCGGGTTCGAGTTCATCTACTTGCCTAGTAGGTGGCTTGCTTCTTTGTCCTGCAAGTAGAGCAATACCTCTCTCGGCCCGGATCACGTTAGTTTGCTCATGAAGTTCAAACTCGGAAAATAATTCATCTAACCTAAGCTTCGATAGGTCCTTAGAGACCTTGTAGGCATCGACCATGGATGTCCACAAGGTAGTCCTAGGAAATGAATTAAGAACGTACCTTAGTAGGTCACGGTTTTCGACCTTGTGTCCGATGGTGTGTAGGCCGTTGACAATGTCCTGGACGTGGGCGTGTAGTTGCGTTGCCGTCTCGTGTTCCTGCATCTTGAGGTTATACAACTTATTGAAAAGAAGGTCACATTTACATACCTTAGCATCGGACGTTCCTTCGTGTAGCTCGATTAATTTATTCCATAGGTCCTTGGCGCTAATGAATGGTCCGATGCGGTTGAGTTCCTCCTTGGACAAGCTGCATTGCAATATTTGGGTTGCTCTTGCATCGGCTTCGATTTGCCTCTTGGTTGCATTTGTCCACTTGTTGAAATCCAAGGGTTCTCCTTGATCATTGATGGGTAAATCAAAGCTGGTTTGGATTATTATCCAAGTCTCGACTTGTGTTTTCAAGAAACACTCCATCCGACCTTTCCAATAACGGAAATCATCTCCGTTAAAGAACGGAGGTCGGGTGGTGCTATATCCCTCAATGTGAGCCATTAAGTATCTTGCAAAACACAAATAAAAACCAAAGAGAATTCCAAGACTTGGTCTTGGATTAGTAATGCGGAAAATAATAGGAAAAAAACAGAAATAAATAAGGAGGATAAGAAACTAACAAAAATTTGAAACTTACGACCTTCGATGTCCCCGAAAGGGTACTAAACGTTGGATTTTGGGGCTGGAAACAGCTTGTTACGGGGGTAAACCCCCTCTAAGAAGTGTAGATCTTTCAGAGAGCTTCGATTTGGTGGGTAGATCGTTTCGTGAGTCCACTTGTAGCAAAAGTTATGCTCGTTTGATCGTGAGGTACTCCGAAGATCGTTAGGTACTCCGAAGGAGATTAGTACTTGCAAAAACACAACAAAAAAACTATGTACCAAGACTTGGTCTTGGATTAGTAGTGCGGGAAACAAAATATAAGAAATATATGAATCAAAAAATACGAAAAGAAAACCAAAACGTGCTAGATTGGTAGTTTCACCAAATCTTAGCGCCCCCGCTCTGATACCAATTGTTGGATCGAAAAGCGTCGCTAGAGGGGGGGTGAATAGCGATCGAAAATCTTTCGTTCGTAATCGTTCGTTAAGGCACGAGTAAGCGAGTAAGCAGCGGAAAATAAAATGACACGTTTATTTTACTTGGTTCACAACCCGGTGGTTGCTACTCCAAGGCCCTATCGGTCCTAGACCGCGTACGGAGGGCAAAGCACTATAACGTCTCCTCCTCGTTGGAGGTAGGAGACAACGATCACAAAACCGAATATACGAGGATGAGGCAACAAGCCTACCTCACCTCGTTATGAAAAAAAACAAAGAATACAATATCAAAAATATTACTTGAATCGCCGAGAAGAAGATTGGAACTTGGCGTCGCGTCGGCGTTATGACGGTGTTGGAGCGTTAGGCGTTGTAGGAGCACTTGATGAATAAAATTGATGTTATTTGGAGATGAATCCTCCTCCTTTTATAGACTTTAGCCTCTGAATTTGTCTCCTATTTCTTTGGAGCGGATCATGAATTTTCCAAATTTTATCGCTGGCGACCGCGTCAAAGCGTTATCCGTTTTGACCTAGCGCAAATCGAATCGTCATCATCGATCGATGCCTCCCATCGGCCGTGATGGGCATCGATCGCTCCATGTCCGGCCGATCGCCATTGGCCACTTCCTGCAGCAAGAGGTTAGCTCGGAAAATGATAAATACGATGATTTCTAACCGTCCGATCTCGACCTAGACCTTCCACAGGAAGTCTTAGTCGGATCGTCGCCTACGGTCATCCCCGTAAAGAGGACACGACCTTACAATCTCTCACTCACACGAGCTTACCTCGATAGTAGCTCTTGCTTCCGGCCTTCCACTCGATTCCTTCGGCTCCCTCCGAAGTCACTCGAGTGTCACCCGACCACCACGGCTTCCTCCGGGTGTCGCTAGCCTTCAGCTCCAGCTTTAATACTTTTCTGTACACTCGATAGCTCGTGAGATAACGATATAAACTTAACTTTGTGTCTTTGCCATAATCAAAACACAGGTTCGATTATCTAGTGCCCCTGCACCAACAACATTGTGATGCATGAAAAAAGTTTCTCCATGATATATTAGAGGGAAATAAAATTTCTTTTGAGAAATTTCTCATAGCCTATAAAAAGAAAAAAGATATGACTAATACATTTATTAATTAGTAAGGATTGTACTTAAATATGACATACAAATTTTATTAAAAAAACAAAACAATGCATCAAAACAATTATGTATTATAATGAAAGAATTCCAATTTTTTTTAATAAAAGAAACTAAATAGAAGAATACATTGTCAATCTTTCTAAAAATAATTAATTTCTAGGTAGTAAATTTGTTATGTGTCTATACAAGATTAAGATATAAATGATCCGTACAAAGTATAGATAAACATGCACATATAATAAGATCAACAATAATTACACACCTAAAAGTAAGATTAAGAGGACATAATAAGAAAAGAAGGCAAAGAAGGCTATAGTTACATTCTTCCTTGGAGATTGGAATTCTTTTGGATAAAATTTAACTTATTAGATTTGTTAAGTTGGAGACAGAATTGTAGAAATTGCAATGTTCATTTTTTGGATCTGAGTGGGAGCAATGACCAACATTGAAAAATTTGGAAGCAGTGGAATTGTTGAAATTATTAAAATTTGAGAGTCGATGTGGGCCGAAGAAATAATAACTTCTTGAGTGAGAGTTTAGAATGAGAGTTAGTGCCAAAAGGAGAAGGTCAAGTTGGCAAAGTCAAGAGATAGAATGTGTATATGGCTATATGGGGCAAAAGACACAAGGGATTTGACAGATAAAACATTTAACATATATATGATAATGTTTTCATCGCAATTGTCCTCACTCGCCGGAAGGTAGATCCACTAGTACCTCTTTTACTGGAACAATATTGCATTGTTATATGAGCATACCTTATATTTTTCTAAAATGTTTTCTCAAATTATACAATTATCTGATTGAATAAACTTGTTGTAAGTCACATAGCCTTGGATGATGGATAAAAATGCTATCCTACTCCCATGTCCTTACCATTAAATGGAGAAGCTAACTAATATCCTATTTATTTACATGGTCACTTCTTATTTATGGTAAGTATCCATAAATTCTTTAAGAGGATCTATGGAAAAATGAGAAGTATTGTGTTTTCCACTTTTAATTTGTAGATGTTCTTGCACCATCATTTGTCCTTGTTGATAAATTCACCCCTAATAGCAACTACCGGGTCATGCAGGAGAAGTATTTAAAGATCTTGTTGGGAGTGCTTATTATGTTGCAAATTTTGAGAAGACATGAGCATCTCCAACAATGATAAGCAAGCTTATTGAGCCACGATCAACATTGTTCAAGTTTATTAGAGAAAACACAATGAACAAAGCTCAATCAAACTTAAAGTTGAGTATTCAAGCTTGTTTATTAAAAGCTTCTCATGGCATGGTGTAGGCATATCCAACAATAATAAGTAGGCTTGTAACTAAGTAAAACCAAGCTCAACATTGTTCAAGCAATTTAATAGATAAAAACTGCAAGTTAAGCTCAATCAAGCTCAAAGGTATGTATTAAAGCTTGTTTACTAAAAAGGTTATCAACCCCTTCTAATGTTTTGAGTTCTTACCAAGCTCAGATAGATAACTTAAAATAACAGGATTTGTAAAAGAACATAAAGGAAATACAAACAATATCTATTACATATGTATACACAAATCTTTTATAAACACAGATATAACGAGCTTTTACGTGTTTTTTAAAAAACCTATTGAAACATAGAAATTGGGATATTCGCATTAGGAATTGATATAATGATCTAACTCAAATAAATCAACTTAAAACAAAACACACATAGAAAAATCCATCAATATCTATAATCAATAGGTCGATTTATTTCAACTTGTATAAACTTGAATAAGAACCACTTCGCGGCGCTTGTGAGGCTGGCCCGTGGGACAGCGCACGGTAGATGGTGGCCAAGTTGCGCAGCGGTGTAGGCGAACTACAGATGGACTTCAGCGAGCGGGACTTCAACCGGAGAGCGGATTGCGGTCGGGCCAATGCGGTGCGGACTGAGGAGATGATTGTGGAGACGAACTGCGGTCGGCGGTGAACTGAGGAGATGATTGTGGAGACGAAATGCGATCGGCGGCGAACTGAGGAGATGATTGCGAGACGGACAGCGGGCTCGTAAGGGGAAAGGAAGTTAGGTTTTTCCGAGATGGGAGACGGATTTCGGGAGCTTAACGCGAGACGGAGATATAGCCGCAGGAATACAAAAAAAAATTCGTCGAAGAAGAGGGAAACCGGTAACCTAAAGGATGACCTTTAGGAGCGGTCGAAAACCAGAACCTGAAAAATTGCCAATAGAATCGGTCCAAATATACCGCTTCTAAAGGTTGCCAATAACCTTTCGGTAAGAGAGGGAAACCAGTAAACCTTTAGGAGCGGGCGAAAACCACTCCTGAAATATTGCCTATAGAACCGGTCAAAATTTACCGCTTCTAAATGTTACCAATAGAACCGGTCAAAATATACTGCTTCTAAAGGTTGCCAATAACCTTTTGTAGGGCAACCGGTACCGGCCTTTAGGAGCGGTCAAAAACCGCTTCTAAAGGTTCCCAATAGAACCGGTCAAAAATGACCGCTTCTAAAATTTAATCAATTTTTGGTACCATTTTTTTCTAAATGGACGAAAAAAAGACAGTAGTGCTAATTAAAATCCAAGCCTATCAAATTCCGAAAATCTTCTTCTCATCTTGAAAAGAGTGGAAGAATCGTAAACTCATCTAAATCTGATAATGGAGAAAGAGCAAATTTGCAGTGTTCGAGTTGCAAATAATACGAACAATACAGTAACAAAAATAGAGGATGAAAATTTACTGAACATCTTCGAGAATTTCATAATTCTAAATATAGTTTCAACATAATGAAAGAAAATACAAAAATCAACCAAAGTATTCATCATCTGTTTCATTGTTCACAACCGGAAGAACCTCAACTATTGAACCCTCAATGTCAGTTCTAATTAATTCAACATCTACTTTATTTACATCACTTAATATCGATTCCATATTATATAAATTATTATGAATAAAACACATTGTATCCATATCATCTTCATTGCCAATGTTGTAATGTACGATCTCTTGGTGTGTGACGAATGGCACAATACCAATCCTCCTCCTTCGATCACGAACATAATAAACCATTTGAGCTTGCGTAGCCAAAATAAAAGGTTCATGCTCATCAAGTTCTCCGTATGTACCAAGCGTGAAAAATTCACCATTGTAAATCCAAATGGATCAATTTTCAAACCGTAATAGTGTTAATCCAATCACATCGAAAAGAACAATTCATCCACAACCACCATAATCAAGTGAGATGACATCGGTTAGTTGACCATAATAGATTGACTCATGATCATCATCATGCATGCACGCACCATGACTCGCTTATTTTGCACTTTTTTGTTTTTTTCAGATTCTACCATGCGAAATGCAAAACCATTTATGTTGAATCCATGATAACTAAATGCTACTGGATTTGGACCACGTGAAAGCACCCTAAGATCTAAGTCATCAATCCGTTCATTTACTCGATCAACCTGTAAGGTACACATATAATTTGTAAAGAAAAAAGTCACAAGTCTATTTATTATGAATCTGTAATAAAAAATAAATAACAAATATTACTTACTCGTTTTGCAAACCATTCTGGAAATTGCATTCTAACCATATCATCTAATTGAGAATTACTTGGCGAGACCATATCTATGTCTTCTCTTGATTCATTTTTTAATTCACGCTCAATGTCAACACTAATATATAATTAGAAAAATTAAAACATTATGAAAAAATGAGATAGAATATGGTATTCAACATGTAATACTTACTCACGATATGGTTGCAAAGGTCGTATAATTAGAGAGAATATATCTATGACCTTGAGTTAAAGTTTTGTCATCCAAGGTAAGTACTTGAAGTCCTTTTGTTGGTCGCCTACTTGTGGAAACATCGAAAGTGTGGGAAAGTCAATATTTGGTGTCTCTTTATGTTCTGTTCCATGATTGTTGAATGAGATGTTACCCTCTATATAACGTGAACAAAACACAACACATTCATCTGCTAAATATGCCTCTGCAATGTTGGCCTCTGGTCGTGCTTTGTTTCTGACAAAATTTTTAAGTTTTCCCAGGTACCTTTCTATTGGATACATCCATCGATAATGTACAGGCCCAGCAATTCTGGCTTCATACGCTAAATGTACCACCAAATGAACCATTATTGTGAAAAAAGATGGTGAAAATATTCTCTCCAATTGACATAAAACCAAAACAACTCCTTCTTCAGCCTTCTGTAATTCTTCTTCTTGTAGGGACTTTGCACACACTGTTCTAAAATATTCACACAAAACAATAAGTGGAGCAGTTACCTTTTTTGACAACACCCGACGAAGAGAAATTGGAAGGAATTGTTCCATCATGATATGACAATCATGGCTTTTCAAGCCCATAATCTTGCAACGTCCAACATCCACACTTTGAAATATTAGATGACATACCATCAGGGACATGAATATCTTTCAATACTGAACAAAATATCTTTTTTCCAGCTTTACACATAGAATAACATGGAGGTGGCAAATACTCTCTACCATCTGATTGTGTTCGGGGTCATAGTTGTTTCATAATACCCAAAATCTTTAAATCTCTACGCAAAGATAATTATCTTTACTCTTGTTGGAATCATCTAAAAGTGTTCCAATAATGTTGTCGCAAACATTTTTTTCAATATGCATAGGGTCCAAATTATGTCGGATCAAATTAAATTCCCAGTATGGCAGACTAAAAAATATGCTTTGTTTTCTCCACATTTGTTCAATTGACCCTGTTTTCATTCTCACATTTGGTTTTGATGCATTACTCTTACCAAAAATCACATTCTTGTTTAAGGTCATTCGTAGAACGTCATATCCAGATAATGGCGCCAAATCTAACTCGCGTTGTTCTGGTTGCCCATAACTTAACATTGTTCGAATTTCTGAATCTAGTGGTAGAAAACGACAATGCCCTCTGAATGACCACTTTTTGCCATGTTTTAGGTACAATGCATCTATCTTATCGACAAGTTGGACATGCATTCTGGCATATGTATTCCATCCGCATAAACATCCCAAACCAGAAAGTCACTAACTGTCCAAATTAATGCAGCCCGCATTTGAAACATTTCTTTGTTACAAGCATCAAATGTGGCAATTCCATTTTCCCACAAATCTTTTAATTCAGTCAATAGAGGACGTAAATACACATCGATATCATTTCCAGGTGCTTTTGGACCTGGAATAAGGGTGGATAAAATAATAGAATGAGGCTTCATGCATTCCCAAGGTGGCAAATTATAAGGCATCAAAACAATAGGCCAAGTACTATGTGCAGTGCTTTGATTTTTAAATGGATTAAAACCATCAGCAGCAAGTCCCAAGCGTATTTCTAGGATCGATGCAAATTCACAATGTCATTCATCAAATTCCTTCCACGCCGAGAATCATTGGATGCCTTAGATTTCCATCCAAAACTCGCTTTTTTGAAATGCCATTGCATACTTTCGCACGCCTTGGATGACATGAATAATCTCGTAATCTTGGTTTCAATGGAAAATACCAAAAGACTTTGGCTGGAATATTAACCACAAGACGTTTTTTTCCACCTTTATATGACCTCCTAGATGATTTCTGTAAATTTTTCCATCTTGAAAGGTTACACACTTTGCAAGCCTGTTCATTCTCACTTTCCCCCCAATAAATCATGCAATCATTTGGACAAGCATGTATTTTTTCATAATGAAGTCCTAAACTAGAAATTAATTTCTTTGCTTCATAAAAAGACTTAGGCACTTGAGCTTCAGCTGGAAGTACTCGACGAAGGAAGTCCAACAATGCTGTAAATGACTTATCACTCCATTTTCCACTAACTTTTAATTGAAATAACTCAATAAGGAATGTCAGTTTAGAAAACTCTGTGCATCCGGTATATAGTTGTTGTTTCCCTTCCTCTATTAGTCGATAAAAATCTTTCACACTAGACTCCATCGGTATATGACTAGTCGATGCTCCAATACAGTTTTCATTACTTGCAGATCCTTCATGCATTCCAAATGCATCATTCAACATTTCTTCTACCAAGGGTTCATGGCTAGTTACTTCAGGAACTTGTTGCGCTAAATCTCGAAGTTGGTTGTTATCGTGATCTTGTACAATTAGATTTTCTCCATGAAAATTCCATATTCGATAATCTTGTAAGATACCATTTATCATCAGATGCTCATGTATTGTCTCTCGATCATGACTCAATGAGTTTATGCATTTGCAACAAGGACATGGTCTTGTCACTTCTTGAGTTGCATCACCAAATGCATAACATAAAAAAATATAGAATTCCCACTCGATACTCAAAACTGCCATGTGGGGTAGCCATCCATTCCTTCTGCATGATTTGATCCTGTTCAATAATTTTTAAACATTTACACATTGAAATATGATATATCAAAATTAAATAAACATTTGTAGATAAACACATACCAATTATAAGGAATTTAACAAACATAAAAATACAATTCCTAAATATAAATTTTCAAAGGATTCATAAACTTCGAGATAAACAAAGGATTCATAAAAAAAGACAAACTCTAATCGATTATAACTTTGTCACCATTAATACTTAAAAAATTTATCACATAATAAAAATTAAACAAAGAAATTACCTCCACAAACAAAATCAAAGGCTTATGACAAAGAAGTAGAAGGCCAGATGAAACTAGGGCGCAACTGATTTGATGGACTGCTAGAATAGAGAAGACTGCTGAAACAGAGAGATGAAATTGGAAAATAATACACTCCTTAAATCCAAACCGGCTAGCTAGGATTTTTTGGAAAATAAAATCTAAGATACAACCACCCCTCTAATCCAAGACGTACGGCTGCTTAGGGTTTTGAGATAATAGACAATAATACCTCTTTTTATAAACCTTTAGGAGTGGTTATTAACCGCTCCTAAAGAATTGGGATCAGTTACTAAACGATCCTAAAATTATTATACAAATTGATTCTAAATAAACTGAACAGAATCGGGAAAAAAAATGTTCAATTGAAGCGGTATTAGGAGCGGTTATAATTACCGATTCTAAATATCTTAAACAGAATCGGAAAATTATCCGCTTCAAAAAATGGTAAATTGAAGCGGTATTAGGAGCGGTTATAACCGCTCCTAAAGCAATAGGAGCGGTTAATAATCGCTCCTATAAAATTTATATAGAGTCGTTTGTTAACCGATTCTAAACATACGCAACAGAATCGAAAAATCATCCGCTTCAAAAAAAAATCAATTGAAGCGGTATTAGCACCGGTTAAGAAAACTGCTTCTAAAAGCCCCTCCTTTACCACCATTTTCCCAACCGCTTCTAAAATTCCGATCCAAATGCCTCATTTTTTTGTAGTGACAATGGATGGCATTAGGGTTTGCTTCCTTTGGGCGGCAAGCAATCCCATTAGGGTTAGGATTAGGAGTGGGTGGCTAGGGTTTTGGGGTGTTTGTTGTGGGCGGCAACAAGAGGAGAAGGCCTTTTCTTCTTCTTCCAAGGTTTGGCGGGCAACCTATCCTTCTTCCATATACTTTGGCCGGTGCTCATCCTATCCTTCTTCCCCTCTTCCTTGGCCGGCAATTAGGAGAGCTAGGGTTAGGGTTTTGGGCGGCTACAAGGTGAAGATTGGTTTTCTTTTTCTTCTCCAAGTGGTGGCCAGCGTCCATGCTCTCATTGTTTCTCCTTTGGCCGGTTCCCATACTCCATGTTCTCTTCCTTGGCCGGCGGCAACATCGAGTCTATTGACTTGGTGGTCAGTTCTAGATAGGAAGACGAGTTTTGTTTTATGATCTTCCTTTGTTCAGAGTGAACAAGGAAAGGAAGATTGGTGATCTACGAGGCTTCGACTTTTGGAAGATCGTCGCCCACACGACGTCCAAAAGGAGAAAGGGCATACAATAGAAGATCAAGAGGTATAACAAGAGGTATAATCTTATTTATTTTGATTAGTGTTCTTTTGTATTATGTCTATAATTATTTTTCAATTATATGCATGTTGTATGTGGTTGTTTACTTTATGTATGTGGCTAAATATACTTGGACTCCGAACATAAACACAAAAGTTGGCGATCCGTACATCGTCTATTCCGCGGCTATTTGTGGAATAGAGGTTGG
The DNA here is from genome assembly GCA_025175895.1 of Wurfbainia villosa. NCBI lineage: Eukaryota > Viridiplantae > Streptophyta > Magnoliopsida > Zingiberales > Zingiberaceae > Wurfbainia > Wurfbainia villosa. The sequence goes on along the minus strand of CM045995.1, from coordinate 7,465,800 downwards.
TCACTTGAACAACAAGTTTGTTCAAGTGACTACTCTAAACGAATAGCATGACGATGACAAGATTGCTTGGGCAATCCCTCTTATCAAGGATAAATTTTTTTATCCGGAGACGTCGAAGGGATCGCCATGAACAAGTGACTAAGTCGAGAGGGGAAGCGAAGTTTCCCCTCAATCCAACACACCCCATTGGCTATGTCATATTAACCAGGTCTTACACTACCAAGACTACACACTTGGACTTACACGTATGCTGCCAAGACTACACACTTAGACTTACATGACCAAGACTACACCCTTGGTCTTTTCTTTGCCAAATATCCAAATTTGAACTTTCACTGTCAAGACTACACCCTTGGACTTTTCCATTGCCAAGTATCTATATTTGGACTTTCCCTTGTCAATACTTCACCCTTGGACTTTTTCTCACCAAGTATCTATACTTGGACTTCTCCATTGCCAAGACTCCAATCTCGGACTTCCCCATGCCAAGTATCCATACTTGGACTTCTTCATTGCCAAGACTCCCATCTTGGACTTCTACTCGAGTCTCACTTGAGCTTAGTCAACCTTGACCTAAGGCAGATCGCTCCATCAATCTCCTCGTCACAATCTCCCTCATATTACCTTAGATATCCCAAACATCCACTTGTCATATGGTCAACATATGGTCAAACCATATTGTCAAACAATGGTCAAATCCATTGTCAAACATCAAATCTTACTTAAGTCTCACTCGAGTCTAGTCAATCGTAACCTGAGTCGATTTCACCAACAATCTCTCATTTTTTGATATTTGACAATATCTTTAAGTTTGTGAGTTGTAAGTGTAGTATTAGTTCTAGACACACATTTTGCAAAAGAATTTAAATCATTTTAATAATAATTAATAAATTCTATTTTCTTTACCAAAACTAAAAGATAAATGTTCAATAGTAATCATTTTAGCTAATTCTTTTCTATTTTTTATTGGAATAAATAAAATGAGATGAAGAATTAGAAGATGCATGTAAATTCAGATATTTGAGTTTGTGTTCCATCAATACCAATTTCAATTGGATGCTTATTATTCAAATGTTTTCTACATGTATCATATCCTCCACTTTCTTTGAATTTGAATTATTGCCTACAATGATTGCAAATAATTTGCATTGAACAATTTGGTAAATAATTTTTTTAAATGCACCTTAAAAATATTGGATCTCAATATTTTTTTTACACATCTCTTCTTAATTATCATTTTCAGTTTCCAGATTAACGTATTAATGAGATTCTTATGTCAAAAAATTCTCGAGTTAAAATTGCTCATTTTAGAAAGATTCTCCAATCTTGCTCTTTGCCTTTATCACTCAACATAATTGAAAAATAAAATCGGATAGAATTAGAAATCAAAAGAAAAATGAGCAATTGAATATGAGAGAAAATTAAAAATTAAAAATATTAATTGAGAGTGAAATTGTAATAATATATTGATAATAAGAAGTGAGAATTGATTTGTGAAGAGAAATAAAATTGAAATGGTATTTATAAAGATTTCATATTTTTTAGACTAAAATTATCCTTCTAAAAATTGTATAACAACTAATTTTGAAGGGTATAAAAGTAATTATAAATATTTTAAATTTTAAATTTTAGACACAACCATACTATTTATTATTGTGATATAATAATGAAAATTTTAAATTTTAAATAACTTTAATTATTATGAATATTTAAATTTTAAATAACTTTAATCATTATTCATGTTAATTGTTGTACATGACTTTAATTTGAATTTGAATTTTATGCATATTTTTTATTGTGATTGTGATATAATAATGAAAATTTTAAATTTTGAATGATTTTGATTTTTGTGCATGTTGATTATTATGATATAGCGATGAAAAATTTAAATTTTAAATGACTTTAATTTTTGTACATATTATTATAATTATGACATAATAATAAAAAATCTGATTCGATTCACGGTTCGAACCAAACCGTAGTCACCCTTATATAGTAGTAAAGTAGTTGTAGTGTGATTTGGAGATCATGAGTTTGAGTCACGAAAATAATCTTTTTATAAAGTAGGATAAAGGTGTTTACAATAGATACTTTCTGAGCATCTTATATTAGCAAGAGCTTCGTACATTGAGTTATCCTTTAGGCTACGTTTGGTACGGGGTAATCAAGCTTGTAATGTAATCGGATTACATTATAAGATGATTTACTTTGTTTGTTAACATTTCAAAGATGTAATGTAATGTAATCGCATTACAAAATAAGAGTCAAGATCCGTAATCTCGATTACGAAGGAAAAGCGATGTAATCCGATTACATTACGGACTCAATATTTGTCTTTACAAATATGTCCTTCTTTTATTTTTTCTAATTGCTTCGATGCCGACGATCGACGGCCGCGGCCGGCCGACGTGACCGACGATCGACGGCACGGCTGGCAACGACATGGCAGCGATCGCGGCCGTACACGACCGAACACCGTCCACTGGTGCCCTTCGGCGATCGGCGACAACCTTATAAGGCTATTTTTGTCATTTTATAATAATATGAATTACATTCATTATAACAAATATGGATACCAAACAAACGAATGTAATCACTTTTGTAATCAAAGATTCCCACACCAATTACTAACCAAACACAGTAATGTATACACATTACATTACATTACATTACAAACTTGATTACATTACAAGGTTGATTACATTACCCCGTACCAAACGTAGCCTTAGTATAATATTATAGCAATGATTTTGACTATATAAAAGAAATTTTAATCAAATGTAAATATTTTTAACCAAGTGATCATATTAAGTTTGTTTTATATAAAAATGGTTTATATATAATATTTTTGATCGATCGAATTGAATAAATTTATTTTAGCATATAGAAGTTATTACGTAGTTACTGTAACAAGATTCGATTGAGTATTTTAAAGATAAGAAATACTACAAAATACTATTTTAACTTGTATTTTCAATGACCTTTTGCTCAAAAGAATTAAGCCCATAGATGGGTCTTCTTCAAACTTAATAAAGCCAATCATATGAAAACATGAGGGAGGACACAACGATTGTCGTATGGTTGAAGAAAAAGGTCGCGCGAGTCAACAAATGACAAACAAAATAATTAAAATAATTAACACCGGTTCATGAGGCTATCTACTCCAAACCAAACTGAAGCAATTTACATGCGGTTGATTAATTTAATCCTCCTAATTAGCTTTAGGTTCGGACGTTGAGATCGTATCTGGTGCATGCCATCGCTCACTAATTTTGGATTCACGTCCGTCGATCGCTGCTGCTGCAACCAGCAGATTCATGTTCACCGCCACCGACAAGAATGTGGTGGCACCACGCTGTGGTATCGACTAGGGGAGGCTCCATGCCGTGAAGGCACGCTGCGCCTGCACACTTTTGACGTACCATGGTGTAGAAGGTATTAACTAATGCGAGATGCCTATTCAAGCGCTCGAACACTCCGTCCTTCCTGGAAAGCTGCATGGAGCTGTAGATCTATAAATAGTCACTTCCTCTTCTTGAACTGTCAGTCCCCCTACTGCTAGAGGAATGGAGCCAGTCGAAGGTCACGACGTCAAATCTGAGATGGGCATTTCCTTGGAAGACAACGTCAGCGGCCAACAGCCGGAGGAAGCTGCGACGGCGACAGTTCTACATATTTCAACGAGCACTCAGGATCAAGAAACTGAGGAGGATGAAGAAGAAGAGACACTGTCCCCGTTTGGCAAACCAAGGAAAACTGGGCTTCATATCTTCTTTCTAGATTTAAGGTAATTGATAAACTGCTTGCGTTTCTGATTTCTTTACGTTAATGGCGGGTGAACAATTCATTGATAGGAGTGTGTTCAAGCTGGATGATCTTGGATCAGAGATTCTGCGGATTGCAGTCCCTGCAGCATTGGCTTTGGCAGCTGATCCACTTGCTTCTCTAGTGGACACTGCGTTCATTGGCCGATTAGGTACGGGTTATGCTTCACATATAACAGGAAGAATATCGCTCATGCATAATTTTGCAGGTTCTGTTGAGATTGCTGCAGTAGGAGTGTCTATAGCAATCTTCAACCAGGTGTCCAAGATCTGCATCTACCCTCTCATCAGTGTGACAACCTCGTTCGTAGCAGAGGAAGATGCCATCATGAGTAAAAGCATGGAGGAAGGCAAGGTCCAAGATCTGGAGAAGGCTTCTCCTGGATCAGATACTAAGCCGCCACCTGTTGCAGATTCAGAGAATGCAGGGAGCAGCAGTACATCGCATGTTGCTGCCGCTTGCAAAAGATACGGAAATAAGAAGAAATACATTCCATCAGTCACTTCGGCATTGATTGTTGGAGGAGCTCTAGGTCTTTTCCAAGCCATCTTCCTCATATTTGCAGCAAAATTGGCGCTAAGGATCATGGGTGTAAAACCTGTAAGTTGATTCATTGCTGATAAACACATATAATATGCTAGACAAAGTTTACCATCAGAACATGCGTCACGTATGAATGATGGGCTTCATATTAAAAAGAAGATAAAAGGGGTACTTTATGTCGATAATTCCAAGTTGATTCCGGACAAGAAATCTTCTTTATTTATTTCCATGCGACGACAAACCCTCACACTCAACGTTGGGAAGAAGGAATCAGGAAAGCTGTTTCAGCTGTATATTTATTATTCAGATTACTCTTTCGAGATCTTTTAATCAAAACTAGGACCTACATTTTTTCTCTCTCTTAAATCTTCATCAAAAATCATAAATAAATAAGTAAAACATAACCATGCCACGAAATTACTCTCTGTGAAACAGGGGTCTCCTATGCTGGCTCCTGCTCTGAGGTACTTGACACTGAGGTCCCTTGGTGCTCCTGCTGTGCTCTTATCTTTGGCAATGCAAGGTGTTTTCCGGGGATTCAAGGACACAAAAACTCCTCTTTATGCGACTGGTTAGTTGTTAAATCTCACAAATATCGCACAAAAGTCACTTAACATGCAACATGTTAATTTTTATCTGCAGTCGTAGGGGATGCTGCAAACATTATCCTCGATCCAATTTTGATGTTTGTTTTCCACATGAACGTCAGTGGTGCAGCCATTTCCCATGTTATTTCTCAGTAAATATCAATCTCATCTCATGCTCTGATTGATCCTTTTACTGTCAGCATATTCAAAATGTTGGTCCTTTTGCAGGTACCTCATAACCATGATACTGCTTTGTAGACTAGTGCAGAAGGTTGACGTTGTGCCACCAAGTCTCAAAGCCCTCAAATTTAGTCGTTTCCTCAGATGCGGTAAGATCCTTAAACTCAAGTTCTGAATTGCCTAAACGAGTAACTCCATTCCAAACAGCCCTTTGTTTTGTGGGTTCAAGGTTTTCTGCTTCTTGCAAGAGTGATAGCAGTAACATTCTGCGTCACACTTGCTGCATCCCTGGCTGCACGCCAAGGACCAACTCCAATGGCCGCTTTCCAGATTTGCTTGCAGCTGTGGCTGTCGACGTCTCTGCTTGCCGATGGATTGGCTGTTGCCGGGCAGGTTGGTTAGAGAGATAAGGCATTCACCTTTTGCTGTATTATCATTCTGCACTGTTGTCCCTGTGAATTGATCATATATGTCCTCTGCAGGCAATACTAGCCACTTCATTCACGAAGTCAGATCATCACAAAGTTGTTTTTGCGACAGCTCGTATATTGCAGGTACCTAAAGAGCTCTTCTCCAGTCAATTTGTTCAGTATTTTTGGAGGGAATTCTACTGCTGAAATTTGCTGCAAATTTCAGCACAGTGTGGTGTTGGGGTTAGCTCTCTCGCTAGTGCTCGGAGTAGGGATTCAATTCGGGTCAGGAATATTTACCAAAGATATCAAAGTGCAGAAACTGATCCACAAAGCTATTCCAGTATGAATCATCATATGAAGCAACAATCTGACTGCATATTGCTGCTATCGATCTTGACACTGTATACATGGTTTCTCCTTGTGCAGTTTGTTGCCGGAACACAAACAATCAACTCAGTAGCCTTCGTATTTGATGGCATCAATTTTGGAGCCTCTGATTACGCATTTGCAGCTTATTCTATGGCAAGTCCTTTGATTTGCTCAGTTTCATGATGCTTTTATGTTGATGAAATCATATATATCATTTTTTTTCTTCTGGAAATTCAGGTTGCTGTGGGTGCTGCTAGTATTCCTTCTCTGATATACCTTGCTCCAACTCATGGATTCATAGGAATCTGGATATCCCTGACCATCTACATGGCCATCAGGATGCTTGCATCTACCTGGAGGTATAGAATATTAAAAATGACCACTAGATTAATGAATTAACATTGTTTTTATTGTTTTTTTTTTTCATCCTTGTGCAGGATGGGAGCAGCAAGGGGGCCATGGGAGTTTCTGAGGAGATGATTTATTTATAACGTGACTTCTATTTGAGCATTTACTTTCCCTGTTAGAGAACAGTTGTATAATATATAAAATAACAGCTTTTGTAATTCTATGAATATCAGCTTATTTCATGCATACGAATTTGAGGCAGCCGAAGCATTTAGTGACAAACGGAAAATCTCGAAATTCGAAACTATTCAATCAGTTTAAAATTTAAAATGTGTTATAATAGATGATTGATTTAATTTTATTATTAATTAATAAATTATTCTATTCTTTTATTTTTATATTACTCCATTTATTTTATGAATAGAAGTGTTCAGTAGAAATAGATGATAAGACATTTCTCCTTATATTATCAAATTACAATACGTTATTATCATGAATTTACTTTTAAGTTATAAACTCATAAATTATTCTTATATTATCAAATTACAATACGTTATTATCATGAATTTACTTTTAAGTTATAAACTCATAAATTATTCTTCAAGATAGTACAAATTTTAATTGTATATTTATGCTTTTAGTTTTATATTAATGCTCATGAAATGATACTATATTTATGCTCTCGAAGGAGCACATATTCTAAATTTATATTAATGCTCTTAAAGAAGCAAAATTTTTAATTTTATATTGATGGTGCTCTCAAAGTAGCACAACATGAATTTATATTGATATATTAACGGATCTACAATTTAAAAATATAAATATCTAATATTTATCAATATTTCTGAAGAATGTTGATTTAAAATATGAATTTTATCAATGTTCTTGAACAATATTGATTTACAATCTAACATGTATCAATATTCTTGAAGAATTTTGATTAAAGATATAAGATTTATCAATATTCTTAAAGAATGTTAAAATATATATTCATTTTGTTCGACATTCTTGTTGTTATTTATTTCATTTTAATTTTTATTGCTATAATATTTTGTGTGGATATAAATATTTTATTGCTTCAAATAGTAACACAATTTTGTTCTAATTGTTTTCTTAATTTGATTTTATATAGTGGTAATTGATATGACAAATATGACAAAGTTTGAATTTGAATCACTTGATTTAACTAGAAAAAATTATTTGTCCTAGATTTTGAATGTCAAGATCCACCTTATCTCTAAGAGCATAGGAGATACAATAAAAGAAGAAAACAACAAATCCCTATAGACTCGTGCAAAAGCACTTATTTACCTTAGTCACCATATTGATGATGGATTGAAAATTGAGTATCTGACTAAGATCCACCTTATCTCTAAGAGCTTAGGAGATACAATAAAAGAAGGAAACAACAAATCCCTATAGGATCGTGCAAAAACACTTATTTTCCTTCGTCACCATATTGATCATGGATTAAAAATTGAGTACCTCACTGTAAAAGAACCACAAGAATTTTGAAAAAAAAAAATTTGAAAGAAAAATTTGATCATCAGAAAACTGTTGCACTCCCAAGAGCCCACTATGAGTGGATGCATCTTCGCCTACAAGATTTTAAATTTGTAAACAATTATAACTCGACGTTATTCAAGATTAGCTCCAAACTCACACTTTATGGAGAGAAAATTACTGATCAAAATTTATTAGAAAAAAATTTCTCCATTGACCTGGTTACGAGTTTGAGTTAGGTTCGGTTCGAATTGGCTTTGTGGTGGGGCCTACTTGTAAGAGTTAAGGTCAGGGTTGTTGACATGTGTAAACAAGAGTAATAGAGTATCTTTTCGGCACGCTCAAACTCCTCCTCTTCCCTCTTCTTTGAAGAATAGAATGGATTAGCTTTTGAAATATTGCTGCGACTCTCAGTCTGTAAGCTAAAAGAACATTAGAGGTAGGTCGGCTTCTTCAACATGATTCTTCCTACACTCAAGTCGGTGTCTAATGAAGGGAATATAATCAAGAAGAGAGAACATCAAGTGGAGAAATTTTAGAGAAAAAGAGTTGTCTCAGTGTAGAGAGAATCATCCTCCTCACTCTAACTTCCCAAGTACCTTATATAGTGGATTGAAATCGCTTTACTGACCAAGCATATTTGACATCTATGTCCCTTGTAGGGTCATTAGAGGATAACCGTTATAAGGAATCTCCACTTGTCATTGTTAGTGCAATCGATTTAAGTCGCGATTGACTAGACTCAAGTGAGACTCTAGTAGGATTTTGATGTTTGATAATGGGTTGATAATAGATTTGACCATTGTTTGACAATATGGTTTGACAATATGGTTTGACCATATGTTGACCACATGACAAGTGGATGTTTGGAATATCCAAAGTCATATGGGGAAGATTATTTGAGGAAGATTGTTAGAGCAATCAAATTTCAAGTCAAAGTTGACCAGACTCGAGGGGAAGTCCAAGTTTGAATACTTGACATAGAAAGTCCAAGAATAATCTTGGCATGGAAAGTTCAAGTATGATCTTGACATGGAAGTTCAAGTTTGGATACTTGATATGGAAAGTCCAAGAATAGTCTTGGCATAGAAAGTCCAAGCATAGTCTTGGCATAAAAGTCCAAGCATGATTTTGACATAGAAGTCCAAGTTTGGATACTTGACATGGAAAGTCCAAGTTTGAAGGTTTGGCCACGTAAGTCCAAGCATGTAGTTTTGGCGGTGAAAGTCAAAGCATTGAGGCTTGACAATCAGAAAGTCCAAGGGTGAGGTTTTTGGCAGCGTAAAGTCCAAGCATATAGTCTTGACAGCATAAGTTCAAATGAACCTTGGAAAAGAAGACCCGATTAGCATGACATAGCCGATAGAAGCACCTGAAGGCTAATGCAAAAGCTGAAGGAGTTATGGAGGAATCGAATGGACCATGAGAGTGTGAGGATGATGGAGGTGGCTAGAAGGCTTAGGTCTAGTCTAAGGATAGTTGATCAAATATGAGGAGATCATACTTGGATTTGAGGTTTATCAGCCGACTGGGATTATGGACCAATCGACTGGCCAAGTGCACAACACTTGGGAGCCTAGTTTGCTTCGAGCAGTTGATTGAGATTATAACCAGTTGACTGAAGCTCGACTATATCTGTGGCTTTGGCAGTCGACTGCTAGGGTTGAGCAGTCGACTGGAATTAAGTGGTCATGGCATAGATTGTTTGGTAGTCGACTATTGGCTTATGATGATCGGTGCCTATAGCGATGGCATCATTAGGTCGGCGATTAGTATGTTAAGAACATTGGCGTCGCTAAGGCTATAAACGAACCAAGCATTCATGAACAAGCTTGGTGTTCGACTCGATAAGAGCTCGTTTACGTTTGTTCAATATGCATCGAAGTCAATTAATAAACAAGCTTGAAAAGCTTGATAAATTAAATAAATAAGCTTAAATACATATGTGTTCAGCTTATTAATGTTCGTGAACAATATTCGTGAACAGTGTTCATGAATAGTATTCGTGAACAATATTCAGGTCATTTAAAATTTATTTATGAACTTATTTATACTCATTTATAAATAAGGATTAAAATATTAAAAGTTTAAATAAACAAACAAGCTTAATTTAAGAGCTTGATAGCGTTTAAATAAACCAAACATAAACAAGTTTGAATCAAGCTTGAATTTAGCTTGATTAGAAGCTTGATACTCATTAAACAAGCCTCAATTCAAGCTCAAGCCAAGCTCAATCTCCAAAAGAAGAAACCAAGTCAAACTTGAATAGATTTTTCAATAGCTTAGTTAATTTTAGACTTGGCTTGGCTCGGCTTGGTTATCTTATCAAACAAGTCTGAACACTGTAAAACTTGACTTGACTCGGCTCGTTTATAGCCCTAGGCATCGCTAGGGGAGGGGGGCTGTGGTGAATACCATTTTCACTTCGTCGCTTGGAATTAGTTCACATTCGTTCGATTACTTGCCTATAATTTGTTGGTGCAATCGATCTAGGTCATGATTGACCATACTCGAGTGGAACTCGAGTAGAGTTTTGATATTTGATAATAGTTCACAATGTGGTTTGACCACATGACTAGTGGATGGTATGAGACATCTAAGGTCATATGAGGAAGACTATTGGAGAAGTCCAAGTTTGGTAACTTGGCAAGGAGAAGTCCAAGTATGAATACTTGGCAAGGGAAAATCCAAGTTGGTCAAGGGAGACCGGACACTTGGTGATGGGAAGACCAATGAAGAGTTGGTAAGTGAAGTCCCGGACGAGGAGTCTTGCCAGTGAAGTCCCGGAAGCGTGGCCTCTTGGCAATGAAGTCCCAGATAGGGAGTCTTAGCAAGGGAAGACCCGACTGATCAGGGAGATTGAGCTTGGCAAAGGTAGACCCGAGAGCATGACGATAGCCGATGAAAGTACTAGAAGGCTAGCGCAAGGATGATGAGTCGCAGACTCGAGGGATCCGGGAGGCGTGAGGCTAATGGAAGTGGGTTGAAGGCTTAGGTCTAGGCTTAGGGTGAGTATCAAGTATGAAGGGATCATACTTGTGGTGTTAAACCTCATTGTAGAGGTATAACAGTCGACTGGGCTTCGTTTGTAGGCAAACAGAAGCAAGCTGAGCTCAACTAGCACCTTGACTGGAGTATCAGTCGAGGCGGCGCCTCGATTGGAGGTGGCGACTGGTGCCTCGACTCGACGGTCTGGAAGGAGGCTCAAAGGTGAGGCGTGCTCAACCAGCGCCTCGACTGGAGGACACGACTGATTTCAACACAGGTATGAAGACGGCGGCACAGAAGCAAGGTGGCTCGACTGGCACCTCGATTGGGGTCGCAGTAGAGGCGGCGCCTCGACTAGTTTCTAACTGTTGGAGCTCGGGAGGATTCGATGCAGGTTTATTAGAAGGAGCTTTTAGGGCTTCTTTATGAATGATTCTTGCAAAGTTCTCTTGGAGATTTTGAGGGGTGATTTGAAGGGAGTGTTGCTGCATTTCAGGGCCTTCAAAGTCATCCCAAAGCAATCAACAATCAAGGATTCAAAAGCCCTAATCTGTAAAGAGTTTTTATTTGCTTTCTCTATTTGCTTTTGTATTTGTTGTAGTTTCTTGTGGTATCTCGTTCTTATTGTTTGTAAGAGCCTTGTGAGAGGTTCCTCCACCTCTGGTGTATTCACCGAGAAGGAGAAGAGATATAGTGGTGGTGTGCATCACTAGAGCCCGCTAGGGCTCGCCCGTGGAGTAGGAACTAGGGTTCCGAACCACGTAAAATCCTCATGTTGTGTTTGTTGTGTGTTTTGTATTTGTATTTGTATTTGTACTTGTGTTTGTGTTTCCGCTACGTACTAATAATTGTAGACAAGCACGATGAATCCAAGCAACGAAATCGACACAAATTGCTATTCACCCCCCCCTCTAGCGACGCCAACGGTCCTAACAAGTGGTATCAGAGCAAGGTTTTGCTCTAAGAAGAAGAAGACACACCAATATCAACAAGTGGTCTTCAATCGGACTAATCGCCGAGGGAGCTAAAGCTAGAGAAGATGGAATTTGAGGATGGATTTGGACGTGACGTTCGATTTCCACTGTCATATGGTTTCGGAAGATTTGCTCAATGGAAGACGATGACGGAATTCTTCTTCCAAATGAACATAGAGGAGTGGTTTGCACTAACCGAAGGGTTCAAGACTCCAACGGACAAAAAGGGACGAGCTCTAGACCGGAGTAAATGGATTGAGGGGGAAGTCCAAAGATTTGAGGCAAATGAGAAGGTATTGGATATTTTAGTTAATTTAATACCTAACAATGTTTTGTGTGAATTAGGGAAGTTCATAGATGCAAAAGAATTATGGGGAAAGCTTGCTGAGCTCAATGGTGAAACTTCCATGATTCAAGAAGATGAGGAAAAATCCGAAGAGGAAGTTATGGAAACCTCCATGCCAAGGATTGAGGGGGAGGTTAAATCTCCAACCCCGGAGAAAGAGCAAGAGGAGCCTTCTACCTCGGGGAGAAATGAAGAAGAAGTCCAAAAGTCTCCAATCACTCAAAAAGGTAACTTAAATTCAATTGTTAAGGATAAAAATCATAAAACATGTTTTGAGTGTAGGGAAGTAGGGCACTATAAGAGTAAATGCCCAAAGGAGGTTAAGAAAAGTCAATCGACACCAAAACCTCAAGAAAAGTCGAAGGATGTCGATGTCCCAATCAAGAAAAGCAAAGAGCACATTGTGTGTTTCAAGTGCAATCAACGGGGACACTTCCGAAGTCAATGCTCTAAGCGGAAGGAGAAAGGGCAAGATGGAGCATCACATGTAGGGGGAGCCTCCAAGGCAAACCCTAAGGTATATTTTAGTCATGCACTTTCAAATTTTAATATAAAAAAGCATGCTAGAAATAATATTAATTCACTTGCAATTGTTCATGATAGGCATGGTAAGAACAACAAGTTTTATTGTTTAGGTGCTAAGCATGTAAATTTGACTAAGGACAATGCTAGACTAACTCTACCCAAGGATAGGAGGGTAGAGAACAATAAACCTAGGAATCAACCCTAAATGGACTAGACATATGCCTAGAAAGAAGAACATCTCAAGAGTAAATGAAAAATCGAAACTTGAGATATCAGAAAAGGAAAATCAAGCTTTGAGGTCAAAGCTTGAGAAAATGGAGAAGACCCTTTAGAAAATGGAAAATATGATTAATGGGTCAAATGAACAAAACTTAGGTTCTAGGAGGCAAGGTGCATCTAAGGACAAGCAAGGCTTGGGTCACAAGTCTAGGTCCAAGGTAGATAAGCCTACCTAGCATAGTGTTCCATATAGTTATGGAACAAGTTCTAGGTCTAGGAGTACCAAAGTCACAAGGGAAGTCATCCCTAGAGTTGACCATGGTAAGTATCTAGTGGCTAAGGTTTCAATTAAATCTTGGAAAGCCACTAACAAGGTTACTGTAAAATACCAGAAAAAAATATTAATAATAAAATAATGCTTGTTAATTAGGAAAATATCCTATGGAATTTTCCAGATTTTTTTTCGAAATTTTCCTAAACTTAAATGGAAATTTCTAAGGTATTTTTGGAGAAAGATTTAATAGACTTTGGGAAAGCCTGTTTGGGTTATCTATTTATGAAGGGATTTTGGATTGGGTTTAATGCTTATAGGTTAAACCGGATCCGTTTTTCCAAACCCGTTTAACCCCATTCATTTCATGCTGTTTCTCCTCCGCACCGATTAGATTTCTTCGAGCGTTTCCAACCGCCGCGATTTTCCCCCAATCTCGCAATTCTTCTCCTTCCCCTCTCTTCCACCGCCGATTCTTTCTCCTCCTTTGCTTCTCTTCGTCAACATCGTCAGCTTGCCGGATCGTTGGATCGCTATGCCGGTAGCGCTGCTTGTCGCTCGTGTGCCACCGCCGTCATGCACGCGACGCCGGACACAAGGACGATCATAAACATACTGCGCGATACGCTCTCGGTTGAAGCAATCTCCCTCGCCCGTGATCCACAGCTGAGCAATGAACCTTTCCTATTCGCGCAAGATCTCCCGCGTCCGGCGATCCGGCAGCTGGCAGCAAAGAGACTTTTTTTCCGCTCGCACGACCGCCATGACGCCAGATCTCACGCCTTTCCCACCCCAACTCCTCGACTTTCACTCGCTGGGACCGACAAGCTGGCGCCGCTTCTGTGGCGTCGCTCTACTTGGGCATGAGCTGTTTTGGCCGATCGCCACTATAGTTAGGTAAGCTATCGACCTTCTCCTTATCCTAGATGAGAGATTTATCCTAGTTGTGCAATCTAGCTTGGATCGATGGTTGACAGAGGCTTGTGACAGTGAACAGGGGATTACCGTAGGAAATTAGGGCAGTGGTATTGTAGTTGGTGTGTCCGGCGAACCAAGCAGATTAGGGGGAGATTCCGACTGTCGGTAAGTGTGAACTCTCCTCCGTTTACCTTGTTGTTCATCTTCCTTGGCTAACCCGACTATTGGTTTGGGCAGCGGTTTCGAGCAATTGAACGGGGCTACCAAGTTTCGAGGAGTTGCTGTCGGTAAGGATTGAATTGCCGGTAAGCAAGTCATCTTCAGTTTTGGTTCTGTCAGTGCAGATAAACTCCTTGTTGCCTTTGATTTAGCTAGTTACAATGGTTAAATAGTTAGGTAAGATTTGTAGCCTTGTTCTAGCTGTTGGATGTGGATATTCGGTAAGTGTGGTAATGTATGGGTTACGAGAGGTGTGAGTTCGAAGTTCTAACTCGTAGACGAGGAAAGAACGAGAACCTAGAAATGACGTGGTAGTTAAGTTGTGTATTTGTTTAATGCTTGTGCTTAAACATAGTTCCTATTATTGCGAAATGCCGGTTATCGGTCGAGCTATGAGATGCTCTGATCTTGGCTACGAATGGGAGTGATAACATGTATTCGATAAGGGATATGGATTTTGTGGATAACGTAGTAGCTAATTCGTATTGTTGTTATATGCTTTCACTAAATTATAATTGATGATATTTGCAGGACGTGGATACGAGATGGGTCCACGACCGTGAGGATTTTATTACTATGAGCATATACAGCAGGTGGATAATTTCCTACCTGGTCCGGGTAGATGTATTGCATTCAGATTTAGTCATAGATATGAGCATGTTAGGTGTTCATATTACCTTGACCCTGCTCTTATTATCGTATGCTTGAACTTATCGTTGGATATAGTTATGCTCAATTGTTGATATCACATATACCCTATCATGATTTAGGAGTTATAGGTGTGATGTAAATTGGCCTAGATGTTTAGTAGGGTGTAAATGTTAGTATGGGGGATGACCCAATTTATAAATTGGAAAAAGGTCATCTATGGGTAGGTAATGCCCTAAATGTAGGATTTATTTCCAATACCCGTATGTTGCATACTGTTACCAACCATGAGTTATGTAATGGTTAAGTGAAGGGTGATTAGAGTGTCGCTGTGGACCGGTGGTCCCAGCTTGATATGATTAGTTGAGTACGACTCTCTATCGGATAGAGAGTGCGTCGATCAGTTGAGTACGACTCTCTATTAGAGAGAGAGTTATGATCAGTCGAGTATGACGCTCTATTGGAGAGAGAGTTATGATCAGTCGAGTATGACTCTCTATAGGATAGAGAGTGCGTCGATCAGTTGAGTACGACTCTCTACATGATAGAGAGTCCGTCGATCTGTTGAGTACAACTCTCTACAGGATAGAGAGTATTGATTAGATGGGTATGACTCTTTGCTAAACAGAGAGTCTGTGATAGATGGTTGTATGAGTGACAACATACTCATGTCATATGCATGCATTCTGACGACATAGTCTCCCTTGGGGTTGAGAGAGTCGTCAGTCATCTTGCCTCCCGAGCACTCCTCGAGGAGTAACTGGTGTGAGGGCAGAGCATCTGTTGTGCCGCACTCTACCACTATAGACGGTGGTAGTTGGAGTTGCGTGCATTGTCACTCGACCACTCATTGGTAGTGTTAGTCGGCAGTGGCGAGCGGAGGACCCTCGTTGTAGCGAGCTCTTTATGCTCATATGCAACTTGATCATCGCCCACTCGTCCACTCTATAGCGATGGTTGGTGTGAGTTGGGGAGATTTCATGTTGTGCCACCTAGGCCTGCAGGGTCGTGGTAGCGAGTAGGGGTGAGCAGGCATGACCATGCATGCTGCATTGCCGTATCTGATGGCACTTTGCATATTACCATATATATATACATATATGCATGTATATATATATATGGATGGTTGAGATTAATATATATATAGATACAGTCTATATATATATGCTTATTGTGATGTTGCATTTGTTTGTATTATGCTTGCTACACTTGATTGTACATCATATTCATGCATGCTTCCTGCATATGTTATACGGTTGTGTCGGGTACTGGTATATGTGTTGGACAGACCATTAGATACCTTGACCTGTAGCTAGAGTATATTGTGAGTTGATCTACTCTTCCTGTTATATATATATATATATATATATATATATATATATATATATATATGTTGGATATATGTTCAGGTTGGATCAGAGTAGCGTAGCAGACTTCAGGTATGTCTGCATTTTTATGTTGTTTATTTGGTTAGACGGTATATGCTTGTATTTATATACTATGCTGATATACCTGTTGTACCTCTAGAGTATGTTGTTGAAAATACATGTGATATGGCATATATACATGTTTTTCTATTACCTGCTGAGTTTTACTCACCACCCCCACGGACCCTGGGTTTTCTGTCGCCCAGGTAACAGGTAGAAGACTTCGTGACAGCTTGGAGCACCGCTGGCTGACATCTCATCTCACCTCCGAGGCTCCCGTATTGGTTTTGGGCTTTGCGTCCGCCGTGTATTGTATTTGGAGTTTTCGTAGTGTACTGTGTTGTGGACTTGTAGATTCGGATTTTGTCGATGTACTATATGTGGTTGTGGTGTGTTAGTCATACCGGTATGCATGATGTGGATGTATTGTATATGTGGGGTTATGGGTATGTCGTTGTATTAGTTTCTTCTGTGTTTCGTTATGTTGTTGTGTTTTATTTGTTATTGTGGGCATACGGGCCTTGTATTAACCCGAAATGTTGCCACGTACAGGGGAGGTGTCGTCCGTTTGATTTTCGGCTCGGTATGCTCTCAGGGCATGACAACTTTAGTGGTATCATAGCCCAAGGTTATACGATGCCATACAATGATGTTTTTGAGTCGAGTCTTGGATTCTCGGGAGTCGATTTATTCGGTTTTAGTTTTCTGAGATGAGATGGACAGTGACCTGAGCTCCAAGCAGCACGAGGTAAGAATTCCTGAAAAACTTATGGTTTATTAGATATTTATCTAAACTTGATTAGTAGGTGTATACAATATAGTTATGACACCTGTACAGACTTGTAGTAGGGGTCGTCCACCGAGGCGACCAACCGGAGTGACTGTTAGGGTTTATACTCTCGGTTATGTTGGCTATGCATTTAGATGCTTATACCAGGGAATAACCTGTAGTGTGTTGGTTATTATTCGTAACCGTGGTATGAATTGACCACAGGAACGACCTGTTGAGTCTGTGAGTCTTGAACCTGTGTCGAGGAGGTGATTTACCTCTGAGAGCCGAGTCGGAAAACAGGGGCCAAGTCGTCGCATTTATTATGGAAATTAGAGACTACAGTCTTAGAGATTTCCACTAACTGTGCTAGTCGGATCATTACCTGTGGGTAATGAACAGACTTGTAGACTATTGTTGATGCAGATAGTGGAAGGCTAGGTTATGGAGTTTCATAGGGATTTTATCCCTGAGTTGTTCGTACTGAGTTGTATAACTTTGAGAGTACTTAACTCATGTTATACCAAGAAAGTAGAGTTATTTGCATACCATTATCGGGGTCAAGTCGGTATTTGGTGATAAATGCAGAAAATAATCTTTGGAAAACAATATATCACTTGATCATGGTTTAGTGATGTTGAAAGAGAGTATTTCCCCGTGTCACTTTTAGTGACGCATTGTAAGGAATTCTTGAGCTTCAAGAAAGGGTGATCGGTCAGTAATAGTGTACTGTGCAGAGTCGTGAGACTTGCAGAGGTTACGACCACCTAATAGCTCAAGGAGATGAATGGATGATTTAAGCCGCCTAGAGTTATTGGCTTATAGTTGGATTAGGATGTCGGGATCTTCTACCAGATCCTGTCGGAAGACGTTGGATTGAGACAGGAGTTTAAAAAAATGACTCCGTACAAGAGTTTAAGAGTTGGAGACCGATAAGCAAATATTGCAGGTCAACTTAACAGAGTTAGAAGTCTCCGAATGTTGGATAAAAGGAGCAATATCAGGGTCACAGGCCTTGAGCTACTTTTCGATTATAGAAGACCAATCGCAGATCATCAGAATGTTCTCGTGCACATCAGCAAAATCAGAACAAAGACTCCGAAGGGATTGTGTGCATGCAGTGCGGATCACGAAGACACGCGAAGTCAATTATCCGTTGGATCAGTTCAGCTGTTGCTATTGTGAGCAACCAGTACAGTGGAGGAGGTGTACTTTGAAGACTCAGTTGAAGACTATCGATGGTATTCCGGGAGGAAGATGCATCGTCTCGACAGTAGAGATCAGCACAGAAGATTAGGTTATCTCAACAGCATCAACCTACTACCTCAGGCGTGGTTGGAGTTCCTTGATACTCCCCTTCAGCAGAGATCATCACAGAAGCAGCATCAGCAGAAGACATTGTAGAAGACTCAGCAGACAACAACAAACAGTTATCTCTAGATGTGTTTTGCTTAGTACAGAAGAGAGTATACGACGAAGGTCGTATCTAGTCGGTATTCTACAGTTGTAGCTCGTAGGATTTAAGTGATGGGATCGGATGATCTAGGAAAAATCCTAGGATCATTCATCGCAGAAATGCGACCGCTTTGTCGCGCACTGTTGGATCTGATCTTATTCTCTTCGGAGAAAGACCGAGACCTGCATGGAGCCTTTGGGATCGGATTGATAGATATTTTATCGTTCAGGGTATTACTCTAGTTTTACCCTCTGGGTTAATATATTGGGAGATACTTATAGTTTACAGGTATCTTTGTCTAGAACATTCTCAGCTGAATTAGAAGGGTCCTTTACATCGACTTGTGGGTCGATGGTATCTCTACTGTCAGGTAAGATGAGGATCAACAATTAAGAAGTCAAGGGATGCCCTTAGACTCGGATAGACATATCTTTACTGTAGACATATCCTTACGGATAGTCAAATTGTTGGAAGTATGGTACGATATGCTCTCGGATGTGCGTATAATTTGAGAGTATTCGGATGTAATTGTGGATGAACTCCTAGGCTTGTCGCTGCATAGGCAAGTGGAGTAGGCGATCGAAATGATTGCGGAAATAGTTCTGGTATCGAAGATCACATATCGAGTGATAGTTTTGTTGGTATCAGTGTTGCTAAACACTATAGAAATTGGAAGAATGTAAGTTGTAATTATAGGAGAAGTTGGAAGGGGATATTTATATGTCCCAGCATTCCTCCTTGAGAAGATCCGGAACTCTTTGTTGAAAGAGAGATGGACTTTTGAGATTATGCATCGATTATCGATGATGAATACAGTAGTTGTTGAAAGTTAATATCCTACGTTGAGGATAAATGATCTGTTTAGATCAGCTAAAGACACCTATGTATACTCTAGGGTTGGTTTACGACTGGAGAGTTGATATGATAGTGACATAGTGTCATATAAGTATCATTGTCATTGTGATGATTGATATATCATCAGCCTACAGAAAAGGGGATGCAGGTGTGTGGAGACGACAATTTCATACTTGGTATGAATTGTATGAATTTTGATTAAGTTGCTAGACTAATTAACGATTTAGTCGTCATTGGATTTGAGAATCGTGTATCCTTAACACGATTGGATCCTTTTGTAGTTGTTGGAGTTGCGTAACTTGGCCACTGTTGGTTGTGGTAGTTGGAGTTGCGCACTCGACCACCGTAGATGGTGGTTTGCCTTGTATGGTTTGGTTAGTACTGTAGATGTGGATAGAATGTCTTAGCATTACTATACCACGGACTTGTTTGACAAAGGTGATGATGGAAATCATTTAGTCGGAAGCTGGTGAAACCAGTTACAAGACCTAGACAGCGGTTAACTTTTACACGAGTATTAGTTAATCCTTCCGGAGTGGATAAAAGGATGATGTACGCAAATGCATCGTTTCAGGGATCGGGACGATTCCGATGCAGTTGAATGAGGCATATCTTATGCCTACGTCAGTTAAGAAACTACGAGATAGTCTGTCATATACATGACATGACTTTAGTAGTTATTATCTGCATTTGTAGTTGAATGGAGCAGAAGTGCTCATTGAATTTAATAAGCTACTGGGTAGCTACAATGGAGTTGTTGGAGTGCGAACAGTTGCAATAATTGCAACAAGGGAGATTGATTGCTATAGTCTTCCATGCACTTACAACGTGTGTGGAGTGTATCTTGGATGGTTGATGGATTTCTCTTTTGAGAAAATAACTCCCCGTCGTTGATAAGGATAGTGGGTTCCGGAGTTGCAGTGTTTAAGGAAGAGTCCCTACAGGAAGCATATTATTGGAGATTTGATATTCACCCTGGTGGTACTCAAATGTACCGAGAGTTGAAACGTTCATACGAGTGGAATGGTATAAAGAGAGTTATAGTAGATTTTGTTGCTGGATATTTAGTATACCAGTAGGTGATGGTTGAACATCAAAAGCCCAATGGATTGCTCCAGGAAAAATTCCGATTTCGGAATGGAAGTGGGAGCATATTACTATTGATTACGTTATGGGATTGTCTAGAACCTGTAAAGGACATGATGCGATTTGGGTGATCATGGATCGACTAACCGAATCAGCTCACTTTCTTCCTATTCGTGGGTCGTACTCGTTGGATCATCCGACAGAATTGTATTGTCGAAAGATTATCAGATTGCGTGGGGTACTTTTAAGTACCATATCGGATAGAGACCCGAGATTTACCTCACGATTTTTGGTAGAATCTGCATTAGACCATGGGCATAGAGCTTCGACTCAGTACAACGTTTCATCCGCAAACAGATGAACAGTCTAAGTATATCATTTAGACGTTGGAGGATCTATTCAGATCTTGTGTTGTGGATTATAGAGGTGTAGCTTATCGGTTGACTTTACCTCCGACACTTGCGGGTGTTCACAACGTATTTCATGTTTCTATGCTGGGGAAATATGCGCCGCGATCTGACCATGTTCTGAAAGAGGTTCCGATTCTACCTTAGTCTAATGGGACTTACGAGGAGATTTCAGTGCATATTTCTAGTCGCAACGAGCGTCAGTTGCAGAACAAAACCATCCGACTCGTAAAGGTTGGATGACAGTATCATATCGATGAGAAGGCTATGTGGGGGTTGAAAGATACTATCCGAGCTCAATATCCTTATCTGTTCACATGAAGGTATGTGGTCCTTTCGGAAACTTGCTTGAAGTAATTTTTGCATGTTAGTACGAAATTTGGGGACCAAATTTTAATAAGTGGGGGAGAATGTAAAATACCAAAAAAAAAATATTAATAATAAAATAATGCTTGTTAATTAGGAAAATACCCTATGGAATTTTTCAGATTTTTTTCAGAAATTTTCCTAGACTTAAATGGAAATTTCTAAGGTATTTTTGGAGAAAGATTTAATAGGCTTTGGGAAAGCCTGTTTGGGTTATCTATTTATGAAGGGATTTTGGATTGGGTTTAATGCTTATAGGTTAAACCGGATCCGTTTTTCCAAACCCGTTTAACCCCATTCATTTCATGTTGTTTCTCCTCCGCACCGATTAGATTTCTTCAAGCGTTTCCAGCCGCCGTGATTTTCCCCCAATCTCGCGATTCTTCTCCTTCCCCTCTCTTCCACCGCCGATTCTTTCTCCTCCTTTGCTTCTCTTCGTCGGCGTCGTCAGCCTGTCGGATTGCTCGATCGCTATGCCGACAGCGCTGCTTGTCGCTCGTGTGCCACCGCCGTCGTGCACGCGACATCGCCGATCGCTGCGACGATCATAGCTGCGGGCAATCCACCCCCCCAAAGCGAAGCGATCTCCCTGCTTCAGTGATCCAGCAGTTTCGAGCAGCGGACCTTTCCCATTCGCGCGATCTCCCTGCTCCGGTGATCCGGCAGTTCTGAGCAGCGGACTTTTTTCGTTGCACGATCTCTGCTCTGACGTTGAGATCCCGCCGACCTTTCCCACCCCAACTCCTCGACCTCCTCGCGCGCTTGGACCGGCAGTGGCGTCGCTCTACTTGGGCGTGAGCTGTTTTGGCCGATCGCCGCTGTAGCTAGGTAAGTTGTCGACCTTCTCCTTATCCTAGATGAGAGATTTATCCTAGTTGTGCAATCTAGCTTGGAACGATGGTTGACAGAGGCTTGTGACAGTGAACAGGGGATTACCGCAGGAAATTAGGGCAGTGGTATTGTAGTTGGTGTGTCCGGCGAACCAAGCAGATTAGGGGGAGATTCCGACTGTCGGTAAGTGTGAACTCTCCTCCGTTTACCTTGCTGTTCATCTTCCTTGGCTAAGCCGACTGTTGGTTTGGGCATCAGTCTCGAGCAATTGAACGGGGCTGCCAAGTTTCGAGGAGTTGCTGCCGGTAAGGATTGAATTGTCGGTAAGCAAGTCATCTTCATTTTTGGTTCTGTCAGTGCAGATAAACTCCTTGTTGCCTTTGATTTAGCTAGTTACAATGGTTAAATAGTTAGGTAAGATTTGTAGCCTTGTTCTAGCTGTTGGATGTGGATATTCGATAAGTGTGGTAATGTATGGGTTACGAGAGGTGTGAGTTCGAAGTTCTAACTCGTAGACGAGGAAAGAACGAGAACCTAGAAATGACGTGGTAGTTAAGTTGTGTATTTGTTTAATGCTTGTGCTTAAACATAGTTCCTATTATTGCAAAATGCCAGTTATCGGTCGAGCTATGAGATGCTCTGATCTTGGCTACGAATGGGAGTGATAACCTGTATTCGATAAGGGATATGGATTTTGTGGATAACGTAGTAGCTAATTCGTAGTGTTGTTGTATGCTTTCACTAAATTATAATTGATGATATTTGCAGGACGTGGATACGAGACGGGTCCGCGACCGTGAGAATTTTATTACTACGAGCATATACAGCAGGTGGGTAATTTCCTACTTGGTCCGGGTAGATGTATTGCATTCAGATTTAGTCATAGATATGAGCATGTTAGGTGTTCATATTACCTTGACCCTGCTCTTATTATCGTATGCTTGAACTTATCGTTGGATATATTTATGCTCAATTGTTGATATCACATACACCCTATCATGATTTAGGAGTTATAGGTGTGATGTAAATTGGCCTAGATGTTTAGTAGGGTGTAAATGTTAATATGGGGGATGACCCAATTTATAAATTGGAAAAAGGTCATCTATGGGTAGGTAATGCCCTAAATGTAGGATTTATTTCCAATACCCGTATGTTGCATACTGTTACCAACCATGAGTTGTGTAATGGTGAAGTGAAGGGTGATTAGAGTGTTGCTGTGGACCGGTGGTCCCAGCTTGATATGATTAGTCGAGTATGACTCTCTATCGAAAAGAGAGTGCGTCGATCAGTTGAGTACGACTTGTAGGAGATTTGAGGCCGCTAGAGGGGGGGTGAATAGCGATGTGCCCGTAGGAAGATGGAATTCGTTCGCGATCGTCTCTACAAAACTCGTTATGCGCAGCGGAATAGAAATAATAAAAGCAATAACGAAAAGATACAATCACGAACACAAGGATATAACGTGGTTCGAAACCGAACGGTTCATACTCCACGGATCGAGCTCTAAAGAGCCCTAGTGATGCACACGCACTCACTAATCACAAATACTCCTTCTCGACACAAGTTAGAGGTGGAGAAACCTCTTACAATAAGATTACAACAGTAATCTAAATACAACAAGAAAATATAAGAAGAAATACAACAAGAGAAGTAAAGAAAATTTTACAAAAACTCTTTAGAAGCTTGCTTGTTGATTGCCTTGGACTAGCACTTGAAAGCCCTGATTTGTAGCAGCAAATCGCTTCAAAATGTCCAAGAAAATCAGTTACAAAAACCCTCCCATCGAGCTCCTTTTATCCTTGCGCGCGACCTGGATTTCCGCCCATCAGTCGACTGCCATAAGTCACCAGTCGACTGATGCCACTGTTGTCGTGAGACAATGGCTCGATCCACACTGGAAAAACTCCAACGGATCTCTTGGCAGTCGACTGCCAACATTGGCGATCACCGCATAGTCGACCGCCATCGGCTACACGGAGCATTCTGCGGTCATGGTGAACTAGCGATCGCCGACCAGTAGACATCGTCGAGATATCATCGATCGCTCCAATGCCGATCGCTGGCAGTTCCAGCTCTTAAACGGCAGTCGAACTCAAGTCGACTCATGGCAGTCGAACCGGCCATAATGTCAGTCGACTGCCAACCTCAAAGATGAGGTTTTAACCTAAGTATGGTGCCCCCATACTTGCTAGACCACCCTTAGCCTAGACCTAAGCTTTCTAGCCACCTCCATCAGCCTCACACCTCTCGGATCCCTCCAAGTCATCCATGACTTGTTCATCCATCGCGCTAGCCTCCAGGTGCTTCCCTCGGCTATGTCATGCTAACGGTGTCTACACCGCCAAGACACATTGGACTTACGCCGCCAAGACTCCGCTTGGACTTTACGCCGTCAATATCAATCCCCTTGGACTTCCCAAATGCCAAGACCCATGCTTGGACTTTCCATTTGCCAAGACCCATGCTTGGACTTCTCATTTGCCAAGACCCATGCTTGGACTTCTCATGCCAAGTACTCAAGACTTGGACTTTCCCAATTGCCAAGTGTCCCACTTAGACTTTCCATGCCAAGTTCCCATGACTTGGACTTTTAAATTGCCAAGACCCATGCTTGGACTTTTCCTTTGTCAACCCATGTTGGACTTCTCAAATGCCATGCCCATGCTTGGACTTTCCCTTGCCAACCCATGTTGGACTTTTACATTGCCAAGACTCATGCTTGGACTTTTCATGTGCCAAGTGTCCCACTTGGACTTTACCAAATGCCAAGTGTTCCACTTGGACTTTCCATGCCAAGTACACAAGACTTGGACTTTCCCATGACAATTACATTGTCATATGTTTTTATCGAAACATCAAAACATCACTCGAGTCAAACTCGAGTCCTGGTCAATCGTGACCTGGGCCGATTGCACCAACAATCTCCCCATTTTTTATGTTTGACAAAAACCTAACAAAACATTTGAGTTAGACCACTAACTCAAATCCCTTACCAATTATCCCAAATTGGTAAACACTCTCCAAATGTTCTCCCCCAAACATTCTCCCCCTTTTTTACTAACATCAAAAAGGTTTTCTCTCCAAGGAGGTCAATGTCTCATGTCCCAATGAGATCTTACAATCTCCCCCTTGATCCAAAAATAAATACCTAGGATGCCTACCATCTTCCTAGTGATAATTCACATATCACTCAAGAGAGACAATCCTATACTCTCTCCCAATTTCCAAATTGGGTATCAAAAACCCATCAATTTTCCCAATTGATGATACTCTCCCAATAACTTCTCCTCTTCAAGGAGAAAAATACATCCATCATCCCAAGATGGATACCTCCCCCTAAAGGCTTGCTCCCCCTTGATCATTGCACCAACAATGTCCTTGGGAAGCCCCTAAGCAATAGGAACTCTAAACCATCAAAATTAAGGTTCTAAGTTAAAACTTGAACTTTCCATACCCTAAATTTGATACTTTGACCTAACACTTCTCCTAATCCATATCCAATGGATTTTCACCCTTTATAATGCTTCCCAAAGCATATCCTAGGGTTAGAAGTGGTTAGGGACCTTTACCATGGCTGAACACGGGCTAAACAAACCTTGTTAACCCGAAATCAGACTGATAATGACTCGATGAATCGATGATCACACTATATCGACCGCATAGAGGCCGATCGATAATCAAAATCTCGATTTTCAACTATCAGAAATGAATTTTGGAAATTCATAAATAATTATACGTAATTCAAAAAATCGTGAAAATTTATACGTATAATACTTATGACACACACAATGGGTGAAAAATAGTTGAAAATTATTTTACCCATAAAATAGTGAGTTTGATACAAAACTCAAAACCATTGAAATTTTCAATGTTTTGGCTCTATTTTGTATCAACTCTATCAATGGTGATTGCTATCAAAAGATAGACTTCACCAAGGTTTTTCAAAATGATTTTAAAATGTTTTCAAAACCTTATTTTGGATCATATTCCTTGGGCTCTATGTACATGACTTGTACACATGCTCTCCCAATGATCCACAAATGAAACAAGATGAGTTTTAGTTCATCTAGATGCAAAAACTATGCACCTTGAACTCAACTCATATCCTAGCATCTCACATGTATCTAAGGTGTATAAATACACATACATGTCAATTGGATGTGAGATGTGGGTTTTGTTCATCCTAAACTAGGGTTTCATGCATTCTCTAAGGCAACCCTACTTGATTCCCTTATAAATGGGACTTCAAGTCATGTCATAGTCCTTAATTCAATTTCAACCAAAATGTCTTAAATGCATGAATGATTATGGCATTAGAAATGTTATAAATACGCATATGCTCATAATCATGATGTCATGACATAAGATGAAATCTAAAAACACATGACATTTGAAACCTTAATCCTAAACATGAACATGACATATAAAATCATAAAACTAGGCATGATGTCATGACATGACATATGTCAATCAAAGCATGGCATATAAAATGTATAGGTATGGTAATACCTAAATTTTAATATTAATTGCCATTTGATATAGTTAGATATATTTTGTCATATTATCATTAATCTCCCTAGTGTGCCAAAAACCCAAAATGACACACTAACACTCTAAACCCTAATTGTGCCAATTTGATCATTTTATCAAACTTCATAACTAATATTGGCACATCCTAAAATCTTTTAGGATTATGATTCAACCCTATTTCCAAGGTATCCATAACCTTGAAAATAACCTAAAATGCCACCTTTATCATGGTTGAGTTAACTACCCATCCAATTAAGGTTGGCACACCCTAAACCGATCTAGCGTAAATCAATCACGCTCTTAGGAACCCAAAACCGATTTGAGCTCCTAGGGTTAATTAGGTATTCCTTAGGGATAACCTCCCTAGATACCTTCCTAATGACCCTCCTAGGCTTTTTAGCCTTGGTCATTTGGGTCTTACCTAGGTTGACTCTAGGGGTAACTCCCCTTGCAACCTTCTTAGTGGCCACCCTAGGTTTCCTTGAAACCCTAGCCACTAGGCACACCCTTTGGTCAATTCTAGGGATGACTTCCCTATTGACCTTGGTCTTCCTAGACCTAGTTTGTGTTCCATAGTCAAATGGAACACTATGGTAAGCTACCTTAGGCTTAGGTTTGTGACCCAAACCTTGCTTGCCTTTGGTTGACTTTTGACTCTTAGGTCCTTGGTGTTGACTTTGACTTTTGGACCTTTGACTTTGACCATTAGACCCTTTAAATTGGTTTTGTATATTCCTAAGAGTCTTTTCAAGTTTTTCAAGCCTTGACCTCAAGACTTGATTTTCCTTTTCTAATTGCCCAATTTTAGAATTTTGATTTAAATCTTGGGCATTGGACTTCCTAGGCATATGCCTAGTCCATTTAGGGTTTAGACCTAGGTGCTCTTGCACCTTTCTAATTGTCTCCCTAGGTAAAATTGATCTTGAGTTATTTGACCTAGGTTTGCCCTTAGGTAAAATATTTTTAGGGACATTAGTCCCAAATTTCTCCTTACTCCTAAGGTAAACATTTTTAGCACCTAAGCAAAATTCCTTACTTCTAGCATGCTCTTTATGAATTGCAAGAGAATTAAAATTTCTAGCATGCTTTTGACTTTTAAATTTAGAAGGTGCATTATTTAAATATACCTTAGGGTTAGCTATAGAAGCTCCCCCTACTTGTAATGCTCCTCCTTGCCCCTTCTTCTTCCCCCTAGGGCATTGACTCCGATAATGCCCCTTTGAATTGCACTTGAAGCATATGATGTGCTCCTTGCCTTTAGGTGTTGGGGAACCGACATCCTTGACTTTTGGTGCCGGTGGAGCTTTCCTAATCTTCTTTGGGCACTTGCTCTTATAGTGCCCAAATTTCCTACACTCAAAACACATAATATTATTTTTATTTGAAATTAGAGTGTTTGAGTTACCTAGGTTAATGGAGACCGGAATTGGATTTTGGGCTTCTTCATCTTGACCGGATGTCGAAGCTTCTTCTTGATGCTCCGGTGTTGAGGAAACTCTAATCTCCTCCTCAATCCTAGAAGTGGATGCTTCTTCCACTTCCTCCACCTCTTCCGATCCAGATGTTGATTCCCTATCAACCTCCGAATCCTCAAGCTCTTTGGATGAAGATGTACTTGCTTCTTTTTGAGCTTGAGAGGATGAGCACTCTTCTTCTTCTTCTTCTTCTTGGACCAATGATGAGTTTTCATGGAGTTTTGCCACTTGGCTCCACAACTCCTTAGCGTCCATATAGTCCCCTACCATACACACAATTTCATTAGGGACCAAATCAAGAATAAATTTTACTACCTTCATGTTTTTCTCGAAGGCTTGGAGTTGATCTTCACTCCACTTCTTCTTCTTGAGGAATCCTCCCTTTGGTCCTATTGGATAGCTAAAACCCTCCATCAAGATAGACCATTCTTCGAAGTCCCTCATCATTAGGAAGTCTTCAATTCTTGACTTCCATTGCTTAAACCCTTCTTGTCCATAGAAGGAGTAAGGGATCGGTGTGTTAATGTTCCATCCCAATTGTTCTTCCATCTTCACCCTCTAGCTTCTTTGTCCTAGCTCCCGGCGGTTAGTCCGTAGAAGAGCCCCGGGCTCTGATACCACTTGTAGGAGATTTGAGGCCGCTAGAGGGGGGGTGAATAGCGATGTGCCCGTAGGAAGATGGAATTCGTTCGCGATCGTCTCTACAAAACTCGTTATGCGCAGCGGAATAGAAATAATAAAAGCAATAACGAAAAGATACAATCACGAACACAAGGATAAAACATGGTTCGGAACCAAACGGTTCCTACTCCACGGATCGAGCTCTAAAGAGCCCTAGTGATGCACACACACTCACTAATCACAAATACTCCTTCTCGACACAAGTCGGAGGTGGAGAAACCTCTTACAATAAGATTACAACAATAATCTAAATACAACAAGCAAATATAAGAAGAAATACAACAAGAGAAGTAAAGAAAACTTTACAAAAACTCTTTAGAAGCTTGCTTGTTGATTGCCTTGGACTAGCACTTGAAAGCCCTGATTTGCAGCAGCAAATCGCTTCAAAACGTCCAAGAAAATCGGTTGCAAAAACCCTCCCGTCGAGCTCCTTTTATCCTTGCGCGTGACCTGGATTTCCGCCCATCAGTCGACTGCCATAAGTCACCAGTCGACTGATGCCACTGTTGTCGTGAGACAACGGCTCGATCCACGCTGGAAAAACTCCAACGGATCTCTTGGCGTCATTGCCGGCGATCGTATCGCGTAATCGGCCCCGAGTCGATCTCTACGGCTGAGCATCTGCTCGCGGTGAACTAGCGATCGGCTGCGACCCTTGGCAACATTGCCGTAGACATCAGTTCATTGCTCCAATGAGCGGTCATTGCCAGTTCCAGCTCTTAAACGGCAGTCGAACTCAAGTCGACTCACAGCAGTCGAACCGGCCATAATGCCAGTCGACTGCCAACCTCAAAGATGAGGTTTTAACCCAAGTATGGTGCCCCCATACTTGCTAGACCACCCTTAGCCTAGACCTAAGCCTTCTAGCCACCTCCATCAGCCTCACGCCTCTCGGATCCCTCCAAGTCAACCATGACTTGTTCATCCATCGCGCTAGCCTCCAGGTGCTTCCCTCGGCTATGTCATGCTAACGGTGTCTACACCGCCAAGGCACATTGGACTTATGCCGCCAAGACTCCGCTTGGACTTTACGCCGCCAATATCAATCCCCTTGGACTTCCCAAATGCCAAGACCCATGCTTGGACTTTCCATTTGCCAAGACCCATGCTTGGACTTCTCATTTGCCAAGACCCATGCTTAGACTTCTCATGTCAAGTACTCAAGACTTGGACTTTCCCAATTGCCAAGTGTCCCACTTAGACTTTCCATGCTAAGTTCCCATGACTTGGACTTTTAAATTGCCAAGACCCATGCTTGGACTTTTCCTTTGCCAACCCATGTTGGACTTCTCAAATGCCAAGCCCATGCTTGGACTTTCCCTTGCCAACCCATGTTGGACTTTTACATTGCCAAGACCCATGCTTGGACTTTTCATGTGCCAAGTGTCCCACTTGGACTTTACCAAATGCCAAGTGTTCCACTTGGACTTTCCATGCCAAGTACACAAGACTTGGACTTTCCCATGACAATTACATTGTCATATGTTTTTGTCGAAACATCAAAACATCACTCGAGTCAAACTCGAGTCCTGGTCAATCGTGACCTGGGCCGATTGCACCAACACGACTCTCTATTGGAGAGAGAGTTATGATCAGTCAAGTACGACTCTCTACAGGATAGAGAGTGCGTCGATCAGTTGAGTACGACTCTCTATTGGATAGAGAGTTATGATCAGTTGAGTATGACTCTCTATAGGATAGAGAGTCCGTCGATCTGTTGAGTACAACTCTCTACAGGATAGAGAGTATTAATTAGATGGGTATGACTCTTTGCTGAACAGAGAGTCTGTGGTAGATGGTTGTACGAGTGACAGCATACTCATGTCATATGCATGCATTTTGACGACATAATCTCCCTTGGGGTTGAGAGAGTCGTCAGTCATCTTGCCTCCCAGAGCACTCCTTGAGGAGTAACTGGTGTGAGGGCAGAGCATCTGTTGTGCCGCACTCTACCACTATAGATGGTGGTAGTTGGAGTTGCGTGCAGTTGTCCTAGGTGCGTGGTACTCGACCACTCATTGGTAGTGTTAGTCGGAGTGGCCAGCAGCAGGGACCCCTGTTGTGTAGCGAGCTCTTTACGCTCATATGCTACTTGATCATACTGCCCACTCGGCCACTCTATAGCAGTGGTTGGTGTGAGTTGGGACAGTTGTCATATTGTGCCACCTAGGCCACACTGGGGTCGTAGTAGCGAGTAGGGGTGAGCAAGCATGACCATGCATGCTGCATTTCCGTATCTGATGGCACTTTGCATATTACCATATATATATACATATATGCATGTATATATATATATATGGATGGTTGAGATTAATATATATATAGATACAGTCTATATATATATGCTTATTGTGATGTTGCATTTGTTTGTATTATGCTTGCTACACTTGATTGTACATCATATTCATGCATGCTTCCTGCATATGTTATACGGTTGTGTCGGGTACTGGTATATGTGTTGGACAGACCATTAGATACCTTGACCTGTAGCTAGAGTATATTGTGAGTTGATCTACTCTTCCTGTTATATATATATATGTTGGATATATGTTCAGGTTGGATCAGAGTAGCATAGCAGACTTCAGGTATGTCTGCATTTTTATGTTATTTATTTGGTTAGACGGTATATGCTTGTATTTATATACTATGCTGATATACTTGTTGTACCTCTAGAGTATGTTGTTGAAAATACATGTGATATGGTATATATACATGTTTTTCTATTACCTGCTAAGTTTTACTCACCACCCCCCCCACGGACCCTAGATTTTTCTGTCGCCCAGGTAACAGGTAGAAGACTTCATGACAGCTTAGAGCACCGCTGGCTGACATCTCATCTCACCTCCGAGGCTCCCGTATTGGTTTTGGGCTTTGCGTCCGCCGTGTATTGTATTTGGAGTTTTCGTAGTGTACTATGTTGTGGACTTGTAGATTCAGATTTTGTCGATGTACTGTATGTGGTTGTGGTGTGTTAGTCATACCTGGTATGCATGATGTGGATGTATTGTATATGTGGGGCTATGGGTATGTCGTTGTATTAGTTTTCGATGTGTTTCTTTATGTTGTTATGTTTTATTTATTATGTTATTGTTATTGTGGGCCTACGGGCCTTGTATTAACCCGAAATGTTGCCACGTACAGGGGAGGTGCCGTCCGTTTGATTTTCGGCTCTGTATGCTCTCGGGGCGTGACAGTTACAAGGGAAGCAATCTCTAGGGTTAACCTTAACAAGACCAAAATGACCAAGGCTTCCAAGTCTAGGAGTGTCATTAGAAAGGTACTAAGGGAAGTTATCCCTAGTGAGTACTTAGTAAACCCAAGGAGCTCCAATAGGTATTGGGTTCCTAGGAGCGTGATTGATTCACGCTAAATGGGTTAGGTTGTGTCAACCTTGAATGGATGGGTAGTTAACTCAATCATAGCAAAGTTGACACTTTAGGTCATTTCCAAGGTTTTGGATACTTTGGAATTAAGGTTGATTTTAAATCCTAAAAGTTTTTAGGATGTGCCAATAAATTGTATGGAAGTTGAAAATTTTGATCAAATTGGCACAATGAGGTTTTAGAGGTCATGGTGTGTCATTTTAGATTTTTGGCATATTTGGGAGATAACTGGTATTATGGCAAAATGAACTTAATTCCAACAAATGACAACAAATATTAAGAACTTAGGTATTTTCATGGCTTTGCATCTTATTTGCCATACCTTGTTTGCTTTACCATGACATGGCATCATATTTACCTTTCATCATATAAAATGGCAACAAATGATCATGCTTAGATCTATTATTTTTAATGTCATGTTAGTATTTAGGTTTATGTTACATACCATGACATCATGATTATTGACACATGGTTTATTTATGCTATCTTATATTCAATGATCATTCATGCATTTATTAAAATTGATTAAGGACAATGACATGACTTGAAGTCTCATGTATAAGGGAATCAAGTAGAGTTGCCTTAGAAAATGCATGAGGCCTTAGTTTAAGATGAACAAAACTCACATCTCACATCAAATTGACATGTATGTGTATTGATACACCCTAGATACATATGAGATGCTAGGATATGAGTTAAGTTCAAGGTGCATAGTTTTTGCATCTAGATGAACTCAAACTCATCTCAATCATAGGCATAAATCATGAGGAAAGCTAGTATACAAGTCATGTGTACTTAGCCCATAGACCATGATTGAAATTAAGGTTTTGAAAACATTTTAAAATCATTTTGAAAAACCTTGGTGAAGTCTATCTTTTGATAGCAATTACTATTGAGAAGATTGAAACAAAGTTGGCTCTAAACATTGATAATTTCAATGCTTTTGAACTTTGTATCATTTTTATAATTTAAAGGTTATTTTCATAGAAAACTATTTTTCTCCGATAGTGTTTGGCATAAGTAATGTGTGATTAAAATTTCATGATTTTTTAAATTTTTTAGAATTATTTATCCATTTCTGAAGTTGGTCTGAAATTTCAATTTCAGAAATTTCAGACACCAGTCAAGGCGACGCCCCGACTGGAGCTAGGTTCAAATGAACAGAAGCAAGTGCATGTTGACTGCGAGCTCGACTGGAATAGCTTGTTTTGAGCAGAACTCCACACAAGTTGAGGCAGCGCCTCGACTGGAACTGGTGAAACTGCCCTGCAAAACTGCTTTGAAATTAAGGAAACTACTCTGAAATTAAGGAAACTGCTCTGAAATTAAGGAAACTACCCTGAAATTAAGAAAACTGCCCTGAGATTGACGAAACTGCTCTAAAATTAAGGAAACTGCTCTGAAATTAAGGAAACTACCCTAAAATTAAGGAAACTACCCTGAAATTATACTAAACAACCCTGGAATCACGTCAAACTACCCTGAAATTTTTCCAAACCGCCCTGGAATCATGTTAAACTACCCTGGAACCTTGTTAAACTGCCCTGGAACCTTATTAGACCACCCTGGAACCATGTCAAACTGCACCATTTTTGGCTTACCAAGTTGGTTTAAGCCATCTGACTATAACCCAGCTAGATAACTACTCATACACCTCTAATGTGCTTAGACAAGCATTGAAAAGGTGAGATTTTCATTAGAAATGAATTGGAGTACAAATCAAATTTTAATGGTTGTGAAAGTTCAAATGTGAACTTTTATCCTAATTTTCTAGTGTTTAAGGGTTCTATTGGCTTAGAAACTCTCCAAGGACATTGTTGGTGCAATGGTCTAGGGGGATTAAGACTTTAGGGGGATATTATCCATTTAAGTATAATGGATGATGATTTATCACAAAAGGGGGAAATGGAAGTTTGCTTTTCATCTAGTGATAGATCACTAAGGAGAATGAGGGCATTCAAGATGCATGTTGACCAAGGAGGAGAAAGACAATGAAACATTGAGAACCTTGGTGGACTTTTTGATGTGTGTCAAGAAGGGGGAGAAATGCAAGGGGGTTAAGTTAGGCTTTTAACTTAGGATACCCTAATATACACAAAACCTCAAAAATTTCAAAATTTAAAATTCTAGATTGGGAACACTTCGTGATGCTTTGGCATAAGAAGTGTCAAGTTGGGTTTAGGGGATAACCTAACTTAACGGTATCGTTAAACATCAAAAAGGGGGAGATTATTGGTGCAATCGATCCAGGTCATGATTGACCAGACTCGAGTGGAACTCGAGTAGAGTTTTGATGTTCGATAATAGTTCACAATGTGGTTTGACCACATGACTAGTGGATGGTATGGGACATCCAAGGTCATATAAGGAAGACTATTGGAGAAGTCCAAGTTTGGTGACTTGGCAAGGAGAAGTCCAAGTATGGATACTTGGCAAGGGAAAATCCAAGTTAGTCAAGGGAGACCGGACACTTGGTGATGGGAAGACCAATGGGGAGTTGGCAAGTGAAGTCCCGGACGAGGAGTCTTGGCAGTGAAGTCTCGGAGGCGTGGCCTCTTGGCAATGAAGTCCCAGACATGGAGTCTTGGCAAGGGAAGACCCGGTTGATCAGGGAGATCGAGCTTGGCAAAGGTAGACCCGAGAGCATGACGATAGCCGATGGAAGCACTAGAAGGCTAGCGTAAGGATGAAGAGTCGCGGACTCGAGGGATCCGGGAGGCGTGAGGCTGATGGAAGTGGGTCGAAAGTTTAGGTCTAGGCTTAGGGTGAGTATCAAGTATGAAGGGATCATACTTGGGGTGTTAAACCTCATTGTAGAGGTATAATAGTCGATTGGGCTTTGTTTGTAGGCAAATAGAAGCAAGCTGGGCTCAACCAGCACTTCAACTGGAGTATCAATCGAGGCGGCGCCTCGACTGGAGGTGGCGACTGGTGCCTCGACTCGATGGTCTGGAAGGAGGCTCAGAGGCGAGGCGCGCTCAACCAGTGCCTCAACTGGAGGCCAGTCGAGGCGACGCCTCGATTGGAGGACGCGACTGATTTCGACATAGGTATGAAGACAGTGGCATAGAAGCGAGGTGGCTCGACTGGCACCTCGATTGGGGTCGCAGTCGAGGCGGCGACTCGACTGGTTTCTGACCGTTGGAGCTCGGGAGGATTCGACGCAGGTTTATAAGGACCTTTTAGGGCTTCTTTATGAACAATTCTTGCACAGTTCTCTTGGAGATTGTGAGGGGCGATTTGAAGGGAGTGATGCTTCATTTCAGGACCTTCAAAGTCATCCCAAAGCAATCAACAATCAAGGATTCAAAAGCCCTAATTTGTAAAGAGTTTTTATTTTCTTTCTCTATTTGCTTTTGTATTTGTTGTAGTTGCTTGTGGTATCTCGTTCTTATTGTTTGTAAGAGCCTTATGAGAGGTTCCTCCACCTCCGGTGTGTTCACCGAGAAGGAGAAGAGATATAGTGGTGGTATGCATCACTAGAGCTCGCTAGGGCTCGCCCGTGGAGTAGGAATTAGGGTTCCGAACCACGTAAAATCCTCGTGTTGTGTTTGTTGTGTGTTTTGTATTTGTATTTGTACTTGTGTTTGTGTTTCCGCTGCGTACTAATAATTGTAGACAAGCACGACAAATCCAAGCAATGAAATTGACGCAAATTGCTATTCACCCTCCCCTCTAGCGATGCCAACGGTCCTAACACAATTGTTGTTAGCGTAGCGGAATACAAATACAAATATAAATAACAAATGAAAATATAACACAAGCACAACACGAAGATATAACGTGGTTCGGAACCTAGGATTCCTACTCCACGGGTCGAGCTCAAGTGAGCTTTAGTGATGCACATCACCACTAAATCTTCTCCTTCTCGACAATACGTCGAAGGTGGAGAAACCTCGTACAAGAATCTTACAACAATAAGAATAAATGCAAGCAACTACAAATGAAATACAATAACAATGTAAAGGACACTTTATTCACCCTCCCCTCTAGCGATGCCAACGGTCCTAACACAATTGTTGTTAGCGTAGCGGAATACAAATACAAATATAAATAACAAATG
The DNA here is from genome assembly GCA_025175895.1 of Wurfbainia villosa. Lineage (NCBI taxonomy): Eukaryota > Viridiplantae > Streptophyta > Magnoliopsida > Zingiberales > Zingiberaceae > Wurfbainia > Wurfbainia villosa. The sequence continues at coordinate 7,429,595 of CM045995.1, read as the reverse complement.
AAAATATAACACAAGCACAACACGAAGATATAACGTGGTTCGGAACCTAGGATTCCTACTTCACGGGTCGAGCTCAAGTGAGCTTTAGTGATGCACATCACCACTAAATCTTCTCCTTCTCGACAATACGTCGAAGGTGGAGAAACCTCGTACAAGAATCTTACAACAATAAGAATAAATGCAAGCAACTACAAATGAAATACAATAACAATGTAAAGGACACTTTACAAGAACTTGAATGCCTTTGCTTGCTTGTTGGTTGCTTGGAGATGGCTTTGAAGACCTTGAAATGCACTAGCACTTCGCTTCAAAATCACCCAAGAAAACCAATGCAGAAATCCTCCATTACAGCTTCCTTTTAACCTTTGCTTGAGCTGATTTCGCGCTCAACAGTTGATTTCCTATAGTGTCGTTGTCTCACAATGACTCAATTTATGCTAGAAAAACTCCAATGGATATTGCAACAGTCGACTATTGTCCAATAGTTGATTTGCCAGTCGACTATAGAAGCTTCTGTGCCCGTGTCCACCAGCTTCAGTCGATTGCTAAACCCTAGCAGTTGACTACTATGAACCAATCGACTACTAAACCCTAGTAGTTGACTACTATGAACCAATCGACTGCTAAACCCTAGCAGTCGACTGCCAAAGCCACAGATCAACAGTCGAGCCTCAGTCGACTCCCCGACTAGTCGATTAAGGCATAACCCCAATCGACTGCTCCGAGTCAACTAGGCTACCAAGTGTCAAACACTCGACCAGTCGATTAGTCCATTACCCCAGTCGACTGATAAACCTCAAACATGAGGTTTAACTCAAATATGATCCCCTCATACTTGATAGATCACCCTTAGCCTAGACTTAAGCCTTCTAGCCACCTCCATCAGCCTGACGCCTATCGAATCTCTCCAAGTCATCCATGACTTATTCATTCATATGCTAACCTTCAGGTGCTTCTATCGACTATTATCATACTAACCAGGTCTACTTTGCCAAGGTACATTTAGACTTATGTCACCAAGACAAACGCTTGGACTTTACACCGCCAAACATTGGACTTATGCTGCAAAGACTACAGCTTGGACTTTATACCGCCAATATAACACCCTTGAACTTTTCAATTGCCAAGTATCCATACTTTGACTTTCACCGCCAAAGTTCACTTGGACTTTACGCCACCAAGACTACACACTTGGACTTATGCCACCAAGACCATACCTTTGGACTTTCCTTACCGAGTACCCATGACGTGGATTTTTCATTGCCAAGACTAATGCTTAAACTTTTCCTTTGCCAAGACTCATGCTTAGACTTTTCATGCCAAGACCCATGGTTGGACTTCTCAATTGCCAAGTACCCATGACTTGGACTTCCCATAACAATCACATTGTCAATCATTTTGTCGAATATTAAAATATTACTTGAGCCAAACTCGAGTCTGGTCAATCGTAACCTGGGCCGATTGCACCAACAATCTCTCCATTATTGATATTTGACAAAACCTTTGAGTTAGACTACCTAACTCAAGCCATTAATTCTCCCTCTTTTTGTTGGTGCAATCGACCTAGGTCATAATTGACCGGACTCGAGTTTGACTCGAGTGATGTTTTGATGTTTGACATGGAAGTTTGACATCGATGTTTAACATTGATATCTGATAATGTTTTGAGGATATTGTTAGCATAATCGACCCGGGTCATGATTGACCGGACTTGAGTTTGACTCGAGGGGGATTTTGATGGTTGACTGGAGTTGACCATGTCATGGAAAGTCCAAGTCTTGAGTAATTGACATGTAAAGTCCAAGCATGAGTCTTGGCAAGGAAAATCCAATCATGGGTCTTGGCATGGAAAGTCTAACATGGGTTGGCAAGGAAAAGTCTAAGCATGGGTCTTGGCATGGAAAGTCCAACATGGGTTGGCAAGGAAAAGTCCAATCTTGAGTCTTAGCATTTGAGAAGTCCAAGGGGTTTGATATTGGTGGCGTACAGTCCAAGCGGGAGTCTTTGCAGCATAAGTCCAATGGTTGGCGGCATAAAGTCCAAGCGAAGTCTTGGTAGTGTAAGTCTAATGTGCCTTGGCGGTGTAGACACCGTTAGCATGACATAGCCGATGGAAGCACCTGAAGGCTAGCGCAATGGATGAATAAGTCATGGATGACTTGGAGGGATCCGAGAGGCGCGAGGCTGACGGAGGTGGCTAGAAGGCTTAGGTCTAGGATAAGGGTGGTCTAGCAAGTATGGGGGCACCATACTTGGGTTAAAACCTCATGTTTGAGGTGTGCCAGTCGACTGGTGTCATATGGCAGTCGACTGGTGTGAGTCAACTAGGGTTTGACTACGGGAAGTGTCGGTGATCGACGCTACGTGAGCGGCATCATCGCTCGGCGATCGTCGATCGTGTGATCAGTCGACTGGTGCTCGAGAATTTCGGCACAGAGTGGAGTCGAGACTCGACTGCGGGGTTAGCAGTTGAGTGAAGGCTCTATCAGTCGACTGATGGGTATGATCAGTCGACTGATGATGGATCTGTTGGATTTTTTCAGCGTGGATCTAGTCGCTGTCTCACGACAATAGTGGCATCAATCGACTGATGGTCCCGACCAGTTGACTGATCGGCGATTTTCAGCCCAGGCAGAAGCTTTAAATGGAGCTCGTGGAGGAGGAAATCAACATGGTTCTTGAGCTACTTTGGGGCGATTTGTTGCTGCAAATCAGGGTCTCCAAGGCTATTCTTCAAGCAACCAAGATCAAGCAATCCAAAGCTCTTTGTAAAGTTTTCTTTACTTGCATTCCATTGTATTTGCTTGTATTTTCATTGTATTACTGTTGTATACATTGTACGAGGTTTCTCCACCTCCGGATTATTTCGAGAAGGAGTTATTTGTGATTAGTGCTTGCATGTGCATCACTAGAGCTCTTTAGAGCTCGATCCGTGGAGTAGGAACCGTTCGGTTCCAAACCACATTATATGCTTGTGTTGTGAATTGTGTTTGTTGTATTTCGTTATTTCAATTTGTTTTATTTCTGCTGTGCTAACGAGATTTGTAGATGAACGCAATCGAATTCCATAACGCAACGAATCAACGCTATTCACCCCCCACTCTAGCAGTCAACATTTCCTCTACAATTAGTATCAAAGCCCAGGGCTCTTCTACGGACTAACCATTGGGAGCAAAAGACGCTAGAGGGAAGATGAAATTCCAAGATAAGCTTGGATGGGACATCAACACTCCACCACCATACGACCGAGAAGATTTTCCGGCGTTGAGAGCAAGAATGGAAACATTCTTGATGATGGACATAGAGGATTGGTTCATCCTCGTAGAAGGCTTTGAACCTCCTAGGAATAAGAAGGGACAAGTCCTCAAGTTAAAAAGGTGGACCCAAGAGCAACGCCTAAAATTCAAAACCGAAGTCAAGGTAACAAAGCTTTTAGAAGATTTGATACCTAATGACATTTTATCTATCTTAGGTGAATTTCAAGATGCCAAGGAGCTATGAGATAAATTGGCCAAGTTCCATGAGAAGCCTCACTTGGCACAAGTAGAAGAAGAAGAATGTTCATCGGCTCAAGAAGAGGAGGAAGCCGAGGAAGAACCATCATCATCCTCACAAGCAAGTGAGGATTCGGAAGTTGAGATGGAGTCAACTTTCAGATCGGTGGAAGAAGAAGAAGTGGAAGAAGCCTCCACCTCTATGATTGAGGGGGAGGAGAGAATTCCCACACCGGAGCAAGAAGAAGAATCTTACATTCGGTCAAGATGAAGAAGCTCTCACTTTGGCCACCACCATTGACCTAGGTAACTCAAACACTTCAATTTCAAATAAAAATCATATTATGTGTTTTGAGTGTAGGGAACATGGGCACTATAAGAGCAAGTGCCCTAAGAAAGTCAAGAAAAGTCAAACGACACCGAAATCTCAAGAAAAGACCAAGGATGCCGGAGTCACCATTCCTAAGAACAAGGAGCATGTGGAATGCTTCAAGTGTCACCAAAGAGGGCACTATCGAAGTCAATGCCTTAAGGGGAAGAAGAGAGGTCAAGAAGGAGCATCGAATGTAGGGGGAGCCTTTAAGGCAAACCCTAAGGTACATTTAAACAATGTTAATTCTTTAAGTAATAAGAACAAGCATGCTAGAAGTAATTTCTCTATGGTTTATAAAGAGCATGCTAAGAATAATAAATTTTATTACTTAGAGGCTAAGACCTACAAGGTTAAAAATAAGGAGAAATTTGGGACTAATGTCCCTAGAAATACATTATCTAAGGAATCTATTAGGAAAATAAAAGATCACTTAGGCATCAACCCTAAATGGACTAGGCATATGCCTAGGAAAAACAATGTCCAAAGAATAGATGAAAAATCAAAAATTGGACAATTAGAATTAGAAAATCAAGCTTTGAGGTCAAGGCTTGAGAAACTTGAAAAGACTCTTGCAAAGATGCAAAATTCAATTAAAGGGTCAAATGGTCAAAGCCTAGGGTCTAAAAGTCAAAGTCAAAGACCTAGGAAACAAGAACCATCCAAGGGCAAGCCTAAGCCCAAAAAGACCTACCATAATGTTCCATTTGATTATGGAACTCAAATTAGGTCTAGGAAAGCCAAGGTCAATAGGGAAGTCATCTCTAAGGTTGACCAAGGTAGGTACTTAGTGGCCAAGGTTTCTATGAAACCTAGGAAGACCACTAAGAAGGTTACTAGGGAGGCAATCCCTAAGGTTAACCATGATAGGACCCAAATGACCAAGGCTTCTAAGCCTAGGAGGGTCATTAGAAAGGTATCTAAGGAGGTTATCCCTAAGGAATACTTAGTAAACCCTAGGAGCTCAAATAGATTTTGGGTTCCTAAGAGCGTGATCGATTCACGCTAGATGGATTAGGTGTGTCAACTTTAAATGGATGAGTAGTTAACCTAACCATGGTAAAGGTGACACTTTAGGATATTTCCAAGGTTATGGATACCTTGGAAATAGATTTGATCTATGATCCTAAAAGATTTTAGGATGTGCCAATACATTGTTGAAGGTTGTGAAAAATCAATTGAATTGACACAATTTAGTTCTAGAGGTCATAGTGTGTCATTTTGGATTTTTGGCACACTTGGGAGAAAAGTGACAATATGGCAAAATATACTTAATTATATCAAATGACAACTGATATCAAATTTTTAGGTATTGTTATACCTATACTTTTTATTTGCCATGCTTTGTTTTCCATATAACATGCCATGACATCATATTTATTTTTAATCATTTAATATGTCATGATCATGTTTAGGATTAAGGTTTAATGTCATGTGTTTTTAGATTATATCATATGTCATGACATCATGACCATTGGTCATGCTTAATTATGCTATCATTTATGCCATGATCATACTTCATGCATTTAATTTGATTAAAAATGATTCAAGGATAATGACATGACTTGAAGTCTCATTTATAAGGGAATCAAGTAGAATTGTCTTAGAAAATGCATAAGGCCTTAGATTAGGATAATCAAAACCCACATCTCACATTAAATTGACATGTATGCGTATTTATACACTCTAGATACATGTGAGATGCTAGGATATAAGTTAAGTTCAAGGTGCATAGTTTTTGCATTTAGATGAATTAAAACTCATCTTTAACTACAGGTGGATCGTTGAGAAAGCTTTTGTACAAGTCACGTACATTGAGCCCAAGGAATATGATCCAATATAGGTTTTCAAAAATATTTTAAAATTATTTTAGAAAACCTTGGTGAAGTCTATCTTTTGATAGCAATTACCATTGATGAAGTTGGTACAAAATGAGCTAAAACATTAAAGTTTTTCTTCACTTTTAAATTTTGTATCAATTTAGATATTTTATGGGAAAAATATTTTTCTATTATTTTTCACCCATTGTATTGGTCATAAGTTTTATACGTATGAATTTTCATGATTTTTCGATATACGTATAATTATTTATGTTTTTCTGAAACTCAACTCTGATAATTGAAAATCGAATTTTTCAGTTATCAGTCGACTGCCCTTGGTGGCAGTTGACTAATGAGAGTGGCAGTCGACTGATCTCTGATAGAGTCGACTGCTAAGACTGATTTTGGGAAAACAAGATATGTTTAGTCCGTGTTCAGCTACGGTAAAGTTCTCTAACCACTCCTAACCCTAGAATATGTTTTGGGAAGCATTATAAAGGGTGAAAATTCATTGGATATGGATTAGGAGAGTTGTTAGGGTGATGTATCAAATTTAAGGTATAGGAAAGTTCTATGTTGAACTTTGAACCTTATTTTTTGATGGTTTAGAGTTCCTATTGGGTTAGGGACTTCCCAAGGACATTGTTGGTGCAATGGTCAAGGGGGAGCAAGCCTTTAGGGGGAGGTATCCATCATGGGATGATGGATGGTATTCTTCCTCATGAGGAGGAAAATGAGATTTTGAGATACCCAATTTGGAAATTAGAAGAGTATATAGGATTGCCTCTCTTGAGTGATATGAGACTTATCACTAGGAAGATGGTAGACATCCTAGGTATTTTTGGACCAAGGGGGAGATTGTAGGATCTCATTGGGACATGAGACATTGACCTCCTTGGAGAGATAACCTTTTTGATGTTAGTTAAAAAAGGGGAGAATGTTATCAATTGATATTATCAATTCGGAGAATTGGAGAGAATGTTTGGGATTACCAATTTGGGATAATTGGTAAAAAGATTTGAGTTAGTATTCTAACTCAAAAGTATGTATTTTTGTCAAACATCAAAAAGAGGGAGATTATTGGTGCAATCGGCCCAGGTCACGATTGACCGGACTCGAGTTTGACTCGAGTGATATTTTGATGTTTGACATGGAAGTTTAGCATCGATGTTTAACATTGATGTCTGATAATGTTTTGAGGAGATTGTTGGCACAATCGACCCGGGTCATGATTGACCGGACTCGAGTTTGACTCGAGGGGGATTTTGATGGTTGACTAGAGTTGACCATGTCATGGAAAGTCCAAGTCTTGAGTACTTAGCATATAAAGTCCAAGCATGGGTCTTGGCATGGAAAGTCCAACATGGGTTGGTAAGGAAAAGTCCAAGCATGGGTCTTGGCATGGAAAGTCCAACATGAGTTGGCAAGGGAAAGTCCAAGCTTGAGTCTTGGCATTTGAGAAGTCCAAGGGGTTTGATATTGGCGGCGTAAAGTCTAAGCGGGAGTCTTGGCAGCATAAGTCCAATGATTGATGGCGTAAAGTCCAAGCGGAGTCTTGGCAGCGTAAGTCCAATGTGCCTTGGCAGTGTAGACACTGTTAGCATGACATAGCCGATGGAAGCACCAGAAGACTAGTGCAATGGATGAACAAGTCATGGATGACTTGGAGGGATCCGAGAGGCACGAGGCTGACAGAGGTGGCTAGAAGGCTTAGGTCTAGGCTAAGGGTGGTCTAGCAAGTATGGGGGCACCATACTTGGGTTAAAACCTCATGTTTGAGGTGTGCTAGTCGACTGATATCATATGACAGTCGACTGGTATGAGTCAACTAGTGTTTGATTGCAGGAAGTGTCCCGAATGATCCGCTGAGGCGGCCGATCGATCGTGATCACCGATCCGGGTGCTCAAGAATTTTGGTACAGAATGGAGTCGAGACTCGACTACGGGGTTAGCAGTCGAGTGAAGGCTCCATCAGTCGATTGATGGGTATGATCAGTCGACTGATGATGGATCCGTTGGATTTTTCCAGCGTGGATCTAGTCGTTGTCTCACAACAACAGTGACATCAGTCGACTGATGGTCCCGACCAGTCGACTGATCGGCGATTTCTAGCCCAGGAAGAAGCTTTAAATGGAGCTCGTGGAGGAGAAATCAATATAGTTCTTGAGCTACTTTGGGGCGATTTGTTGCTACAAATCAGGGTCTCCAAGGCTATTCTTCAAGCAACCAAGATTAAATAATCCAAAGCTCTTTGTAAAGTTTTTTTTACTTGCATTCCATTGTAATTGCTTGTATTTTCATTGTATTACTGTTGTATACATTGTACGAGGTTTCTCCACCTTCGGATTGTTCCGAAGAGTTATTTGTGATTAGTGATTGTGTGTGCATAACTAGAGCTCTTTAGAGCTCGATCCGTGGAGTATGAACCGTTCGGTTCCGAACCACGTTATATGCTTGTGTTGTGAATTGTGTTTGTCGTATTTCATTATTGTTATTTGTTTTATTTCCACTGCGCTAACGAGATTTGTAGACGAACGCAATCGAATTCCATCACGCAACAAATCGATGCTATTCACCCCCCTCTAGCGGTCAACATTTCCTCTACATTTTTAACATACATCAAAAAGTCTCCCCTAAGGGTATCCATATCACATACCCCAATGAGATAACTCAATCTCTCCCTTGATCCAAAATCATCTTGGATGTCTTCACTCTTCCTAGTGATAAATCACATATCACTAAATGAGAGGCAATTCTTACAATTCTCCAACTCTCCCCCTTTGAGGAGAAACTCATCCATCATCCCTTGATGGATAACCTCTCCCTAAAGGCTTGCTCTCCCTTGACCATTGCACCAACAATATCCTTGGAGAGTTCCTAAGTCAATTGAAAACTTAAACCATCGAAATTAAGGGTAAAGATTCAATATTGAACTTTCACCTCCCTCAAAATTCGATTTTCACCCTAAACGCCTCTCCTAATCATTTTCAATGATATTTCACCCTTCCAATGCTTTCTAAATCATATTCTAGGATTATGAGACGTTAAGGTACACTAAACATATTGATAAATGGCTGAACAAGCCTAGTTCAGTCGAAATCAGCTTTAACAGTCGACTCGATCAGAGACCTGTCGACTACCATCAACACCAGTCGATTGATATCTACAAACGCATAAATCAAAAATCAAAAATGGTTTTTTGAAATGCATAAATAAATATATGTAATTTGAAAAATCTTGAAATTTCATATGTATATGACCTATGCCAAATACAATGGGTGAAAAATAGTTTTAAAATAAAATACCCATTAAATTGTGAGATTGATATAAAGTTCAAAACCATTCAATGTTTTAAGTCTACTTTGTATCAACTACATCAATGGTGATAACTATCAAAAGATAGATTTCACCAAGATTTTTCAAAATGATTTTAAAATATTTTCAAAACCTTATTTTGAACCATGGTCTATGAGTAGATGTACATTAGCTTCCCTCATGACTCATCCATGGTATATTATAAGTTTAAATTCGTCTAGATGCAACATCTATGCACCTTGAACTTAACTCATTTTCCTAACATTTCACATGTGTCTAAGTGTATCAATACACACACAAGTCAAATATTTTTGTGAGATGTGGGTTTAGGTTCTTAGGGTCTCATGAATTTTAACTAGGCAACTATATTTGATTTCCTTATACTTGAGACTTCAAATCATGTAATTGCCTTTAAATAAATTGTATTAACCAAAATGCATGAAATATGATCATGACATAAGAATGATAGCATAATTAAAGCATGTGTCAATAATCATGATGTCATGACATAAAGATACAACTTTAACCTAAACATGACATAAAAATTAAATCTAAGCATTATTATGATATTTTAAATAATTGAATGAAATATGATGTCATGACATGACACATGACAACCAAAATATGGCAAATAAAATATAAATGCATAAGAATACCTAAATTTTAATAGTAATTGTCATTTGTTAGAATTACACCCAATTTGTCATAATACCAATTTTCCAAGTGTGACAAAAATTCAAAATGGCACACCATGACTTTAAAACCTAATCGTGTCAATTTTGATTGATTTTTCATACTTCTCAAATTCTATTGACACATCCTAAAATCTATAGGATCAAAATTCTAATCTCATTTACAAAGTATCATATTACTTTGAAAATGCCTTAAAGTGTCAACTTTGCTATGGTTAGATTAACTATCTTACCAATTCAAGTTGACACACCCTAACCCATCTAGCGTAAGAAAATCACTCTCCTAGAAATCTAATACCTATTGGAGCTACTTGAGTTTACTAGGTACTCACTAGGGATAACTTCCCTAAGTACCTTCATAATGACCCTTTTAGGCTTTGAAGCCTTGGTCATTTGGATTTAGTCAAGGTCAATTATAGGAGTAACTCCCCTTGTAACATTGCTAGTGACTTTCCTAGACTTCGTCGAAGCCTTAGTCACTTGACACTTACTATGGTTAGTCTTAGGGATGACTTCCCTACTAACCTTGATTTTCCTAGACCTATGGATGGTTCCATAATCAAATGGAACACTATGGTATGTCTCCTTGAGCTTAGGTTTGTGGCCCAAATTTCTTTTGCCCCTAGATGGTTCTTGCCTCCTAGACCTTAATTTTTTACATTAGACCCATTAATTGAATTTGTCATCCTTCTAAAGGTCTTTTCCAATTTCTCAAGTCTTGACCTCAAGACTTGATTTTTTAATTCTAATTTTTCAAATTCAAATTTTTATTCATCTTTTGGGAATTGTTCTTCCTAGACATATGTCTACCCTTCTTAGTGTTAATGTCTAAATGCTTCTCTATCTTCCTAATGTTGGAGTATTGAGAATACAATCAAAGTCCCACATTGGTAAGACATGGAAAATATCATGTGCTTATAAGATGAAAAGATATCTCCATTGGTATGAGACCTTTTGGGTAAAATCCAAAAAAAAAACCATGAGGGTTTAGACCCAAAGTGGACAATATCATATCATTGTAGAGATATGTGGATCTTATAAGCACTAACAATTGGTATCAGAGTCATGGTCCATGTCAAGTCATGAACCTCAAACAAAGGAAATAGAGCTCCATGTCCGGATCAAGAGAACCAGACACTAGGCAGGAAGTCCAGTTGGGCCGGGATGATCGAACAACTGGTAGGAAGTCCAGTTGGGGGAGAAGGATTGGACAATTGGTAGGAAGTTCAGTTGGGTCAGGAGGACCAGATAGTTGGCAGGAAGTTCTGGTGGGTTAAGGATTGGACATCAAGCAGAGGAAGTCCTTCGAGGATTGATACAATGTGGTCCTTCATTTGAGGGGGGAGATTGTTAGAGTATTGAACATACAATCAAAGTCTCACATTGATAAGACATGGAAAAGATCATGTTCTTATAAGATGAAAAGATATCTCCATTGGGATGAGACCTTTTAAGTAAAGTCCAAAAATAAAACCATGAAGGCTTAGGCCCAAAGTGAATAATATCATATCATTATAAAAATATATGAATCTTATAAATACTAACACCTAATAGTTTTCTTAGGTAGAATTATTCTTGAGTTATTGGTTCTAGATTTGTCTTTAAGTAAATTAATATGTTTGAAATCTAAGCAATAATATTTGTTATTTCTAGAATGTTTTTCATGAGTAATAGTAAGGAAATTTTTAGCATGCTTCCTATCATTACGCAAAGTAGGAGCATTATTTAAATTTACCTTAGAGTTTGCTTTAGAAGCTCCCCCTACATGTGATGCTCCTCCTTTGCCCTTGGTTTGCTTCCTCCTCCTAGGGCATTGAGTCCTATAGTGGCCCATTTGATTGCACTTGAAGCAAATAATATGCTCCTTGCTCTTAATTGTTGGAGCTCCGACATCCTTAGCATTTTCATTGACTTTTGGTGCTAGTTGAGCCTTCTTGATTCTTTTTGGACACTTGCTCTTGTAGTGTCTTACTTCCCTACACTCAAACACGTTATATGATTTTTATTACTAATACATGTATTTGAGTTACCTAAGTCAGTAAGGGAATTTTGATCTTGTCCTTGGCTCCCAGAGGTGGATGACTCATCTTCTTGCTCCGACATTGAGGATGATCTCTCCTCCCCCTCAATTATAGAGGTGAAGGCTTCTTCTAATTATTTCACCTCTTCCTTGGATGTTGAGTATCTCTCAACTTCTGATTCTTCATGCTCTTGAGAGGATGATGGGGTTTCTTCCTCTTCGGGCTCCTTCTCTAATTGAGTCGGTGATGGATCTTCATGAAGCTTGATCAACTTGCTTCATACTTCTTTAGCATTCTTATAATCTCCTACCTTATGCAAGATATTACTAGGCATAAAGTTAGTCAAAATTAACGTTACCTGTTTATTAATTTCGTATTTCATGTTTTGCTCCTCGGTCTACTTCTTCTTCTTGAGGACTCTTCCTGTTGGTGCAATCGACCCAGGTCACGATTGACTGGACTCGAGTTTGACTCGAGCGATATTTTGATGTTTGACATGAAGGTTTGACATTGATGTCTAATAATATTTTGGGGAGATTGTTGGTTCAATTGACCCGGGTCAAGATTGACCGGACTCGAGTTTGACTCGAGGGGGATTTTGATGGTTGACTGGGGTTGACCATGTCATGGAAAGTCCAAGTCTTGAGTACTTGGCATGTAAATTTCAAGCATGAGTCTTGGCAAGAAAAAGTCCAAGCATGGGTCTTGGCATGGAAAGTCCAACATGGGTTGGCAAGGGAAAGTCCAAGCTTAAGTCTTGGCATTTGAGAAGTCCAAGGGGTTTGATATTGGCGGCATACAGTCCAAGCGGGAGTCTTGGCAGCATAAGTCCAATGGTTAGTGACGTAAAGTACAAGCGAAGTCTTGGCAGTGTAAGTCCAATGTGCCTTGGCGGTGTAGACACCGTTAGCATGACATAGCCGATGGAAACACCTAAAGGCTAGCGTATGGATGAAAAAGTCATGGATGACTTGGAGGGATCCGATAGGCGTGAGGCTGATGGAGGTGGCTAGAAGGCTTAGGTCTAGGCTACGGGTGATCTAGCAAGTATGGGGGCACCATACTTGGGTTAAAACCTCATGTTTGAGGTGTATTAGTCAACTGGTACCATGTGACAATCGACTGGTGTGAGTTAACTAGGGTTTGACTATGGAGAGTGCCCTAGCAGTTGATTGCCAGAGGTGGGCAGTCGACTGATGGCCCGAGCAGTCGACTGATCTGGTGATCAGTCGACTAGTGCTCAAGATTTCGGGCACAGAATGTTCTCTAGTCGAGTGATCGGCCTGACCACTCGATTGGTTGAGACATCAGTCGACTGATAGTGTATCCGTTGAAGTTTTCCAACGTGGATCTAGCCATTGTCTCACGACAACAGTGACATCAATCGACTGATGGTCCTGAGCAGTCGACTGATAGACAAAATCCAACCTGATTATAGGTTACAAAAGCAGCTCGAAAGAGGATTTTGGGAGCAATTTTCTTGGGTGATTTGGAGCGATTTGCTGTTGCAAATTAGAGTCTTCAAGGCTAGTCCAAGGCAATCAACAAGCAAGCATTCCAAAGCAATAGTTGTAAAGTTTTCTTTACATTGTTTTGTATTTTCATCTTGTATTTTCTTGTTTACTTTGTATTACTTGTTGTAATTCATTGTATGAGGTTTCTCCACCTCCGACTTATGTTGTCGAGAAGGAGTTTATTGGATTAGTAGTGCGTGTTTGCATTGCTAGGGCTTTTAGAGTCCGATCCGTGGAGTATGAACCATTCGGTTCTGAACTACATTATATTATTGTGTTTGTGATTGTGTATTGTGTTATTGTTTTTATTATTATTCCGCTGCGCACTAACACGATTTGTAGATGCGATCGCAAATGAAATCCATCAAGCATCGATGACGCTATTCACCCCCCTCTAGCAGTCACAACGATCCGAATAATTGGTATCAGAGCCCAAGGCTCTTCTACGGCTTTACATCCGAGGGAGCACGCTAGAGGGAACAAGATGGAATTTGAAGGAAAATTAGGATGAGACATCCACACACCGCCACCATACGACCAAGAGGATTTTCCGGCATGGAGGGCAAGAATGGAGAACTTCTTGATGATTGACATAGAAGATTGGTTCATCATCATGGAAGGTTTTGAACCTCCTAGAGATAAGAAGGGAAATGTCTTGAAGTTGAAGAAGTGGACACAAGAGCAACGTCTCAAGTTCAAGACCGAAGTCAAGGTAACAAAACTTTTAGAAGATTTGATACCTAATGATATTTTGTGCAAGCTAGGGGATTACACGGATGCCAAGGAGCTATGGAGCAAGTTGGCAAGATTCCATGAGGAGTCTCACTCGGCACAAGAAGAAGAAAGTTCTTCCTCACAAGCAAGTGAGGATTCGGAAGTTGATAGGGAATCAACATCCGGATCCCGATCGGAAGAGGAAGAAGAGGTGGATTTGGAAGAAGCCTCCACCTCTAGGATTGAGGGGGAGGAGATTAGACCTTCCACTCCGGAGCATCAAGAAGAGCCTTCCACATCCGGTTAAGATGAAGAAGCTCAAACTCCGACACCTACCACCACCCTAGGTAACTCAAACATATCAATTCATAATAAAAATCATATCATATGTTTTGAGTGTAGGGAATCCGGACACTACAAGAGTAAGTGTCCAAAAGAGTAAGGAAAGCTTCTCCGGCACCAAAAGTCAACGAAAAAGTCAAGGATACTGATGTCCCCACCAAGAAGAGCAAGGAGCACGTGGTGTGCTTCAAATATTGACAACCGGGACACTATAGGAGCCAATGCCCTAGGAGAAAAGAAGAAGCATCACAAGTAGGGGGAGCTAAGGCAAACCCTAAGGTAACCTTTAAGTATGCATCTTCTAGTTTAAATGTCAAAAAGCATGCTAGAAATTTTAATTCTCTTGCAATTTATCATGAAAAGCATGCTAGGAATAACAAATACTTTTGTTTAAGAGCTAAAAATGTCCACATTTCAAATAAAGAGAAATTTTGGACTAATGTCCCTAAAAATATCTTACCTAAGGACAAACCTAGATCAAACAACTCTAGACCTATCCTTCCTAGGGAGACCATTAGGATGATAGAGGATCACCTAGGCATCAACCCAAAATGGATTAGACATATGCCTAGAAATAAAAATATCTCAAGAGCTAATGAAAAATCAAAAATTGAGATATTAGAAAAGGAAAACCAAGCCTTGAGATCAAGGCTTGGGAAATTGGAGATGACCCTTGCAAAGATGCAAAATTCAATTATAGGGTCAAATGATCAAAAATCTAGGTCTAAAAGTCAAAGACTTAGAAATCAAGAGTCAACCAAGGGCAAGCCTAAGCCCAAAAAGACCTACAATAATGTTCCATTTAATTATGGAACTCAAATTAGGTCTAGGAAAGCCAAGGTCAATAGGGAAGTCATCCCTAAGGTTGACCAAGGTAGGTGCTTAGTGGCCAAGGTTTCCATGAAACCTAGGAAGACCACTAAGAAGGTTACTAGGGAGGCAATCCCTAAGGTTAACCTAGTCAAGACCCAAATGACCAAGGCTAACAAGCCTAGAAGGGTCATTAGGAAGGTATCTAGGGAGGTCATCCCTAAGGAATACCTAGTAAACTCTAGGAGCTCAAATAGGTTTTGGGTTCCTAAGAGCGTGATCGATTCACGCTAGATGGGTTTAGATGTGCCAACTTTAAATGGATGAGTAGTTAACCTAACCATAGTAAAGGTGGCACCTTAGGTCATTTTCAAGGTTATAGATACCTTGGAAATAGATTTGAATTTTAATCCTAAAGGATTTTAGGAAGTGCCAATAAGCCTTGAGAATTGTGAAAAATTGATTAAACTTGGCACATGTAGAGGTATTGGTGTGCAATTTGGGGTTTTGGCACACTTTGGGAATTAGTGTATCAAGAAAATTGTCATAAGCCTTAGAAATTACATTTAAGATTGATACTCAAGTACTACACATCTTAATGTCCCATACTTTCCATGCTTCATGTGTTTTATCATATGTTTGCATGGAAGGAATGTTTATGGTGTATTGCATCTCACAAAATAGATCATTCACCTTGATTGTGTATTTCAACACTTAGAAAGGGTGAGATGCTAGGATTTGAAACTATTGGATGTTAATGCTTGTGAAAATGAAATAAAATACCAAAATACATTAACATAGGCATAACACTAATATATTCGATATACATGAATAAACATGTTAAAATGAAACAAATTGAGTGAAGAAATTAAAATTCACTTAATTTCAGAATTAAAAATCAGATATCAGCCGACTAATATAGTATATCAGTCGATTGATAACACTGTAGCATGATACCGCGAGCCCAACAGTCGAGTGCCGCTTCTAGGACTCGATTGATTTGTCCATCACCGATCGTTGTATCGTTCATCGAGGCGTAAGAGCGACAATGAGTGGCTCGCCCAACAATGAGGCCGCAACATCGATCGATTGACGCCCAATATCGAGATCGGTGCGATCGTAGTTTCTAAGATGTAACGCTCGATACGAAAGTGCCGAGCCCGATCGGGCGACCGCTTGCTCGTGAACCATTCACTAAACCGCTATCAGTCGACTGATATCCCACAATAGTCGACTGACGTCGCGATCTTATAATGCCGAACCGTTAGGGTTCAGTGTCTTCACGCATTCTTTGCACGACTCCTCTCCGATTGCTTCCAAAACTCTCCGACCAGCCTTCTCGCATCCACGCCGGTGACCAAAAGCCTTTTGGTTTGGAAGCTATCTCTGTCATTTGTGTCTTTGGTCGCTCTATCACTTAAATGGCGTCTCACAGCCTTCATTTTCTCCTCCGGCGTTAGGGTTTCGGCGATCCTCCGGTGTCCTTTTCAGCAAGAAGGCTACTCCGCTCGTCCCTCACAACCCTCAACCCAACAATGGCGCTAAAGTATAACTCTAAACCCTTAAACCCTATTTTCTACATATACCACATTTTTGATCTAATCGTGTTATTGGTGTCATCACATTGCATTGCATCCATCATAATCATGTAGAAGACAACGTAGGAATGAGCCAAATGAGGGTATATCGCGTTTGTACCAACCGATGGCGGTTAGGTACATAGATGAGCGATTTTTTAGATTCTACTGTGGCGATGTCATTGAGATTTTACTGCATTATTAGCTGATGAAGATCGCCCTTTGCAACCATGCCATTAATGATGACCTCCTCAAGGAATTTTACCAAAACTTGAGGAAAGTAGACGATAGCCCTACCTACACCACTCGCATTGCAAAACGCAACCTGGAGTTCACTCCTATGATCTTGCAGGAGTTCCTGGAGTGTAGGGCATCAGATGACACCTTCATCTTTTATCCTACTTTTGATGCACCTCTTCCGGCTCCATTTGACCACATCTCATTAGATTTCATGCATGAGCATTTCTTCCGTTATCCTCGCCCACTAGCTCAAAACCTCTTCCCTATCAATGAATTATCTGCACCTGACAATGTTCTTTACAAAGTCATTGTTGGGTGCTTCCTTCCGATCGTGACTCGGGCTCAGGCCAAGATCCAGCCTCCCCATCTCTTTCTTATGTATGTTATGCGTCATCGGTTGGACGTGAACATTGCATTGAACATTTTTTATTGCATTGTCCATTTCATATCCCCTATACAAGGGAAAGTTCATATGCCCTTTGGACACATTATCACTGCATGGTTAGAGTCCATTGGCATTAACATATCTAGGGGATCGTTGAGGGCGCTATCAGAAGTATATGACTGTATCTCAATGCGCAACTTCACACTGGTTGGATTGCGGACTGACACTGGACAGATGGAGTTGGTGCCTCGGCCTCAGCCCGTGGGGCAAGAGGAGCCGGCCATAGAGCCTGGAGAGCCTACGGCATAGCATGAGGGGTCCGATGATGAGGATGATGACCCTGTGATAGCAGATGCACTAGTAGTAGGTCTCTCAAAGTGTGTTGCACATCTGAAGGTCAGATTCGAGGACTACCAGTAGACTGTTAACTCACGACTGGCGGAGATCAGATCGGAGCAGTCCTCCATGGGTCAACAGCTCAGCTGGATGGAGCAGTGCCAGATTGACATATACGAGATGATGCAGACCTGGAGCTGAGCCAGCAGCCTCCACCGCCTCCACCATCTGCGGGAGATGATAGCTAGGCGATGATTAGGGATCTTGTTTTTAGTTTCGTAGTGAGGTTGAGAGTTTTTAGACATCTTTTTGCTTGTAAAAACTGAATTTATATTTGAATGAAATATTTTGTTTATAAAAAATCAAGTGTTTTTGTCTGATTGTGTAGATGTTAATATGTTTATATATTCAAATTTGTCATGTCATGACATCACATTTTATTTTATCATATGACATGTCATGATATTGTTTAGGATTATTTTCTATGTCATGTTCATTTTTAGAGTCTATTCATATGTCACGACATCATGATCATTGGTCATGCTTATTTATGATTATCATTTATGTCATGATCATTCATGCATTAATTAAAATTGAGTTAAGGATTATGACATGATTTGAAGTCCCATTTATAAGGAAGTCAAATAGAGTTGCCTAAAAAATGCATGATGCCATAATAATCCTAATCCCACATCTCACGATTACATTGACTTGTGTGTGCTTAATACATCTTAGATACATGTGAGATACTAGAAAAATAAGTTAAGTTCAAGGTTCATAGATAGTGCATCTAGATGAACTTAAACTTATCTCAATCATCAATATGAATCATGAGGAAAGCTAATGTACAAGTCATGTACATCTAGCCAATAGTCCATGGTTCAAAATAGGTTTTCAAAATATTTTAAAATCATTTTAGAAAACCTTGGTGAAGTCTATCTTTTGATAGCAATCACCATTGAAGAAGTTGATACAAAGTAGATCAAAAATATTAAAGTTTTAATGGTTTTTGAACTTTGTATAAATCTCCTATTTTAATGGGTAAAATATTTTTCAAATAATTTTCAATCATTGTATTAGTCATAAGTATTATACATATAAAGTTTCATGATGTTTCGAATTACGTATAATTATTTATGAATTTTTGAATTATTTATGATAATCAAATTGAATTTCGATTTATCAATCGATTATCGTCACCGATGGCAATGACTATCGAGCACTTCAATGACCGATTTCGAGACAAATGATCGATAGGCTGATTTCGGGAAAAATAAGGTTGTTTAGCTAATTTTCAGCTACGGTAAAGTTCTCTAACTACTCCTAACCCTAGGATATGCTTTGGAAAGTATTATAAAGGGTGAAAATACATTGAATATGGATTAGGAGAGTTGTTATGGTGATGTATCAAATTTAAGGTATGGGAAAGTTCAATGTTGAACTTTAGACCTTATTTTTTATGGTTTAGAGTTCCTATTAGCTTAGGGACTTCCCAAGGACATTGTTAGTGCAATGGTCAAGGGGGAGCAAGCCTTTAGGGGGAGGTATCTATCATGGGATGATGGATGTTATTTTTTTCTCATGAGGGGGAGAAATGGGAATTTTGAGATACCCAATTTGGAAATTGGGAGAGTTTGTAGAATTGCCTCTCTTGAGTGATATCGGACTTATCACTAGGAAGATTGTAGACATCCTAGATATTTTTGGACCAAGGGAGAGATTGTATGATCTCATTGGGACATGAGACATTGACCTCCTTGGAGAGAACCTTTTTTATATTAGTCAAAAAGGGGGAGAATGTTTGGGAGAATTTATGAGATTACTAATTTGGGATAATTGAAAAGAAGATTTGAGTTAGTGTTCTAACTCAAAGGTATGTGGTTTTGTCAAACATCAAAAAGGGAGAGATTGTTGGTGCAATCGGCCTAGGTCACGATTGACCGGACTCGAGTTTGACTCGAGCGATATTTTGATGTTTGACATGAAGGTTTAACATTGATGTTTGACATTGATGTCTGATAATATTTTGGGGAGATTGTTGGTGCAATCTACCTGGGTCATGATTGACCGAACTCGAGTTTGACTCGAGGGGGATTTTGATGGTTGACTGGGGTTGACCATGTCATGGAAAGTCCAAGTCTTGAGTACTTGGCATGTAAAGTCCAAGCATGGGTCTTGGCAAGGAAAAGTCCAAGCATGGGTCTTGGCATGGAAAGTCCAACATGGGTTGGCAAGGGAAAGTCCAAGCTTGAGTCTTGGCATTTGAGAAGTTCAAGGGGTTTGATATTGGCAGCGTAAAGTCGAAGCGGGAGTCTTGGTAACATAAGTCCAATGGTTGGCAGCGTAAAGTCCAAGTGGAGTCTTGGCAGCGTAAGTTCAATGTGCCTTGGCGGTGTAGACATCGTTAGTATGACATACCCGATGGAAGCACCTGAAGGCTAGTGTATGGATAAAAAAGTCATGGATGACTTGGAGGGATCCGATAGGTGCGAGGCTCACAGAGGTGGCTAGAAGGCTTAGGTCTAGGCTACGGGTGATCTAGCAAGTATGGGGGCACCATACTTAGGTTAAAACTTCATGTTTGAGGTGTATCAGTCGACTGGTACCATGTGGCAGTCGACTGGTGTGAGTCAACTAGGGTTTGACTGTGGGGAGTGCCCTAGCAGTCGACTGCCAGAGGTGGGTAGTCGATTGATGGCTCAAGCAGTCGACTGATCTGGTGATCAGTCGATTGGTGCTCGGGATTTTGGGCACAGAATGTTCTTCAGTCGAGTGATCGGCCCGACCACTCGACTGGTTGAGACATCAATTGACTGATGGGTATGGTCAGTCGACTGATGGTGTATCCATTGGATTTTTCCAGCGTGGATCTAGTCGTTGTCTCACGACAATAGTGGCATCAGTCGACTGATGGTCCCGAGCAGTCGACTGATAGGCAAATCTAGCCCGAATGCAGGTTATAAAAGCAGCTCGGAAGATGGATTTTGGGAGTGATTTTCTTGGGCGATTTGGAGCGATTTCCTGTTGCAAATCAAGGTCTTCAAGGCCAGTCCAAGGCAATCAACAAGAAAGCATTCTAAAGCAATAGTTGTAAAGTTTTCTTTACATTGTTTTGTATTTTCATCTTGTATTTGCTTGTTTACTTTGTATTACTTGTTGTAATTCATTGTACAAGGTTTCTCCACCTCCGACTTGTTGTCGAGAAGGAGTTTATTGGATTAGTAGTGCGTGTTTATATTGCTAAGGCTTTTAGAGCCCGATCCATGGAGTAGGAACCATTCGGTTCCGAACCACGTTATATTCTTGTGTTTGTGATTGTGTATCATGTTATTATTTTTATTATTATTCCGCTGCACACTAACATGATTTGTAAATCCATCAAGGATCGACGATGCTATTCACCCCCCCTCTAGCGGTCACAACGGTCCCAACACTTCCTTTCTTGTCCTTGGGAGGATCAAAATCATCTACAACACTACACCACTAATCTATATCTTTAGTTAAAAACATTCTATTTTACCTTTCCAAATCACAAAATCTTTGTCGTCGAAGAAAAATGGAATCGTGGTGTCATCCCCTAATCTATCATTTGACAATTCTATCTTACCTCTAGCGTGCTCCCTTGGTTATTAAGCCTTGAAGAGCATTCTCGCTCTGATACCACTTGTTAGGAATGTTGGTGTAGCTAGAAGAGGTGAATAGTATTTTCACTTCGTCGCTTGGAATTCGTTCGTGTTCGTTCAATTGCTTGTCTACAATTGTTGTTAGTGTAGCAGAATACAAATACAAATACAAATAATAAATGAAAACAACAACACAAGCACAACACGAAGATATAACATGGTTCAGAACCTAGAGTTCCTACTCCACGGGTCAAGCTCAAGTGAGCTCTAGTGATGCACACCATAACTAAATCTTCTCCTTCTCAACAACACATCAGAGGTGGAAAAACCTTGTACAAAAATCTTACAACAATAAGAATAAATACAAGAAACTACAAATTAAATACAACAACAATGTAAAGAACACTTTACAAGAACTTGAATGTTTTTCCTTGCTTGTTGGTTGCTTGGAGATGTCTTTAAACACACTGAAATGCACCAACACTTCGCTTTAAAATCGCCTAAGAAAACTCATGTAGAAATCCTTCATTGTAGCTTCCTTTTAACCTCTGCTTGGACTGATTTTGTTCCTAATAGTCAACTGCCAAAATGAATTAGTCGACTATCCACAGTGTCATTGTCTCACAATGGCTCAATCCACGTTGAAAAAACTCCAAAGGATACAACATCAGTCGACTGACCTTACCATCAGTCGATTGCTGGCCAGGAGTCGACTGGCCAGTTGACTACAAAAGCTTCTGTGTCTGTTTCCACCAACTCCAGTCGACTCCTAAACCCTAATAGTTGACTGCTATGGATCAATCAATTGCTAAACTCTAGCAGTCGACCATCAAAGCCACATATTAGTAGTTGAACCTTAGTCGACTCCCCGACTAGTTAACTGGGGCATAACGCCAGTCGACTGCTCTGAGTCAACTCGACTGCCAAGTGTCAAACACTCTATAAGTCGACTGGTCCATAACCCTAATCGACTGATAAACCTCAAACATGAGGTTTAACTCAAGTATGATCCCCCATACTTGATAGACCGCCCTTAGCCTAGACCTAAGTCTTCTAGTCATCTCCATCAACCTCATGTCTGTTAGATCCCTCTAAGTCATTTATTACTTGTTCATCCATATGCTAGCCTTCAAGTGCTTCCATTGGCTATTGTCATGCTAATGTGTCTACTTTTCCAAGGTACATTTGGACTTATGCCACCAAGATAAACACTTGGACTTTACGCCGCCAAACATTGGACTTATGCCACCAAGACTATAGCTTGAACTTTACGCCGCCAATATCACACTCTTGGACTTCCCAATTGCCAAGTATCCATACTTGGACTTTCACCGCTTAAGTTCACTTGGACTTTACTCCGCCAAGACTACAACTTGGACTTTACTCTGCCAATATCACACCCTTGGACTTTCCAATTGCCAAGTATCCGTACTTGAACTTTCACCGCTAAAGTTCACTTGGACTTTATGCCACCAAGACTACACACTTGGACTTATGATGCCAAGAATATACCTTTGGACTTTCCTTGTCAAGTACCCATGACTTAGACTTTCCATTGCCAAGACTCGTACTTGGACTTTTCCTTTGCCAAGACTCATGCTTGGACTTTCCATGCCAAGACTCATGCTTGGACTTCTCAATTGTTAAGTACCCATTACTTGGACTTCCCATGACAATCACATTGTCAATCATTTTATCGAACATCAAAATACTACTCTAGTCAAACTCAAGTTTGGTCAATCGTGACCTGGGTCGATTGAACCAACAAACTGTTCGACTTAATCTGACATGGACTAAGACATTGTGAGACAGCGGTACAGTGTCCAATCGACTACTAGGTAAGAGTAGTTGATTGAAAGGTGGAAAATTAGCCCAAGTGGAGTTATAAAAGGGGCTTGATGGGAAGATTGAAGGCTGCTTTTGGGGAGAAATTGATGTTGCATTTTGGGTCTTCCAAGCTGTTACAAAGCAACCAAAGTACAAGCAACCAAAAGTGCAATCTTGTAAAGTGTTTTCACTTGTTTCTTTCATTTTCTTTTGTACATTTGTATTTAGTTGTATTCTTATTGTTGTAAGATCCTTGTAAGAAGTTTCTCCACCTCCAAAGTGTTTTCGAGAAAGAGAAGTGGTTTAGTGTGTTGAAGATCGGACACCTGCGCTAGAGGGAGGGAGGGGTGAATAGCATTTTCTTCGCTTCGATAGTTTGTGTTCGTGTTTGTCTACAAAACTTGTTATGCGTAGTAAAAATAATAAAACATAAACTAAAAAAAAAGACAAACACTCACACAAGACAAGCAATATAACATGGTTTGGAACCTAGGGTTCCTATTCCACGAGTTGAGCTCGAGTGAGTTCTAGTGATACACACCACCACTAATAAACTCCTTCACATGACACACTGAAGGTGGAGAAATCTCTTACAGCAATCTTACAATAATAATAATGAAATACAAGCAAATACAATAACAATGTAAAGAACACTTTACAAATAATTGCGTTGAATGCTTTTCTTGTTGGTTGCTTGGATGAGCTTGAAGGACCTTGAAATGCATTAACACTTCGCCTCAAATCGCCCCTAGAACCGCTATCAAAATCCTCCCCGTCGAGTTCCTTTTACGCCTCCGCGCGACCTAGATTTCCACCTGACAGTCGACTTCCCAAAGGTACCAATCGATGCATGCAGTGTTGTTGTCTACAAAAAATTTAATTCACATTAGCATTCCAACCAACGACTACACCAGCAGTCGACTACCCTTACCAGTAGTCGACTGGTCAGTCGACTACGGAAGCTTCTATCCCCGTGTCCACCAGTGTCAGTCGACTGTTATCCATGGTAGTCGACTACCCAAGGCCAGTCGATTGCCCACACCTAGTAGTTGACTTCCAGAGCATAACTCGAGCAGTCAAACTTCAGTCGACTACATGACCAGTCGACTACTCTGAGTCAAATCGGCTCTCGAGTGTTAAACACTCGACCAATCGACTGATAAACCTCAACAGTGAGGTTTAACCCGAAGTATGATTCCCTCATACTTGATAGACCACAGTTAGCCTAGACCTAAGTCTTCTAGCCACCTCCATCAGTCTCATGCTTATCGGATCCCTCCAAGTCTTCCATGACTTGTTCATCCATACGCTAGTCTTCAGGTGCTTCTATCTACTATTGTCATACTAACCGGGTATATTTTTCCAAGGTACATTTGAACTTATATCGCTGAGATAAATGTGTGGACTTTACGCTGTCAAACATTGGACTTATACTGCCAAGACTACATCTTAGACTTTATGTCGCCAATATCATATACTTGGACTTCCCAATTTTTAAGTATCTATACTTAGACTTTCACCGCCAAAGTTCACTTGGACTTTACGCCGCCAAGACTACACACTTGGACTTATGCCACTAAGACTATACCTTTGGACTTTCCTTGCCAAGTACCCATGACCTAGACTTTACCATTGCCAAGCCACATGCTTGGACTTTTACTTTGCCAAGACCCATGCTCACTTGGACTTCTCAATTGCCAAGTACCCATGACTTAGAATTTCCATGACAATCATATTGTTAATCATTTTGTCAAACATTAAAATAATACTCGAGTTAAACTCAATTTTGATCAATCATGGCTTGGGCCGATTACACCGACATAGTGGTGTAGACGCTAAAGCCCGACCATGGAGTAGGAATCGTAGATTTCGAATCACGTAAAATCTTGTGTATTACGCATGCTTGTTGTCTATTTTGTCTGTGCTATTTATTCTTGTATATTTCATTGCACACTAATATCTTGTAGACAAGCATACGATTGCATCAAAGCGAAAGTGAAAAATGCTATTCACCCCCCCCCTCTAGCGCATCAAACGATCCCCAACAAGTGGTATCAAAGTGGATCGCTCTTTAAGGATTAACAACCAAGGGAGCAACGCTAGAGGAGTTGAAGAAGAATGGAGTTGCCCAAAGATGGATTGGGTTGTGACATCAAGGTTCCACCTATCTTCAACGGTGAAGACTTTGCTTACTGGAAAGGTAGGTTGACATACTTTTTAATGAACAACTTTGACAATTGGCTTTGCATTGTGCATGGATTTGACCCCCCCGAGGACAAGAAAGGAAGAGTTCTCAAAAATAAGAAGTGGATCGAGGAGCGAAATCGGAAATACAAAATTAATAAAAAAAGGTAATGTTAATATTAGTTAAATTAATTCTTAAGAATTTATTGCATAGCCTAGGAGAATTCTATGATGCAGAGGAGTTGTAAAGAAAATGGATTGAGCTCTATGAAATAAAGAGGATGAGACCAAGGAAGAATGCTCAACAACCCAAAGTGGAGACGATGATAAGACCGAAGAAGCAAGTATTGAGGGGGAGGAGAGACAATCTTTCATGCCAGAGCAACAAGAAGAGATGTCTACATTCGGGAGGAGTGAGGAATCCAACCAAGTTTCTCTTACCATTCAAGGTAACTGAAGCACACTTATTAAAAATAAAAATCATATAATATGCTTTGAGTGCAGGGAACAAGGACATTATAAGAGTAAATGTCCAAAAAGAGTCAAGAAGGCTCAACTGGTGCCAAAGGTCAAAGAAAAGTCAAAGGTTATCGGAGCCCCGCTAAGGAAAGATAAGAACCATATAGTGTGCTTCCAGTGCAACCAAACGGTCACTACCAGAGTCAATGTTCAAAGGGGAGGCATCCAAAGAAGGACAACGTAGAGATCTCGAGTGTAGGGGGAGCTCCAAAGGCAAGGCCTAGGGTAACCTTCAATAATAAAATTTCAATTATTAATGACAAGAAGCATGCTAATGATTTTCATTTTAATGCACTTGCAATTGTTAATAATAAGAAGCATGCTAATAATATATTTTATTACTTAGGCACTAAACATATCAATTTACCTAAGGGCAATACTAGATCAACCTTACCTAAGGATTGGAAGGTAAAGAACAAGAATCTAGGTATTAACCTTAAAAAGGATAGGCATATGCCTAGGAAAAGGAATGCCCAAAGAACAAACGGAAATTCAAAATTTGCGACATTAGTGGTAGAGAATCAAGTTTTGAGGTCAAAGCTTGAGAAAAATAAAAAAGACCCTTAGAAAGATGGAAAACATGATTATGGGGTATAATGGTCAAAACTTAGGTGTTATGAGGCAACAACTAACCAAGGATAGAAAAGGTTTGGTCACAAACCTAAGTCCAAGGTGGATAAGCCTATCTATCACAATGTTCCATTTAGTTCTAGGTCTAGGAATACTAAGGTCACAAAGGAAGTCATCTCTAGAGTTGACCATGGTAAGTATCTAATGGTCAAGGTTTCAAAGAAACCTGGAAATGCCACTAATAAGGTCACAAGGGAAGTCATCCCTAGAGTTGACCTAGACAAAAATAAAATGACCAAGCCTTCCAAGCCTAGGGGAGTCATTAGGAAGGTACTAAGGGAAGTTATCCCTAGTGAGTATCTTGTGAACCCAATGAGCTCAATAGGTTTTGGATTCCTAGGAGTATGATTCCCTCACGCTAGATAGGTTAGGGTATGGTAATTCTAAATGGATGAGTAGTTAACCTAACCATGGTAGAGTTGACACTTTAGAATATTTTCAAGGTTATGTCATACCTTGGAAATGAGATTGATATTTTATCCTAAAATATTTTTAGGACACGTCAATAGAAATTATAAATATTGAAAAATTGATCAAAATTGACACAATTAGGTATTAGAGTCAAAAGTGTGTCATTTTGAATTTTGGCACACTTGGGAGTTTTGACATCATGGTAAAATTAATATAACCTAGAAAATGGCAAATAGGCTCTACACTTAGGTATTTTTATACCTTGATATTATAATATTTGTCATACTTTATTTGTCATATGTCATATCATGACATCATACTCATATTAATAATTTAAATGTCATGACAAGTTTTTGATTGATAAATGGCATGACTAACACTTAGGTTAATTCTTTATTATACTCTGAAATCATGCATCATTGGCACATGTTTTAATTTATGTAAATTATTTATGTCATAATCATATTCATGCATTTAGGTTAATCAAATTGAAATTAAGAACAATGACATTGATTTGAAGTCCCAAGATAAGGGAATCAAATCAAATATGCCTAGATATTTACATGAACCCTTAGATTTAGGGAAGAACAAAATCCACATGTCACAAAACTATAAGGATGACTTGTGTGTATTTTCATACACCCTAGACACATGTGAGATGTTAGGAAATGAGTTAAGTTCAAGGTGCATAAATGTTGCATCTAGATGAACTCAAACTCATAATATGACATTAACACTACAACAAAAAATCGAATAGACAACGGTGAAAAACCGTTGTCTATTAGTAAAAAAAATCCGTAGTAAATCGATCCGTTGTGAAAAGTGGGTCGGTCAAAGACAATGGTGAAAAACCGTTGTAGATTTAAGGAAAAGACTACGACGAAAAACCATTGTCTATGAGCAAAAAAATTCGTGGTAAATCGACCTGTTGTGAAAAGTGGTTCGGGCAAATACAACGGTGAAAAACCATTGTCGTTTCAAGGATAATACGACAGTTTTTAACCGTTGTCTTTAAACGAACCACTTTTCACAACGGGTCAATTTACCACGAATTTTTTTGCTCATAGACAACGGTTTTTCACCGTTGTCTTTTCCTTAAATCTACAACGGTCTTTCACCGTTGTCTTTGACCGACCTTCGATTTACCACGGATTTTTTTGCTCATAGACAATGGTTTTTCACCGTTGTCATTTCTCAATGGTTACTCTAGAACACAATAAACCGTTGTAGATTTATAGTGTTGCATTTTTAATATAAATCATACAACATCAAAAAGAATTATAGAAAACACATATACACTCGCACTTGTAGCAATGTAAAGTACAAGGTTACATCACATTTTAAATGATCACTCTTAGAAACATATATATTAAAAAGTACTGTGGCAAAACAACTACACATTATATGCACCAAAAGTATTATGCATAATAAGAAAAACACTTATAGATTACCACATGTAACCAAAAGAGGTATGTACACTTAAATCTCTCCTAATCATCAGATATGTGATCTTGTATGCATTCAGCCCACTCCGAACGTACTTCATCAATTTCCTTTGCAGCTATCACAGATTTTGCGAACTGCATGTGAATAAATGAATGAAAATGTAATTAAACACTATGGTATCAATAAGAAAATTTGAAAATATATCTAATATTACTATTGATCATAGGAAAGACTTGTCAAAGGATGCGGCGCCTTCAATTATCTCTCTCATATATCGCAAAACAAAATAATCGCATTGAGCTCCATCCGGTTGAAGGGGAACCTGTGATGGAAAAAATTATAGTAGTTATTCTGATAGTAAAATTTGATACATAAATTACACACGACAACAACAAAAGTTGTCATAAGGGAAAAAAAGTTGTCATAAGGGAAATTTGATATCGCAAATTTTTGTTTTTGTATTTCTTTTTCTGTCGTCTTTAACTTATATGCCCTTATATTAATAAATTCTCTACATTAACACCTCAATGTTGCATTTGTTTTATTTTCAATTATACATCTAATAACCTCCTTAATTTCCCTACTTGAGTTCAAAAAAAGCTGGTAGTTATTCCTTGAGCAACATCTAGTACGAGTAAAAGTCTTTTAGAATTTAACTCCTCCTTGAGCTTCACTGGTAACCGTTCCAATTTGATGGTCATTTCTCCACGAGTAAAAATTTGATGGTCATTTCTCCACGAAGCTTCAAATCCTCAAGTTCTGTAATTGAGCATGAGTCAATTCTATTCCCACCAACAAAGCATGACAAACTTTTAAGACTAGTCAGTCATGATAACCCAAGGGGCATGTGGGTTAAACTATCAGAATTGCAATCAAGATACTGAAGGCTTTGCAAATTCTTCAATTTTTTGGGTAACTCTCGAAGGTCATCATTCCCATGGAGAATGAGATATTGCAAATTCTGAAGAGCAGTTATGGTGTCAGGTAGAACTTTAATTTTATTCCCAGATAAGTTGAGATATCTCAAATGTATCAAATTTTCGATTGACGTCGACATCTTTCTAATGCAATTTCCACTTAAATCTAACACCCGCAAGAATTTCAATTCTGAGAAGATGAGATGAAGTAGATTGGTATTCCGATGTAACTCACAATTTATCAAAATCAGGGTGCGTAAGTACAAAGGCCTCTGGAAATATCCCTGAGAATCGTTTGACAAAATCACAAAATACATACGCAAATGATATGTTCTCTTTTAAATATCATTATTTCCGACTCCCCCAGCAAATACTGGATGATTTTCCCTTTTTCTACGTCACGTCTAAAGGAGAGCCTTATTACTTGTTTTGGCTTAGTTTGGGTCATTCTTTTGGAGGATCTTCAGGAAAACTTAAAGGCGCAGCCAATATTGCTTCAGATCCTAAAGTCGAGGTAGGAAGCACAAATCAAGCAATAGGCAGAGCTATGGCAGTTTCTGATGTTCCATTTGAGAACATAAGACCAGAACAATATTTGAATGCTGGACCAAAGTGGGAAACAAGCTCTGTCACCACCCGAAGGACCACTGAAGCTTAGGAAGAGAATTAATGTTTGAAGATACCAAGATCATCTAAGGAGATGAATTTTCAGAACCTAGAGACTGTGGATTACTTGTTCATGAAGAAGTCACATCTTTCATTATACGACATCATAATACAAACCTAGACATTGATCTTCACAAACTAACTTATAAGCTTGCTATAAAGGTTTTTGGAATGATTAACCTTCTATTATCTAATCTTTATCTTGACATAATACGACATCATGAAAGTATATGATTCATCCTTCTAATAACAATAACAAATAACAAATAACTTGATTATATAAATGTCACTAAATAATTCACATATACTTTAACAAAAATGTCACTAAATAATTACTCCTCAAATTATATAAGCTCCCCACAATGTAAAACATACCTTGATTATTTCCCACAAAGGGTGTTTCTTCCCGTGCTTGCCAATCTCTGTGCTGAACAATTTCAAGGTCCTTCATAAAATCATAAAAGATTATAGACTTTTAGTGCATCTAGCATATATAAAAAAATTATAATAAATATTGACAATATTTTCCTACTAAAACTTACATCTTCACAATATTCTTCCAAGTCTCATCACGATTACGCTGACTGAGAGGATCCAACAACGAAACAACCTCTTTGTGAGGATCGATGACAGTCAAAATCCAATGGAAACTACATATATACACAATATTAATGCATGTAATTAAGAAAGTGTTTATCAAAGTAAACAAATTAGCATTCCACCTCTATTTTACACACCCTATGTTAACTAGAACCAAAACTAGTTGGTTTGGTGGTGTGTCATTCAACCTAGCTGCCAAACCAAGGGCCCTCTTATCAACTAATGTGAAGTGACACCCAACAACATATGGATCCACAAATCTAAACCTCTCCAGCTTATTTTCCTCCTTCATCTTTTTATATAAATGCCTACCATTTAAACATACAACAAAATGCATAAGACCAGGATAAATAAAACTCATAAATCAATAGTCAAAGTGTTAGTACATGAAAACAATATACGTACCATATGTACACAACTATGCAATTGTATGAAATTGGTGCCAAGTTGCATAAAGGAATGATGTCTTGAAGGCAAACACTGGCTTCGAACTTACCACCAAATACATCATACTCCAACATTAATTTGATAGACTGGTGATCATGAAGAGCACGCTTGCAATAACAATACAACAACCATAGTGATCTAGGCATACTTGATGATCACACTGTTAATGATTGCACATTTGGTGATTGCAATCGATGCTTCTTTTTAGCACAGTCAGCTTTTTTCCCCTTGAGCTTCTAGTATATGAAAACATATACTTGTTAGGCACTTGTATAGCTAAATTTAAATAGATTGTAGTATTTACCAAAGAATCTTGTGTTTGCATCAAGTGTCTGGGCCAAGCTACATGTGATCCGATAGCATCACCAACGCTTTGACACGTAGGGTTTGGAATTGGCAAAGGGGTCGTTTCATCCAATGTTTCATCAACCGTGACGAAACAATGGTTCGTATGCATACTTGGATCACCATTAAGATGCTCATCAACTCCCCCAATACTAACAATTGTACCAAAAGCTACATGGATGCCAGATTCCACACTCAATGCAACTAATTGACCCTATAAGACAAAACATAATGCTTGTATAAAAAATAAATGTATTTAACTTGGACAATTCAATGATATCATTAGAGATTAAAGATACCTGTAAAGGCTCAGCCTCGTTAATAAACTCCACATCGCCATCACTGTCTGCTTTCATCTCATTTGATACACCAAGATCATAGTTAAACTCATTTTCCTACAAGGTTGGAGGAAACTTCACACTACAACTTCCCTTCTCATCATTCTCAAACTCGCATTTGCCATTTTTGAAAACCATTGCTTCTAACTTGTTTATCCGATCCTCCTGCTCTAAAATTTTTTTATGTTGCTCCAACAACATATTTTGTTGATCATTAAATACAGCTTGCTGAACATGAGACCCCCATTTTGACAAGCCAAAGTATGTACTTGGAGTGACGTAAGCTTCAACTGCCCTTATACGCCCACCATGTTCCTTAGATTCAAGTGCAACTGTTAGAATGTCTTGTGTTGGTTCACTAAGCATTAACTTTCCCTCCCTCTTTTGTAAGATACCATCATCCTGCAATGCACAAAATCATATATTGACTACTATTTGGATGGGAACCATTAACATAACAAGCCTAAATCTAAAACATTTACTTACAATTTTTGAGGTTGTTGCCTTCAGTTGATCACCAACAAACTCCCCTTCTTTATTGAGTCGCCCTTTCTTCCAAAGGATAGCTCGGTTGATTTCATTATCAGTAGATAATTCATCCTTCTAATAACAATAACAAATAACTCAATATTATTTAAATTGCTCTTCGATAAGATATCAAATTTATTGTAATTGATAATTAAAGATTACTTACTATTTCTTCAGCTAGGCGTGCATATCCTTTGCGAGAAAGTCGATGGGGGTATTTGTTTTGGGCTCTCCTTTCCTGTTGTTTCTCACTTGGTTCCTTAAAAAATAAACAAGACAACAATGAATTACCAATCACAATAGTCTATTAAGAGTTCATTATTTGAGACAAGAGATTTAAAAATCTTACTTTAAATTCATCAGACAAATGACTTATCACGAACTTGCTCCATATGTCTGCTGGAATATTTGATCCTGGAGGTGACATATGCAACTTCTATGGAGTTTTACAATTGGGAAAAATATAGTTTTGTGTGAGACTACTTTTCCATTAGCGCCACTTTTCATTTGCTGAGCTCAAACATCCCTTTTTCCAACCGACATCAACCTTGTACGCCAACTACAAATCCATAAAAAATGGATAAACATCAAATGTTAACAAACAAAATAAAAAAAAGTATTAGTTTATATTTGAAGAATAAAAGTATGGTCATTTATATTTACATTCACGACTTCCCACACACGCTCCTTGATGTCAATAGGAACATGCTTCCAAGTATTGTAAGTTATTGGTACTTTCTCTCAAATAATCTGGCCAAGTGAACTTTGCATTTTAACCGCATTTTCCCCAATAGGCTGTCCCAGATTATTAAATTCAACTTTCAGTATAATGCTCTTATTCCTTAGCCTTGAAATACTGTCCATATGTGTAGGACCTCTTGTCATTTTGTTTGATTGGGTGGCAGTGGAATTGTAACGACCTGACCCCTATTGGAGAAATTCGGCGACCCCTATTGGTCGACGACTGTCGCCCCTGTTGGCCCGTCGTTACTCACCTGGTCTTCCCACACCTGGAAGTGGGTTTTTGCCTTCCCCAGGATTCGAACTCTAGACCTCCAGGCTAAGTACTAAAGTTTATGAATCCTGGTAACCAAGTGATCCTTGATCACTTGGTTACCAGGATTCATAAACTTTAGTACTTAGCCTGGAGGTCTAGAGTTCGAATCCTGGGGAAGGCAAAAAACCACTTCCAGGGGTGGGAAGACCAGGTGAGTAACGACGGGCCAACAGGGGCGATGGTCGTCGACCAATAGGGGTCGCCGAATTCTGCCAATAGGGGTCAGGTCGTTACAGGAATCCTGTGTGCAGTCAACATTTTCCTCATCTAATAAATCAGCATCAATTTTAGTCTTACCCTTTTCAAGGTTTGTACCTCCTCGTTTGCTTTGACTTTTTGTCATAGAGTTGACAACCTATTAATCACAAAATCTGCAATTTGCAAATATAAGGTAAATTTCATAAATTAGTGTTGGAGATAACAACAAATATTAAACTTGCAACTTCTGTCTTGTGTCAGTTGACAACAAAAAATTCAGCTTTAGATGAATATAATCTACAGTTGGCATGCTTAGTATCATTAATTATATAAAAGTTCATGAACATAACTCATATACAAATAAGCAAGTTTATTTTCAATAGGAATATGATCATGTTGCAGCTCACACGTAGCTGAGCTTGCTAAATATCTTCGATTGATATGAAATAAGATGATATAATTCCTGCCCTAGATAATGTTTCACCTTCAACTATGCTTTCTTCATTGCATTAAGCAAACAGATATATAGTATATGTGCATCTGGTTGCAGTCAGGCATCTTTAAGCTTTGTGTTCCTATCACATGATTGAAAAGATAATAATAGGTACCAAAAAACCACATAATAAGGGGTCTAGAGCTGGAACCTAGGGTTTGCTTTAGGAAAACAACAAGAAAGAAAACTTGGCAAACCACTAGTGCCATCATGCATTTACCTGGCATTACACGTTGCTTATCAAAACCACCCTTTAGTTGTATCTTGTATGATTCTATTTCCTCGAGAGTGTTTCTGCAGACATGGAGGTGCTCACCTACCTCCTCCTTGAACTTGTTGTGTATGAGCTCCAATCTTTCTTGTTGCTCTGTGACTCAGAAAATAATGAAAAAAGCGAAAATAATTTAAAGAGCTGAGGAAAAAAGTACAACTGACAAGGACAATTGACAACTGAGGCATCTTGCAAGCTTATATTTACTCAAACTCTAACTTCAAATGGTAGCCTGATCAGGTTAACATAGTGAGAAAATACATGAAATTTTATTGAGCAATTTAATAATACACCAGGTGAATTCATTGATCGCAGTGAAGTTGGTACCTCTGAATTTAGACTCTAAGCATTTTTCTTTAAATTTGCCAGCATTGAGGAACTTCCCACTATCTAACTATCTCCACTATATCCGAAGTAGCACCATTTATGAGAATTAATATTTAATATAATAAAACTGAATGATGGAACTCCGTAATGCTACAGCTGAGATCGCAAGAGGTGATAACTTATAAATGGTCATGAATAATGCACGTTAGTACCATTACCATGTTGTATTTGACAAATCATCATATAAATGACTTCTGAAGAAAGAAACTCAATATATATCAAGAGTATTCCATAATTATGCTACCACATAACATAAAATAAAAATAAAACATCTGTAATTTTCTTGACTTTATTTACAAGTATCTTCATTTAGTGCTTTTGGAACTGGAAACCCAATCATTAAATACTAAAGCCATATGCATCCTACATGATGACATTTTCATTATTGTTATTGATCAATATGATAAATACTTGAAATAGTTATATTCAATCCACCCCTATACATTTAAAGACAAGGCCAGTTAACATTGATGGTCACAAAGATAGCAACACAGTATTGATGAAAACAAAAAATTATAAAATTAGCTTGACGGCAACACAATTGTAAAAAATATGTGCAAATATTAAGAAAAACAAATAACAAGTAAGCAACACAATGTTGAAATTCTTACAATCTCCTTTAAGGGTTGGTAAATTTGGAGGTGCAGCGACTATCACAAAGGATCAAACTGGCATTTCATGATTGTGTTGCAAAATGATCTGACATATAAAGTAGTATCATTTACCAAACCAGATTTGATGGCGGTGTGGTAAAACATCATCAAATTTATGGGATAAAGAGTATCATTTACAGATAACAGATAATAGATAAAGCAGTATCATCTACCAAAATAGAAATAATCGAGTGACAAATAAAATAAAGCAATCCCATAAGATATAGCAAATTTATGGGAAAAAAATCTAATTTCGGTCTAAAGTAACACAAGGTGACACAAAGACAAACCAAAACATTAATGTAGGATTTAAAATTAAATATAATTTCCACACTAAGGTAAAACATCATCAACCCAAGTTCCGTCACAATCTTCACGCATGCACGGTGGTTCATTGTCATCTAATCCGTCAACATCCATTATTGGAAGCCCTCGGGAAAAACATTGATAGTTGGTTGCAGTTTCTTCTAAATTATCACCAATAATATTTTCAAAGTAGTCTCTACTAGGAGTTGCAAGTGCAACAGACCATGTGGGATCTTCAGGATCTTCAAGGTAAAAAAACTTGTTTCGCTTGACTCCCTAAGATGAATGAATAAGATTTGAACCCTATCCTTTTGAGGTTTACTAATGTGAAACCATGTTCATCTACTTTAATACCACCATTATTATCAACCCAATTACATTTAAACACTGGAATTCGATAGAGATGGTAATCGAGCTCCCATATTTCATCAATAACGCCATAGAATACCATATCTGACACAATTGGATTCCTATCCTTTGCGCTAGCAAGTTGCATAATCTTTGCAACTAAGCTTACTCCAGAATTTTGCACTACCCGCACGTCATCACGCTCTTTTGTGTGATAAGTAACCCCAGCAATTAAATATGCAGAATACTTGAATACTCGCGTGCTAGGTCCATGCGCCAACCACTTTAATTGTTCAGAGATTTGATGTGTCGAATGGTTAATTGCATTTACAACCTATAAATTTCAAAATGCAAAAGTTGAATTATATATTAATCTTCATAAATTATAAACTCCAACATTAATTTGCATGTAACTTACAGTATCACGCAACCACGGAATAAAAGTCCGATTGTGCTTATCTTGTAACCACTTTTTTGACTTTGCTTTCTGATGAAATGTTGCCTTCAAATGAGCCATGTGTTTGCTGTTGAAGATATGATAATGAAACGATTAGATACTAGAATTTAATGTCGCATTTGAAAGTAGCAATGAGTTGGAGAAATTACTCGATATATGGCTCTATCTCATCATTATTTTCTAATACGTGACGATGTGCTTGCTCCCACTCCTCATGATTGGTAGAGTGCACTCGATCTCGTGATAAAGGTCTGGTAAACTCCAATTGACGATTCCTTGTTGGGATGCCAAACAGGTGTGCACATTAAATGTAGTCCGAGCAAAATTCTAGAGCCTCCTCAAGGCAATATAACATTCGCTATACAACCTTGGGTCGACGATTGCGGTTTTGCACATAACCTTTCAATGTTTTCATGAATCTTTCAAATGGGTACATCCATCTATACCAAAACGTCCACACAATTTAACCTCACGTCATTTAGGTGAATAAATAAATGGAGCATGACATCAAAAAATGAAGGAGGAAAATATTTTTCAAGCAAGCACAATGTTGTCACAATATCTCTTTGCATATCATCTAACTTCGAGACATCTATCACTTTGCTACACAACTTGTTGAAGAAAAAGCACAATCGAGTGATAGTATATCTAACATGTTTGGGTAAGACACCACGAATGACAATCGAAGTAATCAGCATCAAAGTGTGACAATCGTGTGATTTCATACCAAAAAGTTTCAATTCCTTCATTGATACAAGGCTTCTAATATTGGATGAATAACCTGTAGGAACCTTCATTCCCAACAAGGAGCTACAAAATTTCCTTTTCTCATCTTTACTTAATATATAACACGCCGCTGGCAAAAAAGTTTTCTTTTTCCCCTCCTTTGGTGCCAATTCCAACCTGACATTCATATCCACAAGGTCTAGGCGTGTTGCTAATCCATCTTTTGTTTTCCTAGGAATGCCAAGTAATGTGCCAACCAGGCTTTCACATATATTTTTCTCGACGTGCATCACATCAAGAACATGTCGGACATGTAGATGCTCCCAATACGCAAGTTCGAAGAATATTGATTTCTTCTTCCAATATGGTTGACTACCATCCTCTGATGCTTGAAGTTTTCCGTTCATTTTTCCCCAACGACAATTAATTTTATTAACTGTTTTGAAAATATCACGACCACTCAATGGTCTCGGTGCAATGTTAAAGTCTTGCTTCCCATCAGATGCTTTCTTTTGCCTTCGATAAGGATAGTTCTCAGGAAGAAACCTTCTATGGCCTATGAATGACATTTTTCTACTATGTTTCAATCTTTTTGCACATGTGTTTTCACCACAGATAGGGCATGCCTTATATCCTTTCACGCGACATCCAAAAAGGTTTCCATATGCCGGAAAGTCATTAATTGTCCATAATAAGACTGCCTTAAGGGTGAATCTTTCTTGTCGATATGCATCATATGCTTCAATACCTTCTTCCCATAAGTGCCTTAAGTCATCAATCAAAGGTGCTAAGTAAACATCAATATCATTCCCTGGTTGTTTAGGACCCGATATCAATAAAGTAAGCATCATAAATTTTCTCGTCATACACAAAAATGGAGGAAGATTGTAAGTGATCAACAGAACTGGCCAACAACTATACGTAGAACTCATCAATCTATGAGGATTTATTCCGTCTGCCGATATGGCCAATCTCAAATTTCTTGGCTCAAAAGAAAAATCTGGCCACTTATGATCGACTACCTTCCAATTGGGTGAATCTGCCGGATGACGCAAATAACCATCACAAGTTCTACTATCAGCATGCCAGGTTAACACCTTAGAGGTTTCTTGGTTTCGAAACATTTTTCAAAATCTTGGAATGGGTGGAAAGTACCAGAGGACCTTTGCAGGAACTCCTTCATTTACTTTTGAATTCTTGCATATCTTCCATCTTGAAAACCCACAAGTAGGACAATTGATACAATCTGTGTATTCCTTCCGATATAAGATACAATCATTAGGACATGCATGGATTTTTTCATAGTTCATACCCAATGCAACCAAGGATTTCTTCGCAGCATACACTGATAAAGGCAATTCATTACCATCTGGAAGCATTTCTTACAACAAAGAAAGAATGTCTAAGAATCCTTTATCGCTCCAACTATATTTGGCTTTCAAGTTGTACAATTTAACAATGACAGATAACTTTGTAAATTTTGTACATCCAGGATATAAAGGTTTCTCAACATCATGGAGTAAGTTATTGAATGTAGTTGGATTCTCATCATATTCATATGTCGCATTTACCATATCTACAAGCTTCTCATCAAAGAAATTCTGTTCACCTTGTTGGCCTTGTTCACTATCATTCATTAAGTTGGTAAATGAGGGTTTTTCTCCATGTCATATCCACACTACGTATGTTAAATCCATACCATTACTTCTTAAATGAGCCCTTGTGACATCAATATTGTTCCTTCTTAGGTTACCACACATGGCACATGGACAAGATATTGCATTAGAATCACTAGAATTTTGCACTGCAAATTGCAAGGACTCTACTCCATACGCAGACTCAGGTGATAATCTATCCTTGAACATTCATTCTTTGTCCATTCTAGTACATAAAAACATCAATTGACAATTAAATAAACCTTCATAATACTTAACACCACTAGATCATTAATAAAGCAGCAGTAGATGCTTCAATGTATCAAACTTATATTTCCAGGATAAGAAGGTAATATGAAGTAACTTAAATTTGTATATGATCTGGCTATCCACCTAAGCTAAAGTTAGAAATTGGCTTTTCATATTATAGAAAATGGAGAGAATGGCTTCAAACTAAAATAAAGATCAATATATGGAGACAGATAAATATCATCTTTAGTAGAAACTAACGATAAATACAGACAAAGCAGTTGTTCAGTGAATTAAATATAAATTTCAGGGG
Organism: Wurfbainia villosa; assembly: GCA_025175895.1. Taxonomy (NCBI): domain Eukaryota; kingdom Viridiplantae; phylum Streptophyta; class Magnoliopsida; order Zingiberales; family Zingiberaceae; genus Wurfbainia; species Wurfbainia villosa. The sequence goes on along the minus strand of CM045995.1, from coordinate 7,390,371 downwards.
TTGGAAGGCACTATAAAGTAAAAAATTTAAACTAAATTTAGAAACAGACATTTTATATTATAGAATACTGAGAGAATGACTTCTAGAATAAATAAATACGATGTACAAAGGATGATATAAGGTGAATAATCTTCATGAAGAATAAGGTTGGAACACTAACTGGATTTTCTGCATGAGCAGATACCGGATTATCTGTGACAATGAGATTAAGGTTCAATGGATAGAAACAAATGAATTTCTCCATATGTGACCATTCAGGTTTTAAACTTAATTTCACATGTTCAATGGATAGAAACAAATGAAGAAAATACCATTTCAGCCTATTTTCTTGAAATTTTTTCATTTATGAATGTTTGGTTGACCAAACAATCCAACTCAAACCTTCTTAACCAATAAAGGTTTGAAGGCACAACATGATAACCATAAAGCAAGAGTTTATGACGCTGAACTTGTTGGGACGGAATCAGGACACTGAACGATGGACGAAGGCCAACGGACGAAGGTCGAGCAATGACTGACGGAAAAGGAAGAGAACGAATAGAGGACGAGCAACTGTGAGAAGGCGGCGCGGAAGAAGAAGGGATGGACGAGCGCGCAACGGAGAACGGCGAAGGTTTTTTGGGAAGTAGGAACGGCGGAGATTTTTGGGAAGTAGGAACGACGGAGAAGTTTAGGGAAGAATTATTTAACCTAACAAATTTTTAAATATATATAAACTTTTAAAAAAATTATTGTTGTAATATATTGTTTAAAAAATATATATATACTTTTAAATATATTGTTGTAAACGTATATATTTATATTTTTTAAAAAAAAACTTATTTCCAATAATTTAAAAAATAATAATAATAATAATTAAAAAAATAATTTCACCGTTGTATTATAATAAAAAAATAGTATTGATAGTATTAAAAAAACACACCATTGTATTATTTTCAATAATTTTTAAAAAATAGTAAAAATAATTAAAAAAATAGTATTATAAACTTTTAAAATTTCATTGACAACGGTTTAAAACCGTTGTAATATTATCACAACGACAATAATTTTTTACCGTTGTGCTAAACGTTACAAAAATATTCTCATTGACAACGGTTGATTGCACCGTTGTCCCAACTGTTGTTAAGATAAAAAAAAATTTAAAGACAACAGTTCTGGAAAACCGTTGTAAAATGTGTTGTTGATTAAAAAAACTATGCTCAACGACAACGGATAGTATAAAACCGTTGTCTTTTGTGTTATATGAGCACTCAAAGACAACAGTTTTGTCAAAAATCATTGTCTTTTATCAAAATCACAAGAGTTTCTCCTAAAATCGTTGTCTTTGTGGTGTTGTCTTTTAACATTTTTGTTGTAGTGTAAGGAATTATGAGGAAAGTTAATGTACAAGTCATGTACTTCTAGCCCATAGATCATAATTCCGTATAAGATTTTAAAAATATTTTTAAATCATTTTAGAAAACTTTAGTGAAGCTTATCTTTTGATAGCAATCATCATTGAGAATATTGATACAAAGTTAGGCAAAACATTGATGTTTTCAATGTTTTTGAATTTTGTATCAATCTTTCAAATTAATAAATATTTTATTATAAAATTATTTTTCACTCAGTATACTTGACATAAGTATTATATGTATGAAATTTTAATATTTTTAGAATATCATATAATTACTTTATGATTTTTCAAAACTCGTACCTAAAATTTGATTTATGTAATTATTCTTAAGTCATTTGATTAACTGGGATCATATACGAATCTCATTTTCCTGATAATCCTAATATTTGTGAGTCCGGCTTGCCGCTTCCACTGCTACTTTTCTCTACGGCTATTGAGCTAGACTTCCCCCAAAATCCTAATTTCTTTTTCTCCTTGGCTTTGAGTTTCTTTTTCTCTCTTCCTCCTCCACCTATCTCCTTGACACGCAAGAGGGCATTGCCGACCTAGGAGCTAGTCTGGACTTCACCTATTTTGCCTGCTCTATCAAGTATATATCCTCTTCTCTGGCAAAGGAGACTGATGTCTCTATTATAGTTAAAATTCACAGGAGCTAGATAATGCAATGTTTGTACAAATGGAAAATCCCCAATCAAAATGTGACGTAGCCTGACTCTTTGTCGAGAATAATATAAGAAAAATCAGAAAAATAGGAGACCGATAAGCCAGAAGGTGAGTTTGACACAATAAAGCACAACTGAAAAGCTTGTCAAGTGTCGAGGCTCGGAATGGGTAGTGGGGGAATATTATAGCCGTTAGGTCATTATAGAGGTCTCCAAAGGCTATAGGAGTATACTATAACACTTATGTTATTATAGTTGGGCCCGGAGATAGTTGTATAATTTCTATAGCACTTAGACTATTATAGTTGCCCGGAGACTGAGAAAACCAACTTAGCCCTTATAGCGGTCATTATAAAGTGATACGGAGGCTGTGAGGATATACTATAACACTTAAGTTGTTATAATTTAGCCCAAGTGTGGTTAATATATATATACTATATCACTTAGGCTATTATAGTGATGCCCGAAGACTATGTGGATATGTATATTATAGCACTTTGGTTGTTATATTTTGGTGCAGAGATTGACATATATTATAGCACTTATACTATTATATGAAGGGCTCGAAGGTAGTCATGTAATACTATAGCATTAAGGTCGTTATTATTGTTGTTATAAGGTGGGACACTGATCAACCCAGGCAAGATTACCCAAGGACATATGATCTGGTTTGAGCTTCCACCATGAAGACCATGCACATATTAGGTGATAAAAACGAGACATCATAATCTACATGCCCTTAAATCACCACTCATAAGCGGTAAGAAGACCTCAGTTGGGAGGAGAGGCTTCATCATCCATTCATAGTCTTGAGCAGATGATCTCAAGTTGATAGTATTAGAGACTGTAAGTCCCTCTCGTGATACCTTCAATGTAGAGGATTGAACCTTTGGATGTAGCTACTTGGTCCCCACTTTTTGCCTTGACAAAATAAGATTCCTCGATGCTCAGACATACTGCTACACTTGTGAAAAAAAACCTATTAACAATGATACCATTAATATTCTCAAACCAGAGTGGGGTTCTTTAGCAACATCCGATGATGGAATATTTCTCCATGATTAATGGCACCCGTTTTGTTGGTGGAGAAGTTCTCATGAGGAGTAGTGAGGTGTCATAGGGAACAATGATAGAATCGTACACTTGATATTGCTGGGTCGTTACTCCCCTATCAGTCATCTTCCTGACCCTTTGGGCTTCTATAAAAAGGTATGGCTGCAAGGACATAGGTCACCATACATCTTTCTTTCATGAAGCTTGAACAAACGAAAGCCTCCCTCCACCATTCTCTTCCACACCAACGATGTCTATCGAAGATTTACAACCTTGGTTTGTATCTTCACGCTCAAACATTACCAGTGATATTTGTCGGTCTCTATCTCATCACCTTTGTTTACTCTTGTATTATCGACTAATTTCTTCCACTTCTACGGAATGTCCACATTTGCCTCCTGGTCGTACTAGGGTCTTCTTCACTAGGCAATTAGAAGTGGGCTTATGCTTCCACATAGCTCCTTTTCAACTTGAAGTCTCAAAGTATTTTAGTGCATCTTTGAAGCAACTGAGTCCCAACTCCTTCCATTTCCTTTAAGGCATTTACATAGTCATTACCTATCTAGAGATTGTTCCTTTTGTTTTTCTCTTTCATTGCTTTTTTCAACGGCAATTGACCGAGCAAGAGGTGTTCTATTGTAGGCTCAGTCAAAATTCCAATTCTTGATGGGTGCCCTGTCATCCCACAAGGGTTGGAAGGAGCATTATTTCTTCATACATCCGCCCTCTCCCTTCACTTTCTCATCCACTTAGCAGCATGCTTTGCCTCCTCAGCCTTCGTTAGATAGCTATCAAGAAAATGTCGAGTATCAGGTGATCACTCTATTATTAAAGGAAGAGGAATTTCACTCAGGGAAATTTCTCACTGAGCAAACTCTTATTCTAGTAGGTCTGAGTACATTACCCATGAACCCCTCCATCACCCTGGTAGGCTTCTTTCCTATTCTTTCCCTATTAAAGGCATGTCTTGTATCCTTGACAATTTATCGCAGAATTTGCTCTTGAACACTCTGCGCTGCTAGAAAGGCTAGCCCTAAAGTGAAAGATAACCGATTTTAATATGGCCACTACTACGGAATCCAACCTTCGAGCGAAGTCAGGTGAAGGAGATAAAGAGTTGTCTCGCCCTCCTCTTCAGACCATCCTATTCGACTCATTTAATCCCCTCTCTTCTAAGCTCCCTTTCGAATTGGGAATTTGTTCTTCTAAACATCCTAAATATTTAGTGCGAGAACTTGATATATGCACACGAGAGCGACCTTAAATCTTCGACAAGGATCGTCAAGGTCTCCAAGCGTGTGCTCGCGCTCAACTCCTACAAGTGCACGGATGTCATCAAGTAATAAAAGATTATCAATCCCACAGAGACTGAGATTCGAATACTATTTGTCCAGTGGATATTGCTGTTCGGAGTTATAATCCTAAGAGTTGTGGTTGCGAGGTTGACAGTATTCCTAACTCAAGTATGGTGGCATTCGAAGAAGAGAAGGTTGATTCGAAGTTCTCTAAAGGGTTCTAGGATTTCGATTTCACTTGTGCGTTGTGGGACATGCTATCAATTAGATACTTTTAAGACCTCTAATTATGACCTTGTGAGAGGATCATCATGCATTTACCCGATGAACTTTTGCTTCTATCGAGAACTACCTATTCCTAACTAAGTTTTCCTTTCGGATCGTTAGAGCTCAGGAGGTTGGTTTCATTGGGAGCCCTCTGTCACCAAGGTCCCTCAACCCTTATAAAGTTAATCTCTCTTACTTTTGGCCTTTTGCTAAGATAGGTTATTGGGGTACGAGGATGTCCTAATAATCCCTACGAAGAGGTGGATCGTATTTCATATCCTACTCTATCATATTCCATCTTCTACAATTACAGGAGGTAAGATGACCGCAAGGTCTATTCTTGGTTCTCCTAGATTTTTGATACGAAGAATGTCACCCTTTGTATCGCCTATGTGCAGTATAAATAGAAACAAGACGTAATCCTCATCGAACTCACAAACGCACAATTGCAAATAGAATCAAAAGAGATGACTATTTGATCTAGCATGTCCATATACACAAGTTACTCCATAATCCTAGAATCGAAGTATCTACTCCATAGACAAATATGAATAAACACAAGACATCTTAGGAAAAGTAATTACAATGCAAGTTGAACGAGAAAATAAGTAGACTACTTTCTGTTCTATCCAATTTACGTGTCTTGGTTGTTCTCCACGGTGTCGGAGCGTTGAGATATATCTTCTAGTCGCTTCCTTCCTCCTCGTTGCGAGTCTCCGATGCTTTTTAGGGTACCTTCTTGCCATCCTAGCCGTCGGACCTCCTCCCTAGGGTTTGGGTGTGACTTCCTATTTATAGATGTGAAGCTGACTCTCCATAAATCCCACAAAAATCCTAATCGCATCAAATCTGCCCAGCACCACACGGTCGTGTGGAATCCACATGGTTGGCCTTGTGGGGGCACTAGAATTTCTAGCTTCGGGGGTTGGACACGACCATGTGAGATTCACACGGCCAAGCCATGTCCGCCTTTGTACTGTTCGGTGCATGCCTTCTTTTTCTCCAGAGCATGCCCGTGTTTTGGGAGAAACACGGCCAGAGAATGCTCACCTTCCTTTGGCTCCAAAAGTGTGTCATTTTACCTCCAAAATGTCATCCTACACATAAAAACAACAAGAGCAAATCTCCGAACTAAAAAATAGGAAATGAATGCAAAATATGGAAAAAGATGCATGAAACACGTATGAAATGCAATGAGATGTGAGCTAAAACTACTCCTAAAATCATATATATTTTGCTCACATCAATTCCCCTAGACTTGGATCTTTGCTTGTCCTTAAGCAAACCTTAGTGCTATGAAATTTAAAAACATTGTTCCCATACCTAGCATGTTAACTAAATTATCAAGTGGTATTTTCAAACAAAACAAATAGATATGTTCTAAAAGTTCACTAAGTTACCTCTCCGTGCATGTGCTGGGAGAATTTTCCTAAGGGATACTCGTTCCATAGCGAGTTAAATTGTCATCCTATAGCTTTCCTAAGGTCTCTGGCTTTTAGGCACTTACCTACCCTAAGCGAGGGTTGTTTCTTAGAATTAGCATAAAGTCTCAAAGGCGTGCTCAGTATTGAGAGAAATTAGTAGGTGTTTCCCCAGTAACCTAACTCGGTCTTAAAGAGGCACCTAACCATTTCCACCCACGACAACTATTTTTAACTCTCTTTTTTTTTTCTTTTTCCTTTTTTTCTATCTCTCTTTTTCTTATTTTTCAAGGAACTTTTTTCTCTCTAGCTCACTGGTATTTTGATTTTTCTAAATGGGCTTACACAATCCGAGCATCTCTAGTAACTAAGATGTTAAATCTAGAGTCCCTTATAGATTCTAAAGTACTAGACTATTGAGATGAATCATAACCATGTATGTAATAGATTCTCCCTTTCAGAATATTCATCAAGTGTAAGTAAAAGATAAAAGCTAACAAGTGCAAATCTAGAACATCCGTCAGAGCAACTAAAAATACAATACCACAGGATAAATGAAATTAAGCTATCTATGGCATGGAAACAAATCGTGAAAAAGAAAATTTTTAAAGTATCATTGAGGTAGCTTAAAATGATAAACAAATAAGTGTTGAAAGGAAACTAAATACTGTATGCATGGACACATAAATGCAAATGATCTAAAACTAAACCTAAATGTCAAGAAAGAAACTACTGTTAGAAGAAGAACATATCAAAATTTGGGGTCCTCCCCCCAGACTTAAACGAGATCGTACCTTTAGTATGGTGGTCGAGGTGGGAAATCCGATAGTCTCGGTATGTCGAGCTCCTGGGAGAACCTGGTGCTCAGTCGCTGATGCCACATGTACATGTGGTTGATTTGGAAATTGGTGGATGCAGCGGCGGCTCTATGCTCCTCCTCCCTGGCCCATTGTGCCTGTGTAGCATGCATGTGCTATCGAACCTCCTGGTGATAGTCAGCCTCCTCTTGAAAATAAGCTCGGGCCTCTCCATAGAACTCCTCGGCCCGTTGAAAATGCTCCCGTAGATTCTGGAACTCTACCTATGTATAGGTCCTGTGCTCCTCCCATCACTACCCTTGTGTCTGATGCTCGGCGTAAATATCATTGAAGCACGATTGAAACTTGGAGCAGTTATAAGTTGACATACCTATATCCTGGTAAAAAGTGGAAAAAGAAGGAGGTGCAGGGTAGGCTCGCGGCATGGACTAGGGGGGCTCCTATACATGGGTGGATCTACCGGTGAGTGATGAGTAGGAGATGAGAGGGGTGTATGAGTGGAAGGCCCTGTGTGTGGTGGGGACTCCACTATAAGATCAAATTGCTAATTGGCACGGTTGGTGATGGTGGTACGGTCAGTGTCGGGGAGCCTAAGGGGTCCTAAGTTCTTCCTCACAAAACCAAAATAGTGCCCCTCTCTCACTATCATTTTCATAGCTATGCACACCCCTAGATCTATGATAAGGCTTCCTTCTACTCTATCCAAGGCAGTGCAATCGTACTTCATCCTATTGAAAATGTGGATGATTCATCCCCCTAAAATAATCTCTCCCTTTGCCGCCTTACTCATCTTTATCAAGTGTCGGATGAAATAGGACCCTACATCAATGGTATTTCTCTCTTGTAACATGTCTCATAGGCAAAGAAGCTCACTCATCCTCACTACTCTATCGCTCTCCCCTCTCTCAAAAATAGTACTTGTCATAACTCGGTGAATATATCAAAAAATGGGATTTTGGAGGCATGAGGCTTTAGCCCTAGAAGGGTCATACGCATTCTCCCCTGTCACTTCAGACCAAAAGGTTCATGCATTAAACTCAATAGGGGTCCTTCGATCTCCCCCACTAGACAGTCCAAAACATGAGTTCCATTGGTGCAACGACCACTCATATTCCATGTTAAAAAGCCTAAAAGTAATCTTTCCTTCTTCACTTTCTCTACCCATCAAGATCTCCTCATCCACCGAGCTCAAAAACTCCAAAATTATCCTAGGGTAGATCGGACATCTAATCCCCATTATCTCCCCCCAACCTACCTTGGCAAATAACCATTGAACATCTTCCCTTAGGCCTAGGTTTTCTAAAAGATCTACGTGCATATAATGAGTAGCTATTATTTTTCGAGTAGAAAATGTTGGTGCAGTAGGCACCAGATAATCGAACCTGAGTTTTGATTATAGCAAAGACCCAAAGTTAAGGTCATATTATTATCTAATGAGATGAACCAAGTGTGCATGAATGATTAAACTGAGCTGAAGGTCAGCAACATCCGGAGAATCTCGAGTCGAGAAATCGTGGTGATCGGGCGACACCAAAAGAACTTCGGAGGGAGTCGAAGAACCCAGGTGAAGACTGGAAGCTAAGCTACAAGTCACAAAAGACCAAAGGTAAGCTTGAGTGTGAGTAAAGGTGAGGTCAGGTTCTCTGTACGGGGACGTTTTTAGGCGGTGATTCGACTAAGACTTTCCATGGAAGGTCTAGGTCGAGATCGAACAGTAAGTGGTCGTCGGAATTACCTTTACTATTATTTTTTTGAGCTAACTCTTTGTTGTAGTTGAAAAACCTAGCCATCAGTCGACTGATGGTTGTTAGCAATCGACTGTCAATGGCATCAGTCGACTGATAAAGGTGAACAGTCGACTGCCAGTCAAACAACCCACCTCGAGGAGAGTCAAGATAAGCTCCACTTATCTTAGGGAGATGAGGTTCTTTGACCATGAGCTAGAATTGAACATTGAGGGGCTTCCAAGGCTATAAAAGAAGGGGGGATTCACCCCTTTAGTTCATCTCAAGTGCTTACAAAGTGATCCCACAACACCGAAGGTCTATGACAATACTACGACATCGAAACGCTACTGCAACACCGATGACACACTTTCAACTTCAAGTTCAGATCATCGTCAGTATATTTTGTAGTTGCTCTTTCAGTTTATTCGAATTGTCTTTATTGAGCTTTTAATCATAACGAGGAGAGGTGGGATTGTCCCTCTACCTCGATCTCTCTTGTTTTGTAACTGTTGTCTCCTACCTCCAACGAGGAGGAGACTTAGTTAGTTATTTTCCCTCCGTATGCAATCTAGGATTGCAAGGGTCTTGGATTAACAACTGTCAGGTTGTGAACCAAATAAAACATTCTTGTCTCTTTCTATTTTCCGCTTATTTACTCTTAGTGTTTATCGAATCTATGAATAGACAAAAATATTTGACGAGCGCTATTCACCCCCCCCCCTCTAGCGCTTTTACGATCCAACAATCGGTATCAGAGCGGGGGCACTCAAATTCGATGCAACCGCCGATTAGGCACTTTTCTTTTTGTATTTATTGTTTTAAATTTTTCCCACACTAATAATCCAATACCAAGTCTTGGTACCCTTTTTTGGTTGTGTATTTGCAAGTATCGATCAAACTAATCGCTTCCAGAGTAGCTCACGGTAAAACGAGCATAACTTTTTATACAAGTGGACCCACAAAATGTGCTACCCACCAAATCGAAGTTCTCTCAAAGATCTACACTTCTGTTTACCCTTGTAACAAGCTGTTTTCATCCCAAAAAAATGACGTTTAGTACCCTTTCGGGGACATCGATGGTTGTAAGTTCTTAGTTTTTGTTTAGTTTTTTATTTTTATTTTTGTTTATTTCCTGCATTACTAATCCAAGACGAAGTCTTGGAACTTTTTTCATGCTTTCTTTTTATATTTGTATGCAAGGTTTTAAATCAATGGCCCACATTGAGGGGTACAACACCACCCAACCTCCATTCTTTAACAAAGATGATTTTCGTTATTGGAAAGGTCGGATGGAGTGTTTTCTAAAAACACAAGTCGAGACTTGGATAATCATCCAAACCGACTTTGCTCTACCCACCAATGATCAAGGCGAGCCCTTGGACTTCGACAAGTGGACCAATGCAACCAAGAAACAAATCGAAGCCGATGCAAAGGCGACTCACATGTTACAGTACGGTTTGTCCAAGGAAGAGTTCAATCACATCGGCCCCTTTATCAGCGCGAAGGACCTTTGGAACAAGCTCATCGAGCTACACGAAGGAACCGACAACGCTAAGGTATGTAAAAGAGCTTTGTTTTTAAATAAATTATACAATCTAAAAATGCAAGATCACGAGACCGCCACTCAATTACATGCGCGGATCCAAGACATCGTTAATGGTTTTCACTCGATCGGGCAAGCCATAGAGAATCGGGATCTAATAAGGAACACACTTAATGCATTCCCTAGGACCACCTTGTGGGCATCCATGATTAAGGCCTATAAGGTTTCTAAGGACCTTTCTAAAATTAGATTAGATGAGCTCTTTTCCGAATTCGAACTTCACGAACAAACTAACACGATCCGGGCCGAGAGAGGTATTGCGTTGCTTGCAGGTCAAAGAAGAAAGGAGAAGAGCAAGCCACCTCCCGAGCAAGAAGAAGGATCTGAACCTGAGGATAAACCCAAGTATGAATCTGAAGAAGAGACCGTGATAGTGAACATGGTGCGGAGGATAATTCAAAAAGAAAGGGAATAGTCGAAGAAGAAGAAGAAGGGGGACTTCAAATCAAAGATGAAACCAAAGCAAAAAAAATATAAGAAGGCTTTTCAAGCAACTTGGAGCAACGAAGAAGAAGGCATTGGTGTAGCTTTCATGGCAAGACCGAAAGAGTCAGAGTCAGAAGCTTAATACGAATCCAACTCCAACTCTAACTCTAACTCCGAGGATAACTTCGAGAAGAGACTCAAAGCTGTGTCGACAGAGAAAATTATGGTAAGTCATTCGTTAATCGCCAATCTTTCTGATACAATTAAAATGTTTAGTAGGAAACTAACTAAGTCCGAGTCTAGGGTTGTATCCTTGCTTGAGGAGGTTGAAACCCTCAAACAAGATGCCACTCTAACCTCTTCGACTAGTCAAGTTCAAGAAGAGGACTCAACTCAAGTTGAAAAACTCGAAGAAGAGAACTCTCTCTTGAAAGGACAAATCCAAGAGTTCGAGGCTCGGTTGAGCAAGTTCTCGATGGGATCCAAGAATCTTAACCAACTTCTTGGAACTCAGAGAGTTGTATACAATAGAGTCGGACTCGAGTTTAGTTCAAAGACTACGAATAGATCTTATATGTCTACCGTAAATCGTAGTCATCAACGAGTCCAAGCATGGGTCCCAAAGGTTTTGTTAAACTCACATGTAAGGACCAATAAATATTGGATTCCCCAGAATCAAGTTCACTTTATGGATAGACCATATTGGTTCAATGGTCCAGGGGGAGATAATACCAAAATAGAATACCCACTACCCTAGCATCATCAACCTTTTGTTTTACTTTTTAGAACGGCTAGATAGGACAAATAGTTAGTCAACTCTTGACAATATAATATCAGGACGCGGCGAGATAATAGTACGTTAGGAAAATAATGTCTCATGTATTCGAGCTAGATAAGGTGTATCTAGCTTGGTGCACTTGGCTGAGTTGAACTAGTTGAAGCTACCTCACCGTATTCTAAACTAGTTAGACCAAAAAGTAATCTTAAGTGACTCAAGTAATTGATTTCTTAAATTTGGCTTTGTCTAAGGAAGTGGTCGTTGTTCCGATCAAAGAAGGACTCTATGCCTCACCACGACCTGGAAGCCAATTTCTCGAAAAAGTTACTTGACGAGCTAAGGGTTAAATCTAAATCTAACCCAAGATTGACTAACTTTAATCAAGTTAAAATCACCTCACAAAACATATAAAACAAACACATTTTGAGACATATAGAATGAGTGAGATGTTAAGGAATAATTATAATATACACATAACATAACTTTTTCAAAATGCTACCTATTTTCTCAACTATGCGAATAATTACAATACTGTACTATAACTCTTTAGGACAAAGTTTAACGCCCCCTAAATCTCTTATACCTCATATATTTGACTAAGGGGAAGAGCAATCTAACCTTTAAAAGTTCTCTTTGAAAATAAACTTATAAGTATTTTGAAAATCAAAATTATGTTTCAAAAACTTACGGACTTAACAAATCTATTTGGTATTTCTAAACCCCTATTTTATATAAACACCCCATATTTTTTGATTCTAAAATTTAATTTTAAAATTAAAGTATCTCTTAGTTTTGAAAAATCACTTATGAGTTACTTTACTTGTTTTATGCTTTGTACCAAATAATCAAACTTGAGTTTTGATTATGAACCAAAGTTAAGGTCATATTGTTATTTAATAATGATTGTCATAAAGAACCGGTAATGTGAGTAAAGGTGAGGCGACTAAGACTTCCGTGGAAGGTCTAGATAATTACCTTTACTATTATGTTTGAGCTAACTCTTTGCTACAGATGAAAAACCTAGCCATCACCAAGTGATGGTTGTTATCGATCATTGTTGATGGCATCGATCGTGATGAAGGTGAAACGATCGTGGCACAAACATCCACCTCGAGGAGAGTCAAGATAAGCTCCACTTATCTTAGGGAGATGAGATTCTTTGACCATGAGATGGAATTGAATGTTGGGGGGCTTTTAAGCCTATAAAAGAATGGGTTTCACCCCTTTAGGTCATCTCAAGTGCTTACAAAGTGATCCCATAATGCCGAAGGTCTACAACAATGCTACGATGTCGAAATGCTATCGCAACGCCGATGACACACTTTCAACTTCAAGTTCAGATCGTCGTCGGTATATTTTGTAGTTGCTCTTTAAGTTTATTCGAATTGTCTTTATCAATCTTTTAATCATACCAAGGAGAGGTGGGATTGTCCCTCTACCTCGATCTCTCTTGTTTTGTAATCGTTGTCTCCTATCTCCAACGAGGAGGAGACTTAGTTAGTTATTTGCCCTTCGTACGCGATCTAGGATCGCAAGGGCCTTAGATTAGCAATCGTCAGGTTGTGAACCAAGTAAAACATTCTTGTCTCTTTCTATTTTTAGTTGCTTTACTCTTAGTGTTTATTGAATTGACGAATAGACGAAAAGATTTGACGAGCGCTATTCACCCCCTCCCCCCCCCCTCTAGCGCTTTTACGATCCAACAGAAAGCATGTTAAACTTTTCCCTATGTTTATCATTACGGAATATAATGCTTAGGAGAGCATTACCTTCCTCCGAAGCTTAGCGAGTCCTTCTTCCCCTTGCCCTTGACCTTGAAGGGGCAGACCTCATTGCCACATGCTTTGCCCTCCTCATTGTGGCTTCTTGAGAGCTTCTTGGAGATTGTAGAAGGTTCTTGGAGGTTGGGGAATTTTTCACGGCTAGGGAAAGAGGTTTGAGTTGCACTACGAGTTTAGGGAATAATCGCATGGCTCCTCCCCTTTTAAAGAGATGTGACATGGTTGTGTGGAATCCACATGGCCGACCGTGTGCGACCATAACTCGGGTGATTGGAAAAAGTTTGAGATTTAGCACGGTTGTGTGAAATTCACACGACCGACTGTGTGTGACTCTGGATTTTTGCTAGAGTGTCACATGGTCCAAGCCTTTCCACATTCCCCATCGTGTGCGGTTCTGATCATGGGGCACGACCATTTGGAATTCACACTGCCGCCCGTGCTTCTCACTGAGGGTTCAAAAAGAAATCCCGTTTCTACCTAGCAAGTTCTTTCTGACCCTAACCTATTTGTAAAGATGATAATGGCCATAAATTAAAGGCTAAATTATACACATGAATGCAAAAAGATTAAAAACATATAAAATAAACTTAGGTTGCCTCCCAAGAAGCGCTTGTTTAAGGTCTTTAGCTTGACCATACTCCTTTGCTTCAGCTTAGCTCCAGTGGCTCCGTGAACCTCCATTCATCGATTTTAGAATCTTTATCTTCTAGTGGGGTATTTTCTATCCTGCAAGAAGTATACCCGTTAGAAAATGGAGCCTTACACTCTGATAAGTTAAATATGATAATCTCTCCATCCACTTCCAAAGAGACTTTGTGCCCCCTTTACGTCTATGTGTGCTCCTGCAGTTGCCAGAAAGGGTCTCCCTAAGTGATTGGGTTCTGAGAGTTCGGTCCTGTGTCCAATATAATGAAATCTGTGGGTATCACAAAACTTTCTATTACAACAGGTACGCCCACCAGCATGCCAATTGGTTCCCTGACCGTGTCATCCATCAAATGAATAGCCAGGCCAGCCGATTGTAACCCACTCAGTCTCATCTCCCTATAGATCGCATAGGGTATGACACTAACGGATGATCCTAAATCACATAATGCTTCAATGACACTCTTCCCATAGACACTAACGGATGATCCTAAACCACATAATGCTTTATTTGGCAAAGTTGAGATCATGGTTGTGCACCCCTTAGTTGTTGGTACAATCGGCTCAGGTCACGATTGACCAGACTCGATTTTGACTCAGGTAGTATGTTTATATTTGACGATGAGTTGACCATTGTTTGACAATGGATTGACTATATGGTTGACATGGGGTTGACCATATGATGGAGAAGTCCAAGTGAGACACTTGGCATGGAAAGTCCAAGTCATGAGTACTTGACATGGAAAGTCCAAGTCATGGGTACTTGGCATGGAAAGTCCAAGCATGGGTCTTAGCATTTGGAAAGTCCAACATGGAATTTGCAAGGAAAGTCTAAGGGTGTAATCTTGGCCACGTAAGTCCAAGTGTGTAGTCTTGACGGTGAAAGTCCAAGTCATAGGTACTTGACATTTGGGAAGTCCAAGAGTATGATATTGGCAGCGTAAAGTCTAAGTGGTAGTCTTGACAGTATAAGTCCAATGTTTGGTGGCGTAAAATTCAAGAATGTGTCTTGACAACATAAGCCCAAATGTACCTCGACGGTATAGACCCGGTTAGCATGATAATAGCCAATCGAAGCACCTGAAGACTACCATATGGATGAACAAGTCATGGATGACTTGGAGGGATCCAATAGACATGAGGTTTATAGAGGTGGCTAGAAGGCTTAGATCTAGGCTATGGGTGGTCTAGCAAGTATGAAGGGATCATACTTGGGGTAAACCTCATGGTTGAGGTTTGTTAGTCAACTGGGTTTATGGACCAGTTAACTGGTCAAGTGTTTTGACACTTGGCAACCGAGTTGACTTTGAGCAGTCGATTGAGATTATGACCGAGTCGACTGACGATCGACTACGATCGAGTTGTGGCCATAGATGCAAGGCAACTCGACTGGTGCATCGATTGGAGCCTCAGTCGAGGCGGTGCCTCGACTAGCCTTGAGCAGTCAACTGCCATGGAGGCCAGTCGACTGCTGGTTTTGGTCATGGTCACAGAACCTTCGGTAGACGACTGGTTAGTCGGCTATCGAAGCATCAGTCGACTGTTAGGAAGGGCAGTCGACTATTGGGAAGGACAGTCGACTGCTGAGGTATTCGTTGGAGTTTTTTCAGCGTGGATCGAGTTGTCGTGAGACAATGACTACAGGAGCAATCGACTAATGGGTATGAGCAGTCGATTGCTAGGCGAAAATCAACCTGAGTTGTAGCTTTATAAGGAACTCGAAGGGGAGGTTTTTGGCCATTGTTCTTGGGGCAATTTGGAGGGGAATTGCTGCTGCATTCTAGACCTTCAAGAGTAAACTAAAGCAATCAACAAGCAAACAATCCAAAGCTCTTAGTATAAAGTTTTCTTTACTTGTATTTTTGTATTGCTTAGTTTACTTGTTGTATTTCATTGTATTACTTTTGTAATCATTTGTACGAGATTTCTCCACCTCCGAATAGTTTCGAGAAGGAGTGTATTGATTAGTGGTGGTGTTTGCATCACTAGAGTTCATTTGAGCTCACCCCGTGGAGTAGGAACCCTAAGATTCCGAACCACATTATATCACGGTGTTTATGTTTATGTGCTTGTATTGTTGTTATTGTGTTATTTGTTATTTGTATTCCACTTGCTAACGATAATTGTAGACGAGCAATGCGACCGAATTTCGTCAAACGAACGATGATGCTATTCACCCCCTCCTCTAGCGACGTACGATCCCCAACAAGTGGTATCAGAGCGAGACCACTCTTCAAGGTTTAACAACTAAGGGAGCGCCACTAGAGGGCAGGAGGAAGATGGAGTTGTCTGACAATGGATTGGGATGGGATAACAGCACTCTGATTCCATATGCGTTCCATGGACAAGAAGGTTTCAATCAATGGAAGACAAGGATTGAAGAATTCATTATGATGAGAAACTTCGAAGATTGGGCCATCTTGATGGATGGATTCGAAATTCCAAGGGATCTAAAAGGAGGATATCTCAAGAAGAAGATATGGACAATAGACCAACTCTTAAAATCCGAAATAAATGACAAGGTAATTGATATGTTAGTTGATTTAAGACCTAACGATTTATTGTCCAAGATAGGTGAATTTCAAGATGGCAAGGATCTATTGGAAAAATTGGCAAAACTTCACGAAAATTTTAAACTGACACAAGAAGAAGAAAACTCATCCTCACAAGAAAGTGAGGATTCGAAAGTTGAGAAGGAATCGACATTCGAGGAAGAAGTGGAAGAAATTGAAGAAGCCTCCACCTCTAGGATTGAGGGGGAGGAGATGCAATTTTTTATCTCGGAGCAAAATCAAGAGGAAGCCTCTACTTCTGGAAGAGAAGAAGAATCCAACCAAGAAGCTTCCACTACCGACCTAGGTAACTCAAGCATTTCAATTAAAAATAAAAATCATATTGTATGCTTTGAGTGTAGGAATATGGGCACTATAAGAGCAAGTATCCTAAGAAGATCAAGAAGACTCAACCGGTGACAAAGATCAAGGATGCCGATGTCCCTACTAGGAAGAGCAAGGAGCATGTGGTGTGCTTTAAAATCCATAAAAAGGGACATTATAGGAGTCAATTCCCTAAGTGAAGACAAGTCTCCAAAGTCCAAGAAGGAGCATCACATATAGAGGAGCTTCTAAAGCAAACCCTAAGGTATATTCTATTAATGCACCTTCAAGTTTTAAGGTTAAAAAGCATGCTAGGGATAATTTTAATTCACTTGTTATTCATCATGATACAAGCATGCTAAAAACAAATATTTTTGTTTAGATGCTAAAAGTTATAATTTTTGGTCTAAAGATAAACCTAGAACTAATAACTCTAAACCTATTCTATCTAGGGAAAGTATTAGAAAAGTAGAGGATCATCTAGGCATTAATCCTAAGAACCATAGACATATGCCTAAGAAGAAGAATCATTCCCTAAAGATCAATGAATAATCGAAATTGGAAAAAATTAGAATTAGAAAACCAAGCCTTGAGGTCAAGTCTTGAAAAATTGGGAAAGACCCTAGCAAAAATGACCAACTCATTTAAGGGGTCTAATGGTCAAAACTTAGGATCTAGAAAACAAGAAGCATCAAAGGGTAAGAAAGATTTGGGTCACAAACCTAAGTCCAAGGAGACCTATCATAGAGTTTCATTCGATTATGGAACCATTCATAGGTCTAGGAAAACCAAGGTTAATAGGGAAGTCATCCCTAACCAAGGTAAGTGTCTAGTGGCCAATGTTTCCATGAAACCTAGGAAGACCACTAAGAAGGTCACAAGGGAAGTTATCCCTAGAGTTGACCAAGACAAAACCCAATTGATCAAGGCTTTCAAGCCAAAAAGGGTCATTAGAAAGGTATCTAGGGAAGTTATCCCTAGTGAATACCTTGTAAACTCAAGGAGCTCCAATACGTATTGGGTTCCTAGGAGTGTGATTCTCTCACGCTAAATGGGTTAGGGTGTGTCAACTCTAAGTGGATAAGTAGTTAACCTAACCATGGTAGAGTTGACATTTTAGAAAATTTTCAAGGTTATGTGATACCTTGGAAATGAAGGTTGAATTTATTTCCTAAAAAATTTTAGGATGTGTCAATATATTTTGAGAACTATGAAAAATTGATCAAATTGGCACAACTAAGGTTTAGAGGTCATAGTGTGTCATTTTGGGTTTTTAGCACACTTGGGAGATAAGTAATAATATGACAAAATGAACTTAATTCCAACAAATGGCAACTAATGCTAAAATTTAGGTATTCTTATACCTCTATTTTTTGTGTCATGATTTGTTTGTCATATGTCATGTCATGATATCATTCTTATTTTTATCATATAAAATGTCATGATAATTCTTAGAACTATTTTTAATGTCATGTATACTTAGATTGTATTTATGTGTCATGACATCATAATTATTGGTACATGTTTTTAATTATGTTATAATTTATGTCATAATCATCATTCATACATTAATTAAAATTGATTTAAGGACTATAACGTGATTTGAAGTCCCATGTATAAGGGAATCAAATAGAGTTGCCTAGAAAAATACATGAGGCCTTAGATTCGGATGAACAAAACTTATATCTCACATCAAATTGACATGTATGTGTTTTCATACACCCTAGACACATGTAAGATACTAGAAAATGAGTTAAGTTCAAGGTGCATAGTTCTTGCTTCTAGATGAACTCAAACTCATTTTATACCATGGATGAATCATGAGAAAAACTTATATACAAGTCATGTGCATTAAGCCCATAGACCATGGTTCAATATAAGGTTTTAAAATCATTTTAGAAAACCTTGGTGCAATCTATCTTTTGATAGAAGCCACCGTTAAAGAAGTTGATACAAAATAAGTCAAAAATATTAAAGTTACTAATGGTTTTGAATTTTATATCAATCTCACTATTTTATGGATATTTTATTTTTCAAATATTTTTCACCCAAAATGATTGATATAAGTATTATACGTATGAAGTTTTACTATTTTTTAAATTACGTATAATTACTTATGTATTTTTGAATTTCAATTTCTAAACCTGATTTCTGCACTTGCAAAAATCAGTCGACTGCCATGGATGACAATGGACTGGTGTCAAGGGCAGTCGACTGTTGATTAACAAAGTCAATTATCAGTGTTGATTTTGAGTAAACAAGGATGTTTAGCCCATGTTTCAGCTATGTTAGGCTATCCTAACTGCTCCTAGCCCTAGGATATGCTTTGGAAAGTATTAGAATGGTGAAAATCTATTGGATATGGATTAGGAGAGTTGTTTATGGTATGTATCAATCTTAAGGTGTGTGAAAGTTCAAGTTTGAACTTGCAGCTTTAATTTTAATGGTATAGTGTTCCTATAGGCTTAGGGACTCTCCAAGGGCATTGTTGGTGCAATGGTCAAGGGGAAGCAAGCCTTTAGGGTGAGGTTATCCATCATAAGATGATGAATGTGTTCTTCCTCATAAGGGAGAGAATTTGGAGAATTGGGAGAAATTAAAGGATTGTCTCTCTTTAGTAATATGAGACTTATCACTATGAAGAGTAGAGGCATCCTAGATATTTTTGGACCAAAGGGGATATTGTAAGATCTCATTGGGATATGACACATTGATACCCTTAGGGAGAGCCTTTTTGATGTATGTCAAAAAGGGAAAGAATTTGAGTGAGAATTTGGAATTTTGAATTTGAACAATTGGGAGGATTGGATTGAGTTAGTGTTCTAACTCAAAGGTATATGGTTTTTGTCAAACATTAACAAGGGGAAGATTGTTGGTGTAATTGGCTTAGGTCACGATTGACCACTCGAGTTTGACTTGAGTAGTGTTTTGATGTTTGATGATGAGTTGACCATTGTTTGACAATGGGTTGACTATATGGTTGACATGGGATTGACCATATAATGGAGAAGTCCAAGTGGGACACTTGGCATGGAAAGTCCAAGTCATGAGTAGTTGACATGGAAAGTCTAAGTCATGGATACTTGGCATGGAAAGTTCAAGCATGAGTCTTGGCTTTTGGAAAGTCCAACAGATGTTCCATCACTTCTGGTCGGACCCCCAATAGATCTTTGGGGGGCCACATAAAGACATCTGCATTTTTAGCAAGGTAATTCATTAAAGATGTATTCAGTGTGGTTGACTGGGGTCCTGAGAAATCCGAACAATTCTCTCAGGATAAGTAGGAACAATTCCAATGGCTTCCATTTTTGAATCCGACAAGAGTGAAGGTTCTCCACCCTAAATTGAATATATTGCCTCCGTGGCATGATTTAGCCTTCCCAATGACATCTTAGGTTCGATTCCTTTTTGCCCTGTGCAAATAGTCTCTACATAATATTTTCGAGCATCTTGTTGATCTCCTTTGACTTCTACTTCATTTCCCACTAGAAACTTAATTTTCTGATGATAGGGGGAAGGGCAACTTGTAGAGCACTGAGGATCGGGAGACCAAGATTGATGTTATAGGAGGATGGTGTGTCTACCATGATGAATGTAGGGAGAATTGTCTTCCTTCTTGGCTCGACCCCCAAAGACAACTACAATTTGATTTGGCTGAGTGGTTGAAACTTATGCCCTGAGAACCCAAATAGAGATGTAACTATGGGTTGTAAGTCCTCCACTTTTATACTCATTTGTTCCAGAGATGACTAGTAGACGATGTCGATAGAACTGTCAACATCTACAACTACTCTGCCAACATAAAGTTAGTGATAGTAGCTCGGATAACTAGAGCATCCAAGTGTGGGGTGGTCACCCCATCTAAATCATTGGGACCAAACCCAAGCATCAGTCCTGTCATAGCTTCCGACCTGGTAATGGCCCGACATTCTTCTCGGCTGTCATTTTTGAGCCCGATTGGAATCTCCATTGGTAGATCCTCCAGAGATTATATTGATGACTCTCCGAATAGGTGGTTGGCTTGGCTTGTGTGCCCCTTTTGGTTGTACCATTCCAGGATCACTCAATTGGGCTTGTCGTGACAAGAAAGGATTTGAGTGATTTTGCCTTGGGGGTACCAGGGTTGTTACCACTATTGATAAGGTGTCGGGCCCATAAGCAAGGCTTGCATTTGAGGATAAGGCCCAATGACCCACTCCAATTTTTTATTTAACGACTAAAACTCCTAAGTAGTGTGCCCATACTTCTGATGGTATGTGCAAAAAGTAGGAGTTGGAGGTATCTGTGGCCCACATTCAGCACTAGCAAGTCTCTTCAAAAGTTGTTGCTCCTCGTAAATCTACATGGCTCTTTCTTTAGAGAACTATAGCGGGGATGTATATGTAGAGTATCATGTTGTCATAGGTCGCATGGGGAGTAATGGCTCATTCCAACATTCTAGTAGCTCGGTTAGCCGAGATCCTCTCAATTCTTGACACACACTTTGGGCTTCCTCCATATTGATATATTTCTTAGCTCAAGTAAGAAGAGTGTCATAATCAATGGGCGGCTTCTTATATAGAGAACGAAAGAAATTCCCATCCATGAGTCCTTGACTAAAAGTGTCTGTCATGATTTCTTATATGACCGAAGGAATCTCCCATGCAACATGTATGAACCTTTGAATATATTATTGCAAGGTTTCCTGAGATCTTTGCTTAAGATTGAATACGCTGAGAGGAGTGGGTGGATACTTCTTGAAACAGGAAAAATGGTGCGAGAATAATATTGCAAAATCATCGAAGGAGATTATAGATCCTTACTTTGAAGTGTTAAACCATTGCTGGACAAGTCCAACTAAGGTAGTGAGATAGACCCGACATTTAATACCCTCATCATATTGATGTAGTAGAGCAACATTCTCAAATTGACATAAATAGTCTTCTGGATTAGAAGAACCATTATATTCAGGAACATGATGGGGTATAAATACCGGAGTAGATCCTCCCTTAAGATATCCTCCGTGAAGGTCATTTGTCTACCCTTCGGGCAATAGTTGGCTTATCAAATTCGTCCATAGTGACTTTCTTGCCAAAACAATGAACTGCAGTTGCATCATTAATTGGTTGTCGATTCGAATGGTAGGTAGAGGTATCTTCCTTTGAACTTCATGCCACAGATGGAGCCCTAGTTGACCTTCTAGCTGATGTCACATCTTTGTTCGCTACTATAAGCGGACTCCGAAGTAGGATGACATCAACAATTGTGCCCACGACTCGTAAGGTCTTCTCTAGAAATTGGCAACCCCTCCTGAGTTTATTCGCAAGGAGTGCGAGCTGTCGTATCTTCTTCTTGGTGCTCTACAACAACTTTCTAAGTTTTAACCATCATAACTTTTCATTCAAGTTCCCATAAATGACACCAATTTGATGGGGTCTCTTTTTGGCACGCTCGGACTTCTCCTCTTCCCTCTTCCCTTAGCATCCGATCACCTTAAATTGCAAGGAGTTTACTGGCATCAAACATCTAGTCCTTCTTGGCTTCAAGGACTTTTCTTTTCATTCCTAGCTAGAGCTGCCAAGTTGGATTAGGCCTGTCGGATTGGTCCGCCCCGCCAAATAATTTAGGTGGGTTGGGTTGAAATTTTTTCAACCCGCTATTTTGGCGGGCCTAAACGAATCCACCCGCACGGGTTGCAGGTCTAAACAGATTGGCCCGCGGCGGGTTGGGTTGACCTACGGGTTGAGAAATAATAAAAGAATATAAAACTTGTGAAAAAAAATTGTTTAAGCTTTTTAACCAATATTCTAATACTAACAAGATAATTTTCTCATAATCACAATCATTTTCTATCACACATACACGTCGACAAAATGTAAGAGAAATTAGAGAAAATAATAAAGAATATTTGATTTAAGTACTCTAATAATTTTTTTATATACTCTAATTAATTTATAATTATTTTATCATTACTATTTCAATTAATATAGGAAATGATGACATATCAAAATCAACTAATTGCAAGTGTTGAAAAATCTCAATTAGATCTCTATTTAGAGGAGTCAAAATTTGAATTTGCATATTATCAAGATTTGAATATTTTAAAGTATTAAAAGAATAAAAAAATATTTGTATCTAATATTGTCGATCAATAATTAGATTTCAATTATAATATTTTAGTTGCTTCAAATGCATGCATTCTTATCATGATATTCTATCCGTCTTATCGATTATCGCCTCAAGCTCTCAATGCCTCAATAATTTTGGATTTTTTTTCCTGGCCCGCGGGTTGGCCCACCTAATCCGTAACCCGTCTTGGGTTGAGTTGGGTTGGAGATTTCTCAACCCGCCAGAATGAGAGGTCAGTCCGCCCATCCCCGCTAAATGTTGAATTTACGATGGGTTGGCCCGTTCCGCCATGGGTCAGCTCGTTTGACAGCTCTATACCTAGCATCTTATCAACGTTGATATGTCAAGACTTCATTGAGCATCCAAACCTTTTTGGTCCACTTGGATTTTTTCATTTGTCAAATATTCGATCAACCTTGACCTACTTGATTTCTTGCTTGCCAATATTCTATTGAGCTTCTAACCACAAAGTGTCCGATTCTCTATGACACATTTGGAGTTTTTATACTTATCAAGTATCTAATCAATCTTGTTCTACTTGACTTCTCACTTATACACACTTCATCCGTCCCTCCATCCATCATAGTCAACCTGACCTAGTTATGCCAACAATCTTCTTTTTCATCACACAACCTCGGATATTTTATACCATCTTTTATTCATCATCAACCTATGATCATATGATTGAACATTGAAATTTAATTCGAGTCTAATTTGGATTTAGTCAATCTTGATTTAAGGTCAATTACACCAATAGACGCGAGCATTGATTGCATCCATAGGTGAGGGTGAGGCTCGGTGAGTGCACTCATTAAGTTTGAGATTATCATGACTTGATTTCTAATAAAGTTATGTAGATAGCCGAGGGCTGAGGGTTCGAGCATTGAAATTGACCAGCGCAAGCAAAATCATAGGCAACAACTAGTGTCCATAAGCAAGAGTTTGGACGACAAAAATAAGGAAAATTATTGTATTTTATTCCCTCTCATTCTTCTCCCACACAAAGATAAAATTAACGCTAATGATTTTTTTTTTTCACTTTCCTCGCCTCTCCTCTCCAAAGGGGTAAAGTACAACTGATGGCTCTATTAATTCTAATTGTTTTTAATAATAATTCAAAAATAATTTGAGTCGAGATGCTATTTATCCATGTTTCTAGTCCCTATTTTCTTATTTTCGTGGAGATGACGTAGTGGTTAAGGAACAGTGGAACTCGCAAAAGTGACATGAGTCGATTCCGAATGAGGTCTAAAGTTCTTTCATGGATTTAGATGACTCTTACGTGTCTTGACCACCACGTCAAGACTTATAAAATCTTTCATGATTTATCTTCCTCATAATAGCCGTGGAATCAATCGGCGGAGATTGTTAGATTGACGATTTCATTTTTTTTTTTCAAGTAGCAATAGTCCCTATTTTCTTTTTGATATAATTCAATGGCATACTTATATAATGATATTTTGTTAATGAGAATCTCTTCTGATCTTTGAAAACGTGCCAAGGCTCAAACCCTTATCTTTTCACATAGTTATAAAAATGTATAGTATATATCATTAAAATTCTTTATATTTTTGTTTGTTAAAGAAAATTCTTGTAAACGATCGAGTTTATATATTGTCAACTATTACACCGTACCATATAAATAACTTCTCCCATGGTTCATATACGTCAAACTTAAAAGAAAATTTAACATCACAAACTATGCACATTTTATCATGAGAGATGAACAAAATAATTTTATTTAATGATTTTAGTCATTGTAAACTCCCGGTATGATTTTGTGAATTATTAGATATAACTATTTCACTTTCAACTAAAAAAAGCACTACATTATTTGTATATTGATGCGGTGAAGAAGATCTGTTCACTTCCTTTCGATGGGATGAAGCACGAAGGAAGTTTCGGGGGTTTTCTCCGGCCACAACAGTAAAGATGAAAGAGTAAAACAGAGAAGCGCAAATCAACACAGACAACAAAACCAAGATACAGGATGTAACGTGGTTCGGAATAAAGATTCCTACTCCACGGAGGTGAGCTCTCTCACCAGATGCGGTGTCAAAGCACTTTCACTATGAACGCCCTCCTTCGCGGAAAAGAAACTTCCGGAGGTGGAGGAGAAAACCTCTTACAGTCGAATCAAGATATAAGAAAGAGTACACGAAAGGCCCCGATCACTACTCTCCTTCTCCGGCGAAGTAATAGCTCTCCTTCTCCCAATGCGTCTTTGTTTCTTGCTGGTTGGAATAATACAGATCCCCTTCCTTCTGTATTTTCCTTCCCTTTTATCCTCCTCATCTCATCAGTTGTTGCCTCGCCAGCTTTCCCCATTGTACACGTGGTCACCACCTCCACCAGAAGAATAATTCTGTTACAGATATGAGGAGCGAAGGCTCCTCGAAATATTGTGTGGGGACCCCCTCCCTTTTGTTGTATAACATTTTCTCATCTATATTTTGGGAAATAGGTTATCCTGTCCCTTTCAACCGTTTGCCTTCGGTGAAACTAATCTAGACCTATAGCTCACGTGTGACATAGCCTTTGGGCTCTTCAGCGGCCCGAACTAACTCCCCTCCTTTCCGCACCAAACTACTTCCGGGCGAACTAGGTCGAGTCGATTTTCATCCGTCCCATCTGCTTCTAGGCTTACTAAGTCGAACCGACTTTCGTTCATCTTTTAGCAAAGCAATCTCCACTCTTGCTTCGCCGTGTCAATTACCTCAACTGGTCCTTCCGTTCCGATTATCTCCAACAATCGTGCCCGAACCAGTCTTCCTTATCCTCTTCGCCGAACCGATTATTTGGTTCGGGTAGGGTATTACACGTGAGCCCTCTTACCCGGTTCATAGAGAAAAAGGTAACCGCAGTATCATTAGTCAACTCCCAAAATAGTCAAGCGAAGTCATAAGCTTGACTGTATAAAGCTTGTATTCCATCCTTTACCCGCCAATTCAAATTCACTCTCCTCTTACAGCCCCACATTATATACTTGAGGCGGCCTAATGGGCCCCGCTTCTCTCTTTCTCTTATATAGTCGAACCGTCGCGCAAACCCTATATAAATCTCTGCCTCTTCCTTTATGCATGACTTATCGTGCCTAACCATCCCATCCTCTCCTCTTCTTCCCTCCAGCGATTTTCTCTGGCGGCGTTTCAGCGACCCAGCCTTTCCTTTTCCACACATTTCTCCTTCAACCCTCAAGTAAGTGCTTCACCCTGTTTTATACCTATGGCCCCTAAGATTACTACCTCGCCCCCTTGGTATGAGCACACCGTCACACAACTAAGCTGCGACCATTATTTCTTTAACCTTAAATATCAGTTCATAGATCCTTCCATAAAATATTGTTTCACTACTAAGACTCACCGACCACACCGTCCTCCCCCCGGTCTGACCTGCTTCTTTTCCGAACAATTCCTTAATGGCCCGTTTCTACCTGTGCCCTCCTCTTATCTAGAAATCTTAGATTTTTACGGGCTGCCTCTAAACCAATTTACCCCCAATTCTTTTCGCATTTTATCGGAGGCCATTATAGTATTTCAACACCTAAATCTCCCTTTATCCCCTCAAATATTCCACTGCTTCTTCCAGTTAAAATCCTCCAAAGCAGACCTTTTTTACCTTTCTAGCCACACAGACTGTCAATTCTTAATGAATATGCCTACTTCCCATAAAAGATGGAAAGGATTATATTTCTTTGTTCAGCTTCCAGCACCTCTACCCCACTCGGACACCTGGAAGCTAGAACTCCCTGAACTACCTCCTTTCCGTGAAATGAGGACCCAATGTCCTTTCCCAGAGGTTTATAAAGAACTGAGAGAATCCCACTATTGCTCTAACCACCTAATGAAAATCTCTCTCCTAAGTCACTTCGGGATGTCCCCTTTCCCTTCAACGACCCCGGCCACAATAGGTAGGATGATATTCACCCTTTAATATAACTTCTTATTTGCATCAACCATCTTTCTTATCAACATATTTTGCAGATAGCCTAATGCAGGACGCTCTAGTAAAGGGAGAAGAGATTGAGGCCGCCAAGAAGAAGAAGACCTCAACAAAGATAGGTAAGTCTGTGGCAGCCCCTTCTTCCCCTCAGAAGAGATTGCGGTTGATTAAGGAAGGAGCTCCCAGTTCGTCAGTTCCTCCTCCCTCCTCTTCTGATCAACATGAATCCCTGCCCCTAATCGTCTATGAACCGAGGATGAGGGATACCACCTTATCTGCCCCATCCTCTTCTCCCCAAGGAGGAGATTCCCCTTCCCATTCTCCTGCTTCATCCTCCCTTCCTCGTGATTCTCCCCCACCTTCCCGAACCGAATCCATCTCCACTCATATTCCCTCAGAAACACTTACCTCTCCCGCCCCTCTTCAGCGTGCCGGTCCCACTCTTCCTTCTGAGGGGGGAGATCTTCCCCTCCCGAGCCTTTCAATGGCTACATTGGGGTCCCTGCTGCAGATCCGTTACCTTTCAGAGGTGAAGTTTTTCAACTAATCAGGTATACAAGGCCCTTGTGACCAAGTGAGCAAATTGCTGGCTGAGGTAATTACTTTCCCTTTTTACCTTTAGCATATATATACATGTATATACAACTATATGTCAACACTTGACGATTGCATTCTCTTTCCTTCAGGCTTCGGCCAAGCATAACAAAATGATATCTCAAATAGCCCAATTTCAATCCAACGTGGAGATACGCCACTTTGCTTCCTTGGCGCACCAAAAGCAACTCACTCGGCAATTGAGCGAGAAGGAGCAAAAGGAATCAGATCTGAGGGGCCAATGTGAAGACTCCATGACACAATTGACCTTGGTTCAGAGTGAAAAGGAGGAGCTTCAGCGAAAAAATGAAGACCTCGAACAACAAATCTTCCTGCAATCCAGCGAGCTTCAGCAAGTGGATCTTCTCACCCATGAATTAACAGGGTATAAAAGACAGCTTGGGGACGCCATTATTCAAGCTGCTGATTCTTCAACTATAATTCAGCAGCTTCGGCAAGAACGTCAACAGCTTCGGCTAGAACGTCAGGCGTGGGAAGCCACTCAAAAGTCTTGTATAGAGAAGTGTCGAAAGCTTTATTTAATGGTGGCTACCCTTCCTCAAGCCCTATCGGTAGCGGCTCGGCAACAAACAGAACTTCATCGAGAATACTCCGAGGCTCTTTCGGCTCTGGGTCAGCGAGCTATAAAAGCAACAACCGAGAAAGATGCCCTGGCAGCCCAACTAGCCGAAAGTCAGGCTCAGCTGGCCGAGTGTCAAGCTCAACTAGCTAGTTGTCAGTCTCAACTGAAGGAACAGGAGGCTGACTTGAAGGGACGTTACGTCAAGAAGGGAGTGGATCTATTTATACTTGGTTTCGACGGGTCCTCGGCTTTAAATGTTGAACGAGGATATCCACCTCCCGGTATGGACACTAGCTATCTAAACCCTGTTGTTGCGTTATCTAAATGCCCCCCAGAGCTCTTCGAATTGTAATTCGTAATATCTGGCTCCTTGTAATGACTATTTTTTCGATGTTGAAGAATGTTTATATTGGCACAGCTTTTTGTTATTCTTCGTGTACGCCTTAGCGTGGGTCAGGAATTTTAGATTGATTCTGTGCTTTTTCCTCTTTACAATTATGCTCCATTTTCCGTCTCATCTGGAGCGATTACTTCCTTTGCTCGGGAACCCACTCAGAAGGTCCCGGATGATCTTATTCATGTCCGACCCATTTTGGCTCGGTTAAAGATTAAATTACTTCGGTCTCTTGATCTTCTTCGTCTACCTTGCTGCTCTGGAAATGGTATCTTGATAAGTACCTATGCTATTGCCATTATGATATTAGTCTCTTCATCTTCTTCTCCTTCCCGAGAACGACTGCAGTTCCTCTTCCCTCGACTATAAATTATCACCCCCATGTCTTCGTCCTTGCATCTCACTCTCATGGCTTCGGAGGAACACCCTATTGAGATTTCCTCAGATTCTGAATCTTTTGAGCTAAAGGACTGGTCTACTGAAGACACTGAAGAGTTTGAGACCAGTTCGACGGCTACCTCGACCTTTCGCCCCCTCCCTTTTCCTTCTTTAACCACCGCTCCATCCCCTCTGGCAAGGAGGTCCTTCCGAGCGCCCTTCCCCTCCTTCCGCAATCGGGTATGGAACCCTCCTTTGACGTGGGAATATACAATAGGAGATCCCCGGGCCTCTGCTGAACTTCCTCCACTTCCGTCGGCCCTAGCTTTCGTTCCAGTCTCTCTGGCGAGGATCCATCCGCCCTCTTTTGATGAAGCTCCACCAGCAATGCCTCCCGCTCAAGGCAATCTCTACAGAGTCATCTTGGCGCCTTCCCCCTCGGAGGAGCCTCCTAACAATTCTCCTATTAAGAATAATCATAAAAGCCTAAGTAGCTTAAATGATGTAATCACTCTCAAGTATGTTAATAAAAAGGAAGAAAGAATTGATGTCAATTCTTGTCGTTTTCTTGTAAAGGTAAAGCATCTGCCATTAGAAAAAATTGCAATCTCATCTGAATATACTTCCTCTTACCGTTTCCATGGAATTCGGACCATTTCTCTCATAGTTACTGTACCAGTGACTTTTCACCTACTGTCTTTACGTTTCTCCTTCTTTACTAGCATTTATTATTTTTATTTCCTCTGCAAATAAATGCACCTTCCTCCTTCATCGTTATAAGGACCTCTAACCGTCACTGCACAACATCCATCTTCTCTTTTCTCTTCTCCTCGCCATGGACGAAACATCTGAACAAGGCAGCAGTTCTTTTCCTTCCGAGGAAAAGGCCGAAGAACAATGTTATATCGCTAACTTGGAGGAACAGGTGAGATACCTGCAGCGGCGATTGAGGGAAGCTTCTACCGATAACTACTCTTTGCGCCAGCAACTAGCAATGCCCTAGAAGGACCTATCTAAGCACATCTTCCTGCAACAATCTTACCTTCGGCAACTATAGTGCCAACCCCAGCCACGCAAAGGAGCTCCGTCAGTTCCTCCCAACAAAGAACTGTAATGCCCTATATATAAGGGTTTCTTTTGCTATCTTCTTCTTGTGAAGGAATTGTAATATGTAATCTTTCCGAAATAATGAACTTTCTATAATATAAGCCTTCACCTCTACTTTTCCCACTTATCTTCTTCTTCTAACATTTCTCGAGCTATGTCAAATTCTATCTTCCTCGTATGAAAATCAAATAGATGTCCCGCCTCTTCACCCTTTCATTGCGCAGGGATCACACATATACCTTCCCCGTACGAAAATAACATAACATATAGCTGAGGGAATACTCAGCTCTTTCGTTCCGCCACTGCACAGGGATAAAATAACATATATAGTTAAGAGATAAACTCAACTCTTCCGTTCCACCACCGCACGGGGATAAAATAACATATAGTTGAGAAATAAACTCAACTCTTCCGTTCCACCATCGCACGGGGATAAAATAACATATAGTTGAGGAATGAACTCAACTCTTCCGTTCCACCACCGCACGGGGATAAAATGATATACAGTTGAGGAATGAACTCAACTCTTCCGCTTCATGGGGAAAAAATAATAGGCAGTTGAGAAATAAACTCAGCTCTTCCGTTCCATCATCGCACGGGAATAAAATAACACATAGTTGAGAAATAAACTCAACTCTTCCGTTCCACCATCGCACGGGGATAAAATAACATATAGTTGAAGAACGAACTCAACTCTTCCGCTTCACGGGGAAAAAATAATAGGCAGTTGAGAAATAAACTCAACTCATCCGTTCCACTACCGCACGGGGATAAAATAATATATAGTTGAGAAATAAACTCAACTCTTCCGCTCCACCACCGCACGGGGATAAAATAATATATAGTTGAGGAATAAACTCAACTCTTCCATTTCACCATCGCACGGGGATAAAATAACATATAGTTGAGAAATAAACTCAACTCTTCCATTCCACCACTGCACGGGGATAAAAAATATATAGTTGAGAAATAAACTCAACTCTTCCGTTCCACCACCGCACGAGGATAAAATAACATATAGTTGAGGAATGAACTCAACTCTTCCATTCCACCACCGCACGGGGATAAAATGATATACAGTTGAGGAATGAACTCAACTCTTCCGCTTCACGGGGAAAAAATAATTGGTAGTTGAGAAATAAACTCAGCTCTTCTATTCCACCACCGCACGGGGATAAAATAACACATAGTTGAGAAATAAACTCAACTCTTCCATTCCACCATCGCACGGGGATAAAATAACATATAATTGAGAAATAAACTCAACTCTTCCATTCCACCACCGCACGGGGATAAAATAACATATAGTTGAGGAATGAACTCAACTCTTCCGCTTCACGGGGAAAAAATAATAGGCAGTTGAAAAATAAACTCAACTCTTCCATTTCACCACCGCACGGGGATAAAATAACACATAGTTGAGAAATAAACTCAACTCTTCCGTTCCACCACCGCATAGGGATAAAATAATATATAGTTGAGTAATGAACTCAACTCTTCCGTTCCACCACCGCACGGGGATAAAATAACATATAGTTGAGAAATAAACTCAACTCTTCCGTTCCACCACCGCACGGGGGTAAAATAACATATAGTTGAGAAATAAACTTAACTCTTTCATTCCACCACCGCACGGGGATAAAATAACATATAGTTGAGGAATGAACTCAACTCTTCCGTTCCACCATCGCACGGGGATAAAATGATATACAGTTGAGGAATAAACTCAACTCTTCCACTTCACGAGAAAAAAATAATAGGCAATTGAGAAATAAACTCAGCTCTTCCGTTCCACCACCGCACGGGGATAAAATAATACATAGTTGAGAAATAAACTCAACTCTTCCGTTCCACTATCACACGGAGATAAAATAACATATAGTTGAGGAATGAACTCAACTCTTCCATTCCACCACCGCACGGGGATAAAATAACATATAATTGATAAATAAACTCAACTCTTCTGTTCCACCACTGCACGGGGATAAAATAATATACAATTGAGAAATAAACTCAACTCTTCCATTCCACTACCGCACGGGGATAAAATAATATATAGTTGAGAAATAAAATCAACTCTTCCGTTCCACCACCGCACGGGGATAAAATAATATATAGTTGAGAAATAAACTCAACTCTTCCGTTCCACCACCGCACGAGGATAAAATAATATACAATTGAGAAATAAACTCAACTCTTTTGTTCCACCACCGCACAAGGATAAAATAACGACCAAGGCCTTCTGTGCACAGAGTGCGCTGCTTCCGTGCCGCTATTCTTTCTTCCTTCATCTTGAAGGTGAACACCTTCATCTATCCCCTCATATAATAGCAAGGGTTTTAACAAATAACGGGTCATCAAAGGAATAAATCGTCATTTTCCTTCTTCTTAGGGCCCCCCTTTCTATAAACTAGGAGTCCAATATCCGTTATAAGCCCATTCCCCCTTTCTTTTATAGGGGGAGTTTCATCTTTCCTTTCTTCTGTTACTGTCATTCCTTCCGTCTCTTCGTCTCCTTCTTCTTCGTCTGTTCTTCTTTCCGCCGCCATCCTCCGGTGCCCAGTCACTAACCCCAGCGCTTATCTTCTTTCTTCAACAGGCAGGATGCATTCCTCTTTCTACCAAGAAATAGCAAGTCGTACTCACACATCAAATGGGGTGAGGGTCAGTCGCCAGCCTCATCTTTGCCCTCACCCTCATCTATTACCATCCCACCTGCCTCATCTCTCCCTTCTTCTCCGCCTTCGCTTGAAACCCTTGTCCCATTCGCCCCAAATGAAACTAGAGTAGCCAGCCCATCCTCATCTTCCATATTACTTATAAACCCTAACTCTCCCATTTTCTCCCCCTCCTCCTTGGGTATTCGGAAGTCGCCCCCTCTTTCATCACAACCTGAAGATGAACCCAGAGAGGTGGTGCGTCAATGCCAGTCGACTACAGATGCTTCTGCAGCCCCGCCTTCTCTTTCCCCGAAACATTCCACTGCCCTTGAACCCATGGTAGTTGATATTCCTCCCCTTCCCATTTCCCCCGTTGCTCATAACTTGGAGAGCCCTTCACCTTCTATGGGCACTAGTCCGGGTCCTTCCGCTTTTCGCCTTCCCAGCGAAGAGTTGTCCATCCCGATGCTCTTTATATCTTCCTCCCCAAATTCCTCGCCAAACCAATCCCCTTCCACAAATTCTTGCGTGCCAATCTCGCAGCCAACTACATTGAACCTTCCACCTCAGGCTCTCGATTCTTTGCCCCCGGCCTCTATCCCTTTTAGCCTCCTTACCAGTGCTCCTTCTTCTTTTCCCTTCAAACCTCCGACACAACCTCCTTCTCTCATCCTTCCTTCCCCCATCATGAGTGAGCCTTCGCCGCTGGTGTCATCCGTCCCTTCTTCTTCTTCTTCTCCCCGGAGCCTTCGGATCTTAAATTTGGAGGAACTGGTCCCCCGGATGGAAGGCCTGTGCCATGCTCTAGAATTGGTATATTTCTCGAATCAAATTCTTTAACTTTCCTTACTGAATGACTTCCTTTCGACAAACAGCTTACAGGCCCTTACCAATTACCAAGAATTAGATCGCTCCCTCCAACAATATCGAGCTCAATCTCTGAAATGGGAACAACAACAACGGAAGGATCTGATGGTTGCTCAGAATCGAGAGCGCCTCTTATCGCAGCAACTGCAGCAGTGTCAAGAGAAACTGACAGAAGCTCGCTGCCAACATCGAAAAGATGCCGAGACTATAGCGGCATTGCGAGAACAACAGGGGGTTCACATAGAATCACTATCCATCCGGCGGGATATTCAACCGGCGCAGTTTGACAAAGAGGTCTCCCCTTCTCAAGAATTAATAAGCCTTCGAGAGCAAGTAACAGAGCTCCTTCAAGAGAAGCAATGAGATTCTGACATCATCACCCACCTACGGGTTCAGCACCAGAAAGCAGAGGACAAAATAAGGGACCTCCGCACTCGTCTGTGTAAGGAGGTACAAGAAAACTCCTCCCTCATAACTTCTAGGGCGCATGCTCATGCCCGTATACGCAGGCAAGAAATTTTCCTCCAGAGGCTGGGCAATGAGCTTGTCTGCACCAGATCCTACACCGAGGCAGTAGAGGGAATTTCCGCTTCAATATGCCAGAATATAGTAAATATGACGAGCCTCCTTCAACATGACCAAACTTCTCGAGCTGATGACATCTCGGTCCTGGCAGATGTCATTATGGAAGTATCCCGGCGCTATAGTGAAATGCGCCGAGCCCTCTGGGAGCAACAAGAGAAGTGTCACAGGCTCCATCGGAATCTGAGTCCTGACCGCCCGAATTTGCAGGAGCAGTTAGTCATCCTGATGCGCGCCACCTATCAAGACGGGTTTAATGAGGCGGTTCGACAGTATGCTGATCAAGGACTTTCCCCTGTGAACCATCCCACTCTCTCCTTAAATTGGGAGGTCGGCTTCCGACGTTATCCTCCCGATCGGTTTAAGTTATAACTTGATGTATTGCTTCGGGACATGACTCCCTTTTTATCTTCTTTTCTTTTTCATAGTTCGCTACAAGGACTATAGTACTACTGTAAATAACTCATCAATCAAACTCGGATTCGTTATACATCTAATCAATACAATAAATTGTCAAGTACATCCCCTCGGGAGCCCCTCAACTCCTTTTCTTTTATCCATCACTCATTATACAGTGTGAAAAGGTTTCAAGTGGATAGCGTTCCAGGGTCGAGGAAATTCCTTGCCCTGGTCATCCTTTAGATAATACGCTAACCCTGCTACACGACGCGTCACTTCATAGGGCCCCTCCCAGTTTGGAGCTAACTTTCCAGGATCTCCAACAGGATTAACTTTACGCATAACCAAGTCCCCCTCTTGAAATCTTTGGGGCATCACCTTTTTGTTAAAGGCTTACTGCACTCTCTGCTTGTAAAACTCCGCTCGCCTTCGTGCCGTCTCCCTCTTTTCTTCCACCAAGTCTAACTCAGTGCTTCGAATAATTTGGTTCTGCTCTGGCTCGTAAACTTCCACTCGGGCGCTACTTAAAAGGGCTTCCACCGGAATAATGGCCTCCGTCCCGTATACCAGGCTAAAAGGAGTTTCTCCCGTTGCAGTTTTTGGTGTGGTTCGGTAGGCCCACAAGATTTCAGGCAGTTCTTCCACCCAGTTCCCCCTCTGAGCCCCCAATTTAGTCTTCAACCCCTGAATAAGAATTCTATTAGTGACTTCAACTTTTTTTTTGATGAAAGGTAAATATATATCATCAAGAAAAGGCACAATCATACAAAATCCTGGAATGCACACTCATGTCATGTCTGACGATGTGTCAGATCTGAGATGCATCCAGGGGGGTGTACATGTGCTCTCATGGGTACCTCAACTCTCATGTATACTAAATCTCTCATGGGTACATTAACTCATACATGCATACATATTCCACACTTGCACTTGTGCAGTGCGAGTGTATCCTCCGTGTTTCCTTTGCTCATCCATACTATCTCTTTGCGTCCATCACTCCATGTGTACCTTCTCGCATTGTCCATCCATGTCCATCTACTCTATCAAGCTTGTGTGCCTATCATGCAATATTTGGCACTTTTTGTAAGTGACCAACCGTCAACGGATTTGGCTTGTCTTTACCGTAACCGTTTGCTACGGACTAGATAGGCCATTCAGGTGGGCCTATTCACCTCTACTAGGCTTATTGGCCAAGCCTCAGCCATAAACAGATTTAGAGTGTCTTTACCGTAGCCGTTTGCTACGGACTAGATAGGCTATTATAGGTTAGCCTATTCACCTTTTTTTTTTTTCACATCGCCCTGGAGTCGTAAACCGTCCTAGCTTGAAGCTGTTAGATCCTTATTGTAATGTAATCCGCCCTGGCGTTGAATACCACTTTGTCTTTGTCTTGTCCAAAATTCCCTGTCGCCTTGGAGCCTTGGAGATGAGAACCTCTCTGGATACCTCTTGAGCTGCGAGTGGCCTGTTCTGGGGATCTGTGAACCTTGTTGAAACAGTGTTGCTTGATATATGCCCTTATGCAAGCTTGAGCCGCCCTAATTCTTCACTGCCTTGGCAACCTGTTCCTTATGCTAAATTGCCCTGGATTTGGGAGCAAACCGCCCTGTTCGCCCTGGATTTGAGAGGGGGCACTTTCCAAGACCTCCCTGGGCCCTGATCGCCCTGGGCTTTCTGCACAAAACTACCCTGTACTTGGGGCAAACCGCCCTGTCTTGAGAGATCCATTGTCCCTTGCGCAAAACCATCCTGGGTTTGGAGTCAAAACCGCCCTGGAAAACCACCCTGGCGTAAGAGGTTACTCTCTTTGTGCAACCCGCCCTGCTTTGTAATCAAACTGCTCTGGAAATCCGTTAACTTGGGGGTGGGCTACCGAAGTGAAAGCTTGCTGGATATTGAGACTTTGGCACCATTCTTTGATCTTCTTGCCCTAGAAATGTCGTCCGTTATCGCTAACTAATCTTTGGGGAATACCGTACCGACAGACAATATTCTTCCACAGGAATTATATTATGACATTCTCGGTAATTTTGGCAAGGGCTCTGCTTCCATCCACTTGGAGAAATAATCCACAGCCAGCAACAGGAATTTCTTCTGCAATGGTGCCACAGGCATAGGACCCACTATATCCATTCCCCACTGATCAAAAGGGCATGAAGCAACCACCGCTTTCATTAGTTCATCCAGTCGTTCAGACCGATTACTATGCTTTTGGCAGGCTGGGCAGGTTTGTACTATATGAGCTGCATCTTGTTGGAGGGTAGGCCAAAATTATCCCGCTAACAAGGTCTTTCCTGCCAAAGCTCTCCCTCCCAAATGATTACTACATCAACCTTCGTGGATCTCGCGAAGTACTCATTCAACATCTTCCTTTCTCAAACACTTCAGTAGGGGTCGTCCAAAAGATGTTTTGTATAAGTCTCCGTTCAAGAGGGTGAATCGCTTGGCTCTGCTCATTAAAGCAGATGTCGCCCCTTTTTCTTCCGGGACCTTTCCATGTTGTAGATAAGTTATGATGTCGGTCCTCCAATCAGGGATTGGATCTGGTTCGGGCACAATCTCCTCCACATTGCATATCGTCAGAGAAGTAGGGATTTCCACGCAGACCGTTTCAAATGGCTTTGCCCCTTCCATCGCGCTAGCCAACCGAGCTAATTCATCCGCCTTCCCATTGTTCTCCCTTGGAATCTGCTTCAAAAGGACCTGACGAAAGTGAGCCTTTTCTTTCTCAAAAGTCTTCAAGTATTTGTGCAGTCTTTCTTCTCGAACCGTGAAAGAGCCTTAAAGTTGTAATACCGCCAACTGGGAATCAGAGTGGATTGTAATTGAGGTGGCCCCTACAGCTTTAGCAGCCTGTAGCCCCGCTAGAATAGCTTCATACTCCGCTTCATTATTAGACGCCCGATACTCCAGACGCACGGCTATGTACGTCTCCTCTTTATCAGGGGAAATTAACAAGACTCCAACTCCACTACCCGTGGATCCCGAAGAACCGTCCACAAATACATTCCATGTATCTGACCCTTCTTCTTTTGTTGATAGGCTGCTCCTCGAACCAACAGGTACTTCATCCAGAAAATCAGTAAGCGCCTGAGCCTTGATAACGGTTCGGGGTTGGTAGTGAATGTCATATTCGCTTAGTTTTACCACCCATTTAGCCAACCTCCCAGAAATATTAGGCTTGGTGGCCACCTTACCCAATTCACTATGAGTCAAAACAGTGATAGGATAAGCCAAAAAGTATGGCCTTAATTTATGGGCTGTCAAGACTAGAATATATGCTAACTTCTGCCGCTTAGTGTAACAGGATTCATCCCCCTTCAGAATATGGCTAGTATAATAAATAGGTTGTTGATGAGAACCCTCTTGCTTCAACAAAACTGAACTGATAGCTCCCTTTGAGACGACCAAGTACATCCACAATGGCTCTCCTGCCATTGGCTTAGCTAGTAATGGAAGTCCAGCTAGATACTTCTTCAACTCTTGGAAAGCCTACTCGCACTAATCATCCCATTGAAACTTGGTAGCTTTGCGCAGGATCTTGAAGAAAGGTAGCCATTTGTCCGCCGATCTAGCTATAAATCGAGATAAGGAAACAATCCTCCCCACTAGCTTTTGAGTCTCTCGTAAATTAGTGGGTGACTTCATATTGCACAGTGTTTGCACCTTCTTTGGGTTAGCCTATAGCCCCTTCTTAGTTACTATATACCCTAAGAATTTACTGCTTTTTACCCCGAATAGGCATTTTTTAAGATTCAGCTTCATATTATACCGTCTCAATGTAGCGAAAGTTTCATTTAGATCCTTAACTAAATCCCGAGTGGTTTTTGATTTGACTAGGATATCATCCACATAAACTTTCATATTTTTTCCTTTTTTTCTCTGTGAAGATCTTATCCATGAGCCATTGGTACGTGGCCCCCGTATTTTTTAGGTCGAAGGGCATTGCCACATAAGCATATAACCCTCTTGCCGTCACAAAACTAACCCTCTTCTAATCTTCTTTAGCCAAGGGTATTTGATGATATCCCTTGTATGCATCCATTAAGGAGACCACTTCATATCCTACTGTAGAATACACCAACTGATCAATACGAGACAAGGGGTAGCAGTCTTTAGGGCACGCTTTATTCAAATCGCGAAAGTCAATACACATCCTCCACTGCCCAGAAGGCTTGGGGACCAAAACTACATTGGAGACCCACTCGGGGAATTCGATTTCCTTCACATGACCCGCTTTTAACAATTTATTTACTTCCTCGGCTATAACCTTGTCCTTCTCAGGTCCAAAGTGTCGCCGCTTCTGTTGGATGGGTCGTACTCCTCTGGTTATGTTGAGACGGTGTTCAGTAATGTGAGGGTCAATTCTCGTAAGGTCATGCACATCTCCTGTGAAGATGTCTTCGTTCCTCTTTAGGCAGGCTACCAACTCCTCCTTGGCCTCCAACTGATGTGCCACCCGTGTGGCCTTTCCCGGAGCTATCTCCACCAGCTCCCCTTCCTCTATCTTAACTGCCTTGGGGGGAAATTCTTCGAGGACGCAGACATTAGAAATGACGATAGTCTTTCCTTTGGGGTCATCGGTTCGGGCCTTCTTCTGATCATCCTGGACCATTTGCACATAATAGCTCCTAGCGGCGTTCTGCTCGCCTCGGACTTCTCCCACCAACTGTCCGACTGGGAATTTCACCTTCTGGTGGTACGGGGAAGCCACCGCTTGAAAAATGGCAAGGAAGGGACGACCAAGAATTGCATTATAAGTGGACAAAGCGTCCGAAATGAGGAAGGGGACTATACTGGTTTTTTAGCTGGGCTTTGTGCCCAGAGTCAGGGGCAATGAAATCTGTCCTATGGGGTGGACCACATGTCCCGCGAACCCAAAGAGGGGTGTGGCCACATCTTCTAGCTGGGCATTTCCCAGTTGTATCTGTCCAAAGGCCTCCTGGAAGAGGATGTTGACAGAGCTTCCTGAATCGACCAATACCCTGGCCACTTCGTAGTTGGCCAGGGAAATGCGGATCACTAAGGCATCCGTGTGGGGCATCAGGACGCCTCAGAGATCTTCTGGCCCGAACGAGACCGGCGGCGTAGTTTGGACAGTCTGGTCTGTGACGATGGCCAAACTTTCCATGAGGTGGGCGTACGACTTCTGCGCCCGATTAGAGTCTCCGTCAGTGGGTCCTCCTGCAATGACATGAATAACCCCCCGTATGGGGGCGTTATTTGGATTGGATGATGGGCCTCCTTGAGAAATAACCTCCTGGGATGGAGTTTGGGGGTTCGGGGGGAAAGTAACTTGCAGTGGTTAGTTATATGGCCCCGGACGAGCCACATTGGGTCGTTGCCCTCGCCGTGTCGGCCCCCCCGTCTGAGGCCTCAATTGTGGGTAGGCGGCTCGGAGGCGCTCCAACTCCTCCTGCAGCTTGAAACATCGCCCCTGGCATGGCTGTACTCCATGTGGTATTGGCAGAAAAATGGGGCGGGAGGATTGCGAGGTATTCCCTGATACCCTGAGGGTCGCTGTAGTAGACCCTGTTGATCATAGAATTTCATCTCTCGCTCCTTCCAAGTCTTCGCAGGAGGAACTGCATCAGCAGTCATAATCTGTAATGGCTGCGTAGGGCGAGCGCTCTGTAGCAATAACCGAGGCCTGGGAGCCTCCAGTAGAAGAGGTCGCGCATATCCCCACCGAGGAGGCGCTTGAGGGGCGGCGGGGCGATTTCTTTCGGCTGGGACTGCTGCGGCAGCGCGTTCGGCTCTCCGCACCTTCAGTCCTTCTTCCTCGTTCATGAATTTTTCCACACGACTTAACAGCTCCTCGTAGTTGTTAGCGGGCTTTCTCAAAAGGGAACTGAGGAAGGGGCTCTCCCTCAACCCGTGCGGGATGGCGACTCTGAAAGCTTACGACCTTGCGGAAGGGATACTTCTGGCTGCGGAGGTGAACCGATGAAGATACCCTCTGAGTGATTCTGAGGGGCCCCTGTGTAATGTGCAGCAGGATAGAGGCGTCATGCTTATACGCCTTACAGCTGACGAACTCTTGGAGGAACATCCCCTGAAAATCAGCAAAACAAGTGATAGACCCCGGGGGCAGGGTGTTGAACCATTTTTGTGTCAAACCGATTAAGGTGGTTCGAAAGACTCGGCACTTGAGGGCGTCAGTATAGCAGTGAAGCGAGGCTGCTCCAGCAAATTGCGATAGGTGTTCTTCCAGATCTGTTGAACCGTCATACTTTTCTACTTGGGGATTCCGGAAGTATGATGGTGGTACTTCTGAAAGGATATCCATGGTAAAAGGGCTGGGCTCGTAAACCTCCGGCGCCCTAGTTGACCGACTTTCGCCTTGTTCTTCTCGTCGATTCTGGGTTAATGGTATAATGTTTTGATGTGCTCGCCCTCCCGGCCCCTCTCTAGGAGATACTTCAATGTTAATGGTTGTACGAGGTGGAGGGGGCACCTCTGGTGGTGGTCCTCGAGAAGAAGGTTCACCAGAGTGAGGATGAAGATATCCTGTCCTTCTCCTTTCTCTGACGAGGGCCTCGGTCACGGCGTTGTCCACTAGGGCTCTCAGTTGTGATGGTAGTATTATAATGGGGTTTTTCTCCGCTGCGGAGACAACTTGGTGTTGTATCTCTTCTGGCTGCATCTCTACGTCTCGCTCAAATGTTTCCCACAGACGGCGCCAACTGATGCGGTGAAGAAGATCTGTTCACTTCCTTTCGATGCGATGAAGCCCAAAGGAAGCTTCGAGGATTCTCTCCGACCACAACAGTAAAGATGAAAGAGTAAAGCAGAGAAGCACAAACCAACACAGACAACAAAATCAAGACACAGGATGTAACGTGGTTCGGAATAAGGATTCCTACTCCACGGAGGTGAGCTCTCTCACCAGATGCGGTGCCAAAGCACTTTCACTATGAACGCCCTCCTTCGCGGAAAAGAAACTTCCGGAGGTGGAGGAGAAAACCTCTTACAGTCGAATCAAGATATAAGAAAGAGTACACGAAAGGCCCTGATCACTACTCTCTTTCTCCGACGAAGTAATAGCTCTCCTTCTCCCAATGCGTCTTTGTTTCTTGCTGGTTGGAATAATGTGGATTCCCTTCCTTCTGTCCTTTCCTTCCCTTTTATCCTCCTCCTCTCATCAGTTGTTGCCTCGCCAGCTTTCTCCATCGTACACGTGGCCACCACCTCCACCTGGAGAATAATTCTGTTACAGATACGAGGAGCGAAGGCTCCTCGGAATATTGTGTAGGGACCCCCTCCCTTTTGTTGTATAACATATTCTCATCTATATTTTGGAAAATAGGCTAGCCTGTCCCTTTCAACCGTTTGCCTTCGGTGAAACTAATCTAGACCTATAGCTCACGTGTGGCATAGCCTTTGGGCTCTTCAACAGCCCGAACCAACTCCCCTCTTTTCCGCACCAAACTACTTCCGGGCGAACTAGGTCGAGTCAATTTTCATCCATCCCATCTGCTTCTAGGCTTACTAAGCCGAACCGATTTTCGTTCATCTTTTAGCGAAGCAATCTCCACTCTTGCTTCGCCATGTCAATTACCTCAACTGGTCCTTCCATTCCGATTATCTCCAACAATTGCGCCCGAACCAGTCTTTCTTATCCTCTTCGCCGGACCGATTATTTGGTTCGGATAGGGTATTACACGCGAGCCCTCTTACCCGGTTCATAGAGAAAAAGGTAACCACATTATCATATATAACTCATAAATAATTGAAATTACACGTTGTCTTTAGCTAACAATGGCTTCTGGTTGTCTAGTTCTTCCTCACTAATAATTATTTCAGTTGTATTGCATTCTCCCTCTGTTATTCCATGAGAGCGCTGAGTTACAAAATTGCATGGCTTTCCATCTTGAGCATTGGCCCACACAAACAAGTAGAGCCCTCCTATCACCATCACCATGCCTGTCAAGCTGAAAATCAATGTGCCATTTTGTGAGGGCTATTGAAAAATTCAACATGAAACATCTAAAATAAATTTATTATATTTAATAGAAACATAGAAGCTATATATATATATATAGAAAGAGTAGGAAAATCTGACCTAATCCACGTGAGTTGCCCATGAAAGAGAAGGGGCTCTAGTATGGCGACAAATAGAGTGCCGATAGGATTAAAAGCCGTGGAGTAAACCGGACCCTTTTCCTTTACACACCACATGATGGTGAACACACCCAAGCCTGAGCAAAATATTCCCTACAATTTCATTTCTTTAATAAAAAATTTGTAAAATGAAAGAGAGAATAAGTTTTTCTTTTAGTAAGATTTGAAGATAGGTGAAAAAAATAATACGCCGTAGCAGATGGTGAGAAGCCGCGAGTCCAAGTGTAAGATTAAGGCCTTAGGATTTTCAAATATGAATGAGATAACAATGACTTGAAGACTCCCCATTAAGCTAACAAGAGCTGAGAGATTGAGTTGTGAAGGGTATTCTTCCACAATCCATGCCTACACACATAGAGATAGATAGAAATTAAGATTTAGAATGAAGTAGTCAAAGTACTTAGTAAAAAAAAAGAGTACCCAAATGATAACTAAGCTTAATTACTATAGTTAATTCTAAAATCTTATGTTTTCTAACTATTAATATTTGTGCCATTAAAAATGCAATGATGTTTGAATTAAAAATAACAAAGGGGTAAATTATCTACATCAAATGGTTACTTTCGAATCATTTGTTATATCACAATTTATTATTATTTTTTACTTACTATTGCATTCTTAATTCTATATTTTCTTATCCATCTTCATCTCTTAACTAATACAATTAATTGTGTAGGGACAAAATGTTTATCTAATACAACAAAATGGAGCTTGCTGGACCCTACTTGAAATCACATTCTTATAAATCTTAAGTTAATTCCTATAGAATGTAGGATTGTCTTTGCTACGTGATCACACAGTAGAACATGTCTCTATAGCACAAATACACAAAGAACTTTATCAGTGTAAGCCTAATATTTTGAAGCAAATTCAAAACCTTTAGAATATACGAGAGAAATTAAAATTAAACAAAATAATTTTTACACGTCCAAAAGCTTGAGTGCTTTTCAATTGCTACCAACCTCAACCTCTAGAGATGTCTCTACACAATAGAGGCATTTCCCAACCTCCTTGTCACGTAGAACCACCTAGCACGAATCACCCGGCCCTCTTACCTCTACAGTTGCATTCTTCTTGATTCAATTGACTCTTTATAGGTTTCTCATCATCTTTGAAGCAAAGGCCAGTTAGCCCACGAA
Source organism: Wurfbainia villosa (assembly GCA_025175895.1). Classification (NCBI taxonomy): domain Eukaryota; kingdom Viridiplantae; phylum Streptophyta; class Magnoliopsida; order Zingiberales; family Zingiberaceae; genus Wurfbainia; species Wurfbainia villosa. Next base: position 7,346,746 of record CM045995.1, on the reverse strand, counting down.
AACTTCATGTAAACTAAGCTTGATATATTATGTTAATGCCTTGCGTCTCTACTTAAGTCATCTCTTAAACTCATGGTCTACATCACTTCATTCATAAAATGTATCAAATAATAACCTCTTGGTATAAATGTTAAATTGCACACTTTAATTTCATACTGAGAAAGAGAAGTTTAATAGTGGTAGTGTGTATCACTAGAGCTCAATTAAAGCTCTCTCCATGAAGTAGGAATCGTAGATTCCGAACCATATTAAAATATCGTATTATGATTGTATTTTCTTTGTATTTATTTGTACTTATATGTTTTGTATTCTGCTATGTATTAACATTTTGTAGATAAGTTATCGATCGAAGTTCGAAATCGAAGAAATTGTTATTCACCCCTCCCTCTATCTCTCTAGCGTGACACTGATTCCTCTATTACACCACTAAGGTTACATTATTGGCCCCTATGGTAATCTATTCCTTCTTATTCTTCGTGATTAATTAGAGAATTCTCATTCAAATATGAAATAATAATGATTTTTTGCTTCTTTTAGGTAATGTATGTAATAATTATTGGAAATGTCAATGAAAAATTAGTGGATGGAATTAGATTATCATATGTCAAGGAGTTTAGTCTCATATTGGAAGTTATGACATTGAGGTTGATTTATATTGAATCACAACTTTAAACGTTGTGAACATGTATAAAGAGAGACTCTCACTCACACACACTAGTAGGAGGTGCAAATTTAGAGTCTGAATTGCACTAAACTTAGGTGACTCGTATATGAGCATGACATGTGCTGGTTGAATGTCATACTGGTCAAGATAAAATTTACCCAAATAGATCAACCCACATTTTGTCACTCAAATCAATTTTTTTTACTGACTCATGTACATAAAGGATGCATTAACTCCTAAGTCTGAAATGGTCAAAAGTTAATGTTAGATCTATAACCTCCCAGACAAAAAATAGTTGACCATTGATGGTCGGAGGCTAGGATTTGAGCTAGGCAGATAAAGGCAGTAAATGGTTGGCCATGTAATGTTGCCAATGGTCAAAGCTCCTATATAAGGAGGTTGCGACCTTAGGGGGCAGGAACAAGTTCAAAGGTAAGCAGTTCATCTACATTTGTTCCCCTCGTTTTTCTTCTTTCTACTGTGCATGCCACTTACAATTCTTCACATGATATCATTCGAGTACAAGCTCATTTCGTCATAACCAACCAATGTTTGGTTATAATTGTGGTTTGTTATTGTATCTAAGGAAATGGATGTATGTCATAATCTCAAGATAACGCCGGAGGGGATGAATCTATTTTTAAAAATCTATATCAAACACAAACCTCGAAAATTTCCCATTCGGACTTAGTCACTTAGACTCAGCAATCAACGCTCAAGTGTTCAATCACTCCCACTCAGACTAAGTGTTATTTCCTGAGTACTCAAACTCGACTCCTAACTACTCACCCTTCCTGACCAATCGACCCCCACTCGACAGCATTAAACATTCGAACAATCAATTTCAAGCCCTCAAAATTGACACGGTTAGAACTCTCAATGCTTGATAGTTGACTCTCAACCTCTCAATCGACTTAGCACTCAACCTTTTGTTTGTCAACAGTCGAATACTTTATCGACTCACACTTATATAACCCACTTGGACTCGGACTCGGACAGTACTCGACACTTGGGTGACTCGACCTTGTGCATCCCACTCGGGCAATCCACTCAGGCTTTGGATTTGGCAGCACTCGAGTGACTTGGCCTTGCACATCCCACTTGAGCTAGAGAAGTGCACCTCAATCACTCGATATTCAACAACTCAGTCGTCTTACAAATGGAATGAATCATCTTAACAAATAAATCTAAATTTATTTTCAATAATTGTTTAATTCATACTATTCCTTTGTAACTCTGACAACACTCTTTAAAAAGTCAAGATTGTCTAATAGTCTTAAAACAAATTATTCGATTCAATGAGATGACAACGAAAAGTATTGATAAGCAAGAAGCTCAACACAGATGGCTCCCTTTGTCCCGATTAAAAATATTTCAATCGATCATGGAGAGAAATTAGAGAAGTTCATTGAATTAAACTTCAAGTGGTGGCAACAAATGATGTTCTTCTATTTAATCACGCTTAATTAGTGCATCAATCTCATTGGTTTGATATTCAACAACCCAGTTATCTCAAAAATGAAAAGTACCATCTGTTGGTGCAATCGGCCCAGATCACGATTGACCAGACTCGAGTATGACTCGAATAGTATTTTGATGTTTGACATTGATGTCTGATAATATTTTGGGGAGATTGTTGGTGCAATCGACTCGAATCATGATTGACCAGACTCGAGTTTGACTCGAGGAGTATTTTGATGGTTGACTAGGGTTGACCATGTGATGAAGAAAGTCCAAGTCATGGGTACTTGGCATGGAAAGTCCAAGTGGGACACTTGGCATTTGGAAAAGTCCAAGTCTTGTGTACTTGGCATGAAAAGTCCAAGCATAGGTCTTGGCATTTGGAAAGTCCAACATGGAGTTGATATGGAAAGTTCAAAGGTGTAATCTTGGTCATGTAAGTCAAGAGTGTAGTCTTGGTGGTGAAAGTCCAAGTCATGGGTACTTGGCATTTGGGAAGTCCAAGGGTTGATATTGGCAGCATAAAGTCCAAGGGGGGAGTTTTAGCAGCATAAGTCCAATGGTTGACGGTATAAAATCTAAGTGTGATCTTGGCAGTGTAAGTCCAATGTGCCTTGGAGGTGTAGACATCGTTAGTATGACAATAGCCGATGGAAGCACCTAAAAGCTAATGTATGGATGACTTGGAGGGATCCGATAGGCATGAGGTTGATAGAGATGGCTAGAAGGCTTAGGTCTAGACTAAGGGTGGTCTAGCAAGTATGGGGGCACCATACTTGGGGTTAAACCTCATGTTTGAGGTTATCGATTGACTGAGATTTTATACTGGTCGAATGGTCAAGTGTTTGACACTTGGCAATCGTGTCGACCCTCAGTAGTCAATTGGAATTATGACCAATTTGACTGTTGTGAGTCGACTAGTGCTCGACTGTAGCTCATGACCAAAAAAGCCTTGACAGTCGACTGCTCATTGGATCAGTCAACTGATGGAGCACAGAATGCTCCGTAGCCGACCGGGCAGTCGGCTACGGGCACTGGCAGTCAAACTGTCACTATTGATAGTCGACTGTCCAGTGATCCGTTAGAGTTTTTCCAGCATGGATCAAGCCGTTGTCTCACAACAACAGTGTTGGCAGTTGACTGGGGTCATATGGTAGTCAATTGCCAGGCGAAAATCCAGCCTGAGTGAAGCTTTAAAAGGAGCTCGTGGAGAAGGTTTTGGCTATGGTTCTTTGAGGCAATTTGGAGGGGATTTGCTATTGCAATCCAAACCTTTAAGCCTCTTCACAAGCTACCAAAGATCAAGCATTCACGTTCACATTTGTAAAGGTTTTTCTTACTTGTATTTGTGTAGTTTACTTGTATTTGCTTGTATTTCATTCTTATTATTGTAAGAACCATTGTACGAGATTTCTCCACCTCTGACTTATTGTCGAGAAGGAGTATTTGAGTAGTGGTGTGTGTTTGCATCGCTAGGACTCATTCGAGCCCAATCCATAGAGTATGAACCGTACGGTTCCAAACTATGTTATATTATCTTGTTGTTCTTGCGCTCTTGTCGTATTTATTTTATTATTGTATATCCCGGTGTGTATAATAAGTTTTGTAGCAAGCACATGATCGAGATCCATCTTCGACGACAAATCGCTATTCACCCTCCCCCCCCCCCCGCCGCACCTCTAGTAGGCGCACAAGTCCTAACAAGTGGTATCAGAGCTTGGAGCTCTTCTACGGACTAACACCCGGGAGCAAAAGCGCTAAAGGGCAATATGGAATTTGAAGAAAAATTGGGATGAGACGTCAACACCCCAATTTCATACAATTTCTATGGACGAGAAGGCTTCGACCAATGGAAGGCAAGAATTGAAGACTTCTTAATGATGAGGGACCTTGAGGAATGAGTCATATTGATGGAAGGATTCCAATATCCAAGAGGGCCAAAGGGAGGATTCCTCAAGATGAAGAAGTGGATCGGGGAATAAATCCAAGAGTTTGAGAAAAATACAAAGGTAATTAAATTCTTGGTCGATTTGATTCCTAATGATATCTTGTGTAGCTTAGGTGAATACAAGGATGCCAAGGAGCTTTAGAGTGAATTGACAAAGTATCATGAAAGTCCATCACCGGTCCAAGAAGAAGAAGAAAAGAGGAAGAAGAGGAGTGTTCATCCTCTCAAGCTCAAGAAGAAGCAAGCACATTTTCATCCCAAGAGTTTGAGGATTCAGATGTTGATAGGAAATTGACATCCGAATCGGAAGAGGAAGAAGAGATAGGAGAAGTCTCCACCTCTAGGATTGAGGGGGAGGAGAGACCATCTACGCCGGAGTCGAAACAAAATCAAGAAGTCACTTCAACCTTCGAAAGAAGTGAAGAATCAACTTCGGCACCGACCACCACCCTAGGTAACTCAAGCATTTCAATTAATATTAAAAATCATATCATATGCTTTGAGTGTAGAGAAGTAGGACATTACAAGAGTAAATGTCCTAAAAGAGTCAAGAAAAGTCAATCGACGCTAAGAGTTCAAGAAAAGATCAATGAAGCCGGAGTCCCCACTAAGAAAAGCAAGGAGCACGTGATGTGCTTCAAATGAAACCAAAAGATGCATTATAGGAGTCAATGCCCTAGGGGAGCTACATATGTAAGAGGAGCCTCTAAGGCAAACCCTAAGGTAACTTTTAAGTATGCTTCTTCTTCAATTAATTATCAAAAACATGCTAGAAGTAATCTTGCAATTATTTATGAAAGACATGCTAGAAATAATAGGTTTTATTGTTTAGAAGCAAAACATGTCAACCTTAGGAATAAGGAGAAATTTGGGACTAATGTCTCTAAAACAATTTTACCTAAGGAAAGTATTAGGAAGATAGAGAATCATCTAGGCTTTAATTCAAAGAAATCTAGACATATGCCTAGGAAAGGGAAAAATACTCAAAGAAATAATGGGCCCACAAAATTTGAGCAACTAGAGTTGGAAAATCAAGGCTTGAGAAATTAAAGAAGACCCTTAGAAAAATGCTAAGTCAAATAAAAGGGTAGAATTGCCAAAATCTAGGGTATAGGAGTCAAAGTCAAAGGCCTAAGAATCCAAGGGAGAGAAAGATTTGGGTCACAAACTTAAGCCCAAAGAGACCTACCATAGGGTTCCATTTGATTATGGAACTCAATCTAGGTCTAGGAAAACCAAGGTCAATAGGGAAGTCATCCCTAAGGTTGACCAAGGTAGATGCCTAGTGGCTAGGGTTTCAAAGAAACCTAGGGAAGCCACTAAGAAGGTTACAAGGGGAGTTACCCCTAGAGCTAACCTACGCAAGACCCAAATGATCAAGGCTTCTAAGCCTAGGAGGGTCATTAGAAGGATATCCAGGGAAGTTATCCCTAGCAAATACCTAGTAAACCCAAGGATCTCCAATAGGTATTGGGTTCTTAGGAGCGTGATCGATTCACGCTAAATGGGTTTAGGTGTGCCAACTTTGAATGGATAGGTAGTTAACCTAACCATGGTAAAGGTGGCACTTTAAGTTATTTCCAAGGTAATGGGGTACTTTGGAAATAAGAATGATTATTATCCTAAAGGTTTTTAGGATGTGCCAATATAATTTATGGAAGTTGAAAAATCAATCAAATTGGCACAATTAGAGTTAGAGGTCATAGTGTGGGTTTTTTGGCACACTTAGGAGATAAGCTAATAATATGGAAAAATGAATTTAATTTTAACAAATGACAACAAATATTAAAATTTAGGTATTATATACCTTTATATTTTATTTGTCATGCTTGATTTGTCATATACCATGACATGATATAATATCTATTTTTAATCATATAATATGTCATGATCATGCTTAGGTTATAGTCTTAATGTCATGTATATTTAGATTATATCATATGTCATGACATCATGATCATTGGTCATGTTTATTTATGTTATCATTTATGTCATGATCATTCATGCATTTAAAGTAATTAAAATTTATTTAGGGACTATGACATGACTTGAAGTCTCATGTATAAGGGAATCAAGTAGTGTTGCCCTAGAAAATACATGAAACCCTATATTAGGATAATCAAAACTCACATCTCACATCAAATTGACATGTGTGTATTTTCAAACACCCTAGACACATGTGAGATGCTAGGAAATGAGTTAAGTTCAAGGTGCATAGTTCTTGCATCTAGATGAACTTAAACTCATCTTATATTATTGATGGATCATTAGGAAAGCTTATGTTTAAGCCATGTACATTGACCCCAAAGAACATTATCCAATATAAGGTTTTAAAACAATTTGAAAATCATTTTGAAAACCTTGGTGAAGTCTATCTTTTGATAGAAATCACCATTGATGATGTTGATACAAAGAGGGCTCAAAACAATGAAGTTTTTCTTCATTTTTGAACTTTGTATCAATTTCACTATTTTATGGGTAAATTATTTTTCATCCATTGTATTGCTTATAAGTAATGTACGTATGCATTTTCATGACTTTTCAAAATACATAGAATTACTTATGTTTTTTCAAAACTCGATTTCTGAAATTAAAATTAGGCGATTTCGATTATCACGATCATTACTTAATAAAGAATGATCACGAATGGCAATGAATCGTGATCGTAAGGAGTCGATCGTCGAGCATGTTTAGCCACATGTTTCAGCTACGTTAGGATTTCCTAACCACTCCAAACCCTAGGATATACTTTGGAAAATATTAGAAAGGGTGAAAATACATTGGATATTGATTAGGAGAGTTGTTTAGGGTATGTATCAATTTAAGATGAGTGAAAGTTCAAGTTTGAACTTTTAACCTTAATTTTGATGGTTTAGTATTCCTATAGACTTAGGGACTCTTTAAGGACATTGTTGGTGCAATGGTCAAGGGGGAGCAAGCCTTTAGGCGGAGATATCCATCATGTGATGATGGATGTATTCTTCCTCATGAGGGAGAGAAATGGGAATGTGAGTTGCCCAATTTAGAAATTGGGAGAGTTTATAGGAGTGCCTCTCTTTAGTGATATGAGACTTATCACTAGGAAGATTGAAGGCATCCTAGATGTTTTTGGATCAATGGGAGATTGTAATTGTTGGTGCAATCGGCCCAGGTCACGATTGACCAGGACTCGAGTTTGACTCGAGTGATGTTTTGATGTTTGACAAAGTATGTTTGACAAAGTATGTTAGACATAGGTTTGACATTGATGTTTGACATTAATGTCGGTTAATATGTTGGGGAGATTGTTTATACAATCGACCCAGGTTATAATTGACTTGATGGTTGACCAGGGTTGACCATGTGATTATGGGAAAGTCCAAGCATGGGTCTTGGCAAGGTAAAGTCCAAGTCATGGGTACTTGGCAATGGAAAGTCCAAGTCATGGGTACTTGGCAATGGAAAGTCCAAGTCATGGGTACTTGGCATTGAAAGTCCAAGTGGGACACTTGGCATTTGGAAAAGTCCAACATGAGTTGGCAAGGGAAAGTCCAAGCATGGGTCTTGGCAATTGAGAAGTCCAACATGTGTTGGCAAGGGAAAGTCCAAGCTTGAGTCTTGGCACTTGAAGTCCAAGGGGATTGATATTGGCGTAAAGTCCAAGCGGAGTCTTGGCAGCGTAAGTCCAATGTGCCTTGGCGGTGAACACACCGTTAGCATGACAGAGCCGATAAAAGCACCGGGAAGCTAGCGCGATGGATGAACAAGTCATGGATGACTTGGAGGGATCCGAGAGGCGTGAGGCTGATAGAGGTTGCTAGAAGGCTTAGGTCTAGGCTAAGGGTGGTCTAGCAAGTATGGGGACACCATATTTGGGTTAAAACCTCATTCTTGAGGTTGGCAGTCGACTGGCATTATGGCCGGTTCGACTGCCGTGAGTCGACTTGAGTTCGACTGCCAGGTTAGAGCTGGGATGCTCGGCGATCGCCATCGGAGTGCTGAAAGCGATTGGTGATAGCGATCGCCATGGATGGCGATCGCTGCCAGGCCGCGAAAGCAGAACGCTCGTAGCCGATCGGGCGATCGACTACGGGCGTTATCGATCGGCCGATCGCAATGTTGGCAGTCGATTGCCAAGAGATCCGTTGGAGTTTTTCCAGCGTGGATCGACCCGTTGTCTCATGACAACAGTGGCATCATCGAATCGACTTATGGCGATCGATGATGGCGAAAATCCAGCCCGGCGAGTTATAAGCGGCTCGGAAGGAGGATTTAGCGGATTTTCTTGGCGAAATTGAAGGGAAGTTGGTGCTTTCAGTCCTTCAAAGCTAGTTCAAGGCAATCAAAGATCAAGCAATCCAAAGTTCTTGTAAAGTTGTTTTCCTTTACTTGCATTGTATTTCTTACTTGTATTTGCTTGCATCTTGTAGATTATTGTTGTAATCTTTTGTCTGCGAGGTTTCTCCACCTCCGACTTGTGTCGAGAAGGAGTATTTGTGATTAGTGAGTGCGTGTGCATCACTAGGGCTCTTTAGAGCTCGACTCATGGAGTAGGAACCATTCGGTTCGAACCACGCTATATGTTTGTGTTCGTGATTGCTTTTTTATTGCTTTTATTATATATATTCCACGCGCACTAACGTAATTGTAGACACGACGCGATCGATTTCCATCTTAAATGCGATCTACGCTATTCACCTCTAGCGGGCATTCAATTCCAAACAAGTGGTATCAGAGCCCGGCTCTTCTACTAATAATCGCCGGGAGCTAAGGAAAGAGGCTAGAGGGTAAAAGATGGAAGTCCAAGATCAATTAGGTTGGGACATCAACACACGATTGCCCTACACCTATATCTGGACGAGAAGGATTCAATTCTTGGAAGGGAAGAATTGAGGATTTTATTATGATGAGAGACTTTGAGGAATGGTCTATTTTGATGGATGGATTTGAATATCCAAGAGGACCAAGAGGTGGATTTCTCAAAAGAAGAGGTGGACCAAGAGCAAGTTCAAGCATCCGAGAAAAATGATAAGGTGATAAAATTTTTAATTGATTTAATACCTAACAACATCTTGTGTATTTTAGTTAATTATGTAGATGCTAAAGAGTTATGTAGCCAAGTGGCCATGCTCCATGAAAACTCATCATCGGTCCAAGAAGAAGAAGAAGATGTAGAATGCTCATCGGTCCAATCGGAAGAGGCCGAAGAAGAAAGCTCCTCCTCACAAGCAAGGGAGGATTCGGAAGTTGAAGAAGAGTCAACATCCGGGTCAAGAGGAGAGTGTAAATAATAGGAGGGTGATAGGGAATCAACTCCCGGATCGGTAGAAGAGGTGGAAGAAGTGGAAGAAGTATCCACTTCTAGAATTGAGGAGAGACCATCCTCAACACGAGCAATACCAAGAAGCCTTCGACATCCGGTCAAGATGAAGAAGCCCAAAGTCCAATTCGGTCTCCACCACCGAACTAGGTAACTCAAGCAATTTGGTTTTAAATAAAAATCATATTATATGCTTTGAGTGTAGGAGCAAGGACACTACAAGAGTAAGTGTCCTAAAAGGATTAAGAAAGCTCCACCAGGCACCAAAGATCAAGGATGACCGTTCCCCAAGTCAAAAGAGCAAGGAGCACGTAGTGTGCTTCAAGTGCCGACAACCGGGACATTACCGGAGTCAATGCCCAAAGGGGAAAAAGAAGGGGGACAAGAAGACTCAAAATGGAGCATCATATGTAGGGGGAGCTAAGGCAAACCCTAGGGTAACTTCTAATTTTGCTCCTTCTTCAATTTATAAGCAAAAGCATGCTAGGGATTTCAATTCACTTGCAATTTATGAAAAGCATGCTAATAGGAACAAGTATTTTGCTTAGGAGCTAAGAGTGTCCAATTAGGAAATAGGGAAATTTGGGACTAATGTCCCTAAAAATAATTTACCTAAGAACACCTCTAGGTCATATATCCCTAAAAATATTCTACCTAGGGAATCAATTAAGAAAAGTTGGGATTATATATGTTTTTATCCAAAATGGACTAGGCATATGCCGAGAAAGTCAAATGCCCATGATTTAAATCAAAACTCTAAAATTGGGCAATTAGAAAAGGAAAATCAAGTCTTGAGGTCAAGGCTTGAAAAACTTGAGAAGACCCTTAAAATTATACAAAATCAATTTAAAGGGTCAAATGATCTAAAGTCAAGGTCCAAAAGTCAAAGTCAACACCAAGGACCTAAGAGTCAAAAGTCAACCAAGGGCAAACAAGGTTTGGGTCACAAACCTAAGCCTAAGGTGGCTTACCATAGTGTTCCATTAGATTATGGAACACTAGGTCTAGGAAGACCAAGGTTACTAGGAAGTCATCCTAGAGTTGACCAAAGGGTATGCCTAGTGGCTAGGGTTTCTAGGAAACCTAAGGTGGCTACTAAGAAGGTTGTTAGGAGGCAATCCCTAAGGTTAACCTAGGCAAGACCCAAATGACCAAGGCTAATAAGCCTAGGAAGGTCATTAGGAAGGTATCTAGGGAGGTTATCCCTAAGGAATACCTAGTTAACCCTAGGAGCTCAAATCGGTTTTGGGTTCCTAAGAGCGTGTTTGATTCACGCTAAATGGGTTAGGGTGTGCCAACTTTAAATGGAAGGGTAGTTAACCTAACCATGGTAAAGGTGGCATTTTAGGTCATTTTCAAGGTTATGGTTACCTTGAAAATACATTTGAGTCTTTAATCCTAAAAGATTTTAGGATGTGCCAATATTAATTATGAAGTTTGATAAAATGATCATTTTGGCACAATTTAGGTTTAGAGGTTGGTGTGCCATTTTGGATTTTTGGCACACTAGGGAGATTAGGTTAATATGGCAAAATATGTTTAATCCCAACAAATGGCAATTAATATTAAAATTTAGGTGTTATTATACCTATATATTTTATATGCCATGATTTGTTTGCCATATGCCATGACATGACATCATGTTTACTTTTATCATCTAAATGTCATGATCATGCTTAGGATTAAGTTTTAAAATGTCATGTGTTTTTAAATTTTATCATATGCCATGACATCATGATCATTGGCCATGATTTACTTGCTATCATTATGCCATGATCATCTTCATGCATCTAAATTGATTAAAATTGATTTAAGGACTATGGCATGACTTGAGTCCCATTTATAAGGGAATCAAGTAAAGTTGCCTTAGAAAAATGCATGAAACCCTAGTTTAGGAGAACAAAACCCACATCTCACATCCAATTGACATGTATGTGTATTTATACACCCTAGATACATGTGAGATGCTAGGATATGAGTTGAGTTCAAGGTGCATAGTTTTTGCATCTAGATGAACTAAAACTCATCTAATTTTATTGGTGGATCATTGGGAAAGCTTGTGTACAAGTCATGAACATAGAGCCCAAGGAATGTGATCCAAAATAGGTTTTCAAAAACATTTTAAATTCATTTTGAAAAACCTTGGTGAAGTCTATCTTTTGATAGCAATCACTATTGATGAAGTTGATACAAAATAGGGCCAAAACATTGAAAATTTCAATGGTTTTGAGTTTTGTATCAAACTCACTATTTTATGGGTAAAATAATTTTAAAATGTTTTTCACCTATTGTATTTCTTATAAGTAATGTATTATATTTCATGAATTTTCAAAATACGTAGAATTACTTATGCATTTTCAAAATTGATTACAATTAAATTAGAATTTTTATACGATCGGCCACTTGGTGGCAATGATCATGAGTGTGCAATCGATCGGACATCGTCAGAGTCGATCGCATGTCGATTTCGGGTTAACAAGGTTTGTTTAGCCCGTGTTCATATGACAAAGGTTCCTAACCACTCTAACCCTAGGATATGCTTTGGGAAGCATTATGAAGGGTGAAAATCCATTGGATATGGATTAGGAGTTGTGTTAGGTCAAAGTATCAAATTTAGGGTGAGTAAGAGTTCTATGTTGAACTTAGAACCTTAATTTTGATGGTTTAGAGTTCTATTGGCTTAGGGGCTTTCCAAGGACATTGTTGGTGCAATGGTCGAGGAGCAAGCCTTTAGGGAGGTATCCATCGTGGGATGATGGATGTTTTTTATATGGGAGAATCTTATCAATTGAAAATTGATGGGTTTTTGATACCCAATTTGGAAATTGGGAGAGTGAGATAGGAGTGCCTCTCTTGAGTGATATGGGACTTATCACTAGGAAGATGGTAGGCATCCTAGGTATTTTTGATCAAGGGGGAGATTGTAAGATCTCATTGGGACATGAGACATTGACCTCCTTGAGAGAAAACCTTTTGATGTTAGTCAAAGGGGAGAATGTTTGGGGAGAACATTTGATTTGCTTTTTCACTTAAATGTTTGGGGAGAACATTTGGTGAGTGTTTACCAATTTGGGATAATTGGTAAGGGATTTGAGTTAGTGTTCTAACTCATGGTTTTATTTGGTTTTGTCAAACATCAAAAGGAGATTGTTGGTGCAATCGGCCCAGTCACGATGACGACGAGGACTCGAGTTTGACTCGAGTGATGTTTTGATGTTTGACAGTATGTTTGACAAAGATTGATGTTTGACATTAATGTCGGTTAATATGTTGGGGAGATTGTTTATACAATCGAGTTATAATTGACTTGATGGTTGACGGGGTTGACCATGTGATTATGGGAAAGTCCAAGCATGGGTCTTGGCAAGGTAAAGTCCAAGTCATGGGTACTTGGCAATGGAAAGTCCAAGTCATGGGTACTTGGCAATGGAAAGTCCAAGTCATGGGTACTTGGCATTGAAAGTCCAAGTGGGACACTTGGCATTTGGAAAAGTCCAACATGAGTTGGCAAGGGAAAGTCCAAGCATGGGTCTTGGCACTGAGAAGTCCAACATGTGTTGGCAAGAAGAAAGTCCAAGCTTGAGTCTTGGCACTTCAAGTCCAAGGATTGATATTGGCGGCGTAAAGTCCAAGCGGAGTCTTGGCAGCGTAAGTCCAATGTGCCTTGGCGGTGAACACACCGTTAGCATGACAGAGCCGATAAAAGCACCGGGAAGCTAGCGCGATGGATGAACAAGTCATGGATGACTTGGAGGGATCCGAGAGGCGTGAGGCTGATAGAGGTTGCTAGAAGGCTTAGGTCTAGGCTAAGGGTGGTCTAGCAAGTATGGGGACACCATATTTGGGTTAAAACCTCATTCTTGAGGTTGGCGGTCGGTGCATTATGGCGGTTCATTGCCGTAGTCGACTTGAGTTCGACCGCCGGAGTTAGAGCCTGGATGCTCGGCGATCGCTCATCGAGCGATTGGTGATGGCGGTGATCTGCCATGGATGGCGATCGGCCCGGTTATCTTCGCGAAACAGAACGCTCCGTAGCCGTGGCGATCGACTACGGGCGTTGTCGATCGGCCGATCGCCAATGTTGGCGATCGCCAAGAGATCCGTTGGAGTTTTTCCAGCGTGGATCGACCCGTTGTCTCATGACAAGATGGCATCGATCGACGGGACTTATGGCGATCGACGATGGCGAAAATCGGCCACGCGAGTTATAAAAGCAGCTGGAAGGAGGGATTTAGCAGATTTTCTTGGGCGAAATTGAAGGAAGTTGGTGCTTTCAGTCCTTCAAAGCTAGTTCAAGGCAATCAAAGATCAAGCAATCCAAAGTTCTTGTAAAGTTGTTTTTCCTTTACTTGCATTGTATTTCTTACTTGTATTTGCTTGCATCTTGTAGATTATTGTTGTAATCTTTTGTACGAGGTTTCTCCACCTCCGACTTGTGTCGAGAAGGAGTATTTGTGATTAGTGAGTGCGTGTGCATCACTAGGGCTCTTTAGAGCTCGACCCGTGGAGTAGGAACCATTCGGTTCCGAACCACGTTATATGTTTGTGTTCGTGTGATTGCTTTTCGTTATTGCTTTTATTATATATATTCCGCTGCGCACTAACGTAATTGTAGACACGAACGCGATCGATTTCCATCTTCGTACGATCTACGCTATTCACCCCCCCTCTAGCGGGCATTCAATTCCCAACAGTAATGTCTCATTGGGATATGAGACAATGACCTCCTTGGGGATAACTTTTTTTATGTATATCAAAAAGGGGAAGAATTGATATGGAAAAATTATGAGATTACCAATTTGGGACAATTGGTAAGGAGATTTGAGTTAGGGTTTAGGCCTAATTCAAAGGTATTTGGTTTTTGTCAAACATCAAAAAGGAGGAGATTGTTGGTGCAATCGACCAAGGTCACGATTGACCAAACTCAAGTTTGACTCGAGTAGTGTTTTGATGTTTGACATTGATGTTTGACAATGTTTTGAGGAGATTGTTGGTGCAATTAACTAGATCATGATTGACCGGACTCGAGTTTGACTCGAGGAATATTTTGATGGTTGACTAAGGTTAACCATGTGATGAAGAAAGTCCAAGTTATGAGTACTTGGCATGGAAAGTTCAAGTCTTGTGTACTTAGCATGAAAAGTCCAAGCATGGGTCTTGGCATTTGGAAAGTCCAACATGGAGTTGGCATGGAAAGTCCAAGGGTGTAGTCTTGGTCATGTAAGCCCAAGGGTGTAATCTTGGCAGTGAAAGTCTAAGTCATGAGTATTTGGCATTTGGGAAGTCCAAGGGTTGATATTGGCAACGTAAAGTCCAAGGGTGGAGTCTTGCCAGCATAAGTCCAATGGTTGGCGACGTAAAGTTCAAGCGTGGTCTTGGCAGTGTAAATCCAATGTGCCTTGGCGGTGCAGACACCGTTAGCATGACAATAACCGATAGAAGCACCTGAAGGCTAATATATGGATGAACAAATCATGGATGACTTGGAGGGATCCGATAGTCGTGTGGCTAATGGAGGTGGCTAGAAGGCTTAAGTCTAGATTAAGGGTGGTCTAGCAAGTATGGGGGCACCATATTTGGAGTTAAACCTCATGTTTGAGGTTATCGGTTGACCGGAATTTTATACCGGTCGAACGGTCAAGTGTTTGACACTTGGCAACCGAGTCGACCCTCAGCAATCGACTAGGATTATGATCAGTTCGATCGACTAGTGTTCGACTGCAGCTCAGGGCCGAAAACACCTTGACAGTCGATAGCTCATTGGATAAATCGATTCCCATGTATGGTAGTCGACTGATGGACCACGGAATGCTCCGTAGCCGATCGGAAAGTCGACTACGGGCACTAACAGTCGAACTGCCACTGTTGGCAGTCGACTCTCCAGTGATTCATTGGGGGTTTTCCAACGTGAATCAAGTCGTTGTCTCACAACAACAGTGTTGGCAGTTGACTAGGGTCATATGGCAGTCGACTGCCAGACGAAAATCTAACCCGAGTGAAGCTTTAAAATGAGCTCGTGGAGAAGGTTTTGGTCATGGTTCTTTGAGACGATTTGGAGGGGATTTGCTATTGCAATCCAAACCTTCAAGACTCTTCACAAGCTACCAAAGATCAAGCATTCAAGTTCACATTTATAAAGGTTTTCCTTACTTGTATTTGTTTATATTTCACTCTTATTGTTGTAAGAACCATTGTATGAGGTTTCTCCACCTCCGACTTATTATCAAGAAGGAGTATTTGAGTAGTGGTGTGTGTTTGCATCGCTAGGGCTCATTCGAGCCCAATCAGTGGAGTATGAACTGTACAATTTCGAACCACATTATATTATCGTGTTGTGCTTGTGCTCTTGTTATATTTATTTTATTATTGTATATTCCTCTGCGTATAATAAGTTTTGTAGCAAGCACACGATCGAGATCCATCTTCGACGATGAATCGCTATTCACTTCCCCTTTAGCGGACGCATAGGTCCTAACACCATCTTTATAAATAAATATAAATTTATTTTCAATAATTGTTTAATTAAAATTATTTTCTTATAACTCCGACAATAAGATCTAACAATTACTTCAGTAATGTATGCAATAACTTCATTCACCAACTCATTTATAGACATTTGTCCAATCTCCTTTAGACTTGAAGAGTCTTCCCAAAAGGATCAAATGCATGGGCTATTAGTATGATGTATTTTGCGCTAAATCATATTACCTAAGATATTTTCATCAACCTCGGTTGATTACCCACATAGCCGGCCCAAATTATTCAAAGATCTTGGGCAAGATTTTGTTAATTGTGTCTTATTCATATAATTTTGACATAAATTATATAATCCCTAATAATATTAAAATTCTTTAGACCCTAAGCCATCGCCCGGCTCTATTACCCAACAAAGATATAAAATATAATGTGCCCGTATATATGCTCCATTAGATCTATGATGTAAAGATTGGAATTTATCAATCCAACGACCCCTAAAATAATTAGTGTCACTTATAGTCACCTTCGGAGATGATTAATGTCACTACTTACCTTCTAGTATACCTACAAGCTCTACAATATTTTTCTTTTTCTTTTTATAATATTGTTAGCCACTATATGAGTCAGACAATCCAATGTTAATGACAGATTTTTCCACCATATGAAAATCACTTTCAAATATATATCTAATGGCTTCCCCGTCTGCCTATCGAGTACCTTCTAGCATTAGGAAGAATCACCTATTTTGTGCTAATTAGCTTAATTACACCTTCAAAATTATTCTTTTTTCAAACATTATGAACTATTAGGCATGCTAAATAGAATGCATAAAAATATATATATATAGTTCCGTTACAATAACTCACCTTGAGAAGTGCATGGACAAAGAGTATTCTCATTGTTAATCAAATCTTAACTTTTTAAGATCCACTCTCATGTACTTACCAACTAAGCAGACCATATACAAAATTAACATTAAATCAATTGATACTCTAGAAAAAAAAGTTAAGTTTATTATTAAAAAAACTATTCAATAATCTGGTGGATCAACTCAGCAGACCACCTCCCTACGAGGATGGTGTAGTGGTTAAGGTACGACGGTACTTACAAAAGTGACATGGATTGATTTCGGAGAATATCTAAATGTTAGTGCAATCGACCCAGGTCACAATTGACCAGACTCAAGTTTGACTCGAGCAGTATTTTGATATTCGACAAAATGTATGACAATGTAATTGTCATGAGAAGTCCAAGTAAGATACTTAACATGGAAAGTCCAAGTCTGGTGTACTTGACATGGGAAGTCTAAGTCTTAGGTACTTGGCATGGAAAGTCCAAGTCTTGGGTTCTTGGCAATTGGAAAGTCCAAGCATGGGTCATGACAATTGGAAAGTCCAAGCATGGGTCATGACAATTTGAAAAGTCAAAGTCATGGGTACTTGACAATTGGGAAGTCTAAGGGTGTGATATTGGCGACGTAAAGTCCAAGTAGTAGTCTTGACGACATAAGTCCAATGTTTAAAAGTATAAAGTCCAAGCGTGTGTCTTGGAAGAGTAAGCTCAAATGTACCTTGGCAATGTAGACCCAATTAGCATGACAATAGCCGATGAAAGTATTTGAAGGCTAAAGTATGGATGAACAAGTCATAAATGACTTGGAGGGATTTAATAGGCGTGAGCTTGATAGAGGTGGCTAGAAGGTTTAAGTCTAGGCTAAGGGTGGTCTAGCAAGTATGAGGGGATTATACTTGGGGTAAACCTCATGTTTGATGTTTATTAGTCAAATGGGGTTATGGACCAGTCGACTGGTCCAGTGTCATCGATTAGCACTGTGTGGCTCGGCATTCAGGTTGAGTGTTCGACACTGTGTGGCTCAGTAGTCAGGCTGAGTGTTCAATACTATGTGGCTCGACATTCAGGCTGAGTGCTCGACACTGTATGGCTCGGCATTCAGGTTGAGTGCTCAATACTATGTGGCTCGACATCGTGCTAAGGGCCGACCGCGCGACTCAGAGAGCAATCATTCGTCCATCACCAACCGCCAAAGGGTAGTCGATCACGCTGCATGACATGGGCATAGAAAGTTCAGTAGTCGATTGGGCAATCGACTGATGGAACATCAATCGACTGCTAGGGTTTGGCAGTCGACTGATCGACTATCCATTAGCATTTTTTCAGCGTGGATTAAGTCGTTGTGAGACAACGACTACATGAGTAGTTGACTGCTCAGCAAAAATTAGCCTAAGTTACAACTTTATAAGGAGCTCGAAGAGGAGGATTTTGGCATCAATTCTTTGGGCAATTTGAAGCGAAGTGCAGGTGCATTTTAAGGTCTTCAAGAGCAGTCCAAGCAACCAAACAAGCAAGCAAAAATGTTCTTCGTTGTAAAGTTTCCTTTACTTGTATTTGCTTGCATTTATCTTGTTTATTGTTGTAAATATTGTACGAGGTTTCTCCACCTATGGATTGTTCCGAGAATGAGTTATTAGTAGTGGTTTGCATCACTAGAGCTCACTTGAGCTCGACCCATGAAGTAGGAATCTTAGGTTCTAAACCACGTTATATTCTTATTTTGTGCATGTGCTTGTATTATTGTTATTGTGTTATTTGTTATTTGTATTCCGCTGCGCTAACGACAATTGTAGACAAGCAACACGATCAATTTTGAAGAGACAACTAGAAAATGTTATTCACCCTCCTCTAGCACACCATCGATTTTCAACAAGTGGTATCAGAGCCCGAAACTCTTCTACGGACTAATCGCCATGGGAGTAAGCACTAGAGGGCAAGATGGAGTTGTCTCATGATAGATTGAGCCATGACACCATGGTTCCATTTTTCTTCGATGGCGATGATCTTGCATTATGGAAAGATAAAATGGAATATTTTTTAATGAAAGATATAAATTATTGGTCTTGTGTGGTAGATGGATTTTACCCTCCGGAGGACAAGAAGAGAAAAGTTCTCAAAAAGAAAAAGTGGACCGAGGAGCAAAATAGGAAATATGAAATTAATCAAAAGGTAATGTTAATCGTAGTTAATTCATTACCTAGTGATATTTTGTCCAAGATAGGTAAATTTCAAGATGCCAATTAAGGAGCTATGGGGTAAATTGGTCAAGCTCCATGAAGATTCCCGGTTCACACAAGTGGAGGAGCCTTAAGAAGAAGAAAGTCATCTTCATCCTAAGATCATGGAGATTCGAAAGTTGAGAAATGCTCAACAATAGAGGTGGGAGAAGAAGAGGAGGTTGAAGAAGCCTCCACCTCTAGGATTGAGGGAGAGGAGAGATAATCTTCTATCCCATAGCAAGAACAAGAAGAAGCATCTACATCTGAAAGAAGTGAAGAACAAGTACACCATTCTTCCCTAGGTAACTCAAGCTCAAATTCTAAAAATAAAAGTCACGTCATATGTTTAGAGTGTAGGAAAGTCGGGCACTATAAGAGCAAGTGTCCAAAGAGAGTCAAGAAGACGCAACCGACACCCAAAGTTGTGCCAAAAACCAAGGAGACTGGAGTCTCCACTAGGAAGACCAAGGAGCACATGGTGTGCTTCAAATGCTAACAAAAAGGGTATTATAGAAGTCAATGTCCTAGGGGGATGAAGCAAACCAAGGGCAAAGGAGGAGCATCACATGTAGGGGGAGCTAAGATAAATCCTAAGGTAAATTTAAATAATGTTCATTCTTTATATAAGGCTCAAAAGCATGCTAAGAGTAATTTTAATACTCTTGCTATTGTTCATGATCATAAAAAGCATGGTAGAAATAGATCTTATTGTTTAGGTTCTAAATCATGCAATATTAGGGTTAAGGATAAATCTAGAACAAATAACTCTAAAACAATTCTCCCTAAGGAAGCAATTAGAAAGGTAGAAAACTATTTGAGCATTAACCCTAAGAAGGGTAGACATATACCTAAAAGAAAGAACAATGCCCAAAGAATGAATGAAAATTCAAAAGTTGGGAAATTAGAGTTGGAAAATTAAGTTTTGAGATCAAGACTTGAGAAAATAGAGAAGAGCCTTAGGAAAATGAAAAATATAATTATGGGGTCAAATGATCAAAAATTAGGGTTTAGAAGACAAGAACCATCTAGGGACAAGAAAGGTTTGGGTTACAAACCTAAGCCTAAGGAGACCTACCATAATGTTTCATTCGATTATGGAATCATCCCTAGGTCTAAGAAAACCAAGGTTACTAGAGAAGTCATCTCTAAGATTAACCATGGTGAGTGTCTAGTGGTTAAGGTTTTAAAGACACATAGGGAAGCCACTAAGAAGGTTACAAAGGGAGTTACTCTTAGAGTTAACTTAGATAAGATCAAATTGACCGAGGCTTTCAGGTCTAAAAGGGTCATTAGGAATGTACTAAGGGAGGATATCCCTAGTGAGTACCTAGTAAACCAAGGAGCTCCAATAGGTATTGGATTCCTAGGAGTATGATTCCATCACGCTAAATGAGTTAGGTTGTGTCAACCTTGAATGGATGAGTAGTTAATCTAACCATAGCAAAGTTGACATTTTAGGACATTTTCAAGGTTATGGGATACCTTGAAAATAAGTTTTGGATTTATATCCTAAAATATTTTAGGATGTGTCAATAAAATTCAAGAAGTATGAAAAATTGATCAAATTGAAACAAGTAGGTTTAGAAGTTATGATGTGTCATTTTGGATTTTTTACACGCTTGGGAGATGAGTGGTATTATAGCAAATGTGGGTTTAATTCTAGAAATGACAATTTAAGTTTAACACTTAGGTATTATATATCTTTATATTTTATATTTGTCATGCTTTGTTTGCCTTGTCATGTCATGACATCATATTTCATTTAAATATTTTAAATGTCATAATTATGCTCAGGATTAATTTTTATATCATGGTTGTACTTAGTCATTTATATATCATGACATTATGATTATTGACGCATGTCTTATTTATGCTATTTTATATGTCATAATCATCATTCATGCATTTAGGTTAATTGAAATTGATTTAAGGACAATGACATGATTTAAAGTCTCATGTATAAGGGAATCAAATAGAGTTGCCTAGCAAAATGTATAAGACCTTAGATTAGGAAGAATAAAAACTCACATCTCACATTACATTGACATGTGTGTGTATTGATACACCCTAGACACATGTGAGATGTTAAGAAAATGAGTTAAGTTCAAGGTGCATAGTTCTTACATCTAGATGAATTCAAAATCATCTTATATCATTGATGGATCATGAGGAAAGCTAATGTGCAAGTCATGTGCATTTAGCCCATAGATCATGGTCTAATATAAGGTTTTAAAATCATTTTAAAAAACTTTGGTGTAGTCTATCTTTTGATAGAAGTCATCATTGATGAAGTTGATACAAAGTAGACTCAAAACATTGAAGTTATCTTTGTTTTTGAATTTTGTATCAATCTTACTATTTAATGCATATTTTATTTTTCAAATATTTTTCACCCATAATGATTGACATAAGTATTATACGTATGAAGTTTCACTATTTTTCAAATTACGTATAATTACTTATGAATTAAAAAAATTCAAATTTTGAATCTGATTTCTGCACATTGCAGAAACCAATCGACTGGCGTTAAGGGCAGTTGACTGATTGTTGACCGAATCGATTGCTAAGGTTGATTTCGGATAAACAAGGTTGTTTAACCCATGTTTCAACTATTTTAGGCTATCATAACTGCTCCTGATTCTAGGATATACTTTGGAAAACATTAGAAGGGTGAAAATCCATTGGATATAAATTAGGAGAGTTGTTTTGGGTGGAAATCAAATTTTAAGGTGTGTGAAAGTTCAAGTTTGAACTTTTGCCCTTCATTTCGATGGTTTAGAGTTCCTATTGGCTTAGGGTCTCTCCAAGAACATTGTTGGTGCAATGGTCAAGGGGGAGCAAGCCTTTAGGGGGAGGTTATCCATCAAAGAATGATGGATGAGTATTTCCTCATAGGGGGAAAGTTGGAAATTTAGAGAAGTTAGGATTGCCTTTCATTTAGTGGTACGAGACATATCACTAGGAAGAGTGAAGACATCTTAGATATTTTTTTTTACCAAAGGGGAGATTGTAAGATCTCATTGGGATATGAGACATTGATACCCTTGGGGAGAGCATTTTTCATGTATGTCAAAAAGGGAGAGAATTGTGAGATTTGATGGCTTTACTTAGGTGACATAACTCAAAGGTTTTGTCAAACATAAAAAAGAGGGAGATTATTAGTGCAATCGGCCCAGGTCACGATTAACCAAACTCGAATTTGACTCGAGTAGTATTTTAATGTTCGACAAAATATATGACAATGTGATTGTCATGAGAAGTCCATGTGGGACACTTGGCATGGAAAGTCCAAGTCTTGTGTACTTGACATGAGAAGTCTAAGTCTTGGGGTACTTGGCATGGAAAGTCCAAGTCTTGGGGTACTTGGCATGGAAAGTCCAAGTCTTGGGTTCTTGGCAATTGGAAAGTCCAAGCATGAGGCTTGGCAATTGGAAAGTCCAAGCATGGGTCTTGGCATTTGAAAAATCCGAGTCATAGGTACTTGGCAATTGGGAAGTCCAAGGGTGAGATATTGGAGGCGTAAAATCCAAGCGGTAGTCTTGGTGGCATAAGTCCAATGTTTGGTCAGTGTAAAGTCTAAGCGTGTGTCTTGACAGCGTAAGCTCAAATGTACCTTGGCAATGTAGACTTAATTAGTATGACAATAGCCAATTGAAGCACCTGAAGACTAGTGTATGGATGAATAAGTCATAGATGACTTGGAGGGATCCAATGGGCATGAGGCTGATGGAGGTGGCTAGAAGGCTTAGGTCTAGGCTAAGGGTGGTCTAGCATGTATAAGGGGATCATACTTGGGGTAAACCTTATGTTTGAGGTTAATCAGTTGACTGGGGTTATGGACCAGTCAACTGGTCCAGTGTGGTCGACTCGCACTATGTAGCTCGACATTCAGGTTGAGTGCTCAGCACTGTGTGGCTCAGTATTCAAGCTGAGTTATCGACACTATGTGGCTCGACACTGTTTGGATCGACATTCAAGCTGAGTGTTCGGCTATATGGCTCAGCATTCAGGCTGAGTGCTCGACACTGTGTGGCTCGGGAGAGCAATTGTCTAGTCCATCAATCGACTTTCATAAAGGGCAGTCGACTGCTGTTTACGGACACGTGCACAGAAAATTCTATAATTGACTGGGCAATCGACTGCTAGGATTTGGCAATCGACTGATCAGCTATGCGTTAGAGTTTTTCCAGCGTGGATTAAGATGTTGCGAGGCAACGACTACAGGAGCAGTCGACTACTAGGCAAAAATCAACCCGAGTTGCAACTTTATAAGGAGCTCGAAGAGGCGGATTTTGTCATCGATTCCTTGGGCGATTTGAGGCGAAGTGCTGGTGTATTTAGAGCCTTCTAGAGCAGTCCAAGCAACCAAACAAGCAAGCAAAAGCGTTCTTCATTATAAAATTGTCTTTGCTTGTATTTTTCCTGTTTATTGTTGTAAACATTGTACGAGGTTTCTCCACCTTCGAATTTTTCCGAGAAGGAGTGTATTAGTGGTGGTTTGCTTCACTTGAGCTCGACTCGTGGAGTAGGAGCCCTAGGTTTCGAACCACGTTATATTCTTATTTTGTACATGTGCTTGTACGTTGTTATCGTGTTATTTGTTATTTATATTCTGTTGCGCTAACAATAATTATAGACAAGCAACACGATCGATTTTGAAGCGATGACTAAAAATCGCTATTCATCCCCCCCCTCTAGCGCACCATCGATTTTCAACACTAAAGTCCTTTTCTAGATTCAGATGACCACCACATATCTTTGTTGGTGCAATCGACCCAGGTCACGATTGACTAGACTCGAGTTTGACTCGAGTGATGTTTTAATGTTTGACATGGGATTTAACATTGATGTTTGATAATATTTTGGAGAGATTGTTGGTGCAATTGACCCGGGTCATGATTGACCGGACTCGAATTTGACTCGAGGGGGATTTTGATAGTTGACTGGAGTTGACCATGTCATGGAAAGTCCAAGTCTTGAGTACTTGACATGTAAAGTCCAAGCATGGGTCTTGGCAAGGAAAAGTCCAAGCATGGGTCTTGGCATGGAAAGTCCAACATGGGTTGGCAAGAGAAAGTCCAAGCTTGAGTCTTGACATTTGGAAAGTCCAAGGGGTTTGATATTGGTGGCGTAAAGTCCAAGTGGGAGTCTTGGCATCATAAGTCCAATGGTTGGCGGTGTAAAATCCAAGCGAAGTATTGGCAGCGTAAGCCCAATGTGCCTTGGCGGTGTAGACACCGTTAGCATGACATAGTCGATGGAAGCACCTGAAGGATAGCATATGGATGAACAAGTCATGGATGACTTGGAGGGATCCGATAGGTACGAGGCTGATGGAGGTGGCTAGAAGGTTTAGGTCTAGACTACGGGTGGTCTAGCAAGTATGGGGGCACCATACTTGAGTTAAACCTCATGTTTGAGGTGTATCGATCGACTGGTGCCATATGGCAGTCAACTGGCATGAGTCAACTAGGGTTTGACTATGGGAATTGGCCCAGCAGTCGACTACCATCCTTTGACAGTCGACTGATTGGCTGAGCAGTCGACTGATCATGTGATCAGTCGATTGGTGCTCGAGAATTTGGGCACAGAATGGAGTCGAGACTCGACTGCAGGGGTTAGCAGTCGAGTGAAGGCTCCATCAGTCGACTGATGGGTATGATCAGTCGACTGATGATGGATCCATTGGATTTTTCCAGCGTGGATCTAGCCGTTATCTCACGAAAACAATGGCATCAGTCGACTGATGGTCCCGAGCAGTCGACTGATCGGCGATTGCCAGTCCAAGCAGCAGCTTTAAATAGAGCTCGTGGAAAAGGAAATCATCATGGTTCTTTGAGGAATTTTTGGGACGAATTGCTGGTGTAATTCAAGGTCTCCAAGTGCCACTCAACCAACCAAAACAAGCAAGCTTCCAAAAGATTGATTGTAAAGTTTTCTTTGCATTTCTTTTGTTGTATTCACTTGTATTTGCTTATTGTATTTCATATTACTGTTGTAATCATTTGTACGAGATTTCTCCACCTCCGACTTGTGTCGAGAATGAGTGTTTATTAGTGGTGTGTGATTGGCATCGCTAGAGCTTTTTATAGCTCAATCCGTGGAGTAGAAACCATTCGGTTCCGAACCACGTTATATGATTGTGTTTGCGTATTTATATTTCATTATTGCTTTATTTCCGCTGCGCACTAATCATTTGTAGCAAGCACGCAAACAATTTCCATCAAGACGCTTCCGACGCGCTATTCACCCCCCCCCCCTCTAGCGGTCACCGTTTCCTCTACAATTGGTATCAAAGCTAGGAGCTCTTCTACGGACTAACCGCCGGGAGCAAACCGCTAGAGGAAGATGGAATTCCAAGACAAGCTTGGATGGGACATCAATACTCCACCACCATATGACCGAGAAGATTTTCCGACGTGGAGAGCAAGAATGGAGATATTTTTGATGATGAACATAGAGGATTAGTTCATCCTCATAGAAGGCTTTGAACATACTAGGGATAAGAAGGGAGAAGTTCTAAAGTTGAAGAAATGACCCAAGAGCAACGGCGAAAATTCAAGACCGAAGCCAAGGTAACAAAACTTTTAGAAGATTTGATACCTAATGATGTTTTGTCTAGGCTAGGTGAATATCTTGAAGCCAAGGAGCTATAGGAAAAATTGACAAAATTCCATGAAGAGCCTCACTCAATCCAAGAAGAAAAGGAAGAGGAGGAAGAGAGCTCATCCTCACAAGCAAGTGAAGATTCAGAAGTTGAGAAGGAGTCAACTTCCGGGTCAGTGGAAGAGGAAGAATTGGAGGAGACCTCCACCTCTAGGATTAAGGGGGAGGAAATTAGAGCATCCTCAACACCAGAGCAACATGAAGAACCATCTACATTCGGTCGAGAGGAAGAGCAATCTCAAGAGACCCTCACCACCACCCTAGGTAACTCAAACACTTCAACCTCAAATAAAATTCATATAATGTGTTTTGAGTGTAGGGAAATCGGGCACTATAAGAGCAAGTGCCCAAAGAGAATAAGGAAAGCTCCACCGGCGCCTAAAAATCAAGAAAAGTCAAAGGATGCCGGTTCCCCATTCATCAAAAGCAAGGAGCATATTATATGCTTCAAATGTAGTCAATGCCCTAGGGGGAGCAAAAAGACTCAAGAAGGAGCATCATAAGTAGGGGGAGCTAAGGCTAATCCTAAGGTACATTTTAGTAGTGCTCCTTCTAATTTAAATGTCAAAAAGCATGCTAGGAACTTTAATTCTTTTGCAATTTATCATAAAGAGCATTCTAGAAATAGGGAATATTGTTTAGGAGCTAAGAAAGTCAACCTTAGGAATAAAGAGAAATTTGGGACTAATGTCCCTAAAAATATCTTACCTAAGGGCAAACCTAGGTCAAATAATTCTAGACCAATTATACCTAGGGAGACAATTAGAAAGGTATAAGCGCACCTAGATTTTAACCCCAAATGGATTAGGCATATGCTTAGGAAGAACCATGCCCAAGGATTAAATCAAAATTCAAAAATTGGGCAATTAGAGGTTGAAAATCAAGCCTTGATGTCAAGGCTTGAAAAACTTGAAAAGACCCTTAGGATTATGCAAAATCAAGTTAATGGGTCAAATGATCAAAGTCAATGGTCTAGATCTCAAAGTCAACACCTAGGACCTAAGAGACAAAAGTCAACCAAGGGTAAGAAAGGTTTGGGTCACAAACCTAAGCCTAAGGTGACTTATCATAGTGTTCCTTTTGATTATGAAATACAAACTAGGTCTAGGAAGACCAAGGTTACTAGGGAAGTTATCCCTAAGGGTGCGTTTGGTTCAAGTAATCATACATAACCTTGGTTATGTGATTACCAGGGAATATAACATAACCTTGGAATAAAGTATAACCTTAGATAAAAACCTTGTTTGGTTGGAGGTTTTAATATATAACTTAGTTTAACATTTTACTAAATTATCCTTTGTCTTTACTCAATCAATTCGACAACAACGACAGAAATATTAATGACGACGACAGCGATCGGCCGACCGACGACGGCCGACGATACGATCCGGCCGCGGCGAGGGGCGGCGTATGGCGGCATGACGCGGGCGGCGCAAGCGGCGGCGAGGTTCGACAAGGGCGGCGGCGATGGTGGCGGCATGCGGGCCGGCGAGCGGCGGCGGCGATTTAAGAACGGGCCGCATGGCGCAACCATGGCGACGACGGCAGCGGCGGTAGCAAGCAGCGGCAGCGGCGGCGATGATGACGGGCGACGGCGGCGACGGACGTGGCGACGGCGGCGGCGGGCGGCGGCGACGACGGCGGGCGGCGGCGGCGACGGGCGGCGGCGGCCGACGACGGCGACGGCGCGACCGGCGGTTTTTGACAAATTGACATTTAATATATTGCTTGGGGTAATATTGGAAAAAAGTTTCCTTAACCCCGGGAATCAACAAAAACCTTGGTTCTCTAAGGTTTTCCGATTCCCCCTAAAAAGGTTTTTGTTCATAACTTGGTAATGATCAATTACCAGGTAATTGTTTATAACCCAAACCAAACAAGGTTTTTGTTGATAACCTATCAAGGTTATCAACAAAAACCCCCAACCAAACGCACCCTAAGGGTAACCAAGGTGTATGCCTAGTGGCTAGGGTGTCAAGGAAACCTAGGGTGACCACTAAGAAGGTTACAAGGGGAGTCACCCCTAGAGTTAACCTAGGCAAGACCCAAATGACCAAGGCTAACAAGCTTAGAAGGGTCATTAGGAAGGTATCTAGGGAGGTCATCCCTAAGGAATACCTAGTAAATCCTAGGAGCTCAAATAGGTTTTGGGTTCCTAAGAGCGTGATCGATTCACGCTAGATGGGTTTTAGGATGTGTCAACTTTAAATGGAAGGGTAGCTAACCTAACCATGGTAAAGGTGACACTTTAGGTTATTTTCAAGGTTATAGATACCTTGGAAATAGGTTTGATCTTTGATCCTAAAAGATTTTAGGATGTGCCAATACATTGTTGGGATTATGAAAAATCAATTAAATTGGCACAATTTAGGTTTAGAAGTCATAGTGTGTCATTTTGAGTTTTTGACACACTTGGGAGAAAATTGGTATTATGGCAAAATATACTTAATTATATCAAATGATAATTAATATTAAAATTTAGGTATTAGTATACCTATACATTTTATGTGTCATACTTGTTTGTCATATAACATGTCATGATATCATATCTATTTTTAATCATTTAAAATGTCATGATCATGCTTAGGGTTAGATTAAATGTCATGTATGCTTAAATTGTATCATATGTCATGACATCATGATCATTGGTCATGTTTACTTATGCTATCATTTATGTCATGATCATTCATGCATTTAAGTTAATAAAAATTGATTTAAGGACAATGGCATGACTTGAAATCTCATTTATAAGGGAATCAAGTAGTGTTGTCTTAGAAAATGCATGAAACTCTATATTAGGATAAACAAAATCCACATCTCATATTAAATTGACATGTATGTGTATTTATACACCCTAGATACATGTAAGATGCTAGGATATGAGTTGAGTTCAATGTGCATAATTTTTGCATCTAGATGAACTAAAACTCATCTTATTTTAATGGTGGATCATTGGGAAAGTTTGTGTACAAGTCATGTACATTAAGCCCAAGGAATATGATCCAATATAGGTATTCAAAAATATTTTAAAATCCATTTAGAAAACCTTAGTGAAGTCTATCTTTTGATAGCAATCACCATTGATGAAGTTAATACAAAGTGAGCTAAAACATTAAAGTTTTTCTTCACTTTTGAATTTTGTATCAATTTCGATATTTTATGGGTAAAATATTTTTCTATCATTTTTCACCCATTGTATTAGTCATAAGTATTATACGTATGAATTTTCACGATTTTTCGATATACGTAGAATTACTTATGCTTTTTCGAATCTCATTTCTAATAATTAAAAATCGAAATTTTCAGTTATCAGTCGATTGCCCTTAGTGGCAGTCGACTGATATCTGATAGAGTCGACTGCCAGGTTGATTTTGAGAAAAACAAGATTGTTTATCCCATTTTTAGCCATGATAAAGTTTCCTAACCACTCCTAATCCTAGGATATGCTTTGAGAAGCATTATAAAGGGTGAAAATCCATTGAATATGGATTAGGAGAGGTGTTAGGATGATGTATCAAATTTAATGTGTGAAGAGTTCATATTTGAACTTTGAACCTTATTTTTTATGGTTTAGAGTTCCTATTGGCTTAGGAATTTCCCAAGGACATTGTTGGTGCAATGGTCAAAGGGGAGCAAGCCTTTAGTGGGAGGTATCCATCATGGGATGATGGATGGTACTTTTCCTCATGAGGAGGAAAATAGAATTAGGAGATACTCAATTTGGAAATTGAGAGAGTGTATAGGATTGCCTCTTTTGAGTGATATGAGACTTATCACTAGGAAGATGGTAGGTATCCTAGGTATTTCTGGACCAAGGGGGGGATTGTAAGATCTCATTGGATATGAGACATTGACCTCCTTGGAGAGTAAACCTTTTTGATGTTAGTCAAAAAGAGGAAAATGTTATGGAGAGTGTTATCAATTGATATTATCAATTGTCAATTCAGAGAATTAGGGAGAATGTTTGAGATTACCAATTTGGGATAATTGGTAAGGAAATTTGAGTAAGTGTTCTAACTCAAAGGTATGTGTTTTTGTCAAACATCAAAAAGAGGGAGATTGTTAGTGCAATCGGCCCATGTCACGATTGACTGGACTCGAGTTTGACTCGAGTGATGTTTTGATGTTCGACATGGGATTTGACATTGATGTTTGATAATGTTTTGGGGAGATTATTGGTGCAATTGACCCGGGTCATGATTGACCGGACTCGAGTTTGACTCAAGGGGGATTTTGATAGTTGACTGGAGTTGACCATGTCATGGAAAGTCCAAGTCTTGAGTACTTCGCATGTAAAGTCCAAGCATGGGTCTTGGCATGGAAAGTCCAACATGGATTGGCAAGGGAAAGTCCAAGCTTGAGTCTTGGCATTTAGAAAGTCCAAGGGGTTTGATATTGGCGGCGTAAAGTCCAAGCGGGAGTCTTGGCAGCATAAGTCCAATGGTTGGCGGCGTAAAGTTCAAGCGGAGTCTTGGCAGTGTAAGCCCAATGTGCCTTGGCGGTGTAGACATCGTTAGCATGACATAACCGATGGAAGCACCTGAAGGCTAGCGTATGGATGAACAAGTCATGGATGACTTGGAGGGATCCGATAGGCGCGAGGCTGACGGAGGTGGCTAGAAGCCTTAAGTCTAGGATACGGGTGGTCTAGCAAGATGGGGGCACCATATTTGGGTTAAACCTCATGTTTGATGTTAAAACCTCATGTTTGAGGTGTATCGGTCGACTAGTATCATGTGACAGTCAACTGGCGTGAGTTAACTTGGGTTTGACTGCGGGAATTGGCCCAGCAATCGACTGTCATACTTTGGCAGTTGATTGATTGGGCGAGCAGTTGACTGATCGTGTGATCAATCGATTGGTGCTCGAGAATTTGGGCACAGAATAGAGTCGAGACTCGACTGCGCGGGTTAGTAGTCGAGTGAATGCTCCATCAGTCGACTGATGGGTATGATCAGTCGACTGATGATGGATCCATTGGATTTTTTCAGCGTGGATCTAGTCGTTGTCTCACGACAACAGTGGCATCAGTCGACTGATGGTCCCGAGCAGTCGACTGATCGATGATTTCTTGCCCCAAGCAGCAGCTTTAAATGGAGCTCGTGGAAGAGGAAATCATCATGGTTATTTGAGGAGTTTTTGGGGCGAATTGTTGGTGTAATTCAGGGTCTCCAGTGTCACTCAACCAACCAAACAAGCAAACTTCCAAAAGATCGATTGTAAAGTTTTCTTTGCATTTCTGTTATTGTATTTGCTTGTTGTATTTCGTATTACTGTTGTAATCATTTGTACGAGGTTTCTGCACCTCCGACTTGTATCGAGAATGAATGTTTATTAGTGGTGTGTGATTGACATCGCTAGAGCTCTTTAGAGCTCAATCCGTGGAGTAGGAATCATTCGGTTCCGAATCACGTTATATGATTGTGTTTGCGTATTTGTATTTTATTATTTCTTTATTTCCGCTGCGCACTAATCATTTGTAGCAATCACACGAACGATTTCCATCGAGACGCTTCCAACGCGCTATTCACTCTCCCCTTCTAGCGATCACCGTTTCCTCTACAATCTTGGCTACTATGTTAAGACCTATAGAGCCCTCTGTGATTTATCTCTCTCAAAATGATCGTGAGACAGATTAATGGAGGTCGCTAGGTTGACGGTTCAATTTTTTTATTTTTTTATATTTATTTATTTATTTATTTTTAGAACTGTACAATAATTATTCCCACTATTGCAGTTATTTAATTTAGACAACCACACTGTGACTTTCCACACCATCCATTAAAATTACCTTTGCTCGATGCCTACTCTCACATAGATAATGGTATACAAAAACATTTAATATTTTAGTCAAACTCAATTACATCATTTATTCACTTATTTTTTATTTAAAATTTCAATTTTATGCCACCAACAAACCTAGTTGACATTGTTTTTTTTTGTCAATCCAAATTGGCAGAACAGTAGACTCTACCTCAGTCAAGCCAACAGCCATGAGTTGCTTTTGCCACCTTCAACTTTTGTCTAGATCCCGGGCTTGTCTAGATCTCGGGCCAGCCCTAGGTCACGGGTCAGGACAATTGAAACTTCCGTCCAGAGTTTAAAATGTGTTGACATCATCAAAATTCTTATATATAAAATTTAAAATTTTTTATGGATTAAAATTAATCTTGAACCAAGATCCATTTATCAGGATTCCTATCTCAAAATCATAATCTTATAGTTTAATCATTCAGATGACAATTATGTAGATATTCACTCTTTAAAAGTCAAAGATTTAGTCTAGCAATCTTTCACGTCTTGTTTTTGCACTCATAATAAATTAACAAACTGCAAAAAGGAAAATAAAAACAAAGATAATTAGTGTTCACTGACCTGATAGATTACGAAGAGACACCAGGAAGTAGATCCAATGAAAGTAAGAATGGCGCCAAAAATGAAGGCCGCACCACTTTCCCCTCCATGGACGACCAGCTTGAGCACTTCATGCAGGCCCTGATCACTATGAACCTTGGAGAGAGTCATCACCACTGCACCTCCAACACACACTACGGTTCCGACCACCTTTGCTTGCCCTTCCCAACTCCTTATTTTTACCTCTTCCAATCTGATCAACAACTGAGATTAACAAATGAAATGATGAATCCATTGTCCTCAATTAACAAGTAATTATTACTTGAGGAGATAGGCCAGCAAGAAAGTGATGGCGGGTTGGAGATTGTTTATGGTGCTGGCGAAAGTGGAGGAAGTGAGTGCAAGCCCGGCGTAGAAGAAATTTTGACTTATGGTCGTCCTGCACGACGCACCATCGATGCACCCGGTGAGAAAGAGAGGAGTGGAGATATGTGGAAGAAGAGGAAAATTGACTATTAATTCACCCCAACAGAGCGAGGAGGAAGATTTGCTTCACGTTCTTCCAGCTGAACGTGCTGAGTTGCATGGAGCTGTTGAGGAAGTAAGCGGCGGGGAAGATGGCGATAGAGGCGATGAGCTGCCGGTAGAGGACGAAGGCGTAGTGGCTCATGCCGTGGGTGAGGGCGAAGCGGGTTAGTAAAAACATCGAGCCGTAGGCAACCTGAACGTAGAGCATGCCGACGAGAGGACCGTACTTCTTCACAATCGCCGGCGCCATTGCGAATACTTCCTCACTTTAATTATCTCTGACCCCTTCTCTCTCTCTCTCGTTTAGATTTAGCATATGAAATGCATCCCCGTCACCAAGGAGGTTCTGAATGGACGAAAAATCAACCGATCGACAAGATTAATAATTTTGATAGTCACGTTTGATCAGCTGTGGACCATAAAATACGAACTATTAAACGTTAACGAGCTACGAGATTGATTGCTTCATCCAAGACAACTCGGCATTAGCCAGATAGATGTCTGTTGTTGGTGCAAAAGTAAAGTCGAAAGAGAAAAAAAAGTTATTTAGATTGTATTCATTATTTATTTTTTTTATAATTTTTTTTTTTGCTTTATGCTCTGTTTAGGGAAAGGAGATCACGCGCAATAATTAATCAATAGAGGGAAGGAAGTGAAAGAAAAATGAAAAATTAAGGAAAAGATGGAAAGAAAGGAGAAAAGCGGGGGAAGGAATAACGAATGACAGATGGATTTTGCAATGGCGACAGCCGGCAGCCACGAATGAAGCACGGTGAAGGCACATGCTCACGACGTCTGCAATCACGAATCATGGCTAAGCCACAAGCTTGCACCAGCAGTACGAAGGATGAAAATTAGTTTTACGTGATTTCAAGTGGACGACAAAATACGAAAAAAAAAATTAGGCAGATGAATTATTTTAAAGTAATGAAAGATACTACTTTAATTATTACTGTCCAATCAATCCTTTTCTTTCTTCCACGCGCGCGGACAATAGTCTGTGAGAGGTACCGTACGGGAAAGCTCCAGTTCAAAATGCACAAAACATTTAATAATTTTTTAAATGCAACAGCTAGCGCATGATTTTGTTTTGAAATGCCCTTTAACATTTAGTATTTTTTTAAAGAGATACCTCTCGGTTTAAATCCTCCTTTCCAAAATTAAATTGTCTTTTTAAGGAAGAGGGATATATTTTGACGACAAAAACTTAAAGATTATTTTAATATTAATTAAATTTTAAGAGCGTCAATAATTTACTAACGGGCACATAGAAAAGTGATTCAGTTTCCGAACAAATTATAGTTTTAGAATTCCTCTTAAATTAAATTATTTTTTTTCTCATTTATATGCATACAATAATTACTATAGTATTGATTTTTAAAAATCAATATCACAATTCAGTACCATAACCATTGATTCAAAAAATTAACACTACTGTACTATTGATTTTTAAAAATCAATATCACAAGGATGCTGATTTTTAAAACTAACACTATAATAGTATTGGTGTATTAAATTGTGGTATTAGTTTTTTTAAAATAATAAAGAATGATATATTTAGGCTCCGAATTACTATAAAAATTCACATTAATTGGAATGGATTTTGATCAAATTTAGGAGATTTAGATTTTTAAAAAATTGACATGTAATAAAAGAGGATAGTGCAAGAGAGATATTTATGATGTTCATGTCTAATTTTAACATTCGTATAATAAATTATGTGTACGTGTTAATTGTTTTAAAATCATAAATTCTGAAAATACTCTGATTACTATTGTTAATGACTTCGATCTAATATTTTTGAGTACATATAAACTTTAGAGTATTTTAAAAACATCTAACAGTTAGAATGAATATGATCGGAGCTCTCTTAGTCCATCAATAAATTTTGATGGAAATCTCTCGATAATTTTGAAAAGGTTTTAAATGTTATTTTTTAGATTTAAAATTGAATTATTACGGATTTAACAAATATATATTTATTGACTTGGAATGAATTTCTATTAAAAAAAATTACGTCTGATATTTGAGTTAAAAATTATGATATTGTTTTCTCAGACGCGGTAAGATCCTTAAACTCAAGTTCTTGATTGCTTAAATGAGGAAATCCATTCCAAGCAGCCCTTTGTTTTGTGGGTTCAAGGTTTTCTGCTTCTTGCAAGAGTAATAGCAGTAACATTCTGTGTCACACTTGCTGCATCCCTGGCTCCACGCCAAGGACCAACTCCAATGTTCACTTTAATTTCCAGATTTGCTTGCAGCTGTGGCTGTCGACGTCTCTGCTTGCCGATGGATTGGCTGTTGCCGGGCAGGTTGGTTAGAGAGATAAGGCATTCACCTTTTGCTGTATTATCATTCTGCACTGTTGTCCCTGTGAATTGATCATATGTGTTCTCTGCAGGCAATACTAGCAACTTCATTCACGAAGTCAGATCATTACAAAGTTGTTTTAGCGGCAGCTCATATATTGCAGGTACCTAAAGAGCTCTTCTTCAGTCAATTTGTCCAGTATTTTTGGAGGGGATTCTACTGATCAAATTTGCTGCAAATTTCAGCACAGCACCGTGTTGGGTTTAGCTCTCTCGCTAGTGCTCGGAGTAGGTATTCAATTCGGGTCAGGAATATTTACCAAAGATATCAAAGTGCAGAAACTGATCCACAAAGCAATTCCAGTATGAATCATTATCTGAAGCAACAATCTGACTGCATATTGCTGCTATCGATCTTGACACTGTAGACATGGTTTCTCCTTGTGCAGTTTGTCGCTGGAACACAAACGAACAACTGAGTGGCCTTTGTATTTGATGGAATCAATTTTGGATCTTCTGATTACGCATTTGAAGCTTATTCTATAGCAAGTCCTTTGATTTGCTCAGTTTCATGATGCTTTTATGTTGATGAAATCATATATATCAATTTTTTTTTTTCTTCTGGAAATTCAGGTTGCTGTGGCTGCTGCTAGTATTCCTTCTCTGATATACCTTGCTCCAACTCATGGATTCATAGGAATCTAGATATCCCTGACCATCTACATGGCCATCAGGATGCTTGCATCTACCTGGAGGTATAGAATATTAAAATTGACCACTAGATTAATGAATTAACATTGTTTTTATTGGAAAAAAAAAAGAAAAGGAATCGGAATTTGACGCTTTATTTTCTTTTCATACTTGTGCAGGATGGGAGCAGCAAAGGGGGTATAGTAGCGGAACTAGAAATTTTAGGCTGCGTTTGGTTTCTGCCATATTTTTCATTTTCCATATTTTTACATTTTCTAAAAAATGATTTTTCCATATTTTTTATTTTTTAAAAAATAGCCTTTCATTTTCTAAAAAATAAAAATGAAAAACGCAAACCAATTTTTTATTTTCTCATAAAATGAAAATAAAAGATATCGCAGCCATTTATATCTCCGAACTAATATTTTTTACCGGGCTAATTAATGATAATAAATTTTTTCTAATTTAATTAATTTAAAATTTTAGAATGAAAGAGATATGTAAAAGAAAAATTAAATTGACCTAGATTAAAGCCCAGGTAGCTAATGGTTGCCTCCGCCGTTGACAGTAGAGTAAAATTTAACTATTCAATCACTCAGAAATTTAGAATGTGTTATAATAGATGATTGATTTAATTTTATTATTGATTAATAAATTATTATATTCTTCTATTTTTATAGCACTCTACCTATCTATCTATGCTATAAATAGGGGTATTTAGTAGAAATAAATGATAAGATATTTCTCACTTTTTCTACTATCAAATTACAATACATTATTAGCATGGATTTCTTTTTAGATATAAACTCTTAAATTATTCTTCAAAATATTATAAATTTTAGCTATACATTCATGTCTTTAATTTTGTATTAATGCTCCTGGATCGACACAATATTTATGCTTTCGAAGTTGCATAAATTCTAAATTTATATGGATGCTTCAGAAGAAGCACAACTTTTAATTCTATATTGATGCTCCTGAAGTAGTACAACATGAATTTATATTGATATATCTACAATTTAAAAAATATAAAGATCTAATATTTATCAATATTATTGAAAAATATTCATTTAAAATATAACTTTTATCAATATTCCTGAATAATAATATTGATTTACAATCTAACACATATCAATATTATTGAAGAATTTTAATTAAAGATATAAGATTTGTCAATATTCCTAAGGAATGTTGAAATATATATTCATTTTGATCAACATGCTTCTATATTATTTGTTTCATTTTAATTTTTGTTGCTATAATAAATATTTTTGTATGGATATAAATATTTGATTGCTTCAAATAGTAACACAATTTATTCTAATTTTTTTTTCTTAATTTGGATTTATATAGTGGTTGATATGACAAATATAACAAAGCTTGAATTTGAGCCACTTGACCTAATGGGGAAACAATTATTTGTTATGAATTTTGGATGTCGAAATCCACCTTATCTCTAAGAGATTAGGAGATACAATAAAAGAAGGAAACAATGAATCTCTACAAGATCGCGCAAAGTATTTATTTTCCTTCATCACCATCTTGATGATAGATTTAAAGTTTTGTATCTCACTATGAAAGAACCACAAGAACTATGAAAAATTTTGAAAGAAAGATTTGATCAGATAATTGTAGTTTTTGAAGAGTCCACTATGAATGGATGCATTTTCGTCTGTAAGATTTTAAATCTATAAGTGATTATAGCTCAGTACTATTCAAGATTAGCTCCAAACTCACACTTTGGAAAGAGAAAATTATTCATCATGATTTATTTGAAAAAAAACTTTCTCCATTGACCCGATTCCGAGCTCGAGTTAGATCAGTATCGAATTTGGCCTATGGTGGAGCCTACTTGTAAGAGTTAAGGTTAGGGTTGTTGATATGTGCAAACAAAGGTAAGCTGTGATGTGGCGAAGGGTTGTGGGCACTAGCATTGATTGGCATCCATAGGTGATGGTTGAGGTTCGGCGAGTGTGCTCATTGTATTTTATTCCCTCTCATTCTTCTCTCGCACAAAGCTAATGATTTTTTTTTCACTTTCCAGACCTTCTGTTGGAATTTTTATTTGGTGGATCTAGGATGAAAAAACAAGTATATAAAATGAGAAAGAGACTTATTTTTTTAAAAGTAATATATATATTCTATCATATAAGCCCTATTTATACACTTATTCATACTTTCTCATCCTTCTACAATTAATAAATCACATCACAAGACAATTCCATTTATACTAATGTCTTTTGTCATAAAAGAATTTCATTAAACTTAGTAAGATAATTGAACTTTGCTTATTAGTTGATGAAGAGTCACATGAAATCAATTTGATTTTGACTACTTTTCTTGCATAATTGAAGAAGTCAATTTGTCTTTAGAAGAAGTTTACATGTCAATATTTGTCCCCTTTAAACTTTCATTTGTAGAGGCTTTGTAAATATATCAGCTAGTTGATCACTTGATTTTCTACGAACAAATTCTATTTCTTGTGACTTAATATGCTCCCTTATGAAATGAAAAGAAAGTATCGATATGCTTGGATCTTTCATGATGAACTGGATTTTTTTAAAGCAATCGCTGATTTATTATCCACATAGATCTTGGTTGTAGCTTTTTGTTGTAATCTAAGATTTTTTTAGTGATCTCTTTAACCAAATAGCATGACAAATACAAGAGGCTGCAACAATATACACTGTTTCACAAGTTGATAGAGCAACAATTAATTATTTCTTTGAAAATCAAGTGAAAGCAACATTACCAAGATAAAACACATATCCAATAGTGCTCTTGCGATTATCATAACTTCCAACCCAATCACTATCACTAAAACAAAAAAACTCCATATTTTTCATTGATGAATAGAAAAGTCCATAATTAATTGTCCCTTTTACATATCTAAGAATTCTCTTAGCTACATATAAGTAAGAAGTTTTTGGAGTTTCCATATACTTTCTTACCAAACTAACTCCAAATAATATATCAGGCACCGCACATGACTCTTGTAATAAGTCAAATTTAATGATTTATCCTCTCTGTCTTTAGTGATACTAATGTCATTCAATAGACATATCCATAGCATGACAATATTCTATTGAGAATTTCTTCAGAATCTTTGTGTGGCATACTTTTCTTGTGATACAAAGATTCCTCTTCTCTTTGTCGTACTTCAAAATCGAGGAAGTATCTCATCAATCCTAGATCTGTCATCTCAAATTCCTATTCTAATGATTGCTTGAATTCTCTAATCATGGAGATATTGTTATCTATAAAAATTAAATCATCCACATAAAGGCATACCAACATAATATCTCCATATGAATTATTCTTCAAGTATAAAGAATGCTCGTAGGGACACTTTGTGAAACCTTTCATTATAAAGTATTCATCAATTATTGAGCTTCAGGCTCTATAGACTTGCTTGAGTCTATAAAGAGCTTTCTTTAATTTGTATATCTTTTCTTCTTGCGCTTTGATGATAAAACTTGGTGATTGCTCGATATAAACTTCTTCAAGATTTCTATTTAAGAAAGTAGATTTTACATGCATCTGATATATCTTTCATTGTCTTTGAGCTAAAAGAGAGATGAGTAATCTTATTGTTTCAAGTTGGGTTAGTGGGGTGAAAACTTCTTCGTAATCAACCTTGTACTTTTGCTCGTATCCTTTAACAACCAACCTTGCTTTGTGCCTTTCAACTTCTCCTTTTGCATTTATCTTTATTTTGAATACTCACTTGACTCCAATAGTTTTGTCTCTACGAGGAAGTGAAGTGAGCTCTCATGTATTATTTTTCTTTGCAGTATGAATCTCTTCTTTCATTGCTTTTCTCCACTTTGCATCCTTGGAGGTTTTTTCATAAGTTATAGGATTATATCATGCAAACAGACATAAATTTAAAATAAACTTTAGTATCAATCACTCGGCTAGAGTCATATATGTCTTGGATTCTCTTCATTCTTTTCACAATTAGATTGTTTGGATCATCCCTTTCTGATTGAGTATCAACTTGTTGGGGTGATGATACTTCTTCACTCTCTCTTTACTTGTCTTTCTGCTCTGTATAATCTTCTTCACACATGATTTGCTTCATGTCATCATTATTGTTGTTGTTTCAATTCCATATTTGTTCTCCATCAAATTCCACATCTCTTGATACCACGAGCTTTTGAATTATGGGATTGTACAATTTGTACCCGCTTGCATTCTCACAATAATCCAAGAGAATACACTTCTGACTTTTATTTTCAAATTTTGTTTGCTTCTCGTCTTGTACTTTTGCAAATGTTACTCCCAAAAATACAAAGATGATCCACCCTTGGTTTGTGCAAACTCCAAGCTTTCTCTGGGGTGATATCTCCAATTCTTTTAGTGGGAAACATGTTCAATAAATATACAATACAGACAATAAAATCTCCCCAAATTTTTTTAGGACATTTTTCTCTTTTGTTTCTAAAACACTATTTTGTTGTGGTGTTTGAGGCATTGTGAGTTGGTGAATAATACCATTTTCATTACAAAAATTTTCAAACTACAATGAGGTGTATTCACCTCCTCAAACAATTTGCAGACATTTTATCTGCTACCCACTTTGTTTTTCAACCAAAATTTTAAATTTCTTAAATTTGGTTAAAACTTCTTTCTTCTCTTTCATCATATATATCCAAGTTTTTCCACTATAATATCAGTGAAAGTCAAGAAATACCTATTCCACCAGTAGAGATAGATTTGATGGATCCATACACATTGAAGCGCACAAGTTCATGTTGTGAAGATGTGCAGCTTAGATTGTACTTTTTGAATGACTTCCTCTACTGCTTTCCTACATCACATATTTCACATAGATAGTTGGAACTTTCAATCTTTGGCAATCCAAATACCATGTCATGTTTTGAAAGTAGCTTTAATACCTCAAAATTTAGATGCCCATATCGAAGATGCCAAAGAGTGAAATTATTCATAATGCTTGCCTTGAAGCAACTCCCTTCATTGATGCTCAACTTTAGTAGGAACATCTGTTCTTAGCCATTATGACATGAGTAATAAGATTATTACTTTGATCACCAACACTAAGAGCCAAGTCTTTCATTTGTATGTCATATCCTTTCTCCAATAATTGACCAATGCTCAAAAGATTATTTTTTATATTGGGAACATAATAAACATATGAGATGCATACCTTCTTTCTATTTTGCAATTCAAACAAAATATCACCTTTTCTTTTAATTGTCCTTTGAGAGAGATCTCGGAATGTCATATTGCCTATTTTCCTATCATCAAGCTTTGTGAAAAACTCCTTCCTCCTACACATGTGGTTTAATGCTCATGTGTCTAGGAACCATGTAATATGCTAGTCATATTCTAGCCCATCACATGCCACCAATAAAATTGGTCATTCATTGTTCACCTCCATTTTAACAACGTTCACTATTTCGTTTCCATTGTTAGTGTTATACCAGAATTCATTATAGTATTAGTGATGACCATACTTCTTGCAAATGCGACATTGAGATTTAGTTTTATCATACATCCATCTAGTGTTTCTACCTCATCCATGACCTTGACCTCGGCTTCCACCATGGCCTCGTCCATGTCCATGTCCTTTTTGTTTATCTTTATTTCAATCATTTTGATTTTGAATGTGCTTATTGGAGTTAGAAGTACGCCCACCTCTTCCTCTCCATATAGAAGCCCTTCCTCGTTGAGGACCTCCTCTATATGATTCATTCTTCTTGAATGATAGTTTGTCTTGAAATGCTTGCTCCAAAGGTCTTTCTTCACTTTTCTTCAATATTCTTTGTTTATATGTTTGAAGGGATCCCATAAGCTCTTCCATATCCATCATCTCCAAATCTTTTGATTCCTCGATCACCACAGCTATGAAATCAAACTTTGAGTTTAAAGACCTTAAGATTTTTTCTATGAATCAAACATCTTTTAGCTCCTCGCCATTTTGTCTGATTTGATGAACAATAGAGATAAGTTGGGAGAAATGATCAGAAATTGTTTTTGAATTCTCTTGTTGTAGTGCTTCAAATTGAGCTTGTAAGACTTGTAGGCGAATCTTCTTTACTTTATCTACTCCATCATATGTGGTCTTCAATATCTCCCAAGCCTCTTGCGATATTGTTGTTAGAGCAATCAACTCAAAAGTGACAACATCTACTCCTTGATAGTCGTTCTCCACAAGGTTCCATACATTAAGGGATCCTAATAGAATCTCCATTTGTATACTCCACATTTTGTAGTTGTCTTTGATTAACTTTGGCAATTGGACGGAGCTTGTTGAAGCTATTGGTGTAACCTAGCTTTGATGCCAGATTTGTTGGAATTTTTATTTGGTGGATCTATGATGGAAAAATAAGTATATAGAATGAGAGAGAGACTTATTTTTTTAAAAAGGAATATATATATTTTATCATATAAGGTCCCTATTTATACCTTTAGATTCATACTTCCACATCCTTCTACATTACAAGACAATTCAATTTATACTAATGACTTTTGTGGTAAAGAGTTACATTGAACTCAGCAACTTAATTTTAACTACTTTTCTTGCATGGTTGAAGAAGTCAATTGGTCTTTGGAAGAAATTTACATGCCAACACTCTCCTCTCCAAGGGGTAAGTACAACTTATGGTTCTATTAATTCTAAATTTTTAATAATAATTCAAGAATAATGTGAGTTGAGATGCTATTTATCCATGTTTCTAGTCCCTATTTTCTTCTTCGATATAATTTAATGGCATACTTATATAACAATATTTTGTTAATGAGAATCGTCTCTTCAAATCTTTGTGTTGGGTATAATAAGATCTTAACACATATAAAATCTTTACGGAAATTAAATATACCTTAAAGTAGATATAAATTCTCTGACATTGCTCTGCTTAGAAATTTCTGCTGCGAACTCTGATCCTTACCGTTAGCTCGCAATCGGGATGAAAGTTATGAGATGTTAATCCGAATTTTCACTATAACGTCACAAGATCGCAATCCAAAGTCTGATGATGATATCTTATTCTTCTCAATAAGGACAAAGACGAACTTCTTGTTCTACTCAACAAGAAATAGGTTCACAAGTATTGCTTACATATACACTTGTATAACTCTTGT
This sequence comes from Wurfbainia villosa, assembly GCA_025175895.1. Taxonomy (NCBI): domain Eukaryota; kingdom Viridiplantae; phylum Streptophyta; class Magnoliopsida; order Zingiberales; family Zingiberaceae; genus Wurfbainia; species Wurfbainia villosa. The sequence goes on along the minus strand of CM045995.1, from coordinate 7,304,172 downwards.
ACTTTTTCTCCTTCACGAGACTCGTACCAACCTCTCCCTCTTTTCACGCAAGAAACTCTCCTTCACGAGACTTGCTCCTCACTTTCATCCTCTAAACATACTTAACTTAAGTATGTTTATATATACAAGAGAATATAGAAGGTTACTAACATACATTCATGTTAGTGGAGGAGTTACAAACATACAATTATATTAGTGGAGCAAGGATTAGTAGAATCATGAGATAACTTATCTATTATCTCATTTGTATAAATGTCCCTTAGTGGACATCAGTTACTTACACTTTGAACACGTGCTAAGGCTCAAACCCTTATCTTTTCACATACTTACAAAAAATGTATATTATATATCTTTGCAATTCTTTATATTTTTGTTTGTTAAAGAAAATTCTGGTAAATGAATTTATACTGTCAACTATTACACCGTACGATATATATAACTTCTCCCATGGTTCATATATATCAAATTTAAAAGAAAATTTAACATCACAAACTATGACATTACATCATGAGAGATAAACAAAATAGTTTTATTTAATAATTTTAGTCATTGTAAACTCCTTGTATGGTTTTGTGAATTATTAGATATATATGGCTATTTCACTTTCAACTAAAAAAGCACTAAAGGGGCCATATATATATTTCTTCAACTAGTTATATTGCATATAACTTAGAAATAATTGAAATTATATGTTGTCTTTAGCTTAACAATGGCTTCTGGTTGTCTAGTACTTCCTCACTAATAATTGTTTCATTTGTACTGGATTCTCCCCCTGCTATTCCATAAGAGCGTTGAGTTACAATATTCCATGGATTTCCATCTTGAGCTTTGCCCCACAGATACAAATAGAGCCCTCCTATCACCATTACCATGCCTGTCAAGCTGAATACAATGCAAATTTTAAATGAATGTGCTACTTTGTGAAGGCCATTGCAAAATTCATCATGAAGCATTTAATATAAATTTACTATATTTAATAGAAACATAGAAGCTATATAGAAAGAGTAGAAAAATCTAACCTAATCCATGTGAGTTGCTCATGAAGGAGAAGGGGCTCTAGTATGGCGACAAATAGAGTGCCGATAGGGTTAAAAGCTGTGGAGTAAACCGGACCCTTTTCCTTTACACACCACATGATGGTGAACACACCCAAGCCTGAGCAAAATATTCCCTACAATTTCAATTTGTTTTAATAAAAAATTTGTAAAATGAAAGATAGAATAAATTTTTATTTTAGTAATATTTGAAGATAGGTTTAAAAAAAAGAAGAAAGAATACACTGTAGCACACTATGAGAAGTTGCACGTCCAAGTGTAAGATTAAGGCCGTAGGATTTTCAAATATGTATGCGATAACGAAGACTTGAAGGCTTCCCATTAAGCTAACAACAGCTGAGAGAGTGAGTTGTGAAGGGTAATCTTCCACAATCCATGCCTACACACAGAGATAGATAGAAATTAAGATTTAGAATGAAGTAGTCAAAGTACTTAGTAAAAAAAAGTACCCAAATGATAACTAAGCTTACTATAATTAATTCTAAAATCTTATGTTTTCTAACTATTGCTATTTGGGCAATTAAAAATGCAATGATGTTTGAATTAAAAATAACATAGGGGCAAATTATTTATATCAAATGGTTACTCTCGAATCATTTGTTATATCACAATTTATTATTATTTTTTAATTACTATTGCATTCTTAATTCTATATTTTCTTATCCATCTTCATCTCTTAACTAATACAATTAATTGTGTAGGGACAAAATGTTTGTCTAATACAACAAAATGGAGCTAGCTGGACCCTGCTCGAAATCACATTCTTATAAATCTTAAGTTAATTCCTATAGAATGTAGGATTGTCTTTGCTACGTGACCATACAGTAGAACATGCCATTATAGCACAAATACACAAAGAAGAACCAGAGTAATTTATCAGTGTAAACCTAATATTTTGAAGGAAGTCCAAAATCTTTAATTTATAATATACAAGAGAAACTAAAATTAAACAGATTAATTTTTACACGTACGAAAGCTTGAGTGCTTTTCAATTACTACCAACCTCAACCTCTAGAGATGTCTCTAGACGATAGAGGCATTTAATTTCCCAACCTCCTTGTCACGTAGAACCACCTAGCACGAATCACCCTCTTAACTCTACAGTAGCTTTCTTCTTAATTCAATTGCCTCTTTATAGGTTTCTCATCATCTTTGAAGCAAAGGCCAGATAGCCCACGAAAACTTCATGTAAACTAAGCTTGATATGTCTATATGAAATTTCAAGATTTTTCTAAAACCATTGATTTACTTATGTATCATCTAAATCCGACTGAAAACTCTAAATTTTGAAAATAAAAAATCAATCCATTGCTTAAGGAACCAGTCAACTATTGCTAGGATCAGTTGACTAGTTACTAAAATCAGTCAATTGGAAAGACTGATTTTAGTTGAACATATCCAGTTTAGCTATTTATCAGCAATCCTAGGTAGTTTAACTACTTCTAACCCTCTAATATACTTAAACAAACATTAAAAGGGTAATATTTTTAGTGAAAATAGATAGAAGAGTTAAATAGGAGAAGAATCAACTTTAGAGGGATGTTGAAGTTCAAGGTTGAACTTTTGGCTTATGTTTGGAGTTTAGAATTTCTATAAGTTCAGGACCTCTCCCAAGACATTGTTGTTGCAATGGTTAAGGGGAAGCAATCATTTAGGGGGAGATTGACGATCAAGGTGTAATGGTTGATTAGTGATGAGTGATTCATCACTAAGGAGAATGAAGGATCTAAAAAAGAAGAATGAAATATTTTAATGGAGAATGAGGATTGGAAGTTTATGAGAAATTTTTTGATGTATGTCAAAGGGGGAAAATGAAGGGTTTAAGTTAAGAAACCTTCATTATGCTTTAGTATAGGAAAAAGCAAGTTGGGCTTATTGTTGGATCGATCGGTGGCCAACTAGAGGGGGTGAATAGCCCTCTTCGTGTAGACGATGAAACTTGATCGCTTAATTGTCTACAATTAGAGTTAGCACAACGGAAATACTAAAACAATTAAGCAAATGAACAAGACAAAAGAAGGCAAACGCAAACACAAGGACGTAATGTGGTTCACGACCCTTGCCGCTAATCCACACCCGGATTTGTTCCAGGTGAATCACGCCTAAACCTTCACTATTCTCTCCTTGGCACCAAGCAAGGTGGAGGTAAACCTTTTCTTACAAGAACACTCCCTCTTTATAATATGATTGAAATAATAGCAAGAAAGAGGAGTAAAATCGTTTGGGCACTTTGAGGGAACTTTAGAGTAGAAGCATTAACCCCCCAAGATGACCCAAGGCTCCTTTTTATAGAGAAGAAGCCTTTCTTCCAGTTTAGCAAAATGACCGATCGAGCCATCACGACCGCATCCGCTGCCTCTGCAGTAACGACTTCTTCCACGTTGGATTCCAACCAACGACTCCTACATTAGTCGACTGATCTTCCCATCAGTCGACTGATGGAGCCAACAGTCGAGTGATCAGGCCGACCAATCGACTCTCCAACGATCGGCTGCGCCCGCGCCATCGCCGATCGATGGTTTCGGCAATGATCACCAACCCTTGGCGATCACTGGGATAAAACCAGACTCAAACACCCGAAATGAGTCTTGATCGATTTTAGAGCGATCCATTGTCATATCATGGCAGTCGACTGATATCGGAAAAACCCATCTAACACTTAGCTAATTGGCCAAGTTCATCTGAGAGCTACCCCATAACGGGTTACAATCGCTCACTCTCATCTTTCCTTGGAGTCCCTCGTCTTTGAAGTTCTCTTCTTCCGGCCACGTCCCTCGGATGCGCCAAACTCACGACTTCGCAGTGTCATCCTTCGCATCTGACCCTGAAGTCTACTTCCTTCGGCTTCACTCCAATGCTCCTCGTTCGACGGTCCCTTGGATGCACCAAGCGCACGACTTCCGCAATGCATCTTTCATCTACTCAAGGACCGAGTTATGAGATGGTGAATCTTGCCAATGCTATCATCATCCATGTGTGAATTACTAAGTCCTGCATGACTTCAATGCACATATCAAATCCATAACAACCTAACTTAAACCCTTTTCCACACACATTAAAACCACATCAAAAAGAGAGAGATTGTTGGTGCAATCAATTTCAGGTCAAGATTGACCAAGCTCGAGTGAGGCTCGAGTTGAGTTTCAATATTTAACAATATGATTGACAATGAATGGAGGATATGACAATATGACTATAGGATGGTATGGGACATCCAAGGTCATATAAAGGGTAGTGTCAAGATTTAGCGAGGAGTCAAGTAGGTCAAGATTGACTAGACATTTGACGAGTAAGTCCAACTGGATGTTGGAAAGTGGAAATCTAAGTGGGTTAAGAAGGACCGGACACTTGGCACAGGGAAGAAAGTCTAAGTAGGTCAAGCAAGATCAGATGCTTGGTGTCGGAAAAGCCCTTGTAGATCTTAGACTGGATGCAAGGCAAAGAAAGTTCAAACGGGTCAAGATAGGATGTTTGGTGATATGAAGTCCTAGCAGGTCAAGGTGACCAAATGACTAGGCAAAGTGAAATCCCAACAGGTTAGGGTGACCGTGCTTAGCAAGTGAAGTCCTAACAGGTCAAGGTGACCATGTTTGGTAGGTGAAGTCCCGACAGATCACGATGATCGTGCTTGACAAGTGAAGGCCCGGCAGGTCAGGATGACCATGTTTGACAAGTGAAGTCCTAGTAGGTCAAGGCGATCGTGCTTGGCAAGTGAAGACCCAGCAAGGCAAGGTGACCGTTCTTGGCAAGAGAAGTCATGATAGATCATGGTTGACCGAATACTAGGCAAGGGAGGTTCTAACAGACTAAGAGTGATCGGATGCTGTATGAGAAAAGTCCTAAGTAGGTTAAGAATTGACCGGATACCAGGTGAAGTGGGAGTTAGCTTAGAAATGAGAATGACTAAGGTATCAGTCAACTGGAAATGGTTACTAGTCAACCAATACATTCATAGGTTACTTAGGAAGCTTCGACGAGTGCTTGGGCAGTCGACTAGTTCGATGCTTAGCCGCTGAGGAACTCAGCACTTGGAAAGGTGCTTCAAGCAAAGAGGAAGTGATGCTCCAGTCGACTGATGCTTAATCAGTCGACTGGGGTAGGGCGCTCAGGAGATAATCAGCAGTTTCCAATCGGGAAAGCAGGTTCTCTGAAAATTAAGAGAACGGGTGCTCGAGAAAGTCGCGATTAAGTAGTCGACTACTGTAGCGAAGTAGTCGACTGGTTATAGTGATCAGCGAACTAAAGCGCTCTGAATCGATTGCCCAATCGACTAATCAGTCGATTGGTGTTGAGCGCTCAAGTAGGGTACTAGAGTGCTCGTGCAGTTGTGAAGCTCAGGATGAGAAATTAAGTGCTCAGGAAGCTCGCGATCAAGCAATCGATTGTCTATAGCGATCAGGTGAACAGAAGTGCTCTAAATCAACTTACCAGTTTGACTTAAGACTAAGCAATCAACTAATGGCTGAGAGCAGTCAATTTATCAACTAAAATTCTACGTGGATCATATCATTGAGAGTAAATGGTTGAGAGATCAATCGACTAGTGTAAGACAGTCGACTATCCCCAGTTGACTAGAAAGTAGAAATCAGTCAATGCTGAACTTATAAAAAGAGTGGTTTGTGAAGTTTTCAGATGTTAGTTTCTTGGAGACTTTGAAGGGGTTTAGTTGCTGCAATCCAGACCTTCAAGGAGATTCCCACATCAACCAAACAACAATCAAACAAAAGCTTCCTTGTGTAAAGTGTTCATTTGTATTGTAGTTTATTTTATTTTTTTACAAATGTTTGTTGGTGCAATCGGCCCAGGTCATAATTGACCGGACTCGAGTTTGACTCAAGCGATGTTTTGATGTTTGACGGTGAGTTGACTACATGGTTGACTTGGGGTTGACCATGTGTGGGAAGTCCAAGTGTGTAGCCTTCGCATGAAAAATCCAAGCATAGGGCTTGATGTTGGTAAAATTCAAGCATGGAGCTTGGTGTTGGGAAAAGTCCAAGCATGGGGCTTGGTGTTGGTAAGTCCAAGTGTGTAGTCTTGACAATGGGAAGTCTTAAGGACTTAGCAAGGTCACTAGTCTCGAAGGCTCAGGATTCTTGAGTCGATGAAGGATGACATTGCGAAGTCATGCACTTGGTGCATCCGAGGGACCGTCGGACGGGTAGCGAATGGAGTGAGGGCCAAGAGAAGCATACTTCGAAGGCAAGAGACGTGAAGGATGACATTGTGAAGTCATGCGCTTGGTGCATCCGAGGGACATAGGCTGAGTGAAGAGAGTTTCGGTGAGGAACTCCATGAGAGGATGAGGTGGACTTGGCCAAGTGGCTAAGATGATGTGTTAGATGCTCAAATATGGTGTTTGAGGTTTTACCAGATGGTCGGATGCTCAAACAAGAGTTTGTTTGAGGTTTTACTCGACAGCAGTCGACTGACATAGGTATCGGTTCGACTGATCCAAGTCGACTGATGATCGACTGGTGTTCGACTATATTTTGTGGCCTAGCAGTCGACTGATGTTGACGATAGTTGACTGATGGAATTATCACGGGCACAGAACACTTAGTAGCCGACTGGGAAGTTGACTACGAGGAATCAGTCGAACTGGAGAAGTCACCAGTCGACTGATGGGAGATCCGTTGGGTTTTTTCAATGTGGATCAAGCCGTTGTCTCACAACGACATTGTTGGCAATCGACTGGGGCTTTTGGCAGTCGATTGCTGGGCGCAAAATCAGCTCGATGCAGGTTATAAATGGAGCTCGAGATGGAGGATTTCGCCAAGGTTTTTGGGGAGATTTTGGAGGGGAATTGCTACTGCATTCCAGTCCTTCAAGAGCAATCTAAAGCAAACAACAAGCAATAGTTCAAAGTCATTTGTTGTAAAGTGTTATTTACGTATTTCATTTGTAGTCTTTGTATTTGCTTGTACGTTTTGTATTACTTTGTAATTGTTTATACAAGGTTTCTCCACCTCTGACTTGTAGTTGAGAAGGAGCTTTATTAGTGTTGTGTGCATAACTCAAGTTCGTTGAGCTCACCCCATGGAGTAGGAACCCTAAGGTTCTGAACAACATATATCGTGTTGTATGTGTAATTTGTCTCTTGTATTCGTATTTCATTACTATTATTTCTACTGCGTATTAACAAATATTATAGACAAGCACGCGACGAACAAACGATTTTCATCGTCTACGCAAATTCAGCTATTCACCCCCCTCTAGCCAGCCACCGATCCTCCAACAAGTGGTATCAGAGCCAGGAGCTTGTCACAGACTCATCACCAACACAAGCACGACAAGATGGTCGGCATCAACCTTCAACCACCAAAATTTGAAGGAGATTTTCAATGGTGGAAAAGAAAAATAGAGGTATTGATCCAATTTGAGTCTAGTCCAGTGGCTCATCTCGATCTCCTACAAACAAAGATAAAATTTGCATATAAGTCCAGAATTAAGGAGAATTTACAAAGGTCCAGAAATAAATCTAACTCATAAAATATGATAATAATCGATAAATAATCACTCGAGAATATAAAAACAGTGATATTAAGGACCAAAATAACACAACAAAATGGTAGTTATCAGGTATATCTCGAAACTGATTTTGATATAATGTTAATTTTAGAAAATGGTTTCGAAATACTTAGGAATAAAGAAAATAAGCCGATAGAGAAGCCAAGATAGACCAAGGATCAAATCAAGGACTTCAAGACCAATATCAAAGTAATCAAGATGCTTAGTGATTTGATTCCTAACAATATTTGGTCTAGACTAGGAAATTATAGGGACGCAAAGGAATTGTGGAATAAGGTGATACAATTCCATGAAAATTCTGAATTGGCACAAGTAGAGGAAGAGGCTGAGGAAGAACGTCCATCAACATCGGAGAATGTAGATGAATTGGAGGAAACCTCCACCTTTAGTATTGAGGGGGAGGAGAGGTCTTCCATCCCAGAGTAAGAATAAGAAGAAACATCTACATCTGGGAGAAGTAAAGATCAAGAGGCTTCCACCACCTTAGATAACTCAAGTATTGTAATTAAGAATAAAAATCACATTATATGCTTTGAGTGTAGGGTAGCCGGACATTACAAGAGTAAATGCCCAAAATTGGCTAAGAAGAAAGCACCGGCACCCAAAGTCAACCAAAAGTCAAAGGATGTCGGAGTCCTCGCTAAGAAGAGTAAAGAGCACATTGTGTACTTGAAATGCGGCCAAAGGGGACACTACCGAAGTCAATGCCCTAGGGGGAAGAAAAAGAGGCAAGAAGGAGTTACACAAGTAGGGGGAGCTTCCAAAGCAAACCCTAAGGTATATCTTAATGCATCTTCTAGTTCTTGGATTAAAAAGCATAATAGAAGTTATTTTAGTACTCTTGCAATTGTTAATCCTCATGAAAATCATGCTAGTAGAAGTAATAGATATTTGTTTAGGTGTCAAACATGTGAATTTACCTAAGGACAAACCTAGAACAAATAACTCTAGATCCATCCTACCTAGGGAGAGCATAAGGATGACAGAAGATAATTTGGACATTAACCCCAAAAAGTCTAGGCATATGCCTAGGAAGTGTAATTCCCAAAGAAAGAATGAAAAATCAAAATTGGGAAGACTAGAATTAGAAAACCAAGCCTTGAGGTCAAGACTTGAGAAACTTGAAAAGACCCTAGCGATTATGACAAATTCAATTATGGGTTATAATGATCAAAATCTAAGACCTAGGAGACAAGGATTGTCCAAGGGCAAGAAAGGTTTGAGTCACAAACCTAAGTCCTACCACAATGTTCCATTTGATTATGGAACTAAATCTAGGTCTAGAAAAACCAAGGTTAATAGGGAAGTAATCCCTAAGATTAACCATGGTGTGTTTCTGGTGGCTAAAAATTCAATAAATCTAAGGTAGCCACTAAGAAGGTCAAAAGGAGAGTTACCTCTAGAGTTGACCAGGAAAGACCCAATTGCCTAAGGCTTCAAAGCCAAAAAGGGTCATTAGGAAGGTATCTAGGGAAGTTATCCCTAGCAAATACCTTATTAATCCAAAGAGCTCTAATAGGTATTGGGTTCCTAGGAGCGTGATCGATTCACAGTAGATGGGTTAGGGTGTGTCAACTCTAAGTGGATGGATAGTTAACCTAGCCATGGTAGAGTTGACACATTAGGATGTTCCAATGTACTTTGAGAAATTGAAAATTAATCAAATTGGCACAATTAGGATTAGAAGTCATGATGTGTCATTTTGGGTTTTTGGCATACTAGGGGGATAATTGGTATTAAGGCAAAATGAATCTTAATTCTAGAAATGACAATTTGGGCTTAACACTTAGGTATTTTATACCTTAGTATTTTCTACTTGTCATGCTTTATTTGCCTTGCCATGTCATGATATCATATTTATTTTTATCATATAAAATATCATGATAATACTTAGGGTTAGCTAAATGTCATGTTATGCTTAAGTATATATCACATGCCATGACATCATGATTTTGACACATGCTTTTATTCTTGTTATCATTATGTAATAATTATCATTCATGCATAAATAAAATGGATTTAAGGACTATGACATAATTTGAAGTCTCATACATAAGAGAATCAAATAGTGTTGCCTAGCATATGCATGAGACCCTAGATGAACAAAATCCACATCTCACTAGAGCACTTGACTTGTATGTGTTTCATACACATAGATACAAGTGAGATGTTAGGAAGAGGAATAAAGGTTTTTAAAATCATTTCAAAACCATTTTGAAAAATCTTGGTGAAATCTATCTTTGATAGCAATCACCATTGAATGAGGTGATACAAAGTAGGGCCAAAGATTGAAAATTTCAATGGTTTTGGACTGTGTCAATCTCACTAGTTTATGAGTATTTTACTTTTATAATAATTTTCACCCATAATGTTTGCAATAAGTAATGTACGTATGAATTTTTAAGATTTTTCAAAATACGTATTTTTACTTATGAATTTTGGAATTTCATTTTTGAAAGTTGAAAACTGCATTTTGCAGTTATCAATCGACTGTCATGGATGACAGTCGACTGGCGTCAATGGCAGTCGACTGGTAACTATCAAGAGTCGATTGCCAAGTTGATTTCAGGTAAACAAAGATGGTTTAGCCCATGTTCAACTATGTTTAGATTCCCTAACAACTCTTAACCCTAGGACATGCTTTGGAGAGCATTAGAAAGGGTGAAAATCCATTGAATATGAATTAGGAGAGTTGTTTGGGTGGTGTATCAATTTTAAGGAGTGTGGAAGTTCATGTTTGGACTTTTAACCTTAATTTTGATGGTTTAGTATTCCTATTGGCTTAGGGACTCTCCAAGGACATTGTTGGTGCAATGGTAAAGGGGGAGCAAGCCTTTAGGGGAGGTTACCCATCATGGATTGATGGAGGCATTTTTGGACCAAGGGGGAGAGTGTGAGTTCTCATTGGATATGAGATATTGGGACTCTTGGAGAGACCCTTTTTGATGTATGTCAAAAAGGGGGAATTATGAGAATTGAGACCAATTGGGATTAGTTGGTACGCGGTACCAATTTGGGTCAGCTGGTCAGGAGATTTGAGTTAGGTGACCTAACTCAATGTGATTTTTGTCAAACATAAAAAAGGAGGAGATTGTTGGTGCAATCGACCCAGGTCACGATTGACCGTACTCGAGTTTGACTCGAGCAATATTTTGATGTTTGACGGTGAGTTGACTACATGGTTGACTTGGGGTTGACCATGTGTGGGAAGTTCAACATGGGTTGCCCACGTAAGTCTAAGTGTGTAGCCTTGGCATGGAAAATCCAAGCATAGGGATTGGTGTTGGTAAAATCCAAGCATGGACTTGGTGTTGGGAAAAGTCTAAGCATGGGGCTTGGTGTTGGTAAGTCTAAGTGTGTAGCCTTGTCAATGGGAAGTCTTGAGGACTTGGCAAGGTCATTAGTCTCGTAGGCTCGGGGTTCTTGAGTCGGTGAAGGATGACATTGCAAAGTCATGCGCTTGGTGCATCAGAGGGACTGCCGGATGGGGAGCAAATAGAGTGAGGCCCAAGGGAAGTAGACTTCGAAGGCAAGAGACGTGAAGGATGACATTGCAAATCCGTGAGCTTGGTGCATCCGAGGGACATAACCCGAGGGAAGAGAGCTTCGGTGGGGAACTCCATGAGAGGATGAGGTGGACTTGGTCAAGTGGCTAAGACGATGTGTCGGATGCTCAAACATGGTGTTTGAGGTTTTATCCAATAGTTGGATTCTCAAACAAGTGTTTGTTTTGTTAGGACCCTTGGAATGGCTAGAGGGGGGGGGGTGATTAGCCTTTCTTGTTTCTACACGAAATGTTAGCGGAAGCAATACAAATATAAGCACAAACAAAAACAAGAAACAAAACTAACACCCGATGTAACGTGGTTCGGAGATGACGCTCCTACTCCACGACAATCCGTAAGGTGGATTAGCCCTAATCAACCTTCACTAGAACCTCCTTTGGATGAACCAAGGTGGAGAAACCTTTCTTACAATTCTCTCCTCTTCTTTACAATGATGGATGATCAAGAACAAGAGAAGAGGAGGATTTAAATCACTAAAAACACTTGGAAGGCTTGGTGAGCACGAGAGTATAGTTAGGAGCAAGAGCACTAGCTTCACCAAGCTCCCCATGACCCCTTTTTATAGAAGAGGGGCTGTTTTTCCTCATGCCGATCACGACCGATGCATGCCATCACCGACCGCCGGGCCAACGGCTTCAAACGCGATCTCCGCGTGAGATTCAGAGCCGCACTTCCAACGCCAGTGATCACCGACCGATCCTTCCATCACCGATCGATGGGGTGATCACCGAGTGATCAAGGCAGCAATGAGTGAGACCGATTCGTGGCGATATTTCTCGATCACCGATCGATGCCCTGGGCCGATCGATCGCAGATCACCGATCGCCTCGATCAAGGCAATGATCGATGGTCGTGGTTTCATCCTCGACTACCGAACGCCGACTGGGCCGATCGATACATCGTATCAGTCGACTGATACTCATCAAGTATGAGTAATTCATACTTGATTTTATACCCTAGACCTAGACTCAACCTTCTAGCTCCTCAATAAGCCTTGCGCCTTCAGGATCCCTCCGAGTCCGCGACTTGTTCATCCTTTGCGCTTTGCTTCCAAGAGCTTCCTTCGGTTTCGTCATGTCTTGGGTTGCCAAACGCTTGGACTTTACGCCGCCAAGACTACAAGCTTGGACTTATGCTGCCAAGACTTTACTTTGGACTTCCTTTGCCAAGGTTCACTTGGACTTTATGCTGCCAAGACTACAAGCTTGGTCTTATGCCGCCAAGTCCATCCCTTGGACTTCCTCTGCCAAGATCATACTTGGACTTCCTTTTACCAAGTCTTCATCCTTGGATTTCCCTGTCACTTAAACACATGTTTAATTAGATCACAAGATATTGCCTAACTTAGATGATTAGCCAAACATCAAAACATATAAATGCTTGGAGCATTGTTGCACCAACAATCTCCCCCTTTTTGATGTTTGACAATCATTTAAGTTAGGTCTTTAAAGATACACGCATAATCATCTAACTTAAGCATTCCTTCTCCCCCTTTGACATACATCAAAAAGAGAAGGATGAAAGAATTAAGAGTGTTGGATCTTGGACTAAGGTATTAGATTGAAGTTAAGCTCCCCCTTAATCCAAGATAGGATGTAAATTTCATTTTAAGCAAAACATAATCTGAAATTTAAAAGTTAAATCCTAACTTTGCACCAACAATGGTTTTGGGGATGAAAGGATAGAATTATGGAAGCTCCCCCTAAACCACTGTATTAAGCAGTCCTAAAACTCGTTTATACGCAATATTATCATACTAGAGTGTTAGGACATCAAAAATACACCCAATATCAGAAAATGGAGCCTATTATTAGAAAACCCAGTGTATCAGTCGACTGGTATCTGAACTAGTCGACTGCTACTCCTGAAATCGAAATTTCAGCCTTTTCAGCCCATTTTCAGAAATGCGATAGAAATTCCAGAAATCTCGAAAAATCACGAAATTTTGCGTACATATTCCTGAGATCATACTATATTAAGGAAAAATAATTTGAAAAATATATGTTTTCCAGATTTCAAGATTGATACAAATTTGGAAGCTTACAAAAGTTCTAAAGAATTTTCAAACTTTGTATCACTTTTGTGATTCACTTGAAAGCTGTTTTCCAAACTATAATGAACATAGTTTAAAATATATATGATTTGGAATTTCCAACCATGTTCTTAGAGCTATGTACTCATTACTTGAATACAAGCCTTCACAATGGTTGGTCCATAAGGTATTTATGTCTCTAGGTGTGTCATTGACCCATAGTAATGCATCATAACAAGCATGATGAGCCAAGTACACCTTTCTATCATCTCACATGGTTCTAAGTGTCTCAATACAAAAATTAAGGTTTCTTAAGGCTTTTTGTGAGATGTATCAAGGTATAAAGATAACATATAAACATGGGATCATGCAAACCTAGAATTTTACTCTACAAAACACATACCAAGCTCTCTCCTTAAAGATGAAAATTCATTTTCGGGAAGAGCTTTGGTGAAAATATCGGCAAGGTTGGACTTAGATTCTACATAATTAAGTTCAATGTCCCCTCTTGCCACATGATCTCTTATGAAGTGATGTTTCACTTCAATGTGCTTGGTCCTAGAGTGATGTACCGGATTTTTGGTCAAGTTGATAGTACTCACATTATCACAATAAACTTTAATGTTAGAGTAGTGTAGCTCATAGTCCACAAGAGTATGCCTCATCCAAAGTAATTGAGCTACACAACCACCCATAGCCACATATTCGCCGGTGGTTGATAAAGCAACACAATGTTGCTTCCTACTACTCCAACTAACTAGGAGGACCCAAGAAATTGGCATCCACCACTAGTACTCTTCCTATCCAATTTGCACCGCATAATCGAATCGGTATAACCAAGCAATTCAAATGACTTAGTCCTAGGATACCAAAGTCCTACATTTAGGGTGCCTTTAATATATCTTAATATTCTTTTGACGGCTACCAAATGTGACTCTTTGGCACAAGATTGATATCTTGCACACATACCTACCGCAAATAAAATGTCGGGTCTACTAGCGGTTAAGTATAGTAAGCTACCAATCATACTCCTATACAATTTAAGATCAATTGATTTACCTTCATGATCACCGCTCATTCTAGTGCTAGTGGCCATAGGAGTGGTTACAATTTTGGCATTTTCCAAACCAAATTTCTTGATCATTTCATTTGCATATTTGGTTTGATAAATATGAATACCCTCATTGGTTTGTTTGACTTGTAAACCTAGGAAAAAGGTAAGCTCCAACCAAACTCATTTCAAATTCATTTTCCATATTTTTATAAAGTCTTGAAGAAGATCATCATTTGTTGACCCAAAGATGATATCATCAACATATACTTGGGCTATGAATATATCTTTTAATGTTGACTTTATAAACAAAGTTTGATCTACTTGGCCTCTTCTAAAATCCTTAGAAATTAAGAAGGATGACAATCTTTCATACCATGCCCGGGGAGCTTGTTTTAACCCATATAATGCTTTCCTAAGCTTACATACATGATTTGGATAATCTATGTTCTCAACCGGTGGTTGCTCTACATATACTTCCTCCTTAATAAAACCATTTAAGAATGCCGATTTAACATCCATTTGGTAAAGTTTAAATCCCATGAAGGAAGCATACCCTAAGAGAATCCTAATAGATTCTAACCTTGCCACCGGGGCATAAGTCTCATCATAGTCAAGCCCCTCAACTTGATTGAATCCCCTAGCAACCAACCTAGCCTTATTTCTAGTGATATTTCCTTGATCATCTAACTTATTCCTAAAGACCCATCTTGTAGTAATTATGGTGCTATCATTGGGTCTAGGCACTAATTCCCACACTTGACTTCTCTCAAATTGAGCCAATTCATCTTGCATTGCCAAAATCCAATCCGGATCATGTAATGCATCATTGATCGACTTGGGCTCAATTTGTGAGATAAGAGCTACTTGACTAGTAGGAGGTCTATGAAATGACCTAGTTCTTACTCCTTGAGATAGATCTCCTAGAACTTGGTCAAGTGGATGATCTTGATGAATTCTTAGGTTTCTAGAAGGGGTTTCAATTTGATCATTGTTATCTTCCACCCTTCTTTCATCATCGGAGTCTCCTCTTCCTCCCCCTTGATCATTACCCCTAATGGTCAAATTTTGAAGTTTTTGGGTAATGTCTTGATTATTGTCATTAATATCCTTATCAATGGAGGACTTTCTAGGGTAGGTACTAGTAGTTTCATCAAATTAAACATTGGAAGACTCCTCAATCCCTTTGGTTCTCTTATTGTAGACTCTATACCCTCTACTTGTGGATGAGTATCCAACTAGAATTCCATCATCCGCTTTTGATTCAAATTTTCCTAAGTTATCTTTGGTGTTTAGAATATAAACTTTACACCCAAAGACTTTGAAATAATGAATTGTGGGTATAGTCCCATTCCATAATTCAAATGGTGTTTTTCCTAAAAACCTATGGATTTGAACCCTATTTTGGATATAGCAAGCGGTATTAACAGCTCGCCACAAGTAGCTAGGTAGAGAATATGCATTAAGCATAGTCCTAGCCGCCTCTTGTAGGGCACGATTTCTCCTTTCCACCACCCCATTTTGTTGGGGTGTTCTAGGACAAGAGAACTCATGCTTGTACCCTTACTCTAAACAAAATTGTGAAAATTTTAGATTTTCAAATTCACCACCATGATCACTACGGATCCGGTTGATTTTGAGACTCTTTTCATTTTCAACCCTTTTACTAAATCCTATGATTATTTCTAAGGTATCATCCTTATGTTTCATAAAATAGACCCAAGTATACCTAGAAAAATCATCTACTATAACCAAACAATATTTATTACCATTTAAAGATGGAGTACTATGACAATCAAATAAGTCAAGATGCAATAATTCTAATGGTAAAGAAGTATTGGTTAGGGTTTTACCTTTGTGTGATGCCTTTGTTTGTTTTCCTTCTTGGCATGCATCACACAATTTGTTCTTGACATACTTGATCTTTGGTAGCCCTTTGACCAACTCCATCTTGGCTACTTTGGCTATGTTTTTCATGTTGATATGCCCTAATCTTCTATGCCATAGCCAACTTTCCTCTTCTTTTGCAACAAAACACTTAGTAGAAATGTTAGAAGCATATGAAAGATCAACATAATAGATGTTTGATTTCTTATACCCAACTAACATACAATCATTTAATTCCTTGTGTCTAATCATGCATTTAGAGGATTCAAAAGAGACATGATAGTTTGCATCACAAAGTTGACTAACACTTAATAAATTAAATTTCATGTTTTCAACTAGCAATACTTTGTGAACAACAATTTTAGGGGATACCTCAATTGTACCTCTACCTAATATCTTGAGTTTTCCACTATTCCCAAAGGACACCGCTCCCTTCTTCACATATTTAATTGTGGAGAACTTGCTCACATCCCCGGTCATATGTGTTGAGCAACCGCTATCCACAATCCACATACCTCGCTCTCCTACCTAAATCACATGAAAAATACAAGCTTTTGGTACCCAAACATTTGGACCGGTAACATTAAGTAAAAACTTCTTAGGTACCCAAGCTTTCTTAACCTTACCCTTAATGGTTGCTTTCCTATTAATTAGTGAAATATAAGCAACTTCTTTTTCTTTTGGCTTATATCCTAACCCGACCTTGTTATAAACCGCTCTTTGTCTACTAAGAATCATATCAAGACACTTTGAGCCATTTGAAAATTTTTCTAAACATGCTTTCAAGTCACTAACCTCATCCTTAAGTTTGTCATTTTCTTCCCTAAGCATGCAAGAGTCAATATGTGAAGGCTTTTCATTCCTAATGGCCTTTAGTTCTACCTTCATGCTCTTAACCTTAGATTTTGACTTATCTAGAGCTTCTTTAAGATAAGCAATTGATTTATATAGAAGCATAACCTTGGGAGAATTCATTACCTCATCGTCACTAGATGACGATTCATCACTTGAAGAATCTTCTTGACTTGATGTGTCGGAATCATCTTCTAATACCATGAGTGCCACATGGCGTGTGATGTGGCAAAGCTCATCATCGGATGAAGAGTCTTCAACACTTGGTGTGTCCCATGTGGTTTGAGCCACCATGACCTCCTTCTTCTTCTTTTCCTTCTTTTTCTTTTCCTTTTCCTCCTTCTTTAGCTCCGGGCAATTCGGTTTTATATGCCCCTTCTTATTGCAAGCATGGCAAATCACATTATTGCTAAAACTTGAACTACCATTAAATTTACCTTTTGAGGAATGAGACCCCTTCCTTGCTTCTCTATTCTTGAACTCTCTTGACTTTCTATAAAGCTTCTTGACGAAATTTGCCATTTCACTAGATGAGTCCCCATCGCTACTTGACTCATCCTCCGACTCGGATGATGATGAAGCTTCTTTTCTTTCCTTCTTCTTCTTTTCTTTCTTGTCCTTCTTTTCAACAAATAGAGCTAACCCCTTTTCCTTAGAGGACATGTTAGTTTGCTCATGTAATTCAAACTCACAAAATAATTCATCAATTTTAATTTGAGATAAATCCCTAGTTACCTTAATGGCATCAACCATTGAAGTCCATAAAGAATTTCTAGGAAATGCTTGTAAAATATATCTTACCAAATCCCGGTTGTCCACTCGCTCACCTATGATATGGAGTCCGTTTACAATTTCCTTGAACCTTCCATGCATTTGACTTACGGTTTCATGCATCTTCATTTGGAAGGCTTGAAGTTGTCCAATTAATAGGTCCTTCTTGGCCCTCTTTGACTCCTTGGAACCTTCATTTAGCTCAATGAGCTTTTCCCATAGCTCCTTGGCGGATTCAAAAGGCCCCACCTTGTTGAGTTGCTCCATTGTGACGCCACATTGGATGGTGAGGACGGCCTTTGCATTTGATTCAAATTTCTTGTTTATTTCTCTTGTCCAATCCTTGCTTGGAATAGGATGTCCATGTTCATCCACCGGTTCCTCGAAGCCATCTAAAACACTATGCCAAATTTCAATATTACTCATAAGGTAGTACTTCATCCTACCTTTCCAATACGCAAAGTGACTCCCATCGAAAAGCGGTGGCTTGGCGATGCTATATCCCTCTTGAAGAGCCATTGATGTCTTGGTTGATGGTGAGATCTTCCAAGCTATCCGGGCTCTGATACCACTTGTTAGGACCCTTGGAATGACTAGAGGGGGGCGTGATTAGCCTTTCTTGTTTCTACACGAAATGTTAACGGAAGCAATACAAATATAAGCACAAACAAAAACAAGAAACAAAACTAACACCCGATGTAACGTGGTTCGGAGATGACGCTCCTACTCCACGGCAATCCGTAAGGTGGATTAGCCCTAATCAACCTTCACTAGAACCTCCTTTGGATGAACCAAGGTGGAGAAACCTTTCTTACAATTCTCTCCTCTTCTTTACAATGATGGATGATCAAGAACAAGAGAAGAGGAGGATTTAAATCACTAAAAACACTTGGAAGGCTTGGTGAGCACGAGAGTATAGTTAGGAGCAAGAGCACTAGCTTCACCAAGCTCCCCATGGCCCCTTTTTATAGAAGAGGGTTTTTCCTTCGATCGATGCATGCCATCGATCGCGCGGCCAACGGCCAAACGTGATCTCCGTGGAGATTCGTAGCCGAAATTTCCAACGGCCAGGTGATCACGATCGATCCTCCATCGATCGATGGGGTGATCCCGAGTGATCAAGCAGCAGTGAGGCGCGTGCGGCGATATTTCCCTTGATCGGTCGGTGATGCCCTTAGCGGCGATCGATCTCGATCGATCGGCCCGATCAAGGCGGTGATCGATGGTCGTGGTTTCATCGACTCGACCGAACGCTGACGGGGCCGATCGGTGATACATCGTATCGATCGATACTCATCAAGTATGAGTAATTCATACTTGATTTTATACCCTAGACCTAGACTCAACCTTCTAGCTCCTCAATAAGCCTTGCGCCTTCAGGATCCCTCCGAGTCCACGACTTGTTCATCATTTGCGCTTTGCTTCCAAGAGCTTCCTTCGGTTTCGTCATGTCTTGGGTTGCCAAACGCTTGGACTTTACGCCGCCAAGACTACAAGCTTGGACTTATGCTGCCAAGACTTTACTTTGGACTTCCTTTGCCAAGGTTCACTTGGACTTTATGCTGCCAAGACTACAAGCTTGGTCTTATGCCGCCAAGTCCATCCCTTGGACTTCCTTTGCCAAGATCATACTTGGACTTCCTTTTACCAAGTCTTCATCCTTGGATTTCCCTGTCACTTAAACACATGTTTAATTAGATCACAAGATATTGCCTAACTTAGATGATTAGCCAAACATCAAAACATATAAATGCTTGGAGCATTGTTGCACCAACATGTTTGAGATTTTATCCGACAGCAGTCGACTGACATAAGTGTCAGTTCGACTGATCCAAGTCAACTGATGATCGACTGGTGTTTGAATGTATTTTATGGCCTGGCAGTCGACGGCCATGTATTGGTAGTCGACTGATGGAATTATCGCGGGCACAGAATGCTCTGTAGCCGACTAGGCAATTGACTACAAGGATATCAGTCGAACTAGTGAAGTCACCAGTCGACTGATGGGAGATCTGTTGGGTTTTTCCAGCGTGGATCGAGCCATTGTTGTTGGTGCAGTGAGGCACCGAAATCGAACCTGTGTTTTGATTATAGCAAAGACACAAAAGTTAAGTCTATTTTGTTTTCTCACGAGCTGAATCGAGTGTGCAGAAGATTGATATAGCTGGAGCTGAAGGCTAGCGACACCCGGAGGAAGCCGCGGTGGTCGGGCGATACTCGAGTTACTTCGGAGGGAGCCGAAGGAATCGAGTGGAAGGCCGGAAGCAAAAGCGACACGTAAGTATCGAGGTAAGCTCGTGTGTGCGAGAGTAAGTAAGGTCGAATCATCAATAAGGGGATGATCTTAATCGTATATCAGACCAAAGACATCAAATAGATGCTCTAGGTCGAGATCACATGGTCCACGACCAACGAAATTATGTTTTTATTGAGCTAACTTTGACTTGCGAAGCAAGCATCACCGACACGCCTTGGAGGACTCGATTGCCGCATCGGGCCGATCGGTCATCAATCGACCGATGTCGCATCCGATCGATGATGGCCATCACCGATCGATGGTCTATGATCAGATTCGAGGAGGCAAGGCTTATCACTCCACCTCAAAGCGGTTTGGTGTCCATTTGTGATTGGTTGAAGACCCACTCGAAAAGGGGCTCAAAGGCTATAAAAGGAGGGCCAAACCTAGGGTTTTAACACAATTCTAAGCTTCCAAAAAGTCTCCGCAAAGCTACCGACAACAACGTGCTTCTTCTTCTCCGACGTCTAGGTTTCATTTCCTTTATTTTTGTACGTCGGCTTTAATTTTAGTGTCGTTGCTCATTTACATTCTTCGAAGCTTTTTTTTTATCGTAACGAGGAGAGGGGGAGTGTCCCTCTACCTCAAGTTTTTTTGTATCGATTAATTCCTACCTCCAACGAGGAGGAGTTTGTTTAGTAATTTGCCCTCCGTGCGTGGTCAAGGACCACTAGGGCCTTGGAGTAGTAGCCTACGGCTACGAACCAAGTAAAACCTTTGTCTCTCTTGTTTTTACATTTACATTCCACTGCGATTAATTATCTCTTGAGTTTTTAACACGAACATCGAAAAAGAAAAATTTTCTATCGCTATTCACCCCCCCTCTAGCGCTCAAATCGATCCAACAATTGTCTCACAACGACATTGTTGGTAGTCGACTGGGGCTTTTGGCAGTCGACTGTTGGGCGCGAAATCAACTCAATGCAGGTTATAAATGGAGCTCGAGATGGAGGATTTTGCCAAGGTTATTGGGGAGATTTTGGAGGAGAATTGCTACTGCATTCCAGTCCTTCAAGAGCAATCCAAAGCAAATAACAAGCAAGTGTTTAAAGCCATTTGTTGTAAAGTATTCTTTTGTATTTCATTTGTAGTTTTGTATTTGCTTGTATTAGTTTGTAATTGCTTATACAAGGTTTCTTCACCTCCGACTTGTAGTCGAGAAGGAGCTTTGTTAGTGTCGTGCGCATAACTCGAGCTCGTTGAGCTCACCCCGTGGAGTAGGAATTCTAAGGTTCTGAACCACACATATCGTGTTGTATTTGTGCTTGTGTCTCTTGTATTCGTATTTCATTACTATTATTTCCGCTGCATATTAACGAATATTGTAGACAAGCACGTGATGAACGAACGATTTCCATCGTCTACGCAAATTCGGCTATTCACCCCCTCTAGTCGACCACCAATCCTCCAACATTATTTTTGTTGTATCCAATGTAAGAATAGGTTGTAAGAGGTTTCTCTACCTCCGAAAGTATCAAAGGAGGAAGTATAGTTATGGTACAACGCTAGAAGCTAAGTCATGGAGTATGAATCGGGAATTTTGAACCATGTAAAATCTAGGTGTCCTATGCTTGTGTTGTTTCATGTTTGTTTATGTTTTGTTTCTATTGCGCATTAATGACTTGTAGACAAGCATTCATTGTCTGAATTCAATTTGTGAGGAATGTCATACCGACTGATCATGGACTTCCATAGGAACTTAATGGCTGCCTCTTCAATGATAGTGGCTAGAGTTTCTGCCTCCACCCATTTAGAGAAATAATCCACCATGATGAATAGGAACTTCTTTTGATTTGGTCCCATTAGAAAGGGTCTAACTATGTCCATCCCCCACTGGTCAAATGGGCATGAGGGTGTCTAGGTCTTCAAATACTCAATTGGGCAATGAGGTACGCACTAATGTGTTTGATAACTTTTGTAGGCTATCATATACTGCATAGTATCCTACTGTAAGGTCGATCAATAATATCTGGCTAACAATACTTTCTGCATTAATGTTCGTTCCCCATTGTGTCCCCCATATATTCCTTCGTGGATCTCGCGCATCACATAGTTAGCTTCTTCTAGACCCAAACACTTCAACAGTGGTTGAGAAAAAGATCTTTTATACTGGGCATCACCTACTAATGTGAAACTCGTTGCCCTTCTGAGTAACATCTTGCTTTGCGATAAGTCATCGAGAATCCTTCCTTCCTTAAGGTACTGAATTATCTCCGACTGTCAGTGCACATAGGTTTGCAACACTTAATCGATTTGTACGATCAACTCCACCTAAACCAACGGGTCCTTGGCTTCCCAACTAGAAAAGGTACTCGTCATTCGAGCCAACTCAACTACCTTCCTATTCTCGGCATGAGGTATCTTCTTGAGTGTGACCTCCTAGAAATTCGATTTCAACTTCTGATATAACCACAAGTATCGACAAAGCCTTTCATTCTTAACTTCAAATGCTCCTTCTGTCAAAGTGAAGAAGGACCTTGGTTGACCCTATGTATTTAGTTGCATGTAATCTTGCCAACAAAGTCTCGTACTCTGCCTTATTATTTGAAGTTTTAAAGTTGAGTCAGACAACCATGGAGAGTCATTCTACTTGGGGTGAGTGTATCCATACTCCCACACCACTTCCTTGCTTTGTTGAAGAGTCATCCACAGAGATTTTCTAGACTTCATATTTCATATTCCTGATCATTTCGACTAAGAAATTAGCTAATGCTTGAGCCTTAATAGGTGTATGGGGGTGATATTGAATATCGTACTCGCTGAGCTACATGGTCCACTTGATTTGCTAGCTTCAGGATTGCTTAACACCTTGTTGAAGTTTCAGTATCGCCCTTTTCAGTGACCACGTAACTTAGAAAACACCCACTATTGACACCAAAAATTCACTTTTTAGGATTTAATTTTATCCCATGCCTTCTTAGAGTAGCAAAAGTATCTTCAATGTCAATAATCATTGCCTTGGCCATTGTTGACTTAATCAGAATATCGTTATGTATACTTTCATATTCCTTCCCTTTTACTCCTTGAACACCTGATCCATTAGCCTCTAATAGGTGGCACCTACATTCTTCAAACCGAATGGTTTGCCCCCATAGAGCCATCGAACGTGATAAATTTGTCTTTCTCCTGATCTTCCTAGGCTAGTGGCACTTGATGATATCCTTGAAAGGAATCCAACATGCAGATGAACTCATATCTGATGGTCGTATCGATTAACTTGTTAAGTATGACACTAAAATAATAATAAAATAACATTGATTAGTTATGAAATTACCTTATAGAATTTTTCAAAAATTTATCTGGATTTAAATGGAATTTTTATGATATTTTATGAGGAAAAATTTAATAGGCTTTATTAAATATTGAGAGGTAATTGGGTTAATTAACCTAAGTATATTAATAAGTATCCCAAGTTTAAATAATCAAAACCTAGGTTTCTTTACTCATCCTCTCCCGATCCCTCTTCTTTCCCCGATTCCCTCTTTTCCTTTCTTCGTCGATCTCAATCCTGTGCCCATCTTCTCAAGTCGCCGACTTCTCCTCACCGCCAGCCAATTGTGCATTCGTGTGTCTCCATTTGTCGATCACCTGCTCTGTGCATTATCCACAAAGCTAGGGAGGAGCTCGGCCTCGGCCACAAGCAGCGTCGTCGTTCGGAGGGCTCTGTCGTGAGCATCTTTGTTCCTTGCTTAGCTCTTCCCCAATAGTGACAGAGTGGTATTGTCACCGGTTTTCCTCTCGCGAGTTGCATCGACCATTGTCATCTCATCTCCGTGGTCACATCCTCCGGATCAGTGACCCCTGCGACCATCTCCGAGTTCATTGTAACTGATCGACTTTTAGTGGCCATTCACGGTAGATCATTTCTTGGTTCACCATAGGTGACGGATCCGTCAGCATCTCTATTATGTTTGCTGCCATGTCGATCACCATGAGCTCGATTCCGTCGTCAACTGCACTGGTGGCCACTGAACATATTCTTCAACATAGATTTGTTGCTGCCCATTTTAGCTCCTCTTCCATATTCAGGTGAATTCTTCATCCATTCTTCTGTTCTATGGATTGTGGATTGGAGGGGTTTTAAATCGGATATGGAGATTGGTGATAGCTGTGAAATTTTGTGATTTCTAGGCAAAGAGATTGATTAAAGTAAGAGTTGTTGCCAAATCAATCTGATCTCTACGGATTTGATACCCCAACTATGGATCTAGAAGTTGTGCAGCTGAAGCTAGGCAAGGTGGGTTGGATTTGAATAATTTATGAATGTTTGGTTGGGTTAGTTGGATAATTTGATAATTAAAGGATTAATCTAGTATTAATCGGTTTAATGGATTATTGAGGTTAATTGAGTTAGGTATTTACTCTATTACCAAATGACTGTAGAACTTAGTTATATTTGTAATCTATGTATGTAGGATTCTGATTCAGAGTCATTTCTTAGATGCAAAGGTAGACCTATGGTCGTTAAGACAATAAGCACGATCTACATATCATATGGATGATTCTCTTTGACTCTTGTAGATCGTTGATCTTAGTACATGAACTATGTTATTGTTAAATGGATTTATCTTAACTCCACTCTTTTTTATTCTTGTGCTTCATACTTAGTCGCTTGAACTTTGAGATGCTCCATTCGATGTCTATATAGTCTCTTTTACTATCCTTGTTATTTGGTATCACTTATACTTACTATGTTTATTATGTGTGACTTACAGTTCAAAATTTTAGTTATGATTGTATTACGGATTGTGTAATGATGACAATATCTGTATAGATGACTATTATGCATTGGTTATAATTCATATTTGCTGATTATGAGCATATACTGAGATATGGTAGGTGATGGTACTTGTGTGTATGACTATACTGAAGGGAAATTATTTTGCTTCGCTTCGGTCGCTTGTTCATGGCGATCCTATCTCACGTCCCCGGATTAAAATTTTATTAATTAAAATTAATCTGGATGGAGATAGATTACCCAAGCAACCGATTTATCATCGTGCTATTCTATTTGAGCGGTCGCTTGAACAAACTTGTTGTTCAAGCAACCTAACCCTTTTCCTCGATTAGCCGCGGAATAGATGATGTACGGATCGCCGATTTTTGTGTTTATGATCAGGGTCCATGTCAATCAACAACATACAAAATATAAAAGAACAAGAATCAAAATTAAACAAGATTATACCTCTTGTTTTACCTCTTGATCTTCTATTGTATTCCTATCCTCTTCTTGGATGTCGTGTGGGCGATGATCTTCCAAGAATTGAAGCCTCCTAGACCACGTATCTTCCCTTTCTTGCTCACTCCGAACAAGGGAAGAAAACCCTCCCTTCTTCTCCTTGCTTGTACTGACCACCAAACTCCAAGTGTGGTGTCCGTCGACCCTAAGGAGAGGAGAGGAGGCACCGACCAAAGAAAGGAAGAAAGGGCAAAACCCTAACTCCTCTTGCCGCCAGCCCTAGGACAAGGAGAGGGAGGCGCCGACCAAAGAAAGGAAGAAAAGGAAAAACCCTAACTCCTCTTGCCACCGGGTCTAGGAGAGGGAAGGAGGTGCCGACCAAGAGGAAGAGAAGGAAACCCTAACTCTCTTGCTGCCGACCCTAGAAGCAAAACCCTAGCACTTCTCTTTTTTTCCGCCCAAGCCTCTCCACAACCTTTTATAGATCTAGGCTTCAAAAGGTATTTATGATAGTGTACAATAGGGACCATGAGGAGGAGTTGGATCTTGGCCACCCAATGGATCCAAACCACATATAATCCGATCCATTAATGATGATCCATTCCACTAGAGGATCATCATTGATCTACCTCACCAACCCCCATAATTAAATATGAGCTCCACATATTATTTGTACAAAATATCTCCCCATGTTTAAGATATCGAATGTCCATTAATTAATTAAATTATTGATAATTTAATTAATCAATATCTAACTCCATGAGTAGTACCACTCATCCTTATCATCATGTTGGACCAAGTCCACCTACAGGATTTACATGATGAACTTTATGAGTTCCTCAAGAGGACATCATCATCCTAGTATATAGGACATAGTTTCCTCCTATAATCAATGAAACATCATGTAAATAATATTATTTCTCAACTTACCAGGCCTATCGATTTAACACATAAATCTCGCCCATTGGTAAATCAAAGAAATAAATACTAAGTACATGTGCCCATTATTATATCGGAATTAAGAGCATGTATACCATAATATCTGAGATCTGATTCAATTATATAGTCAGTATAAATTGAATCACCTCTAAATCGGTCCTGCTCAATACACACAAAATGTACTAGTGTAATTCTATTGTCAAGATAAACCAATAGCAAATTACACTACAACCATGCCAATGGTTTGTCCAAAACCATCTTGGTTGTGAATCTCTACTTATACTCTACAAGGAACTGATAACATGATCTTCTGTGCGACACCACACACTATGTTATCTACAATGTAAAGTATCAGACTATATGCATAAATATAACATGCAAACAATGATCATGTGATTCTTATTTCAAAATAAAGATGTTCATACAAAAGCTAGACTTTTAGTATACATCCTAAAAATCTCCCACTTATACTAAAAGACTATGTTGTCATCAAACTGTTATACATCTGATTCCCATTCCCTTCGCATGCCTATCAAAAGCTCTTACTGGAATGACCTTAGTGAAAGGATCTGCTAGGTTATCCTCTGATGCAATCTTGGCGACAGCAACTTCTCCTCGCTTTACGATCTCTCGTATCAGGTGGTGCTTGCGCTCTATGTGTTTACTTGCCTTATGGGCTCGTGGTTCCTTCAAGTTTGCAATTGCACCACTATTATCACAATAAATTGTGATAGTTCTGGGCAAACCAGAAATCACATCCAAGTCCATCAAGAAGTTCCTGAGCCATACAGCTTCTTTGGCTGCCTCAGAGGCTGCCACATACTCGGCTTCCAAGGTGGAGTCCGCCACGTATTTCTGCTTGACACTCCTCCATACAATGGTTCCACCTCCCAAAGTAAACACATAACCCGAGGTAGACTTACTGTTATCCCTATCTGATTGGAAGTCAGAATCTGTGTAACTCACAAGGAGTAATTGATCTGCCTGGTATACCATCATATAATCCCTAGTCCTTCTTAAGTACTTCAATATATGCTTTACCACAGTCCAATGCCCATGTGTTGGACTACTTTGATATTTTCTAACCATGCACACGATAAAGTAGATATCCGACCTCGTACATAACATAGCATACATGAGGCTTTCTACCGCCAAAGCATAAGGAACCACCTGCATCTCCTCTATCTCCTTTGACATTCTAGGACACATCTCTTTAGATAAAGGTACTTCATGCCGAGAAGGTAAAAAACCTTTCTTGGAGTTCTGCATACTAAAACGAGCTAAAATAATGTCTATGTATGAAGCTTGAGATAAGCACAACATCATTTTCTTGTGATCCCTTATAACCTTGATCCCAAGGATGTGTCCCACTTTTCCCAAGTCTTTCATATCAAATTTTTTGGACAACCATACCCTTACGTCTGATAACACTTTGACATTGTTGCCAATGAGCAAAATGTTATCTACGTATAGTACAAGAAATACCACTACGTTTTCGTCACATCTCTTGTATACACAAGACTCATCCGGACTTTAAATAAATCCAAATGACTGGATTACCTCATCAAAGCGAATGTTCCAAGATCTTGAAGCTTGCTTTAATCCATAAATGGACCGATTAAGCTTGCACACAAGATGCTCTTTGCCCTTGCAATGAATCCCTCTGGTTGCTCCATATAGATGTTTTCTTCAAGGCTTCCATTAAGGAAAGCTGTCTTGACATCAATCTATCAAACCTCATAATCCATATGAGTGGCAATAAACAAGAGAATCCCGATAGACTTAAGCATGACTACCGACAAAAAAGTCTCCTCATAATCGATACTCTCTTTCTGAGTATACCCTTTCACAACAAGCCTTGCTTTGAAGGTCTCTACCTTCCCGTCTGATCCTCTCTTTCTTTTGTAGATCCACTTACATCCAATGGATTTTACACCATTGGGTGGTTCTACTAGCTCCTAGACATGATTTGAATCCATAGATTCTATCTCATAATTTATCGCCCTTTGCTAAGATACCACATCTTTATCTTGGAGTGCCTTGTCATATGTCTAGGGATCCGGTTCATATTCGCCAGGGACCAAATCAGAAGATTCTCTCAAGAACATAAATCTATCAGGTTGTCTAACAATCCTCCCACTACAACGAGGTATCACCTGTGTATCCTCTGTGACACGCGGTGCAACCACTTGTGGTATGTCCTCTTGTACCGTTGGTACTGAAGTAAGAACTTCCCCTCTTAATTCCTCTAGAACAATCTTGCTCATGGGCTTGTGGTTCATCACATAGTCTTCCTCTAAAAATCGGGCATTCATGCTAACGATCACCCTCTGATCTCTAGGACTATAGAACAAACCACCTTTCGTTCCTTTAGGATAGCCTACGAACAGGTGCACTTCTGTATGAGATTCCAACTTACCAGCATCTCCCTTCAGCACATGTGTTAGACTATCCCAAATCCGAATATGTCTTAGACTAGGCTTTCGCCTGGTCCACAATTCTGTGGGAGTAGAAGGTACTGATTTAGATGGTACCAAGTTCAGAATATACACTGTCGTTTCCAGAGCATACCCCAAGAACAAATCTAGTAACTCAGAATAACTCATCATCGATCTAACTATCTCCATAAGAGTCCTATTCCTTCGTGCCGCCACACCATTCTGCTGGGGTGTATCAGGTGTAGATAGTTGGGATTGAATCCCAACCTCTGATAAGTAACTCTTAAACTCTCCTAAGAGGTACTAACCACCACGATCAGATCGTAGTGTCTTGATATTTTTACCTTGACGTTTCTCCACATCAGCCTTGAATTCTTTGAACCTGTCAAAACATTCAGACTTGCGGCGCATCAAGTAAATGTATCCATATCTTGAATAATCTTCTATAAAAGAGACAAAATATTCAAAACCACCTCTAGCCTGGATAGACATAGAACCATACAAATCAGAATGAACTAATTCCAACACATCTTTGGCTCTATACCCCTTGGCCTTAAAAGACCTCTTGGTCATTTTACCTTCCAAGCAAGATTCGCAGGTTGGGAAATCTTCCACCACTAATGAACTCAAAGGCCCATCGGCTATCAACCTCTGAATTATACTTAGGTTAATATGACCTAATCTTAGATGCCAAAGATATGTTTGGTTCATTTTCGAAGGTTCTTTTCTCTTATTAGATTTAGAAGATGAGTTATTTATTTCTATTTGCATAGTGGGAGTTTTTGGTTCAAGAGTGTATAAATTTCCTACCAACGCACCAGAATAGAAATCTCCCTATCCCTTTTTATAACAACTCTATCATTAAAAGAAATAGAATACCCATATATAAATAATTTAGAAACTGAAATCAAATTCTTTTTAAATGTAGGTACATAAAGACAATTTCTATCAAAAGATAAATAAATGTCTCCCACTGCAATAGCCGCCACCTTCGTAGCATTGCCCATGTAGACGATAATCTCTCCCTCAGCTAGTCGTCTGATTTTCTGAAACCCCTGCAAAGAATTGCAGACATGATCAATGGCTCCTGTATCTACACACCAGGTACTGGTAGATAACACCGCTAAACATGTTTCAATGACTAAACTAAAAGATATACCTTTGTTCTATTTCCAGTTACTTTCAATGTCCAATATGCTTGCAAGTGAAGCACTTGCCTTTCGACTTCTTCACTCCTGCCTGAGATCCTGCCGCCATCTTTGCTACGCCTTATTTCTTCTTCTTCTTGCCTTTCGGCTTAGAAGTAGAAACCTTTTGAGCAACCATGACATGAGCACTCTGACGAAAAAGTCCCTCTACTGCCTGGATTCTGTTAGAAGCTCCACCAACGAATACAACCTCTTATTCATGTTGTAGTTCAGGTGAAACTGCTCAAAACTTCTAGGTAGAGATTGGAGAATGATATCGACCTAGGTTTCCCCATCGATCTCTGCTCCAAGAACTTCCAGCTCATTCAAATGAGTCATCATCTTAAGAACATGATCCCTCACGGGTGTTCCCTCAATCATGGTGGTCGTCATCAAGTTTCTCATAGCTTCCTGCCTAGCAGCCCGATTCTGGTGTCTGAAAAGTTCCTTGAGATTGAGCATCATGTCATAGGCAGTAGTCATGGTCTGATGCTGATGTTGCAATACATTTGACATAGAAGCCAAAATGTAACACCGTGCCATCTCATCTGCCTTGATCCACTTCCTATAACTATCTTCTCATTTTCACTAGAATCATCCGTAGGCTTAGGAGGACATTATTCGAAGAGTACATATTTGTACTCCTCAACAGTCAAGATTATGTCCAAATTCTGTTTCCAATTAACATAATTAGGGCCTGTAAGTTTGTTTTCTTTTAGAATCACAGTAAGTGAGTTGAAAGCCATTTTGAAAAACCTAAAAATCACAGTGATCAAAATATTAGATTTCAAAAATTTATTGATTTCTCAAACAATAAAATTTTAAAATCAATTAACACCTCAAAACACCGAGAATATCGTATGTCACGATAGTGTGGACGTATACGAATTCTACATCTATAAGAGGAGGTTTTACCCATTAATTTTATTATCCTGTTAACTTTACTTTTTGACAAACAAAATTAATAGTTGGTTCCTCTTTGGCCCTACAAATAAAAGCAGTGACTCCGATGGGGAGGATAATTTTATTTGCATCTAAGTGTTTATCATTACCCAATACTAAGGCAATTACCTCGGATTATGTGCCTTCCGATGGGGAAGTACACACGCTCCTAAATAATTTTTTATAACCATATTTGACCTAGTGATCTACAAAACAAACTCATCCAATATGGAGGAAGGCACTCAGAGCCAACGCGCAAGTTTGTTCGCATCACATGTCAAATTATAATGGAGGCCTCATGAATTAAAAAATATCTCTCTCCCACTTAATAATTTAAAATTGAGGAATTTTCAAACACACACAACATGCATATCAAACAATAAGCAATAAATATGAAAAAAAATTTCAACTATTATGGCTTTTGTTTTCCAATATGCTTTCCATCGTGTCGCTACCTTGTCTGCTCCTCCCTTTTGTAGGATATTTGACGCCGCTAGAGGGGGTGAATAGCGATTGACGGTTCGTAGATGGAATTCGATCGCGTGTTCGTCTCTACAATTTCGTTGGTGCACAGCGGAAATAGATATAATACAATAACGAAATACACAAACACAACAAGAACACGAGTATGTAACGTGGTTCGGAACCGCACGGTTCCTACTCCACGGATCGAGCTCTACGAGCTCTAGTGATGCACACACAACCACTAACAAACACTCCTTCTCGGAACAATCCGGAGGCGGAGAAACCTCGTACAATAATGATTACAACAATAATCAAATAGATACAAGCAAATACAATAATGAAATACAAATGCAAGTAAAGGAAAACACTTTACAAAAGCTTTTGATTGCTTGATCTTTGATTGCCTTGAACTAGCTTTGAAGGACTGAAAAGCACCAACTTTCCCCTTCAATTTCGTCCAAGAAAATCGCTATCTTTTTCTCCATCACGAGCTCCTTTTATGACTACTCGGGACTATCACGATCCGATCATCGCTGCCGTGGAGACAACGGTGTAATCCACGCCGAAAAATCCAACGGCTAGGACATCCCGATCGATCATGAGCATCGGGCCAATCGATGAGCTATCACTCGACCGCTGCCGCGCGGCCGAAAGTGAGACTCCATTATGTGGCTGAAAATCCGAGCACCACGATCGATCACACGATCGATCGCTCAACCATCACCGACTACCCACCTCGGGCAACCAATCGCTAGACCACTTCCCAGCAACCCTAGTTGACTTTGGCCCGGGCCGATCGCTACATGACACTACCAATCCGCACACCTCAAACATGAGGTTTTAGCCCAAGTATGGTGCCCCCATACTTGATATACCACCCTTAGCCTAGACCTAAGCCTTCTAGCCACCTCCATCAGCCTCACGCCTCTCGGATCCCTCCAAGTCATCCATGACTTGTTCATCCATCGCATTAGCCTTCAGGTGCTTCCATCGGCTATGTCATGCTAACGGTGTCTACACCGCCAAGGCACATTAGACTTACGCCGCCAAGACTCCGCTTGGACTTTACGCCGCCAACCATTGGACTTATGCTGCCAAGACTCCCGCTTGGACTTTACGTAGCCAATATCAAACCCCTTGGACTTCTCATGCCAAGTACTCAAGACTTGGACTTTACCAAATGCCAAGTGTTCCACTTGGACTTTCCATGCCAAGTACCCATGACTTGGACTTTACCTTGACAATTACATTGTCATATATTTTTGTCGAACATCAAAACATCATTCGAGTCAAACTCGAGTCCTGGTCAATCGTGACCTGGGCCGATTGCACCAACAATCTCCCCCTTTTTGATGTTTGACAAAAACCAAACAAATCATCGAGTTAGAACACTAACTCAAATCCCTTACCAATTATCCCAAATTGGTAATCTTAAACATTTTCCAAATGTTCTCCCCCAAACATTCTCCCCCTTTTTGACTAACATCAAAAAGGTTATCTCTCCAAGGAGGTCAAAGTCTCATGTCCCAATGAGATCTTACAATCTCCCCCTTGGTCCAAAAATACCTAGGATGCCTACCATCTTTCTAGTGATAAGTCCCATATCACTCAAGAGAGGCAATCCTATTCACTCTCCCAATTTCCAAATTGGGTATAAAAAAAACCATCAATTTTCCCAAATTGATGATACTCTTCCAATAACTTCTCCTCTTCAAGGAGAAAAACACATCCATCATCCCAAGATGGATACCTCCCCGAAAGGTTTGCTCCCCCTTGACCATTGCACCAACAATGTCCTTGAGAAGTCCCTAAGCCAATAGGAACTCTAAGCCATCAAAATTAAGGTTAGAAATTCAACATTGAACTTTCCAACACCTTAAAATTGATACAAACCCTAAACACCTCTCCTAATCCATATCTAATGGATTTTCACTCTTTATCATGCTTCCCAAAGCATATCCTAGGGTTAGAAGTGGTTAGGGACCTTAACCGCAGCTGAAATCAGGTTAAACAATCTTGGTTACCCCGAAATCAGGCTATCAGTCGAGTGATTCAGAAATCAATCGATCGACACGCCATCATCGATCGCCACCAGGCTGATCGATAATCAAAATATGATTTTCAGTTATCAGAAACGAGTTTTAGAAAATCATAAGTAATTCTACATATTTTAAAAAATCACGAAATTTGATACGTATATTACTTATAGTCAATACAATGGGGGAAAAATATTTGAAAAATATTTTACCCATAAAATAGTGAGTTTGATACAAAACTCAAAACCATTGAAATTTTCAATGTTTTGGCCCTATCTTGTATCAACTCCATCAATGGTGATTGCTATCAAAAGATAGGCTTCACCAA
The DNA here is from genome assembly GCA_025175895.1 of Wurfbainia villosa. NCBI lineage: Eukaryota > Viridiplantae > Streptophyta > Magnoliopsida > Zingiberales > Zingiberaceae > Wurfbainia > Wurfbainia villosa. Next base: position 7,270,620 of record CM045995.1, on the reverse strand, counting down.
GGTTTTCTAAAATGATTTTAAAATATTTTCAAAACCTTATTTTGGATCATATTCCTTGGGCTCTATGTACATGACTTGTACACAAGCTTTCCCAATGATCCATATGTTGAGTTAAGATGAGTTTGGGTTCAACTAGATGCAAAAACTATGCACCTTGAACTTAACTCATATCCTAGCATCTCTAATGTATCTAGGGTGTATAAATACACATACATGTTAATTGGATGTGAGATGTGAGTTTTGGTTCATTTAATCTAGGGTTTCATGCATTTCCTAGGCAACCCTACTTGATTCCCTTATAAGTGGGACTTCAAGTCATGCCATTGTCCTTAGTTTAATTTTAATCAATTAAATGCATGAAATGATCATGGCATAAAGATAGCAATAATTAAGCATGGCCAATGATCATGATGTCATGGCATATGAGAAAATCTAAAAACACATGACATTTAAAACCTTAATCCTAAAACATGAACATGACATATAGAATGATTAAAAATAAGCATGATGTCATGGCATGTTATATGACAAACAAAGCATAGCATATAACATATATAGGTATAGTAATACCTAAATTTTAATATTAATTGTCATTTCATATAATTAATTATATTGTGCCATATTTCTATTTTTCTCCCAAGTGTGCCAAAAACCCAAAATGACACACTAACCTCTCAACCTAAATTGTGACAATTTTGATCATTTTATCAAACTTCTCAATTAATATTGGCACATCCTAAAAGCCTTTAGGATTCAAATCAAACCACATTCCCAAGGTAACCATAACCTTGAAAATGACCTAAAATGCCACCTTTATGATGGTTGGGTTAACTACCCATCCAATCAAGGTTGGCACATCCTAAACCCACCTAGCGTGAATCAATCACGCTCTTAGGAACCCAAAACCGATTTGAGCTCCTAGGGTTAATTAGGTATTCCTTAGGAATAACCTCCCTAGATACCTTCCTAATGACCCTCCTAGGCTTAGAAGCCTTGGTCATTTGGGTCTTGCCATGGTTAACTCTATGGGTGACTCCCCTTGTAACCTTCTTAGTGGCTACCCTAGGTTTCCTAGAAACCCTAGCCACTAGGCACAAACCTTGGTTACTCTTAGGGATAACTTCCCTAGTAACCTTGGTCTTCCTAGACCTAGATTGTGTTCCATAATCGAATGGAACACTATGGTAAGCCACCTTAGGCTTAGGTTTGTGACCCAAACCTTGCTTGCCCTTGGTTGACTTTTGGCTCTTAGGTCCTAGGTGTTGACTTTGATATTTGGACCTATACTTTTGATCATTTGACCCTTTAAATTGAGTTTGTATATTCCTAAGGGTCTTTTCTAGTTTCTCAAGCCTTGACCTCAAGGCTTGGTTCTCCAATTCTAATTTCCCAATTTTTGAGTTTTGATTTAAACCATAAGCATTGTCCTTTCTAGGCATATGCCTAGTCCATTTAGGGTTAAAACCTAAGTGTTCTTGTATTTTCCTAATAGATTCCTTAGGTAAAGTTTTTCTAGGGACATTAGTCCCAAATTTCTCCTTATTTCCTAAGTGGACCCTTTTAGCACCTAAATAAATATGTCTATTACTTCTAGCATGCTTTTCATGTACAATAGCAAGAGAATTAAATCTTCTAGCATGCTTTTGCCTATTAACTAAGGAAGGTGCATTATTGAAATATACCTTAGGGTTTGCCTTGGATGCTCCCCCTACATGTGCAGCTCCCTCTTTGGTCTTTTTGCTCCTCCTAGGACATTGATTCCTATAATGTCCTTTTGAATTGCACTTGAAGCATATGATGTGCTCCTTGCCTTTAGATGTTGGGGAACCGGCATCCTTGACTTTTGGTGACGGTGGAGCTTTCCTAACCTTCTTTGGGCATTTGCTCTTGTAATGCCCAAATTCCCTACACTCAAAACACATGATATGATTTTTATTAGAAATTGATGTGTTTGAGTTACCTAGGGCCGTGGCGGAAGCTCGAGCTTGCTCTTCCTCTTGACCAGAAGTAGAGGCTTCTTCTTGACTTGACTCTTGCTCCGAAGTGGATGGTCTAACTTCCTCCCCCTCAATCCTAGAGGTGGAGGTCTCCTCCAATTCTTTCACTTCCTTTTCCACTGATTCAGAAGTTGATTTCCTATCAACCTCCGAATCCCCACTTTCTTGTGAGGATGATGAAGCTTCCTCTTCGGTCTCCTCCTCTTCCAAGTCTTCTTGGACCGATTCGGGATTGTCGTAGAACTTGACCAACTTGTTCCACAACTCCTTGACATCCTTATAGCTTCCTAATCTAGACAAAATGTCGTTAGGTATCAAATTAATCAACATTTTTGTTACCTTAACGGTTGTCTTGAATTTTTGACATTGGTCCTCGGTCCATCGCTTCATTTTGAGGATTTCGTCGTTCTCTCCTCTCGGAGCATCAAAACCTATAATCACGACAAACCAATTTTCTATGTTCTGTTAGTAATATATGAGAGATGTCCTAAGGCAATCGCCTTATGTATGAACCATTTATATGATAAATGAAGATTCACTATTTGAGTATACATGTTTTATGTATTTGATTGGATCTTACACTCATTTACTGAATGTCCACGATACGATTCACAGCATGAGAGAATTTGTGATTGGATCACAACTAGTGAGTATCTCTACATGTGTAATTGTGATGTATCGGAATTATCCCTAGTCGATGAATTGATGGATTTGGACACCATCAATTCTGTCGAGACTAGCACGAGGTATACTCCTTGGTGTATCCAAGCAGCTGATTCTCACTGGCTGGAGACATTGTGATGTCCGGAGTTAATCGTGGATGCTAGTTATGGTAACTAGTTCATTGGAGTGACCAGTCGTAAGACTTCATATGGTTCTCTGCATATATAGATATGTCAATGAAGTTCTTACTGTGGCTTAAGTGCGATGTTCCTTTGACTTGCGGTATTCAAGTCATCTTGATCATGGAGACTTATGCTTTGACATCTTAAGCAAACATCTCTAAGGAGATGTGGACCCGGGATGATTGGGTATAAGTCAAGTGATCGAAGGTGTTTGAATAGCCTATAAAGGATTCACCACTCCTTGCGAGGAGATGTATACCCATGGCCTCTCGGATTGTTACTAAAGTCTTTGGCCAAAGCATTACATGTTTAGAGTAAAGTACTCTTCGATACATGTGGAGTAACTAGAATCCGTAGGACGAGGAAATGATACTTGAGCTAGGTGTGACGTAGTCAGCCTAGTGGGGACTGACACAATAGACCATGTCCTGAACCAAGTGGGTATAAGATGAGTGAAGGGAATGAGGCACGATTCATTCGAGCTACTGAAGGGTTTCAGAAATAGTTCTGGATCAACCGTTGATCTTTTCGGTTAATTGGGGATCATGATGTACTACTAGGTGCCACTCATGATCATTCTATAATTAATGGTTAATTATAGACGGCCAACATAAACCGAGAACCTATTTGGTCACACGCACAACGAGTGTAATCCAAAGGATTTAAAACGAGCTTGAGAATGGGATTCTCAGACCGAGAGAAACTATGTTTGGTTGGACCAAACATATAGCGAGCATGAAATTGTTTCAGTCGCAATGGAAGCGTGGATGGACAGTGTCTTATGAAGACATAATGGATGGACCAAAATGGTTTGGTTCTAATCCAATGGATGAGAATAAACCAAATTGTTTGGTTTATATTAAACGAATGAACCAAAGGTTGGTTCGGTTCGTTTTAACTTAAAATAAACCATCATGGTTTGGTTTATTTTAACTTATCTTAATGGAGCGGGTTAACGGGCTTTATGGATATGATCCATTAACCATTAAGAGAATTAGTTCTCTATAAAATAGGGCTTAAACCCTAACCCTAACAACTAATCCAAACCCTAGCCCCCCCTTGAGTTGCCGCCCACTCCTTGGAGGAGTTAATCGGCGCCAACCCTAAAGCTGCCGCCGCCCAGCTTTGTGCCGCCGTCCAAGACCCTTGCCGGCGTCCAAGCTCCAGCTGGTGAACCTCCGGCGACCCTCCGGTGATCTCCTATAGGTTCGGCATCAAGGTGAGCCTTTTCTCTCCTTGTTTTGGCCGGCGCCTACTCCTCCACCAAGCTGTCCAGTTTTCTGGACAGCTTCTTCTCCTCTTGTCGGAGCGTCGTTTGGACGACGGTTAGTGCTCCGACAGTGGCTAACTTACCAGGGATTTGATCTCCGGTAATCCTCTGAGGTGGAGGACGAAGGATTCGTCAAACGGTTGACGAATACCTCTCCGGAGAAGCGAGTTTTGAGAACTCGTTTTGGATCCGAATTTGGATTCGGATCGTGATCATCTCTCGATCACGTCGTCTTCAACACGAGGCTAGTAACCCGTACGAAGACGAAGCTCGTGACTTAGCGAAGTCATCCCGAGGAGCTCGGCGTGGATACGGATAGAGACGATTCTTACGAGGATCGTTCCGGTTGATGCCGTTCCCGCTACACGTCATACGGAAGGTATAACGTAGTTTAATTTCCTTTTATTGCAAATTTTAATTTACGGTTATGTCTACACTTGTTGTAATAGCATGCGTGTGTTGTGTGTGTTGTAATAAATATAGATTTATTATTTTTAATTGCTTCCGCTGTGCTCATGTTTACGAAACATGATCGAACACACACACGCCGGAAACCCAACAAAGGGTATCAGAGCCTGTGTTGTGTTTGACATAATCGTAAAAATGGTTTTGCGATAGTCATAATGTATTTCTGAAGTTTTCTAAATTTTGGAAATTTAGAAGTATTTATGGAAATTTTTCAATTTTGGAAAGTCTAGAAGTATTTATGGAAATCTTCCACTTTTGGAAAGTTGAAGTATTTATGGAAATTTATATTTTCCATAAATAAAATATTTGATTAGATTCTGGAAATTTGTTTCCTAATTTAATCATGATTTGATTTGGGAAATCAAATCTTAAAATATTTTATTTCCATAAGTAGTTTTAATGATTTAGGAAATTGGTTTCTAAATAGATTTTCCTTAATCAAATAATTCCATGAATAAAATATGTGATTAGATTTGGAAATTTGTTTCCTAATTTAATTATGATTTGATTTGGAGAATCAAATCTTAAACATATTTTATTTCCATAAATAGTTATGACATATAAGGAAATATATACATGACATAATTGTATGCCATGTAATTGCATTAGATGCATAACATTATGCCATGTGTCGTGACATGTAGATGTATGCCATGTATGCCATGCCATGTAGATAATAGTTATTTGCATGCAAAGAGGATGAGACATAAAACCCTAACTCAATATTAAAGCCTACACCTTCCATTAATATGGTTAGAACCGAGTTCTTTCTTGTTTGGGTTGTTGGACTCACTCAAGCCCCTCGAACTCGAACATGTTCAAATCATTGGAATAGTTTAACTCTAATATGGTAAGAGTCAGAGGTCAATCGTTAGTTTGGGTTGTTGGACTCACTCCAAGCCTGGCTAATTGGTTGAATGCGCTCTAACCATATTAAAACTATTTCGCGATTAATGGGTCGGCTTTAACTTGGAGCATCGATTTGTTGGACTCACTCCAAGGTCGATGTGAAGAGAGGTGAAGTTGGGTGCTATGCATATGATGCATACTTGTTAATGTGTTAACAACCCAATGTATGTGTAAACATTCAATTAGTTGATAGCACATAGTGATAGTTACATATACATGATATGTAATCGGTATACTTGATACCCACCATCATAGCTAAGAATGGCTTGTTGGACTCACTCCAAGGTTGTTCTTATCTATGATGGATATCAGCCCATTCGAAGATGGACCTACGATCTCCCGAAGTGATTTTAAGGGTTTTTGAAATTCGAAAAATGAATGGGATTTATAAATGTATATTGATGCATTTTAAAATCATCTTTCTCATACATGCTCGTTTTGTATTTCTAAGTTAATATATTGATCATGATGTGTTTGAATTTGCGTTCCATTTTGGATTCAAATAAATTAGGTAGAGCTTCATGGACTAGCTTAGAAGCTTGAGAATTGTTCTCAAGGTTGAAAAGCTTGCAAATGTCCTCGGCGCCTCTTCCACGTCGTAGTGATGATGCAACTCTGGACCAATTGTTGGCCTATCAAACATGTGAGTGATTACGAACAAATGAGTTGCATCATGCTAGCCACGATGGAACCCAAGCTACAGCGGCATGAGCATATGGATGCTCATATCGTAGTCCTTCATCTTTGTGAGTTGGTTGATGAGCAAGTGAGATTCAAAGGTTCAAGTCTCAAAGCTCCTCTTCACCTCCGAGATGCTAGGAGGTTCATCTGCGTGTGTCTTGCTCAAGATCTTTGAAGTGGAGTCTTACGAGAAGCATGGCGAGGGACGATTTGTTAGTTGATTCCTCGAAGAAAGGTTCTAAGAGGAAGTCAAAGGCAATGAAGGGAAAGAAGAGAAAGGCTAAGAAGGTAGAACTAGCACAAAGGAAACTTGCCATCATTATGGCAAGGAGAGCCATTTTGAAGAAAGTACAAGATTTATCTTGAGTCCGTGAAGAAGGATAAGGCATCGGATGCACCATCTTCTTCAGAAATCTTCTTTATTGATTGTCATTCTATTTCCTTAGACACTTGGGTATTGGATACTGGGTGTGGCTCACATATATGTAATGACATACATGGGCTAAGGAATAGAAGAAGACTCGTCAAGGGAGAGTCAAATTTACGTGTTGGGAATGAAGCAAAGGTTGCTGCACTCGCCATCGGAACGTATTTGTTGAAACTCCCTACAGGACTTGTCTTAGAACTGGACAATTGCTTTTATATTCCTTTGTTGATAAAGAACATCATTTCTATTTCTTGTTTAAATAGAAATGGTTTCCATTTGACGTTTAGTAACAATAATTGTTACATAACTTTGAATGGGGTTCTTTATGGGACTGGAACTTTAAGCAATGGTGTTTATACGTTGGACGTATCCAGTGACATTTGCAATATCGAAGCGAGCAACAAGAGTGCTCGAAAGGATAATCAAATAGACTCCTACATGTGGCATTGTCATCTTGGCCATGTAAGCAAGAAACGCATGTCCGAATTACACCGATGTGGAATTCTGGAATCGTTTGAATTGGATTCATACGATACATGCGAATCATGCTTAAAAGGCAAGATGACTAAGTTACCTTTTACAGGAAAAGGTGAACGAGTGGGAGAGTTACTGGGTCTAATACATACTGATGTATGTGGACCTATGTCAACTCAAGCTTTAGGAGGCTATAGCTACTTCATTACCTTCACCGATGATCACTCACGGTTTGGGTATGTGTTCTTGATGAAACAAAAGTCTGAAGCCTTTGAAAGGTTCAAAGAATTCAGAAATGAAGTAGAGAAACAACATGACAAAAGTATTAAAATACTTCGATCGGATCGAGGTGGTGAATACTTAAGTCAAGAGTTTCTTGATTTTCTAAGAGACAATGACATATTGTCTCAATGGACTCCGCCATATACACCACAGCATAATGGTGTATCTGAGAGGCGTAACCGGACCTTGTTGGACATGGTCAGGTCAATGATGAATCATGCAACTCTTCCCAAGTCCTTTTGGGGCTATGCACTTCAGACAGCTGTTTACTTGTTAAACAGAATGCCTACCAAGGTAGTCTCAACTACTCCATATGAGATATGGAATAGTAAGAAATCTCATGTATCTTACTTGAAGATATGGGGTTGTCCTGCTTATGTGAAGCGGGGATAAGTCGATAAATGTCTATTTATTGGATACCCTAAGGAAACAAGGGGTTACCAATTCTATCATCTGTGGAACAAAAGGTGTTTGTTTCAAGGCATCGTGTTTCTAGAGAAAGAGTTTCTCTTGCAAGAAAGCGTTGAGAGTGTCGTCGAGCTTGAGGAGGCTCGAGAGACTCAAATAGACATTGATGAGATACCTGGTGAAGCACAACAGCCGACAACTCATAGTGATGAGCAATCGGCTGGACCTATTGTAACACCACATCTTCGTAGATCACGGTAGAACACTAATATTCCCGAGAGATATGGATTTCTCGTAAGCGAATCGAACGACGTGTTACTCATTGATGATGAGGAGCCTACCAGTTATGAAGAAGTGCTGACAAGTTCAGAAAGGGATAAGTGGCTTGGTGCCATGAAGTCGGAAATAGATTCCATGTATGAAAACCAAGTTTGGAACTTGGTTGACCCACCTGAAGGGATAAAACCTATAGGGTGCAAGTGGGTTTTCAAGAAGAAAACCGACATGGATGGTAATGTGATTACCTATAAGGCTAGATTGGTGGCAAAAGGATATCGTCAAAAGCAAGGTGTTGATTATGACGAAACCTATTCGCCTGTAGCTATGCTTAAATCCATTCGGATGCTCCTGGCCATAGCGGCTCATTATGATTATGAGATATGGCAGATGGATGTGAAAACAGCTTTCCTTAATGGAAACCTGCTCGAGGACGTGTATATGATACAGCCTGAGGGTTTCACATCGGTTGATAAAACCAAGGTATGCAAATTGCGACGGTCCATTTATGGATTGAAGCAAGCATCCAGGAGCTAGAATATCCGTTTTGATGAGACGATCAAAAAGTTTGATTTCTCACAAAATCCAGACGAACCTTGTGTGTACAAGAAGGTTAGTGGGAGTGCAGTCGTGTTCCTAGTATTGTATGTCGATGACATACTACTTATAGGAAACGATATTTCAGTCTTACAGTCAGTGAAGGTTTGGTTATCCAAGACATTCTCCATGAAAGACCTGGGAGAAGCAACCTACATCCTTGGGATTAAGATCTATAGAGATAGATCGAAACGGTTGCTTGGTCTTTCGCAGTCTACATATATAGACCGAGTGCTAAAGAGGTTTAGCATGTCGGAATCCAAGAAAGGTTATCCACCCATCAGGCATGGGGAACACCTTTCGAAGTCTATGTGTCCGCGCACAGAAGACGAGAGGATTTGCATGAGTAAGATTCCCTATGCATCCACAATAGGATCTATCATGTATGTTATGTTATGTACGAGGCCCGATGTATCGTAAATGCGCTCACGAGTGTCACGGCGAATACCAATCCGATCCAGGAATGGATCATTGGGCGGCTGTTAAGACGATCCTTAAGTACTTGAGAAGAACTAAGGATGTGTTCCTAATATATGGAGAAGGGTACATGGTGATACGTGGGTATACGGATACTAGCTCCAGACAGACAAGGATAATTCCATGTCTTTGTCTGGGTATGTATTCACCTGGAATGGAGGCGCAATAAGTTGGAAAGGTTCCAAGCTTGACACTATAGCGGATTCTGCCACTAAGGCAGAATACATTGCAGCTTTAGGCAACAAAGAAGCGGTTTGGATCAAGAAGTTCATCTCTCGAACTTGATGTGGTCTCATCGATGATCCAAACATGTGCTTCGCCGCTATCATCTTATCGGAGAGATCATCGGTAGGAAGCGAAATACAAATCGAGAAAATTTCCCACCGAAAGGAACTTAGCGGATCCTTTGACTAAAGCATTACCTCAAAGTAAGTTTGAGGGTCATGTTAGAGCTTATGGTATTGGATCGTAGCGATTGACATTAGGCCAAGTGGGAGTATTAGTAATATATGAGAGATGTCCTAAGGCAATCGCCTTATGTATGAACCATTTATATGATAAATGAAGATTCACTATTTGAGTATACATGTTTTATGTATTTGATTGGATCTTAAACTCATTTACTGAATGTCCACGATACGATTCACGGCATGAGAGAATTTGTGATTGGATCACAACTAGTGAGTATCTCTACATGTGTAATTGTGATGTATCGAATTATCCTAGTCGATGAATTGATGGATTTGGACACCATCAATTCTATCGAGACTAGCACGAGGTATACTCCTTGGTGTATCAAGCGGTGATTCTCCTGGAGACATTGTGATGTCGGAGTTAATCGTGGATGCTAGTTATGGTAACTAGTTCATTGGAGTGACCAGCCGTAAGACTTCATATGGTTCTCTGCATATATAGATATGTCAATGAAGTTCTTACTGTGGCTTAAGTGCGATGTTCCTTTGACTTGCGGTATTCAATTCATCTTGATCATGGAGACTTATGCTTTGACATCTTAAGCAAACATCTCTAAGGAGATGTGGACCCGGGATGATTGGGTATAAGTCGAAGTGATCGAAGGTGTTTGAATAGCCTATAAAGGATTCACCACTCCTTGCGAGGAGATGTATACCCATGGCCTCTCGTCGGATTGTTACTAAAGTCTTTGGCCAAAGCATTACATGTTTAGAGTAAAGTACTCTTGATACATGTGGAGTAACTAGAATCCGTAGGGACGAGGAAATGATACTTGGCTAGGTGTGGCGTAGTCGACCTAGTGGGGATGACACAATAGACCATGTCCGAACCAAGTGGGTATAAGATGAGTGAAGGGAATGGGGCACGATTCATTCGAGCTCTGAAGGGTTTGAAATAGTTACGGATCAATCAGTTGATCTTTTCGGTTAATTGGGGATCATGATGTACTACTAGGTGCCACTCATGATCGTTCTATAATTAATGGTTAATTATAGACGGCCAACATAAACCGAGAACCTATTTGGTCACACGCACGAGTGTAATCCAAAGGATTTAAAACGAGCTTGAGAATGGGATTCTCAGACCGAGAGAAACTATGTTTGGTTGGACCAAACATATAGCGAGCATGAAATTGTTTCAGTCACAATGGAAGCGTGGATGGGCAGTGTCTTATGAAGACATAATGGATGGACAAAAATGGTTTGGTTCTAATCCAATGGATGAGAATAAACCAAATGGTTTGGTTTATATTAAACGAATGAACCAAAGGTTGGTTCGGTTCGTTTTAACTTAAAATAAACCATCATGGTTTGGTTTATTTTAACTTATCTTAATGGAGCGGGTTAACGGGCTTTATGGATATGATCCATTAACCATTAAGAGAATTAGTTCTCTATAAAATAGGGCTTAAACCCTAACCCTAACAACTAATCCAAACCCTAGCCCCCCCTTGAGTTGCCGCCCACTCCTTGGAGGAGTTAATCGGCGCCAACCCTAAAGCTGCCGCCGCCCAGCTTTGTGCCGCCGTCCAAGACCCTTGCCGGCGTCCAAGCTCCAGCTGGTGAACCTCCGGCGACCCTCCGGTGATCTCCTATAGGTTCGGCATCAAGGTGAGCTTTTTCTCTCCTTGTTTTGGCCGGCGCCTACTCCTCCACCAAGCTGTCCAGTTTTCTGGACAGCTTCTTCTCCTCTCGTCGGAGCGTCGTTTGGACGACGGTTAGTGCTCCGACAGCGGTTAACTTACCGGGGATTTGATCTCCGGTAATCCTCTGAGGTGGAGGACGAAGGATTCGTCAAACGGTTGACGAATACCTCTCCGGAGAAGCGAGTTTTGAGAACTCGTTTTGGATCCGAATTTGGATTCGGATGGTGATCATCTCTCGATCACGTCGTCTTCAACACGAGGCTAGTAACCCGTACGAAGACGAAGCTCGTGACTTAGCGAAGTCATCCCGAGGAGCTCGGCGTGGATACGGATAGAGACGATTCTTACGAGGATCGTTCCGGTTGATGCCGTTCCCGCTACACGTCATACGGAAGGTATAACGTAGTTTAATTTCCTTTTATTGCAAATTTTAATTTACGGTTATGTCTACACTTGTTGTAATAGCATGCGTGTGTTGTGTGTGTTGTAATAAATATAGATTTATTATTTTTAATTGCTTTCGCTGTGCTCATGTTTACGAAACATGATCGAACACACACACGCCGCGGTGCCGGAAACCCAACATGTTCGTCATTAGAAAATATTCCATCCTACCTTTCCAATACGCGAAATGTTCGCGGTCGAAGGAAGGCAGAACGTTGATGTCGTCACCCAATCTCTCCTCGAACTCCATCTTGTTCCTCTAGCGTCTTGACTCCGGGTTGTTAATCCGTAGAAGAGCCCCGGGCTCTGATACCAATTGTAGGATATTTGACGCCGCTAGAGGGGGGGTGAATAGCGGTTGACCGTTCGTAGATGGAATTCGATCGCGTGTTCGTCTCTACAATTTCGTTAGTGCGCAGCGGAAATAGATATAATACAATAACGAAATACGCAAATACAACAAAAACATGAGTATGTAACGTGGTTCGGAACCGCACGGTTCCTACTCCACGGATCGAGCTCTACGAGCTCTAGTGATGCACAAGCAACCACTAACAAACACTCCTTCTCGGAACAATCCGGAGGCGAAGAAACCTCGTACAATAATGATTACAACAATAATCAAATAGATACAAGCAAATACGATAATGAAATACAAATGCATGTAAAGGAAAACACTTTACAAAAGCTTTTGATTGCTTGATCTTTGATTGCCTTGAACTAGCTTTGAAGGACTGAAAAGCACCAACTTTCCCCTTCAATTTCATCCAAGAAAATCGCTATCTTTTTCTCCATCACGAGCTCCTTTTATAGCTTCAACCTGTGCTGGAAAAGGTCGATCAGTCGACTGCTCGGGACCATCAGTCGACTGATCACACTGTTGCTGTGAGACAACGGTGTAATCCATGCTGGAAAAATTCAATGGCTAGGACATCAGTCGACTGATCATGAGCATCAGTCGACTGATGAGCCATCACTCGACTACTCGTCGCAGCGGTCGAGTGAGACTCCATTATGTGGCCGAAAATCCGAGCACCAGTCGACTGATCACACGATCAGTCGACTGCTCAAACTATCAGTCGACTGCCCACCTCTGGCAATCGACTGCTAGACCACTTCCCGCAGTCAAACCCTAGTTTACTCGGTCCAGTCGACTGTCACATGACACCAGTCGACTGGCACACCTTAAACATGAGGTTTTAGCCCAAGTATTGTGCCCCCATACTTGATAGACCACCCTTAGCCTAGACCTAAGCCTTCTAGCCACCTCCATCAGCCTCACGCCTCTCGGATCCCTCCAAGTCATCCATGACTTGTTCATCCATCGCGTTAGCCTTCAGGTGCTTCCATCGGCTATGTCATGCTAACGGTGTCTACACCGCCAAGGCACATTGGACTTACGCCGCCAAGACTCCGCTTGGACTTTATGCCGCCAACCATTGGACTTATGCTGCCAAGACTTCCGCTTGGACTTTACGTAGCCAATATCAAACCCCTTGGACTTCTCATGCCAAGTACTCAAGACTTGGACTTTACCAAATGCCAAGTGTTCCACTTGGAATTTCCATGCCAAGTACCCATGACTTGGACTTTACCTTGACAATTACATTGTCATATATTTTTGTCGAACATCAAAACACCATTCGAGTCAAACTCGAGTCCTGGTCAATCGTGACCTGGGTCGATTGCACCAACACCTTTACCATGCGCAAGCCACAAGGGGATCTGAGCCGAGATAAACTATTTTAATTTACATCCATCGATCCTATACTCCACGAAGGAGTGCACAACGTATCTAGATCGAAAGAAAATTAAAATAAGCAGCTAAACAATGTCATATTTAATTACAAAAATTAAATACTAATTAGTCTCGTCAACCCCGAGGATTCAAATAATTAATTACAATCACACACACAATCACATACATCTACATAGCCATAATAGTTGGATCTTATGTCTGCAAGCAAAAAAGTTAGCCTACGCACATCCTACTATTATATGGTATAAACAATATATGATAATGCGTGAAAGTAACTGAATTCAAAACACACAAAACCGGAAACCGTGGCTCTGATACCAGTTGAAGGGAAGTTATTTTGCTCCTCTTCGGTCACTTGTTCATGGCGATCCTATCTCACGTCCCCGGATTAAAATTTTATTAATTAAAACTAATCCAGATAGAGATGGATTACCCAAGCAACTAATTCATCATCGTGCTATTCAATTTGAGTGGTCGCTTGAACAAATTTGTTGTTCAAGCAACCTAACTCTTTTCCTCGATTAGCCGCGAAATAGATGATGTACGGATTGCCGGTTTTTGTATTTATGATCAGGATCCATGTCAATCAACAACATACAAAATAAAAAAAAATAAGAATCAAAATTAAACAAGATTATACCTCTTGATCTTCTATTATATTCCTATCCTCTTCTTGGACGTCGTGTGGGCGTCGATCTTCCAAGAATTGAAGCCTCCTAGACCACGTATCTTCCCTTCCTTGCTCACTCTGAACAAGGGAAGAAAACCCTCCCTTCTTCTCCTTGCTTGTACCGACCACCAAACTCTAAGTGTAGTGTCCGTCGACCCTAAGGAGAGGAGAGGAGGCACCGGCCAAAGAGAGGAAGAAAGGGCAAAAGGCTAACTCCTCTTGCCGCCGACCCTAGGACAAGGAGAGGGAGGAACCGACCAAAGAAAGGAAGAAAGGGCAAAACTCTAACTCCTCTTGCCGTCGACCCTAGGAGAGGGAAGGAGGCGCCGACTAAGAGGAAGAGAAGGAAATCCTAACCCTCTTGTCGCCGGCTCTAGAAGAAAAACCCTAGTACTTCTCTTTTTTTTTTCACCCAAGCCTCTCCACTACCTTTTATAGATCTAGGCTTTATGAGGTATTTATAATAAGATACAATAGGGACCATGAGGAGGAGTTGGATCTTGGCCACCCAATGGATCCAAACCACATATAACCCAATCCATTAATGATGATCCATTCCACTAGAGGATCATCATTGATTTACCTCACCAACCTCCATAATTAAATATGGGCTTCGCATATTATTTGTACAAAATATCTCTCCATGTTTAAGATATCGAATGTCTATTAATTAATTAAATTACTGACAATTTAATTAATCAATATCTAACTCCATGAGTAGTACCACTCATCCTTATCATCATGTTGAACCAAGTCCACCTGCATGATTTACATGATGAACTTTATGAGCTCCTCAAGGGGACATCATCATCCTAGTGTATAGGGCATGGTTTCCTTCTATAATCAACGACACACCATGTAAATAATATTATTTCTCAACTTACCAATCCTATCGATTTAACACATAAATCTCGCCCATTGATAAATCAAAGAAATAAATATTAAGTACATGTGTCCGTTATTATATCAGGATTAAGAGCATGTACACCATAATATCTGAGGTCTGATTCAATTATATAGTCAGTATAAATTGAATCACCTCTAAATCAATTCTGCTTAATACACACAAAATATACTAGTATAATTCTATGGTCAAGATAAATCAATACCAAATTACACTACAACCATGCCAATGGTTTGTCCAAAACCATTTTGGTTGGGAGCCTCTACTTATACTCTACAAAGAACTGATAACATGATCTTCTATGCGATACCACACAACATGTTATCTACAATATAAAGTATCAGACAATATGCATAAATATAACATGTAAACAATGATCATGTGATTCTTATTTCAAAATGAAGATGTTCATACAAAAGCTAGACTTTTAGTATACATCCTAACATATACATGTATGGGCGACATGTTTATTTCTTGTACATCATCACACTACATGCATGCTGACAACTATGTCTCCCTTGTGGTTGAGTGAGCCGTGTCAGCTTTGGGAGCACACTGGTTGGCCACTTAGGGGTAGTGGTGGTGGAGGTTCATACTCATCTTGTCGTGCCCACTCAGCCACTTAGGGGTAGTGATAGATGGTGTTGCGAGCAGCAGGGACCCCATGGTATACTAGCTATATACAACGACTATATGTTGGCCACTTGGTTTCACTCGAGTAGTGTCAGTCGGAGTTAGTTGTCATTGTCATTGTGCTTGTCCACCCAGACCATACATCGGGATCATGGTAGCGAGGTGCATACAGTGACCATGTATATGCATTGTGTTGTGTGGAGCACCTTTGGATAGATATTGTATATGCCTATGATATGTTGCATATGTTTGAGTTATGATTGTTGCATATGGTTGTACATTTGCATACATAGCATTTACATATGTTATGATGGTATACGTTGCTCATGTGGTTATGAGTTGTACATATGCGTGATATTGTTCATGTGTGTATTATGTTGTTATATGTTGCTCATGTGGTTATGAGTTGTACATATGTGTGATATTGTTCATGCATGATACCTGCATGTGTTATACTAGTACATGTTTCTTATGCTATTGCGAGCTATCCCATTACAGATTATTGGTTACTTTTGTTCATAAAAAATGTGGAACTTCCACATTTGTGGCCCCCTCCGACTGCCCCTATCGTTGGAGGAGGTAAATTTGGAACGTAGTTGCAAGTGCAAAGGAGGGGGGGGGGGTTGGTTGGTCGATAGTCCAGAGTTATGACCTTCCCAAGAATTGACTCCTGCTTACTTAAGAGTTACCCCTTTACATTTACCAACTAAGCTAGCCCTGGGGGCTTGGTAACTTTTGTTGATTGTGCAAAAGTTTGGAATTGCCAACCTAGCGACCCCCTCACCCCGACCCCTTATGATTCAAGAGAGAGTAAATCACAGGGGGCAATGCCCGTGGATGCGATTAGTAAGGCAATGGGTGGCCATCTGAGCTCGAGGCGATTGGTTACTTTTGTTCATGATATTATACCTAGTGGTTCAAGTTGGTATATGCATTTAGTATGTTGTTACTATTGTTTAATTGAAATTACCTGTGAGACTGTATACCTATTGATCTTCATATGTTTATTAGTTCATGTACTATCTTTCATATATCACTGAGTTTTATATTCACCACCACACAACTAGATTTTTCTTTCTCCTAGGTAGCAGGTAGAGGATGTTGTATGGTGCTTGGAGATCCTGTCTGCCGATCCCATCTCATATCGAGCATTTTGGGTTGAAATCCCTGATGGATTCATGTTTTGGATTTTATTCCATATTGGTTCCGCATTTTCATATATTGTTGTGTTGTTATATACTTAGCCTTTATTATGGATTTGGTTTGGATGATGGATTTGATTATATTTTCTTGTTGTGTCAAAATCGTATCAGTACGCATATTTGAGTGTTTGTATCTTTATTCTTGTTAGTGTTATTTCACTGTGGTATGTGGCTTGTGTGTGTCAGTAGCTATTTGGACTTTGTATCAATGTTATATTTTATATTGTCACAAGAGTGTATCGTCCGATAGATGAACAAGTATACTCTCAGGGCGTGACATAACTAATCTATACGAGGAAGAAGATATCATACTTTGGTATATGTGTTGCTTAGATCTCAAAAATCCATATAGACCTACTTGATTCCTTCCTTCTTTGGTACTAGGACCACATTGGTCAACCATGATGGAAATTGAACTTCTCAAATATGTCTTGCCCTTAAAAATTTTATAATTTTAGCTCGGATGACTTTATCCTTTTCAAGTCCAAAATGCTCTTTCTTCTGTCTAACTGGTCGAGTGACTAGTAAAACATTCAACCTATGCTCTATAATATGTGGAAAGACTCCACGGACTTCATGCACTGACTAGGCAAAGATATTTTGGTTACTGTAGAGATGAGAAATTAACTTGTCCTTTCACTTTGCCAATAATTATGAAGTTGTTTTGATTATCCTCTTCGAGTGCACCAGAACAATTTGGACACTCTGATTCTAGCTATGTTGTCCTTAAATATTTGAACTTCTTCTCAATGATGACTCTGGGGGAATCTCTCTGAGCCTTCTTCTGATCCACTCAAACCATCTCCACATAGCAATTCTGAGAAGAGCGTTGATCACTTACTACTTCCCCCACATGATCTCCAACTAGGAACTTCATCTTTTGATGATATGTAGATACTACTACCTAGAAAACATTTTATGGTCAGTCATCTCAGAATAACATTATAGGCAGAAAGAGCATCCACCATTGGTAACCAATAAATCCAAACAAAGATGTAGTAGAATGCTGCAACTCAAACACATCCACCTACATTTGGTTGAATGTCTCCTTGAAAATAATATTGACGA
This sequence comes from Wurfbainia villosa, assembly GCA_025175895.1. Classification (NCBI taxonomy): domain Eukaryota; kingdom Viridiplantae; phylum Streptophyta; class Magnoliopsida; order Zingiberales; family Zingiberaceae; genus Wurfbainia; species Wurfbainia villosa. Next base: position 7,252,710 of record CM045995.1, on the reverse strand, counting down.
GCTATCGATGTTGATAAAGACCCTAGCTGCTTCATAGTTGGCAATGATAGCTTGGATTACCAAGGCATTGGTATGAGGGCTCATTACCTCCAAATCTTCTAGCCCGAAACTAATGGCAGACCCTTTATGCACTTCTTCTCTAACTCGATAGACCTCAAGCCATCTTTTGTGCTCTCTTTTGACTCAGGTAGAGTCTCCGTCAATCGCGTCTCCCACAAACATGTTTATCCATCCATAAGGCGGTAAACTATCTTCCATCACCTCTTTCCCCTTATCACTTGGTTGGGGTGATGAGAATGTTGTTGTGTAGGACAATTTTTAGATTTCTAAGAGTGGGCTCATTTTGAGGAAACTCCCTAACCTGATTGAGGTAAAGGGCGAGACTGATGGTATTATACTGCATTATGAATTTCATTCCTCAACACATAATAACTTCTGGTGGAATGCCCATATACATGATGAAAAGTACAAAAAGGTCGACTATCCTCCGGTGGCTTACCATGGGAAGGTTGAGTAACTCAAGTGGGAGACCTCAACCTTTTAGCCATTTGAGCCACTAAGGATTGCGCCCTAGCTCCTGCTACTCCTCCTAGCACCTTGGTCCTTCTTTCTTCTAGCTCTTATACTTGTCGCTCAAAAGGTTATGACATCAGCTACAGGAGGTGCTCGAAATATCCTTTTTCTAGGCGAGAGGGACCCGTCGAGTATTTGTCACCTTTTCATGACTGTTGAGCTTCTTCTACATGAATATATTTCTCGGCTCATCCCAACACCGTATCGTAGCTATGAGGTGGTTTCTTTACCAAAGAATGGAAGAAATCTCCGTCCACTATTCCTTGCAAAAAAAGCACTGATGAGTATATCAGGAGTAGTAGATGATACGTCAAGGGCAACCCAATTGAAGCAACGTATATATTCACACAGTGTCTCCCATGTTCGCTGCTTCATAGAAAATAAATTTAGCATCGTTTTGCTATATCTCTTGTTGCTAGCAAAGTGTTATAGAAATAGGGTACTGAAGTCATCAAAAGATCGAATGGAATTAGGCTGCAACTCGTTGAACCAACTCTAGACTGATCTTGTCAGAGTAGTCAGGAATACTCGACACTTGACCCTATTGATGTACTAATGCAGCAGGGCTACATTCTTGATGCATCCTAAGTGGTCTTCTGGATCTGATGACCCTATATCCTTAGCTATCTGCAAAGGGATAAAATGATCAAGTAACTCTTCCATCACAATATTGGGAGAAAAAGGGGTATTTCTTTGGAATAGGGTCCCTGGCTTGTGCATGACTTTTCCTCCCTTGGAAGCTTGGGGTATTGGGACCTAAGACTCCTATGATTGCTTTTCTCACCCGAAAACTTCTCCCTTAGGCGTATGTGTAAGAGGAACAAGAGACATAGGAGGAGAATTATGCATAAGCTCCTACATGCTGCTAGAAGTAGTGGTGAACAATCACCGCCACCATGCAGCTTAACTCCTCCAAGGTTGGAAACTATCGCTAGAGAGAATCTTGTGGTGTCTGGTTGTCGATCTCAACATCTAAACACAAAGACATTCCTATAAATGATGCCAAAAATATTCTGGTTGAGAACAAGAGATAAAGGTTCCTATGTCGAGGGGTCCTTGTGTTGCCCCTAGATAGAAGGTGAATTGTCGGGATGATTAAGGAGCCTTCCTAACAATCTGTCAATCTAATATGAAGTTAAAAGAGCGCCAAGGTGAGTCTTGATGAGTCCCCTTTGACGATCAAGATAAAATCGAAGCAATCCAGAATTCAGGAAGAAAGAGTTTAAAGAAAAATAACCTCTTGTTTTTACTTGTTTTCAGGGCACCTTATATACATGAGCCATAGAGAGCGAGAGATGAGGGCCCTCAATTATGATAAAAAAAAAAAGTGGAGACATGGAGGGTGTAGGATCTAGTTGAGCGCAAGAGAGGGGTGAATGACGTTTCTTCGATTTCGACAAGTTTGTTAGTAGAAGCACTACAAAAGAAAACAATAACTAAAATCAAAATCGAACAAGACAATGCTAACACGTCGATGTAACGTGATTTAGAGATGACACTCCTACTCCACGGCAATCCGTAAGATAGATCACTCCTCACAAGTTTTCGCTAGAACCTCCTTTTGCTGAGAACACTAAGGTAGAGAAGCCTTCTTTACAAGAACACTCTTCTTCTTACAAGATTTGATATAAGATTAGGAAGAAGAGGTTAGAAAACACTTGAAAGCTTAGAGACAGGCTAGAGAGCTTAGGATGAACATTTGGAATGAAAGCATTAGCTACATCCAAACTCCATCACCTCCTTTTATAAATTTTGGTTGTTTTTGCTCGTTGAGCCCGATATCAGTCGACTGTTGCCACTATTGACAAGATCCAACGGCTTCTAATGAAGCCTAATCACGATCGTTGCCACTCAACGGATACTTGATCAGTCGACTGCTCTTATCATCAGTCGGCTGGTATCAACCTAGACGACTGAGTAGTCAGCTATCATCCATTCTATGCCTGCATCAATCGACTGCTCAAAATATTAATCGATTGTCAGACCTTGACCTAGCTTCTTGACCCAAGTTCATTTGCCAAGGTCGAGCACCTATTTTTTTTGCCGAGCCACACATAGACCAGTCAACTGCCATAACTTATATTTGACAGTCGAACCATAGTTGACTACTTGACTAGTCGACTATGTCATAACCTCAGTCGACTTCTCAAGTCTTCTAGACCTTCGAGTGTTGAACACTTGAGATCAGTCAACTGGTATAATATGTAAGTCAACTGGCACATCTCAAGTATGACTAATTCATATTTGAGAACACACCTTAAGCCTAGACTAAATCTTCTAGCTTCTCCATCAGCCTTGCGCCTCCAGGATACCTCCGAGTCCACGACTCTTTCATCCTTGTGCTTACCTTCACAAGTTTCCTTCGAATTCGTCATGTTTTGGGTCCCTCCTTTGCCAAGGTCCTGCTTGTACTTTACACCGCCAAGACTACATGCTTAGATTTATGTTGCCAAGACTCACCTTTGGACTTCTCTTGCCAAGGCTTCACCCTTAAACTTTCCTTGCCAAGTCTTCACACTTGGACTTCCTTTGTCAAGATTCACACCTGGACATTCCTATCACTTAAACATTCATCATTGTTAGATCACAATTATTGTCTAACTTCAAATGATTATCCAAGCATCAAAATATATTAATACTCGGGCCATTGTTGCATCAACAATCTCTCCCTTTTTAATGTTTTACAATCATTTAAGTTTGGTCTTAAAATATGAAATAAAAGCACAATATGAATCTAACTTAAAGTTTCCCTTCTCCCCCTTTAACACACATCAAAAAGAGTAGGACAAATATCCAATGAAGACAGTTTTGAATAAGATTGTTTGAACTAAGGTATATAATGTACTTAAAGCTCCCCCTTAATCCAAGACATACTTTATCATGTGTGAATAACATGTTGAGCAAAGCATAAAAACATAAGTAATAGTAATCCCTAAATTTGCACCAACAATAAATCATATGCATATAGGCTTGTGGATTTAGAAAGATATCATAAGAAAGCTCCCCCTAAAGCAATGCATTAATTAGTCATATTCCCCCTCAATTGTTGTGCCAATCATACCATAGGGTTAGGAAAGCCCATGTTGAGCAAAACAGTGCCATCAATCGACTAAGACAAATGCCATTCAATTGAAGACCCCACCAGTCGACGACCATATAAAGCAGTTGATTGGTTTCTGATAGTCTAGAAATCAGTGAATTGTAGACGAGTTTAGAAAAAGGATAAATAATTCTAAGTATTTGGAAAAATCACGAAACTTTGTATACACATTACTTATGTCAAGTACAATAGGCGAAAAATAGGAGAATAAAGAAATACCCATTATATTAAAGGATTGAAACAAAGTTCAAAGCTATTAAAATCGTCAATGGGTTTGGTTAACTTTGTGTCAATAACACCAATGATGATAGCTATCAAACGATAGACTTCACCAAAATTTTCAAAAATGATTGTAAAATTATGTTCAAATCTTAAGTTTAATCAAGGTCTATGGTTAATCAAAAAGTACACAGACATAATATAATTGTACTTGTTATTCCAAAATGAAATTAGAACATTGTGTCAAGGAACAAGTCTTACAAGTACCAAACAATCAAAAATCAAAAACACATGCACTGGACATCATCGTCAACCTCCATTGTATGTGTATCATCAGCAGCAACACCACCAACACCAGGGGAAGACGGAAAATACTGTGGCGGTTGTCCTAGTGCTAAGGAGCATAGAATCGCAAGCATCTCCTACTACTGTTGCTCCATCGTATCAAGATGGGAGAAAACTTGAGTCTGAAACTCGTGATTCTCCGAGCTGAGCTCCTCCAGACGTGTGTCGACGAACTCCTTCAACTCTGGAAAGCATGATGCAAAGTCGGAGTCCGACATAGTGTCATCTTCTGCAGCCGCAGCAAGGTCGACTCTAGCTCCATCTCCTAGGTGCCGCCCATCCTCCCACGTCATGGAGCTGCCAATGGGCTTCAACCCTGCCAAAGAGAAGGTCCGAGCATTCATCTGATCATACTTCATGGTCATTGTCTTTATTGGTGACTGATGTGGTCGGGGTTTTTTCTAATTAGATTAAGCTTTTCCTCAATAGTTTATATGTTTACTGAGAAGTATGAGCACTTCCCGAGCAATTTATGTTTTTCTCGAGCAGTGTATGTGATTTTCGAGCCCAGTAGAGATGAGTAGTCCAGTGGTGTTCAGAAGTGAAGTATAGTATTGGCAAAGTAGTTTATGCTTTTCCCGAGCAGTTAGGTGTTTCCCGAGTAGTATATATAATTCTCGAGCCCAGTAGGGTGAGTAGTGTAGTATTACTTAAGTATAGTATTGACAGAGCAGTGTATATTTTTTCTGAGCAGTCTATGTATTTCCCGAGCAATATGTATAATTCTCTAGTAGTCTATGTGTTTCCCGAGCAATATGTATAATTTCCGAGTAGTATGCTTATTTTTCGAGCAATATGTTTATTTCCCAAGTCATATATGGTTTTTGGAGGTTCTTTCTATACATAGTGAAATAAGGAGGAATGTGTATTCTGAAATATTGGGGATAACATGAAGAGTTTGAGGGGGTTAAATGTGATTAATATAAGATATTTTGTCATTTATTTATATATTTTATTTAATTAATATTTTGTAGGAAAATATAAGGCACATGGAACATTTGAAAGAGATATTTTGAATATAGGTGGGAAAAGCAGTTACACTTGACAACTGGTCGAGGGTATTAGAGTAAATTCACTTCAAGGAGGTGGTGGGATGAAGCATCTATAAAAGGGACAGAGGTAGAAGGGAGCGGAGGATGGTTGGTTCTTCACTATTCGATACCTCAAAGATCTTCTTCTCACTTCTTCTTCTTCATTCTTTCTGCATTACCATTTTCTTCGTTCTACTGGTATTGACTTGAGCATCAGAGGGGTCATGCCAGGAAGCCGACCCATCTCTAAGACTCTTTCTCACAAAGTGGTAAATCTAGCTCCATTCCAAGGATACAAGGATATGAGGTGATCGGAGGAGATTTACAAGAAGGGGGAGGGAGATTTTAGCAGGCCGAAGAAGTAAACACCATCAAATTAGCATCATCTGGGGGAATCTGAACAAAAAGTCATGACGGTGAACACTAGGAGGACGATGAAGGAACCAACGGAGGAGGAGAAATCTATATCCAGTACTTCTAAAGGGGGCACTAATAGAAGGCGTCGTGAGCCCTTGTACAAGGAGGATCTTATGTAAGTAGTGGTTGCTATAATGGATCAAATGTCACAGAAGGCTACCTCGAAGAAGGTGAAAGAGGATGATACATCCAATGATGACTCTAAAGAAGAGGTAGTCGGAGTCTCCCGCCCGAAGAATGATTCCTCTCGCATTTGCAAGCAAGCAAAGTGTAAGAAAAAGAAGTGCATAGCTCCTCTTGAGAGTGCCCAACTTGAGGGGGATGTTCCCTTTGTAAGTACCATTTTAAAAGTAGAGGAGTTAAATCCCTTTACAGAAGATATTTTAAATGAAGAGTTGCCTTGGCACTTCTGAATTCCTCATATGCCTGAATATATTGGTTTCTCTAATCCTAAGGATCATCTGAGTAGATTTGAAAATTCTACTTTATTGTACCGTTATATCGATGGGGTTAAATGTCGAGTGTTTCTTACCACATTAGTATAACTAGCACAACAATAGTTTAACGATTTGAAGTCGCAAAGTATTGCTTCATTTAAGGATTTCTCAACATTATTTTTAAGGCATTTTCTAGCTCTAAAAAATATTTGCCTCAACCATTGAGTCTTTTTGATCTTAAATAGAGAGAGCAAGAATGTCTGCGGTAGTATGTGTAGAGATTTACATAGTCAGTGCAAGAAATTCCCGCTGTGGGATCTGGTATGATGGTAGGAGCCTTCACTCAAGGGCTCAGAGAAGGGGATTTCTTTAAATCTTTAGCTAAAAGACCTCCTACAAATTTTGATGATTTATTATCCTGAGTGGAGAAGTTTATTAATCTCGAGGATGCTCAGAAGTCTCGGCAAGCTTCTCAGAATTATAGAATGGTAGAAATTCTAGAAAGATAGCCTGAATGGGTAGGACTCGCTTGGGAGAGACCTATATATGCTCCTCAATTAAGGATTTCTAAGGAGAGGGCTATGCATATCTGTGAGCGATAGCAGTTATTGAGAAGGCCTTTTGGAGTTGCCAGAGGTCCTAGAAGATTGTCATATGCTACTTTTTGGTCTTATCATCAAGATTATGGGCATAACACTCATGACTATCAACAATTAGATATCGAGCTGCAGAGAATTATGGGATTTAATCCCCGAGTTAGAAATATGATGATGAATCCATCTCCTTATTAGCCAAGGCCTTAGGTCAAAAATTATGGTAGAGGAAATCAATTAAGGCCTCCTGTTAATTGACCTGTACAGCCTGTGTAGGCAAGAGAAGTAATTCCTGACAGAATAATGCCTACAGGCCAACCTCCTATGAAAGGGTCTATTAATATGATTTCTAGATGTTCCACTAATGGAGATTCTAATAGGGCTCGGAAGAGACACAGTGGAGAAGACTGTGTAGTTGTTACAGCTCTTCCTAGAGCAAGAGGACCTATGTTGGGTTTTGATTCTAGTAATTCAGAGGGAGTAATGCCCCCTCATACTGATGCCTTAGTCATTCGAGCCCTTATTGCTAATTTTGATGTAGGAAGAGTTTTTGTAGACCCAGGTAGTTCAGTGGATATTCTCTATTGGTCAACTTTAGAGCAAATGGGAGTTAATGTTACTTATTTACAACCAGTCAACACCTCTTTATTTGGGTTTTCTGGTCATGAGGTGCATTCAATGGGTCAAATCAAATTACCTCTATCTTTAGGGGAGGAGCCGAGGAGAAAAACATCACTTATTAATTTCACAGTAGTTGACATGCCTTCTTCTTATAATGTTATCCTGGGCAGACCTATTTTGAGCAGTTTGCAAGCTATGACTTCCCCTTATCATCAAAAAATTAAGTCCCCTATTGGAAATGAAGTAGGAGAGGTTAGGGGTGATCAACAGCTCTCTCGAAGGTGTTATGTGGATTCCATCTGAACGGGTCAGAAGGGGAAAGTTGTTAATAAATCTTTTCATAAGTTTAATCAGTATGGAAATACAATATGTGTTATTCAGAAGGGGGTGTTGAAGAAATAGGAGAATCTGATAAAGAATCAGTTGTATTAGATGATAAATGTATTGAACATGTTACATTTATAGCTCAGGACCTTCCTCTACTGCTTAAAGTTGATTTAATACAATGTCTTATTAAAAAATATTGATATTTTTGCATGGTCAACACAAGACTTATCAAGAATTGATCCTACTATCATGGAGCATAAACTGTATATTCTGCCTACTGTATCTCTTGTAAAAAAGAAACATCGACACTTTGGAGCTAGGAAGGATGCTATTATTAAGAAGGAAGTATGTAAGTTGTTGAAAGTAGGACATATCAGAGAAATATAGTATCCGACCTGGCGATCTAATGTTGTGTTGGTACTTAAGCCCTCAGGAAAATGGAGGATGTGTGTGGATTTCAGAGATCTTAATAAGGCTTGTCCCAAAGATTGTTATCCTTTGTCTTGCATTGATCAGTTGGTAGATCCCACTGCAAGGCATCAATTTATCTCAATGATGGATGCTTATCAAGGGCACCATTAGATACCATTTTCTTTAAAGGATCAGAATAAAATTAGTTTTATTACTGCGGAAGGGACTTTCTATTATGTGGTTATGCCCTTCGGGTTAAAAAATACTTGGGCTACTTATTAGAGATTAATGGATAAAATTTTTTAGAAGCAGTTGGGGAGGAATGTAGAAGTGTATGTGGATGATATCTTAGTTAAAACTTTGTATCCCGAGTAGTTAATATCTGATTTAGAGGAAACTTTTGGCACTTTGCGCTAGTATAGAATGAAGTTAAATCAAGAAAAGTGTGTATTTGGGGTAACCTAGGGTGATTTCTTGGGATATGTTGTTACTGAGTAGGGTATAAAAGCTAATCTTATTAAAATTGATGTTATTCAATAGATACAACCTCCAAAAAATTTAAGGGAAGTACAGTGGTTATTGGGCAGAATTACTATTTTATCTTGATTTATATCCTGGTCGACAGATAGAAGTCTTCCTTTCTTTAAGATTTTAAAGAGAGCCACTCGATTTCAGTGGGATGAATACTGTAATAAAGTTTTTCAATCTTTGAAAGAATACTTAATTGAGTCACCTTTCTTAGCTAAGCTTCAGCCTGGAGAAATGTTATGGATATATTTAGCTCTTTCTGAAGTTGTTGTGAGCTCAGTGTTAGTCCAATAGGATAAGGATCAGTAACATCCAATTTACTATATCAGTTATCTGTTGAAGGGGTCTAAAGTCTGTTATACTAATTTGGAAAAGTTAACTTGGGGATTGGTTTTAACTGCTTGGAGGTTATGAACCTATTTTCTATTGCATCCCTTGGTGGTACTCATTGATACTCCTCTCGGCAGAATACTTACTCATCCAAAAGCTACGGAAAAGCTCATTAAATGGGCTACTAAAGTTAGTGAATATGATATTACTTATCAGCCTCACACCTCAATTAAAGCTTAGGCATTAACTGATTTTTTAGTAGAGATTATACATAAGGAGGAGTCTGAGCCATGGATGATATGTGCAGATGGATCTTCTAAAAAGGAAGGTTGTGGAGTGGGGGTAATTATGATTTCACCGCAAGGAGAAGAGGTTAAATTGGCAGTTAGATTGCATTTCAGGGCCTTTAATAATGAAGTTGAATATGAAACTCTACTTATAGCTTTGCAAGCTATTAAAAATATAAGAGTCGAGTGGGTGATAGTACATATGGATTCTCAATTAGTAGTGCAATAGACTGGAGGAGGATTTGAAGTTAAGAATAATAAGTGTAGAAATTATTGTGAGTTGGTGGAGAAGGCTAAAGGAGATTTCTCAGAAATATTGATAAAAAAGATCACTAGAATAGAAAATCAAAAAGTTGATGAATTGGCTCAGTTAGCTAATTCTTTGGGGAATTGGAGTACTCGTGAAGTGATTGCACAAATTGAATTACTGCCCCAGGGAGAAAGATCAGAAGAGTTAATAGAGGATGATTGGAGAAAGGAGTTAGTTTCATTCTTTCGAGATAAGAAGATGTCGAGTGATTCTGTAAGGGCTCAGCAATTTAAATAGCAGGTGGTTCATTTTTGTATGATAAAGGGAATTCTATATAAAATAACTTGTGTCGGACCTTTATTGCAATGTTTAGGAAAAGCAGAAGCAAGCTATGTTCTGAAAGAGGTGCATGAAGGAGCTTGTGGGAATCATATAAGGGGTCGGGCATTATCTCAGAAGATGTTGTTAGCTGGATATTTTTGGCCTATTTTAATGAAAGATTCTATACAGTTGGTACAGTAATGTGAAAGTTGTCAAAGGCATCATAATTGGCAGCATCAGCCAACCGAGTATATGAAGGCAGTAGTATCAACTTGTCCTTTTGATCAATGGAATATGGATATAGTAGTATCCATTGACTATTTTTCTAAGTGAGTAGAGGCTGAGACCTTGGCTCGTATTATTGAGCAGATGGTATTGAAAGTTTTATGGAAAAACATTATGTGTCATTTTGGTATTCCTAGGAGGTTGATATCTGATAATGGTCGACAGTTTCAGGATAAGAAGTTAGCAAAATGGTGTCAAAACTTTAAGATTGAGCAAGTATTTACATCAGTGGCTTATCCCCAAAGTAATGGACAAACTGAGGTAACTAATAGAGAATTAGTGCATGGATTAAAGATTAAGTTGGAGCATGTAGGGGGTAGTTGGGTGGAAGAGTTACCTAGTATATTATGGTCTTTCCGAACCACTCCTAGGAGGGCTACGAGGGCAACTCCCTTTAGTATGGTATATGGCTCAAAAGCAGTGTTGCCTGTGGAAGTGGGAGTGGAGTCTGCCCGAGTGATGACCTATATCCTGAGCAACAATAGTGTGGCTCGGCACATGGAGCTAGACTTGATTCAGGAGAAGAGGGATGCTGCTTTATACAATGCTAAAAGGTATAGGTCACAAGTAATTAAATCTTATAATAAAAAGGTAGTGCCTCGTTCTTTTCAGGTAGGAAATTTGGTGCTAAGGAAGGTGTTGCCTGAGAGATGTAAGGGTAAGCTAGGACCCAAATGGGAAGGACCCTTCCAAGTGGAGAGCCGAGCGGGAATGGGAGCTTATTACTTGAAGGATGCTTAAGGAAGGCTTAGCAAGGCCCTGGAATGTGTATCATTTGCGTCCTTATTTCAATGGATAAAACATTGTAAAATCTATAATTTTGTTCTTTTAAGAATAGTACAGTGTAGGCAAGTCATGTATTGTATTGCAAATATTATGTTAAATACAAGTTACATTTTTTTTCAACATTGGAAGGGAAAGGAAAAGATAGTAAATCAGGAGGAGTGCGGTCAATTATATTGCTAATGTCTAAAAAGCCGGTAGAGTGTTTGGGAGGTGGATAGTCGACTGCCTTGAATTGATTGATACAATATTGGAAACCCCATTGAAGGAAGGCAAAGCCTCTCCCTAAGAACATGTCGTTGATAGCAGCTGAAGTCCAGAAGTTTTCATGAGAAGCACTGGTTCCTTCTTGAAGTGGTTAGGCTTTTAGACTATTTAGGGTATTCTATAAGAAGGTAGTCTGGAAATGAAGGATGATAGTTCTGCCCGATCGGCTTATGCTTTTATATATGAAGCTTGCAATCCTCTTTCAAGTCTTTGATAAGCCTATTGTAATGCCAATTCTTTGGTTTGGCACTTTTGTAGTTCTTTTTTCAAAATGTTAGTGTATTGGGCCTATTGATTGTTTAAATGACTTATACTTGTGATACCCTATAGAAATAGATGTCAGTATCATGAAAAGTAGGTAAAGGAAATTGTATGCTAACCTCATTAATACTAGATAATAGAGAATCTGGCAAGTCAGGTATTAAGGAGGGAAGAGAGAGGGGTTTGTGGAGTTTGACAGGTGGGTAGAGGTTGGATGAAAAGTGTTGGCTGACGGGGATGGAGTTGAATAGGATTTATGCAGAAAGGTGGTTGAGTATGGTCGACAACCTATAGTAAAAATGATTTTGGGAAAAAAAGACAAGTAAAACTTACATGTGTCATAACAAGTATGCAGAGATACAGTCAGAGAAAGATATTACCAAGCGTGACATTCGACTGTAGAGGATAATTGGTCTTGATTAATGCAGAGGATAATTGGTCCTGATTAATGACAGTGTTGGTTTGGTCAATAGCTGGCTCAAGTTGAATTGTTCTTCCGATAATAATAAAGTCATCATCTGATACTCTTCATTATCTCAGTAGTTAACCATATAGGAAGGGCAAGGAGGAAGAGTAGTTAACCATATAGAGGAAAAAGGAAAGGGAGAGGGAGAGTGCACAAAGAAGTAATTCTCCTTCCATCCTTTGTGTGAGGAAGGGATGCCGATAAGGAATTGAAAGTCCGACCGAGCTTGGAAGTAGAAAATGCCTATTTTTAATGATTTTGCTTGGAAAAAAACAGTGGAAGAGAATGGCCGAAGGGGTAATTGATAAGAAGGATGTGATAAGATAAAAGCTTAGCATGAAACGGAAAGAGTTGAGACTTAGTTGATTTAAGGGAATAGAAAAATATTCAGAAACTTCTAAGAAGAAGAGATGAATAGGGAAGAATAGACCAGCTTCTACTTGCTCTAAGAAGAAGACCTTGGTACATCTAGGAGGTAGATGAGGACGCTCGGTGGAGTTAGCTGCAATAATATGGTAGCTTGAGGCAAGTTGTATTCGGGAAGAAAGGGATGGGAATGTTAGTGCATATAAGATCCACATATCTCCACAATGGTATGATATTGTCCACTTTAGGCCCAAGCCCTCATGGTTTTGTTTTTGGGCTTTACCCAAAAGGCCTCATACCAATGGAGATATCTTTTTTCTTATAAGCACATGATCTTTTCCATGTCTTACCACTGTGGGACTTTGATTGTATTCCCCATACTCCCAACAATCCCCCCCTCAAACGAAGGACCACATTGGGCCCCCCCTCAAGCCTATCCCTCCTCGAAGGATTTTCTCTGCTTGATGTCCGATCTTGACCCATCGAGGACTTCTGCGGTTGTTGGTCCCAGACTAGACTTCCTTCACGATGTGCGGTTCTCTTGATCGGACGTGGAGCTCAACTTCTTGTGAGGTTCATGGCTTGACATGGACCATGGCTCTGATACCAATTGTTAGTGCATATAAGATCCACATATCTCCACAATGGTATGATATTGTCCACTTTAGGCCCAAGCCCTCATGGTTTTGTTTTTGGGCTTTACCCAAAAGGCCTCATACCAATGGAGATATCTTTTTTCTTATAAGCACATGATCTTTTCCATGTCTTACCAATGTGGGACTTTGATTGTATTCCCCATACTCCCAACAGGGAAGTGCTCTCTTATCATTTTGGAGCGTGTGGAAGCAAACCATGGACGAGTATTGAAGAAAGGGGTTGTATTTTCTTTAAGATAGAGGATAATGGTCAGTGAAGGTTGCTTCTGTATTTATAGTGAAGGAAGGGGTAGAAAAAAGGGGTAAAATAACAACTTTTCTCACTCAATCTTAGAGAAGTGGAATTATGGAATCATTTGACATTAGTTTGTTAGGGTGAAAATGATGGGTAAGTAAAGAATTCAATTTTTAATAAGGTAGGAAGGGGGTATGTTAGTTTCTGATAAGGTATAGGCAATTTCTGATACGGTAGATGATGTATCAGTTTTTTGTGAGTTTCATTATAAGACGTGTACAAATTATGAGGAGAAGTTTGGAAAGTGAATGATCATGGTATAAATCTCGAAGTAAGACATTTACTGCAAATAGAGGATAATCTGAAAAGTTATGTGCAATGTAACCCAACAAAACATTCATTACAGAATGTGTTCAGATACAGTGGGCATTTACAAAAATAGTTCTTCATTACAAAATGAATTACAGTATCTATTATAGGGGTTACTGCTCTGAATTTGTATTAGAGTCAGTATTGAAGGCCTCTGGTGGGAATTCCTTGTAAGCTTCTCCTACATTAATTTCATGATTGGATAGGCTAGGTAGGAAAAGCTTCTTCTCATTTGCTACTTGTAAGACACCTTCGAACCCTCTTTGAAAATATTTGTTGTACCTCTTAGTTGCTTAGGCTAGGATTTTGGTTTGCTCAGTTTCCCATCGTTCAGCTTATGTTTCTTTGAGTTGGGACAACTCTTGGTTAAGGTGAGCAGCTCATCTAGTTTTCTCATTAGCAACATTTGCCAGTTTATAGAAATGCTACTTTAGTATATCAAAATGGAAGTGGAATTCATCTAGATTGTTAAAGGTTCTATCCTTGAATTCATCAAAGGCATTAATGAGATATTACATAGGTTGGAAACATTGGCCCGATTGAAAGTGTTAGTCCCTCTCCTTTTGCACCCATTTCTGAATTTTTGATTGTCGGAAGCCTATTACTCAGTTTGACAGTTCATCATGTTCTTGTAACAATCTGATATTTTTATCCTTAAGGGAAAGTTCTCTTTTCATCTTTTGCATGTCTTGCTTATGTTAAACAGAAACTTTCTCTTTCTCTGCTGCTGATCCCGTTCGACAGACAAAGTTTCTATCTGAAGTTGTAACCATTGTATTTTCTGTTGATATTCAACCTCTTTTGTTGCCCGATCAGGAGAGGAAGGAGGGTTGGTTTACATTCCCAGATTAAGTGTTGAGAATTCTTCATGGCTAGTCTGGGTGTCTTTAGTGGAAGTTGAGGGTGCAGTTGGCATTATAGGAGATTGTGGTGGTTCTGAATAAGGTTGATGGTTTACACTGTTGGTTCTAAAATTCAGAGAACCACTGACCAAAGGATTGAAGCTTTGAGGTACTCTAAAAAATGAATGAAAATAGTGTGAAATAAACTATTTGTACAGAAAAAGCACCTAGTAAAATAAGAAAACTTATTGTTTGGAGGCTTTCTAGTAATCTTGAAGAATTAAGGGAATTTTAGGAGAAGTAATGAGGGGAATAGGCTGCGGTAGTGTGGAGTCTGATACGGGGGGAAGAGTATCAGAAGGAATAGGGGAGGAAGGAGGTGGAGGAGAATCTGGAATACAAGGGGATATGGGGAGTATAAGAAGAGAAGAAAGGAGGTAGCTAGCCGGGATAGGAGTCCGACACTGCTCGCACCAACAGATCTAAGAGTGAAGAAGTTGTAAATTCTGGAGCTATTGGGTTGGAGGAAGGTATGGGTTTTTGTTATCTAGTAGGAAATAAGGAGGCTAAAGGAAGGTTATTTGCTAAGGAAGAGGGGGAAGGAGATGCGGAAAGCTCAATAGGATCATGTGAGGTATCAAGGGGTGGACTATGGACAGATGTATCAGAAGGGGGGTGGAGTTCTGAAGGAGTTGAAGAAGAGGGTTCTGTGAAGGGTAAAGTGTCAAGAGGAAGGAAGAGGTTGGGAATTGGTTCTGGTGGAGAAGGGATAAGGTCATAAACCATTAAGGTAAGGCTTGGCTAATCTGGTTCAGTGATAGTTATGATTGAAGCTTCAGGAATTTCAAGGGGAGCCTATGACAAAGAAGTGTAAGTAATTCTTTGTGGGATTAAATCAATGTAATCAAAGAAAGAGATAGTAGATGAGTAAGGGTTAGTTACTGAAGTAGGAAGCTCGGGGATGGAAGAGGAGGCAGATGCCAGTTCTGATCTTTTTCTCTTCTTTTCCTGTTTCTTTGCCAAAGTCCTTGCAATGGCTATATGCATCATATCCTCTGCAAAAAAGAAAATTATTAAACATCTCAAAGTGAAATCAGTAAGTATGACAAAGTAAGGTGGTAGTGTATATTGAAAAATAGAATTTGCAATTATGTGGCACGGGGTATCTGTATGCATGAAGAAGTGGATTCAATGCTTATGTAAATTAGAATATTGCTTGGTATACAAGGGTAAATTCAGTAAGTATGCAGAATGAAGTATTAAGATGTATTTGAAGATTAATACAGTAAGTATGTAAGATATCAGTATGCAATGAATAGAATGCAATATGATTATGTATATAAAGGCAAATGCAGTAAATAAAATTTACCAATTGGATGAGCCTCTGTTGATTAAATGGGTGATAGTTCATAATAGGACGGGATGGGTTCTTGGAGAAGCTCATTGATACTGAAGTGCTTGTTTTTAAGTATGGCTTCAATAGAGGGAAAGTTGATGGCAGCTTTAACTATCTTAAGGTTAGGAAGATTTCGAAGTGTGGTTTTCGAAGTATGAGAGAATTGCAGGACTGGATCTAGAGGAATGTAGAAGTATAATTCTTTCTAGCCCTTATGAGAAGTGGGCATATCAATCAAGAATTGGTAGCCTTAGCGTGCCATGAAGTAAAACACGCCTGAGTCAGCCATTTTTAATTGGTAAAGACAGTGGAATATGTGAGGAATTTAGGGAATATTGAGATGCTGGAATACAATTATAGTTCTGAGTACAATGCAGATAGAATTATGGGATAGTTGGTTGATAGGAAGGTTGTCATAGGTTAGAAAGTGGAAGAGAGGCTTCGGGACAAGGAGGCGAAGACCTCCTTCTATTTGCCCTGTGAAGAGGGTGATGGTGTTAGTCGAAGGTCGATGAGGGCGTTAGCTGGGAGTGGAGATGATGGTGGTGAAACCTTCAGGGATGTATTTGGGCTCATGGAGGAAGAACGGATGGTTGGGGGTCAGTTGGTTGGGTGTGCTTTCATACCAGGGAATGGTGGAAGAGGAGGCCATGAAGAAGAGATGATAGTGGAGAATTTGAAAGTGTCAGAGGAGAAGGGAGCTAGGGTTTTGGAAGAAAACAGAGTTGAAATGGTAAAGACAGTGATTAGAAAATAAGTATGGTACTCGATAAAGGTAAAAAAAGGAAGTTAAGACATTTTTATTAACCCTAGTGTTTTCTTGAGAATTTCTCTTGTAGTACTTCAAATTTTTCCTAAGGAATTTTTATGCCTAATACGGAGCTTGAAGGTTATTTGAAACTCTTTTTTGCAGCGATTGGTAATATTTTCAAAGGCATTTTATGCCTAATACATGAATTTAAAATGTTTCTAATATTCTTTTGCAGCTAGTGGTTATTTCTTCTAAGGCTCTTAGGCCTAATATGAAGTGTTAAGTAATTCATGATTATGTTGCAGGGATTATGGATATTTTTTCTAAGGCATCTTACGCCTAATTTAAGAGTTTTTAAGTTAAATGATAAATGTTCTTTTGCAGGATATTGGTAGTAAAAATTAACTCAAGGCTTTGCGCTTAATATAACAGTCTATGTACTAGATAGCTACATTCTCCCACGGAGACTATAACGTCACTTATATGACATATGTATATGTTCTCAAGGCTCTACGTCTAATATAACAGTCTATGAGCTAGGCAGTTACATTCTCCCATGGA
The DNA here is from genome assembly GCA_025175895.1 of Wurfbainia villosa. Lineage (NCBI taxonomy): Eukaryota > Viridiplantae > Streptophyta > Magnoliopsida > Zingiberales > Zingiberaceae > Wurfbainia > Wurfbainia villosa. The sequence goes on along the minus strand of CM045995.1, from coordinate 7,235,682 downwards.
GACTATAATGCCACTTATATGGGATATGTATATGTTCTCAAGGCTCTTATGCCTCCTATAATAGTCTATGATCTAGGTAGCTATAATCCCCCACGGGGAACTATAACACCAGCTATAATGGGCAGATAAATTACTGACATTCAAGCTCAACACCTCATATTGCATTCAACCCTGCGCCTTATATGATATTTTAAGGCCCTGTGCCTCATATAACACTTAAGTCCCTGTAACTAACATGATGCATCAAGGCCACACACCTAGCATGACAATTTAAGACCCTGCGCCTAACATAAGAGTTTAGTGTCATGTGCCTAGTGTAAGAGTTTAAGGCTCTGTGCCTATATCAGCTTGTGGTTTATGACATAATCTATATCAGTAAATACTTGTGAAACTTCATTCGATTTTGCTCTTCAATTTCACTAAATAGGGGGGACTTATGATGGGTGTTGGGTTTTTTTAGTTAAGGTAGAGAAATTTTTTGTTTTAAGAACTTGTAAAACTTCACTCGACTTCGCTCTTCAGTTTTACTAAAAAGGGAAACTTATGATGGGGTCGGGGTTTTTCTAATCAAATTAAGCTTTTCCCAAGAATTTTATGTGTTTGCTGAGCGGTATGAGCACTTCCCGAGTAGTTTATGTTTTTCCCAAGCAGTGTATGTGATTTTCGAGCCCAATAGAGGTGAGTAGTGCAGTGGTGTTCAGAAGTGAAGTATAGTATTGGCAAAGTAGTTTATGCTTTTCTCGAGCAATCTAGGTGTTTCCCGAGAAGTATATATAATTCCCGAGCCCAGTAGGATGAGTAGTGCAGTATTGCTCAAGTATAGTATTGACAGAGCAGTGTATATTTTTTTCGAGAAGTCTATGCTTTTCCCGAGCAGTCTATGTGATTCTTGAGCAGTATGTATAATTCCCCAACAGACTATGTGTTTCCCGAGCAGTATGTATAATTCCCGAACAATATGCTTATTTCTCGAGCAGTATATTTATTTTCCGAGTCATATGTGGATTTCAGGGGTTCTTTTTGTACATGGTGAAATAAGGAGGAATGGGAATTCTGAAATATTGGGGATAGCAGAAAGAGTTTGAGGGGGATAAATGTGATTAATATAAGATATTTTGTCATTTGTTTATATATTTTATTTAATTAATATTTGGTAGGGAAATATAAGACACATGAAACATTTGAAAGAGATATGTTGAATATAGACGGGAAAAGCAGTTACACTGGACAACTGGACGAAGATATTAGAGTAAATTCACTTCAAAGAGGTGGTAGGATGAAGCATCTATAAAAGGAACAGAGGTAGAAGGGAGCGGGGGATGGTTGGTTCTTCACTATTCGGTACCTCAAAGATCTTCTTCTCACTTCTTCTTCTTCATTCTTTCTGCATTACCATTTTCTTCATTCTACTATTACTATCTTGAGTGTCGGAGGGGTCGTGCCGAGAAGTCGGCCCATCTCTAACACTCTTTCTCATAAAGTGGAAGATCTAGCTTCATTCCAAGGATACAAGGATCTGAGGTGATCAGAGAAGATTTACAAGAATGGGGAGGGAATCTTGGCAGGCCGAAGAAGTAAACACCATCAGTGACCTCGATGCTGACAAAGTCAAGCCATTCCATAATCACATGACCGTAGGGCATATGTATCTTCCCACTGTTAGGTTTGATGAAATAAATAATGCAGTGGAAGGTATTAAGACTTATATTGACATTGAGGGAATGATGGAATGCATATATATGAAAGGAATGTGGGGGTCCAACCAAGGCTACCCCACGAGTGACAATGGGTAAAAGGCAATGGGCAATGACCTTATAAAGGACATTGTCTTTGGCAGATAGGTCATTAGACAAAAAAAGATTAACACCCTTTCTCGCAAAGTGGCAGATCTAGCTCCATTCCAAGGATACAAGGATTTGAGGTGATCGGAGGAGATTTACAAGAAGGGGGAGGGAGATCTTGCCAGGTCGAAGAAGTAAACACCATCAGTGACGTCGATGCCAACGGAGTCAAGCCATTCCATAATCACATGACCGTAGGGCATATGTATCTTCCCACTGTTGGGTTTGATGAAATAAATGATGCAGTGGAAGGTACTGAGACTTATATTGACATTGAGGGCATGATGGAATGCATATATAAGAAAGGAATATGGGGGCCGAACCAAGGCTACCCCACAAGTGACAATGACCTTATAAAGGATATTGTCTTTGGAAGATAGGTCATTGGATGGAAAAAGATTACCACCAAGTGGACGAGGCTTGTGAAAGAATTGGTCATGGATAGAATCCAATGTGATGGCCTCAAAAGGTGATGGGAGAGGCTCAAGGAGAGAAGGATAGAAAACAAGATCACTCTCTGAGGGGCGACATCCTAGAAAGTCCTGAGAAGTGAAGTCTAGGTTGCACTGAGCAACACGATTCCTATACCTCATGTCATCCCCAACATATCGCAGGTTATTGAAGAATTCAGATAACATAGTAGAATTGATCGGATGTTCACAAAAAACTAAGGATTCTAACTTGTAGTATTTGATTATTTGCATGATGTCAAAGCAATTTGCATGGAAAATTTTGTCATCTAATGACCGAGTGGAATGAGTTAAAAGTTGTTCGTGTTGAAGGCTAATTCATGAGTCGGAGTGGGAAAGCACGGATTGGCAAGTGGGTGAGGGTCAAATGGGCCCTCACCAAAAGGTAAAGGCCTACGCTTTGATGCTAGATGTTTGACCATTAAAGTAAATAATGAAAATGCACTATGAATGCATGATTGAAACACACACAAAAAAACAAAGTGGTTAGCAAACAAAAAGAAATCAACAAACAATAAAGAGATTTAACCAAAATTAAGGTTTAGGGATTACTTAGGAGCCATGAAGACTGAGTGATCACCAGGGAAGATAGAGAGGTCGAACATCGCCAAAAAATATCGCCCAAGAGGAACCCTAGCGGCAGTTGAGATGGAACCTAGGGTTCCCAAAGAGAGGAATGAGGGTGAGGGCCGAAGGAGAGGTTGGATGACTCAAAAGTAGCGGTGGAAGAACTAGAGAAGAAGAAGAGAGACGAAGGAAAGGTCAGCGGTGTTGAGGATCGGCTAAGAGAAGGAGGAGTGACGAGGGTTTTTTCAGGTCGAATGAATCAGGTGATGTTTATAATCCACACTATCAGTCGACTGCTTACTACGCCAGCCGACTGATGAGGTCCAGTCGAACTGTTCGATCGGCTAAGAAAGCTTCTGTATCCATGGCCAATAACAACAGTCGATTGACGATGAACACCAGTCAACTATGATGCAATATGTGAGTTGGCTACTAAATGACAGTCGACTGCTAAATTTGACAGTGGACTACTCAATGGACTGGGATAAGCCACCAGATGACTATCGGACACACTGTCCGTGGTCAATATTAACAGTCAATTAGTGATATTCATCAGTCGACTGATATCAGTGCAATTAGGTTTTTCAGTCAAGTTTTGAAATGCATAACTAATTCTAGAGATGTCGAAAAATCAAGAAAATTCACAGACACATTTTTAAACCTATTCTTTATCAAGGAAAAATGATTTGAAAAATATATCTTTTCTATATTCCTAGGTTGACACAAACTTGAAAGATCCTAAAAATTTTATTATTTTTAAACAGCTTTGTACCACTATTGGGACACAAGCGAAAACTATTTTTCAAAATAGGACAACATAGTTTAAAAGATATTTTATTTGACATTTCCAATCATGTTTTTAGAGCTATGCGCACATCAATTGTACACAAACCTTCCCAATGATTGATCCAATTAAGGATTAATATCTCTAGATGTCACTTTGGTTCATAGTAATGCATCATAATAAGCATGATGAACCAAATACATCTTCCTAACATCTCACATGATGTCTAAGTGGCTCGATACAAAAATAATGGATTCTTAGGTTGTTTTGTGAGATGCTTTGAGCATGCAAACTTATACTACTACTCTACAAAACACATTCCAAGCTCTCTTCTTAGTGATGTAGATTCTGCTTCGAGAAGAGCCTTGGTGAAAATGTCGGCAAGGATAGACTTGGATTCAATATAATTAAATTCAATGTCTCCTCTTGCCACATGATCTCTAATGAAGTAATGCTTCACTTCAATGTGTTTTGTCCTAGAGTGATGTACCAAATTTTTTATCAAGTTGATGGTACTCACATAATCACAAAAGTCCTTAATTTTGGAGTAATGTAGCTCGTAATCCTTAAGGTATGTCTCATTCATAGTAGTTGAGCTACACAACCTTCCATGGCCACATATTCGGCCTCGATTGTAGACAAAGCAATATAAGATTGCTTCCTACTACACCAACTCACTAGGGAGGATCTAAGAAATTGGCATCCACCACTAGTACTTTTCCGATCCAATTTGCAGCCCGCATAATCAGAATCGGTGTACCCAATCAAATCAAAGGTGTGAGCCCTAGGGTACCATAGACCTACATTAAGAGTTCCCTTGATATACCTTAAAATCCTTTTAATCGCTATCAAATGAGACTCTTTATCACAAGATTGATATCTTGCACACATACCTATCGCAAATAAAATATCGGATCTACTAACGGTTAGATATAGTAAGCTACCAATTATACTCCTATAAAGTTATGAATCAATCAATTTCCCATCTTGATCATTATCTATCTTAGTGTTAGTAGCCATAGGAGTAGATACTACCTTAGCATTATCTAAACCAAATTTCTTAATAATTTCCTTGGCATATTTGGTTTGATAAACGTTGGTTCCCACACTAGTTTGTTTGACTTGTAAACCTAAAAAAAATGTTAACTCTCCTACCAGACTCATTTCAAATTCATTTTCCATATTTCTAATGAAGTTTTGGAGAAGTTCATTTGTTGACCCAAAAATAATGTAATCAACATAAACTTGAGCACCAAAGATGTCTTTTTCTTTTGACTTTAGAAATAAGGTTTGGTCAACTTGACCTCTCCTAAAGTCCTTAAAGATAAGGAATGATGAGAGTCTCTCATATCAAGCCCGGGGAGCTTGTTTTAAACAATATAAAGCTTTCTTAAGCTTACAAATATGGTTTGGATAATCTAGATTTTCAAACCCGGGTGGTTGCTCTACATAGATCTCTTCCTTAATGAACCCATTTAAGAATGCCGACTTCACATCCATTTGATAGAGTTTAAAACCCATGTGAGCGACATATCCTAATAGGATTCTTATGGACTCTAACCTAACAACCGGAGAATAGGTTTCATCATAATCAAGTTCTTCAACTTGATTGAATCCTCGAGCGACTAACCTAGCTTTGTTTCTAGTGATATTATCTTAATAATCTAACTTATTCTTAAAGACCCATCTTGTGGTAACAATAGTGCTATTATTGGGTCTAGGAAGTAGCTCTTATTTTTCACTCTTCTCAAATTGAGCTAATTCTTCTTGCTTTGCCAAAATCTAATCTAGATCAAGTAATGCATTTTTAATTGATTTAGGCTCAATTTTGGAGATGAGAGCAACTTAACTAGTAAGAGATCTATAGAAAGACTGAGTTCTTACTCCTTGTGATAATTCTCCTACTACTTGATCGAGGGGATGGTTTTGATGAATCCTTAAGGTCCTAGGAGGTGAATCAAATTGATTTTGATCATGGTTATCCTTTCTTCTTTCTTCATCTGAATCTCCTCTTCCTCCCCTTTGATTATTACCTTCTAATTCTCCCCCTTGACTATTACCCCCTAAATTTAAATTTTGAAGTCATTGGGTAATATCTTGATTTTTTTCATTAATATCCTTATCAATGGAGGATTTTCTATGATAGGTGCTAGAGGACTCATCAAATTCAACATTGGAGGATTCCTCAACATTTTGAGTCCTCTTATTGTATACTCTATAATCTCTACTAGTAGATGAGTATTCAACTAGGATTCCCTCATCAGTCTTAGACTCAGATTTTCCTAAATTGTCTTTGACATTCAAAATATAGACTTTACATCCAAAGACCTTAAAATAGTGAATTGTTTGAATTTTTCCATTCCATAGCTCAAAGGGTGTTTTGTTTAAAAATCTATGAATTAAAACACGATTTTGGATATAGCAAGTCATGTTAACCGCTTTCGCCTGCAAGTAGCTAGGCAAAGAATATGCATTAAGCATTATCCTAACCGCCTCTTTAGGGCACGATTTCTCCTTTCCACCTCCCCTTTTTGTTGGGGTGTTCTAAGACAAGAGAACTCATGCTTGTATCCTTGTTCTAAGCAAAATTTTGAAAAATTTAAATTCTCAAATTCTCCACCATAATTACTACGGATCTGGTTGATTTTGAGATTCTTTTCATTTTCAACTCTTTTGTTAAATCCTATTATTGTTTCTAAGGTATCATACTTATGTTTCAAAAAGTAAACCCATGTATACCTAGAGAAGTCATCAACTATAACTAAATAATATTTATTACCATTTAATGAAGGAATGTTATGACAATCAAATAAATCTAAGTGCAGTAATTCTAATGGTAATGAAGTACTAGTTATAGTTTTACCTTTATATGATGATTTAGATTGCTTTCCTTCTTGGCATGCATCACACAATTTGTCTTTAATGTACTTGATCTTTGGTAGCACTTTTACTAACTCCAATTTGGATACCTTGGCTATGTTCTTCATGTTGACATGTCCAAACCTCCTATGTCATAGCCAACCTTCCTCTTCTTTTGTCATAAGACACTTAGTAGAAATTTTAGAAGCATAGGATAAATCAAGATAATAAATATTCGATTTTCTATATCCAACTAACATGCAATTATTCAAGCTCTTGTGTCTAATTAAGCATTTTGAGGATTCAAATTCTACTGTATAATCCGCATCACAAAGTTGATTAACACTAAGTAGGTTAAACTTCATGCTTTTAACTACTAAAACTTTGTGAATGATAATTTTAGGGGATACCTTAATTGTGCCTTTACATAAAATCTTGAGTTTTTCACTATTCCCAAAAGACACGGTTCCCTTGTTAATGTAGTTGATTAAGGAAAACTTACTCACATCTCCGGTCATGTGTCTTGAGCAACCGTTATCCACAATCTACATACTTGGTCCACCTACCCAAATAACATAAAAAAATAAACTCCTTTGGTAGTCAAATGTTTGGACCGAAAACATCATTTAAAAATTTCTTGGGAACTCATGCCTTCTTTACCTTACTCTTAGTTGTTGTCTTTCTATTTATTAGAGAAATATAGGTAACTTCCTTGTCCTTATGCTTGTATCCTATACCGGCCTTGTTGTAAATGACTCTTTGATCTCTAAGTATCATATCAAGGTACTTTGAGCCTTTAGTAAATTTTTCTAGGTTTGTCCTTAGCTCAACTACTTGGTTCCTTAAGTTCTCATTTTCTTCCTTAAGCATGCATAAGTCATTAGATGTAGATGCTTCATTTCTAATTTTCACAATTTCTACCTTCAAGTCCTTAACCTTAGATTTTGATTTATCTGATGCATTTTTAAGATATGCAATGGTCTTATACAAGAATTCAACTTGAGGGGAATCCTTTACCTCATTGTCACTTGATAACGATTCATCACTTGACTTCCCTTGGCTTGAGCTTTCGGATTTATCTCCATGTGCCATCAAAGTCATGTGTCGGGTGACATGACATAGCTTATCTTCATCTAACGAGTCTTCAATACTTTGAGTGTCCCATGTTGTTTGAGCTGCCATGACTTTCTTCTTCTTCTTTTCTTTCTTTTCCTTCCTCTTCTTTTCCTTTTCTTCTTTCTTCTTATTTTCCAGTCAATTTGGCCTGACGTGCCCCTTCTTGTTGCATCCCTAACAAGTAACATTAGTGTTGAAATCTGAATTGCTACGATATTTACCTTTTGAGGCTTGAAAGATTTTCTTTATATCCTTCTTCTTGAAACTGTTGGTGCAGGGACACCAGATAATCGAATCTGTGTTTTGATTATGGCAAAGACACAAAGTTAAGTTTACATCATTGTCTCACGAGCTAAATCAAGTGTGCAGAAAGGCTAAGCTAAGCCAAAGGTCAGCGACGCCCAGTGGGAGCTGTGGTGGTTGGGCAACACCGAGGGAACTTCATGGGAGTCGAAGAACCTAGGTGGAAGACCGGAAGGAAAGCGATAGATCTTAAAGAACCAGAGGTAAGCTCGTGTGAGTGAGAGATGGTAAGGTTGTGTCCTCTGTACAGGGATGATCGAAGGCGGCGATCCGACTAAGACTTCCAATGGAAGGTCTAGGTTGAGATCGGACGGTAAGAAACCGTCACATTTACCATTTTTCGTGCTAACCTCTTATTGCAGGGAAGTGGCCAAGCTGGCAGTCAACTGCTGACCATTGGGCAGTCAACTGATGCTCATCAGTCGACTGATGGCGATGAATCAGCCTTTTGCGCTAGTTCAAAATGGATAATGTTTGACGCGGTCACTTCGCGATAAAATTTGGTACCACCTCGTGATCTATTCCGAAAGATAAGGAGACTTATTTTGAGGCCAAACTCTATAAAAGAAGGGGAGAATTCCAACCCAAACATTAATCAAAATTATTCTCAAGTGCTCCTACAACGCTAAAGCTCTAACACCGTCATAACGCCGACGCGACGCCAAGCTTCTATCTTCTTCGTCGACAGCAATAGTAAGTAATATCTTTTGTATTCTTTATTTTAATCATAACGAGGTAAGGTAGGCTTGTTGCCTCATCCTCGTACTTTCGGTTTTGTGATCGTTATCTCCTACCTCCAACGAGGAGGAGATCTTATAGTGTTTTGCCCTACGTACGCGGTCTAGAACTGTTAGGGCTTTGGAGTAGCAACCGTTGGGTTGTGAACCAAGTAAAAATAAACTTGTCTCTTTATTTTTCTGCTGTGCTTGCTCGTATATCGAATGAACGAAACGAAAAATTTTACGCTCACTATTCACCCCCCCCTCTAGCGACGCTTCTCAATCCAACAGAAACCTCTAGATTTTCCTACCAACTTCTTGACAAAGTGGGCCATCTCGGTAGATGACATTATTGGAGGATCGATGGCCGGCTAGAGGGGGGTAAATAGCCCCAATTCGCGTGTACGGTGGTGGAAATTGTTCATTCATCGTGCTCGTCTCTACAATTCATTAGCGCAGTGGAAATACAAATAACAAGTACGAATACACGAGACAAATACAAAGCATACACAATACACGATGATATACGTGGTTCAGAACCTTAGAGTTCCTACTCCACGGGGCGAGCTCAATGAGTTCTAGAGATTCACACGACACTACTCAAACTCCTTCTCGACTACAAGTCAGAGGTGGAGAAACTTCGTACAAGCAATTACACTAAGTAATACAAGAAAATAAAAATACAAAAAGAAATACAAGTAAATAACACTTTATAAAATTTCACTTTGATCACTTGTTTGTTGTTTGCTTTAAATTGCTCTTGAAGGTCAGGAATGCAGCAGTAATTCCCCTCCAAAATCGCCCCAAAATCTCTTGCAAAATCCTCCGTCTCGAGCTCCTTAAATAACTTGCATCGAGCTAATTTTGTGCCAAGCAGTCGCCACAAGGCCCCAGTTGACTGCCAACAGTGTCGTTGTCTCACAATGACTCGATCCACACTAGACAAGTTCCAACGGATCCTTCATCAGTCGACTGATGGCCTGGTAGCCGACTGCCCAGTCGGCTACGGAGCGTTTTGTGCCCACGACACTTCCATCAGTCGACTGCCATCCCTTGGCAGTCGATTGCTGTCGACATCAGTCGACTGGCATCCCTCGGCAGTCGATTACCAGGCCACATAACGTAGTCGACCACTAGTCGAACACCAGTTGAGTCCAATCGACCTAGAGCAGTCGACTGGTACCAATACCAATCGACTGATGTTGGGTAAAACCTCATACACCAAATTGTTTGAGCATCCGATCGTCGGGTAAACCCTCAAACACCACATTTGAGCATCCGACACTCAGTCTTAGCCACTTGGCCAAGTCCACCTCATCCTCTCATGGAGTTCCCCACTGAAGCTCTCTTCCCTCGGCCTACGTCCCTCGAATGCACGAAGCGCACGGCTTCACACTGTCATCCTTTGCGTTTCTTGCCCTCGAAGTCTGCTTCCCTTGGGCCTCACTCCATTCGCTCCCCGTCCGACGGTCCCTCGGATGCACCAAGTGCACGGCTTCGCAATATCATCCTTCACCGACTCAAGGACCCCGAGCCTAGTGAACTTGCCAAGTCCTCAGGACTTCCAACACTAAGCCTCATGCTTGAATTTTTCATTCCAAGCCCCATGCTTAGACTTTCACCGCCAAGGCTAAACACTTGGACTTATGTGGCCAACCCATGTTAGACTTTCCAACACCAAGCCCCATGCTTGGACTTTTCACTACCAAGGCTACACACTTGGATTTACATGGCCAACCCATGTTGGACTTTCCCAACACCAAGCCCCATGCTTGGACTTTTCACCACCAAGGCTACACACTTGGATTTACGTGGCCAACCCTTGTTGGACTTCCCATGACAATCCCATGTCATACATTTTATCTAACATCAAAATACAGTTCGAGTCAAACTCAAGTCCTGGGCCGATTGCACCAACAATCTCCCCCTTTTTGATGTTTGACAAAACCTCAAACTCAAGTATACTAATTATCCCTAATTGGCAATTCTCACATTCCAATGAGAATTCCAACTATCACAATTGGTAACTTCTCCCCCTTTTTGACATACATCAAAAAGGTCCTCCCCAAGGGTATGAATGTCTCATATCCTTATGAGATCTTACAATCTCTCCCTTGGAGGAACACATGCCTACAATCTTTTTAGTGATAAGTCTCATATCACTTAAGAGAGACAATCTCTCAATTTTCCTCCCATGAGGAAAAATACACATCCATCTTCCCATGATGGATACCTCCCCCTAAAGGCTTACTCCCCCTTGACTATTGCACCAACAATATCCTTGGAGAGTCTCTAAGCCAATAGGAATGTTAAACAATCAAAATTAAGGCAAAGTTCAACAATAAACTCTCACACATCTTAAAATTGATACTCACCCTAAACACTTCTCCTAATCCATATCCAATGGATTTCCATCCTTTCTAATTCTCTCCAAAGCATGCCCTAGAATTAGGAGTGGTTAGGGGACCAAAACATAACTGAACATGGGCCTAACAACCATTGTTTACCCTAAATTAGCTTGGGCAGTTGACTCCTTCAGCTACCAGTCGACTCCCACCCTCATCAGTCGACTGCCATCCATGGCAGTCGATTGATAACTACAAAATGTAATTTTCAGTTTTCAAAATTGAAATTTCGAAATTCATAAGTAAATATACATACATTGAAAAATCATGAAAATTCATATGTATATTACTTATCACAAATATTATGGGTGAAAAATATTTAAAAATAATTTTACCCACAAAATAGAGAGATTGACACAAAGTTCAAAAGTTGAGAAAAGCTTCAATATTGAGCCCTCTTTATATCACCTTATTCAATGGTGATTGTTATCAAAAGATAGACTTTGCCAAGATTTTTCAAAATGATTTTTGAAATATTTTTAAAACCTTTAATTCCATTTCCCTAAACATCTCACTTGTATCTAAATGTGTAAAACACATACAAGTCAAGTTCTAGTGAGATGTGGGTTTTTGTTACTTAGGGTCTCATACATTTTTCTAGGCAACATTATTTGATTCTCTTATGCATGGGACTTCAAATCATGCCTTAGTCCTTAAATCCATTTTATTTATGCATTAATGATGATTATGGCATAAATGATACAAGAATAAGCATGTGCCAAAATCATGATGTTATGTCATGTGAATAAAATCTAAGCATACATGACATATAAAAATAACCTTAAAAGTGATCATGACATTTTACATGATAAAAATAAACATGATGTCATGACATGACAAGACAAACAAAGCATGAAAATTATAAGATACTAAGATATAAAATACCTAAGTGTTAAACCCAAATTGTCATTTCTTAGAAATAAATTCATTTTGTCATAATACCATTTATCCCCCTAGTGTGCCAAAAGCCCAAAATGACACACCATTACTTCTAAGACCTAATTATACCAATTTAATCATTTTTCATCTTCTCAAACCACATTGGCACATCTTAAAGTGTCAACTCACCATGGTTGGATTAACTACCCATCCACTTAGGGTTGATACACACTAACCCATCTAGCGTGAATCGATCATGCTCCTAGAAATCCAATACCTATTGGAGCTCCTTGGATTAACAAGGTATTCATTAGGGATAACTTCCCTAGATACCTTCCTAATGACCCTTTTTGGCTTTGACACCTTAGTCATTTGGATCTTTCCTAAGTCAAACCTAGGGGTAACTCCCTCTTTGACCTTCTTAGTGGCTATCTTGGATTTCTTTGAATTTTTAGCCACTAGACAAATACCATGGTTAGTCTTAGGGATAACTTCCCTAATAACCTTGGTTTTCCTAGACCTAGAAATAGTTCCATAATTGAATGGAATATTATGGTAGAACATAGGTTTGTGACCCAAATCTTTCTTGCCTTTGACCGGTTCTTGTCTCCTAGGTCTTAAATTTTGTTCCTTTGACCCTATAATTGAATTTGTCATAATTTTGAGGGTATTTTCAAGTTTCTCAAGCCTTGACCTCAAGACTTGATTTTCTAATTCTAACCTTCCCAATTTTGATCTATCATTAGATTTTTGGGAATTATTTTTCTTCTTAGGCATGTGTCTACCCTTCTTAGGGTTTATGCCTAAGTTCTTTTCTATTCTCCTAATGGACTCCTTAGGTAGGATAGGTCTAGAATTGTTGTTCCTAGGTTTGTCCTTAGGTAACCTAACATGCTTGGCACCTAAACAAAAATATTTATTCCTACTAGCATGCTTTTCATTAACAATTGCAAGTGAACTAAAATAATTTTTAGCATGCTTATTAGTCCTAAAAATTGAAGGTGCATTAATTAAATTTACCTTAGGGTTAGCTTTAGAAGCTCCCCCTACATGACATGTCTCTTCTTGCCCTTTCTTCCTCCCCCTAGGGCATTGGCTTCGGTAGTGTCCTCTTTGATTGCATTTAAAGCACACAATGTGATCTTTGCTCTTTCTAGTGAGGACTCCGGCATCCTTTGACTTTTGGTTGACTTTTGGTGTCGGTGTCTTTTCCTTAGCTAATTTTGAGTATTTGCTCTTGTAATGCCCGGTTTCCCTACACTCAAAGCATATTATGTGTTTTTTATCTTTAATTATAATGCATGAGTTACCTAGGGAGGTGATGGAAGTCTCTTGATCTTCACTTCTCCTGGATGTTGAAGCTTCTTCTTGATCTTGTTTCGGGATGGAAGTCCTCTCCTCCCCCTCAATGTTAGAGGTGGAGGTCTCCACCAAGTCATCCACATCATCGAAGGTAGATGGCGATTCTTCAACATCCTCGAATCTGGATGTTGATGGACATTCTTCCTCATCATGGACCAATGTGGGTTCTTCATGAAATTTGATCACCTTGTCCTATAGGTCCTTAGCATTCCTATATTCACCTAGCCTAGACCAAATATTGTTAGGAATCAAATCACTTAACAATTTAATTACCTTGAGATTTGTCTTGAAATCCTTGATTTGGTCCTTGGTCCATATTGACTTTTCAATTTGCCTATTGTCTTCATCCCTAGGCATTTCGAAACCATTTTCTAAGATTAGCATTAAATCGAAATCGGTTTCGAAGTATACCTCCATCCTTTTCTTCCACCAAGAAAATTCTCCATCGAATTTCGGTGGATGGATGTTAAAGTCGGTCATCTTGTGGTGCTTGTGTTGGCGATGAGTCCTCGACAAGCTCCTCACTCTGATACCACTTGTTGGAATCAGAGCGTCTTCTTCTTCACCCTCTAGCGATGCTCTCACGGCAGTCAAACCTTGAAGAGCGGCCATGGCTCTGATACCACTTATTGGAGAATCGGTGGTCGGCTAGAGGGGGGTGAATAGCCCCAATTCGCGTGTATGGTGGTGGAAATCGTTCGTTAGTCGTGCTCATCTCTACAATTCGTTAGTGCAGTGGAAATACAAATAACAAGTACGAACACACAAGACAAATACAAAGCATACATAATACACGACAATATACATGGTTCAGAACTTTAGGGTTCCTACTCCACGGGGCGAGCTTAAGGAGCTCTAGAGATGCACACGACACTACTCAAACTCCTTCTCGACTACAAGTCGGAGGTGGAGAAAACTCGTACAAGCAATTACACTAAGTAATACAAGCAAATACAAATACAAGAAGAAAATACAAGTAAAGAACACTTTACAAAACTTCGCTTTGATCGCTTGCTTGTTACTTGCTTTGGATTACCCTTGAAGGTCTGGAATGCAGCAGCAATTCTCCTCCAAAATCGCCCCAAAATCTCTTGCAAAATCCTCCATCTCGAGCTTCTTAAATAACCTACATCGAGATGATTTCGCCTCTAGCAGTCGACTGCCATAAGGCCCTAGTCGACTGCCAACAATCCCATTGTCTCACAACGACTCAATCCACACTGGACAAGTTCCAACGGATCCTTCATCAGTCGACTGATGGCCTGGTAGTCGACTGTCCAGTCGGCTACGGAGCATTTTGTGCCCATGAAACTTTCATCAGTCGACTATCATCCCTTGGCAGTCGACTGCTATCGACATCAGTCGACTACCATCCCTCGGCAGTCGACTGTCAGGCCACCGACCACTAGTCGAATACTGGTCGAGTCTAATCGACCTAGAGCAGTCGACTGGTATCTATACCAGTCAATTAATGTCGGATAAAACCTCAAACATCAAGTTATTTGAGCATTCGACCGTTAGGTAAACCCTCAAATGCCACGTTTGAGCATCCGACGCTCAGTCTTAGCCACTTGGTCAAGTCCACCTCATCCTCTCATGGAGTTTCCCATCGAAGCTCTCTTCCCTTGGCCTACATCCCTTGGATGCACCAAGCGCACGACTTCACAATGCCATCCTTCGAGTTTCTTGCCCTCGAAGTCTGCTTCCTTTGGGCCTCACTCCATTCGCTCTCCGTCCGACGGTCCCTCGGATGCACCAAGCGCACGACTTCACAATGTCATTCTTCACCGACTCAAGGACCCCGAGCCTAGTGAACTTGCCAAGTCCTCAGGACTTCCCACACCAAGCCTCATGCTTGAATTTTCCATGCCAAGCCCTATGCTTGGACTTTCACCGGCAAAGCTACACACTTGGACTTACGTAGCCAACCCATGTTGGACTTTCCAACACCAAGCCCCATGCTTGGACTTTTCACCACCAAGGTTACACACTTGGATTTATGTGATCAACCCATGTTAGACTTTCCCAACACAAAGCCCCATGCTTGGACTTTTCACTACCAAGGCTACACACTTGGATTTACGTGGCCAACCCATGTTGGACTTCCCATGACAATCCCATGTCATACGTTTTGTCTACCATCAAAATACAGTTCGAGTCAAACTCGAGTCCTGGGCCAATTGCACCAACAGACATGTCTCCTTTGCTACTTAATGACTCATCCTCGGATTCGGATGATGAAGACTCCTCCTTCTTTTCTTTCTTCTTCTTCTTCTTCTTCTTCTTCTCTACAAGAAAAGCTACACCTTTCTCCTTTGAAGACAAGTTAGCTTGCTCATGCAACTCAAATTCACAAAATAATTCATCTAGTTTAACTAGTGAAAGGTCTCTAGATACCTTATAAGCATCAACCATGGATGCCATTAAGGTGGTTCTAGGAAAGGCTTGAAGTGCATACCTTATCAAGTCTCGATTGTCAACTTTCTCACCTATAACATGAAGTCCATTGACGATCTCCTTGAATCTTCCATGTATTTGGCTCACCATTTCATTCATCTTCATGGTGAAGGTTTGTAGTTGACCAACTAACAAATCCCTCTTGGCTCTCCTCAATTCTTTTGACCCTTCATTGAGTTCAATGAGCTTCTCCCAAAACTTCTTTTGTAGTTGACTTGACTAGTCAACTAGGTCATAACTCCAGTCGACTGCTCAAGTCTTCTAAACCTTTGAGTGTTCAACACTCGAGATCAATCGACTGATATAATATTCTAATCAATTGGCACACCTCAAATATGATTAATTCATACTTAAGAATGCACCCTAAGCCTAGACTAAATCTTCTAGCTTCTCCATCAGCCTTGTGCCTCTAGAATCTCTCCGAGTCCATGACTCTTTCATCCTTGCACTTGCCTTCAAAAGATTCCTTCGGTTTCGTCATGCTTTGGATCCCTCCTTTGCCGAGATCCTGCTTAGACTTTCTGCGCCAAGACTACATACTTGAACTTATCTTTCACAAGACTCACCTTTGGACTTCTCTTGCCAAGGCTTCACCCTTAAACTTTCCTTGCCAAGTCTTCATACTTGGACTTCTTTTGCCAAGATTCACACTTGGACTTTCCTATCACTTAAAAATTCATCATTGTTAGATCATAATTATTGTCTAACTTCAAATGATTATCCAAGCATCAAAATACATTAATACTTGGGACATTGTTGAACCAACAGAGGGGACATGAAGCATATATGGGCGCTTGATGTTCCAAAAGTGGTTACAAACGGTGGATGTCGCGACATGTATATATATATATATATATATATATCCTCACATTTCAAAAGCGTTTGATGGTGACAAACATGAGACTTTGCCACCTCCTCAGCGGCGCATGACCACGCATTAATATTGCATTATGGACAACTATCATAGGCCCTTTTGACGACAATTACTATAAAGGGCCTCCTTGAAGGGAATGATTTACTATCGGCATGTGTATGCAAATTGGCAAATATTTAAGGATAAGGGCGATGTATATCCCTTGTTTGATTCACTGGGTGGAGTCGTGCCCTAGATACCATGTTACCAAATCACTCTCGACCACCACCAAATTTTATAAAACTGAAGCTCTTCTTGATTGAGGAGTCCTTTACATCTCTCGTCGAGCCCGTAGTGACTCTCATTCGAGTCCTTTGTGACTCTTCGCAAAGTCCCTTATGACTCTCAGTCGAGTCTTTTGTGACTTTTGGTCGAGTTCTTTGTGACTCTTCACAAAGTCCTTTGTGACTCTCGACCAAGTCCTTTGTGACTCTTTGTCAAGTTTTTTGTGACACTTCTCAAGTCCCTTATGACTCTTAGCGATTTGATGGTCTGCTGGCATGTCCCTTGATTGTAACTTCCTCTGTTTTATTACCACAAACCGAACTTGAGCAAGTGCCACATGGATCGTCTAGTTTACGTTCACATCAATATTATTGGCCACTATATGAGTCACACTATTTAATGATAATGATAGATTTTTTCTTCCATAATATGAAAATCACTTTTCATAAATATTAAAGGTCAGGGTCGTACCTGATGTAAGGTCGAAGAAACGATTACCTCGGACTCTATTTTTAAAATGATTTAAATCACCTTCTAAAGGAACTCAAAAGTTAATATACAAGAGGTCTAAAAATTAATTCATTAATATATTTTTTAAAATTCGATTACCATCAAAATTTTAAGTATAACTCTCTAATGGTTTACCCGTCTCTCTATCGAGTACCTCATAGATTCTAGCATCAAGAAGAACATCACCTATTTTACACCTTCAAAATAGTTCTTTTTTAATTATTATGAACTATTAGGCATGCTAAACAGAATGCACCCTAGTTAGATAGAATATACGTGCGCCTTCGTATAAATTTGTTGACAATCATGAAAGAATATTAATATTTATTTGTGGCTAAAGGAATTTATTTTAATGAAAAGCTTTATCATAAATTATCTTCTAAAACAACACAAAATAACTTGATAGTCTAGAAAACAAAATGTTTTTGTTATTTAAAAAATAACTATTCAATCATCTGGTGGATAACTCAGCAGACCACAATAATTTTTCCCACTAGTGCGGTCATTTAGACAATCACCCTGTGACTTTCCACACTATCCATTAAAACTACCTCGATGCCTAATCTCCCATAGATAATGGTACGAAAAAAAATATTTTAGTCAAACTTACCTCATTTATTCACTTATTTTTTTTATTTAAAATTTCAATTTTATGCGACCAACAAACCAAGTTGACACTGTTTTTTGTCAATCCAAATTGGCAGAGCAGCGCTCTACCTCATCCAAGCCAATAGCCATGAGTTGCTTTAGCCACCTTCAACTTCTGTCTATATCTTATAGTTTAATCATTCAGCTGACAGTTATGCACGCGGATATTCACTCTTTAAAAGTCAAAGATCTCAGTCTAGCAATCTTTCACATCTTGTTTTTACATTCAATGAAATTAACAATCTGCAAAAAGAAAAAAAAAACAAAGATAGTTAGGGTTCACTGACCTGATAGATTACGAAGAGAGACCAGGAAGAAGATCCAATGACAGTAAGAATGGCTCCAAAAATGAAGGCCGCACCACTTTCCTCGCCATGGACGACCAGTTTGAGCACTTCATGCAGGCCCTGATCACTATGAACCTTGGAGAGTCATCACCACTGCACCTCCAACACAGACTAGGGTTCCGACCACCTTTGCTTGCCCTTCCCAACTCTTTATTTTTACCTCTTCCAATCTGATCAACAACTGAGATTAACAAATGAAAAATGATGAATCCATTAGTCCTCAATTAAGGAGTAATTATTACTTGAGGAGATAGGCCAGCAAGAAAGTGATGGCGGGTTGGAGATTGTTCATGGTGCTGGCGAAAGTGGAGGAAGTGAGTGCAAGCCCGGCGTAGTAGAAATTTTGACTTATGCTCGTCCTGCGACACACGATCGATGCGCCCGGTGAGAAAGTGAGGAGTGTAGATAAGTGGACGAAGAAGAGGAAAATTGACTATTAATTCACCCGAACAGGGCGAGGAAGAAGATTTGCATCACGTTCTTCCAGCTGAACGTGCTGAGTTGCATGGAGCTGTTGAGGAAGTAAGCGGCGGGGAAGATGGCGATGGAGGCGATGAGCTGCCGGTAGAGGACGAAGGCGTAGTGGCTCATGCCGTGGGTGAGGGCGAAGCGGGTGAGTAAAAACATCGCGCCGTAGGCAACCTGAACGTAGAGCATGCCGACGAGAGGACCAAACTTCTTCACCATCGCCGGCGCCATTGCCAATACTTACTCACTTTAATTACCTTTGGCCCCTTCTCTCTCTCTCTCGTTTAGATTTAGCATATTAAATAATGCATCACCAAGGAGGTTCTGATCATGGACGAAAGTTCAACCGACAAGTTTAATAATTTTGATGGTTGCGTTTGATACATGTCTATTGGATGGTGAGCATAAATACGAACGTAACTATTAAACGTTAATGAGCTACACTAGATGCATGTCTATTGTTGAGGCAAAAGTAGAGATGAAAGAGAAAAAAAAAGTTACAACTAATCCTACGTGACTCCAAGATTAGAGACCTATGTCTATTGTCCCATCTCTAAAATTAGAGATCGGTATTCTGTTCGATTTTTTAAATTAAGATCGATGTTTCGATTTTTAAAATTAATAAATTTAGGAATTTAAAATTTTGATTTCTAAAACGATATGAATTTGAGATTCTTATGGTCGTATATAAGCACTTGGTTTTTTTTTTATCACTTGGGAGGACTCAAAATCAAAAAAATTGACAAACAAACTCAAGGAAATACTAAAACTGCAACAATATCTATTTAACACACACTTGAAATCATGTTTCTCTAAAGCACGAATCCTATAACAAAATAGTGATCTTTAGATCCAAGTAAAAAATGCTTGATAATTAAATATCATTCAATTAACTATTGATTTAGACGATGATAACTAAAACTCAAAAGAAGTTAGTCGAACAGAGGGACTCTTTGATGATGCTCTTCAATAACTGTTAGTCCTTACACCCTTTACTAAACTACTTAAAAATATTCAAATTACCATTGTACACACACCGGGCCAGTAAGGATGAACACGTGTTTCATGCTCCTCCAAGTAACTAATGCTCCGCCTCTCACCTGATTGATTCACAAACATTTAAATCAGCGCCCGTGCAGCACGATGCAATAGAAAAATAAAAAATATATATAATTTGTTTTTTTTTTTGAGATAATATTCGATAATAAATTTTTAAAAAAACCATAAAAATGATTGTCTGTACATAAATTTATCCGAATAAAATAAAATTTTAATATTGAATAATTTTTTAGAGATTGTTCGATTGTGAAATCCGAATTGGATTGTCAAACTACGAACGTTTTCTTAATATATTCACTCAGATGGTTGATGGAGATTCGCATGGACTCCGATCTCTTCCGAAGAGGCATCCCTATAAAATCATAGGATCAAACTGATCATTCTCAAAAATTAATCAGATCGAAAATTCAGACATTCTGATGCTAATAAAAAAATATCTAAATCAACTTAAATTTTTTCTTTCTCTCTCTCTTTTTTGACAATGGTTGCAAAATATTTGGTCTGTTCTAACTCAAATAAACGCAAAATTTAATTAGTTTGTGACAATTCTCATGTAACTTAACTTTGAAAAAATTTTACGATACATATAGAGGTAGTAAGCAGTAAGCTTGAGGGTCGATGGTAGCAATGGCAATGATTATTTGTCCATAGAGGATGAAGGCAAAGTGGCTCATGTATTGTATATAAGGGTATTTCATATGGATGAAATATTCATTGACTGGAAGTTTATATTTATTTATTATTTTGGATGCTCTATGTATATAATGGGCACATGTAAAAAAAAAATATTATCATATGAAATAAAATTTTCCTTTTATATGTGTATTTGTTGACACTCTGAATAAAGATATCATGATTTACTAATATAGTTTATGATGATTGTAAATGTGATATACGATTCATTATTGAATCATAAGATTATCATAATTTGCTAATACAATTTAGTATATGGTACTTGTTGAAGGGAGGAAACTTCGCTTCCCACTTCAACTCAGGCGTTTGTTCATGGCGATCCCTTCTACGTCCCCGGATAAAAAAATTTATCCTTGACAAGGAGGGATTACCCAAGCTACCGTTTCATCGTCGTGTTATTCGATTAGAGTGGTCACTTGAACAAACTTGTTGTTCAAGCAACCTACCTCTATTCTCCGAATAGCCGCGGAATAGACGATGTACGGATTGCCGATTTTTGTGTTTGTATTCGGGGTCCAAGTAAATTAGTCACATATAAAAACATACAACATGCATATAATTGAAAAACAATTATTGATATAATACAAAAGAATATAAACAAATATTATACATCTTGATCTTCTATTGTATGTCCTTCCTCCTTTTGGACGTCGTGTGTGCGACGATTTTCTAAAAGTCGAAGCCTCCTAGATTACCAATCTTCCTTTCCTTGTTCACTCCGAACAAAGGAAGATGATAAAATAAAATTCTTCTCCTTCCTTTAACCGACCACCAAGCTCCAAGCTTGGTGTTTGCCGCCGACCAAGGAGAAGAACAAGGAGATGTTGCCGGCCAAGGGAAAAGGATCACCCCAACCCTTGATGCCGCCGGCCCTTGGAAAAGGAGAGAGTGTGTCGGCCAAGAGAAAAGGATGAGAGGATGAAGCTTGGACGCCGGCCAAGGAGAGAAGAAGAGAGGATGGATGCCGGCCACCTAAGGAAGAAGAAGGAAAATTTTTCCAAATTTGTGGCCGCCCAAGCCTCCAAGCCCCTTGCCGCCCAAACCCTAATCCCTAAGATATATCCTTGCCGCCCACCTTAAGCCCTTATTTATAGAGTTAGGCTTAAGCCTCCTTTTAATCTCTACCGTCAGTTCTAGGGATTTAATCTCAACCGTCGGATCTAGAGATTTAATCTCTACCCTCGGATCTAGAATTTTATTTTCCATCATTGGATCTAGGCTCCATGAGATTTTAATAGGCTACAATAGAGACCATGAGGAGGAGTTGGATCTTGGTCACCCAATGGATCAAGCCCACATAAAGTCCGATCCATTAATGATAATTCATTCCACTAGAAGATTATCATTGATCTACCTCACTAACCCCCATAAGCTAATATGAGCTCCATATATTATTTGTACATTTATCTTCCCGTGTTTAAGATCTCGAATGTCCGTCGATTAATTAATTTACTGACAATTAATTAATCAACATCTAACTCCATGAGTAGTACCACTCAACCTTATCATCATGCCGGACCAAGTCCACCTGCAGGGTTTACATGATGAACCTTATGAACTCCTTAAGGGGACATCATCATTCTAATATATAGGACACAGTTTTCTCCTATAATCAACGACACACCATATAAATAATATCATTTCCCAACTTACCGAGTCTATCGATTTACTCTATAAATCTCGCACATTGGTAAATCAAAGAAATGAATACTAAGTATATGTGTCCGTTATTATATCGGGATTAAGAGCATGTACAACATAATATCTGAGGTCCGATTCGATTATGTAGTCAGCAATAAATCGAATCACCTCTAAGTCGGTCATGCTCAATACACACAAAGTGTACTAGTGTAATTCTATGGTCAAGACAAACCATACCAATGGTTTGTCCAAAACCATCTCGGTTGTGAGCCTTTAGTTATACTTTATAAGGAACTGATAACATGATCTCCCGTGTGACACTATACACCATGTTATCTACAATGTAATGTATTAGGCAATATGCATAACCATAAATATGCAAATAATGATCATGTGATTCTTATTTCAAAACTAAAGATGTTCATATAAAAGATAGACTTTTCAGTATACATCCCAACAATCTCCCACTTATACTAAAAGACTATGTTGTCCTCAAACTGTCATACATCTGATTCTCATTCCCTCCACATGTCTATCAAAAGCTCTCGCCGGAAGGGCCTTAGTGAAAGGATCTGCCAGGTTATCCTCCGATGCAATCTTGGTCACAACAACTTCTCCTTGCTTTACGATTTCTCGTATCATGTGGTACTCTATGTGTTTACTTGCCTTATGGGCTCATGGTTCCTTCGAGTTTGCAACTGCACCACTATTATCACAATAAATTGTGATAGTTCTAGGCAAACCAGGAATCACATCCAAGTCCATCAAAAAGTTTCTGAGCCACACAGCTTCTTTGGTCGCCTCAGAGGCTGCCACATACTCAACTTCCATGGTGGAGTCCGTCACACATTTCTGTTTGACACTCCTCCATACAATGGCTCCACCTCCCAAAGTAAACACAAAACTTGAGGTAGACTTACTGTTATCCCTATTTGATTGGAAGTCAGAATCTGTGTAACCCACAGGGAGTAATTGGTCTGCCTGGTAAACTACCATATAATCCCTAGTCATTCTTAGGTACTTCAATATTTGCTTTACCACGTCCAATGTCCTCCTCGTGGATTACTCTGATATCTGCTGACCATGCCCACGGCAAAGCAGATATCTGGTCTCGTACATAGCATCGCATACATGAGGCTTCCTATTGCCAAAACATAAGAAACCACCTTCATCTCCTCTATCTCCTCAGATGTTCTAGGACACATCTCCTTAGATAAAGAAACTCCATGCCTGAAAGGTAGAAAATCTTTCTTGGAGTTTTGCATGCTAAAACGATCCATAATGGTGTCTATGTATGAAGCTTGAGATAAGCACAACATCCTTTTCCTGCGATCCCTTATAACCTTGATCCCAAGGATGTGTTCCACTTCTCCCAAGTCCTTCATATCAAACTGTTTGGACAACCATACCCTTACGTTCGATAACACCTTGACATTGTTGTCAATTAACAAAATATCATCTACGTATAGTACAAGAAATACCACTATGTTTCCGTCACATCTCTTGTATACACAAGACTCATCCGGACTTTGAATAAATTCATAAGACTGGATTACCTCATCAAAGCGGATGTTCCAAGATCTTGAAGCTTGCTTTAATCCATAAATGGATCGATTAAGCTTGCACACAAGATGCTCTTTGCCCTTTTCAATGAATCCCTCTGGTTGCTTCATATAGATGTTTTCCTCAAGACTTCCATTAAGGAAAGCTGTCTTGACATCCATCTGCCATACCTCATAATCCATATAAGCAGCAATACATAAGAGAATCTGGATAGACTTAAGCATGGCTATCGACGAAAAGGTCTCCTCATAATCGATACCCTCTTTCTGAGTATACCCCTTCGCAACAAGCCATGCTTTGAATGTCTCAACCTTCCCATCTATTCCTCTCTTTATTTTGTAGATCCACTTGCATCCAATGGTTTTTACACCATTAGGTGGTTCTACCAGCTCCCAGACCTGATTTGAATTCATAGATTCAATCTCAACATTCATTGCACTTTGCCAAGATACCGCATTTTTATCTTGGATTGCCTCGTCATATGTCCAGGGATCAGGTTCATTTTACTAAGGACCAAATTAGAAGATTCTCCCAAGAACATGAATCTATCAGGTTGTCTAACAACCCTCCCACTACGATGAGGTATCACCTGTGTATCCTCTGTGACACGCGGTGCAGTGACTTATGGTATATCCTCTTGTATGGTGATGCTGAAGTAGTGACTTCCCCTTTAAATTCCTCTAGAACAATCTTACTCATGGGCTTGTGGTTCATCACATAGTCTTCCTCTAGAAATCGACATTCGTCTAAGCGATCACCCTCTGATCTCTAGGACTATAAAATAAACTACCTTTCGTTCCTCTAGGATAGCCAACGAACATGCATACATGCGAGGTTCAACTTACGACATACGCCTTGGCACATGTCTTTGGACTCCCCAAATCGAATATGTCTTCGGACTAGGCTTTTGATGATCCACAATTCTATGGGAGTAGAAGGCACGATTTAGATGGAACCAAGTTGAGAATATACTGTATCGTATCTAGAGCATATCCCCAAAACGATTATGGCAGCTCAGAATAACTCATCATCGATCTAACCATCTCCATAAGAGTCCTATTCCTTCGCTCTGCTACACCATTCTGCTGGGGTGTGCCAGGTGCAGACAATTGGGATTGAATCTCAGCCTCTGATAAGTAATTCCTAAACTCTCCCAAGAGGTACTCACCACCACGATCAAATCGCAGTGTCTCGATACTTTTACCAGCGTTTCTCCACATGACTTTGAATTCTTTGAACTTGTCAAAGCATTCGGACTTCTTGGCGCATCAAGTAAATGTATCCATATCTTGAATAATCATCTATAAAAGAGATGAAATATTCAAAATCACATCTTGCCTGGATAGACATAGGACCACACAAATCAGAATGAACCAATTCCAACACATCTTTGACTCTATACCCCTTGGCCTTGAAAGACCTCTTGGTCATTTTACCTTCCAAGCAGAACTCGCAGGTTGGGAAGTCTTCCACCACTAATGAACTCAGAGGTCCATCAGTTATCAACCTTTTAATTCTGCTTAGGTTAATATGACCAAGCCTTAGATGCCAAAGATATGTTTGGTTCATCTTCGAAGGTTCTTTTCTCTTATTGGAATTAGAAGATGAGCTATTCACTTATATTTGCATCGTGGAAGCTTTTGGTTCAAGTGTATATAAATTTCCTATCAATGCACCAGAACAGATAATCTCCCTATTCCTTTTTATAACAACTCTGTCATTAAAAGAAATAGAATATCCATTCATAAACAATTTAGAAACCGAAATCAAGTTCTTTCTAAATAAAGGTACATAAAGGCAATTTTTAAGAACCAAAACTTTATTCCTCTCAAAAGACAAATAAACATCTCCCACTGCAACAGCCGCCACCTTTGTGGCATCGCCCAAGTATACGATAATCTCCCTCTCAGCCAGTCGTCTGGTTTCCTGGAACCCCTGCAAAGTATTGCAGACATGATCAGTGGCTCCCGTATCTACACACCATGTACCGGTAGATAACACCGCTAAATATGTTTCAACGACTAGACCAAAGGATATACCTTTGTTCTGATTTCGATTGGGATAGTCCTTCTTCCAATGTCCAGTCTACTTGCAAGTGAAGCACTTGCCTTTCGGCTTCTTCACTCGTCCCTGAGATCCTCCCATCACCTTTGCCCCAGCTTGTTTCTTCTTCTTCTTGTCTTTCGGCTTAGAAGTAGAAATCTTTTGAGCAACTATGGCCTGAGCCTAAGCAAGCCCTTCTGCAGCCTGGAGTTCTGTCAGAAGCTCCGCCAACGAATACAACCTCTTATTCATGTTGTAATTCAGGCGAAACTGCTCAAAACTCCTAGGTAGAGACTGGAGAATGATATCGACCTGGGTTTCCCCATCGATCTCAGCTCCAAGGATTTCCAGCTCATTCGCAGGCTTAGGAGGACACTCTTCGAAGAGTACATACTTGTACTCCTCAGCAGTTAAGACAATATCTAGATTCCTTTTTCAATCAACATAATTGGGTACAGTAAATTTATTTTCCTTTAGTATCACAGCAAGTGGGTTGAAAGTCATTTTTGAAAAACCTAAGAATCACATAGATCAAAACTTTAGATTTCAAAAATTTATTGATTCCTCAAACAATAAAATTTCAAAATCAACCAACACCTCAAAACACCAAGAATATCGTATGCCACGATTGTGTGGACGTATACGAATTCTATATTTGTAAGAGGAGGTTTCACCCATTAATTTTACTATCTTGTCAACCTAACTTTTTGACAAATAAAATTAATAGTTGATTCCTCTTTGGCCCTACAAATAAAAGCAATGACTCCGATGGGGAGGATACTCCTATTTGCATCTAAGTGTTCACCATTACTCGGTACCAAGGCAATTATCTCGGGTTATGTGTCTTCCGATGGGGAAGTACACACGCTCCTTAATAATTTCCTATAACCATATTCGACCTTGTGATCCGCAAACAAACTCATCCGATGGGGAGGAAGGCACTCAGAGCCGACGAACAAGTTTGTTTGCATCACATGTCAAATCGTAATGGAAGCCGTGAGAATTTATAAAAAATATCTCTCTCCCACTTAGTAATTTAAAATTGAGGAATTTTTTAGCCTACGACGACATGCATATCAAACAATAAACAATAAATATGAAAAATAAATATTTTCCAACTATTATGGCTTTTATCTCCAATATGTCTCCCTTCGTATCGCCATCTCGTCCGCTCCTCCCTACGTCATGTACAAGCCATCAGGAGATCCAAGCCGAGAAAAACTATTTTAATTTACATCCATCGATCCTATACTCCACGAAGGAGTGTACATGAAATCTAGATCGAAAGTAAACTAAAATAAAAAGAGTGGCTAAACAATGTCGTATCTAATTACAAAAATTAAATACTAGCCTCATCAACCCCGAGGATTCAAATAATATACAATTACACACATACAATCACCTACACACATATGGCCATAATAGTTGGATCCTATACCTGCAACCAAAAAGTTAACCTACGCACATCCTACTATTATCCGGCACTTATAATATATGAAAAAGTGCATAAAAGTAACCGAATCCTAAACACACAAACCCGAAACCGTGGCTCACGATACCACTTGAAGGGAGAAACTTCGCTTCCACTTCCGCTTTTGTTCATGGCGATCCTTCTCGTCCCGGATAAAAAATACTTGACAAGGAGGGATTACCCAAGCTACCGTTTCATCGTCGTGCTATTCAATTAGAGTGGTCACTTAAACAAACTTGTTGTTCAAGAATCTCTATCTCTCCGAATAGCCGCAATAAGGCGATGTATGGATCTGTATTCGGGATCCAAGTAAATTAGCCACATATAAAAACATACAACATGCATATAATTGAAAAACAATTATTGACATAATACAAAAGAATATAAACAAATATTATACCTCTTGATCTTCTATTGTATGTCCTTCCTCCTTTTGGACGTCGTGTGGGCGACGATCTTCCAAAAGTCGAAGCCTCTTAGATCACCAATCTTCCTTTCCTTGTTCACTCCGAACAAAGAAAGATGATAAAACAAAACTCTTCTCCTTCCTTTAACTGACCACCAAGCTCCAAGCTTGGTGCTTGCCGTCGGCTAAGGAGAAGAACAAGGAGATGTTGCCGACCAAGGGAAAAGGATCACCCCAACCCTTGATGCCGCCGCCTTTGGAAAAGGAGAGAGTGTGCCGGCCAAGAGAAAAGGATGAGAGGATGAAGCTTGGACGCCGGCCAAGGAGAGAAGAAGAGAGGATGGGCGCCGACCACCTAAGGAAGAAGAAGAAAAAAATTTCCAAATTTGTGGCTGCCCAAGCCTCCAAGCCCCTTGCCGCCCAAACCCTAATCCCTAATCTATATCCTTGCCGCCCACCTTAAGCCCTTATTTATAGAGTTAGACTTAAGCCTCCTTTTAATCTCCACCGTCGGTTCTAGAGATTTAATCTCAACCGTCGAATCTAGAGATTTAATCTCAACCGTCGGATCTAGAGATTTAATCTCTACCGTCGAATCTAAAGTTTTATTTTTCATCATTGAATCTAGGCTCCATGAGGTTTTAATAGGCTACAATAGGGACCATGAGGAGGAGTTGGATCTTGGTCACCCAATGGATCAAGCCCACATAAAGTCTGATCCATTAATGATAATCCATTCTACTAGAGGATTATCATTGATCTACCTCACCAATCCCCATAAGCTAATATGGGCTCCATATATTATTTGTACATTTATCTCCCCATGTTTAAGATCTCGAATGTCTGTTGATTAATTAATTTATTGACAATTAATTAATTAACATCTAACTCCATGAGTAGTACCACTCAACCTTATCATCATGCCAGACCAAGTCCACCTGCAGGGTTTACATGATGAACCTTATGAGCTCCTCAAGGGAATATCATCATCCTAATATATAGGATACGGTTTCCTCCTATAATCAACGACACACCATATAAATAATATTATTTTCCAACTTACCGAGCCTATCGATTTACTCTATAAATCTTGCTCATTGGTAAATCAAAGAAATGAATACTAAGCATATGTGCCCGTTATTATATTGGGATTAAGAGCATGTACAACATAATATCTGATGTCCGATTCGATTATGTAGTCAGCAATAAATCGAATCACCTCTAAGTCGGTCCTGCTCAATACACACAAAGTGTACTAGTGTAATTCTATGGTCAAGACAAACCAATACCAAATCACACTACAACCATACCAATGGTTTGTCCAAAACCATCTCGGTTGTGAGCCTTTACTTATACTTTACAAGGAACTGATAACATGATCTCCCGTGTGACACTATACACCATGTTATCTACAATGTAATGTATTAGACAATATGCATAACCATAAATATGTAAACAATGATCATGTGATTCTTATTTCAAAACTAAAGATGTTTATACAAAAGATAGATTTTTCAGTATACATCCCAACACTTGTAAACATGATCAGAATATAATTTTGGATCATATGAAAGATCAGTTGAGAATAGATATGTGCAAATTACATTTCATGCATTTTTTATGCTACGCATACACATCAGATATGTCATTGATGACATTAATATTGTGATTACTAATTGATCTTGCTACCAATCAATATATAGAATAGTTATAATCACTTTAGTCCTATACCAATGAAGTTGATGGACTAGATTGTTTCAGTTCAATACGATATGATGAGGCAAGGAATTTCCATCATATGTTACATACATAATCATTTGCAACCTAAGTGGGAGACTATTGGTAGTGGACTTACATGTGATTACCGTAATAAATTCGATTATGTCGTATTGATTTGAACCTGATTAAATAATCTAATTATGCTTTTGATTAATGGGTTGTGTTTTTAGATGTTGATTAATGGATTTAGATCAATATATATATAGAACTCTTTAGTCTGTACCGTTAAAATTGATGGATTGTTAAATCCATTAGAGTTAAGTCTATATATAAGATGTGATTCCTGCAAGAGTAACGAATGAACATCCGTTTCTTTTTCCCATTAGATATAACATAACATCCAGAGTCGTCTCTGTCATACCTACGGAAGATCTCACCCTTGTGGTTATTTTGACATTAGATCTTTGTATCCTTTCAATGATGATATTTTCGGATCCATATACATGTTTACTGTTTTCTTACATTTCCATCATATTTTATTTTCATATGATTATTATAGATCAATTGATAAGATCATGTATTCGAATTGTTTTATTTTTAATTTTCTTAATACATATATGTGTGATGCCTCAATGCCTGCTCAGGTGCATGTTCAGACCTGTTCAGTACCAAGGCTTTCCACGTCTTATGTCTCTGTTTCTTAGATGTGTTTCCATTTCACAGGATGGGCTCGAGGTTTTAATCACTAATTGCCCTCTGCTAAATGAACTATGCCTGATAGGCATGTTTGATTTCGGTGGTCTTAAGGTTTGTTCCCCGAGTCTAGTTAACTTCATATTTTTTGGAGAACACATAATAGATCTTTCTTTTGGAAATGTTCCATTATTAACTACATTGTCTGTGTCCTCCATTGTGGAGAATGGCAAGTATCATGCATATCCTGGAGTAATTTGTAAATTATTTAGAATCCTTTACCATCTTCCCAGCTGTCTTAAGAAGATTGCACTCTGTGGTCAAGCATTCAAGGTATTTGGATTTTCTTTATTTTCTTTTGAATTCCCTCTATGGGGTGCATCTGCTAGTAGGTTTGATAAATATGTTGTTCTCAAATTCTAGGTATGGACATATTGTGAGTTACCCATCCAGGTTCCTTTCACATATCAACTAAAGCATTTTCGTTCAACTATAAACTTCAAGGACAAACCAGAAATGCATGCCATAGTTCTTCTGTGCAGAAGCTGCCCTTTTTTAGTGACTCACTCTTGAGTTGAGGATTTGTTCTTCTTATAGTATTTTCTTATGTATCATGTATTTGTAACTGAAATTATATGGTTCGTCGTTGTACTCATTTTAGCAATCTACTCCCTTTTACTTAAATGTGTGTTGAAATCCTCTTTTTGTCTTGTCTTATTCTAATTTCTGAATTTGTAGGCATACATGGTCGAGAATTTAGATGATGGAGCACAGCAAAGTTTCGATTTCTTATTTAACCACCTCAAAAGTGTGGAAATTACTGGCGTGAGCTGCATATCTGAACTGCCGTTTATAAAGTTTCTTCTTGCCAATGCACCAGTTCTCGAGATTGCAAACATTGGATTTGACTACAGAGTGAAGAGAGAGCTCGATATCTAAAAAGAGAGAAACAAATTTAGGAGAATATTGTCTCCTGCAGCTGAAGTAAAAATTTTGAGGAGGAGAACTCAGAATGTGTCATGTATGTGGGCTTGAGATCTCTTGTGTATTTAAAGTGAAGATTTTTGAAGCTTTGTAGTTCTCATCTTTAAATTTTGCCATAGCATGATATCTCCTGTAAGTATCGGTCAGCATGATGTGTTGGTGTAAGCAACAGTAGACTGAGACATACAGTTTTTTTTTAAAAAAAAATTAGAAAGAAAGGGATACTTCTATGACACACTGGAGTTTTCTAATCTTGGGTTCTTGTGCAAGCCAAATATGGTTCATAACGACAGCTTTTTTTTTTTTTTGGTGCCGCCCCCTCTTTTTTCTGTCTGAATCAAAATACTTCCTTTAAATCTGGAAAAGAATTGCCTTGGCATAACATTCTGTGTTATCGTTGCATTATAGTGAAACTAGTTCAGTTTGCAACTACGGTCGATTTGTAGACTCATAAGAGTACAGTCGTTTCCTGTCCTCAGATTGACTCTTCTTCTATGATAAAAATGCCGCTGTGTTATCATTATCAGATATCTGTAATGTGATTGATTCTTCATGTCTCAGCCTGAGCTTGTTCTTAATTTTGATATTGTTTGAACTCGTTTGAATAGAACTGCTGGCTTGAATTGCATCTCTCCTTGCTCAGGACTCTATAAATATTCTAATGTGGACAACAGAACAGGCTTAAACTCATTTTGTGAACCCTTTGAAATCTTTTAATATAAATTTTCTTTATTACCCATGTATTGTTACTTTTGAATTGATATTTTTAAACTTTATTCCTATTATATTTTAAATCATGAGAAATAAAAATTTACAAAAGAAAAAAAGTTAAAAAGAAAAGAAAACAATACATTCTTAGGAAATAAAACAACCACTCACACGGCGGTTTATTGTTCTAACTTGAGTACAACTGCAATCCAAGGCAATCATAATCGATCAGCCCTAAGAAAGTAGAGCAACCTCATAAAAATGAAAATTAGTATGCATACATCTAAGCCAAAAATGCATCAGTTTGGTTTCATCAAGAAGATCCTCTGCGTATATAACTTCTTCAACTTCAATTGATCGCCTCATAGTAAACCAATGAAACAATAGGTCATGAAAATATGAGGATCTATGAGTCAATTGCATGTCCAATATCCATATATGAAGACAGCTTCAGCTGATAATCATCTTGTTAAAAAAAGAGGAATGCCCGGGAAAGTGCTCGATTAATTCATCCTTAGTCACCCAGACGAAATCTTTGCAGTTTCCAATGTGAAGTTTACTTGTGCCGATAACTTGAGATTTAAAAAAGAACCTCTGCGTCAAGAAGAAAAAAAAATGCTTAGTAAAATAAACAAGAGATAAGAGGACTAATGCCGTACGGCGTTGCATGAGATACAGAGAAAGGTGACCAATTCGCAAAAATATTAAACAAATGTGATAAATAATAAATTAAACTTAACCCTAATTCATAATTAACTCAAGCAAAATACTTCCAACTAATGCCATTCTTACTTCGGGAAATTTGATAATAGTTAATTGTTCGTTTTAAGGAGTTGCAATATGGATACTAAACTCCAAAATATTCATCACAGTTACGTCTACCTTGAAGGATGGAATTTTGGGTTCGACATCTTTTGGTTCCACAGCCACATGTGCCATGGGAGCATTGCCCACAAAATATGTATGACTAAGCCCTCCAAGTACAGATTTTAATGCTGCTTCTGCACACTGCAAACCAATCAAGTAGAACTTCAAAATGACATTGTTCAGAAAGAAAAATAAATGAAAGGCATCATGTAGTAGCATTGTTGCCAATAAAGGTATACCAAACGCAGAGTTTCTTCGTTTTCATAAACTTTCTCTGGAAAATGCCAAACAGGTGTCTCGTCAGGGGCTCCATATGAGCTACCATATAAGAGAAGATAAAGTCTCCTGTCAAGTGCTCTTTTCAGTGACCTAAAAGAAACACATCAGGATAAAAATTATGTGATGATTAAGTAAAACGATAAAAAACAATCTATAATACAGTAGGGTCATCATCCAAAAAGGACAGTCTTACAATCTACAATCCGCACCTGACAGTGTCATTAACTTGCAGGTAGAAAACAAACCAAGAAGCAAGAAGGGTTTGGTTGGGCAGAAGTCTAGAGAAATTGTTGCAATACACTTGTATGTTCACCAATAGTAGGTATGTAGTGGTCAAGAGTCTCTAGTAGCAATTGTCTCAAGAAAAAGATAGTGAGATAGACAATCCAATAGGCATAGAAAGGACCTTAGCTATTGCTTTGAGAGTGGTAGTCAAGACGATGAAAAAAGTAGACCAACACATGTCATGTCAACTTAAAAAAAAAACTCATTGTTAGTTTCGAGAATGGAACAAATATTCCTTTGACAACTTAGAATGCCCAAGAAAGATGCACTTGAATACTTGATATACTTATTCAATTATCATTGCCTAACGACAAAAAGACGAATTGAGCAAGTGCATTTAAGTAATGGAAAACTGCATGTCACATCATAAATAAAGAGAATATAGAAAGAAACTTGACCATGAGGTAGAGAAGAAACATGCCATTTCTATGATAATATGATGTTAAAATTGGGTCATCTAAAACTTGCAGGGGAATCCCCATATGAAGCAATAAAGTTCATAAGATCTCAACTAAATAGCTAGTCTTTCTTTCTGTTTTATTGAGGTGCATAGTGCAAAATGAATGATAGAGAGCATTTGATTAAAGAAAACATATTTTACAGTCTGAGAGAAATATTCTGGCACTGTTGTTTCTCAAAACATGAATTTTTCATTCCATTCTTTCATTCAAAAGGCTACATCATGCTGACTAATCGACCATGAAGGTAATAAAATACCTAAAATCGAACCTCAAAGGGATAACAAGGATCCCACAATTCATAATGGACAAACAAAAAAGGTGGAGAAGCATGAGTTGATACTCAAATAAGGAACAACGTTCAAAAGTGTTACCTAATTGAAAGGATTCACACTAAAAACTTTAGAACTTAACAATTAGAAACTATGTTTTGCAAATTCTACAAGCTATAATACCTTAGCAACCATGTATCTGGAGAGGAGCTAGTCACAATAGCAAATGAATATGTAGCAGCCACTGTAAACTAATACAATCCTTGAGACTAGTAGAGGTTATTGAGTAATTCAGTGAATTAACGAGTTTGGTCATGCATAGTAGATCCAAATAAAAATTGTTATGAAATAAAGGAATTAAAATTGTGGCACATGCGTGTATTTTCTTTGGAAAAAGACCACTTAGGATGTGATCAGGGTTTAAAATGTCATGTCGTATTGGTTGGCAATGGCAAAAAGTTTTGTTCTGTTCACCGACCAACACACGGCCACCAAAGACCTTGTGGTCATGAGGTGCCTCCCGTGACCTCGAGGCTATAAAGCACCTCGTGCAAGGTCGCAGGAGGCCATACGGCCAGTTTTTTTTTCTATTTTTTCTTTTTTATAAATTCTAAAACTCTAAATCCTGAATTTTTCCTCTTTCTTTCTTTCTCTTTCTCCCTTTATTAATTTTTTTTATTCCTTTCTTCTTTCCATTAATTTTTTCTCTTTGTTAATTTTTTTGTTATTTCTAGAAAAAATTTACTAATTTTGTTACTTTCTCCCTTTATTAATTTTTTTTATTATTCCTTTATTCTTTTAATTGTTTCTCTTTCTCTCTTTATTAATTTCTTTCATTATTTTTTTTCCTAGGGAAAAAATTTATACAATGAATTTTTTTGTTTTTTCCCTTTATTAATTTTTTTTGTTATTCCTTTCTTCTTTTTCCTCCTTGATTCATTCTCTTTAATTTTTTTCATTATTCCTTTCTTCCTTGTACACATTTTTAAAAAGTTGATATTATTTTTTGATTAATTTCTCTCTCTTTCATCTTTCACATTGACAATTACAAAAGTTAAAAAATAATTCTTCAAAGAAAAATTACCTTTTTAAAAATCCTTAAAATAGAAAAGACATATTGCTAGAAAAAGATAACAAAATTTAAATATAATATAATTCCTAAATATTACTATGATTTAAATTAAATTATAATATATATAAATTTACTTAAATTTAAACTGAATAAAATAAATTAAAATTTTAATTTAATTTAAATCTACTGAATACTACTCATCATATGTAGACTTTAATAAATCATAAAAAGACTTTTACTCAATCTAAAATTTTAAAATATTAATTTAACCTACTAATAAGCATTTATAACAATCAAAATATTGATAATAATATTTTTAAATTAATATATTTTATATTTTAAAAAAGTATCGAAACTCTATCGGCACAACATGATACGATATCGAAATCAGATTGCGTTCAATCATAAACCAAACTCCGGCACATATCAAAAGTTTAATCCAAGGGTGTGACAAAACTCAAGCAATAAAGGACTAACAAAAATGGTACAGATTGAATAAAAGAGGCTTAACCAATGCTCTTTGTTGATTCAAGGGCTTAACTACTAGAGTGAAACAAGTAGGATGAGATAATACTGTAAAGTCAAAGAAAAGCTTACCAAACATATGCATAGAAGAGCTAGAATCTACAACCCAAATTTTGACCCAAAAGCATATATCATATAAGCAAAAAAAAAAAACCCTTATAAACCAAGAAAGCCATGGACTTGAAAAGTCTATTCTAAGATGCCTAGAATTGAAGGAATTGCAAATACTCCTCAATTAGTGATCATGGCCAAGGAGATCTATCATTAAGTTTGAGTCATCTTGTTGATGAAGGATCTACAAAACAGAGATATGCTGGGGCTATAGATTCAATGGTTGGTATATAAGCAATAAATATGAAATGAAAGCACTTGTTCCTGGATAATTACCAATGGGATATGAATAAAGGCATTAACACGAAAAATAATCATCATTAGGATGAGATATCTACTCAGGGGATGATACAAGGGAGAGAAATATCCAAAAGTTGTCAGGAAGATATCTAAGAAATGAACAAGAAGGGAGTGACATTATTATAGGTTTCTCAGAGACGAGAGCATAGTGAGTGAGCAGCCACACAACATCAAGAATGCGGTGCAATAATTAATCTAATGGAATATGCAAACCAAATTGGAGCAAAAGGCCACTTGAAGGGAGCCAGAATGGGACGTCACACAGCCTATTCTCAAGAAAATCTTGTTCAAGATAGTGAAGTGGAATATAAAGAAGAAACTTTAATGAATTGAACTTATAAAATGTTAAAAATAAAGCATCAAGGTCATTTATTAGCACCAAATAATTAACGTTCAAGGAACAAGCATCAAATCACTTTTTTAGTGTCAAGAGTAGGAACTCCTACAATGTAATGATAAATAGGAAAATTTAATCACAAACTTCTGAATTGATTTCAACACAAGATACCAAAAAGAGGCAAAAATTTTGGAATAAATCAATGCAATATATTAAGCTCAACGAAGTTGAACTCAAAGCATGCACCCAACTTATCATGACTAGGGATGAGAGAAGAATATGTCTATGATCTTCTTAATGATATGAAAACAAATATATTAAGTTTGACAGATTACAAATGAAATCAATATAGACTTCATATTGAAGTCAGAATTACAAAAATACATGAAAATGCGGGATGCACTATTTCTCTTAATTGTCAAACTATGTAAACTATACATGAAAAATGCTTCCCTCCCCTTCATTAAGGTGGCTCTAGCTATGGAATTCACATGTCATAGACAACAAAAATGGGAACATGGTGAGAGAAAGACAATCAAACAACCACGCCATTGCAAATTAAGTATCATGTCAAGCAAAGTGAAGAGAAACCAATTCCATGTTTACCTCTTGTCATTATTCTTGTCGGCTTCTGTGATCCTTGGTGCAGGTACATAGTCAATCTTATAATCACCTTTGCCCCTATTAAGACAATAACAATTACCATGAAACATAATACAATTCATCAGAAAACAATAGAAAGTGTTGAATGTTCATCTACAATATATTATTTTACTTTTATTCTTTTCGAATGGTATTCTGTTAACTTCAATGCCAAAGCCATTCTGAATATGAATATTTTTATAGTTTCTCAACAGCTTCCTAGTAGCGCGCGCGTGCACACACACATATAAGTAGATTAGGAAGATGAATTTTTATTTTTACTAGATTCCCTATAAAGCTAATTTCGCAAAGAAAAATTGACTACTGTGCCCATAGTTGTCAAAAGCGATCGCTTCGCCGCTTGCTAGCGACGCAGCGCCTGACAGCTTTAGAAACCTCGGAGCGCCGCGATTCGCGAAGTGTGCGCTTTGCGGTAGCGCTTCTGCAATTTTTTTTTCCTTTTTTGTTACGTTCTGCAGCTCTATATATGAATCTCGCTGTCTCTTGAGTTTCCCTGACCTCCGTCTCTCGTCGCTGCCTCGACCTTCGCCTCTCGTCGCCACCGTCTCTGTTGGTAAGAATTTAACTGTGCTGTTTTTTTTCACGCTTCTCCGGCCTCGCGCAACCACCCACGGGTCTCGAGCAGCCTCTGCGGGGGCCGCGACGCCGTCACGCGGCCTCCGCGGGGACCGCGACACCGTCGCGCGGCCTCCGTGGAGGCTGCGGAGGCGTCATTGGCCTCCACAGGGGGGCGTCGCCGCGATGCCTCGCGAGCGCGAGGTTGTCGCGGCCACCGCGTCACGCCTCGCGGAGCGCGAGGTCGTCGTCGCGTCGTCGCCGCCTCCGTGGGGCGCGAGGCCGTTCTTGGCCTCCGCTCCGGCGCGCGAGTCCTTCTGAGGCGTCGTTGGCCTCTGCGGGGTGCGAGGCCGTCGCCTCCACAGAGCGCGTCGCGTCGCGACCGCGACCTCCGCGGGCGTGAGTCCGAATAACCCATATAAAATTAATTAAACTTTAATAAAATCATCTTGTAAATTTAAAAATATTTTATAAATTATTTTATTAATATATAAATTATTTTAATTTTTAATTATATTTAATCAAATTAATTAAATTAATTTTATTACCATTTAGTATTTTTTTACTGTTCAGTATTTTTTTATTGATTCATTTGTATTGATTTCTTTCAGTTATTTTAACCATGTCAAATACAACAATTCCATCAACTCGAAAGGATATTGCTTGGAATTATGCAACATGTTCAGATCCTAAAAATCCAAATATTGTCGGTTGTATTTTTTGCGGTAAAATAACAAATGGGGGGATTTATCGACACAAGTTACATTTAATTGGAGGCAATAGAAATGTGAAAGCTTGTCCCAAATGTCCCGAGCATGTTAAAGAAGAAATTAGAGTTCATGCAAAAAAAGAGTAATTTGAAAAATCAAATGGATGATATTCCTCATTCTGATGATATTGTTGATTTGGAAGATTTAGAAGAATGTGAAGATGATATTCAAACTAAAGTGAAAGGGAAACGACCAATATCCGGTCCAAGTATCAATCCTACGGTCCAAGGTAAAAAGTGTAAACAAACTGGACCTATTAATCTTTATTTTATGAAAGATGTTGATGAAATTGTCAAACAAAGACGTGCAAAAAAGAAAGGACAATATGATGAAAATAAAAAAAAATTAAGAGATATTGCGGTTGAGAAATTTGCTACATGGATGTATGATGTTGGAATTCCTTTCAATGTCGTTAAATATGATTCTTTTGAGGCTTGAATTGAAGCTATTGGGCAATTTGGATCGGGGATGAAACCTCCATCATATCATGAAGTGAGGGTTAAGTATTTGAAGGAGGAGTTGGCAAATACAAACTTACTTCTCAAATCCCACGAAGAAGATCATGCTAAGTTTGGGTGCACAATCATGGCAGATGGGTGGACAGATAAAAAGGGTAGAACTGTTATAAATTTTTTGGTAAATGATCCTAAAGGAAGTGTATTTGTTGAATCAGTTGATGCTTCAGGCTATTCTCACACAGCTGACAAGATGTTTGAGTTACTTTCTAAATTTGTGTATCGCATTGGAGAAAAGAATATGGTTGAGTTGTAGCAGATAATGCAAGTATGATATCGGTCACGAGTAATATTTTAAATTTATGTTACTTTCAATTAAGAATTGGATCAAATTTTTAATTTTTTGACTAAATTTTCTTTGTTTTTTCAAGTCGTCTTTTGAAAAATCGATTTCCACACTTGTACTGGACTCCCTGTGCAGCTCATTGTTTAGATTTGTTGCTCGAGGATATATTCAAAATTCCTCATCTCAGAAAATTACATCAACGAGCATTAATGGTGAATGGTTATATTTACAATAGACCACAAGTATTGAGCATGATTAGGTAGTTTCGAATGAGGGACATGGTAAGAACAACAAAAACACGTTTTGCAACTGCTTTTTTGACTTTAAAGCGGTTTCACATACAACAAGCAAATCTGAGAAAGATGTTTACATCTGAAAAGTGGGCAAATAGTCGATTTTCTAAAGAGGTAGCCGGAAAACGTGTAGCAGAAGTGATATTGATGCCTTCTTTTTGAAAAAATATGGTTTTTGCATTAAAAGTTGGCGGCCCATTGGTGAAAGTATTGCGGCTAGTTGACGGTGAAAAAAGATCTCCTATGGGTTATATTTATGAGTCAATGGACAGAGCCAAAGAAGCTATTGCTGCGTCATTTAACAATAATGAAGAGAAATATCGTAGTGTTTTTGAATTGATTGACAAAAGATGGAACATTCAACTCTATCGACCTTTACACGCAGCCGGATATTTCTTGAATCCAGAGTTTTTTTACTCAAACCCTGACATAGAAAATGATGTAGAAGTGATGGAGGTTTTGTACAAG
This sequence comes from Wurfbainia villosa, assembly GCA_025175895.1. Lineage (NCBI taxonomy): Eukaryota > Viridiplantae > Streptophyta > Magnoliopsida > Zingiberales > Zingiberaceae > Wurfbainia > Wurfbainia villosa. The sequence continues at coordinate 7,195,773 of CM045995.1, read as the reverse complement.
TGCATATCTAGATTGGTGAGAGGTGAGGATTTACAAGATAAGATTACGAATCAATTGGAAAAATACAAAAAAGCAGAAGGACTTTTTGGTTTTCCAATGGCTATCAGATAAAGAGCTTTAAAATCACCAGGTAAATTCATAAATAATATATTGTGCAATGTCAATATTGGATGGTAATGAAGGTAATCTTATATGTTTTTGTATTTCAAGCTGATTGGTGGTGTTCTTATGGTGCATCAACCCCTGAATTAAAAACATTTGCAATGAAGATTTTGAACCTCACATGCTCTTCTTCAGGCTGTGAACGTAATTGGAGTGTTTTTGAACATGTAAGTTGGAGTTTTTTCATACATATTAAAATTTATATTATGGACTTAACTTCTTTTAAATTTTTGGCAGATACATTCTAAGAAAAGAAATAGATTGTCTCAACAACAATTGAATGATTTGGTATATATCAAGTACAATAGAGCTTTAAGGCGAAGATATGACATGCGAGATAAGATCGATCCTATTACTTTGTCAGAGATAGATGATAGTAATGAATGGTTGATGGGAAAATTGGATGATAGTGATAAAGATGACGATAATGATTTTGTCTATGAAGGTGAAAATTTGCGTTGGAGTGATGTAGCACAAGCGTCTGGGGTTGGTGAAAGTGCATGTGACTTTCGATCTCAAAATACGTCTACTTCAAAAGGAGCATCATCATTTGCTTCAGCAAAAAGAAAGCAATCTTCAACCCAAACTAGTCTTGCAGATGAAGAAGAGATCAACCTTGATGATGAAACTGATGAAGAAGATACCGATGGATAGGGGTGTGCAATCGGTCGGTTAAACCGAAAAAACCGACCGAACCGACCGAACTTTCAAATTCGGTTCGGTTCGGTTCAATCGGAAATTCGGTTTTTTTATTTAAAAATATCGGTTTATTCGGTTTTTTCGGTTCGGTTTCGGGTTTGAACCGGAAAAATTCGATTTACTCGAACTGACCGATTTTTTCACGATCGGTGATGGCTAAAATCACCGATCGATTGACCATCGATCGGATCGATTTTAGATATCACCGATCACCTAATAGATGGATGATCAGTCGATCACAGAATGTTTATTAGTCGACTGATGGCTAAAATCAGTCGACTGATTTTAGCAATCAGTCGACTGATTTATCGCGATTTTGTTTAAAATCGTGATTCGTGAAACCACAAATCACGATTTTCTTCCCTAAACCCTAACCTTTCACTCTCGGCCTCGACTCTCCTAAGCCCTCTTCCTACTCCGTCAGTCCACTCTTCGTATCTGTCCATACTAAACCATAATTCTCTCTGTCTCCGTCTCCGTCTCCGTCTCCGTCTCCTCTCCTAGGCTCCACTCGCATCGACTTTGCTTCCCACACCCTTTCGATTTTCGACGATCAGCGGTTAGTTTACCATACTTATTTAGTTGTTTTACTATACTTATTTAGTTATTTTATGATTCAATTTTCGACGATTGCGATGATCATGATTCATGAATAGTAAAAATTTTAGGTTTAGGGCATACTTTGTTTATAATTCTAAATTGCTAATCTAGTAAAATAGTTATATATAATTTTTTAATGAATTGTATGTTTTTTAGATGTCAATCATGCAAGAAAATCTTTCAAATATGGATGTTGATAATAGTTGTTGATGTCATAACGATCTGGATCTTCAGTAGGTACAAGACCATCTGTGACAAAAAAAGTAAGCAAACAGAAAACAATCAAACCAAGAAGTGAGGTATGGGAGCATTTTACGAAGTTTACCAATGTCGTTAATGAGATTAAAGTCAAATGCAATTATTGTGATAAGGAGTTTTTTTGTGATCCATACAAGAATGGAACAACAAGTTTGAAATCTCATATGACCTCATGCAAGAAACATCCTCATGCTATTGAAACAAATCAAACACAGTTGAGTTTTCAAGTGGGTGCAAAACAGGGTGAGGGATCTCTTATTTCTTGGAAATTTGATCAGGATGCATCTAGAAAAATATTAGCTAGAATGATTATCATGGATGAATTGCCTTTTAAATTTGTAGAAGGAGAAGGGTTTAAAGCATTTATGTCTATGGTATGTCCAAAGTTTAGAATTCCTTCAGATGACGGATAACAGACGTGATTGTCTTAAATTATACAAAATTGAAAGGGAAAAATTGAAAAGTACTTTGCATGATTCGACAAAGAGTTTGTTTGACTAATCGATACATGGACATTGATTCAAAAATTAACTATATGTGTTTAGCTCATTTTATCGATAAAGATTGGAAGTGCATAAAAGAATTTTGAATTTTTTCCAATTACAAGTCATAAAGCGAGGCCATCAGTTTAGCTATTGAAAATTGTTTGAGAGGTTGGGAAATTAATAGAATTTTCACTATTACTGATGATAATGCAAGTTCAAATGATGTCGCTGTCAATAGTTTCAAGAAAAAGATGGTTAACTGGGATTCTACTATTTTAAAAGGTGAATTCGTTCATATGAGATGTGTAGCTCATATAATCAATTTGATTGTTGTTGATGGCTTGAAAGATATAAATCCATCCGTGATGAGAGTCGGAATGCTATTAAATATGTTTTCTGATCCCCTCTAGATTAAGCAAGTTCAACGAATGTAGAAATTGAAAAATTGAAAGTAAAAATCATTGTGTTTGGATGTACCAACGGATGGAATTGACTTATTTGATGTTGAATGTAGCGGAAAAATTTGAAAGAGCTTTTGATAGGTTTGATGAACAAGACCCGTACTTTGATCAGTATCTTATGATCTATAGATTGGGGTGTTGTTGTGAATAATGATGGAGATATGATATTTGGACTAGGACGGAATATCCAAACGAATTACGATTATTGATGGGAAGCCAACTAGTCTTGATTGGAATAATATTAGACTCTTTGCATCTCATTGCAAGTTTTTATGATTTAACATTAAAAGTCTTAGGATCTTTATACGTCACTTAACACTTTTCGCGAAATCGATTATTCATTCCATATTAAAGGAGTGGCAAGATAGTGATGAACGATGTGTATTGATAGGATTGAGAATGAAAATGAAATTTGTGAATATTGGGAGATCCAGAGAAAATGAATAAATTGATTTATATTGCGGTGGTACTTGATCCAAGACATAAATTAGATTTTTGGAATTTATGTTGATTGAGTATATATGGAGATGAAAAGGGTGCAATAGCAGGAAAGAATATAAAGGAGACTTTGTTTGCTTGCAAAAATTATAAGGAGAAAATAGAGCCTCAAAGTAACACCTCAAAATTTGATTAATTGAGAATCGGTGATAAGCGACATCGTGCCTAAAAATATAGTCGAATAGATTTGAAAAGCGTCAATCTTTCAAAGTATAAGAAACAAAAGGCCTGAATTTTTGGTGATGGCAATATGTCGAATTAGATAAGTATCGAATGAAATAGTTGAAGAATATTGTGAGACTTTTGACATTTTGGGATGGTGGAAACAAAATTGTCATAGATTTCTATACTTGCTCAAATCGCTCGTGATGTTAGCCATTCCAATATCAATGATTGCTTCAAAATCCGCTTTGATCTTGGTGGTCTTGATTGTTTAGGAGTTCATTTGACTCTAGAGTGGTAGAAAGTCCGATTTGTACTCGAGATTGGCTTCGATTAAGTTTGGTGCCAATTAATATCGAAGAAATTTTAGAAGATGTAGAAAAACTTGAAAGCGATGCGTTTTATTTATAGTTAGTTATTTGTTTACAATTAAAAATATATAGAGTATTAATTTGTTTGACTTGTATCATGTTATACTTTTTGTGAGTTCTCAAAAGTAATATTGGATTCGTCTTCTTAATGACACCAATTGAGGTGTAATTAACTACTTAACTGGTATGCTTGATTATTATAATCTAGTTACAAGTGTATTTACTTTTAATTATCTTGTTGAATAGTAATAATAAATTTGTACTTCTTGATCATTATTTATTAGGATAAACACAAGTGGTGAAGCAAACAAGTTTAAACTTTAAACTCAAATCAAGTCACAACTTACAGGAGTCAACTCTCCTCAGTAAGTTAACATAGCAACTTACTCGGTCAAGGATGAAGGAAGGGCCAAGGACTCAAGTCAACTCTCAAGTCTCAAGTGTCAACTCTCAAGATCTAAGGATACATCAGTATTCGTTTTGATATTTGACATGTTCTATAAGGCTATAATCGAAGTGTAAAAAGTTAAAATTATATGTTTCATTCTATGTTAGAGATTGCTTGAATGTTTTAATTTTAACGAGATATTTTTATATATTTTGATGTGTTGACATTTATTAAATTGTGTTTTGTATAGTTGTGCTCTTGTTGACATGTATAATATATTTAATTTAAATAGTTATGTTATTGTGTAATATTGAATGTTTTAAATTTTAATGTTGAAATTTAAGAATGTACAGAAAATAACTTATATAAATATAGGGGGTATTTTTTTAATTCTAATAAATCGTAAATTTAAGGTTTCACATAATAGATATAGGTTATATCTAATCGTATATATTCATTAAATGCGAAATGACATCAAATTAGTGTTTTAATAAAGAATTTTACGAAATCGATCGTTGATAACGAGTTATTTATTTATCGTAAATTCATTTGAAAACGATCGGATTTAACGATCGGTGATACTTTATTCGATCGTGATACTCAATCGATCGGGATGTTATATATCGATCGGCCGATCAGTACCATCGATCGATTGATTTGCGTCGTGATCGACTTAAAAACATTACATGCTCGACGCAATTCTATCCGATGGATCTGATCAGTGATGTATCACATCGATCATTGTTAACCACCGATCGGTGATGTATCGCGATCGTGTGGTAAAAAATCGGTTTTTTTTCGGTTTTTAACCGAAAAAACCGATTTTTTTTTACAAAATCGGTTCGGTTCATTGAAAAATTTCGGTCGGTTCGGTTTAGTTAAAAAAATTTCGGTTTATTCGGTTTCGGTCTTAATCGGTTCGGTCGGTTCGGTTTTAACCGAATGCACACCCCTACCGATGGATACAAATCAAGCGACGGAGCTGATGACGTAGATTTGGACAATGAAGATGAAGATGATGATTATTTTGATATTTGATAATTTGATACTTGATATTTTGATATTTGGATACTTAGTTTTTTGATATTTTGATATTTGGATACTTAGTTTGTTCATTTTCTTTATATCTTTGTTGAGTGTTGATATCTACTTTGATATTTTGATAAAATATTTTGTTTATTGTATTTTTTTTTTCCATAAAGCGTGCGCTTCGCTTTGCGCTTTAAGCCCCAAGACCCTTGAGCGCTTTTTTGTGCCTTGCGCTTTTGACAACTATGACTGTGCCGAAGTGATACTCATTGATCTATTGCTAATCTGTAAAGTATTGATGTAGTTATTTCTTTGCTGAATATTGGTTGTCTAGACTCTAGAAATCTAGACAAGTGGCATGGAGACTAATAACGTTATAAGCTAAGAACCCACAGATCACAGCTGTTTCCGTTGCTAATAAGAAAAATAATAATAAGATTAAAAAAGTTCAACAAATCTACTCAACATTTTAAGAAAGACCGTCTGGTTCTCAGATCCTTTCAAATAAGATAATTTGAAGTCTAACCTGCTAACAAGCAAGGTGGGAAAACATATGAAAAGAAAATATAGTACCAGAGAATTCTAAATCACATATTATTGATAATTAAACTGCATAACTACTCAAAATTTCAAATGGTTAGAATTCAGGACAAACATTGCCAAAGTGAAAACAAGCTTAAGAGAATGAAATAACTTGAATTCTATAGGATAAATCAGATCGCCAAAATGAAATACGTTTTACCTTGCATCCCCCCTCGACAAGAACTCATCTGGGTATTTCCGACGATATTGCTGCCTCCATCGGAACCTACAAAACGTATCACATTCAACTCACTCCAGCTATTTCTATCTAGTTTACGATATTCATCAACCAAGACAGTAAAGTAACAAAGATCTAGGCTTACGAGAATTCCTGGAAGGCGTAGACAATAGGTTCGATTTTGGGAATGACAACCGGAAGGCGTTCAAAGAGGACGGAGGCGACAATCTTCTCCGAGATAGTACTCCCGACCACGCCATCGGTTGCGGAAGATGAGAACCATCTGGGTCGTCGGAGTAGCGGAACGACGGATCTCTGCATCTCACTGCGGTCTAGTTTTTCTTTGCAAAACCCTCGTTAAAACCCTGAGATTAAGCAGAGAAGAGCATAAAGGCCAAGATCTCGCCTAACTGAGCAATGATCGTAAAGAGAGATCCTGTGAAGGAGAAGAAAACCAAAGGAGAAGAGCTAGAAGCTTACCGCACATGGAGCTTTGGGCGAGACCGCGCGAGGAGACTGCTAAGTGGCAGCGCCAGGACGATGAAATTAGGTTTTGTTATAACGTTGAGAAATTTTCATTTTACACCGTACTTCAACTAACGTTTTAAGTAGAGCCGTCAAGTTGGGTTAGGCCCGCTGGATTGGCCCGTCCTGCCAAACAATTTAAGCGGATTGAGTTGAACTTTTATCAATCCGTCGTTTGGCTAAGCGGACGACATGGGTTCTTGGTCTAAACAGGTTGGCCGTAGTGGAATGAGTTGTGACGGGTTGAAATGTCGAAAAGACAAATTTTTCACCATTCTGATCTTCTATCTCTGCACATACACAAAGTATAAAAGAAGTTAAGAGTAAACAACAAAATAATATTTTTTATACTCTAATTGTTTTTTATTATCTTGTCACTACTATTCTAATCAATATAGGAAATAATAACACATCAAAATCAAATAATTATCCAAGTTAAAAAATCTCAATTGAATCTCTATTTGAAAGAGTAAAAATTTACATTTACATATTATCAAGATTTAAATATTTTAGAACATTGGAAAGGAATCAAAAATATCGGTACTTAATTTTGTAAGTCGATAATTGAATCACAATTATAAGATTTTAGTTACTTCAAATATTTATTTTTTTAATCATGGTACTCTATCTATCTTACAAATCATTACCTCAAGCCCTCAACACCTTAGTAATTTTAAATATATTTTTAAAATTTGTATGACCCGCGGGTTGGCCCGCCTAACCCGCAACTCGCCTTGGGTTGGGTTGGAAATTTCTCAACCCGCTGAGATGGCGGGTCGGCCCGCCCCTCTCCATTAAATATTGAGTTTATGACGGGTTGACCTGCCCCGCTATGGATCGACCCGTTTGACAGCTCTAATTTTAAGTCATAACATGTAATTTTATTATTATCATTTTACTTTAGATTTATGTAAATATTATTAAATTTATCCCTGAAATTTTTTATAAATATTTATCGATCCACTCTTATTAAATATGACATCACAAAAGAGTAGTAATTGTACAAGGTAAAGTCAAATTTTCTCATGAACCTGAAATTAGTAATTGTAATTAATATAATATTGACTAATTAGGTTTGGTACTTGATTATTTCTATAGCAATTTATCATCCAAAATGTGATATTTCTCAAAAAAACATATCATAATTTGAGAATCATCAAAGGCGTACTTATTTTCTACGTTACTCCTCTACTAAAATTTAAAATTCTATAGTGAAGATTTTTAAAAATCAGTACCACGATAAGAAGGGACTAAATTTATCAATTAATTTTGATAAAAACTTATTGATAGACTTAAAAGAGTTGAAATAATGAATCCTTGATATGGAATGGAAGAGAAAGGTATATTATATGGTGAACAAACTTGATCTGAGTCTCTTATGTGAAATTATGAGTGCATATCAATTGACACAGAAGTGAATTTTGGAATCAGATTGTAGATAGAAAAATATTGAGGATGAAAGTTTTGTTGGGGATTTTGTGAATGTTAGAGGGGGCGAATAGTCTTTATTCGATTCTTTCTACAATTTTGTTAGTGGAAGTAAATACAAAATAAAATCTAGAAAGAAGAACAATGCAAACCAATGTTAACACGATGATATAATGTGATTCGGAGATCCACTTTTACTCCACGATAATTCTTAAAGTGGATTACTCCTTTGCAAGCTTCCACTAACTTCTTTTTTGAATGAATACCAAAGTGGAGAAATCTTTCCTACAACACTATCTCTTCTTCTTACTAGATTTTAGGAATGAGCTTAAGAAGAAGAGATTGAGAGAATATGAATTTAGAAAACACTTGAAGAGCTTTAGGATGAAAAATTCGCACAAGAACACTAGCCTCTCCAAACCCCAAACCCCTTCTTATATAGAGTTTGAAGTCTACCCGTTTTTACTTTCGCCAGTCAATTGCTCAACATTGGCAGTCGACTAGCGTTACTGTTGAGTGAATTCAATGATTTTTGACACGTCGTGATTCTCACGATTTCGATCGCTGCAACTCAATGGGCACTTCATCAGTCGATTGATCACTATACTAGTTGACTGATCTAAGTCAAATTGATTGACGAGTTGACTCACAAACAATCTATGCTCTGTTCGCTTAAAGCCAGTCGATTGCTTTATCACAGTAGTTGACTGACTCATCGGAGCACTGAGCACCGGACCAGTTGTACACTCAACCTATCGATTGGTCAAACCAATAGTCGACTGCCAAATAATATGTGTGATTATTTTAACTCACCAATCGATTTGTACACCTCAAGTATGATCCTTTCATGCTTGACACTTACCCTTAGCCTAAACTTAAGCCTTCAAGCTTCTTCCATCAACCTCACACCTTCATGATGCCTCTGAGTCTGTGACTCCTCATCCTTGCATTAGCCTTCAAGTGTTTCCTTCGACTTTATTATGCTATCGGGTCTTCCTTTGCCAAGAGATCATGCCTCCAAGACTTCCCGCCAAGAGCCATGCTCCGAGACTTCCATTGTCAAGTTCCACTTGGACTTACACTGCCAAAGTCTTCGTTCTTGGATTTTCCTTGTCAAGTGTTCATATTTGGACTTTTCTTCTACCTATTACTCAATATTCATGTTAAATCACCAACATTGTCTAACTTAAACTAAATATCAAAAGTAATTAATACTTAGAGCATTCTTACACCAACAATCTTTTTTTTTTTATGTTTGACAATCATTTAAGTTAGATCTTTAAATATGCAATAAGTCATAACATGAAAGTACATAAGTAAGCATGTCTAACTTAAATACTTACTTCTCCTCCTTTGACACACATCAAAAAGAGATGAGTAAACACTTAGTTACTAATCTAACATATTCAATGTTGATGACTGATACTGATGTAACCTGGTTTAAGTACTAAGATGAAAAAGATTATGTGTGAAACATCGACCGAACCGGTGGAACCCGACTTGGGGTACAAGTCAGGTAGCTAACTCGATAAATGAGTCGAGTATTGACTCGGGGAGTCGCGAGGAACTTGAGGTGCCAGACTTCATGGTCAGAGTAGTTTTGAATATTAGCCTAGGAAGGTAAGATGACCAAGGTACACCTTAGCCAGAATGAGTGAGGAGGATACATATGTGAAATGGGACAGAGTGAACGTCAGAGTCAGTGAAGAGAGGGTGAAAAGGAGAGGAGAATTCTCCCCGAGTGAGGTTAAGAGAGTTTGTTATAACAAACTAGGACCCCACATAATAATCGGAAGAGTCTCCACTCCTTATCCTATTAATAGAATGATTCTCCAGAAGGAAGAGGTCTTCCACGTGGACGGTGATAGGGTGGTTTGTTACATCTCAGCTGGCATGGAGAGGAGGAGATAAAAGCGGAAGAAGGAGGAGAAAAAAAGGGGATTCAGATTTCTGATTATAATCCTAATTGCATCGGAACTTCGACAAGAGACTAGACCACCAAGGAAGAAAAAAAAGGAGAGGAGAGGGAGGAGATGATGGGGAAGAGCTAGTTCCATTTCTCTGTTCTTGTATACTGCGTATATTGTAAGGGATTTTTTCTCCACCTCTGGAAACATTTCCAAGAAGGAAAAGTTTTATAGTGAAAGTGCTTTGGCACCATGACTCGCGATAGAGCTCCTCTCGTGGAGTAGGAATTGGAATTCCAAACCATGTAAAACTTTGTGTCTTTGCTCTTTACTTCGGTTTTTCATATTGTTTGCTTGTTTTTTATTACTGTTGTGGCCAGAGAGAACCCTACGCCTCCTGGACGATTTTCAACATTGAAAGGAGGTGAGAAAATTTGCGTACTTCCGCATCAGTTGGCACCGTATGTGGGAACATTACTAAGCAAGGCGTTGAGATGTAGCCAGAGGAGATACCGCATCAAGCAACCTCTTCTACGGAAGATAACCCCCTTACATTGTTGCCATCGCAACTGAGGGCCATGGTGGACACAGCCGTAGCTAAGGTCTTGGCCAAGGAAAGGAGGAGGATAGAATATCTTCATCCTCATTCTGAAGAACCCTCTCCCCGAGAACATCTGCATGAGAGGCCTCCTCCAATCCGACCAATGACAACGCCATATGCCAAAGTATTACTAGGTGATGGATCGATGGGGAGAATATATCAAAATATCATACCGATAACGCAAACCAGACGAGAAGAGCAAGGAGAAAGTCAATCCACTAGGGCTCCAGAAATCTATGAACCTAGCTCATTCACCGTCGACATCCTTTCTGAGTTTCCACCTTCATACTTCAGAAATCCCCAGGTGGAGAAGTATGATGACACAACTGATCCAGAGGAACATTTGTCGCAATTTGCTGAAGTTGCCTCTCTCCACTGCTATACAGATGCTCTTAAGTGCCAAGTTTTTCGTACCACATTAACAGGTTCCGCACAGAGATGGTTCAGTGCCCTGCCTCTGGGACCTATCACTTGCTTTGCTGATTTACAGGGAGTTTTTCATCAAGAGTTTGCTAGTTGTAAGACCTATAAACATGATACTTCAATCTTACTGCATATTCGGTAAGAACCCTTAGAATCGCTCAAAGGTTATCTACATCGGTTCACCTCCACTGCTAGGAATATCCCTTCGACGAGATTCGATATTCTGAGGGTAGTCATCCTGCATGGGCTGAGAGAGGAACCTTTCCTTAGCTCCTTATTGAGAAAATTCGCGGCCAACTATGAGGAATTGCTAAGCCGTGCCGAAGAGTACATAAATGAAGAAGAAGGACTGAAAATTAGGTGGGCCGAACAGAGGCCTGCAGCTGTTCCAACTGAAAGAAGTCGTCCCCCAGCTCCACGAGCGCTCTCCCGAAGGGAATATATGCGACCTTTTATACAGAAGCTTCTAGGCCTCGATTATTGCCGCTAGGGGCTCGTCCAACCCCTCCCTTACAAATCATGGCTACCGATGCCATCCCTCCCCCGTGGACATGGAAGGAGCGGAAAATGGAGGATTATGATCAACAGGGCATTCTTCAACGTCCAATTGGATACCGAGGAGTTCCCCGGAATCCTCCCGTCCCTTATTTCTATCAATACCATATGGAGTATGGGCATACCAGTGGCCATTGTTTTAAATTGCAAGAGGAGTTAGAGCGCATTCGAGTCACTTATCCACAACTATGACCTCAGATGGGAGGACCGGCAAGAAGAGGTCAATGACCTAATGCAACGCGCCCAGGATCCTATAACCAAAGACCTCAAGCTCTCCTCCAGCCGGACCAGCAAATTTCGGTTCAGGAGGGTACTTCACAAGAAGGGTCAGCAGGTGAAGGCCCTTCATCTGCCTCGAATGATATCCCCACATGGGAAGTTATTCATGTTATTGCTGGAGGACCTACGGATGGGGACTCCAATAGGGATCGAAAGTCATATGCTCGCCTCATGGAAAGTTTAGCCATTGGAACAAAGTGAGCTATCCAGAATATGCCACCAATATCTTTTGGGCCAGAAGATCTACGAGGCATCTTGTTACCTCACACGGGCGCTCTGATAATTCGGATGTCTCTCGCCAATTATGAGGTAGCCTGAGTCCTAGTCGACTTGGGAAGTTTAGTTAACATCCTTTTCCAGGAGGCATTCAGACAAATGTAGCTAGAAAATGCGCAACTGGAGGACGTGGCTACTCCCCTGTTCGGATTCGCGGGACATATGGTGCATCTTGTAGGGCAGATCTCTTTGTCTCTTACTCTAAGGAAAAAAACCCAGCCAAAAAACTAATATCATTCCTTTTCTCATAGTGGATGCTCCATCCACTTATAATGTTATTTTGGGTCATCCTTTTCTATCTATTTTTCAGGTGGTGGCTTCCCCCTACCATCAGAAAGTGAAGTTCCCAGTTGGGCAGCTGATCAGAGAAGCAAGGGGAGAACAGAAAGTCGCTCGAAGTTGTTATGTACAAATGACAAGGGATGACCAGAAGAAGGAAAGAGTAGACGACCCCAAGGGGAAGGCCATTCTCATCTCTGATGGATGCGTGCTGGAAGAGTCACCCCCTAGAGTTGAAAAAATAGAAGGGGCAAATTCACTCGGGTGGCTCCACAACTAGAAATAAAAGAAGAACTGGTGGCTTATTTGAAGAAGAATGAAGATATCTTCGCCAAAGATGTGCATGACCTGACGAGAATAAATCCCCGCATTACAGAACACCACCTGAACATCACTCGAGGAGTCCGACCCATCCAGTAGAAGCGGTGACACTTCGGCCCCGAGAAGTATAAAGTTATTACTGAAGAAGTCGATAAGTTATTGCAAGCGAGTCATGTTAAGGAGATTCAATTCCTTGAATGGGTATCTAATGTAGTTATGGTCCCTAAGCACTCTGGGCAGTGGAGGATGTGTATCGACTTTTGTGATTTAAATAAAGTGTGCCCTAAAGACTGCTATCCCTTGCCTCGTATTGATCAGTTGATTGATTCTACCGTGGGGTACAAAGTTGTATCTCTTATGGATGCCTACTAAGGGTATCATCAGATATCACTAGCGAAAGAGGACCAGAAGCATATCAGTTTTGTAATAGCAGGAGGGTTGTATGCTTACGTAGTGATGCCTTTTGGCCTAAAGAATGCAGGAGCTACTTATCAACGACTCATGGATAAAATTTTCCCAGAATAGAAAGGCAAGAATGTAGAAGTATATGTTGATGACATTCTCGTCAAGTCCAAAACCACTCGGAATCTGGTTGCAGATCTAGAGGAGACTTTTGCCACCTTTAGGCGGTACAACATGAAGTTGAATCCCAAGAAGTGTTTGTTCGGGGTGAGGAGTGGAAAGTTCTACGGGTATATTATAGAGAGAAGAGTAAGCCAACCCAGAGAAAGTGCAAGCATTGTGTAACATGAAGTCACCTACCAATCTGCAGAAGACTCAAAAGTTAGTAGGAAGAATAGTTTTCTTGTCTCGATTTATAGCCAGATCGGTAGACAAGGGGTTACCCTTCTTTCGAATTCTGCGCAAGGCCGCTAAATTCCAATGGGATGATCAGTGCGAGCAAGCCTTCCAATAACTAAAGAAGTATTTAGCTGAACTACCTCTGCTAGCCAAACCAGTCTCAGGAGAGTCATTGTGGATGTATTTAGTTGCTTCAGAGGAAGCTATCAGTTCTGTATTGTTAAAGCAGGAAGGTTCTCAACAACATTCCATTTATTATACCAGTCATATCTTGAAAAGAGCAGAGTCACGGTATACTGAGTTGGAGAAATTGGCATACATCTTAGTTCTAACAACCCATAAATTGAGGTCATACTTCCTAGCTCATCCAATCAACGTCTTGACTCACAGTGAATTGGGTAAAGTGGTGACTAAGCCTAATTTTTCAGGGAGGCTCGCCAAGTGGGCTATGGAACTAAGTGAATATGACGTTCACTAACATCCCCGAACCGCTATCAAGGCTCAGGCGTTAGCCGATTTCCTAGCAGAGGTACCTATCGGTTTGGGAAACAGTTCGACTGAAAAAGAAGAAGGGACAAAGGTGTGGAATGTTTTTGTGGATGGATCTTCTAGATCTATAGGCAGTGGAGTGGGGGTACTGTTAGTATCCCCCGAAGAAGAAGAAATCCACATAGCTGTTCTCCTCGGATACCGGGCGTCCAATAATGAAGTAGAATATGAAGCCATCCTAGCTGTATTGCAAGCCGCCAAAGCCATTGGGGTGACTTTAATCGTTGTGCATTCAGATTTCCAGCTGGCAGTATCACAACTCTAGGGTTCTTTTATTGTTCAGGAAGAAAGATTGCAGAAATACTTGATGGATTTTGAAAAAGAAAAAACTCATTTCAAAGAGGTCATCCTGCAGTAGATTTCAAGAGAAAACAACCGAAAGACGGATGAATTGGCTTGGCTAGGTAGTGCCCTAGAAGAAGTGAGACAACCAGGTTTGGTTTGTGTGGAAGTTCCCAACTCCCTAGCGGTATGTAATGTAGAAGAGGTAGCACCGGGAGCTGATCAGATCCTTGATTGAAGAATTGATATTATGACATATTTACGACAAGGGAAGGTTCCTGAGGAAAGAGGAGAGACATCTATCTTGGTGACTAGAGCAAAGCGGTTCACAATTATGGATGGGATTCTATATAAGATGTCTTTTGGGCGCCCCCTATTAAAATGCTTGGGGAAGGAAGACGCCGAATGGGTGCTCTGAGAAGTACACGAGGGTTGTTGCAGTAATCATTTGGGAGGAAGAGCCTTGGAAAGGAAAGTATTGCTGGCTGGGTATTTTTAGTCCACTCTTTAGCAAGATGCAACTCGTCTGGTGCAAGTTTGTTCAGCCTATCAAAGGCACAATAATCGATCCGAACGATTGGTCGAGCTAATGAGAGCTGTCATTGCTTCCTGCCCTTTCGATCAGTGGGGAATGGACATAGTGGGTCTCATGCCTATAGCACCCTTACAAAAGAAGTTTCTATTGGTAGCGGTGGACTATTTTTCTAAGTGGGTAGAAGCTGAGCCTCTAGCTAAAATCACAGAAAATACAGTTTCTGTGGAAGAACATCATTTACCGTTATAGAATCCCATGAAGGTTAGTCAGCGATAATGGGCAACAATTTCAGGGTAAAAAGATTAAAGAATGGTGTCAAAGTCTTAATATTCAGCAGAGAGAAGACAAGAAGAATCAATCAAAGAGGCTTACCAGTTCTAAAACGTGGCGTAGGCTTTCCATCCTCGGAACAAGCTACTCTAGATTAAGGATTTGAGCATTCCGGCTAGAAGAGGAAGAAGGAGCAAAGGTCGCTAGGAGAATGGACTCACTCATGATGGGCCTGAAAGGGGGCAGCTTGGAAGATTGTACCAAGGGTCCCTGTAAGGGAAGGGTGACATTCGAGGGAATGGAGGAGGTTCCTAAGACGGTGGGAGATGTCAAAGGGGCTATAAAAAGATCGGTGGCTAGAAGACTCATGGAAGCAGGAGAGGAAAAGGAGGAGATCGTTGGTGATGCTAAAAGGTCAAAATCACCTGTTGTATGATAGCAGAAGGGGAACCCCCGGAAGAAGGAGAGGAAGGGAGAATAGGGGGCTAAATGTGTCCGATGGCGCGAACACCGAAAGAGGAGGTGATGCTGAAGGAAGGTCGGTGGCTAAGGGGGGCATCATTATTAAGGGTTCCTCGCTGGTAGGAGGAAGGGTGCCAGAGTCATGCCCTATACCTAGTCGAGAAGAAAGGCTTCCTAAGCTCCGGGTCGATGGGGAAGGTAACGGGGATGTGGTCAGAATGTGTGAAGGCGAAGAGGGAGGAGATGTAGCTGAAATGGGTTCTAATGTTGGGGGAAGTCCAGAAGAAG
Organism: Wurfbainia villosa; assembly: GCA_025175895.1. Classification (NCBI taxonomy): domain Eukaryota; kingdom Viridiplantae; phylum Streptophyta; class Magnoliopsida; order Zingiberales; family Zingiberaceae; genus Wurfbainia; species Wurfbainia villosa. The sequence goes on along the minus strand of CM045995.1, from coordinate 7,180,119 downwards.
AAGAAAAACCAAGGGAAGGGATACTATCCGCCTGCAGCCATTGGTGTGCAACTCCCCTTAATTCGACTTGGCTCTGTAAAAAAGGAGGGGGTGACCTCTTGCCACCTAAAATTGAAGGTGAAGAGGCAGGTGGGCTAGGGTTTGGTGATAGGGGTGAAGAAGGAAGGGGAGAGGATTGTAAGGATGGAAGGGCTACATTGGGCGCAGAAGGAACAATAGGGGATGAAGGTGCGGAGGAATGGGAGAAGAAGAGGTGCGTTGAAGCAAGGGTGGTGGATACAAAAGAAGATGAAATGAGGGGCGAAAATGGCGTAGCAGCAGTGGGTTGATCTCTACTCCGCCTAGGTCCCTGGCGATATTCTGCCATCAGTTATTGAAAAAGAGAGTACATCTTGGCTCTTAGGGAGGAAGGAGAATAAGGGAGTTGTTCATAGGGCACAGGGAAGTTGGAGCTGGTAGAGAAAAGAGGAAGAGGGTTAAGAATTGGAAGGGGGCGGAGGTGAAGAAGAGGGAAGGTGAAGAGTCTTATATGGGGTGCAGGGCATATTTATGATGCTAATTGGGCTTCAGAGCAGAGATGTAGGCCCTCAAGAGATGCTGAATTACAATTTGCCTTTTTTATGGTCCGTTATCATACGGTGCCAACATCCCCGTGTGATGGCAGAATAGAGTAGGGTTTCAGATAAGAACAATTGTGAAGAGCGGTGGAGTAAAATATTTATTCCAACCTGATTGGGCAATGTCCTAGATTGAGTCGTCACATATCTTACGGCTCTGTGTCAATCGAAGCCATCATCCCCGTGCAGTGGTGGAACGGAGGAGTAGGGTTTAAGGTAAAAACACCTGTGAAGAGCGACGGAGTAAAATATTTATTTCACCTGATTGGGTAACACCCTAGATTGGGTCGTCACATATCTTACAACTCGGTGTCAATTGAAGTCATCATCCCCATGCGGTGGTGGAACGGAGGAGTAGGGTTTAAGGTAAAAACACCTATGAAAACGGCAGAGTAAAATATGTTAGTAATATATGAGAGATGTCCTAAGGCAATCGCCTTATGTATGAACCATTTATATGATAAATGAAGATTCACTATTTGAGTATACATGTTTTATGTATTTGATTGGATCTTAAACTCATTTACTGAATGTCCACGATACGATTCACAACATGAGAGAATTTGTGATTGGATCACAACTAGTGAGTATCTCTACATGTGTAATTGTGATGTATCAGAATTATCCCTAGTCGATGAATTGATGGATTTGGACACCATCAATTCTGTCGAGACTAGCACGAGGTATACTCCTTGGTGTATCCAAGCAGCTGATTCTCACTGGCTGGAGACATAGTGATGTCGGAGTTAATCGTGGATGCTAGTTATGGTAACTAGTTCATTTGGAGTGACCGGTAGTAAGACTTCATATGGTTCTCTGCATATATAGATATGTCGATGAAGTTCTTCTTGTGGCTTAAGTCGATGTTCCTTTGACTTGCGGTATTCAAGTCATCTTGATCATGGAGACTTATGCTTTGACATCTTAAGCAAACATCTCTAAGGAGATGTGGACCGGATGATTGGGTATAAGTCGAAGTGATCGAAGGTGTTTGAATAGCCTATAAAGTTCACCACTCCTTGCGAGGAGATGTATACCCATGGCCTCTCGTCGGATTGTTACTAAAGTCTTTGGCCAAAGCATTACATGTTTAGAGTAAGGTACTCTTGATACATGTGGAGTAACTAGAATCCGTAGGGCGAGGAAATGATACTTGGGCTAGGTGTGACGTAGTCAGCCTAGTGGGGACTGACACAATAGACCATGTCCTGAACCAAGTGGGTATAAGATGAGTGAAGGGAATGGGGCACGATTCATTCGAGCTACTGAAGGGTTTCAGAAATAGTTCTGGATCAACCGTTGATCTTTTCGGTTAATTGGGGATCATGATGTACTACTAGGTGCCACTCATGATTGTTCTATAATTAATGGTTAATTTTAGACGGCCAACATAAGCGAGAACCTGTTTGGTCACCACGCGATGAGTGTAATCCAAAGGATTTAAAAGCGAGCTTGAGAATGGGATTCTCGGATCGAGAGAAACTAGGTTTGGTTGGACCAAACATAAGCGAGCATGAAATCGTTTGATCGCAATGGAGCGTGGATGGGTGTCTTATGAAGACATAATGGATGAACCAAAATGGTTTGGTTCTAATCAATGGAGGAGAATAAACCAAAGGGTTTGGTTTATTTTAAGCGAATGAACCAAAAGTTGGTTCGGTTCGTTTTAACTTAAAATAAACCATCATGGTTTGGTTTATTTTAACTTATCTTAATGGAGCGGGTTAACGGGCCTAATGGTTATGATCCGATAACCATTAAGAGAATTAGTTCTCTATAAAAGAGGGCTTAATGGATAATTAAGCCTAATCCAATCCAAACCCTAGCCTTTGAGTTGCCGCCCACCCTTGGAGTTGCGCCCAACCTCCTTGCCGCCGCCCATTGTGCCGCCGTCATCTCCTTCGGCGTCAAGCTTCAGGTGAACCTCCGGCGACCCTCGTGATCTTCCTAGGCCTCGGTGAAAAGGTGAGCACTTGGCTTCCTTGTTTTGGCGGCGCCTACTCCTCCACCAAGCTGTCAGTTTTACGGACAGCTTCTTCTCGTCGGGCGTCGTTTGGGCGGCGGTTAGTGCTCGACAGCGGATAACTTCACAGGATTTGATCTCCGGTAATCCTCTGAGGTGGAGGACGAAGGATTCGTCAATCGGTTGACGAATACCTCTCCGGAGAAGCGAGTTTTGAGGACTCGTTTTGGATCCGAATTTGGATTCGGATCGTGATCATCTCTCGATCACGTCGTCTTCAACACGAGGCTAGTAACCCGTACGAAGACGAAGCTCGTGGCTTAACGAAGTCATCCCGAGGAACTCGGCGTGGATACAGATAGAGACTATTCTAGCGAGGATCGTTCCGGTTGATGCCGTTCCCGCTACACGTCATACGAAAGGTATAACGTAGATAAATTTTCCTTTTATTGCAAATTTAAATTTACGATTATGTCTACACTTGTTGTAATATGCATGCGTGTGTTGTAATAAATAGGAGTATTTATTATTTTATTGCTTCCGCTGTGTTCATGTTTACGAAACATGATCGAACACACACACGCCGCGGTGTCGGAAACCCAACAGTGGTATCAGAGCCCAGGTTGTGTTTCGACATAATCGTAAAATGGTTTTGCGATAGTCATAATGTATTTCTGGAAATTTTCTAATTTTGGAAATTTAGAAGTATTTATGGAAATTTTTCAATTTTGGAAAGTCTAGAAGTATTTATGGAAATCTTCCACTTTTGGAAAGTTGGAAGTATTTATGGAAATTGATATTTTCCATAAATAAAATATTTGATTAGACTCTGGAAATTTGTTTCCTAATTTAATCATGATTTGATTTGGGAAATCAAATCTTAAAATATTTTATTTCCATAAGTAGTTTTAATGATTTAGGAAATTGGTTTCCTAAATAGATTTTCCTTAATCAAATAATTCAATGAATAAAATATGTGATTAGATTTGGAAATTTGTTTCCTAATTTAATTATGATTTGATTTGGAGAATCAAATCTTAAACATATTTTATTTCCATAAATAGTTATAACATATAAGGAAATATATACATGACATAATTATATGCCATGTAATTGCATTAGATGCATAACATTATGCCATGCGTGTCGTGACATGTAGATGTATGCCATATATGACATGCCATGTAGATAATAGTTATTTGCATGCAAAGAGGATGAGACATAAAAACCCTTAAACAATATTAAAGCCTACACCTTCCATTAATATGGTTAGAACCAGAGTTCCGTTTCTTGTTTGGGTTGTTGGACTCTCTCCAAGCCCAGCTCGAACCTGAATATGTTCAAACCATGGAATAGTTTAATACTAATATGGTAAGAGTCAGAGGTCAATCGTTAGCTTTGGTTGTTGGACTCTCTCCAAGCTGGGCTAATTGGTTGAATGCGCTCTAACCATATTAAAACTATTTCCGATTAATGGGTTGGCTTTAACACGGAGCATCGGCTTGTTGGACTCTCTCCAAGGTCGATGTAAAGGGAGGTGAAGTTGGGTGCTATGCATATGATGCATACTTGTTAATGTGTTAACAACCCGATGTATGTGTGAACATTCAATTAGTTGATAGCACATTGTGATAGTTGCATATACGTGATATGCAATCGGTATAATTGATACCTACCGTCGTAGTTATGAATGACTTTTTGGACTCTCTCCAAGGTTGTTCATAACTATGATGGATATCAGCCTATTCGGAGATGGACCTACGATCTCCCGAAGTGATTTTGGGGGTTTTGAAATTCGAAAAATGAATGGGATTATAAATGTATATTGATGCATTTTAAAATCATCTTTCTCATATATGCTCATTTTGTATTTCTAAGATTGATCATGATGTCTTTGAATTGCGTTCCATTTTGGATTCGAATAAATTGGTAGTAGAAGCTTCATGGACTGGCTTAGAAGCTTGAGAATTGTTCTCAAGGTTGAAAAGCTTGCAAATGTCCTCGAAGCGCCTCTTCCCGCCCATCCTAGTGACGATGCAACTCTGGATCAATTGTTGGCCTATCAGAAACATGTGAGTGATTCTGAACAAATGAGTTGCATCATGCTAGCCGCGATGGAACCCAAGCTACGAAAGCAGCATGAGCATATGGATGCTCATATCGTAGTCCTTCATCTTTGTGAGTTGGTTGATGAGCAAGTGAGATTCGAAAGGTTCGAAGTCTCAAAGCTCCTCTTCACCTCTGAGATGCTAGAAGGTTCATCTGTGGTACTGCTCAATATGTTGAAGACTGTGGAGTCTTCTGAGAAGCATGAGCAGGGGACGATGCTGTTAGTTGATTCCTCGAAGAATGGTTCTAAGAGGAAGTCAAAAGGAACAGCAGAAGGGAAAGAAGAGAATGGCTAAGAAGGTAGAACTAGCACAAAAAGGAAACTTGCCATCATTATGGCAAGGAGAGCCATTTGCGAAGAAAGTGCAAGATTTATCTTGAGTCCGTGAAGAAGGATAAGGCATCGGATGCCCCATCTTCTTCAGAAATCTTCTTTATTGATTGTCATTCTATTTCCCTAGACACTTGGATATTTGATACTGGGTGTGGCTCACATATATGTAATGACATACATGGGCTAAGGAATAGAAGAAGACTCGTCAAGGGAGAGTCAAATTTACGTGTTGGGAATGGAGCAACGGTTGCTGTACTCGCCATTGGAACGTATTTGTTGGAACTCCCTGTAGGACTTGTCTTAGAACTGGACAATTGCTTTTATGTTCCTTCGTTGATAAAGAACATCATTTCTATTTCTTGTTTAAATAGAAATGGGTACCATTTGACTTTTAGTAACAATTGTTGTTACATAACTTTGAATGGAGTTCTTTATGGGACTGGAACTTTAAGCAATGGTGTTTATATGTTGGACGTATCCAGTGACATCTTCAATATCGAAGCGAGCAACACGCGTGCTCAAAAGGATTATCAAACAGACTCCTATATGTGGCATTGTCGTCTTGGCCATGTAAGCAAGAAATGCATGTCCGAATTACACCGATGTGGAATTCTAGAATCGTTTGAATTGGATTCATATGATACATGCGAATCATGCTTAAAAGGCAAGATGACTAAGTTACCTTTTACTGGAAAAGGTGAACGAGTGGGAGAGTTACTAGGTCTAATACATACTGATGTATGTGGACCTATGTCAACTCAAGCATTAGGAGGCTATAACTACTTCATTACCTTCACCGATGATCACTCATGGTTTGGGTATGTGTTCTTGATGAAACACAAGTCTGAAGCCTTTGAAAGGTTCAAAGAATTCAGAAATGAAGTAGAGAAACAACATGACAAGAGTATTAAAATACTTCGATCGGATCGAGGTGGTGAATACTTAAGTCAAGAGTTTCTTGATTATCTAAGAGACAATGACATATTGTCTCAATGGACTCCGCCCTATACACCACAGATAATGGTGTATCCGAGGCGTCTTAGGACCTTGTTGGACATGGTCAGTCAATGATGAATCATGCAACTCTTCCCAAGTCCTTTTGGGGCTATGCACTTCAGACAATTTGTTTACTTGTTAAGCGAATGCCTACTAAGGTAGTCTCAACTACTCCATATGAGATATGGAATAGTAAGAAACCTCATGTATCTTACTTGAAGATATGGGGTTGTCTGCTTATGTGAAGCGGGATCGTATCGGACAAATTGGATGCTAAGTCGATAAATGTCTATTTATTGGATACCCTAAGGAAACAAGGGGTTACCAATTCTATCATCTGTGGAACAAAAGGTGTTTGTTTCAAGGCATCTTTGTGTTTCTAGAGAAAGAGTTTCTCTTGCAAGAAAAGCGATTGGGAGTGTCGTCGAGCTTGAGGAGGCTCGAGAGACTCAAATAGACATTGATGAGATACACAGTGAAGCCTGATACAATGGAACTCATAGTGATGAGCAATCAATTTGGACCTATTGTAACACCACATCTTCGTAGATCTGCGTAGAACACACACAATATTCTGAGAGATATGGATTTCTCGTAGTGAATCGAGCGACGTGTTACTCATTGATGATGAGAGCCTACCAATTATGAAGAAGTCTTGACAAGTTCAGAAAGGGATAAGTGGCTTGGTGCCATGAAGTCGGAAATGGATTCCATGTATGAAAACCAAGTTTGGAACTTGGTTGACCACTGAAGGATAAAGCCTATAGGGTGCAAGTGGGTTTTCAAGAAGAAAACCGACATGGATGGTAATGTGATTACCTATAAGGCTAGATTGGTGGCGAAGGATATCATCGAAAACAAGGTGTTGATTATGATGAAACCTATTACGTAGCTATGCTTAAATCCATTCGGATGCTCCCGGCCATAGCGGCTCATTATGATTATGAGATATGGCGGATGGATGTAAACGGCTTTCCTTAATGGAAACTGCTCGAGGCGTGTATATGATCTGACTGAGGGTTTCATCGGTTGATAAAACCAAGGTATGCAAATTGCGACGGTCCATTTATGGATTGAAGCAAGCATCCGAGTGGAATATCCATTTTGATGAGACAATCAAAAAGTTTGATTTCTCACAAAATCGAGCAATGAACCTGTGTGTACAAGAAGGTTAGTGGGAGTGCGATCGTGTATTCCTAGTATTGTATGTCGATGACATACTACTTATAGGAAAGCGATATTTCAATCTTCTGATCGATGAAAGTTTGGTTATCCAAGACATTCTCCATGAAAGACACAGGAGAAGCAACCTACATCCTCGGGATTAAGATCTATAGAGATAGATCGAAGCGGTTGCTTGGTCTTTCGCGATCTACATATATATAGGCCAGTGCTAAAGAGGTTTAGCATGTCGGAATCCAAGAAAGGTTTCTACCCATCGGGCATGGGGTACACCTTTCGAAGTCTATGTCCGCCGAGAAGGCGAGAGGATTTGCATGAGTAAGATTCCCTATGCATCCATGATAGGATCTATCATGTATGCTATGTTATGTACGAGGCCCGATGTATCGTATATCTCGAGTGTCACGGCGGATGCGATCACCGATCGAGAATGGATCATTGGGTAGTATTAAGGCGATCCTTAAGTACTTGAGAAGAACTAAGGATGTGTTCCTAATATATGGAGAAGGGTACATGGTGATACGTGGGTATCACGGATGCGACTCGAGAGACAGGATGATTCCATGTCTTTGTCAGGTATGTATTCACCTGGAATGGAGGCGCAATAAGATGGAAAGGTTCCAAGCTTGACACTATAGCGGATTCTACCACTAAGGCAGAATACATTGCCGCTTTGGAAGCAGCAAAGGAAGCGGTTTGGATCAAGAAGTTCATCTCTGAACTTGATGTGATCTTATCAATGATCCAAACATGTGCTTCGCCGCTATCATCTTATCAGAGAGATCATCAGTAGGAACGAAATACAAATCGAGAAAATTCTCACTGAAAGGAACTTAGCGGATCCCTTGACTAAGGCATTACCTCAAAATAAGTTTGAGGGTCATGTTCGAGCTTATGGTATTGGATACCGTAGCGATTGGCATTAGGCCAAGTGGGAGTCTGTTAGTAATATATGAGAGATGTCCTAAGGCAATCGCCTTATGTATGAACCATTTATATGATAAATGAAGATTCACTATTTGAGTATACATGTTTTATGTATTTGATTGGATCTTAAACTCATTTATTGAATGTCACGATCGATTCACGGCATGAGAGAATTTGTGATTGGATCACAACTAGTGAGTATCTCTACATGTGTAATTGTAATGTATCGGAATTATCCTAGTCGATGAATTGATGGATTTGGACACCATCAATTACATGCCAGACTAGCACGAGGTATACTCCTTGGTGTATCCAAGCGGTGATTCTCCGGTGGAGACATAGTGATGTCGGAGTTAATCGTGGATGCTAGTTATGGTAACTAGTTCATTGGAGTGACGGTAGTAAGACTTCATATGGTTCTCTGCATATATAGATATGTCGATGAAGTTCTTCTTGTGGCTTAAGTGCGATGTTCCTTTGACTTGCGGTATTCAAGTCATCTTGATCATGGAGACTTATGCTTTGACATCTTAAGCAAACATCTCTAAGGAGATGTGGACCCGGGATGATTGGGTATAAGTCGAAGTGATCGAAGGTGTTTGAATAGCCTATAAAGGATTCACCACTCCTTGTGAGGAGATGTATACCCATGGCCTCTCGTCGGATTGTTACTAAAGTCTTTGGCCAAAGCATTACATGTTTAGAGTAAGGTACTCTTCGATACATGTGGAGTAACTAGAATCCGTAGGGCGAGGAAATGATACTTGGGCTACGTGTGATGTAGTCAGCCTAGTGGGGACTGACACAATAGACCATGTCCTGAACCAAGTGGGTATAAGATGAGTGAAGGGAATGGGGCACGAATCATTCGAGCTGCTGAAGGGTTTCAGAAATAGTTCTGGATCAACCGTTGATCTTTTCGGTTAATTGGGGATCATGATGTACTACTAGGTGCCACTCATGATCGTTCTATAATTAATGGTTAATTATAAACGGCCAACATAAACCAAGAACCTATTTGGTTACATGCACAACGAGCGTAATCCAAAAGGATTTAAAAACGAGCTTGAGAATGGGATTCTCAGACCGAGAGAAACTAGGTTTGGTTGGACCAAACATAAAGCGAGCATGAAATCGTTTCAGTCACAATGGAAGCGTGGATGGGCCATGTATTATGAAGACATAATGGATGAACCAAAATGGTTTGGTTCTAATCCAATGGAGGAGAATAAACCAAAGGGTTTGGTTTATTTTAAACGAATGAACCAAAAGTTGGTTCGGTTCGTTTTAACTTAAAATAAACCATCATGGTTTGGTTTATTTTAACTTATCTTAATGGAGCGGGTTAACGGGCCTAATGGTTATGATCCAATAACCATTAAGAGAATTAGTTCTCTATAAAAGAGGGCTTAATGGATAATTAAGCCCTAATCCAAAAACCCTAGCCTTTGAGTTGCCGCCCACCCTTGGAGTTGCTCGGCGCCAACCCTAGGTGCCCGCCCCTTGTTGTGCGCCGTCATCTCCTTGTTGGCGTCCAAGCTTCAGCCGGTGAACCCTCCGGTGACCCTCCGGTGATCTTCCTAGGCCTCGGTGAAAAGGTGAGCACTTGGCTTCCTTGTTTTGGCCGGCGCCTACTCCTCCACCAAGCTGTCCAGTTTTCTGGACAGCTTCTTCTCCTCTCGTCGGAGCATCGTTTGGACGATGGTTAGAGCTCCGACAGTGGATAACTTATCGGGGATTCGATCTCCGGTAATCCTCTGAGGTGGAGGACGAAGGATTCGTCAATCGGTTGACGAATACCTCTCCGGAGAAGCGAGTTTTGAGGACTCGTTTTGGATTCGAATTTGGATTCGGATCGTGATCATCTCTCGATCACGTCGTCTTCAACACGAGGCTAGTAACCCGTACGAAGAAGAAGCTCGTGGCTTAGCGAAGTCATCCCGAGGAACTCGGCGTGGATACGGATAGAGACGATTCTAGCGAGGATCGTTCCGGTTGATGCCGTTCCCGCTACACGTCATACGAAAGGTATAACGTAGATAAATTTCCTTTTATTGCAAATTTAAATTTACGGTTATGTCTACACTTGTTGTAATATGCATGCGTGTGTTGTGTGTGTTGTAATAAATAGGAGTATTTATTATTTTTATTGCTTCCGCTGTGTTCATGTTTACGAAACATGATCGAACACACACACGTCGCGGTGCCGGAAACCCAACAAAATATTTATTCTGACCTGATTGGGCAATGCCCTAGATCGGGTCGTCACATATCTTATGGCTTGGTGTCAACCGAAGCCATCATCCCCGTGCGATGGTGGAATGGAGGAGTAGAGTTTAAGGTAAAAACACCTATGAAGAGCGGCGGAGTAAAATATTTATTCTGACTTGATAGATCGGGTCATCACATATCTTATGGCTCGGTGTCAACTGAAGCCATAATCCCCGTGTGGTGGCGGAACGGAGGAGTATGGTTTAAGGTAAATACACCTGTGAAGAACGACAGAGTAAAAAATTATTCCGACCTGATTGGGCAGTGCCCTAGATCGGGTCGTCACACTTCTTGCGGCTCGGTGTTAGCCGAAGCCATCATCCCCGTGCGGTGGCGAAACGGAGGAGTTAGGGTTTAAAGCTAATACACTAATGACAAGCAACGGAGTAAAAAATTATTCCAATTTGATCAGGCGAAGCCCCGAATCAAGTTGTACTATTCGTTTTTGCTTGTCTTCAGGGCAAGCAGTCATCTCGTATGGTGGTGGAACGGAGGAGTTGAGCTCAAGGTAGATGCACGGAAGAAATACAAACGACGGAGTAAAAAATTTCTGACCTGACCAGGCGAAGCCCTAAGCTAGGTTGTCACTATTCTTTTTTGCTTGTTTTCAGGGCAAGCAGGCATCCCCGTATGGTGGTGGAACGGATGAGTTGGGCTCAAGGTAGATACACGGAAGAAATACAACGACGGAGTAAAAAATTTTCGACCTGACCAAGAAAAGCCCTAAGCCAGGTCATCACTATTCTTTTTTGCTTGTCTTCAGGGCAAGCAGTCATCCCCGTATGGTGGTGGAATGAAGGAGTTGGGCTTAAGGTAGATGCACGGAAGAAATACAATGGCGGAGTAAAAAGTTTTCGACCTGACCAAGCGAAGCCCTAAGCCAGGTCATCACTATTCTTTTTTGCTTGTCTTCAGGGCAAGCAGTCATCCTCGTATGGTGGTGGAACGGAGGAGTTGGGCTCAAGGTAGATGCACGGAAGAAATACAACGACGGAGTAAAAAATTTCCAACTTGACCAGGTGAAGCCCTAAGCCAAGTCGTCACTATTCTTTTTTGCTTGTCTTCAGGGCAAGCAGTCATCCCCGTATGGTGGTGGAACGGAGGAGTTGGGTTCAAGGTAGATGAACGGAAGAAATACAACGACGGAGTAAAAAATTTCTGACCTGACCAGGTGAAGCCCTAAGCCAGGTCGTCACTATTCTTTTTTGCTTGTCTTCAGGGCAAACAATCATCCCTGTGTAGTGGCGGATCGGAAGAGTTGAGTCTGCACTCAGCCATATCATTATTATCCCCATGTGGTGGTGGATCGGAAGAGTTGAATCTTCACTCAACTATACTATTATTATCCCCGTGTGGTGGCAGATCAGAAGAGTTGAATCTTCACTCAACTATACTATTATTATCCCCGTGTAGTGGCGAATCGGAAGAGTTGAGTCTTCACTCAACTATACTATTATTATCCCCGTGTGGTGGCAGATCGGAAGAGTTGAGTCTGCACTCAGCTATATCATTATTATCCCCGTGTGATTGTGGATCGGAAGAGTTGAGTCTTCATTCAACTCTACTATTATTATCCCTATGTGGTGGCGGATCAAAAGAGTTGAGTCTTCACTCAACTATACTATTATTATCCCCGTGTGGTAGCAGATCGGAAGAGTTGAGTCTTCACTCAACTATACTATTATTATCCCCGTGTGGTGGCGGATTGGAAGAGTTGAGTTTGCACTCAGCTATATCATTATTATCTTCGTGTGGTGGTGGATCAGAAGAGTTGAGTCTTCACTCAACTATACTATTATTATCCCCATGTGGTGGTGGATCGGAAGAGTTGAGTCTTCACTTAACTATACTATTATTATTCCCGTGTGGTGGCGGATCGGAAGAGTTGAGTCTTCACTCAACTATACTATTATTATTCCCGTGTTGTGGCAGATCGGAAGAGTTGAGTCTTCACTCAACTATACTGTTATTATCCCCGTGTGGTGGCGGATCGAAAGAGTTGAGTCTGCACTCAGCTATATCATTATTATCCCCGTGTGGTGGTGGATCGGAAGAGTTGAGTCTTCACTCAACTATACTATTACTACCCCCGTGTGTTGGCGGATCAGAAGAATTGAATCTTTGGTTGGCTATATTATTATCATCCTCCCAGGTGGCGACGGATCAGAAGAGTTGTGTGTTTACTTAATTGTACTACCATGATCCATGTATAGGGAGGAAAAATTGAGTCTTCACTCAGGTGTGTTATCATTATTCTCACACTGAGGCGGATCGAAGGAATGAGGTCTGGGTAGTTACATTAAACTTCATCCATCTGAGATCATGCACAAGAAGGAGGAGGGCCAGATGGATGGATGGGTCGAAGGAAGCATTGGCGTGAAATCGGTAAGTTTTGTTGGCCGATTGGCATTGGAGTATTTTATCCATTTTTTATATAACGTGTATTTGACAAAGAAGAGATACATGCAATCTTTCATGAAGAAAATTTCACTGATAAGGGAGGAGTATATAACATAGTTTTCTGGAAAAGGAAAGTAATAGACAAGGACCCCTCAAGGGGGGCTAGGGTTTTTCTCTGGAGGTGCCGATGGAGCTTCTTTATGTATACGCGGGTGGGGGAGCAGTTGTCGAAGATAAGACTGTTGTAGGAATATGTGTTTGGACAGGTTTCTCTGGGCCACCGCCAACTCTTGACACAAGGAATAGTTTCTAGTAGAGGCTAGTAGCAGGCGTCGCTTCAAGTCCTGGACTTGTTCTTCCAATTCCTCGACGGCACGCTCTTGAGCTTTGTCGCCTGAGAAGGAGAGTGGCTATCTTGCTCTGATATGTATTCCATAGTGCCAATAGGAGAAGAGAAGAAAGGGCACCCACAAAAGCAGAAGAATAAAAGGATATGTTAGGTGAAGGTAATGACGAAGGTTTTTATAGAGAGAAAGGGAGGTATTAATTGATCCTCCTGGGAAGCAGTAGTAGTAAATGCGGATAAGATGAGAAGATGTAGGGGCGGTAGTTGGGGTAGTTGAATGCAGTCATTTCGAAGAGACTAGTCGTATTCCACGGAGAAAAGCGAATGCAGAACGAATCTAATTTGTTTCGGACCTAATCATTTTATGATGACATTCGTTAATGCTGTTATGCAGGGGTCAATCCTATGGAGCGAATCAAGTCTGGGCCTAAGTGTCCCAACCAGAAGACCCGAAGCAAGCAGAAAAATAATAAATAGGGCACGCCCAAATATTTCATTCTTTCTACATGAGAAGAAGCAGTTACAGTAGTTAAACTATTGTTCATACAGGCTTATTATTGTTATCATCATTAGAGCCAACAGAGGACTCCTCTGCATCGGGAGGAGCCAAAATGACTATGTGGAAGTTGCCATGTGCCCGGGGTGAAGGAGACGGAGCTTCGACTGGGGAAAAGGGAGGAACCTCATTTGGAGGGACTGGAAGGAAGGCTAGGGCTGGGGGAAGAGGAGGAAGTTCAACTGGGGCCCAGGGATCTCCCACAGTGTACTCCCAGGTCATTGGGGATTTCCAGACCCAGTTGCCGAAGAAGGGGAAAGGGGTCCGAAAAGACCTCCTTACATTAGGAGCCGAAGCATCAGTTGGAGTTGAAGGAGGAGGAGGTCGGTATGCAGAAGTGGTTGTCGATTGAGTATCAGAATTGTCAGAGGATCCTATATCAAGGTCATACAATTCAAAGGAGTCAGAGTCTGAGGTTACGTTGATGAGGTGCTCTGCGGAAGCCATGAGGGTAGAATGAGAGTAGCTGCGACCCATAGTAGCAATTTATAGCAAGGAAGGGAGGTTCACATTCCTCCTTGGGAAGGGGAGGAGAATGTGAAAGGTCAAAGGAAGTAATGGCGTCATTATGAGAAATAATCAAGGTATTAATCCTGAAGCAGTTGATCACACCCTCGGCTGATGAGAAGAAGTGATCGGGCTCGGTAAGTTGTAATATGCTTTACCGTTCGGGAACGGACTCTGAATTGGGAGGAATGAAGGCTGTGATAGCCCGAATGAATCCCCGAGTGGAAGAGGGTGGTAGTCGATTGACACCTTGAGGGATGGGTGATCCTTAGTGACAGAAAGAATAAATTTAATTCATTTTAAGGAAAAGAGAGGAGCGCAGGAGGGATCCTTGAATATTTTTTGAATAATCATCATCCATACACAATAAAGAGTATTTAGCATTTCAATTTGAAAATCCTTGTTAATAATAAATGATTAGTATATCAGGGAAGGTGTGATAACTACAATTCAAATAGTTTAGGGGGACAATTGGCCAGGGCAATCTCAGGGTTGAGGTGGCTTGTATCAGCACCCAACGAAGGGTAGCCTTTAGCAGCATTTAGAGAGGAAGACTCGTCAAAGCCCAATATGAATAATTGCACTCCTTGCATCGCATTTTTAGATCTTCTTCCCGCTCCTTTCATTGGGCTTTATGTTCAGCTAGTTGAGCAGCTAAGGTGTCTTTGTCTTTAGCTGTTGCTTCAGCTTGATGACCCAAGGAGGCTAGGGCCTCAGAATACTCCCTCTAAAATTCCTGATGTTGTTCAGCCATTGAAGATAGCATCCCAGGAAGAGTGGATGCAGTCAAAGAGAGGTTTTCCAATTGTTGTCGGCAAGACTTCAGAGTGGCTTCCCATGCTTGGTGCCTCTCATGGAGTTGAAGGATAACCATGGAAGAATGAGAAGCCTGGGTCTTTGCCTCCGTAAGTTGCCTTTTGTGTTCCTCTAATTCTTGAGTAAGGAGGTCAATTTGTCAAGCCGGGCCGGATTGCAGAAATAGTTGTTGATGGAGGTCAGCATTCTTTTTCAGAAGCTCTTCTTTCTCACTCTGAACCACCGCTAGTTGTGTCATCAGGTCTTCACACTGTGTGGTCAGAGTGACCTCCCTCTGTTTACCTTCAGCCAATTGTTGGGTCAATTTTTTCTGTTGAGAAAGAGAGACAGTGTGGCAAGCAGCTATAGTGGACTGATAATTCACTATGTTAGGCATTGTCTCATTGCAAGCAGTAAATGTCTGGGATGGAAAATAGAGGGTTAGGAGAATAAGCGCTAGCCTATATATATTAAATGTGAAGAAGGGAAGAACTTACCCCAGTCAAGAACTTGCACAGGCATTCTTAAGGGCTTTGTAGATGGGACTGATTGAAGAGTTTCGCCTCTTTTGTGCTGTGGATTCTTAGAGAGGCTCCGAAAGTGGTTGACGGAGGGTTCAGGGGGGAATATCCCTCCCAATCAAAAAAGGCTCTTCCACGGATACCGAGGGATCCGGAGAGTCCACATTAATAGCAAGAGGAGAGGAAATTCTTGCATGCAGCGGGCAAAATAGGGGAGTCAATAGGGGGGAAGGAGAGAGCTCTTTTTTGAGGGGAGGAAGTCGGAGATGAAAGAGTAATCTCCCCTTCTGGGGGTTCAGAAATAATTAGGCATCGACGCCTATTCATTTTTAAAGGGAAAGGAGGAGGAGAAGAGTGGGAAGAAGAAGATACGGGAGCAGAGGAGCTTGGGGCACCCTCCAAGCAAGGGTGAAGTTTCCTGCGGGGAGAAGAAGGGGCAACGAGAAATTTGCCCCTGGCTCGCTTCTTCGAGGGCTTTTTCTTAGCCGCCACAATTTGCTCCCCTCTAATCCTAGCATCTTGCATCATATCGTCTGCGATACCAAATAGTGCAAATAAGGGTTAGTAATAGTAAAAGATGTGGCATGTAATATATTCAGATAAGAAAAGCCCCTACCTATGATGCTCGCATCGATCAAGGGGAAAGGAGATAACCCATATCAATTTACTAGAGGGGGCTTCAGTAGGTAATTCGAATCGTAGTGACACTCCCTCAGTACTTGGTAAATCTCCTGAAAGGAGCATTGAGTCCTACTCTCTTGGAAAGGACGTAGGTCTAGGAGAGTGGTTTTCCAAGTCTTCGAATGGGGTAATAGGGTAGGCAGTTGAGCGAAAAAGTAAGAATCCTCCCAACCCTTGTGGGAGGATGGCATGTTCACCAGAAATTGACAATCCTGTCGGCTGGCAAAGTAGAAGATACCCTCTTTGAAGGATTTTAATTGGAATAAGCAATAAAATAGTGAGGGGGATAGGGCGAGATCTAGGTGTCTAAAAATGATGACCGCTCTAGTTAGTATGTGGAAGGCATTAGGTGCTAGTTGGTTGATGGGTAGTTGATAAAAGTCTAGTATAGTGAGGTATATGGGAGGAATGGGCAGACGCAAACCATTTATCATTTTCTCGAAGAAGAAGCAGTGGGGGGGGGGGGGTTTGTGTGGTCTGAAAGAAGTGGTGGTGAAGAGACACTTGACGGAAGAACCTATGTACTCATGCCTCCTATCGAAGAAAGGGCTTTGAGCATTTAGACGAGTGGGGGGTTTTTCATACCAGGGGGTCGACTAAGGGTTTGTCGAGGCCATAACCACGAAAAGGGAGGATGGCTCGGGGTGAAAGCTAAGGAAATAAGGAGGGTTGGGGATGAGAAACTCACTTAGGGTTAGGCAAAGGCGCGTGAGGAAGAAGAGGAACTCATAAGCACTGGGAGCTAGAGGGGAAGAATCGCCGCTATCGGGAGTTGCCGAAGAAGGAAATAAGAAGAGTCGAAGTTGAAGGGGTTGTGTGGAGAACGGTGCACATTGGGCTTACAGCTTTTAAACTTCCTAGTGAAAGAAGGAAAGCAGGGCCCATGGGCCCAATAAGCTGTTCCGGGCATATATGATAAAGTGAAGAAGGAGGATAACCTAGAGTTAAAGGGGGCAGTGATGAAGGGAGAGATAGAGCAAGGTGTTTCACTTGGAAAGTCAAACTCAATGCTTCGTTTGACTATTTTTTAGGGTGTGGCTAATGATACTGATGTAACCTGACTTAAGTACTAAGATGAAAAAGATCATGTGTGAAACATCGACTGAACCGGTGGAACCTGACTCGAGGTACAGGTCGGGTAGCTGACTCGGTAAGTGAGTCGGGTATTGACTCGGGGAGTCATGAGGAACTTGAGGTGCCAGACTTCATGGTCAGAGTAGTTTTGAATATTAGCCTGGGAAGGTAAGATGACCAGGGTACACCTTAGCCAAAATGAGTGAGGAGGATATAGGTGAAATGGGACAGAGTGAAGGTCAGAGTCAGTGAAGGAAGAGAGGGTGAAAAGGAGAGGAGAATTCTCCCCGAGTGAAGTTAAGAGAGTTTGTTATAACAAACTAGGACCCCACATAATATTCAGAGGAGTATCCACTCTTTATCCTATTAACAGAATGATTCTCCAGAAGGAAGAGGCCTTCTACGTGGACGGTGATGGGGTGGTTTGTTACATCCCAGCTGGCATGGAGAGGAGGAGATAAAAGCGGAAGAAGGAGGAGAAGAAAAGGGGATTCAGATTTCTGATTCTAATCCTAATCGCACCGGAACTTCGACAAGAGACTAGACCACCGGGGAAGAAGAAGAAGGAGAGGAGAGGGAGGAGATGACGGGGAAGAGCTAATTCCATTTCTCTATTCTTGTATACTGCGTGTATTGTAAGGGGTTTTTTCTCCACCTCTGAAAACATTTCCAAGAAGGAGAAATTTTATAGTGAAAGTGCTTTGGCACCGCGGCTCGCGATAGAGCTCCTCCCATAGAGTAGGAATTGGAATTCCGAACCATGTAAAACCTTGTGTCTTTGCTCTTTACTTCGGGTTTTCATATTGTTTGCTCGTTTTTTATTACTGTTGCGGCCGGAGAGAACCCTACACCTCCTGGACGATCTTTGATGTTGAAAGGAGGTGAGAAAATCCGCGTACTTCCGCATCAACGACAAAATTGTCATTAATAAGAATTTATGGTTTGAATTAAGGAATAAAATGCACTTAAAGCTCCCCTTAATCCAACATACTTTCTAAGGTTGAGATAATCCTATCAATCTTTGAGAAATAACCTTATTATGATAGGGCAGAGTATTGAAACATGAATGAAATCATTGCCTAACTTTGCACCAACAATAAGACGTTCAAACTTGTGTCTTGAGTTTAGATTTATATATTTAAGTCTCCCCTAAAGACTTGCTCCCCCTTAACAATTGCATCAATAATGGCTTTGAAGCGGCTAGAAGTCTATAGGAACCCTAAACTCATACAAAGATAAAAGTTCAACCTTGAACCTTAGCATTTGATTCATACCCTAATTAAGTTTCCAATTCATTTTTACTGATAATATCACCCTATAAACACTTGTTTAAGCATGCCAAAGGGTTAAAGAAGTTAAACTACCAAGGGTTAAAATTTAATGGCTAAATTGAATTTATTCAATCAAAATCAACCTTATCAGTTGACTAAAAGGCGAAACCAACCCACTACTACAAGGCCAGTCAACTAGTATCTGCATCAGTCAACTACCACTGTTGAAATCCACAATTGATTTCTCAGACGATATTGAAAAATGTATAACTAAATTTAGTAATGACAAAAATTCATAAAAATTTATACACGCATTTATCAATCTATTTCCTATCCAGGAAAAATAATTTGAGAATAAATGTTTTCTAGATTTTTAGATTGACACAAACTTGGAAACCAACAAAAACCTTTAGGTTGTGTTCAGTTTATGTCGTGTTTTCTTATTTCCCATATTTTTTGATTTTATAGAAAATAATTTTTCTGCATTTTCTATTTTTCTAGAAAATACCCTCTCATTTTCTAGAAAACAAATATGTAAAAAGCCAACCAAACAATGTTTTCCGCATTTTCTCATTTTCTCAGAAAATGAAAATGGAAAAGCTGCCAACCAAACGCTACCTCAATGTTTTTTAAAACTTTGTATCACTCTTGCTTAACCAATAAAAATTATTTTCCGAGTATAATAAATACATTTTAATAAATATTTTATTTGAGATTTCCATCTATATTCTTAGAGTTATGTACACATTAGTTATACACAAGTCTACCCAATGATTGGTCCAATTAAGAATTCATGTCTCTAGATGTCATTTTGGCTCAAAGTAATGCATCATAACAAGAATAGTGAACCAAATGCATCTTCCTAACATCTCAAATGATGTCTAAGTGGCTAAGTACAAAAATCAAGGCTTCTTAAGTATTTTGTGAGATGTTTTGAGGTATAATCCTAAGTTTTAGCTATAGGATCATACAAGACTATACCCATTACTCTATAAAGCACATTCCAAGTTCTCTCCTAAGTGATGTAAACTCGGCTTCAGGTAGAGCTTTAGTGAAGATGTCGGCAAGGTTAGACTTAGATTCAATATAATTGAGTTTAATATCTCCTCTTGCTATATGGTCTCTAATGAAGCGATACTTAACCTTAATGTGCTTTGTCATAGAATGATATATCGGATTTTTTTTATCAAATTGATGGTACTTATATTATCATAATAAACTTTGATTTTGGAGTAGTGGAGCTCATAATCATCTAAGGTATGTCTCATCCAAAGTAATTGAGCTACACAACCGCCCATGACTACATATTCGACCTCAGTTGTAGACAAAGCAACACAAGGTTACTATTTACTACTCCAACTTTCTAGGGAGGATCCAAGAAATTGGCATCCACCACTAGTGTTTTTTCGATCTAATTTGCAACCTACAAATTGGAATCGGTGTACCCAAACAAATCAAAATTTTGAGTTCTAGGGTAACCTACAATAATGATGGTGCAAATAAGATACACATATCTCCATAATGATATGATATTGTCCACTTTGGGCCTGAGCCCTCATGGTTTTATTTTTTTAGATTTTATCCAAAAGACCTCATAACAATGGAGATATCTTTTCATCTTATAAGCACATGATCTTTTTCATATCTTACAAATGTGGGACTTTGATTATATTCTCAATACTCCCAACAATTTCCCCTTCAAACAAAGGACCACATTGACTCCCCTCAAGCCTATCCATCCTTGAAGGACTTCTTCTACTTGATGTCCGATCATTAACCTACCAGAACTTCCTGTCAACTATCTGGTTCTTCTGACCCAGCTGGACTTCCTACCAGTTTTTCGGTCATTCTAACTCAATTAGACTTCCTACCTGGTGTATGGTTATCTTGATCCGAACATGAGAGCCCCACTTCTTTCATTCGAGGTGCATGACTTGACATAGACCATGACTCTAATATCAATTATTGGTGCAAATAAAATTCACATATCTCCACAATGGTATGATATTGCCCACTTTGAGCCTAAGCCCTCATGGTTTTGTTATTTTGTATTTTACCCAAAAGGTCTCATACCAATGGAGATATCTTTTCATCTTATAAGTGTAGAGGAATCTTTGTCGCGCTAGAGGGGGTGAATAGCTATTTCTTGCGATTTCGATGGATTGCGTTCGTGATTTTCTCTACAAAATATTAGTATGCAATGGATATACAAATACAAAATAGAAATAAATACAAAGACGACACACATACACAATATACAAAATTTTACGTGGTTCAGAACTAAGGTTCCTATTCTACGGTTGAGCTCTAGTGATACACGCACCACTATAAACTTCTTCTTGGAAATGATCCGAAGGTGGAGAAATCTCGTACAACAAGTTTATACAATGAAATACAATCAAATACAAAGCAAATGAAAGAGTACAAAACTAAAACACTTTACAAGTGCACTTTTGATTGTTTGATCTTTTGGTTGCTTTGAAAGACTTTGAAGACCTGGAATGTAGCAGCAATTGCTCCCCAAATGCTCCAAGAATCAGTTGCTCCAAATCCTCCCATCGAGCTCTTTTTATAACTCACCTCGGGCTGATCTTTCGCCTTCCAGTCGACTGGTCACTTGGTCATTATCTCCAACGAACTAATCCACATCAGATTAGGGCACACCAGTCCACTAGTCTGGCCTATCAGTCGACTGTCCATAGCTGTCAGTCGACTACCCTTACATAACAATCAACTATGAACCTTTTTGTTGTGTTCACAAATTTCAATCGACTGTCATCCATGGTAGTCGACTGCTCAAGGCCAACCAATTGCCCATACATGGCAGTTGATTGCCAATAGCATACAGCAGCAGTCGAGCCTCTAGTCGACTACTAATCAATCGACTGGTCATAATCCTAGTTGATTGCTCTGAGCTGACTAGGCTATCGAGTGTCAAACACTCGGCTAGTCGATTGGCCAAAGCCATCGATCGTAAACCTCAAACATGAGATTTAACCCAAGTATGGGCTCCTCATACTTGATACACACCCATAGCCTAGATATAAGCCTTCTAGTCACCTCCAACAGTCTCACGCCCTCAGGATCCATCCGAGCCCTCTGCGACTATTCATCCTTTATGCTAGCCTTTAGGTGCTTCCATCAACTATTATCATGTTAATCGGGTCCTTTGCCAAGGTTCATTTAGACTTATGCTGCTAAGACTCCATGTTTGGACTTTACGCTGCCAAAACCTCACCTTTAGGCTTCCTTGCCAAGATCTATTTGGACTTACGCTGTCCATACCCATGCTTGGACTTTACGCCGCCAAACCTACACCCTTGGACTTTTACTTTGCCAAGTACCCATAACTTGGACTTTCCAATTGTTGGTGCAACAATGCTCCAAATCATTTATATATGTTTTGATGTTTGGATAATCATCTAAGTTAGGTAATATTTTGTGATCTAATTACAAATATGTTTAAGTGACAGAGAAATCCAAGGATGAAGCCTTGGTAAAAGAGAAGTCCAAGAATGATCTTGGCAAGGAAAGTCCAAGGGACGAACTTGGCAGCATAAGACCAAGCTTGTAGTCTTGGCAATGTAAAGTCCAAAGTGAACCTTGGCAAAGGAAGACCAAGTATGATCTTGGCAAGGAAAGTCCAAGGGATGGACTTGGCAGCGTAAGACCAAGCTTGTAGTCTTGGCAGCATAAAGTCCAAGTGAACCTTGGCAAAGGAAGTCCAAAGTAAGGTCTTGGCAGCATAAGTCCAAGCTTGGAGTCTTGGCGGCGTAAAGTCCAAGCATTTGGCAACCCAAGACATGGCTGGCGAGGCCAAGGAAACTCTTGAAGACAGCGCAAGGTCAAGGAAGAGTTAGAAGGTCAAGTCTAGGTCTAGGGTGTAAAATCAAGTGTGAATTACTCACACTTGATGTCACGATGTATCGATCGACTAGTCAGTGCTCGACTAAGTCGGATGAAACCACGACCATCGATCACCGCTTTAGCGATGCTTGATCGATGTTACAATCGATCGATGAAATAGTGGCGATCGGTCAACGCAAAAACGAGCATAGAATATAGTCGCGATTGCGGCCTCGATCACTCGGTCGATCGCTCCATCGATCGTGATGGAGGATCGATCCGACCGATCACTGGCCGTTGAAATGCGGCTACGAATCTCGCGAAGATCTCGGTCGAAGCCGTTGGCCGGTGGCGATCGTGATGGTAAGCATCAGTTGACTGATCGAGGCCCAATGGGAAAAACAACCCCTCTTCTATAAAAAGGGGCCTTGGAGAGCTTGGTGAAGCTAGTGCTCTCATTCCTAATTACACCCTCGTGCTCACCAAGCTTTCCCAAGTATTTTAGCAATTCAAAACCTCCTCTTCTCTAGTTCTTAATCATCCATCATTGTAAAGAAGAGGAGAGCATTGTAAGAAAGGTTTCTCCACCTTGGTTCATCCAAAGGAGAATATAGTGAAGCTTGGCTAGGACTAATCCACCTTACGGATTGCCGTGGAGTAGGAGCGTCATCTCCGAACCACGTACATCGGGTGTTAGCATTGCTTTCATCATTTTCTTACTTGTATTCTTATTCGTATTTGCATTGCTTCTGCTAACTTGCTTGTAGAAACGAAGAAAGGCTAATCACCCCCCTCTAGCCGTTACAAAGATCCTAACAAGTGGTATCAGAGCCCGGATAGCTTGGAAGATCTCACCATCAACCAAGGCATCAATGGCTCTTCAAGAAGGATATAGCACCGCCAAGCCACCACTCTTCGATGGGAGTCACTTTGCATATTGGAAAGGTAGGATGAAGTATTATCTAATGAGCAATATTAAAATTTGGCATAGTATTGTAGATGGCTTCGAGGAACCGGTGGATGAACAAGGAAACCCTATTCCAAGCAAGGATTGGACAAGGGAAATGAATAGGCGATTTGAGTCAAATGCAAAGGCGGTACTCACCATTCAATGCGGTATTACCATGGAGCAACTCAACAAGGTGGGGCCTTTCGAATCTGCCAAGGAGTTATGGGAAAAGCTCATTGAGCTAAATGAAGGTTCCAAGGAGTCAAAGAGGGCCAAGAAGGACCTACTAATTGGACAACTTCAAGCCTTCCAAATGAAGATGCATGAAACCGTAAGCCAAATGCATGGAAGGTTCAAGGAGATTGTGAACGGACTCCACATCATAGGTGAGCGAGTTGACAACCGGGACTTGGTAAGGTATATTCTGTTGGATCGAGAAGCGTCGCTAGAGGGGGGGGGTGAATAGCGATCGTAAATCTTTTCTTTTTCGTTCGTTCGATACGCAAAGTAAGCACAGCGGAAAATAAATGAACACGTTTATTTTACTTGGTTCACAACCCAGCGGTTGCTACTCCAAGGCCCTATCGGTCCTAGACCGCGTACGGAGGGCAAAGCACTATAATGTCTCCTCCTCGTTGGAGGTAGGAGACAACGATCACAAAACCGAATATACGAGGATGAGGTAACAAGCCTACCTCACCTCGTTATGAAGAAAAACAAAGAATACAATATCAAAAATATTACTTGATTCTGCTGCCGACGAAGAAGATCGAAACTTGACGTCGCGTCGGCGTTATGACGATGTTGGAGCATTGGCGTTGTAGGAGCACTTGATGAATAAACTTGATGTAATGTGGAGATGGAATCCTCCCCTCCTTTTATAGACTTTGGCCTCTGAATTTGTCTCCTCTTATTTCGGAACGGATCATGAAGTTGTCCAAATTTTATCGCTGGCGGCCACGCCAAACGTTATCCGCTTTAACCTAGCGTCGAATCGTCGCCATCACCGATCGATGCCTCATCACCGATCGATGGGCATCACGATTGCTCCATGTCCAACGTGATCGCCACATTGGCCACTTCCCTGCAATAAGAGGTTAGCTCGGAAAATGATAAATACGACAGTTTCTAACCGTCCGATCTCGACCTAGACCTTCCACAGGAAGTCTTAGTCGAATCGCCGCCTACGATCGTCCCCGTAAAGAGGACACGACCTTACAATCTCTCACTCACACGAGCTTACCTCGATAGTAGTTCTCGCTTCCGGCCTTCCACTTGATTCCTTCGGCTCCCTCCGAAGTCACTCGAGTGTCGCCCGACCACCGCGGCTTCCTCCGAGTGTCGTTAGCCTTCAGCTCCAGCTTTAACACTTTTTTGCATACTTGATTTAGCTCGTGAGATAACAATGTAGACTTAACTTTGTGTCTTTGCCATAATCAAAACACAGGTTCGATTATCTAGTGCCCCTGCACCAACATATTCTTCAAGCATTTCCTAGAAATTCCTTATGGACTTCTATAGTTGATGCCATTAAGGTAACTAGGGATCTCTCTCAAATTAAAATTGATGAATTATTTTGTGAGTTTGAATTACATGAGAAAACTAACATGTCCTCTAAGGAAAAGGGTTTATTTCTATTTGTTGAAAAGAAGGAAAAGAAGAAGAAGGAAAGGAAAGAAGCATCATCATCATCCGAATCGGAGCATGATTCAAGTAGTGATGAAGACTCATCTAGTGAGATGGCAAATTTCGTCAAGAAGCTCTATAGGAAATCAAAGGAGTTCAAGAGTAGAGAAGCAAGGAAGGGGTCTCATTCTTCAAAAGGTAAGTTTAGTGGTAATTCAAGTTTCAATAATAATGTGATTTGCCATGCTTGCAACAAGAAGGGGCACATAAAGCCAAATTGCCCGGAGCTAAAGAAGGAGGAAAAAGAAAAGAAAAAGAAGGACAAGAAGGAGAAGAAGAAGAAGGAGGCCATGGTGGCTCAAACCACATGGGACACACCAAGTGTTGAAGACTCCTCCTCCGATGATGAACTTTGCCACATCACACACCATGTGGCACTCATGGCCCTAGGAGATGACTCCGGTATATCAAGCCAAGAAGACTCCTCAAGTGATGAATCGTCATCTAGTGACGATGAGGTAATGAACTCTCCCAAAGTTAAGCTTCTTTATCAATCAATTGCTTATCTTAAAGAGGCTCTAGATAAGTCTAGATCTAAGGTTAAGAGCATGAAGGTAGAACTAAAGGCAATTAGGAATGAAAAACCTTCACATATCGATTCTTGCATGCTTAAGGAAGAGAATGACAAACTTAAGGATGAGGTTGTTGAGCTAAAAGCATGTTTAGAAAAATTTTCAAATGGCTCAAAATGTCTTGATATGATCCTTAGTCGACAAAGAGCCGTTTACAACAAGGCCGGTTTAGGATATAAGCCAAAAGAAAAAGAAGTTGCTTATATTTCATTGATTAATAGGAAAGCAACCATTAAGGGAAAGGTTAAGAAAGCATGGGTACCTAAGAAGTTTTTACTTAATGTTACCGGTCCAAATGTTTGGGTACCAAAAGCTTGTGTTTTTCATGTGATTTAGGTAGGAGAGCAAAGTATGTGGATTGTGGATAGCGGTTGCTCAACACATATGACCGGGGATGTGAGCAAGTTCTCCACAATTAAGTATGTGAAGAAGGGAGCGGTGTTCTTTGGGAATAGTGGAAAACTCAAGATATTAGGTAGAGGTACAATTGAGGTATCCCCCAAAATTGTTATTCACAAAGTCTTACTAGTTGAAAATATGAAATTTAATTTATTAAGTGTTAGTCAACTTTGTGATGCAAACTATCATGTCTCGTTTGAATCCTCTAAATGCATGATTAGACACAAGGAATTAAATGATTGTATGTTAGTTGGATATAGGAAATCAAACATTTATTATGTTGATCTTTCATATGCTTCTAACATTTCTACTAAGTGTCTTATTGCAAAAGAAGAAGAAAGTTGGCTATGGCATAGAAGATTGGGGCACATCAACATGAAAAACATAGCCAAGGTAGCCAAGATGGAGTTGGTCAAAGGGCTACCAAAGATCAAGTATGTCAAGAACAAAATGTGCGATGCATGCCAAGAAGAAAAACAAACAAAAGCATCACACAAAGGTAAAACCCTAACTAATACCTCTTTACCATTAGAATTGTTGCATCTTGACTTATTTGATTGTCATAGTACTCCATCTTTAAATGGTAACAAATATTGTTTGGTTATAGTAGATGATTTTTCTAGGTATACTTGGGTCTACTTTATGAAACATAAGGATGATACCTTAGAAATAATCATAGGATTTAGTAAAAGGGTTGAAAATGAAAAGAGTATCAAAATCAACCGGATCCGTAGTGATCATGGTGGTGAATTTGAGAACTCAAAATTTTCACAATTTTGTTTAGAGCAAGGGTACAAGCATGAGTTCTCTTGTCCTAGAACACCCCAACAAAATAGGGTGGTGGAAAGGAGAAATCGTGCCCTACAAGAGGCGGCTAGGACTATGCTTAATGCATATTCTCTACCTAGCTACTTGTGGGCGGAAGCGGTTAATACCGCTTGCTATATCCAAAATAGGGTTCAAATTCATAGGTTTTTAGGAAAGACACCATTTGAATTATGGAATGGGACTATTCCCACAATTCATTATTTCAAAGTCTTTGGATGTAAAGTTTATATTCTAAACACCAAAGATAACTTAGGAAAATTTGAATCCAAAGCGGATGAGGGAATCCTAGTAGGATACTCATCCACAAGTAGAGGGTATAGAGTCTACAATAAGAGAACCCAAGGGATTGAGGAGTCCTCCAATGTTCAATTTGATGAAACCACTAGTACCTACCCTAGAAAGTCCTCCATTGATAAGGATATTAATGACAATAATCAAGACATTACCCAAAAACTTCAAAATTTGACCATAAGGGGTAATGATCAAGGGGGAGAAAGAGGAGATTCCGATGATGAAAGGAGGGTAGAAGATAATAATGATCCTTTTGAAACCCCTTCTAGAACCCTAAGAGTTCATCAAGATCATCCACTTGACCAAGTAGTAGGAGATCTATCTCAAGGAGTAAGAACTAGGTCATTTCATAGACCTCCTACTAGTCAAGTAGCTCTTATTTCACAAATTAAACCCAAATCGATCAATGATGCATTACATGATCCGGATTGGATTTTGGCAATGCAAGATGAATTGGCCCAATTTGAGAGAAGTCAAGTATGAGAATTAGTACCTAGACCCAATGATAGCACCATAATTACTACTAGATGGGTCTTTAGGAATAAGCTAGATGACCAAGGAAATATCACTAGAAATAAGGCTAGGTTGGTTGCTAGGGGATTTAATCAAGTTGAGGGGCTTGACTATGATGAGACTTATGCCCCGGTTGCTAGGTTAGAATCTATTAGAATTCTCTTAGGGTATGCTTCCTATATGGGATTTAAACTTTACCAAATGGATGTTAAATCGGCATTCTTAAATGGGTATATTAAGGAGGAAGTATATGTAGAGCAACCACCTGGATTTGAGAACATAGATTATCCAAACCATGTATGTAAGCTTAGGAAAGCATTATATGGGTTAAAACAAGCTCCTCGGGCATGGTATGAAAGATTGTCATCTTTCTTAATTTCTAAGGATTTTAGAAGAGGCCAAGTAGATCAAACGTTGTTTATAAAGTCAACATTAAAGGATATATTCATAGCCCAAGTATATGTTGATGACATTATTTTTGGGTCAACAAATGATGATCTTCTCCAAGATTTTATAAAAAACATGGAAAATAAATTTGAAATGAGTTTAGTTGGAGAGCTCAACTTTTTCCTAGGGTTACAAGTCAAACAAACCAATGAGGGTATTCATATTTATCAAACCAAATATGCAAATGAAATGATCAAGAAATTTGGTTTGGAAAATGCCAAAATTGTAACCACTCCTATGTCCACTAGCACTAGAATAGATAGTGATCATGAAGGTAAATCAATTGATCTTAAACTTTATAGGAGTATGATTGGTAGCCTACTATACCTAACCACTAGTAGACCCGATATCTTATTTGTGGTAGGTATGTGTGCAAGATACCAATCTTGTGCCAAAGAATCATATTTAGTAGCCGTTAAGAGAAGTTTAAGATATATTAAAGGCACCCTAAATGTAGGACTTTGGTATCCTAGGACTAGGTCGTTTGAATTGCTTGGCTATACCGATTCCGATTATGCCGGGTGCAAATTGGATAGGAAGAGTACTAGTGGTGGATGCCAATTTCTTAGGTCCTCCCTAGTTAGTTGGAGTAGTAGGAAGCAACATTGTGTTGCTTTATCAACCACCGAAGCCGAATATGTGGCTATGGGTGGTTGTGTAGCTCAATTACTTTGGATGAGACATACTCTTGTGGACTATGAGCTACACTACTCTAACATTAAAGTTTATTGTGATAATGTGAGTACCATCAACTTGACCAAAAATCCGGTACATCACTCTAGGACTAAGCACATTGAAGTGAAACATCACTTCATAAGAGATCATGTGGCAAGAGGGGATATTGAACTTAATTATGTAGAATCTAAGTCTAACCTTGTCGATATCTTCACCAAAGCTCTTCCCGAAACCGAATTTTCATCATTAAGGAAAGAGCTTGGCATGTGCTTTGTAGAGTAAAATTCTAGGGTTGCATGATCCCATATTCATATGTTTGTCTTATAACTTGATGCATCTCACAAAAAGCCTTAAGAAACCTTGATTTTTTTTTAGATACTTAGAACCATGTGAGATGATAGAGAAGGTGTACTTGGCTCATTATGCTTGTTATGATGCATTACTATGAGCTAATGACACACCTAGAGACATAAATACCTTATAGACCAATCATTGGGAAGGCTTGTATTCAAGTAATGGATCCATAGCTCTAAGAACATGGTTGGAAATTCCAAATCATATATATTTTAAACTATATACATCATATTTTGAAAAACAGTTTTCAAGTGGAACACAAAAGTGATACAAAGTTTACAAAATCTTTAGAACTTTTGGTAGGTTCCAAGTTTGTATCAATCTTGAAATATGGAAAACATATATTTTTCAAACTATTTTTCCTTAATAAAGTATGATTCCAGAAATGTGTACACAAAATTTCGTGATTTTTCGAGGTTTCTAGAAAATTTGAAAAATTTGAAATTTCGATTCGGTAGTGTCGATCGATTGGTTCGAAAACCAATCGTGATACATACATCGTATTTTCTGATAAACAGCTCCTTTTTCTGGTATTTAGTGTATCTTTGATGTCCTACAACTATAGTTTGATAATATTGCGTATAAACAAAGGTTTAGGAATTTGTTTAAAGTGATGTTTTAGGGAGTTTCATAAATTATATCTTTTTCATCCCCAAAATCCATTGTTGGTGCAGAGTTAGGACTTAATTTTTGAATTTTTGTTATGCTTTGCTTCAAATATTGTTTACACATTATAAAACATATCTTGGATTAAGGGGGAGCTTAATTTCTATCTTATATCTTAGCCCAAGATCCAACACCTTAATTCTTTCATGTTTAAATCCTTCTCTTTTTGATGTATGTCAAAGGGGGAGAAGGAGTGTTTAAGTTATAATTCATATTGAAAATATGATTATGTGCGTATTTTTAAAGACCTAACTTAAATGATTGCCAAACATCAAAAAGGGGGAGATTGTTGGTGCAACAATGCTCCAAATCATTTATATATGTTTTGATGTTTGGATAATCATCTAAGTTAGGCAATGTTCTGTGATCTAATTACAAATATGTTTAAGTGACAGGGAAATCCAAGGATAAAGCCTTGGTAAAAGAGAAGTCCAAGAATGATCTTGGCAAGGAAAGTCCAAGGGACGGACTTGGCAGCATAAGACCAAGCTTGTAGTCTTGGCAGCGTAAAGTCCAAAGTGAACCTTGGCAAAGGAAGACCAAGTATGATCTTGGCAAGGAAAGTCCAAGGGATGGACTTGGCAGCGTAAGACCAAGCTTGTAGTCTTGGCAGCATAAAGTCCAAGTGAACCTTGGCAAAGGAAGTCCAAAGTAAGGTCTTGGCAGCATAAGTCCAAGCTTGGAGTCTTGGCGGCGTAAAGTCCAAGCATTTGGCAACCCAAGACATGGCGAGGCCGAAGGAAACTCTTGAAGACAGGCGCAAGGCTGAAGGAAGAGTTAGAAGGTCAAGTCTAGGTCTAGGGTGTAAAATCAAGTGTGAATTACTCACACTTGATGAGTATCAGTCGACTGATACGATGTATCAGTCGACTGGTCAGGTGCTCGACTAAGTCAGGATGAAACCCTGACCATCAGTCGACTGCTTTGGCAGTAGCAGTCGACTGATGTTACAA
The DNA here is from genome assembly GCA_025175895.1 of Wurfbainia villosa. Lineage (NCBI taxonomy): Eukaryota > Viridiplantae > Streptophyta > Magnoliopsida > Zingiberales > Zingiberaceae > Wurfbainia > Wurfbainia villosa. Next base: position 7,149,390 of record CM045995.1, on the reverse strand, counting down.
TCAGTCGACTGCAAATAGTGGCAGTCGACTGATCAACGCAAAAACGAGCACAGAATATAGTCGCACTCGACTGCGGCCTACGATCACTCGACTGATCGCTCCATCAGTCGACTGATGGAGGGATCAGTCGACTGATCACCTGGCCATTGGAAATTGCGGCTACGAATCTCCGCGGAGATCTCGGGTCAGAAGCCGTTGGCTTCGGCGGCAGTCGACTGATGGTAAGCATCAGTCGACTGATCGAGGCCCAACGGGAAAAACAACCCCTCTTCTATAAAAAGGGGCCTTGGAGAGCTTGGTGAAGCTAGTGCTCTCATTCCTAACTACACCCTCGTGCTCACCAAGCTTTCCCAAGTATTTTAGCAATTCAAAACCTCCTCTTCTCTAGTTCTTAATCATCCATCATTGTAAAGAAGAGGAGAGCATTGTAAGAAAGGTTTCTCCACCTTGGTTCATCCAAAGGAGAATATAGTGAAGCTTGGCTAGGACTAATCCACCTTACGGATTGCCGTGGAGTAGGAGCATCATCTCAACCAAGTACCCATGACTGGGACTTTCCAATTGACAAGATCATGCTTGGAATTTCCATGTCAAGACAATGCTTGGACTTTCCTTGCCAACTCCATGTTGGACTTTCCAATTGCCAAAGTTGACTTGGACTTTACGCAGCCAAGACTACACACTTGGACTTATGCTGTCAAGACTATACTTTTGGACTTCCCTTGCCAAATATCTATATTTGGACTTTCTTTGCCAAGTATATAAACTTGGACTTCTGAGGTTCATTTCTCTAACAATCTCCCTCAAATAATCTTCCTTATATGACTTTGGATATCCCAATCATCCACTAGTCATATGATCAACATATAGTCAAACTATATTGTCAAACAATGGTCAAACCCATTATCAAACATCAAAACACTACTCGAGTCTCACTCGAGTTTGGTCAATATTGACCCGAAGTTTGTTGCAACAATAATCTTCCCATTTTTGATGTTTGATAATACCTTTAAGTTAGGCTAACAATAACTCAACTTAACTCTTCCAATGCCAAGGCATAGTGAAGGTTTACCTAACTTAAACCTCACTTCTCCCCCTTTGGCATACATCAAAAAGACCTACCAAGGTTTTCAATGCTTCATCTCTCAAAGAGATCCTACATTCTCCCCCTTGGTCTAAAAACATCTTGGATACTTTCACTCTTCCTAATGATAAAACACATATCACTAAATGAGAGACGATCCATAATGAAGGTTTACTAAACCCTCACTTCTCCCTTTTGGTCAAAATTGCATCCATCATCCCAAGTTGGGCACACTCCCCCTAAAGGCTTACTCCCCCTTGACCATTGCACCAACAATATCCTTGGAGAGTTCCTAAGTCTATAGGAAACTTAACCGATCGAAAATAAGGGTAAAAGTTTAAACTTGATTTCTAATCTCCCTTAAAATTCGATACTCCACCCTAAAAACTCTTTTAATCATTTACAATGATTATTTCACCCTTCCAATGCTTTTCAAAGCATATCCTAGGATTAGAAGATATTAGGGTAGCCTAACATTACTGATAAATGACTAAACAAACCTTGTTCAACCGAAATTAGCACCATTAGTCGATTGAAATCAGAAATCAGTCAATTGACTTAACATCAATCGACTGCTCCAAGCAGCCATCGACTGGTTTCTGTAAAATGTAGAAATCAGTTTCAGAATCGATTTTTGGAAATACATAAGTAATTATACGTATTTTTCAAAATTCTTGAAACTTCATACGTACATTACTTACATGACATACAATGAGTAAAAAATAATTTTAAACTAAAGTACCCATTAAATTAAGAGATTGATTAAAGTTCAAAAGCATTGATAACTTCAATGTGTTTGACCTAACTTATATCAACTTGTTCAATAGTGATTGGTAACAAAAGATAGACTTCATCAAGATTTTCTAAAATATTTTTGAAATATTTTCAAAATCTTATTTTGAACCATGGTCTATGAGCTAGATGTACATGACTTGTACATTAGCTTTCTTCATGATTCATCAATGTCATATTATGAGTTTGTATTCATCTGGATGCAAGAACTATGCACTTTGAACTTAACTCATTTTCCTAACATCTCACATATGTCTAAGGCATATCAATACACACACATATCAATTTAATATTTTTGTGAGATGTGGATTTTTGTTCTTCCTTATCTAAGATCTCATGCATTTTATCTAGGCAACTCTATTTGATTCCCTTATCATGGGACTTCAAATTATGTCATTATCCTTAATTCAATTTTATTAACCTTAATGCTTGAAATATGATCATGGCATATAATGATTTCATAATTTAAATATTTGTCAATAATCATGATATCATAACATAAAAATAAACCTAAACACAATCATGACATAATTAACCTAAGCATGATCATGATATTTAAATAATTATATGAAGCATAATGTCATGACATGATATATGACAAACAAAGCATAACAAATAAAATATAAAAGTATAAGAATACCTAGATTTCAAGCTTAATTGCCATTTGTTAAACTTTTTACCAATTTGCCATAATGCATCAATTTTTCAAGTGTGTCAAAAATCCAAAATAGTACACCATTGACTCTAACCTAGTTTATGCCAATGATTGACTTTTCAAACTTCATAAATTTTATTGGCACATCCTAAAATATTTTAGGATTAAATCTAAATTCATTTTTAAGGTATCACTTAACCTTGAAAATGTCCTAAAGTGTCAACTCTACCATGGTTGAGTTAACTACCTATCCATTCAAGGTTGGCACACCCTAAACCCATCTAGTGTGATGGAATCACGCTCCTAGGAACCCAATACCTATTGGAGCTCCTTGGATTAACTAGGTACTCACTAGGTATGACTTCCCTAGCTACCCTCTTAATGACCCTCCTAGGCTTTGAAGCTTTGCTCATTTAGGTCTTCTCAAGGTTAACTCTAGAGTAACTCCCCTTGTAACCTTGCTAATGACTTTCTTAGGTCTTTTAGAAGCCTTACTCACTTCGCTCTTCCTAAGTTCAACTCTAGGGATTTCCTTCTTGTGACCTTGACCTTCCTAGACCTAGACTTAGTTTCATAGTCAAATGGAACATTGTGGTAGGTCGACATTACTTCCTTGGACTTAGGCTTGTGACCTAAACCTTTCCTACCCTTGGGTAGTTGTTGCCTCCTAACACCTACGGTTTGCCCATTATACCCATTAATTGAATTTGTCGTCTTATTAAGGGTCCTTTTAAATTTCTCAAGTCTTGATCTCAAAGCTTGATTTTCTACCACTAATGTCTCCAATTTTGAATTTCCATTTGTTCTTTAGGCATTGTTCTTCCTTTTAGGCATATGTCTATCCTTCTTAGGGTTAATGCCTAAATTGTTCTCTATCTTCCTAATTGTTTCCTTAGGTAGAATAGTTCTAGGATTGTCCTTAGACAAATTAACATATTTAGCACCTAGACAATAATATTTATTATTATTTCTAGCATGCTTGTTATCATTAACAATTGCAAGTGAATTAAAAAAATTCCTAGCATGCTTTCTATCATTACATGAATTACAAGCATTATTAAAATATACCTTAGGATTTGTCTTAGCTCTCCCTGCATTTGAGCTCTTTCTTTTGTCCTTAGTGAGGTGACTCTCCCTAGGACATTGACTTCTATAGTGCTCCTAACATTTGAAGCACACGATGTGCTCCTTGCTCTTCCTAATTGGGGTTCCGACTTCCTTGGTCTTCTCCTTAGCCTTTGGTGTCGGTTGAGTCTTCTTGACTCTTTTTGGGCACTTACTCTTGTAATGCTCTTACTCCCTACACTCAAAACACATTATATGATTTTTATTTTTATGAAAAATAACTTGAGTTATCTAAAGAGGAATCTTGAGCTTGTTCCTCATTTGCTCCGGAGGTTGATGTGAAAGGTTCCTCTTGCTCTTGATTCGGTGTCGAGTGTCTCTTCTCCCCCTCAATCCTTGAAGTAGAGGCTTTTGAGACTTCTTTTACCTCGGACGTTGAGCACTCTCAACCTTCGATTCTTCAAGCTCTAGATACGATGATGATGATTCTTCTTCTTTGGATGTTGAGCATCTCTCAACTTCGGAGTCTTCTTGAGCTTGAGATGAGGAGCACTTTTCCTTGGATTCCTCCTCTATTTCTTCCTTATCATCTTGGATCGATTGAGGCTTCTCATAGAATTTTGCCAATTTGCTCCATAGATACTTGGCATCCATATAATCCTTTAGCTTGCACAAGATATCATTAGGTATTAAATTTGTTAAAAATTTTGCTACCTTAATTTCGGTCTTAAATTTTTGGCGTTACTCCTTGGTTCACTTCTTGATTTTTAGAACTTTTCCCTTATTGTCCATGGGGGGTTTGAACCCTTCTATTTGTTGGTGCAATCGACCCAGGTTAGGTTGACTCGAGTTTGACTCGAGCAGTACCTTGATGATATTTTGATGATAGACAAAACTCATGACATGGGATTGTCATGGAAAAGTCCAACATGGGGTTGGCATGGAAAATCCAAGCATGGAGCTTGGTGTGGAAGTCCAAGGGGGAAGCCTTGGCATGGGAAAGTCCAAAGCATTGCGAAGCCGTGCGCTTGGTGCTTGGCATCGGAAATCCAAATCATTGCGAAGCCGTGCGCTTGGTGCATTTGGGAAGTCTTAAGGACTTGGTAAGTTCACTAGGCTTGGGGTCCTTGAGTCGGTGAAGGATGACATTGCGAAGTCGTGCGCTTGGTGCATCCGAGGGACCGTCGGACGGGGAGCGAATGGAGTGAGCCCAAAGGGAAGCATACTTCTAGGGCATGAGACGCGAAGGATGGCGTTGCAAAGTCGTGCGCTTGGCGCATCCGAGGGACGTAGGCCGAGGGAAGAGAGCTTCGGTGGGGAACTCCATGAGGGATAAGGTGGACTTGGCCAAGTGGCTAAGACTGAGTGTCGGAGGCTCAAACATCGTTATGTTTGAGGTTTTAGCCGACATCAGTCGACTGGCATAGGTGCCAGTCGACTGCTCTAGGTCGTATGGGTTCGACCAGTGTTCGACTGAACTAAGTTCGGTGATCGGTCACCGCCAGGAGGAGGCGATCGTTGAGGATCAATCGATCGCGAGGGATGACGATCGATGACCGCGTGCGGGCACAGAATGGAGTCGAGCTCACCAACACTCGACTGATGGTTGATCAGTCGACTGATGGGTGCCATCAGTCGACTGATGTGTGATCCGTTGGAACTTAACCAACGTGGATCGGGCCGTTGTGAGACAACGGCTACGGGACCAGTCGACTGATGGTCACGATCAGTCGATGGCGAAAACAAATTGATGCAGTTATAAATGGAGCTCGAGTTGGAGGATTTCGCCAAGCCTTTTGTGGAGCTATTGGAGGAATTGCGCATTCCAGTCCTTCAAGAGCCATCTAAAGCAAGCAACAAGCAAAGTGATCAAAGCAATCGGTGAAAGTTTTCTTGTGTATTGTATTTGTGTATTTGCTTGTATTTCTATATTACTGTTGTAATTTCTTGTGAGAGGTTTCTCCACCTCCGACGTGTAGTCGAGAAGGAGTTTGAGTATTGCCGTGTGCATCTCTAGAGCTCGAGGAGCTCGCCCGTGGAGTAGGAACCATTCAGTTCCGAACCATGTATATCGTGTGTGTTTGCGTGTGCTTATTTGTTGTTAGTATTATTATTGTTTTATTGTTTCCGCTGTGCTAACGACAATCGTAGACAAGCAACGCAACGAGAACGAGCGAATTACGACATCAAACGAACGAGGGCTATTCACCCCCCTCTAGCCAACCGTACCGATCCCCAACAAGTGGTATCAGAGCTGAGGTCACTCTTCAAGGACTAACCGCCGCGAGAGCACTACAAGATGGCCGGCTTCATCCATCCACCAAAATTCGATGGAGATTTTTCTTGGTGGAGAAAACGGATGGAGGTATATCTCGAAACCGATTTTGATTATATGATTATTATAGAAAATGGTTTTGAGATGCCTAGGGGCAAACACAACAAGCCCATTGAAAAATCAAAGTGGACCCAAGACCAAATCAAGAACTTCAAGACAAATCTCGAGGTAATTAAATTGATTAGTGATTTGTTACCTAACACTATTTGGTCTAGATTGGGTGATTATATGGATGCAAAGGAATTATGAGAGAAGATAATGAAATTTCAAGAAAACTCCCAATCGGCACAAGTAGAGGAGAATGCCGAAGAAGAAGCACCCACAACATTTGAAGATGTTGATGATTTGGTGGAGACCTCCACTTCTAGCATTGAGGGGGAGGAAAGACAATCTTCCATCCTGGAGCAAGAACAAGAAGCATCCACATCCGGGAGAAGTGAAGATCATGAAGAGGCCTCCACCACCTCCCTAGGTAACTCAAGTGTTATTATTTTAAATAAAAAACATATAATATGCTTTGAGTGTAGGGAGAAAGGGCATTACAAGAGCAAATGCCCTAAATTGGCTAAGAAGAAGGCATCGACACCAAAAGTCAACCCAAAGTCAAACGATGCCGGTGTTCCCAAAATCAAGAGCAAAGAGCACATTGTGTGCTTCAAATGCAATCAAAAGGGACACTACCGAAGCCAATGTCCTAGGGGAAGGAAGAAAGGGCAAGAAGGTGCAACTCATGTAGGGGGAGCTTCTAAAGCTAACCCTAAGGTACATTTACTTAATGCACCTTTAATTCCTAGAGTTAAAAAGCATGCTAAAAATTATTTTAACTCTCTTGCTATTATCAATGAAAAGCATGCTAAGAGAAATAATAAGGTGTATTGTCTAGGTGCCAAGCATGTTCATATAACTAAGGACAAACCTAGGACTCAAAACACTAGATCTATTTTACCTAGGGAGTCAATTAGGAGAATTGAAGAAAACTTGGGTGTTAATCCCAAGAAATCTAGGCATATGCCTAAAAAGAAAAACATTTCCCAAAAGATAAATGAAAATTCAAAATTGGAAAAATTAGAGTTAGAAAACCAAGCCTTGAGGTCAATGCTAGAAAAATTGGAGAAGACCCTAACAATAATATCAAACTCGGTTAAGGGGTCTAATGCACAAAGGTCAAGACCTAGGAAACAAGAAACATCTAAGGGCAAGAAGGGTTTGAGTCACAAACCTATGTCCTACCATAATGTTCCATTTAATTATGGAACCACATCTAGGTCTAGAAAAGCCAAGGCTAATAGGGAAGCTATCCCTAAGACTAGCCATGGTATTTGCTTAGTGGCTAAGGACTTAAGAAAAACCAAGAAGGCCACTAGGAAGGTCAATGGAGGAGTCACCTCTAGAGTTGACCTAGGAAAGACCCAAAAGACTATGGCTTCAAAGCCTAAAAGGGTCATTAGGAAGGTATCTAGGGAAGTTATCTCTAGAGAATACCTTGTTAACCCAAGAAGCTCCAATAGATATTGGGTTCCTAAAAGCGTGATCGATTCACGCTAAATGGGTTAGGGTGTGTCAACCCTAAGTGGATGGGTGGTTAACCTAGCCATTGTGAGTTGACACATTAGGGTGTGCCAATATGGTTTGAGAAGTTAAAAATGATTTAAATTAGCACAATTAGGTCATAGAGGTCGTGGTGTGCCATTTTGGGTTTTTGGCACACTTGGGAGCTAAATGGTTTAAGGCAAAATGAATTTAATCCCTAGAAGTGGCAAATTGATTTTAACACTTAGGTATTTTATACCTTAGTATATTTTTTTCTTGCCATGCTTTATTTGCCTTGCCATGTCATGACATCATTTTCATTTTCATCTATAAAAATGTCATGATCATGTTTAGATTTATGTTTAGATGTCATGTATGCTTAAGTTTCATTCACATGCTATGACATCATGATCTTGGCATATGTTTTTATCTATATCATATCTATGCCATAATCATATCATGCATGAATTAAAATGGAGTTAAGGACTATGACATAATTTGAAAGGAATCAAATAATGTTGCCTGGAAATATGCATGAAAACATAAACAAAACAAAACCCACATCTCACAAAAATTTGACTTGTATGTGTTTTACACATCTAGATATTGGTGAGATGTTTAGAAAAAAGAAAATAAAGGTTTGAAAAACATTTTGAAAACATTTTGAAAAACCTTGGTGAAGCCTATCTTTTGATAGCTATCACCATTGAATGGGATGATACAAAGATGGCTCTTTATTGAAGCTTTTCTTAAATTTTGAACTTTGTATCAATCTCCTAATTTAATGGGTAAAATAAATTTTTAATATTTTTCACCCATAGTGTTTAGGATAAGTATTATACGTATGCATTTTCAAGATTTTTAAAATTATGTATATTTACTTATGGATTTCGAAAATCCAATTTTAAATCAAAAGCTAGAATCGCGATTATCGATCGCTACTGAATGGCGATCGATGGTAAGTCCAATCGATCGGGGTATCGATGGAGTCGATTAGCGCACAGCCGATTTCGTAAACTTGATAGTTAGGCCCATGTTCAGCTGTGTTTTGGTCCCCTAACCACTCCTAACCCTAGGATATGCTTGGGAGAGCATTAGAGAGGGTGGAAATCCATTGGATATGGATTAGGAGTTGGGTTGAGGGTGAGTATCAATTTTAAGGTGGATGAGAGTTCATTGTTGAACTTTGCCTTAATTTTGATTTGGTTAATGTTCCTATTGGCTTAGGGACTCTCCAAGGACATTGTTGGTGCAATGGTCAAGGGGGAGCAAGCCTCTAGGGGGAGGTATCCATCATGGGAAGATGGATGTGTATTTCCTCATGGAAGGAAAATTGGGTTGCCTCTCTTTAAGTGATATGGGATCACTAGAAAGATGGTAGGCATGTGTTCCTCCAAGGGAGAGATTGTAAGATCTCATTGGGATATGAGACATTCATACCCTTGGGGAGGACCTTTTTGATGTAATGTCAAAAAGGGGGAGAAGTTACCAAGTTACCAATTAGGGTTCGTTGGAATTCTCATTGGGATATGAGAATTGCCAATATGAGAGAATTGGTAGACTTGAGATGGTAGTTTTGTCAATCATCAAAAAGGGAGAGATTGTTGGTGCAATCGGCCCAGGTTAGGTTGACTCGAGTTTGACTCAAGCAGTACCTTGATGATATTTTGATGATAGACAAAACTCATGACATGGGATTGTCATGGGAAAGTCCAACATGGGGTTGGCATGGAAAATCCAAGCATGGAGCTTGGTGTGGAAGTCCAAGGGGGAAGCCTTGGCATGGGAAAGTCCAAAGCATTGCGAAGCCGTGCGCTTGGTGCTTGGCATGGGAAATCCAAAGCATTGCGAAGCCGTGCGCTTGGTGCTTGGTGAGAAATGCATTGCGAAGCCGTGCGCTTGGTGCATTTGGGAAGTCTTGAGGACTTGGTAAGTTCACTAGGCTCGCGGTCCTTGAGTCGGTGAAGGATGACATTGCGGCCGCGGCGCAGTGCATCCGGGGACCGGGACGGAGAGCGAATGGAGTGAGCCCAAAGGGAAGCATACTTCTAGGGCATGAGACGCGGCGAAGGATGGCGTTGCGGCCGTGCGCTGGCGCATCCAAGGGACGAGGCCGAGGAAGAGAGCTTCGGTGGGGAACTCCATGAGGGATAAGGTGGACTTGGCCAAGTGGCTAAGACTGAGTGTCGGAGGCTCAAACATCGTTATGTTTGAGGTTTTAGCCGACATCGCATAGGTGCGCTCTCGTATGGGTTCGATCGGTGTTCGTGAACCAAGTCTGGTGATCGGTCGATCAGAGGGAAGCGGTCGATTAGGGAGGATCGATCGACTCTGGGGGATGGAATGATTGGCCGATGACACTATGCGAGCACGCAGAGAATGGAGTCGAGCTCGCCCGAGACTCGGTGATGGTTGATCGATCGGTGATGGGTGCCATCAGTCGACTGATGTGTGATCCGTTGGAACTTAACCAACGTGGATCTGGCCATTGTGAGACAACGGCTACGGGACCAGTCGACTGATGGTCACGATCAGTCGACTGATGGGCGCGAAAACAGCTTGATGCAGGTTATAAATGGAGCTCGAGTTGGAGGATTTCGCCAAGCCTTTTGTGGAGCTATTGGAGGGGAATTGCTGCTGCATTCCAGTCCTTCAAGAGCCATCTAAAGCAAGCAACAAGCAAAGTGATCAAAGCAATCGGTGAAAGTTTTCTTGTGTATTGTATTTGTGTATTTGCTTGTATTTCTATATTACTGTTGTAATTGCTTGTGAGAGGTTTCTCCACCTCCGACGTGTAGTCGAGAAGGAGTTTGAGTATTGCCGTGTGCATCTCTAGAGCTCGAGGAGCTCGCCCGTGGAGTAGGAACCATTCGGTTCCGAACCACGTATATCGTGTGTGTTTGCGTGTGCTTATTTGTTGTTAGTATTATTATTGTTTTATTGTTTCCGCTGCGCTAACGACAATCGTAGACAAGCAACGCAACGAGAACGAGCGAATTACGACATCAAATGAATGAGGGATATTCACCCCCCTCTAGCCGGCCGTACCAATCCCCAACACTATTAAGATGAACCAATCTTCGATGTTCATCATGAGGAAAGTTTCTATACTCGCCTTCCAATGCTCAAATCACCCTTGTCCATTGAATCTGTAGGGAGGTGAAGTGTTGATGTTGTGACCTAGTTCAAGCTTTGGCAACTCCATTCCTTCCTCTTCTCCTCTATCACTTTGTTCTCTTGGCGGTTAGTCCTCTGAAGAGTGTCCTTGCTCTGATATCAATTGTAGAGGAATCATTATCGCGCTAGAGGGGGTGAATAGTGATTTCTTACGATTTCGATGGATTGCATTCGTAATTGTCTCTACAAAACATTAGTATGCAGCGAATATACAAATACAAAATAGAAATAAACACAAAGACAACACACACGCACAATACACATGATTTTACGTGGTTCGGAACTAGGGTTCATACTCCATGGTCGAGCTCTAGTGATGCACACACCACTATCAACTTCTCCTTCTCGAAAATGATCCGGAGGTGGAGAAACCTGGTGCAACAAGTTTATACAATGAAATTCAACCAAATACAAAGCAAATGAAAGAGTACAAATCTAAAATACTTTACAAGTGCACTTTTGATTGCTTGATCTTTTGGTTTCTTTGAAAAGCTTTGAAGACCTAGAATGCAGCAGCAATTCCTCCCCAAAAGCTCCAAGAATTGGATGCTCCAAATCCTCCCATCGAGCTCCTTTTATAACTCAGCTCGGGCTGATTTTTCACATTCTAGTCGACTGCCCTTGCCCAACAGTCGATTGGTCAATTGATCGTTGTCTCTAATGGACTAATCCACGTCAGATTAGGGCGCACCAGTCGACTGCTCTAATCCATCAGTTGACTATCTATAGCCGTAAGTCAACTATGAATCTTTCTGTGCTTATATCCATAAATTATAGTCGACTACCATCCATGGCAGTCCACTGCTCAAGGCCAGTCAACTGCCCATACATGACAGTCGACTGCCAATGGCACACAACAACAATCGAGCCTCCAATCGACTACTGACCAATCGACTGGTTATTACCCCAGTAACTGCTCTAAGATGACTAGGCTGTCGAGTGTCAAACACTCGATCAGTCGACTGACTAAAGCCATCAGTTGATTGGTAAATCTCAATCATGAGGTTTAACCTAAGTATGATCCCCTCATACTTGACACACACTCATAGCCTAGACCTAAGCTTTCTAGCCACTTCCATCAGCCTCACGCTCTCAGGATCCATCCGAGTCCTCCACGACTCGTTCATTCTTTACGCTAGCCTTCAGATGCTTCCATCAGCTATTATCATGCTAACCGAGTCCTTTGTCAAGGTTTATTTGGACTTATGCCACCAAGACTCTATGCTTGAACTTTACGCTGTCAAAACCTCACCCTTGGACTTCCTTACCAAGATTCATTTGGACTTACGCCGCTAAGACCGATGCTTGGACTTTACGCCACCAAACCTACACCCTTGGACTTTCACTTTGCCAAGTACCCATGACTTGGACTTTCCAATTGTCAAGTATCCATGACTTGGAGTTTCCAATTGACAAGACCATGCTTGGAGTTTCCATGTCAGGACAATGCTTGGACTTCCCTTGCCAACTTCACATTGGACTTTCCAATTGCCAAAGTTCACTTGGACTTTACGCTGCCAATACTACACACCTAGACTTATGCTTCCAAGACTATACTTTTGAACTTCCCTTGCCAAATATCCGTATTTGGACTTTCCTTGCCAAATATGGATACATGCTAAACTTAGACTTCCAAGGTTGATTCTTTAATAATCTCCCTCAAATAATCTCTCCCATATGACTTTGGATATCTCAATCATCCATTAGTCATATGATCAACATATGGTTAAATCATATTATCAAACAATGGTCAAATCCATTGTCAATCATCAAAATACTCACTTGAGTTTGGTCAACATTAACCCGGGGCTTGTTGCATCAACAATAAGCACATGATCATTTTCATGTCTTACCAATGTGTGACTATGATTGTATTCTCAATACTCCCGACAATTAAGAGTACTCTTGGTATATCTCAAGATCCTCTTAGTCGCTACTAAATGAGACTCTTTAGCACAAGATTGGTATCTTACATACATGCCTACTGCAAATAATATATCCGGTCTACTAGCGATTAAGTATAACAATCTACCAATCATACTCCTATAATGTTCTGAATCTATTGATTTTCCATTTAGATCACTATCTATCTTTGTAAAATACAACAAGTAATTAAGCTATCATTTTATCAGAAATTTAATTAGGGATTAATGGGTTGATGAGGGATTTAATTCGGGTTAAATTAAGCTTACCCTAAGCTAGGTCTTCTATTAAAGTCGGCTATAAATACCTTGAGTTGGATAATCCCGCACCCATTCCTCTCCCGATCACATTCTTTTTCTTCTTTTCTTCATCTCTGCTGCTCGATGGACAACGCCGACATCTCCAGCCTTTCGATCGCTGGCTTTCCCGTCGCCATCTCTCGATCGACCGCCATATTCATTTCGCAGTTGTTCCTTCTCCCTATTTCTTCATCGCGATCTCTTCTCTGTGGCGAGGTTCCATCCAGAATCATGACATCTAGAGAGCAGATCTTAAGTTTGAAGGGAGAAGCTGGTGATCTTCTCCTCCATGCCATTTCGAGCTGGATTGGAGTTGTTCTGCGATCTAATCTTCAGGAGCCGATGATGTTCATCTCAGTAGCGGCTTTGATTCAGAGTACAACCCTTCTTATCCCCATTGATCTGTGAGGTAGGGATTTCTAGTCGCATTGTTGTGCGATGGGGAAGGACGCCACCACAATAGTAGATGGTGGTTGTGATTTCAGATCGGTAAGTAGCCAGTGGATTTCTATAGCCTACACAACCAATTATTCTGTAATACTTCAGTTTATCATTATGTTCGTTGGATTAAGGAATCAAAGTTTGGTAGATTAGAGATAAACTTGAATACTGTGTGATTTCAGGTTTAGGATTAGTTCAACTATTTGATTTGGATTGGTGGTTGTTGTTAGAAGTATGAGGAATACAATCAAAGTCTCACATTGGTAAGATATGGAAAAGATCATGTGCTTATAAGATGAAAAGATATCTCCATTGGTATGAGACCTTTTGAGTAAAACCCAAAAACAAAACCATGAGGGTTTAGGCCCAAAGTGGACAATATCATGTCATTGTTGAGATATGTGAATCTTATAGGCACTAACAATTGGTATCAGAGCCATGATCCATGTCAAGCCATGAACCTCGAACAAAGAATGTGGAGCTCCCATGTCTAGATCAAGAGAATCAGACACTAGGTAGGAAGTCCTGTTGGGTTGGGAGGACCGAACAATTGGCAGGAAGTCCTATTGGGCCAGAAGAGCTGGACAACTGGCAGGAAGTCCAACTGAGTTAAGAGGATCAAACAGTTGGAAGGAAGTCCTAGTGGGTTGAGGATCGGACATTAAGCAGAGGATGTCCTTCGAGGATGGATAGGCTTGAGGGGGGTCAATGTGGTCCTTCGTTTGAGGGGGGATTGTTGGAGTATTAGAAATACAATCAAAGTCCCACATTGGTAAAACATGGAAAAGATCATGTGCTTATAAAATGAAAAGATATCTCCATTAGTATGAGGTCTTTTGGGTAAAACCCAAAAATAAAACCTGAGGGCTTAGGCTCAAAGTGGACAATATCATGTCATTGTGGAGATATGTGAATCTTATAGGCACTAACAGTTGTCAATAGATGAAGAAGTTGTGCAATTGAGGGTTAACTAGGTGATTTTGGATCTAATGGTTTTGTTGATGTGTGTTATCTTTACGATTGATGTTAGAGTTGAATCATGGATTATATAGTGAATTTAATCTAATTAAGATTGGAGAATTATTGAACAATTAATGAATGGTATGAGATTATACTATTGTGGGATTTGGTTAATTGATCAGGGATTAAGGTTGGGTTAGATTGCTATTCCTGCAGATTGTTTATGCTAGTGTTTGGTTATATTTGTATGTTATGTATAGGACTTTGATTCGAGATAGATTTGCGGACGTGAAGGCCATCAATACGATCTACATATCAGGTGGGTAGTACTAACTTTGTTGTCATCACTGAGCTCGCGGAGCTCACCCCGCTGGGCGAAACCTTGTGGGTTCAATCACGCGCTTATAAGCACATACGCAACTGAACGAAGTACACGACATCTATAGAATCTCGTTATTCTATTGTGAATAATATATCTATCTGTGATACTGTTATTGTTGCATCATTATTGTGATGATTAGTTATGGGGATATGATTAATGTATGCATCTTGTTGCATAAGTGCATGTAGTTGGGTATAGTTATAGACCTTGGTTTGGTCATCATGTTATATCACTAGAGTTGGTGATGGTTATTATTATAGACGTGGATGTCTTATCACATGAACTTGCATTGAGCATCTCCTGTCAACCATGAATACCGTGGATGGTTGAGTGGGTCGTCAGTGGAGTTTTGTTTATGGACTAGAGGTCCTAGAATGATATGTGTATATGTTTGTTGTTTATGACTCCTGTGAGGTATAGAGTATGCTAGAGGGTACATGCCTGGAGGAGTCATCATCACATTGTATACATACTGTCGACTATGTCTCCCTTATGGTTGAGAGAGAGTCATCAGTCATACCTGTCCACCCGGCTACTCGGGGTAGTGGTTGCGGGAGATGTGGGCAGTTGATACTGCAACACTCGACCACCGTGGGATAGTGGTAGTTGGAGTGGCATGCAACTTGTCTCCGCTGTGGCAACACTGTCCTATAGATGCTGCACACTCGGCCGCTAAAGGGCAAGTGGTGGCCAGAGTTGTTGCAGAAGAACCCCTTATATGTAGCTAGATATCTA